>CM042025.1:76745000-77995000 GCA_023525975.1 Smallanthus sonchifolius
TGTGAGTTAAGGTACCATTTAAGTATGAAATACAATGTGTACCCCACTAGTATGCCAACAGAAAGTAAATGCATTATCTTCAAGACATATGAGATTTTACTAAAGATTATCCGAATTTTCAAAATGAGGAGACATCACTTAGCACATGAATAGCATAATCCAAATTGGATTGTATAGGAATCAATGAGATTCATAATCGAATGATTCAATGTCTTAGCTTATATATGTGGAATCATAAGATTCAGGTACGAGGATCCAACTATTATCTGGATTATGAATTCAAAGGAATCAGTAAAGATGATTTATCAATATGATCCAAGGGCTAGTATATGTTTGACAGATGTTGTCAAGTACATATCTTGATTATACTTCAAATTGCATGTTTTTCGGGACATGGGCACTGAAGCAAATCGAATGAATAGTGCTAAGGACATAACCCGATACTGATCTCATAGGATAATCCTTATTAAAAGCTAATATTCTTTATCTGATAGTGATCTTTAACACACACACCCAGGCATAAAATGGGTTCAAATCACAGTTGTAACATATGCAATTACGTTTTCACACTACTAATGGTTCAGTGACGCTTTTAGTCTACTGACAATTCAAATTATATGCATACACAACACTATCATTTCCTATTTGTGTAGTCTCTGAAGTTTAGATCAAAACATATAATTCAGATATATTAACATAAAGCACCAACCAGTCAATCTAAGGTCATGTGTGAAAGAACATCTACTCATGTACTATCATCTCTTCTTTAACTTCAAGTAATGTCGATTTTATCTTTTTCAATTTGTTTGGCTTTTTATAAATTAAGAACTTTTTTTTACTGAAAATTTAAAATGCAGAAATGTAATAAAGCAATAAAAGAAATTAAAAACAAAATTTTCCATGAAAATCTGATTTTGAAAAACATTTATTCGGGATTGATCATACCTATCATTTTGATTAGAAATTCAAACCTGGTACGATCAAATGCCTTGGTAAACAAATCAGGAAAATTATCATCAGTGTGAACCTTTACCAGCTCAATCAACCTTTTCTCTACACAATCAGGAATAAAATGATATCTAATCTCAATGTGCTTTGTTTTACTATGCTTAACAGGATTATTAGTTATAGACATTGTTGCATTATTATCAATAAGCATAGGGGTTCCTGTGAAATTCAAACCGTAATCTCTTAATTGCTATTGTATGCACAGGATCTGTGAACAACAACTCGCAGCAACGATGTATTCTGCTTCGCATGTAGAAATTGAGACTGTGGTTTGCTTTTTGCATTGCCAGGAAACAAGTCGATTACCCAAGAATTGGCAAGCACCTGTTGTAGATTTCCTGTCCAAACAACAACCACCAAAATCAAAATCAGTATCAGCATTGAAATCAAAGTTAGAACCATGTGGATACCATAGTCCCAATCTTTGTTTTCCTTTCAAATAATGAAAGATTCTTTTTACAGCTATTAAGTGAGATTATTTTCCATGAAAATCTGATTTTGAAAAACATTTATTCGGGATTGATCATACCTATCATTTTGATTAGAAATTCAAACCTGGTACGATCAAATGCCTTGGTAAACAAATCAGGAAAATTATCATCAGTGTGAACCTTTACCAGCTCAATCAACCTTTTCTCTGTACAATCAGGAATAAAATGATATCTAATCTCAATGTGCTTTGTTTTACTATGCTTAACAGGATTATTAGTTATAGACATTATTGCATTATTATCAATAAGCATAGGGGTTCCTGTGAAATTCAAACCGTAATCTCTTAATTGCTATTGTATCCACAGGATCTGTGAACAACAACTCGCAGCAACGATGTATTCTGCTTCGCATGTAGAAATTGAGACTGTGGTTTGCTTTTTGCATTGCCAGGAAACAAGTCGATTACCCAAGAATTGGCAAGCACCTGTTGTAGATTTCCTGTCCAAACAACAACCACCAAAATCAGAATCAGTATCAGCATTGAAATCAAAGTTAGAACCATGTGGATACCATAGTCCCAATCTTTGTTTTCCTTTCAAATAATGAAAGATTCATTTTACAGCTATTAAGTGAGATTATTTTGGTTTTACCTGGAATCTGGAACAGATGCACACAGCGAACATTATATCTGGCCTTGAAGCGGTTAAGTACATGAGAGATCCAATCATTGCTCTGTAAAGTCGACAATCCACATCTTTTCCATCCGAGTCTGAATTAAACTTATGATTGACCGGAATCGGAGTATCATATGGGGTACAGTCCTCCATCTTGAACCGGCTCAAGATGTCTTTGACATACTTGGACTGATGAATAAAGAAACCATCTTCCTTTTGATTTACTTGTAAACCTAAGAAAAACGATAACTCTCCCATAACAGACATTTCAAACTTTGACTTCATTACACTCTCAAAATCTTTGCATAACCCTTCATTTGTTGAGCCAAAAATAATGTCGTCCACATATATCTGCACCAGTAGGTAATCTCCCCCTGATTTCTTTATGAATAAGGTCGAGTCAATCTTGCCACGAACAAAATCTTTTGCCAAAAGATGTGCAGACAACGTTTCATACCACACGCGAGGAGCCTGATGAAGACCATAGAGGGCCTTATCAAGCTTCAAAACCCTATTCGGATGAAGTGGATCTTCAAACCCCGGCGGCTGGCAAACATAAACTTCCTCCTTGACCTTTCCATATAAAAATGCACTTTTCACATCCAATTGAAACACCTTAAAACCTTTATAAGAAGCAAAAGCTAGAAACAGCCGTATCGCTTCAAGCCTCGCAACAGGCGCATAAACCTCAGTGTAATCAATTCCCTCTTGTTGATTGAAGCCCTGGACAGCTAATCTTGCCTTGTTTCTTACCACGACACCTCGATCGTCTTTCTTACATTTAAACACCCATTTAGTACCAATCGGATATACACCCTTCGGAAGATCTACAAGATTCCAAACCTTAAGTTTATCAAACTGAGCAAGTTCTTCCAACATAGCCTCTATCCAATTGTTATCATTTAAAGCCATTTCAACATATTTGGGTTCAACCTGAGAAATAAAACATGAATGTGAGCAATCATCAAGAACACCAGAATCTTTAATACATGTATACAAACAAGCATTGTCAATAAGAGAACGTGTTTTCACTCCATCCTGCAAATTTTTGATGATATTTGTCACTGGATGATCTTTGAGTTCCTTGATAGAAGCGACCTCGGGAACCTGTAACACATCAACACGATTTTTATCAGATTGATAAGATAAACCATGATTAATTGGAATTTCTGAGTCTAAATTTGTAGGAATCTCCCCCGAATCCTGTGTCGACGGTAATGAATCATCACCCAACAAAGGATGAGCAGAAGAATCTTGAAAAGTAGCATTGTCTTCCTCACTCTTTGAATCTTGTGCTCCTGAACAAGAAGCAACATTAGGATCGGGAGCAGAAGTAGATGGAACCGATGAAGTTTGAACTGTATTTGGTAGAAAGCCATTGTGCTGTGCATCCTGACATGAATCATAGAGAACAGCAGCTTCATCAGGAGAAATCTCAGAAGGTAAATGAAAAGACTTGAATAAGGATTCATAATCAAAGGCCCAATCTGGTCCAATCACCATTTGAGGTAAAGACTGATTTGAACAGTCAATATGGAACCATTCTTCAACATGGCACGTCTCTTTGTTAAAAACCCTCTTGGTAGTCGAATTGGCAACATAACCCAGAAAAATCCCTTCAATAGCCTTAGCACTGAATTTTGTTGGGACATCACGAATTTTCAACGGGGTGCAAGGATTACCAAAAGGTAGTAAATAATCCAGATCCGGCTTTCGATTATTCAGCAACTCGTAGCAAGTCTTGTTGTGTCGCTTGACGGTCAAGACTCTGTTCAAAACGTGACACACAGTATTCAAAGCTTCATCCCAAAAAGTAACTTGAAGCTTAGAATCGTGCGTGTCGTTTCGACCAACGTCCTATTCTTTCGCTCAGCAACATCATTTTGTTGAGGAACATATGGCCCACTGTATTCATGATGAATTCCCTTTTGTAGACAGAATAAACCCATTTTGCTATTCTTAAATTCGGTGTCATTGTCACTCCTAATTCTTTTGACCTTAAGATTGAACAAATTCTCCAAACCCAGGATTAATTATTGTACCAACTCAGTGGTTTCAGCCTTAGAAGAAAGAAACTTAACCCATGAAAATCTAGAGAAATCATCCGTTACTGCCAAACAGTACGATTTTCCACCAATGCACCTGATACTAATCGGACCGAACAAATCCATATGCAGCAGCTCCAAAGGAGTTACGATAGAATTCTTTGATTTAGATTTGTGTGATTTCTTTCGTTGTTTCCCCTTCTTGCAAGGAATATAATCATCAGGAACAGAGAATTTCATCTTCGGAATACCAAGAACCAGATCATTCTTAACAATATAGTTCATCTTCCGATAGTTGATGTGAGCTAGCTTCCTGTGCCACAAAATAGAATCTGATTCCGACGCCTTAGAGAGTAAACAGGTAGGAATTGAATCCGTTGTAGTAGCGACACTCTTGTCAAGGACATACATGTCATTTCTCCTCGGAGCCTTCATGAGAATCCATTTGTCAGGAATAACGAAGCCCGGTTTCAAGATACAACACTCAGCATCATTGAAATGGAACGAAAACTTCTTGTCACAAACTTGTGATACACTCAAAATATTGTGTTCCAGCTGCTCCACGTAATTCACCTTTTCAAATTTGACTTTATCATTCTTTAAAGTTCCCTATCCAGTTATGTACCCGCCTTTATTCCCCGCAAAAGCGACATAACCTCCATCAATCTTTTTAACATCTTCAAGCAATTTGATATTCCCTGTCATATGTCGAGAGCAACCACTATCCATATACCATGTATTGTTGATAGTCCTCCTTGGTTGTCCCTACATCAACAAAGAAAATCAGTTAGAAATAGGAACCCAACCATTGTGGTCTTGGGTCATCCAGATGTATCAAAATAAACAACTTCAATAAGTTCACAATCCACTTTATCATCAACCTTTGGTACATAAAGTCCAACAAAATCAGAACCTCTCGATGGAGATGCGGAATGATTATTTTGAAAAACATTATTAGATTTATTATTATCAGATTCAGATGTTTCCAAAAGTTTCTTTAATTTTCTGTTACGTCTCCGCCTTTGTGGTCGAGAAATTTTTACCTCAGGTTGAGTATCTTTTGTGATTCCAACATGTGGAATCTCAAAATACTGTTGAAAATCAACATCATTTCTCACACCAGTATGCACAAACACTGGTTTAGACACATGTTTATCATTTTGCTTAAATCCTGTGGATTTAGCAAATGACTGGCACAGATTGACTCAGTGGAACTTTCTTCACAACATCAGATTGAGAATCCTTTGAAATTCCAACATTAGGAATCTCAGGTTTCTCTTGAAACACAAATGATTTAGAGTTCAATTTATCCTGCTGTTTAAATCCCGAGGATTTAACAAATGATCGACATGACATATTTTGCTCCAAACTAAATGATGACTTTCCCTCATTTGATCTTTTCAGAATCTTCACCACTTTTGGTTGTGAAGGAACAGTCTTCAATTTGCCCTTGTTCTTATAAGGACAATTGATCAGAATGTGACCAGCTTTGTTGCAATGAAAGCAAACTCTTCTCTCTTTAAAAGTTCTAAAGTAAGAAGAATTCTTTGAATTTGAGGAGCCATCAGAGGAATAAGCTTCAGAAGATTGTCCAGAACATTTTACTGTCTTCTTTGGAACATAAACCTATGTAGGCACCTTTGATGAATGCACTTTTTGATGACCCGCAGCGACAAACCCACTTGACTGTAAGATTGGGGAACGCTTAGGGGTAACAACCTACACCTTATCAAGTTCAGTCAGAATGCATCTATCACGGGTAACAACTTTTGCAACAGTTGGTTCATCAAGTTTCACCTCTTTCGGAATACCTTCCACCTTCTTCTCATCAAATTCCTCATCCTCAGAATCAGATACATACACCATATCCTCACCAGTTACCGGGTTCACTTTCAATACTGTTTTTGGATCTATTTCCTCTTCATGAATGATTTCGGGTTAAACCACATAATTTGCATTAAATGGTGGAGGAACAAATCCAATTCCAACAACCCGTTTAGTAGGATCAGCATTTGAATTAAAATAATCATAAACAACAGAAGAATTTGTAAAATTTTCCAACTTTCTATGAAGTTTGACCACCTCAGACTCTTTATCAGAAATTTCCTTATTCTTTTGAGCAATAACTACAGTTCGTTTTTCTATTTCAGCATAAGCCATATCCAGATGATAAGCTTGTTCTTTATATTTCAACCCCAGAGAATTTAAGTCTCTTTTCAAAGACTCAATTCTATCGATGCACAATTTATCGTTATCTTTCAGTTTCTGATTAACAGAATGCATCGATTTCATGTCACAAATCAAGTTTGTGTTATCATCCATGACCTTTTGCAATTTATCTTTAACGGTAATGCAGTTAGAACAGAAAATATGACAAACAGAGTCTTTTACCTTTGACGGATCAGACATATCTGCCATGAAAACTTTGGCAATGGGAATATTATCTTAATCAGCACCATCTGAAGCATTTTGTTTTATAACAATATCATCTTCAGCAACACTTGATGCAACATGAGAATCAATAGTCTGCTCTTGTTCTACCTCTTCATCAACAACCTGCACACTGTTACCATCACTCGAACCATCACTTGAACTCACTTGAAGCATCACTTGAACCATCATCATCAGCCACCTATTCTGATTTTTCAAAATGAATTTCTGCAACAAAGGCTTGACTTACAGCACCCACTAAATCTTCTAAATGAATACCCCTGTCATAGTTCTCATCATTTTGTGCAACCAATGCCGATGATGCAGATGCATGATTTGAATTTCCAGATGAACCATGTGATTGGTGACGATTATTCTGAAAATTATTCTGCTTCTTCTAAGACTCAAACTCTCCCTTTTGCTTCTCATACTCTTTAGCAAAGTGACCATACTCTTGACAGTTGTAACAACACACTTTGTTTTTATCAAAACCCATGCGTGATCGACTATTTGATCCAATATACTTTCTGCCAGTTTTCTTCAAGAAATCCTTTGCTTGATGCATTAACATAGCCATATTCCATTGGATGTTTATTTCTTCCAGATCAACAGGGTCAATCTGTCTGAAATCGTCTTCAATAACCTCAGGATCAAGAATTTTCCCTCCAATAAAATTCTCATATGAAGCCATGAATGAGGAAAACATAGATAGATAATCATCAGCAAACTTTTGATTTACATGAGATCCAGAAGATGTAGAAGCTGTTGTCGCAGAAAAACTAGAATGACTAGAATGACCAGAATGAATAGGAACTCCAGAACTCTGATCGTTAGAAGAATCTTGAGCATCTCTAGAAAAGAATGCAATGTACCCGTTTTACCAGTAGTCTTGGCAAAATACATTGAAGGATCCTGGATGTGCTCCATGTTAGTCTCCTTCTTCTTCATATTCAGGTCACGCGATTGAATCTTCCCAGGAACTTCTTCAAGAGACATGGTTTTGTACTTGATATTTTCTTTGATCAAAACCGTATACACATCAAATTTTGATGATAATGACTCCAAGAACTTATCATTAATTTCTTCAGTTTCATACATCACAGAAGCACTTGACAGTTCACTAAGCAGATGATAGAATCTGGTAGCAAGATCATCCAAGGATTCATTTTGAAAATGTTTGAAGACCAAGAATTGCTTCTTCAATAGCTCTTTTCTACTCTTCTTTACATCCAAACTGCCTTCACATCTTTTATGTAATGCTTCCCACAGTTGTTGAGAAGACTTGAATTGTTTGAAACTGTGATATATTTCTTTCGGAAGAGACATCGAAATACTTGCCATCGCTTTATTTTCCCTATCAAACAACACCTTTTCTTCATTTGTTAATGCTGATACCGGCTTTGGAACATTATCCTGTCCCATCCATGAATAAGTCGGATGCGTATAACCTTCTAAAATAGGAATCGAGAGACTGGTGTCGGTGAAAGATATGAACTGATCAAATCTGTCTTTCCAATTTGAATAATCATCAAGATTCAACAACTTCGGTGGTTTTTGAGATGTACCAATCTCATTATCATAATTGAACATATTCGTTACTTGAACCGTATTTGCCATTTTCCTGGAAAATTTCTATGTGTGAAACACCCTCTACCCTTAGGCGAAGATAATAAGTTCGCATCTATGATACCTAAGCGAACTTAATAAGTTCGCTTAAACCAGAAACCAGAAAATCTGATTAAGTTCGCCTAAAAATAAGTTCGCTTAATCTACGAGAAGCGAACTTGACAAGTTCGCCTGCTAAGTTCGCCTGTACAAAATCAGTAAGTTCGCTTGCTTCAACAGATTCAAACTCAAGAACAGCTCAAACAAAAACGCGAACCAAGAATCACCAAAAATCTTCATAATTCACTGATTTGAAGGAATTAAGTAAAATCGAACCGTAGGATTGTGTAATATCTCAATTAGAACCTTTCTATCGGATCAATTTCTTCAAAATCCTCTTCAAAAACACTAAATCTGAACCAAATTAAGCTTGAAAACTCTATGGAAATGAAAATGACAAAGATGATGAATTTCTTGTCAATTTGCATGCAAAACAGTCTCAAATCACCAAGAATCACGAGCAACGGCTCTGATACCACTTGTAGGTCCTCATGGCACTTCTACAGATCGTTCTCGTGATAAGGCGTGTCGTTAACTCGGAGTGCGGAATCCCACGAATCAACGATTGCATTCATAAAAGATAATAAAGACAATCAAGTAAATAAACTTCATGCTTGTATTCCAATTCACAATAGAGTTTACAGACTCAATCTATCATTCACTGTTTGATCTCTGTTCTGTGTTCTGTATGTAAAACTGACTCTGTAAACATCTATATATAGACTACTGACCTGCATTAGGCAAACTTAACAAGTTCGCCTCTAACAGACTAAGCGAACTTAACAAGTTCGCCTCAGATAGACTTAGGCGAACTTAACAAGTTCACCTCTGTTAGACTTGGCGAACTTAACAAGTTTGCCTCTAGCAACTTGTATAAAAACACTTAGAACATTAATACATACAAAAACATAAAGATATAAGATCTAAACTATTACAAAGCTTTTGTCATTACAAACTATGTCCTAACAGATGTTTGCATCAATGAACTTTCTCCCAGTCTTCTTAAGAAAATATTTAGCCTGATGCATGATCATAGCCATATTGCACTGTATATTCATCTCTTCCAAGTCAATTAGGTCAATCTGCTTGAAGTCTTCTTCAATTATTTCAGGATTGACTATTTTACCACCCACAAAAATTTCATACGACACCAGAAAAGATGAAAGTAATTCCCTATAATCCTCAGCCACTTTAGCATTAAAAGAATGAGAACAATTTGTCTGAGAACCAGATCTATAGGAATTTGATGTTGTTGCAGAGAAACCAGAATAACAAGATGAACTTGAAGCATTTTCAGAACGAGAATCCTGACCATCTCCAAAACCAGAGAATAATGCCACACCCGCACCAGATTTAGATGATGTTTTAGCATAGTACATAGATGGATCTTGTACATGCTCCAAATTTGTTTCTTTCTTCTTCAAGTTAAGATCATAAGCTTGAAGTTTACCAAGTACATCTTCCAATGTCACAGACTTGAATTTGGTATTCTCCTTAATCAACACCGAATATACATCAAATTTAGATGGCAGTGCATCCAAAAACTTCTCATTGATTTCTTCAGGATCATAAGATTCCTTCTGAAAGTGTAAAATCTTGTGGCCAACTCATCAAAAGATTCATTCTGAAAGTGTTTAAAGACCAAGAATTGCTTCTATAACAGTTCTTTCCGACTCTTTTTCACATCAACGTTGCCTTCACACCACTTCGGTGGTTTTTGCGAAGTACCAATTTCATTGTCATAGTTCAACATGTTGGTTACCTGCATCATGTTAGTCATACTTGCAAAAAACACAAGTTTGGCACAAAAAAAGTTCAATGAAAACAACACAAACCCTAGCGAGCTTGGTAAGTTCGCTGAAATACCAGAAAAATAACACCTGGTGAACTTAATAAGTTCGCTTGATTAAACACTGAGCAAACTTGGTAAGTTCGCTTGATCAAGTTCACCTGTAACTGCCTCAGTAAGAACCTCCATGAAAAATCAATCTCAGTAAAAACTTGATTTTTATATGTCAAAATCACCACGTAGATGTCACAAGTCGGTCTCTGTCAAGAGCAATATTCTCAGATACCAATTGTAGGTCCCGGTGGGATCTTCTACGGATCAATCTGGACGAGTGACATGACACGTACACGGAGTGCGGAATCCAACACATACATGTTACGTAATGACAATCATAATTTCAGTAGAACAATGAACATAAATGTGTAAATAACTTCTCTGGTTTCTATTGCTCTACAAATGTTCACTAATTACAAGAACACATATGGAAAACAAACAAATAAACACTATTTATAGGCAAAGTATTGCCTGCAGGCGAACTTATCAAGTTCGCCAGAACCTTGGCTAGGAGCGTATTACAAAACTTATCCAACATTAAGAACAATTCAAACTTAAGGACATACAAAGACCTAATCTATTACAAAGTTATTTGTCATAAACATGTTACAACAAGCTGAATATGAGACAAAGGCATTGGCTGGAGATCTTGAGCGACTATGAATGTGAAATATGTTACCACAAAGGTAAGGTAAATGTTGTTGCAGATGCCTTAAGCAGAAAGGAAAGAGAGAAACCTAAATGGGTTCGTGCTCTTAGACTTGACCTTCGTATAGCTCTATTATCTCAATTAAAATATGCTCAACATTTTGCTTAGATAGAAGAAAATCTAGTGCAAGAAGGAATGAAAAGCATTATTGAACAATTAGTTCAAATAGACGATGAAATACTTCGTATGAATAAAATAATCTGGGTTCCGATTAATGGAGATCTTCGGGAAATAATACTCGAAGAGGCACATTGCTCAAAATATATGATGCACCCAGGAAGTGATAAAATGTATAAAATCTGAAGGAGAATTACTGGTAAATTGGCATGAAGAAAGATATTGCCATATATGTTGCAAAATGTCTTACATGCACCCAAGTAAAGGCAGAACACCATAAACCTTCTAGTTTGTTGCAACAATTAGAATTGCCAGTTTAGAAATGGGAGATGATAACAATGGATTTTATTACCAAACTTCCTCGAACCAGTCGGGGAAATGATACTATATGGGTTATCATTGACAGATTGACTAAATCTGCTCATTTTCTCCATATGAAAGAAACCTTCAGTATGGATAGATTGGCTCATCTTTATGTAGATGAAGTTGTATCCTTACATGGAGTGCCATTATCCATAGTGTCAGATAGAGATATTCATTTGACATCTCGATTCTGACAGAGTTTCCAAAATGCCATGGCAACTCGTCTGAACTTAAGCATTGCTTATCATCCACAAACAGATGGGCAAAGTGAAAGAACAATTCAGACCTTAGAAGATATGCTTCGAGCATATGTGGTAGACTTAGGTGGTAGCTGGGATGATCACCTAGCCCTAATGGCACCTTTCGAAGCTTTATATAGAAGAAAATGCCAAACTCCAGTATGTTGGTCTAATGTTGGAGAAAGTCAAATTCCATGACCTGGATTGGTTAGGAAACTATTGACAAGGTTGCTCAAATACAAGAATGATTAAAAGCAGCAGGAGACAAAGTGTTGTTAAAAGTATCACCTTGGAAAGGCATTGTACGATTCAGAAAGAAGGGTAAACTAAGTCATCGCTTTGTTGGACCCTTCAAAATTTTAAAACGAATTGGGCCAGTGGCATACCAGTTGTAGAGTCTTGTATTTTTATAACCTAATGTCATCAATGTATTTTTAACAATGTTAGTTTAGTTTATTTACTTGTAATTTCATTTGATGTAATTTCCTGCTTTTTAGTCTAAGTCTGGGCCATCAAAACTACTTAGTTTTGATTGAGGTTTGTTAAATCGAAACTAGTAGTTTCGATATATGGTAAGTTTCGATAGGCTTGTTCTTTCACTTGTAAATGCCCAACCGAAACTACTAGTTTCGGTGAGCATAGTTTTGAGGTCTGTCAACTTACTATAAATAGCCTAGTTTAAGAATGTTTAGGCTATGGATAGCGGTTGTAACCCGGAAATTCCCTCTTTCATAGTTTTTTAAATCAATACACATTTAGAGTTATTTCATCTGTTGTTCTTACAATTTCATATCATACTTGTGTTGATTCCTATGTGGTTTGCCTGTTTATCTTCACCAATTCTGTTTCTACCCTCTGTTTCACCACCATACACATAGATTCCGCCTGTGTGTGTAATCAATCTTCTGTGTGATTTTCGATTGAAATCTGGACCTACACCAGTTAGAACTACCAGAAGAGATGAGTGGAATACATGATGCATTCCATGTATCTAATCTTCGCAAATGTCTAGCTGGTGAATCTTTAGTAATGCCTCTACAAGATAGAGAGGTGAACAAAAAATTAAGATTTGTAGAACAACCTCTACAAATATAAGATCGTCAGACTAAAAAGTTAAAGAAGAAAAGGTTAAAGCTTGTCAAAGTCAAGTGGAATTCTAGACGTGGTCCTGAATATACTTAGGAACTAGAATCATAAATGAAGAAGAAATATCCACACTTGTTCCAGTAATCTCGAGGATGAGTTTTTTCACTAGGTGGGGAGAATGTAACATTCTTGAAAATTTCATACCAAATACTTTTCTGCTTCACAAGCACACAAAACCCACTCACCAATTAAACAGGCTAAACGATA
Organism: Smallanthus sonchifolius; assembly: GCA_023525975.1. Lineage (NCBI taxonomy): Eukaryota > Viridiplantae > Streptophyta > Magnoliopsida > Asterales > Asteraceae > Smallanthus > Smallanthus sonchifolius. The sequence goes on from CM042025.1 coordinate 76,757,879, forward strand.
ACAAAAGTTGAGTATTGGAACTCGACCGTGTCCATTGTTTCGATACTTGGTTCTTACCTAAACTATATTACGCTGCTATAGGTACACTTGCCTATTATGTGTGTTTTAAGTTGAAGTATTTATCATTTTATAAATTTAAAATCTGATCTCGTGAAATCATAAGAAAATATATTTATATATTTTCATATATATCACATGCACATCAATGTTTTTGGCGCCGTAGCCAGGGACACGGTGATTTCAAGAAAGATTCGAGTTAACGGATTAGCTTTTTAACCCAACTATTTTCCATCTGTTTTTCTGTTACTGTAGAGACATGTTTTGTGAGAATAAGCCTTCTAATAGATTAGGTCTTTGTAATGTCTTTATGTTTTGTGTTTGTCTTTTATGCTTGTAATTGTTATGAAGTAACTAAGTTTTGGCATAGGCGAACTTAGTAAGTTCGCCTTAGACAAGTTCGAGCAAACTTGTTAAGTTCTCCTGCATCAGTTACTTAGTCTATATATAGATGTTTACTAGTTTGAATTGTAAGCTTATGTCATTAAGTCCTGTGAACACTCTGAGTTTGAGAGCAATACAAGTGGAGATTATTTACCATCTGTGTTCACTGATATTATTCTAGTTGCCATCTATACACAAGCATGCATGCGTTAGATTCCGCACTCCATGTGCATGTCGAGTCGCTCGTCTAGACCGATTCCGCACTACAAGTGGACCTACATGTGGTATCATAGCTTATGCTCTTGTTCGAGATCGACTAGTAACATTTGTGTGAAGATTTGACATCAAAAGCTTGAGTTTTGACATGGATTTCATGTTCATGGCGTTTTTGGGTTCTTGAAGTGATTTTAGGGCTGATTTCATCAAATTGGAAGTGTTTTTGAAGAAATTGATCCATTCAATGTGTTCTATGTCACACCCCAATCGACGGCGGAAACGTCGGGGCGGGACATGTAGACTGTTCATGAGCACAAGGTTAACTAGATTTCAATATTTTAATCATCAAATTTAACTTCAAATAATTCAACACAACCAAATTCAAACAAGTACATAAACGAAATACATAATAGTCTTTATTTAAATTTAACTAAGTCCAAAGCCCATGTGTAGCATGCCTTGATCAAACTCACTCATTAGCACCTGAAACATGAATAAAATAAAGTCAACTAAAAAGTTGGTGAGTATACACAGGTTTGTATATAGATAGCATATAGATTATGAATAAACAAATCCTTACATAACATGATAAAATAAGGCATTTATGGAGAGCAGCTATTGTGTAACCAAGTACAATCAAACCTTTGTAACTAGCATGCAAAATTGTGTTGTCGGTAACAATCACCCCAATCTGGGTGGGTTTGTCAGATTCAATAGATCTATCATTGTTTACCGTCGGCTTGAATAGTTAATGATTGCACATAAATTGCACACAAAAGTTAGCACAACTAGCACTCAGGCATAAAGCTCAAATTGCACACATGAATGTAAAGAGGATTTGTATTTGTGTAGTTTGTGTAAATGTAAGAAATAGTTTGTATAGTGTTCATGTTCCACCCCAAAAAGTGTAAAAGAGTAAAAGGGGCTATGTAATACTCACATGATTCAAAAGGCGTAGCTAACACGTGAGACTAGATAGTAACGAGATCCTTGTAATGCACAACGTTAAACTAGAGTGTAATATGTATTGAATTAATAGTGTGCACAATAGTCTATGTCTAAGTCTAGGGTTGAATTGGATGTGTGTTCAAGGAGTTGGAGTTGTAGGCATTAAGTTTTGTTAAGCATAACCTAAATAAACAATCTTTGTTTAAATATAGATTAAATAATTGATACTTTATTTATTTATTTATTTATAAAATTATGTACTTAGTCATTTAGTGATAAAAATGTATTGAGCGTTTTATATTAAGTATAAATTTAGTAAATAGCTTTTGTTAATCTATTTTTATACATATGTGTAAATGGGTTGTATAAATAATATCTAGGTGTAGGGTTTAATAATAAGTATAAATTTAATTTTATAGGTTTAAATAAATAACTTCTATTTATCTTAGAATAGGAATTTGATCTTTTTAATTAAGGTTAAGATAAATCTTTATAAAATCAATTATTTTTATTTGAAAATTCATTTGAAATGCTTATTGTTTTTAAAATATAAAATTTAGTATTCTGCCAAGATTTTCTCACGCACACGACCGCGCCTGGGACAAGGCACGATCGTGCTAGGACCACGGGCGCGACCGTGCTAGTCAGGGCGCGACCATGTTGATCAAACAGAAGACATAACTAAGCTGTTTACTAGGCACGACCATGTCTGGGCCAGGCACGACCGTGTCTGGGCCAGGCACGACCGTGTCTAGGGTTCTTAGGCACGATCAAGTCTAGTCAAGGGGTACGACTGGGTCTGAGTATTGACACGACCGTGTCTCATGAAGCACGACCGTGCTAAATGATTAGCGCAACCGTGTCTGTTCCCAAAACATGAACGAATTGACTATTTCTTATGATAAAAGTGTCAGAAATCATAGGGCTTTCACCCATTAGGTTATTACGAGTCTTTTTGTATAGATTAATCGTATTTAAAATATGTCCAGAACCGGATTCGATTAAACTATTTTTTAATGAAACATAGATTCGGGTTCGTGTTAATTTCCGTACTGTATGCCCAAATTAAGTTGGGGCTTTTAATCTATAGACTAAATCGATTGAGTATGAGATTTCAATTACCCGGAAGATGATGAATCGATAGCGTACGGTAGGAACGAGTTCCGACGGCAACGGGTTTGGTTTCCTTTACTAAGTTGATTCAAATTCGATAGATTTCAATTTTTCATTTTCATTTCTCTATATATATTTATTTTACATATAAAAATATATATATTTTTATGTAAAAGAAAATACATCTATTAACACATCACTACATTTAAATTTATAAATATGTTTAGGCATAGTTGAGATTTTATTCAAAAGTTATCATTCTATTTGGTAACAAGGTGCTAATTATTATTTTTTTTTAAATCACCTAAACTAGGAGGGACTTGTTTTGCCAGATTATATTTTTGTTTTTAACTAACTCATAAAGTACAAGGACCTACCTGCCATTAACCAAAACATAAAACCTAAAACCCTGTCTTTCTCATTTTTCCGGCAACCGGGTCCGGCCACCCCAAGTTTTTTCGACGAAGTGTCAAAACCCCAAAATTCGCTAGTAAAATGGCATGCTTACCCATCTCCAATCGAACCGAGGATCACGGGATCACTTGTACACGTATGAATTGTCAAAACCCAATCAATAGATGCTAAATTCCGGCCCCAAATCAAGGGGTTTCCAAAAATGGGAAATACGATGTTTAGCTTTTAAATACTAACAAATCCGATTGTTTCTAGTCATCACCACACTCGCTAATCTTCTCATCTACTCGAAATCGTTTATTTACGCCCCTGTTTAACCACGCCACCACCGGAGCTTCGGCCCAAGCCGCCGAAGATCGCTCATATATCTATTTCAGGTTTGTAAGCTACCTTTTTAATCGTTTTGATCTCCTAATCAAAAGCCCCATGTTTCCAAACCATATTACAATTGAATTTTAATTTGTTTTTGCTCAAGAACAATCTAGGGTTCTTTTCTTTGAATCGGTTAAACATACATCAAAACGAACAAAAGAAAACCAATTAAATTACATCATTGAATTCGTAATTCTTTGCTTATCAAAAGCCCTAAACTCTTTTTGTTGATTAAACAACCGATGATTGAATCAGGGTTTTGATTATGGGGTCGGGTTTTGGATCTGGGATTATGTTGATGATGATAAGATGTTAGGGGTTGATTATTTAAGTATTAAGCGAACAGGTTCATAACATGGCTTCATGCCCAGATCAAATGGTTAAAGCTCTTCCCCCACACCACTCAGGTCACGGGTTCTAGCCCTGCTAAGCCTGCTTCTTTTTCTTTTTCTATTTTTGGCATCCACAAACACACACACACATATATATACATACACACATCGTTATTTCTAAATTACTATGTCTTTTTTTCTTTTTGAACAAATGAATGTTATTACACCCAATTTCTTTTAAAACTCCTAATTTACCATAATGTAACTTTATTCTAGTAAAAAATATATCTTTTCCATTTAATATATACAAGGGAAGTACGAGTCACTTTTAAGAATGTAGTATTAACCTAAACGTTCCATCTAAAACGACAAAATCCTATTTCTTGGAGTCAGTTAATGTTAATATCTAACCGTAAAGAATATTTTATTTACTAGTTTAAGTCATCTTGACATTGTTTTAACAATATAAATACTACATTAATGTATTATATATATACATATATATATATATATATATATATATTTATATTTACAATTAATATATGTTGTTAACACCAAGTTGTATTTCAAAAAAAAAGTTTAATTTAATTAAAATTATTAGTTTTTATTAAAGCATTTCAATTATTTGTGAAAAGATTTATAAAATACATTACCGTTTTAAAGAAATCCATAAATCAATTTTATAAAACGTTCTCAATTTTAAATTTTTTTTAAAAAAATATAATTTTTGTTATACATTCCTTATTTCTTTTTGAGACACATTATTATTCAAATTCAAAGCCTAAGACAATTATTATATACTGTAAATTTACACTTTTATTATTTAACTTTCAATCAAATAACATCAACATATATCCCTTTCATGAAATAACACAAACACCTTTGCACAAATCCCTCCACTCAATCCGGTTAAACCCTAGACATTACTTTAGACTTTGTACACAACAATAATTCAAGTTTATACATTTGCACTTCAGGTCAAACCAGTGACCTACAAAACAATGTTGCTATCTATTCTCTTGTGCAATCTACCTCCTTGATACAAGTGAGTTTACATACCCCTTTTTCATTTTTGTACATTTTGGGGTGAACATGATTTACATTGAAACTACTTGCAATATTACACAATACAATTCTACATTATGATTTCATGTGACCATTTGTGCATTATGCTTGAATGCTATGAGTTAATACTACACATACATGACTCAACTCGTACAATCATTAACTCCGTACAAGCCAACGGTTAACAAAGATAGATCTATTGAGTCTGACAAACACACCCGGGTAGGGTGTTTGTTACCGACATTTCACTAGGCTAACATTGGTATGTTATGCCCTTCAGTCACAAGGTTTGATTGTACACCTAGTATAACTATAGATTCTCCATAAGTGCCTTATATGCCATGTATCATATGAATTGTATAAAACATTTTGAAATCATTTTTGTGATGCCAAAACTTATGTATGCTCACCAACTTTCTAGTTGACCCTGTTTTTAAATCATGTTTCAGGTATAAATATGTGAGTTGATCAAGTTGCTTTCACTTAGGTTGTGGACCTAGTTAATCAAATAAAGAACTTACTATGTATTTTCAAATTCTTGTATTATGGATTTTGGTTGTTTCAGGTTTGAATTTAAATTTGATGATTTAATATATTATAACATTAGTCAACCATGTGCTCATGAACAGCCTCCATGTCCCGCTGTGACGTTTTCGTCGTCGGTTGGGGTGTGACGGATTGGTATCAGAGCCTTGGTTATAGGGAATTAGGTTATTAGACACCCTTGACCTAGACTATAACCGTAGGACACCCATCATATGCCATGCTATATGTTATATGATACTTGCCACATAGTTAAGTGCTACATGTTTAAAACTTTATATGATTATCTTACATGTTACCCTAAGTATTACATTGCATGAAACAATACATGATAGTCTTTGTGTTACACTACTTGATAACTCATATGCTCATAAACATTACTATCTATGTAATACCTTCCTTACCACATTATTTGATTTCATGCTACCTAATTGCCCCATTAAATGCTATCCTAAGTCTTATCATACTCTTACACCTACCTAAGTCTTAATACCCCCTCATTTTCACACACTAAGTCACCAACATATTTTGTGAACAAAGCTCAAACCCGTGGGCCAAATCCCCATTAGTAATGAAGGTAAGGAGCCCATTTACTCTCTAAGAAGATAAAGCCCGCTGGAGTAAACAAACCTCACCCTTGGGCCTCAAAGCCCAGTCCATAATGATTCTCATCATGACCATGAGCCCAAATAATAGTGTTATTTGTACATGATGGCTGAAAGAGTAAGTGTAGACTCGTGAGAGATTCTTGCTAGGGAAAGACAGGGTACTTAAGTGTGTCCCTTGTGACCCACCCCTCTTTCCTGGGAATTCTCTTCGTGGATACACTACTTATAGGTCAAGTGTTACTTCTAAAATACTCCTCTATATATAACATCTAGTATTTTATCACCACTTACAATCTATTTCCTTTTCTATCAGACATGGACTCCTACGCACCTCCCTCCCCGATATACATTCCCGGAAAAGGGTCTGAACAGGAAGAAGACACCGGGTCACCAGACCATCAGTCACCAACACTCCCAGCAGCTAGATCAAGGTTTGACATAAGGGCAGATTGGATTAGGAACACTGGCCCAAGACTTCGAGCATCTAGATCACCTCCATCAAGAAACCTGTATCTGGCATCTCATCTACTACACCAGTTACCACCCCCTCTGAGAGACCCCTAGCTAGCACCTGAACCATATCACCCTAGCCCAAGGACATGGCAAACCATGGCACCCGCTAATGCAATCAGAGTTCCGGCTGATGCCACTCGCTAATACGTGAGGGCCTCAGAGTTCTGAGGCAAGGGATAGAGCACGGGATAAGGCAAGACCTACTAAATCAACGGATTGACAACCTTTTGGGTCAAGTAAGGTACCAGGAAGACCTGATTTCAAATCTAGGTACCCACATTGACATGATGGGAGGAGACCAAGAGATACTTGATGCATGCACGGAAGCAGCTAGAGCTGAGGCCCGATTTGCTACTCGAGTGACCATAGCTGTGCTTGTCTTGGTGCTCATCTGTTTCCTCGTGGAGAGCTACCTGAGACGCTAGCTAAATTGTTCTGTTTTGTCTTTAAATTTCAGTTCAAAAACCACTACCTTATGTTTGGATTAAACTTTTGACATTCTATCATTTAATACTAAGTTTTATTTTACAACTTTAGTTCCATTACTCGTTGATTTAATATTTCCGTCAAGATCATCCAAACGTTATTTTCTCATTCATTGCAAATTAGTACGCGTACGTAAGTCTCCCTTGCAAACTAATCATTCTACTTACTTAAACAACATCGTTATTGACCAAACAAAGTAATCATCAAACCCTTAGTTTATAAATATTATTTGGAATGTAAAATTTTTCAATACCTTTTTATGAACTCGTTTTATAAAACGTTATCTAAATAAATTATGACTTTTACTTCATTAAACTTAATTATTATCAAACCTTCGCTTAATTATTGAATAGTTTAGTCATTATTTTCCTTTGAAACATTCTCTTTACTATAATTAAAACTTCCTATAAATTATTCGTCACATTTGTTTCACCACCTTATTACAATTACTTATTTAATTGCAAACAAAATCAGTTATACGTAAGCACATTACTTAACATGTCTTCAAAACCTTCTCGTTATCTTGCACATTCGGTAATGTATGAGTATACTTCCCCCTTCAAAGAGATGAATCATTTCGCGTAGACGTCAATCATCCTCATAAAACCCCCAACAAGATTTAAAACCTAATAACCCACGTTATGCATGAACACCAAACAACACGCTTGTCCGCAACACTTGACCACCTACAGAATTCGATAGTTTACGTTACTCATGAGATTCAATAGCTTACACATGAACGCCCAGAATACACATGAAGCTCAGTTGTTTACAATATACATGATATAAGATTGATTACATGATACATGAAACTTAGTTGTTTGCAATATACACGATACTAGGTTGGTCACATAGTACATAAATCTTGGTTGTTCACGATAAACATGATACTCAATTGTTTACATTATACATGAAAACTTATTTGCTTCCATTATACATGAAACTCATTTGTTTGCTACATACATGATACTAAACTATTCACATTATACATGAAACCCTATCTGCTTCCAATGTACATAACACTAGATCATACATGAAACTCGATCGTTTACAGTATACACGGAAGTAAATTGTTTACAATTGATGCAATTGACTGATCACATTTTAGGAAAAGCATGATCATACACTTTATTCACTAATGTTGAAAGCTATGACACATGGAAACCACTTGGGGTTTGACGTATTCTTGTTCAAACACGATGAAACTATTAAACGCTAGGATATCCCACCTTATTACTCTTTAGATGCTAATTGACCTTATTATCTAGGGACATAGTTATTAGCAGCTCATACGTGAAAACAATAGACATGAACTAAGTAATTTTGTGCCCTCCCTTGACCCGCACACAACGGAAGGATCTATACGGACCATGCGACGATTCAAGTAATTACGGGTGCACACGTAATTATAAAAATCAGCACATGGAAAATGTAGTGAATTCTATCGTGTGTTATGACATAGGACCCAGCGTGACATATAGTAACGAAACTAACATGATATGATAAGGATATGGTGGATACGGCGTTGGTACTTCCTATATATAAGTGTTCCTGTCATACTGTCAAAGGTAGCGTTACTCGTGTCACGTAAAGTTTTATGTTAACCTCGACCAATGTTCGTGAAATCCCTTATCCACTGCCAATTTATTAGCATATTAGACTACATCATAAACAAACTCTAATAATCAAATTCCTATCGTTCCCATTTCAATTAATGCACTATTATCTTTAGAGTCAATAGTATTCTTTGATATTCTTCTCCTTAACTCCCTTCCAAACTAAATCCACTATCACCCTCTATGCCTGACATGATGACCTGATCTAACCTCGAGTATCAGACCTGAACCCTGTCATCCATCATACTCCTCAATCCAACCTTCAAAGACCATTGGGGATCCAAGCGCGGCCCAGAGTTTACTTAGGAATATGTGGATCAAACAAAGCAAAATTGTCCACATCTCCTTGTTGATTTTGTAACCCTCACTAGTTCAATTTTGGGACGAAATTCTCTCAACAGGGGGATACTGTAACATCCATGATTTTCTGTAATTGTGTTAATGCAATAAACAAAAAGTATTCAATTCCATCTCTAGTGCAATACCTTATGTCGTTCTTGTGAACATTTCAAATCCAATGATTTACCAATACCCATCCCAAAATTGTAGATGTACATATATACACACATGTATATATATATTTTTTTTACTAAGTTGATTCAAATTCGAAAGATTTCAATTTTTCATTTTCATTTATCTATATATATTTACTCTACATTTAAAAATATATATGAGAAAATACATCTATTAACACATCACTACATTTAAATTTATAAATATATTTAGGCATAGTTGAGATTTTATTCAAAATTTATCATTCTATATGGTAACAAGGTTCTAATTATTTTTTAAAAAAAATCACCTAAACAAGGAGGGACTTGTTTTGCCAAATTATATTTTTGTTTTTAACTAACACATAAAGTATAAGGATCTAACCTGCCATTAACCAAAACTTAAAACCTGAAACCCTGTCTTTCCCGTTTTTCCAGGAACCGGGTCCGGCCACCCCAAGTTTTTCCGACAAAGTGTCAAAACCCCAAAATTCGCTAGTAAAATGGCCCGTTTACCCGTCTCCAATCGAAACGAGGATCACAGGATCACTTGTACGCGTATGAACTGTCAAAACCCAATCAATAGATGCTAAATTCCGGCCCCAAATCACGGGGTTTCCAAAAATGGGAAATACGATGTTTAGCTTTTAAATACTAACAAATCCGATCGTTTCTAGTCATCACCACACTCACTAATCTTCTCCTCTACTCGAAATCGTTCGTTTACGCCCCTGTTTAACCACGCCACCACCAGAACTTCGGCCCAAGCCGCCGAGTGTAACCTTTCTGATTTTCATGTTTTCATTTTGGTACAATAAAGCATGTATAAATTCCGACCATAGTGCAAAGGTAATGCTAAACCCTAAGAATCAACGCAATTCACGAAATTCTACTTCTAGTTTATTTTAAAGTTGTCATTAATATATATATATATATGTATATATATATTCATGCATTATACAAGTACATACACGTACATACCCTCCATTAACAATTAAATTGAACCCTTAACCATTTGAACTCTCAAGCATTGAACCTACACTTCTAATTTTGACTATAAAAAAATCGATTTTGACCTTTTTCTTACGAGTTGACTTACGAAGGTCAAAGCCGGCCAAATCGCAAGGATTCAAGCCTGCCAGCAGCTGAATTCTTGTTGGATTGGAATTTTTGTGGCTACACTAACGACAATCGACCTAAACTAGGCCCAATCATCAAACCAATTCAACCTTTCACGCGGCCAATTCGAAATTCGAACAAATTTGACTATCCTAAGTCAAATCCGTATCAATTACCATTCAATACGTGAAATCGACGCGTCTCAATGCCGCAAATCTCTCGCAGGTCAACCACGTGTGTACCTAGACCGTTAAAGGACCCGATTCACTCCCAAATCAATGGATTTACTTGTAATTAGTTATCCGTGACCTTCACTGTCAAATTTAAATCAAATCGGTTAATACAAACCAAATTTAATGAATTTGATCTCCCTATCACCCGCGTATACGTCCACACAAACCCTCCCAACCCTTGAATAAGCCGTATTTCACTTCTAGAACCGGATCAAGCATCAAGAACATCGAGTCCGTAACTGTAGCAGACTGCATTCGTGCCCAAACCAAAACATGTAAGAATACTCTCATTCGATTCATGTTTGAACCCTTGTCAAAAGCCCCTTACCAATTCGTGTCCACAGAACGTATCGAGACCGATTGGGGCTAGGGTTCATGGCGGGTTGATCGTATTCGAATTCTGCTTTGTGTTAATATCATGTTTTAATCAATTAGAATCCGTAATTATTCAGCGAAACCACCTGGTCTGGCAAGTAAGTCACTGCGCCGCCGAACCAGGTGGCGTGGGTTCGAAACCCACCAACACTAGGCCTTTTTGCACGACCCTTAAACCCTAACCCGGTTCCACTTTAAGCTCATGATAATATGTTTGGAAACTGCTCTGTTACACGGGTGAGTCCCCTGGTCTAGTGGTGTTTGCGCGACATCCATACAGAAACCACTCGGGTTCTAACCGGGTGGTCTGTATTATTTTTAAAAACAGTTTCTAAAACTCCAAAAATTTTATAAAAATTATTTTATAAAACCTCACAATATTGTTAACAAAATAAAATCAGAACTATAGATTTCTAATATAAATTCATTTTATTATGAATTTATGACTACAAAAATAGTATATTAAATAATTAAAACAAAATTTTAGGTATTTAAATTAATTTACAAATAAAAACAATTGAATTTATAAAGTTTATAAAATATTAACTTAAAAGATGATAAATAAATAAAATTTATTTATTATAACCCACAATAAAAAGTTGAACATTAGATTTTATACATAAATATAATTTACACAACTTTATATTTTTTTAAATCTTTAAACATAAATAAATAAAGTAGAAAACATTTATTTAAATTAAACACTATCTACACAAATAAAATTTCTTTTTCTAAATATAAATATATATTTACATTCTATATATTTTAACACATTTTTCACAAATAAATAAACAAAATTATTTATTTATTTTATTTATTTAAATTAAACTCTATCTATACAAATAAATTTTTTTTTTCTAAATATAAATACATATTTACATTCTACATATTTTAACATTTTTTTCACAAATAAAATTATTTGTTTATTTTATTTATTTAAATTAAACCCTATCCACATAAATAAAATTTCTTTTTCTAAACATAAATATATATTTACGTTCTATATATTTTAACATATTTTTCACAAATAAATAAATAAAATTATTTATTTATTTTATTTATTTAAATCCAACCCTAAGTCAATGACTATTAAGTTCATACATATATACCGTGAACTCATAATATACATTAAATTCTTATACAAGCATAGCATGCCTTTACATGGAATAACACAAACCTTTTTGTGCAAATCCACACACATTAAAACCCTTGAACTCTAGACTTAGACATAGACTTTTGTATACATTAAATTCTTATACAAGCATAGCATGCCTTTACATGGAATAACACAAACCTTTTTGTACAAATCCACACACATTAAAACCCATTGAACCCTAGACTTAGACATAGACTTTTGTACACGCTATTAACTCAATATACATTACACACTAGGTTAACGTGGTGAGTTACAAGGACTGTTTTGCTACCTAGTCTTGCGTACTAGTAACACTCTTGAATCAAGTGAGTATTACATAGCCCCATTTTTCTCTTTTACACTTTTTGGGGTGATTCATGAATTTTATACAAACAATAGCTTACATTTATTGTAGGTCCCTTATTCGATGCGTGACGGATCTCTAGACTCGCGGTATGACACGGTGATAACGTGCGGAATCCATGATCAACGTGCTCGTGTAACTCAATCAACAACAACGGTGTAAATAAACGCTTTGTATCTCACCAATATCAGGTTACAAGAATTCTCTCGTCTACTCTGATATCGTCTCACCTCTAATCTCACCTTTTTCTGTTTCTGCTGAAACATCCTATTTATAAACTACTGTTCTGCACCAGGCGAACTTAACAAGTTCGCTTCACTGTGCTTAGGCGAACTTAACAAGTTCGCCTCATAGATGCTTAGGCGAACTTATTAAGTTCGCCTCTAATAGGCTAAGCGAACTTAATAAGTTCGCCTCTTATATACTAGGCGAACGTTTTGCAATATTCTTGTAACTTGTTAAGTTTGCCTCTAGAAGAACTTACACAGAATTTTATCAACAGTTACAAAACATGTCCTAACAGACTCCCCTTTAACTGTTGCTAACAATTCTATCAAATACAAGTCAAAGACTCTAAGACTAAGACATAATCTTCAAGCTCGTTGTCACCAGAATATGCTCCAACAGACTCCCCCTTGACAACAGCTTCAGAAGATTGTCATCAGTCTTCAAATATCATCAAACACACTGTAGTCTTCGTCTTGTTCATCTGCACACTCTCTTTATTTCTAGAAGAAAACTTGGGAGAAGGACCCCTTGTCAACTTCTATCTGCAATATTCAGTTTTTGCAAAGGAGAACAACCAAGAATAACCAACAATTAAGATTTCCATGGAAGCTGGAAAAATAAAATCTTTTTGGTTTTTCAAACATAAGAAACACAACATCTTTTTGGTTTTTCTCTGTATAAACTGAAATGTAAAATACAAAATCACATCTTTTTGGTCGAACATCACGAGTAAGAAGATCATATCAGTATATATGATGAATCAATCACACATCTTGGATATAAAATCCATATAATATCAAATGGTATCCTATGTCATTCTTTCAAGCCTTGACCAATCAAACCAATATCTTTCAAGATTATCACACTCTATCTTTTCAAGACTTTCATATTGAATGTTATGATACGCGATAAACATTCAAAGAAAATAGGATCAGGCTATGACACACAAATTCAAATTGTCAGTATTATAAGATTTGAAACTAAAGCATCTCATTCCCACTTTCTTGTGAGTTAATGTACCATTTAAGTATGAAATACAACGTGTACCCCACTAGTATGCCAACAGAAAGTAAATGCACTATCTTCAAGACATATGAGATTTTACTAAAGATTATCCAAATTTCCAGAATGAGGAGACATCACTTAGCACATGAATAGCAGAATCCAAATTGGATTGTATAGGAATCAATTAGATTCAGAATCGAATGATTCAATGTCTTTGCTTATATATGTGGAATCATAAGATTCAGGTACGTGGATCTAACTGTTATCTGGATTATGAATTCATTGGAATCAGTAAAGATGAATTATCAATATGATCCAAGGGATAGTATATGTTTGACAGAAGTTGTCAAGTACATATCTTGATTATACTTCAAATTGCATGCTTTTTGGGACATGGGCACTGAAGCAAATCGAATGAATAGTGCTAAGGACATAACCCGAAACTGATCTCATAGGAAAATCTTTATTAAAAGCTAATATTCTTTATCTGATAGTGATCTTTTAACACACACACCCAGGCATAAAATGGGTTCAAATCACAGTTGTAACATATGCAATTACGTTTTCACACTACTAATGGTTCAGTGACGCTTTTAGTCTACTGACAATTCAAATTATATGCATACACAACACTATCATTTCCTATTTGTGTAGTCTCTGAAGTTTAGATCAAAACATATAATTCAGATATATTAACATAAAGCACCAACCAGCAATCTAAGGTCATGTGTGAAAGAACATCTACTCATGTACTATCATCTCTTCTTTAACTTCAAGTAATGTCGATTTTATCTTTTTCAATTTGTTTGGCATTTTCAAAATCTTTTTCAAAGAAAGTAAAACAAACGAAAATAAACCTTTCATGAAAACATTTTAAGAAAAACATTTAACTTGGTTACTCAGGATTAAGCAAGTCAATCAATTAAAAACTCAAACCGATGTAATCCTGTAATTGAATGTCTTTGCCTTATGTCACCAACACAGTTCTGTATTCCCCCTGTCCTGTAGACTCCCCCTCAACTAGTCAAATGGTTGCATCAACGACTTTATGCTCACCATCGTCATCCTAAGTTTCAGGTTTTCTTTTGGACTTTGTAAAACTCATCCCAAAACATTGTGTGTGACATATTCTCCCCCTTGAGCATCAAGTCGTTGAATCAAATAGTTTCACAGTTATCAACAACTCTGTACTCTTGTAGATGTCATTCCCTGTCATGTGCTAAGAAGAACCACTATCAACAACCAAAATGGTATTAATAGTCCCTCTTGGTAAATCCTACACAACTAACAAGAAACATTAATTTGAAATTGGGACCCAAGCCATGGTAGTCATGGGTCGTCCATCTGTATCAAAATAATAAACCTCACTCCATTCACAATCAAATCTCTCATCGATTTTAGGAGATTGTTCCGACGAGTCTGAAACAGAAACTTTAGATTTCCAAACATACTTCTTTTCATTAAGGTCTTTTTGCTTAAAATGTGAAGTGTTTGAACAATCATGTTCATTTGAAAAATGTTTAGACTGTGAAAACTCTTGTTGTTCTAAAAGTTTTCTCAATCTTCTGTTTCTCCTCCGTCTTTGAGGTCTAGAAAGCCTAACCTCAGATTTTAAATTACCCTTTGGTGTATCATGAGGTTTAACCACATTTGGGTTAACATAAGGCTTACCATGAGTTCTTACCTTTTCTGGAGTAACATATTGGTTACCTTTGGCGTTGTGAGGACAAGCAATCCTAAGGTGACCCACAAGACCACAGTAAAAGCAAGATCTCGTCTCACGATAATCTCTCATATAAGGAATCTTCACACGATAAGATGCCCTTGAAGAAGATTCTCATACATGAACTTCTTTTTGCTTTATTTTCTCTGGAACTCCAGATTTTGCAACAGGTTTTGATTCAGGCTTCATCTTCTCACGAAATACATGCTTCTTCCCTTTATTTTTGTAAGGACAGGTCACCACAATGTGTCCCATCTCATTACAGTGAAAACATGTACGCCTGTCTGTATAATTTCTGAGAAATGGAACTCTCCTTGAATTTGAAGAACTTCCAAATGTATAATTTCCAAATGAATTAGAATCAACCTTTGAGTCTTCTTTCTTAACAGCTTTCGGTATCCCCTCTACCTTAGCTTCATCAAAATATTCATCATCACTCTCATCAGAATACACCATATCTTCACCTGTGACTGGATTCACCTTCAACACAGTCTTAGGATCTAAATCCTCATCTTTTATAAGCTCAGGTGTAAAAGAATAATTTTCGTTGAATGGTGGAGGAACATAGCCAATACCACTAGTTCCCTTCCCCTCTTCAGTATTCTCATGATAATATCCTAATAAGAATGATAAATTTCCAAAGCTTTCTAACTTTCTATGCAATCTGAGCACCTCTGCTTTAGATTCAGCTAGTTCTTTATCTTTCACAACAAGATCATCATTTCTTTTCTCAATTTCTGCAAAGGACATATCCAGGTGATATGCCTGCTCTTTGATCTTCAAAGTCAGAGAACTTATATCCCTCTTCAGTGATTCTATTCTCTCAATACACACATTCTCATTATCTTTTAATTTCCGATTTACTGTGTGCATGGATTTCATATCACAAATGAGGTTTACGTTGTCATCCATAACCCTCATAATTTTATCCTTAACTGAAACACAGTTAGAACAAAACGTCTTAGAGTTAGAAAATACCTCAGATTTTTCTTCTGAAGAAGATGCACCAGGAGCCATGAATACGTCATCATCAGCTTCACTCTTTTGATCAATAATGACAGGCTCTGCATCAGTTTCTAAGTCACTCTGATCATCTTCAACTGTCTGAAAACTTTCTTCACTCATCACATCAGTCTCAGTAGATTAAGTACTTTCACCAGAACGAATACTCTCACTATCAGTTAAATCTGTAGAAGAATCACTTTCAGAAACACCCTGCGTTACTACTTCTTCTTTGATCAAGACCACCAACGCTTGAGTAGTAGCTTCACCCTTTTTCTTCAAAGCTTCCCATAGATCTCTAGAAGTTGGACACTTCCCGAGACTATGAATGATTTCTTTTGGTAAAGACAACGTTAAAGTTTCACGCGTCGTCATCTCTCGATCGAACTTCTTCTTTTCTAGTTTACTTAGAGCTGTCACTGGTTTAGGAACATCATAATATCCCATATAGTCATAAGTAGGATGCACATATCCTTCAAATATGGATGTCCAAAAGTTTTCATCAGTGACTGATACGAACTGTTCGAACCGAACTTTCCAGCTACGAAAATCTGATATGCACAAAAGTCTCGGTGGCATAGTTTCAATCTCATTATCATCACATGAAATTGACATTTTGAAATTTTTACGAAAATACCCGCAAAAAAATTTTCCGCCAAAATACTCTTTTTAAAAAATTTCGAAAATTCAAAATTTCAAAAATGATTCAAAACAACCGTATAAACTTTCCCTAAAAAATTTGGACAAGATGACTTTTCCCGCCAAAATACTAGCTAAGTTCGCCTGCATAAGCGAACTTAATAAGTTCGCATGACTGAGCGAACTTGACCCCAAGCGAACTTAACCCCAAGCAATCTTATTAAGTTCGCCTGATACTGAGTGAAGCGAACTTATTAAGTTCGCCTACTAAGTTCACCTGCAACAGAATTTTAAGTTCGCCTGGTTCAGCTGTTTAACCCAAACACGAACCAAAAATTCCGAAAATCATGATTTCTGATCAAAATGATGGAATTAAGCAATTATGAACCGTATGATTGTGTAGAAACTGATTAGAAACAATCCTATCGGATCAATTTCTTCAAACAAATCAAAAATCAATCCAAATTGATCAAAAATCTTCCATTTTTATCAAGAACACGAAAAAGATGAAAAATCCTTCTAATTCTCTGAATTTTGATGTTGATTGGACACGAAAACACCACGAATCTTTTGCTAATCTAGAGCAATAGCTCTGATACCACTTGTAGGTCCCTTATTGTCACACCCCGACCGATGGCGGAATCATCGAGGCGGACAATGTGATGATTGTTCAAAAGCACATGATAACTAAAGGTTGCATAATTCATTAATTTAATTTAAAGACAACAAGTTCCAAATACAATACATTTCAAATAACCTAGTCTAGTTCAAAACATTAATTTATTTAACTAGGTCCATAGTTCCTAAATGGAGAGATCTTCGGCAAGCAGTCACATATCCAAACCTGAAACATTATTTAAATCAAGTGTCAACAAAAAAGTTGGTGAGTACATAGGTTTAGTATTTCCTGTAAATAGTGGTTGAAAATCGTTTTGCAACTCATTGTTTATATTGTTAAACATAGCATATGATGTATCATTTATTTAATCACAATTCAAACCGAGTTTGACACGCTTGAACAGAGCACAACAGCTAAGTCCGGTATGTTTGAATATAGTTACCCACTATATCCGATATGTTTAAATATAACACGCGGTCATATCCGAGTATGCAGTAATAAACACCCTAACCGGGTGGGCTGGTCAGGCACAATAGATCTATCAATATTACAGTTGGTTGTCTTGTGTTTAAATGTATGTACATCCAAAGAATAAGCATATAGTCTCATGTATAACACGTATAACCAATGTGAGTAGCATGTATAATGTTTCACCCCAAAACATATAAAAATGTAAAATAGGGGCTACGTAACTCACCTTGCAAGCGGGTATTTTTTCACGCGTGTAGGTGATAAGTATGTGGAAGCCTAAGCACGCTGATACCCTATGTAGACAAATGGGTATTATTGTATGCGTATAGGTGTGTATTTGTTTTTAAATGTATATAGGCTTTAATATAATCTTCCTAAATTTTTATTTGTATAAAGTATGAAAATAGAATGATAATAGTTTTTGGTAAAGCTTTATCTTATGAGTAAATATATATATGTATTGTTTTAAACAAGTATTTATTATGTTTAACGTATTTATATATAACAATACAAATAAAAGAAAATTCTTTCTTTGACTAATCATATATTATTTATATATTAAAAATTTGTTTTAACAAGTTTATAAAAATATTGCAAGGCTTATAAAGGTGGGACATTGTATATGTGAAAAAGGTATTTTGGTAAGTTTTATAAAAATGTTACAAAGTTTATAAAAATAGGACATTTTGTATATTATAATGTGTTTTAATAAGTTTATAAAAATATTACATGGTTTATAAAAATGGGACATTTTATATATTATAATGCATTTTAATGAGTTTATAAAAATATTACAAAAAAATGGGATGGTTTATAAAAATATAGTTTAATCGATTTTAAAATAAACGAACGAGTAAACCGACTCGTTTTAGTATTTATTGTATAAAAATGTTATTAAAATAAGTTAGGTTAATTAAATAAAATAATTAGAATGCAAATAGAAGTAAAAAAAAATGGGCCGAAGGCCAACCGGGCTCGAACCCGTGACCTACAGCATAAACACACACACGCATAACCAGCCGGGCTACTGCCCATCGCTGGTTATGTGTGTATCATTTAATTGATATACACAACCACAAAATTGGTCGCTGGTCCTCGGCAACCGGCAAACCGTGTCCGAGGACACTGGGTTTGCCCGGTAACTCTCGGGCGATGGTCGAGTTTTCGATTGGAAAAGCTTACCAGGTGATAACAGAAAGGTAAAGGAATCGATTCGAGACTCGAACCTAGTCGCGAAGGGTCTGGTCGGCAGAGGTTTGAAGTCCGAAAAAGTCAAAGATGGAAATCGATCTTCCGGATGAAATTAGCCCTTAATATCTTGGTCACAGCTTCACTCAAGGACGGCGAATGTGATGTCGTCTTCAATTTGAGGTGAGAGTGGGTGGAAGAGGGGTAGCGAGCTCGGGTAGGGCCGACAATGGTCATTTATAGGCGGGCTTGATTTCTATGCTCAAACGTGCAATTGAGCACGTTCCGACATTGTTCTTGACGAGACAAAACTAACCCGACATTCATCAGGCGTGGAGGTGGCCTGTCGGGCATGAATTTGGATCTGGGTATCTCGGCCACCAACGGGATTGGTCGATTCCTATGTTTGGGAGACAAATTTGTCGGGGGGTTTTGTTCGCGTGGAGGAGATGAAGCCATAGAAGCTTTTAGCAGTCGTTGAGGTGTAGGGAAACAGCTTTG
This sequence comes from Smallanthus sonchifolius, assembly GCA_023525975.1. Lineage (NCBI taxonomy): Eukaryota > Viridiplantae > Streptophyta > Magnoliopsida > Asterales > Asteraceae > Smallanthus > Smallanthus sonchifolius. Next base: position 76,777,639 of record CM042025.1, read on the forward strand.
TCAGGCATCGCCGGAAAAACCTTTACCCGCGTGACCGTTGGAAGGGGTGACCGGATAAACGAAAAGGGTATTGACAGTTTTAGTCCCTCGAGTTTAGTTTAGCACGCTTTAACCCTTAAAATAAGTACTGAATGGTCCCTGTAGTTTCATTTGACCGGAAACAGCCCCTCAATTGATTTTAGTTTTAAATCCTTTCAGTTTGTTTATTTACAAAGCAACCCCTGAACTTTTATTTAAATAAATTAATTAATTTCTTTTAAATCAAATTAACTAAAAAAAATGTTTTTTTATAAACTTTATTTTATTATTATTATTATAAATAATAATAATTTTTTTTTAAAGTTATTAATCTTATTAAAATATGTTATTTTATTAAATATGCAACTTTTCAAATGTAGAATTTTTATATAAGATTTTTATATTAGTTTTTTTTTAATTTTATTTTTATATTATAAAATTCTTATTAAATTAAATCCATAACATAAAATACCTATTTATATAAAAACTAAATAAATTCTTACACTTATTAAAATAGAGAATGATTACATGACATTTTTAATACAAGTACGAGAACGAAAATCCGAAACGTCACAGTCTCCCCAAGTTAGAGGAATTTCGCCCCGAAATTCAATAATGGAGGCTATGAAAAGAGATGTGGATACTTGGTCTTCATTTGGTCTTCACGTTCCCAAGTGAACTCGGGTCCACGTTTAGACACCCAACGGACCTTGACGATGGGGATGCGGCTACGCTTGAGTTTCTTGACTTCTCGGTCCATGATTTCCACGGGTTTCTCAACAAAGTGCATTTTCTCGTCAATGCGCACTTCATCAAGAGGGATGTGGAGATTCTCGTCGGCTAGACACTTTTTCAAATTAGACACGTGAAAAGTCGGATGAACGTTGCTGAGTTCTGAAGGAAGGTCGAGTTTGTAGGCTACTTTTCCTACCCTCTCGAGTATCTTGAATGGACCCACATATCGAGGTGCAAGTTTTCCTTTCTTTCCAAATCGGACTATGCCTTTCCAAGGTGATACCTTTAGAAGGACCATATCTCCAACTTGAAATTCCAAGGGTTTTCGTCGCCTATCGGCATAACTCTTTTGCCCACTCCTTGCTACCCGAATGTTGTCACGGATAAGAGAGACTTTATCGGAGGTTTCTTGGATAAGCTCGGGACCGGTGATTTGTGCTTCACCAATTTCGTTCCAACAAATCGGTGAACGACATTTTCTTCCATAAAGAGCCTCGAACGTTGCCATGTTAATACTTGTGTGGTAGCTGTTGTTGTAGGAAAATTCAATTAGTGGTAGGTGAGAATCCCAATTGCCACCAAAATCAATGACACAAGCTCTAAGCATATCCTCAAGAGTTTGGATCGTTTGCTCGGTTTGTCCATCAGTTTGAGGATGGTAAGCCGTACTTAAATCCAAACGAGTACCGAGTGCTGATTGTAATGATTGCCAAAAGCGGGAAGTAAAACGCGAATCACGATCGGAGATGATGTTCAAAGGGATTCCGTGACGACTTACGATCTCATCAATGTAGATCCGAGCCAATTTCTCGACTCGATAGTCCTCACGAATAGGCAAGAAATGAGTAGACTTTGTAAGTCGGTCGATGATAACCCAGATACTATCGTGCCCACTAGAAGTGCGTGGGAGTTTGGTGATGAAATCCATGGCATGGTTCTCCCACTTCCACACAGGAATTTCAGGTTGTTCGAGGAGTCCGGAAGGCTTTTGGTGTTCGGCCTTTACTTTAGAACAAGTTAGGCATTTTGCCACAAAGAGGGCAATATCCTTTTTCATGCCGGGCCACCAATATTGCTGACGGAGACCCATGTACATCTTATCAGCTCCGGGATGTATCGAATAACGAGTTTTGTGGGACTCGTTCATCAAAAATATACAAAGATCGTCGCGATCGGGAACCCAGATACGGTCCAAGTAATACAATAGACCGTTGGCTTTAGTTTCTAACAAGAGTTCTACACCACATGCCATCTCTTGATACATGTTTCCCTCGGTAACCGAGGTGTGTTGTGCTTTGAGAATACGGGCTTGGATATCGTTATGAATATAAACACTATGAAGAATGATACATTCCTTACGACTCAAGGCGTCGGCTACAACGTTTGCTTTGCCGGGGTGGTAGCGAATCTCGCAGTCGTAGTCGTTTAGGAGTTCAACCCATCGTCGTTGCCTCATATTAAGCTCCTTTTGATTGAAAATATGTTGGAGACTTTTGTGGTCGGTGAAAACCACGCATTTGGTGCCATATAGATAGTGTCTCCAAAATTTCAAGGCGAAGACGACAGCACCAAGCTCGAGATCATGGGTCGTATAGTTCTTCTCATGGACTTTGAGTTGACGTGATGCGTATGCAATTACTTGACCTCGTTGCATAAGACACAACCAAGACCTTGGTTGGATGCATTACAATAAACGACAAAGTCGTCATTACCACTAGGAAGAGTTAGAATAGGAGCATTGCAGAGCTTGTGCTTTAGAGTTTGGAAAGCTTCCTCTTGTTTGGGTCCCCACTCGTAGTGCTTACCTTTGTGAGTCAAGGCAGTGAGCGGGACCGCAATCTTGGAGAAATTTGAAATGAAACGACGGTAGTAACCTGCTAGACCAAGGAATGAACGAATCTCGGTAGGTGTCTTAGGAGTACTCCAATTCTTCACCGCTTCGATCTTTGCCGGATCCACATGAATTCCCTTATCGTTGACTATGTGACCCAAAATTTGAACCTCCTTTAGCCAGAATTCACACTTGGAGAACTTAGCGTATAGTTGTTCTTTCTTTAAGAGTTCCAAAATCAAACGAAGATGTTGTTCATGTTCCGCTTTCGTTTTAGAATAGATGAGAATGTCGTCAATGAAAACGATCACGAACTTGTCCAAATAAGGTTTGCATACACGGTTCATGAGGTCCATGAAGACCGCAGGTGCATTAGTCAAACCGAATGGCATGACCATGAATTCGTAGTGACCGTACCTAGTCTGAAAGGCAGTCTTCGGAATGTATTCATCGAGAACATGAAGTTGATGGTACCCGGAACGAAGGTCAATCTTGGAGAAACATGTTGAACCTTGAAGCTGATCAAAAAGGTCGTCGATACGAGGTAAAGGGTAACGATTTTTAATTGTAAGCTTGTTGAGTTCACGATAATCAATGCACATTCGAAATGATCCATCCTTTTTCTTTACGAACAGCACGGGAGCGCCCCAAGGTGAATGGCTTGGGCGGATGAATCCTTTGGATGAGAGTTCTTGTAATTGACTTGCGAGCTCTTGCATCTCGGAAGGTGCAAGACGATAGGGGGATTTTGCCACGGGAGTTGCTCCGGGCACAAGGTCGATACGAAATTCCACTTGTCTAGGTGGAGGAAGACCAGGTAAATCCTCGGGGAATACCTCGGGAAAATCTCGGATGATTGGAATGTCTTGCAATTTCTTACCCTTGTCTTTCGTGTCAACTATGTGGGCCAAGAAGGCTACGTACTTTTTCCGCAAGTACTTTTGTGCCAATGTGCAAGACATGATTTGAAGACCACGGCACGGTTTTTCACCGAACATAACTAACGTGTCGCCCGAAGAAAGAGGTATACGAATACACTTTTCGTAGCAAATAACCTCGGTATGGTGCTTGGATAACCAGTCCATGCCAATTATAATATCGAAGCTTCCCAATTGCATTGGAAGGAGATCAACAGAGAATTTGTGATTATTAAGCTCAAGATTACAGTCGCGGATAACAGAATTTATAGTAATAGATTTTCCGTTCGCTATCTCCACGGAATAAGATTTGTCAAGTTTCGTTCTTTGCTTAGCAAGTCGGGATTCAAAGGCAAGAGATCCAAAATCCTATCGGCACCGATATCAAATAAAACGGATGCATAATGATTATTTACGAGAAACGTATCGTTTATCACGTCATTGTTTGCTTGAGCCTCATTAGCGTTTATGTTAAACGCTCGTCCTTGAGGACCACCTTGATGATGAAGTTTCGGGCATCGGTCACGGAAATGGTTTGGATCTCCACATTCGTAACATGCCCGGCCATTGGGAGGTGCCGGATAGACGGGACGGTTGGCTGGAGCAGCTTGATGGACGGGAGGACGGGTACGGTAAGTAGTGACCACATGTCCATATCGCCCGCAGTTTGAACACAATCGGCATGGTAGGTTGGCAGGATGATGGTACTTACAAGTCTGGCATTGGGGATTCGGGCCCAGATAAGTTTTCGGGTTTTGACCCAAAGGGACCGCTTGAATAGCAGGTACAGCGGGAGTTACGGCTGCGAAGTTTCGACCCTTACGTTTCTTGTTGCGGTTAGAAGACTCGGGTTTAACATCTTTGAAGGCCGCAAGAGTAGACACGACCTTTTTGGAACCCTTTCTTGCTAAGGTTCCGGCTTTGATATGGTTGTCAGATAGTGTAGCAGATAAATGGATAACAGCTTCAAGTGTAGGAGGATTGCTTCCTAACACAGCATCTTGAATTTGCATAGGCAGGCCGCCTATGTATTTTTCAATTCCCTGAGCAAGGGGAGTGATCATGTGAGGCACCAACAGACTTAGTTCTTGGAACCGGGTGGTGTAAGCCAAATTATCCCTGCTGTCTTGGGCAAGATCCCAAAACTCAGCCTCGAGCTTCCTCATTTCATTACGAGGACATAATTCATCAGTCATGGCCTTCTTCAGATCATCCCATGATAAGGATGTAGCAACCTCAGCACCACGAGTGCGTTTCTCACCATTCCACCAGGTGAGGGCTCTCTTTTGGAGTACACTTGTGGCATAACGAACCCGAAGATTATCGGGACAGTCGCTGTTTAGGAATGTGCTTTCCATGCTTTAGAACCATTGAAGTAGGCCGGTAGCACCTTCAGTCCCGAAGAATTTAGTAGGATTGCACGAGTTAAAGTGCTTAAACGTGCAATGAGGCGGGTTGGTACCACCGTTCCCTTGGATGTTGTGAGACCCGTCACTGTTATTATTTGCTTGGGTCATTTGCCCTACTAGCTGGGCAAGGAGAGTAGCAAGATCCGGGTTGGAAGTGCTAGAGTTTGCACGCCGAGGAGGCATTCTAACACCATAAGAGAAGACAATGACATTTTAGATAAGACGGATAAATATGAGTTATAGCGGGAGATAATGTAAGCAGGAATACGAGATTTATCATGACGCGTGCCAGTGCATGTTATTTATTCTAAGTTGATAGGGGAAACTAAGTCATCTTTTCCGGGTAGGACATGATGTTATAGATCATTATTTGCATAATAGGAATTGTCGGGACTTGCATGCATTACAAATTGTTATTACGTGTGCACCCGTAATAATGATTTGTTTTGCATGCTCGCCTAGTTCTTCCTATCTTTCTATAATGTCCCCAAATTTTGAGTTTAAGTTTGGATTGTATCCTTGCGAATACATCGACTTATCAACGTTAATTAATTCCCCAAAACTTTCAAAGAGACATGCTTTAGCCTATAGGTAAACACTCACTTCAGGAATTCCCAGGAAAGCATACGGGTCCGTTTATTTGGATTTATACGAAATGCTTTCCAAGCCAGAAAACCCAATGTACAGGTGTCACCCTTCCAGATTGCACGTGTCCTTTACTAGTCTCAAGAAATTAAGTCGTTGCCGAGATTTTCAAGATTTTTTTTTTTTTTTTTTGATAGACTTGAGAGTCTATGAGTATAAAATGTGTAGGAATTGTTGCAATTAATACGGGTTAGAAAAGAGTATGGATAAGGATAAGTAGTGTATTTGTTTGCGTAAGTTTGTTTGTCGAATGTGTATGTATCATGTATCAAAGTCTTGTATGTATGTGTATAAGTCTCATGTACCAAACTTGGGAAAATTCAAATAATGCCTAACTACAAATAATTCATATAGCAAATAATCATTTAGCACATAACACATAGAAGGGAGTCCTAGGGTTATAGTCTAGGTCATCGTGTCTAATAACCTAATTCCCTATAACCATGGCTCTGATACCAATCTATCACACCCCGACCGATGGCGGAATCATCGAGGCGGACAATGTGATGATTGTTCAAAAGCACATGATAACTAAAGGTTGCATAATTCATTAATTTAATTTAAAGACAACAAGTTCCAAATACAATACATTTCAAATAACCTAGTCTAGTTCAAAACATTAATTTATTTAACTAGGTCCATAGTTCCTAAATGGAGAGATCTTCGGCAAGCAGTCACATATCCAAACCTGAAATATTATTTAAATCAAGTGTCAACTAAAAAGTTGGTGAGTACATAGGTTTAGTATTTCCTGTAAATAGTGGTTGTAAATTGTTTTGCAACTCATTGTTTATATTGTTAAACATAGCATATGATGTATCATTTATTTAATCACAATTCAAACCGAGTTTGACACGCTTGAACAGAGCACAACAGCTAAGTCCGGTATGTTTGAATATAGTTACCCACTATATCCGATATGTTTGAATATAACACGCGGTCATATCCGAGTATGTAGTAATAAACACCAGGCACAATAGATCTATCAATATTACAGTTGGTTGTCTTGTGTTTAAATGTATGTACATCCACAGAATAAGCATATAGTCTCATGTATAACACGTATAAACAATGTGAGTAGCATGTATAATGTTTCACCCCAAAACGTATAAAAATGTAAAATAGGGGCTATGTAACTCACCTTGCAAGCGGGTATTTTTCCACGCGTGTAGGTGATAAGTATGTGGAAGCCTAAGCACGCTGATACCCTTTGTAGACAAATGGGTATTATTGTATGCGTATAGGTGTGTATTTGTTTTTAAATGTATATAGGCTTTAATATAATCTTCCTAAATATTTATTTGTATAAAGTATGGAAATAGAATGATAATAGTTTTTGGTAAAGCTTTATCTTATGAGTAAATATATATATGTATTGTTTTAAACAAGTATTTATTATGTTTAACGTATTTATATATAACAATACAAATAAAAGAAAATTCTTTCTTTGACTAATCATATATTATTTATATATTAAAAATTTGTTTTAACAAGTTTATAAAAATATTGCAAGGCTTATAAAGGTGGGACATTGTATATGTGAAAAAGGTATTTTGGTAAGTTTTATAAAAATGTTACAAAGTTTATAAAAATAGGACATTTTGTATATTATAATGTGTTTTAATAAGTTTATAAAAATATTATATGGTTTATAAAAATGGGACATTTTATATATTATAATGCATTTTAATGAGTTTATAAAAATATTACAAAAAAATGGGATGGTTTATAAAAATATAGTTTAATCGATTTTAAAATAAACGAACGAGTAAACCGACTCGTTTTAGTATTTATTGTATAAAAATGTTTTTAAAATAAGTTAAGTTAATTAAATAAAATAATTAGAATGCAAAGAGAAGTAAAAAAAAATGGGCCGAAGGCCAACTGGGCTCGAACCCGTGACCTACAGCATAAACACACACACACATAACCAGCCGGGCTACTGCCCATCGTTGGTTATGTGTATCATTTAATTGATATACACAACCACGAAATTGGTCGCTGGTCCTCGGCAACCGGCAAACCGTGTCCGAGGACACTGGGTTTGCCCGGTAAATCTCGGGCGATGGTCGAGTTTTCGATTGGAAAAGCTTACCAGGTGATAACAGAAGGTAAAGGAATCGATTCGAGACTCGAACCTAGTCGCGAAGGGTCTGGTCGGCAGAGGTTTGAAGTCCGAAAAAGTCAAAGACGGAAATCGATCTTCCGGATGAAATTAGCCCTTAAAATCTTGGTCACAGCTTCACTCAGGGACGGCGAATGTGATGTCGTCTTCAATTTGAGGTGAGAGTGGGTGGAAGAGGGGTAGCGAGCTCGGGTAGGGCCGACAATGGTCATTTATAGGCGGGCTTGATTTCTATGCTCAAACGTGCAATTGAGCACGTTCCGACATTGTTCTTGACGAGACGAAACTAACCCGACATTCATCAGGCGTGGAGGTGGCCTGTCGGGCACGAATTTGGATCTGGGTATCTCGGCCACCAACGGGATTGGTCGATTCCTATGTTTGGGAGACAAATTTGTCGGGGGGTTTTGTTCGCGTGGAGGAGACGAAGCCATAGAAGCTTTTAGCAGTCGTTGAGGTGCAGGGGAACACCTTTGTCGGGCATCGCCGGAAAAACCTTTACCCGACATTCATCAAGAACCGTTATCCATTGCCTAGAATTGATGATCTCTTTGTCCAACTTCAAGGCTCTTCTTGTTTCTCGAAGATTGATCTTCGATCTGGTTATCACCAACTCCGTGTACAAGAGGAAGATATTCTAAAGACTGACTTCCGAACAAGGTATGGTCACTACGAGTTCATGGTCATGACTTTTGGGCTAACCAATGCACCCGCGGTTTTCACGGACCTCATGAATCGTGTGTGCAAACCATACCTTGATAAATTCGTGATAGTCTTCATTGATGATATCTTAATCTACTCCAAGACTAAATCCGATCATGAGCAACACCTTAGGTTGGTTTTGGATCTCTTGAGGAAAGATCAACTATATGCCAAGTTCTCCAAATGTGAATTTTGGCTAAAGGAGGTTCAATTCCTGGGTCATATCGTCAACGAAAAAGGAATTCATGTTGACCCTGCTAAGATCGAAGCTGTTAAGAATTGGAATGCATCTAAGACCCCCACCGAAATTCATTCATTTCTTGGTCTTGCGGGATAATATCGTCGTTTCATTTCAAATTTCTCTAAGATTGATGTTCCTCTCACCGCTTTGACCCACAAGGGTAAACCTTATGAATGGGGACCAAAGCAAGAAGAAGGTTTCCAAACTCTCAAGCAAAAGTTGTGCGATGCTCCTATTTTGACTCTCCCTGATGGGAACGATGATCTAGTTTTCTACTGTGATGCTTCCAACCAAGGTCTGGGTTGTGTCCTCATGCAATGAGGTAAAGTAATCGCTTATGCATCAAGGCAACTTAAGATTCATGAGAAGAATTATACGACGCACGACCTCGAGTTGGGTGCGGTTGTATTCACATTGAAGATTTGGAGACATTACCTCTATGGCACGAAATGTGTGGTGTTCACCGACCACAAAAGTCTCCAACACATCTTCAACCAAAAAGAACTCAATATGAGGCAACGACGTTGGGCTGAACTCCTTAACGACTATGACTGCGAGATTCGTTACCATCCCGGCAAAGCGAACGTTTTAGCCGACGCTTTGAGTCGAAAGGACCATGCCATGCTTCAATGTGTCCGAATTCAAACCGACATTCAGAATCGCATCTTAGAAGCTCAACACGTCTCGGTCACCGAGGTTAATATGTATGAGGAAATGTCGTGTGGTGTTGAACTTCAGCTTGAATCAAAACCCAATGGCTTACTTTATTACTTGAACCGTATTTGGGTTCTCGAACGCGATGATCTCCGTGCATTTCTTATGAACGAGCACAAGACTCGTTATTCTATCCATCCTGGTGCGGATAAAATGTACCAAGATCTTCGCCATCAATATTGGTGGCCCGGTATGAAGAAAGACATTGCCCTCTATGTTGCCAAATGTCTAACTTGCTCCAAAGTCAAAGCCGAACATCAACGTCCTTCCGGTTTACTTGAACAACCAGAAATTCCCGTGTGGAAATGGGAGAATTTAGCTATGGGCTTCATTACCAAACTTCCTCCCACCTCAAGTGGTTATGATAGCATTTGGGTAACCATTGACCGCCTCACCAAATCTGCCCATTTCTTGCCTATCCGCGAAGACTATCGGGTTGAGAAATTGGCCCGAATTTACATTGATGAAATCGTGAGTCATCACGGTGTTCCCTTAAACATCATCTCCGATAGAGATGCCCGATTCACATCCCATTTCTGGCAATCCCTCCAAACTGCTCTTGGCACCCGATTGGATTTGAGCACGGCATACCACCCCCAAACTGATGGTCAGACTGAACGTACAATCTAAACTCTTGAGGACATGCTTAGAGCTTGTGTAATTGATTTCGGTGGTAATTGAGATTCCCATCTATCCCTAATTGAATTCTCTTACAACAATAGCTACCACACAAGTATCAACATGGCCCCATTTGAAGCTCTATATGGCCGTAAGTGTCGTTCTCCTATCTGTTGGAACGAGATTGGTGAAGCACAAATCACCGGTCCCGAGCTAATCCAAGATACATCCGACAAGATCATTCAAATCCGTGACAACATTCAAGTAGCGAGGAGTCGGCAAAAGAGTTATGCCGACAAACGACGAAAACCCTTGGAATTCCAAGTCGGTGACTTTGTTCTTCTAAAGGTGTCTCCGTGGAAGGGTGTGATCCATTTTGAAAGGAAAGGTAAGTTAGCACCTCACTATGTGGGTCCATTCAAGATGATTGAGAGGATTGGGAAAGTGGCTTACAAACTCGAGTTACCTCCATCACTCGGCAATGTGCATCCTACATTTCATGTGTCCAACCTAAAGAAATGCCTTGCTGATGAGAATCTCCATATACCTCTTGACGACGTGCGCATTTACGAAACGATGCATTTCGTTGAGAAACCTATAGAAATCATGGATCGCGAGATCAAACAACTCAAGCGAAGTCGTATTCCTATTATCAAAGTTCGTTGGGAATCAAAACGTGGTCCTGAGTTTACTTGGGAACGAGAGGACCAAATGAAGCTCAAGTACTCGCACCTCTTTGCTCATGCAATCGCCCCAACTCGCTAAATTTCGGGACGAAATTCCCTCAACTTGGGGATACTGTAACCTTTCTAATTTTCATGTTTTCATTTTGGTACAATAAAGCATGTATAAATTCCGACCCTAGTGCAAAGGTAATGTCAAACCCTAAGAATCAACGCAATTCACGAAATTCTACTTCTCGTTTATTTTAAAGTCGTCATTAATATATATATATATATATATATATATATATATATTCATGCATTATACAAGTACATACACGTACATACCCCTCCATTAACAATTAAATTGAACCCTTAACCATTTGAACTCTTAAGCATTGAACCTACACTTCTAATTTTGACTATAAAAAAATCGATTTTGACCTTGTTCTTACCAGTTGACTTACGAAATTCAAAGCAGGCTAAATCGCAAGGATTCAAGCCTGCCAGCATCTGAATTCTTGTTGGATTGGAATTTTTGTGGCTACACTAACTACAGTCGACCCAAACCAGGCCCAATCATCAAACCAATTCAACCTTTCACGTGGCCAATTCGAAATTCGAACAAATTTGACTAAGTCAAATCCGTATCAATTACCATTCAATACGTAAAATTGACGCGTCTCAATCCCGCAAATCACTCGCAGGTCAACCACGTGTGTACCTAGACCATTAACACGACCCGATTCACTCCCAAATCAGTGGATTTACGTGTAATTAGTTATCTGTGACCTTCACTGTCAAATTTAAATCAAATCGGTTAATACAAACCAAATTTAATGAATTTGATCTCCCTATAACCCGCGTATACGTCCACACAGACCCTCCCAACCCTTGAACAAGCCGCATTTCACTTCTAGAACCGGATCAAGCATCAAGAACATCGAGTCCGAAACTGTAGCCGACCGCATTCGTGGCCAAACCAAAACAGGTAAGAATACTCTCATTCGATTCGTGTTTGAACCCTTCTGAAAAGCCCCTTACCAATTCGTGTCCACAGAACGTATCAAGACCGATTGGGGCTAGGGTTCATGGCGGGTTGATCGTATTCGAATTCTGCTTTGTGTTAATATCATGTTTTAATCAATTAGAATCCGTAATTATTCAGCGAAACCACCTGGTCCGGTCGGTAAGTCATTGCGCCGCCGAACCAGGTGGCGTGGGTTCGAAACCCACCAACACTAGGCCTTTTTGCGTGACCCTTAAACCCTAACACGGTTCCACTTTAAGTGCATGTTAATACGTTTGGAAACTGCTCTGTTACACGGGTGAGGCCCCTAGTCTAGTGGTGTTTGCGCGCCATCTATACAGAAACCACCCGGGTTCGAACCGGGTGGTCTGTATTATTTTTAAAAACAGTTTCTAAAACTCTAAATATTTTATAAAAATTATTTTATAAAACCTCACAATATTGTTAACAAAATAAAATCAGATCTACAGATTTCTAATATAAATTCATTTTATTATGAATTTATGACTACAAAAGTAGTATATTAAATAATAAAACCAAAAAATTAGGTATTTAAATTAATTTCCGAATAAAAACAATTGAATTTATAAAGTTTATAAAATATTAACTTATTTAAAACAAACTAGTATTTATTTAAAATATGATAAATAAATAAAATTTATTTATTATAACTCACAATAAAAAGTTGAACATTAGATTTTATACATAAATATAATTTACACAACTTTATATTTTTTTAAATCTTTAAACATAAATAAATAAAGTAGAAATCATTTATTTAAATTAAACACTATCTACACAAATAAAATTTCTTTTTCTAAATATAAATATATATTTACATTCTATACATTTTAACACATTTTTCACAAATAAATAAATAAAATTATTTGTTTATTTTATTTATTTAAATTAAACCCTATCTACACAAATAAAATTTCTTTTTTTCTAAATATAAATACATATTTACATTCTATATATTTTAACATATTTTTCATAAATAAATAAATAAAATTATTTGTTTATTTTATTTATTTAAATTAAACCCTATCCACATAAATAAAATTTCTTTTTCTAAACATAAATATATATTTACGTTGTATATATTTTAACATATTTTTCACAAATAAATAAATAAAATTATTTATTTATTTTATTTATTTAAATCCAACCCTAAGTCAATGACTATTAACTTCATATATATACCTTGAACTCATAATATACATTAAATTCTTATACAAGCGTAGCATGCCTTTACATGGAATAACACAAACCTCTTTGTACAAATCCACACACATCAAAACCTGTTGAACCCTAGACTTAGACATAGACTTTTGTACACGCTATTAACTCAATATACATTACACACTAGGTTAACGTGGTGAGTTACAAGGACCGTTTTGCTACCTAGTCTTGCGTACTAGCAACACTCTTGAATCAAGTGAGTATTACATAGCCCCCTTTTTCTTTTACACTTTTTGTGGTGATTCATGAATTTTATACAAACAATAGCTTACATTTACACAAACTACACAAACACAAATCCTATTTACATTCATGTGTGCAAATTTGAGCTTTATGTTTGAGTGCTAGGTGTGTTAACTTTTCTGTGCAAATTATGTGCAATCATTAACTATTTAAGCCGACGGTTAACAATGATAGATCTATTGAGTCTGACAAACCCACCCAGATTGGGGTGATTGTTACCGACAACACAATTTGCATGCTAGTTACAAAGGTTTGATTGTGCTTTAGTTACACAATAGCTGCTCCCCATAAAGGCCTTATTTATCATGACATGTAAGGATTTGTTTATTCATATTTATACACTATCTATGTACAAACCTATGTATGCTCACCAACTTTTTAGTTGACCTTATTTTATTCATGTTTCAGGTGCTAATGTGTGAGTTTGATCAAGACATGCTACACTTAAGTTTGGACTTAGTAAATTTAAATTCAAAGAACAATTTGTATTTTCATTTATGTACTTGTTGAATTTTGCTATTTGAGTTTGAATTGTTTGAAATGAAATTGAAGATTAAATATTGAAATCTAGCGAACCTTGTGCTCATGAACTGTCTACATGTCCCTCCCCTACGTTTCCGCCGTCGGTTGGGGTGTGACACCGACGATCGCTCTATTTTCGGTTTGTAAGCTACCATTTTAATCATTTTGATCTCCTTATCAAAAGCCCCATGTTTCCAAACCGTATTATAATCGAGATTTAATCTGTTTTTACTCAAGAAGAATCTAGGGTTCGTTTCTTTGTATCAGTTAAACATACATCAAACGAACAAAAGAAAACCAATTAAATTACATCATTGAATTCGTAATCCTTTGCTTATCAAAAGCCCTAAACTCTTTTCATTGATTAAACAACCGATGATTGAATTAGGGTTTTGATTATGGAGTTGGGTTTTGGATCTGGGATTATGTTGATGATGATAGGCTGTTACGGGTTAATTATTTAAGTATTATGCGAACAGGTTCATAACATGGCTTCATGCCCGGATCAAATGGTTAAAGCTCTTCCCCCACACCACTCAGGTCACGGGTTCTAGCCCTGCTAAGCCTGCTTCTTTTTCTTTTTTCTGTTTTAGGCATCCACAAACACACACACACACACACACACACACATATATATATATATACACATACTTGGTTATATCTAAATTACTATGTCTTTTTTTTTCTTTTTGATCAAATGAATGTTATTACACTTAATTTCTTTTAAAACTCCCAATTTACCATAATGTTACTTTATTCTAGTAAAAAATATATCTTTTCCTTTTAATATATACAAGGGAAGAACGAGTCACTTTTAAGAATGTATTATTAACCTAAACGATCCATCTAAAATGACAAAATCCTATTTCTTGGAGTCGGTTAATGTTAATATCTAACTGTAAAGAATATTTTATTTACTAGTTTAAGTTATCTTCACATTGTTTTAATAGTATAAACACTGCATTAATGTATTATATATATATGTATATATTTACAATTAATATATGTTGTTAACACCAAGTTGTATTTAAAAAAAAAAGTTTAATTTAATTAAAATTATTAGTTTTTATTAAAGCATTTCAATTATTTGTGAAAAGATTTATAAAATACATTACCATTTTAAAGAAATCCATCAATCAATTTTATAAACATTCTCTATTTTAAATTTTTTTTAAACAAATACAATTTTTATTACACATTCCTTGTTTCTTGTTGAGACACATTATTATTCAAATTCAAAGCCTATGACAATTATTATATAATGTAAATTTACACTTTTATTATTAAACTTTCAATCAAATACAAACTTCAACTTACATCCCTTTCATGAAATAACACAAACACCTTTGCACAAATCCCTCCATTCAATCCCATTAAACCCTAGATATTACTTTAGACTTTGTATATAACATTAATTCAAGTTTATACATTTGCACTTTAGGTCAAACCTAGTGACCTACAAAACACTGTTGCTATCTATTCTCTTGTGCAATCTACCTCCTTAATACAAGTGAGTTTACATACCCCTTTTTTATTTTTGTACATTTTGGGGTGAACATGATTTACATTGAATCTACTTGCAATATCACACAGTACAATTCTACATTATGATTTCATGTGACTATTTGTGCATTATGCTTGAATGTTATGAGTTAATACTACACATACATGATGCAACTCGTACAATCATTAACTCCGTACAAGACAATGGTTAACAAAGATAGATCTATTGAGTCTGATAAACCCACCCGGGTACGGTGTTTGTTACCGATATTTCACTAGGCTAACATTGGTATGTTATGCCCTTCATTAGGATAACATGCAGGTTATGCCCTTCAGTCACAATGTTTGATTGTACACCTAGTATAACTATAGAGTCTCCATAAGTGCCTTATATGCCATGTATCATATGAATTGTATAAAACATTTTGAAATCATTTTTGTGACGCCAAAACTTATGTATGCTCACCAACTTTCAAGTTGACCTTGTTTTTAAATCATGTTTCAGGTACAAATATGTGAGTTGATCAAGTTGCTTTCACTTTGGTTGTGGACCTAGTTAATCAAATAAAGAACTTACTATGTATTTTCAAATTCTTGTATTATGGATTTTGGTTGTTTGAGGTTTGAATTTAAATTTGATGATTTAATATATTATAACATTAGTCAACCATGTGCTCATGAACAGCCTCCATGTCCCGCCCTGACGTTTCCGCCGTCGGTTGGGGTGTGACAAGAAGGTTTTGGAAATTCTTCATTTTTGTTGGGTTACTACAATGACAAAATTGATCAAGATAACAAAGTTTGCGATGTTAGATTTTTGCCTCCACCTTTTAACGACAACTATATAGTTGAACCTATAGTTGTGAAGTGTAGGATCGTGAAATTACAAGATGGTTCTGTTATTAGTTGAGATTAGAGGAAACAATAACAACTACACAGTTACAATCGAGTACACAGAAAGAATACTATTAAGAACACTTTTGTATTTAATCTTTTGTGAATAAACGATTACAAATGAAAAACTCTAATTTCGAAAGCACAAAAAGCACACTTACAATGAAGTGTTTACAGATTATTTATACTCACTTAGAATCAAGACAGCCCCTTGATTCTAAGGATCAGATCTAACACAGACCGTTGATCTGTTGTATCTAGCTAACTATTACATGTTTTGTCTATATCTACTTAACTTTATTGAAGCGTCTTTTTTATGCATCATTACTTGCATGTCTGGAGAAGAGCATTGCTTAGTTTCATTGGTTGTGCCATTGAGGTTCCTTCTGCTTTGAGTGTGTCAGTTGCTTTTGTAGAAAGTTGTTAGTGACGCTTGGCATGGATAGTCAGCTGCGACGATTTGTCTTCAAGGAACACAGCTATCAGCAGCAAGAATGAGAATGATGCTGCTGATAAGCCTATCAGCAGCAAGAATGAGAATGATGCTGCTGATAAGCCTATCAGCAGCAACATTGGTCTTCAGCAGATAAGACTATCCGCAGCAGATTTGTTCTTCAGCAGGAGAACAAGTATCCGCAGCAGATAAGCTTGTCCGCAGCAGATTGTTGGTCAGCAGCAAACTCTGAGATCAGCAGCATTTGTACTTAGAGAATTTTGTAGCCATCAGTCTTTGATTCTACAAACTCCCCCTAGACTGATGCTACCAAAATTCTCTTATTCCCTTTGTTGCTGAAGCTTTGGCACATTTCTGACTATCCTTTCAACCAAAGGAAAAAGCTTTGAAAACAGCCATCTTGTACTTTGAAATACAGCCTGCAGTCGTCAAAGCTGTCTGAGTCTTTCTCCATTGGGTCCATCTCCCCCTTTTTGGTTGCATCAGTGGACAAATGTGCATCAGTTTGGGTGCCCACGGATACAAAGGAGGGAGTAGGAAAAGTTGGGCGTTGATGTTCCTCTATTATATTCACCCTGGCTGTCAATTCCAAGATATGAAGTTTCAGTCTGTCCTCATCCACAGTTGTGGAATCCTTGGATCCAGATGGGGCCTTAGGCCTAGCCTCTTCATCCCCATCACCAATGGTTTCTTGGCACCTGGGATTCCTCTCAGAGGACATACATATTTACAACAAAGGATAGACGTATTCAACTGAACCGATGATGATGCTTGGTGGTTTCTTTGTCTTCCATTGTTGAGTTGGTGGTCTTCTAGTTTTTCTCACACTGTCAGCAGCAGATTTTGCTACTGATGTTTCTGGCTTGTTGACAGTAGATCCTGCTGCTGACAGCTTTGTTGAAGTGCCAGCATTCTTTGCTACTGTAGGCTTTGCCTTAGGTTTTGCCTTATCAGTAGTGGACACTCTTGCTGCTGATGTCTTTGCCTTATCAGTAGCAGATTTTGCTGCGGAGGATTTTAGCTTATCAGCAGCAGACTTGGTTGCTGCTGAAAGCTTCTGCTTTGTTTTCTTGGGCTTAACTGGACTAACAACCGATGTATGCTGATCTTTCTTTACCCTTTGTCTTTGAGGAGCTTGATGAAGGATCTGGTTGAATGGGTTAAACTTACAGTTTGCAGCAAAGTGGTCTGATTCACCACAAATGATTCAAGTTTGTTGAGATCTAGGCAGCTTCACTCTTGAGGGAGATAGAGACCTTTTGAACTTTGTTGCTTTGTCTTCGTAGCTTCTTACCTTCTTATTTTTGTTAGTCTTTTCAAAGGCATGCTGCTTTGAATGTCTTTGATATTTCAGGTAATGAAAGCAGGTGCTGGCAGTGTGGTTATATCTGCCACACACAAAGCATGATTTGGCTAGTTTGTGTTTTAAAAGGTAGACATAGTCCTTTCTTTGGAACAGATCCTTGAACTTCCATTGTTGAGCTTTGTTATGTTCAAAGGTGGCTTCTTCTAGGGTCCTTTGAACATATGGAACTTTTTCTTCAGGCTTACAACATACGTCAGATACCTTTCTCTTTGTGATTGGCATGAACTGAGGCTTGGGGTTTGTGGGTTCTGATGTCTATCCCTTTTCAATATTTAGCTTTCTTCCATCTGGAGGATAGCTGATCTTGATCTTTTTGAATGGTACAGGGGCTTGAACAGCTAGAAGAACAACAGGAACTTCAGCTCTATTCAGAACAGCTTCAGATGGGCTGTACTGGTTTAATCATGGTCTGAGTAGGTTGACTCTGATTCGGATGAGGTAGTGCAGTCTTCGACGAAAGGTTCATCCATTGAAGGATCAAGGTTTCGGTTTGCAGTGTCAAGATTTGCAACATTGAAGCTTGGTTCGTAAATGGCAATATAGTCAGCAGGAGGAGGAACAGATTTGTACTGATCATTGTTATACCCAAGTCCAGTCTTTACCTTCTCATGGACTTGAATATCTAAAAGTCTTTGTAACTTTTTGGAGGAAAATTCATATTTTTCAACATGAACTTTCTGTTCTGCCAGTTCAGCTCAGGTAGCTTTTAGTTTGACCAGTAGATCATCAATCTGAGTTTCAAGATTAGTTTGTTCGTGTTTTAGCGATGAAATCTCTTTCTTAAGGCAGTCAACCTTTTCTTTATAAGTATTTTCAACCTTTTTGAACTCAGATTTCATCTGATGAAACTCTTCATTTTGATCTATGAGGTTTTGGTTGTGCTTTCTATAACCCAAAACTTTATCAATACAGGCTTGAGAGCAAAGATGTTCAAATACCTGAGGTGGTATCTCTGTAGTGTCTGCCATTAGAGCTTGATTGTTGACGGGCAGTTCTTCATATTGAAAGCTCCAGTCGAACTTTCCAGAATGGGTGATGATGGGAGAATAGTAGTTGCTTGAACTAGAACCCGAGTGCTCAGAATGAAACTCTTCATTTTGATCTATGAGGTTTTGGTTGTGCTTTCTATAACCCAAAACTTTATCAATACAGGCTTGAGAGCAAAGATGTTCAAATACCTGAGGTGGTATCTCTGTAGTGTCTGCCATTAGAGCTTGATTGTTGACGGGCAGTTCTTCATATTGAAAGCTCCGGTCGAACTTTCCATAAATGCCTTATTTATCATGTTATGTAGGGATTTGTTTTACAAACTATATGCTATCTATATACAAACCTGTGTTATACTCACCAACTTTTTAGTTGACTTTATTTTATTCATGTTTCAGGTACTAATGTGTGAGTTTGATCAAGATGTGCTTCACATAGGCTTGGACTTAGTTAATATAAATAAGGAACGTATGTATTTCAATTATGTTGCTTTCTTGGATTTGTTTTGTCATGAATGTTGCAATGAATTTTGATAATTAATATATATCAATTTAGTCAACCTTGTGCTTATGAGCAGTCAACATGTCCCGCCCCGATGATTCCGCCATCGGTCGGGGTGTGACAGATTGGTATCATTGCCAGGTTATAGGGAACTAGGTTATTAGACACCCTTGACCTAGACTATAACTTTAGGACACCCACTTATACCATGCTTCATGATTATGTGATTATGTGCTACATGCTTGTTATATTAATATTTATTTCACTATGGTGCCTTATTTGTTAGAGTTCATGAATTATTAGACTATACTTAAATAATAAATAAATAAAACAATATCCCTACCTATACCCTAAAACCACATAATATTCTTGCCTATTTCTCTATCATCATCTTCTTAGCATGTGGAAACTTCATGAATCTAAAACTATAAAAATCTTTTTATACCCTCGTTAAAGTTTTTAAACTTTGTTAATTATTTGAGGACACGTGCAATCTGGAAGGGTGACACCTGTATTCTGGGTTTTCTATCTAGGAAAGCATTTCGCATAAATCCCAATCAACCGAGGGACGCGTATGCTTTCCTGGGAATTCCCGGGATGAGTGTTTACTTATAGGCTAAAGCATGTCTCCTTGAAAATTATATGAGTTTAATTAACCTTAGTGTGTCATAGTATTCAAGTGATTATATCACTATTTGAGTACAATCCAAACTATGATTAACTATTTTATTTCATTATTTTGCCCTTTTTAATCCAAGCAATTCTCATAAGTTCTTACATATTTTTCTTGTGTTGTGCAAATCTGTAGAATGCCTCCCCGTCGTGCTCCCGTGGCCAACACCAACACCGACATCGCTACTATCCTTGCACAACTCGTAACTCAACTCACTCAAGCTAATGGTGCCACCAATAGTAACCATGGGGCTAATGGTGGTAATGGTGGAAATGGTGGTGCCAACCCATCTCAATGCACCTTCAAGCATTTCAACTCATGCAATCCTCTCAAGTTCTATGGTATCGAAGGAGCTACGGGACTCCGTCAATGGTTTGAAAGTATTGAGGGCACTTTCCTCAGTAGTAACTGCCCCGATGACCTTCGTGTCCGTCATGCCACAAGTGTCTTCCAAAAACGGCACTCACGTGGTGGAATGGGGAAAAGAGAACCCGAGGTGTAGAGGCAACAATGGCCTTACCATGGGATGAGGTTAAGAGACTAATGACCGAAGAGTTTTGTCCTCGGAACGGAGTGAGGAAGCTGGAAGCTGAGTTTTGGGATCTTACCCAAGACAGTGGTGAAAGTCTAGCGTATACAACCTGGTTTCATGAACTGAGTCTCCTTGTGCCCCACATGGTCACGCCCCTATCCCGCTGCATTGAAAATTACATCGGTGGACTACCTAGGCAGATTCAGGATACTGTCTTAGGGAGAAATCCTGCCACACTAGAAGATGCTATCCGATTATCTGCCACTTTAACCGATAACCATGTGAAGGCGGGGACTCTTACTAAAAAGGGAACAAAGAAAGTTTCCGACACCACAACTCCTTCCACCCACAACAAAGAAGCCACAACTGAACCCTCCCTCAATAATAAGAAAAGAAAGGCTAGAAACTATGCTATGGTCACTCCTACTATTCCCGTTAACCAAGCTGCACCTATGGTTCAAGCACCAGTCAAAAAGCCATATGTTGGGATCTACCCGCTTTGTGCCACATGCAACTATCATCATCCCCAAAGCATAAACGCCAATGAAGCTCAAGCCAACAATGATGTGGTTAATGGTACGTTCCTTGTTAATAGTCAATATGCCTCCATTTTATTTGATACCGGTGCCGATAAAAGTTTTGTGTCACTTAACTTTGAACCCTTACTTGCAAAGACACGATCCCAATTAGAGAAAACATTTACCGTCGAAATAGCAAATGGTGACTCTCTTACAATTGACTCCATTATCTATGATTGCTCCCTAGAACTTAATGATCATACGTTTCCAATCAACCTTGTGCCAATGCCACTAGGAAGTTTTGATATCATCGTAGGCATGGATTGGCTGTCAAATCACCATGCCGAAGTCATATGTTTTGAGAAGTGCATCCGAATACCCCTTCTGTCGGGAGAAACGTTGAGAGTCTTTGGTGAAAAACCCTGCAAAGGACTCAGATTGATGTCATGCACTATTGCTCAAAAGTAAAGAAGTACGTGGCCTTCTTAGCTCATATTGTCCGAAAAGATGTCAAAGAGAAAAATATTCAAGATATCCCCATCATTCGGGACTTCCCCGAAGTATTCCCCGAAGACTTATCCGGTCTTCCACCCATTTGGCAAGTAGAATTTCGCATTGACCTTGTACCCGGAGCTAACCCAGTGGCTAGAGCTCCATACTGTCTTGCACCCTCTGAAAAGCAAGAACTTGCAAGCCAACTCCAAGAACTCTCATAAAGGGCTTCATCCGTCCATGTCATTCACCGTGGGGTGCACCCGTCTTATTCGTCAAAAATAAGGATGGATCATTCCGCATGTGTATTGACTACCGCAAACTCAACAAGCTTACCATCAAGAACCGTTATCCATTGCCTAGAATTGATGATCTCTTCGATCAACTTCAAGGCTCCACTTGCTTCTCAAAGATTGATCTTCAATCTGGTTATCACCAACTCCGTGTACATGAAGAAGACATTCCAAAGACTGCCTTCCGAACAAGGTATGGTCACTACGAGTTCATGGTCATGCCTTTTGGGCTAACCAATGCACCTACGGTTTTCATGGACCTCATGAACCGTGTGTGCAAACCATACCTCGACAAATTCGTGATCGTCTTCATTGATGATATCTTAATTTACACCAAGACTAAATCTGAACATGAACATCACCTTAGATTCGTTTTGGACCTCTTGAGAAAAGAGCAACTATATGCCAAGTTCTCCAAATGTGAATTTTGGCAAAAGGAGGTTCAATTCCTAGGTCACATCGTCAACGAAAAAGGAATTCATGTAGACCCTGCTAAGATTGAGGCTGTTAAGAATTGCAATGCCCCTAAGACCCCTATCGAAGTTCGTTCATTTCTTGGTCTTGTGGGATATTATCGTCGTTTCATTTCAAATTTCTCTAAGATTGTTGTTCCACTCACCGGTTTGACCCACAAGGGTAAACCTTATGAAAGAAGAAGCCTTCCAAACTCTCAAGCAAAAGTTGTGCGATGCTCCTATTTTTACTCTCCCTGACGGGAATGATGATCTAGTTGTCTACTGTGATGCTTCCAACCGAGGTCTCGGTTGAGTCCTCATGCAACGAGGTAAGGTAATCTCTTATGCAACAAGGCAACTTAAGATTCACGAGAAGAATTATACAACGCACGACCTTGAATTGGGTGCGGTTGTATTCGCATTGAATATTTGGAGACATTACCTCTACGGCACTAAATGTGTGGTGTTCACTGACCACAAAAGTCTCCAACACATCTTCAACCAAAAAAAACTCAATATGAGGCAACGATGTTGGGTTGAATTCCTTAACGACTATGACTGCGAGATTCGTTACCATCCCGGTAAGGCGAACGTTGTAGCCGACGCCTTGAGTCGAAAGGACCATGTCATGCTTCAATGTGTCCAAATTCGAACCGACATTCAAAATCGTATCTTAGAAGCTCAACACGTCTCAGTCACCGAGGGAAACAAGTACGAGGAGATGTCATGTGGTGTTGAACTTCTGCTCGAATCAAGACCCAATGGCTTACTGTATTACTTGAACCGTATTTGGGTTCCCGATCGCGATGATCTCCGTATATTTCTCATGAACGAGGCCCACAAGACTCGTTATTCTATCCATCCTGGTGCGGATAAAATGTACCAAGACCTTCGCCAACAATATTGGTGGCCCGGTATGAAGAAAGACATTGATCTCTTTGTAGCCAAATGTCTAACTTGCTCCAAAGTCAAAGCCGAACATCAACGTCCTTCCGGGTTACTTGAACAGCCGAAAATTCCCGTGTGGAAATGGGAGAACTTAGCTATGGATTTCATTACCAAACTCCCTCGCACCTCAAGTGGTTATGATAGCATCTGGGTGATCATTGACCGTCTCACCAAATCTGCTCATTTCTTACCCATCTGTGAAGACTATCGGGATAGGAAATTGGCCCAAATTTACATTGATGAAATCGTGAGCCGTCACGGTGTTCCATTAAACATAATCTCCGATGGAGATGCTCGATTCACCTCCCGATTCTGGCAATTCCTCCAAACTGCTCTTGGTACGCGACTGGATTTGAGCACGGCTTACCACACCCAAACTGATGGTCAGACCGAGCGTACAATCCAAACTCTTGAGGATATGCTTAGAGCTTGTGTAATTGATTTTGGTGGCAATTGGGATTCCTATTTATCCTTAATCGAGTTCTCTTACAACAATAGCTACCACACAAGTATCAACATGGCTCCATTTGAAGCTCTTTATGGTCGCAAGTGTCGTTCTCCTATCTGTTCGAATGAGATTGGTGAAGCACAAATCACCGAACCCGAGCTAATTCAAGAAACATCCGAAAAAATTATTCAAATCCGTGATAACATTCGAGTAGCGAGGAGTCGGCAAAAGAGTTATGCCAACAAACGACAAAAACCCTTGGAATTTCAAGTCGGTGACCTTATTCTGTGAAAGGTGTCTCCGTGGAAGGGTGTGATCCGTTTTGGAAAGAAAGGCAAGTTAGCACCTCGCTATGTTGGTCCATTCAAAATCCTTGAAAGGATTGGAAAAGTGGCTTACAAACTCGAGTTACCTCCATCTCTTGGCAATGTGCATCCTACATTTCATGTGTCTAATCTAAAGAAATGTCTTGCTGATGAGAATCTCCTTATACCTCTTGACGATGTGCACATTGACGAAACGATGCACTTTGTTGAGAGACCAGTAGAAATCATGGATCGTGAGATCAAGCAGCTCAAGCGAAGCCGTATTCCTATTGTCAAAGTTCGTTGGGAATCAAGACGTGGTCCTGAGTTTACTTGGGAACGTGAGGACCAAATGAAGCTCAAGTACCCTCACCTCTTTTCTGATTCTGTAGTCCCGAGTAGTTAAATTTCAGGACGAAGTTCCCTCAACATGTGGATACTGTAACATTTCTGATTTCCAACCTGTTTGAAATTCAATGTAACTCGTTTAAATTCCAAATTCTAGTGCACTGGTTTAAACTGTTAGTACCAAATATTAAACCTCAAAACAAATCCGCAAACTCGTTTACGGGTATACATTTATATAAAATTTCAATCAAATACATACACACATAGATACATTTATACCATTAACAAGAAATTTCATGGCTGATCGAACCCCAAAACAATTAAACCCTAAATTGGAACCCCACACTCCTATTTTGACCTTCCTTGACTTGTTTGAGTTTCAAAAGTCAAAGGGGGCCAAAACCGTGACAATTCAAGTCGGCCATCGACGGATTTCTTTTGAATTGGACTCCTCATGATTTCCCAGACAAGAATCGATCCAATCTCGGCCCAAACAACAACCCAATTTGATCGATTTAGTGGTCAAGGTTCAAATTCAAACGAATTTGACTCCTGAAAGTCAAACCGTATCATTTTAAGTTTAATTCATGTAAATAACGAGTATTCAATCCCTGAAATAATGCCCCAGTCGACCTCGAGTGAACCTGGATTGCTATCAGACTCAATTCGTTCCCAATTGAATGGAATAACGCGAAATCAGCCCCGCAAAAATGTTTCGGTCAAATTGAAATCGAATTGGTTAATTGAACGAATTAAACCACTCACCCTCACGTGTATACCACCTCACAAACTCCCCCAACCTCTGGCGAATCTGCATTTCATCTCTGGAATCCTCTCGATCATGAAGAACAGTCGGAACCAACCTCATAGTCGTCAGCACTTGTTGCCCAATCTCAACGTGTAGGTTTTACATCATTAGAATCGTAATTGAACCCTGATCAACAGCCCTATATCAATTTATACTAACAATACAGAATCGAACCAATATAAATTCTAGGTTTCTTGGCGCTCATACGGTTTTGGGTTTCGATCCGAAGTTGTGTTTTTAAATTTTTGGTATTCATATAATCCAGCGAAACCACCTGGTCTGACCGGCAAGTCACTGCGCCGCCGAACCAAGTGGCGTGGGTTCGAAACCCACAAAACCAGCCTTTTTAAGCGAAGCTTGAACATCAGACCTGGATACCTTTTCGTTACAGAATATCAGATACCCGAACGGGTCTTATACGCGAATAGCTCCCTTGGTCCAGCGGTATACACGCAACACTCACACAGGATCCACCCGGGTTCGAACCGGGTGGCCTGTTTATATTTTTAAATACCATTTTTAAAACTCAAAAAATTTTATAAAAAATATTTTTATAAACCTTGAAACATTTATAACAGAATAAAAGCAGAATCATTAAATTTCAATATAAATTCTGATTTAATCCCAATTAAAGTGTTAAATTGCATATTAAACTTTTAAATCAAAACTTTAAACATTTAAATTAATTTCTAAATAAAAACAATTAATTTTATAAAAGTTATAAAAGATTAATTTTATTTAAAACAATCAAAATGCTTATTTTCCAAAGGATGAATAAATAAATATAAGTCATTTATTATAACATACAAAGGTAAATATATTTTACTTTTTACACACCAATATAAATAAATATTATTTTTTTACATATCTTTATAGATAAATAAATAAATTATTTATTTAAATAAGATAAATCACACGACTAATTTTATAACTAAATTATTAAATAATAATTATTTAATTTATTTAGTTATTCGAACTCAAAACTTAGTTTAATTATTTTAAAACTATTTATTTAAATTCCTCATTTTATGAAACATTTCATTCAAATACGAACCACTAAAACTTGCCACTCCAACACTTGTCACACACAACCGATTCAATCCTAGACTTAGACATAGACTATTGTACCCTCTAATAATTCAAATATACATTATACATTAGGTTAACGTGGTGAGTTGCAAGGATCAAATTACAATCTAGTCTCCCGTGTTTAGCTACACCTTGAACCATGTGAGTATTTCATAGCCCCTTTTACTCTTTTACACTTTTGGGGTGAAACATGAACTCTATACAAATTACTATTTACATTTACACAAACAACACAAATACAAATCCTATTTACATTCATGTGCGCAATTTGAGCTTTATGCATGAGTGCTAGGTGTGCAAATTTTTGTGAACAACTTATGTGCAATCATTAACTATTCAAGCCGACGGTTTTCAATGATAGATCTATTGAGTCTGACAAACCCACCCAGGTAGGGTGATTGATACCGACAACATAATTTTGCATGCTAGTTACAAAGGTTTGATTGTACTTGGTTACACAATAGCTGCTCTCCATAAATGTCTTATTTATCATGTTATGTAGGGATTTGTTTTACAAACTATATGCTATCTATACACAAACCTGTGTTATAGTCACCAACTTTTTAGTTGACTTTATTTTATTAATGTTTCAGGTACTAATATGTGAGTTTGATCAAGATGTGCTTCACATAGGCTTGGACTTAGTTAATATAAATAAGGAACTTATGTAATTCAATTATGTTGCTTTCTTGGATTTGTTTTGTTATGAATGTTGCAATGAAGTTTGATAATTAATATATTTTAATTTAGTCAACCTTGTGCTTATGAACAATCAACATGTCCCGCCCCGATGATTCTGCCATCGGTCGGGGTGTGACAGGATCGATCAGAACTAGAACAGAGTTGACCAATTGAGTCTGTAAACTCTATTGAGAATTGGAATACAAGCGTGAATGATTTTTACTTGATTGTATATATTGTCTTTTGTGTGTGCAATCGTTGATTCGTTGGATTCCGGACTTCGAGTTAACGACATGTCTTACAAGAGAACGATCTGTAGAAGTGCCATGAGGACCTACAATGATGATATGAAAAGAAAAGAAAAAATTAGAAAAATGAGAAAAGAAAAAGAAACAGAGAAGTTGGTCTTTTACCGGTTAGACATTAAATAGCTGGACATGCATTCTTTTGATTTTTATTTTCTTTCTTGTATTCATTTCGCAAAGCTTGAATTACCGCTCGAACTTTGAGAGAAGATTTTCAAAACAACAAGTGATGTAAGAAAACTGTAGCGCAAGCAAGAACAACTTCCACCATTCCGCGGCTTGTCAAAAAGCTTCGCGAAAAGAAGATCCAAGAGATATGGCAAATGTGTGAAATGTGGCAACTGGAGCCACGATGGAAAATGTAGCAAGAATCAAACTTACACCCAACGTGAGTATAATCCTTGGTAATGTGAAGCAAAGAGTTCTTGGATGGATGTTGTTCTGATTTTAGTAACTGGCAGTTTAATACACCTACACTAGTAAACAATCAGGCCGGGCCTAGTAGGTCCCGTAAGCCATGAATGAGAGTGAGAATGCCCACTGAAATAATTTCCATTCCATCCGCTGAGATGGAAGAAATTTATCAGAATATACCAGTGGAGGAACCATCCGAAGAAGAATCTCAACATTTTGTTCCAATTTCAGAAAATCCTAAGGATTATCCCTTCTTTAATCCTGAATCTCCAATTCTTCAAGATCCTTACATTGCTCCTGATCCATTGTATTATAGTCCTTACGAGGAATATTTTAATGTTCCTTCTGCCTACCAAAATGCTAACAATGATATTGTGGTTGGACTACGTGAACCACTACCACAAAATGGATATCCTTATAAAACCCCTACCTCTCTGATTAAGTGTCTTGATCGTTCGTTGCAAGAAACGGATGAAGTCAAGAAAGGGTTGTTTAAGGATAAGAAGAAGAGGAATGAGATTGGAGCACAACTAAAGGAACGTGGAGAAAAAATGACGCAACTGGGAGAAAGATTAATGGAAGATTAGATAGGATATATTGTATTTTCATATCTTGTATTTCGTATCTTATATGTTATTAATGAAATATTTTTGTTTTTGCTATATACAAAATGCCAGGAAAAGGAAAAGGTCCTGATTTTATACGTAGATTTGCTCCACCCAATTATGAGAACCAAGGACTAACGAGACAAGATATGAACAAAGAATAGATACATAAAGTTTGTAGGTCCCTCGGGTGTGGCGGATCGTCACATGCAAGTGGGTCTACTAGTTGGACCGGGTGCGGAATACCCGTGACTAGGCGGAGAGTCTAGCTAAACAAAGTAAACCAACAAGAGAAAACACTTTAAACGTTCTTTGTATTATAAACACTTAAAGGTTACAGAGAAAAGCACAGAGATTACAATCTGCGTATTTGCGTCTATGTCTGCGTGCTTAACTTCTGTCAACCTATCCTATTTATACAAGACCTGATGCCTGCGCACTTAGCAAGTGCACAGGGCAAAATGCTCTTGCGTACTTAGCAAGTACGCAAAGTTACTCTTGCGTACTTGCCAAGTACGCATGAGCTTTCTCCTGCGCACTTACAAGTGCGCAAAACACTAAGATAATTTTGCAACATTAAATATGTAAAAGTAAATACAACTTGATAAACTAATACATAAAGACTCTTATACAAAGAAATTACAAACAAGACAAAACAACCTAAGACTAAGACTCTATCTATCCAGAGTGTTTGTCACAAGAAAGTGTTTCAACAAACTCCCCCTTGACAACAGCTCTGGATAATCTTCAGTCTTTGGTCTTCACGTCTTCAGTCTTCACAGCACTTGATCTTTAGCTTCCATCTTCTTCTTGTAATCAAGGCAGAACTTAATCACCTTGTCATATTTAGAAGCAAGGAGCTTTGTCCACTCATCCGTGTAGACCTAATAACGTTCTGCTAGTACCTCTAGATCTTTCACAGAAAAGTTGATGAAGCAGACTTCATCAAATATTCTGATCAGTTCCTTTGGCACTATGTTCCCGCTCTCTGAACGTCCTTTACCCATGATCACAGCCTCGCCCGTCATTGGATCTACGTTCCAGTACCACATGTCACCAAGAATATCCTGAGATAACTTGCTCAGGGGAATCTTAGTTTCACATCGCACTGGCTTGTATACCAATTTCTTTAAATGCTTCTTAGTCACAGGATGTATAGCATGCTTATCCTTGACTCTCTTGGGCACTTGATGCTTGAACATCTCGAATTTCCCCGATCTTGCTTCTCGTTGCAGAACCACCCACAAACCCATTGCCACTGCGTGATTGGAATGACCCAGCAGCTCTCGGTTTGCTAGGTTCACAAGGTCGTATTTGGGTAAGGAGCTGAACGCTTCACTGGTGGGTTTCAAGTATTGAACCTCGCTAGATCGTTTGATTGCGAACAACTGCTTATCCTCTTCGAACCTTACAGCCAAGATCATCCCTGTTGCTCCGTGTTTGTCTATTATAGACGTCTTTTGCCACACAGGAGCTGGACCCTTTGATGAAGTAGAAGACATGTCTATTTCTTTTGGTGCCTCTGGGTCCACAGGTGCAGGGTCAACTGGGGATGCTTCAGTCGAAGCTTCTACATTACTAGCCTACTCGACTGAACCTGTGTCGAGCGGAGCATTGAAGGATGGAAATTCAAAGATTTCTCCATCTTCTAGCTCGTACTCTCCTTCCCCGTCACCCTTGGGAATTTCGGTTACAACGTCTTCATCATCATCATCCCAATCTTCACCATAGTCGATCTCTTCTTCTTCTAGATTAAAGAGAGCATCGATCTGTGCTTCTTTGGAATAGTCAGGCTCTAGATATAGGATCTCATCATCAGATAAGTCCTTAAGTACTTCAGCCATTGACTTTCCTTTATCACCACCACCACCACCAGAGGTATCACCACCCTCTTGATGAGTAGACTCCCCTTGAGCCATTGGAACATCAGAAATGGGCACGATTGCTAAAGCTTGGTGCTCACCTCCTCTAGGACCGGCTTTGGGATCCTTGTCCTTGTCGTCATCCTTAGTAAAGTCGACAGGATGACACGCCTCATCACTAGTAGACCTCTTTTCCTTCTCTTTCTCTTTGTCCTTCTCCCCCTGAACATCAAGCTTCTTGGTCAGATCAGCAATCAGCTTGACCATCAGCTCATACTCCTTCCTTTGAGCGTCAAACCTCAGCTCCAAGGACGACCCATGACCCAGAAGCATTTCATTTGTCTTGATTAGGAGCTCGTTCTGGGCCATGACGCTCTTCAGTCATTCCTCAGTCCCCGTTCTCTGGCCACGAAGGATTTTAACTTCGTCTACCAAAGAATTGATCTGTGCTTGTTGAGCGTCAGACTCCTCCTTCGATTTCTGAATAGTCTCCAGTAGGTCAGCAACTTGGGTTTCCAGAACATCTATCCTTGCATCATTCGGATCAGGATGTCTGGATGAGGACGCCTCAGCATTATGAGTAGGGGAGGAGAATATGGTATCAAAGTCAAACCCTTGTGTGAAGTCTCCATAGTTGAAAGGTTGACTTAAAGGCTCAGTGGTGGTGGTTGGGATGGAGGATGTGACTAGAGTTGCAGGGGTAATGGTAGGGGTGATGGTGACTGACTCCGTGAGAACTGGAGTAGTCACTGCCACCTGAACAGTAGTGGTAGGGAGGGTCACTATCACAGGGATCTCCGCTGTGATTGAAGTGACGGCCACTTCACTTTGCACTTGCGGCCTCCTCCTCCTACAGTAAAGCTGCTGTGAAGGTGGGGTGGAGGCTGAATCCGGACTAGCAGCTGACACTTGTACTTGCTGCTGAGCCTCCACCACACTGGGGATAGAAGGCTGTTGCATATCGCCCCTGTTCTTGTAAATGCTTTCCCTTCTTTGTCTTTGTATAGCAGTGTCAGAGTCAGAGTCTGTCTCGTATTCTCTACTAGAGGACTGTCGCTTTCTCTTAGAGGAAGACTCAGGTAGGGTTACCTTAGCCGTTCTCCTCGGGTGTACCTGCGATGGTGCATCATCGGAATCGGAAGAATCTGACTCAGTCGCTTCTGAGTCAGATCCCTCAGCACCATCATTTCCTCCTTCGTCGTCTCCATCATCAGACGATCCATCATCACTCTCCATTTCCTCCCCTTGTTGTTCCTGTTGTTCGTCAGAGTGTTTACTCAATTCCGGCTCTGAGTCATGACTGTACCATCTCCAGTCACCTGGGGCCACATATGCTTCATTGATGAGGTGGCCAAAGAGTTCTGTATGCACAGGGGTAGGATCTACACTGCCTAGCTTTAGGAATTGGGCGAATACTCTTTTGTCCACCCTCTTTACTTGCAGTCTCTCCCCTATAGCAGGAAGGTTTGGCAATGCGTCATTAATCAGAAGTTGCACAAACTGAGGGTATAACAAGAACCGAAACCTCTCTGCTGTGTTGATCTGGTCATTGATGGCCTTAAAGATGTAGCGGGAGAAGTTGTAGCCCTTGTTGAGAGAAAGGCCGACCATGGCTGCTGCAAGGTCATGACGCATGGCATCTTTCCCAGCTTTCCTTGATGAGATGCACATGATCATGACGTGGGCGAAGTATCTCCATTGGTCTAACACCCACATCTTCTTGTATGAAGCATAGTCCCTCGAACTGACATAGCCCATTCTTTGTCTCCAACAGCCGTCCACAAAGTAGTCTGGATAGGCTGTCGGGTCAGTTGCGAGATCTCTGAATTGAAGGACCCTTCAGCAACGGTAGCCCTTATAACGTTGGGGGTTACCGTGCAGTCGTGCTCTGTAGTCTACCAAAACTACTCGAGGTAGGGTCTTGACACGATCGGGTAAGCTGAAATGGCGTAGCTGATTCTTGAACGGTTCAAGAAATCAACTATGTCTCTGTACTGCAATGATGCACCCTTCCACTCAGGTTCAGTGTTAGCTAACAGGTTGACTTCTTTAGTAAACTCCCGAGCCATGATCTGTAAAAACACACATAAAACATAATCAGAACAACACGTATCATTGGAAACGGATAAACATGACTCAGTATAGCAGTTACTCTTTGAACTGAATTTCAGACTTAGGAATTTTTGCCAAGTGTTGGTCCTGCGTACTTAGCAAGTACGCATGAAGTGCCTCCTGCGTACTTGTTAAGTGCGCAGGAAACGTATTTGGTAAAAAATTCAGAAGTTTGAAATTCAACTTGATGTTCAAAAATTGGAGTGTATTGGGTCACCACTAGGTCGGAATCAATGATTTGAGCCTCTGGGACCAATACTTACACCAAGACACTGCTAACCTTGACTGATTTTGACCTAACCGTCGAACGACACCACTGACGATTCGAATTCAAGCCCAAAGTTAAAAATCCAAGACTAAAGAGGACGATTAAGGGTATATTAAGTTATCTAATCATGTTTTAATGATAAGAGGTTACCCAAACAACCCACAATTTGCCCTAAAAATCACGGATAGAACCTAGATTTTCTTAGTCAATGAATCGGTACAAAGTCACAATTTCGTGGATGGATTAAGCCTAAAATCTCACCAAATCAATGTTATGAGATGATGAAACTTGTGGTGGGAAGAAAAATCGGATTGGAACACTTGAATTTTTGATTAAGTTTGCAGAGGGAAAAAAAATCTGTTTGAATGTGATGAAGAATTCTGAAATTTTCTAACTCCCCCTTTTATACTCAACACTAAAAGGCCGTGCGTACTTAACAAGTGCGCACGTTTTAACTCGTGCGTACTTACAAGTGCGCAAGCTTTAACTCTTGCGTACTTACATGTGCGCAAGACTTAACTCTTGCGTACTTGTTAAGTACGCAGGGCTTACCTCATGCGCACTTACAAGTACGCACAAACCCTTAAGTGCGCAAACTTTCAACTCAAATTTATGAAGTTTTTTTTTTTTCAAGTCAAATAACGAACAAGTTAAAAATATTCAATCAAGAGGATTCAAACACAATTTAGGAAGGTTAAACACAAATATTTTTAGCTTTTCTGAATAAAATTGAACTATGCATAAACTTAAAATCTTTTTCATCTTTTCTAATAACAATATACAAGTATTCACACAAACTCTTTTTGATCAAAGACACGAGCAGAGGATCATATCAGGCTATCTTTTAGCAAAAACGATAAAATATAAACATCAAAGAATATGGGATCATGTCATGAATTACTATTTATTCATACGTAATAAGCACATAAACAAGTAATTCAAGTTGACAATATTATAAGATTTGAAACTATAAGCATCTTTGTATCACGTTCTTGTGTATTAAGGTATTAATTATAAGATATACAATGTGTACCCCACTGATATGCTACAATAATGTAAATTGCATTATCTCAAGGCATCTAAGATTTTCCCAATGATTTTCTAAATTTTCAGAATGAAGTTACATCTATTAGCACAGGAAAAATCAAGCAGCATCCATAAGGATTATCAGGAATCATAAGATTCAGAATCGAGTGATTCATTTGTCTTGGTGTCATTTGATTTTCTTCATTGAATATCGGTATGATGATTCAGGATAATATATATGGTGTTTGAATTTTAAGGTAAGGGGATCCAACTTTTATCTGGATTTGATTTCAATGAATCATGAGTGATTCAAGGGTGAATACATGCTCAACGGTTAATGTAGAGACATGTCTTGATTCAATCTCTCCTTGCATACTTGTGAGTATGGGCATTGAAATGAACCGCAATAATTGTGCTAACGACATAACCCGAAATTGACCTCAAAAGAAATTTATTGCCAAAATCTAACATCCTTTATCTGATAATGATCTTTTCTATTCTTTTACGCACACACACTTGCAAACATGGGTTCAAATCACGGTTGTAATT
This sequence comes from Smallanthus sonchifolius, assembly GCA_023525975.1. Taxonomy (NCBI): domain Eukaryota; kingdom Viridiplantae; phylum Streptophyta; class Magnoliopsida; order Asterales; family Asteraceae; genus Smallanthus; species Smallanthus sonchifolius. Next base: position 76,811,729 of record CM042025.1, read on the forward strand.
TAAATTTAGTTACCACACTACTAGTGATTCAAAGACGCATACAGCCTACTGACAATTCAAATTACTTGTAAATAAGCAGATTAAAAACACAATAATTTAAACAATTAAGTAAGCATGACACAATCATTTCCCATATGAGCAGTCTGTGACGTTTAGATCATTTCTGATGTACTATCATTTCCTCTTTTCTCAAGTTAACTTTGAAATTTTCTTCATTTTCTATTTTGTTTTTTATTTTGTAAAATATTTTGAAAATTAAAAGAACTATACAGAAAATTTAAAAGAAATAAAGTTTAACTTCCATGAATTGAATTGATTTAAGAAAAATTAATTTTCACTCTGGATTGAACATTCCTATCAAGTTGACAAGATGCTCAAAACGGGATCGATTAAAGGCCTTTGTGAAAAGGTCGGCAAGATTGTCATCCGTGTGAACTTTTACAAGTTCAATTAAATGCTTTTCAGCACAATCACGGATGAAATGACGGCGAATATCTATATGTTTAGTTTTGGAATGTTTCACCGGGTTATTTGTGATGGACATGGTGGCATTATTGTCAATGAATAGAGGAGTTCCAGTGAAGTTCAAGCCGTAGTCTCTCAATTGCTGCTGAATCCACAATACTTGAGAGCAACCACTCGCTGCAGCAATGTATTCTGCTTCACAAGTTGAGACATAAACCGTTGACTGCTTCTTGCATTGCCAGGAGACCAGTCTGTCTCCAAAGAATTAACATCCACCAGAAGTTGACTTTCTGTCAAGGTTACAACTGCCATAATCTGAATCAGTGTAGGCTTTGAAGTCGAATGACTGCTGCTTAGAGTACCAAAGACCTAATCAGGGTTTCCCTTTTAGGTATCTGAAAATTCTCTTCACGGCTATCATATATGACTCCTTCGGTTGAGACTGAAACCTTGAGCACAAGCACACATCAAACATTATATCGGGTCTTGAAGCTGTGAGATACATAAGTGATCCGATCATCCCACGGTACAATCTGCTACCTACATACTTTCCATCTTTGTCAGGATGCAGACCATGATTGACTGGGATAGGTGTGTCATAAGTACTGCTATCATTCATCTTGTATTTTGAAAAGTTGTCCTGCACATACTTGGTTTGATGGAGGTAAATGCCATCCTCTCTTTGACTGACTTGTAGACCTAGGAAGAACGACAGTTCACCGATATTACTCATTTCAAACTTGGACTTCATCACCTGCTCGAATTCCCTACACATCCCTTCATTGGTAGATCCAAAGATAATGTCGTCGACGTATACTTGTACAAGAAGAATGTCACCTCCTGCTTTCCTAATGAAGAGAGTCGAGTCAATCTGTCCACGGTCGAAACCATTAGACAGTAAATGCTTAGATAATGTCTCATACCATGCCCACGGTGCTTGATGAAGACCATAAAGTGCTTTGTCGAGCTTATACACTTTATTGATATTATGCGAATCTTCAAAATCGGGAGGTTGAGTGACATGGACCTCTTCATGAACTTTACCATAAAGGAAAGAACTCTTCATATCAAGTTAATAGACCTTGAAGCCGACATATGTGGCATAAGCCAAGAACAGTCGAATGGCCTCAATTCTAGCAACTGGGCATATACTTCCGTGTAATCTAAGCCCTCTTGCTGATAAAAACCCTGAACAACCAATCTTGCTTTGTTCTTCACAACAACATGACGATCATCCATCTTGCATTTGAACACCCATCTGGTTCCAATTGGCTGAAAGCCTTTTGGCAAGTCAACCAAATCCCACACGTGCAACTTTTGGAATTGAGACAGTTCATCTTGCATCGCCTCAATCCAGCAGTTATCAGTGAGAGCCTCCTTCACATTCTTCGGCTCTAACTGGGACACGAATGCAGCATTCAGACATGTTTCCATGACACCAGTGTCAAGTATCTCTGTGTAAAGACTGGTGTTCTCAGTGATGGTTCGATGACGAGACTGAACACCGGCATAAGGATCACCAATAATGTTGTCGATTGGATGATTCCTATGTACTCTCGTCTCCGGTACAATCGGTTCCTGAATTTCTGGATCAAGATTCGTGCTTAACTCCCCCATTTCCTGTGTTTCAGAGGAAGAAGATTCAATGTTAATTGGATCAGCTGGAGCTTCATTTCCTACAGTTGTGTTAGGATTAGCTTGAGCGTCATCTCCAACAACAAGAACATCTTCACTGTTATCACTGTCATGAGTTCCAGATGCAGATGCACCATTGGAATCAGGAGTTACAATCGGTACAGTAGCACGAGTAGAGAAGCTGGAGTCATTGTCGCCACCCAATAATTCATAAACATTTGTGGCGTCAACTCCAGATAGATCAGGAAGATTGAATGACTAGAATAGCGCATCATAATCAAAACCCCAAGCTGGACCTGTTGGTTCGGGTGGAATGTTGTGTTTACTGCAATCCACTTCAAACCATTCCTCGACAGTACGAGTTCGTATGTTGTACACTCTCTTGCAAGGCGAGTTGGTAACGTATCCTAAGAAGATGCCTTCCACCGCTTTTGCATGAAACTTAGATTGGCGGTCTTTGTACTGTAGCAACAAGGAACAGGGACTACCAAAAGGAACTAGGTAATCAAGATTGGGAAGTCGATTGTTGATCAACTTGTAACAAGTCTTGTTGTGCCTCTTCACAACCAGAAATCTGTTTAAGACACGAAAAGTTGTATTCACGGCTTCTGCCCAAAAAGTGACAGGAAGCTTTGCATCCGACAGCATAGTCCTTGCAGTCTCAATCAGTGTTCTGTTCTTCCGTTCAGCAACTCCATTCTGCTGAGGCGTGTACAGCGCGCTGAATTCGTGACGATCCCTTTCTTGAGACAGAAAGGCTCCATCAAATTATTCTTGAACTCAGTTCCGTTGTCGCTCCTTATCCTTCTAACTTTCATCATGCACAAAGATTCCAAGCTCAGGATCAAGTATTGAAGAATATCAGCAGTCTCGTCCTTAATACCTAAAAATTGCACCTAAGAAAAACGTGAGAAATCATCAGTTACTACTAGACAGAACGACTTACCTCCAATACTCCTGATACTTATGGGGCCAAACAGATCCATGTGTAATAGCTCCAAAGGGGTATCAATAGAGTTTTGGAGCTTGGGCTTGTGAGACTTCCGTTGCTGTTTGCCCTTTTTACAAGGCATACAGTCATCTGCAATGGTAAATCTCAGCTTAGGAACCCCAGTTACCAAACCGTTTCGAACAAGATGATTCATTTTACGATACGAAATATGTTCGAGTTTCCTATGCCACAATATGGAGTCAAGCTCTGTCGCTTTTGTAAGCAAACAGGTAGCAACTGATGAGGTGGTTGTTGCCACGCTCATATCGATCCGATAGGTGTCGTTTGTTCTTGGCGCTCTCATCAGGATCCAGTCTTCGGGAACTTCAAAACCAGGTTAGAGAATCGGGCATTCTGACTTGTCAAACATCACCGAGTACTCCTTATCACACATTTGGGAGACACTCAACAGGTTATGCTTCAGCTGCTCGCAGAAGTTGACATTGTCAAAGTGACACAACCGTTCGAAACCACGCCTTGACACATGACGTTGCCGCCTTTTTCTCCGGCAAAGGCCACATAGCCGCCTCTGAATGGTTTAACATCTTGAAGCAAGGCCATGTTTCCTGTCATGTGCCTGGAGCATCCACTATCTACATACCAGCGGTTAGAGATAGTACCCTTCGGACGTCCCTGCACGAGTCACAAATGAATTAGTTAGATTTGGAGACCCAAGCCATTGTGGTCTTGGGTTGTCCATCCTTTTCAAAATAAACTACTTCCTTTAACTCACAGTCATGATGACTGTTCAAAATTGATGGATCTTTAGAAGAAATAGAAAGATTGAGAAGTTTTGGATTTGGCAGTCCAGGATCTCTTCTGTTTCTTAACCGAAACAGGAGACTTTGGTTCAACTACAGCAGGTGAACTTGTGGAAGCTTCACCTGATTGAACTGAACTCAGCTGTTCCAGCTTTCTCAACCTCTTGTTTCTTCTTCTTCTCTGTGGCTTTGAGAGTTTTGCCACAGGTTTCTCACAAGTACGTGTACTACCAGATGTAGATACACACAGCATGTTGTGTTACCTTTCTTGTAACAGATGGTTTAGCTTCAGACTTTATCTTAGGCTTTACCATCGGTTTGACTGGTGGTTTCACCACATTTTGTTTTGGATTTTTGGGAGCTTTCACTGATGGCGACCTGGGGATAACAGTTTGTTGTGGAACAACATGCCGTTTCCCTTGGTTCTTAGAAGGACAATTCACAATAATGTGACCAACCAAGCCACAGTGAAAACAATTCCTCTTGTCTACATATGTTCTCTTGTAAGGCTCATTAGATCTGGCCTTAGATAACTCAGCATTATGAGAAGGAGGAGTTTGTTTATGAACATTAGTCTGAACCTTTACAGTTTGGTTTTTGGGGGTATAATATTTTTCCAAATTTTCTTTATACCCAAGCCCATAGTTAGCTGAAAAAGCCTCTTTCTTTGCTTGGTTAAGACTTTTATAACCCCCATAAAGCATTACCTTTAGATTATCATTTGTTTCAATGATATCGGGTTCAGTTAAAATGCAATTATCACCATTAGTGATAACGTTTTTCTTTACCTTTTTTTCAGTGAACAACTCCTCAGATACTGCTCCTTCAGGGTAAGTGTTAACCGACCCGTCTTCAGAAGCAGTAACGAACTCCTCACTAGATGTAGAGTTAGCCTTACTTAAGGATTCGTCCTTTTTAGGGGAATCATCCTTATCAGAGGACTCATCTAGACAAGTGAGATCAATGTCTATTAAGCTATTCACAAACTTCCCGCTCACTGGTGGAGGAATGGCATTAGTACCCAAACCTAACCCATTCAATTGTCTCACTACAGATTCTTAGTGTTCCACCACAAAGCGAGAGTTTTTCAACTTCTCATTGGCACATTTTAACTACAAGATCTCATTTTGCAGTTTGTTGATTTCATTGTTCTGTTTTTCCAACCCCGTGTATGCAACATCTAAGTGAACCTGTTGATCACTTATTTTTAAAGAATATTCACATTTTTCTGTTTTCAACGTTTCAATATAATCTTTAAAACGTTTTTCATTTTCTTTGTAGTTTAGAGCTGCCATACTTAGGGGTTCGATTTTGTCTTGGAGCCTAGAATTTTCAAGTTTTAGCCCTAGACATTTAGAACATGAAATAACAGAAAAAGGGTTAGAATCTACCTCAGAAGATGAACTTGTTGCTTCTCCAATGGCCATGAGAGCAACAGCAGTAGTCGATTCCTCTTTATCAGCTACAGGAGCTTCCATATCTTCAGCTTCCTTCACCTCCTCTGTAGCAGCTGTTGTAGATTCTTCTAGGTTAGCCATAGAAGCTTCCCTTTTCTCTGCTTCCATCATATCCATGATCTCAGCCATGAGACCAACCTGGGTTTGTGCGATGTTGTTATCTTCAAGATGAACACCCCAATCAAAGCTTTCGTCCTGTTGGGCTACCAGTGCATTGGACGCTTGGCTTTGATTATGGTGGTTTGAGTTGTTGTGGCCATGGCTGTTTCCTTGGTTGGGTCGGGTAAAACCAGAGGCAGGTGCTTTGTCTTTTTGACACTCACGAGCAAAGTGTCCATAGTTCAGACACTTGTAGCATTTGGCCATAGATTTGTCAAACCCGACCTTGGCATTAGGATGCCCGCCAATAAACTTCTTCCTGTTCTGTTCAGGAAACGCTTGGCTCTCCTCAATAGCATGGCCATACTCCATTGAATAACCATGTCCTCCATGTCATCACGATCCACTTGATTAAAATCTTCTTCAATCATCTCGGGATCAGTAAGCTTGCCACCAATGAAATTCTCATACGCAAGCATACAAGATGAGAATAGTGCTACATGATCTTCAGCTATTCTGGCTATAGCTGATTGGTTAGCTGAAGACGTAGCAGGAGGATTTCTTGAGGTATTTTGATGATGAGATCCCAACCCTGATCCTGAAGCATAGAATGCATGACCACCACACCAAGTTGAGTGGTCTTCTTCAGTAGGATTTCCAGTGAAGATGGCAATTTCAGAGCCCGATGACTAGGATGTAGAAGTCGTCCCATGATACATAGAAGGATCTTGTATCTGGGGTCTTCCTGAGCTGTCCTTTCTTCTTAGGTTCATGTCATGAGCTTGAACCTTTCCTATTGCCTCCTCTACTATCAACTCATAGAATTTAGGATTTTCCCTCATCAGGGTTGTGTACATCTCAAATTTAGGTGGTAAAGCATCCAAAAACTTTTCCACCATCTCTTCATCTCGATACCTGAGTTCAAAAGCCTTCAACTCAGTCTGTAAATGATAGAATCTAGATATGAGGTTATCTAAAGATTCGTTCTCAAAAAATCTGAAGCACTCATACTGCTTCCTGAGAAGATCCCGTTTACTCTTCTTGATGTCACTATTTCCTTCGAATATCTTCTGTAAAACTTTCCAGAAATCCTTAGAATTGTCATACCCTCGGACACTGTGGAACAATTCTCGAGTTAATGCCATAGTGATCGAACCAAGTGCCTTCTTTTCTCGGTCATAAGCTTTCTTTTCTTCGTTAGAAAGCTTAGAGATAGGTTTGGGCATGGTTTCATGAAGATAGATGTGTGTGAGATGCTTATATCCCTCAAGGATTGGTATCCATAGCGATGAGTCGGTATAAGAAATGTAGTGCTCAAAAAGTGTTTTCCAATTAGAATAATCGTTCACATTCAGCAACTTTGTTGGTTTCTGTGGTGTACCGATCTCATTATCATAATTTAACAGATCCCCAAATTCTGAAGATTCGACATAGTGAACACTTAGTCAAATTTCAGAAAAATCAGACACGGTTGCGCACTTGATTTTTGGCCTTGCACACTTGAGAAATGGTCTTGCGTATTAAGATTTGCTCTTGCGTACTTAACTTCTGTCAACCTATCCTATTTATACAAGACCTGATGCCTGCGCACTTAGCAAGTGTGCAGGGCAAAATGCTCTTACGTACTTAGCAAGTACGCAAAGTTACTCTTGCGTACTTGCCAAGTACGCAGGAGCTTTCTCCGGCGCACTTATAAGTGTGCAAAACACTTAGAGAATTTTGCAACATTCAATATGTAAAAGTAAATACAACTCGATAAACTAATACATAAAGACTCTTACATACAAAGACAATTACAAACAAGACAAAACAACCTAAGATTAAGACTCTATCTATCCAGAGTGTTTGTCACAGGAAAGTGTTTCAACAAAGTTCAACGTTTAGGAGTTTGGGAGAATTAGAATCTGTTCCTAACTCCTATATTCCCTCACTTTGTATTCATTCCGCTCCAATGGCAGGAAGTTATAACATTACTCGTATAATTCCGTATAATATATACGAAGGAATTCCTGAAATTCCATACGAACGTATATATAATCTGGAAGGAGAAGAAAGAGCCGACTCTAATCGTCTTTATTTTTCTTACCAAGAAATTCCTAATATACCCATTCCAAGGATAGTAGAAGAAGCGCCTGAAGATGATCGGGTCAGAACATTACTAAATCGAATAGCTGAACTGGAGCGGGAAAAAGCCGATACAAAAGCAGAAAATGAAGTGCTGCGACAAGCCTTAGAGGAAGCTAGGAATCATAGTAGCTCATAAAATATATTGTATTTTGTATCATTATGTTTATGAATAAAATATTCTTGTATTCTAGAATAGATTCATAAATTAATATATTTGGATATTTTGTTTAGAATGTCAAAAAGTGGACCATCTAGCAACACTCGAGGCTAAAAGAAACAAATCGCTGAAAATAATAATGCCGCTTAGCAAGATGGTCAGAAGGCGGAAATGGAGAAAATGATCAATGCAGGAATTGAGAAAGCAATTCCGAAAATTGTAGCAGCAATAGAAGAGAATAAAGCTGCTAGGAAAAAGGAGTCTTTTATACAGAAATCAAAGACAAGAGAAACTGAGAAAAAATTCTCTACCCCTCAATTTTCATAACATATAGAGGGAGGACACTCAATTCACCTGTCAAAACATATCGAAGAAGGACATTCTAATTTCCATAGCAAAACCTCCAAAAGAACCTACATGGAAAGCCATGATTCCTCTATGGCTAGTCCAAAGGAGGGATATGAGTCAATCCTATAAGAAAAGAAGAATTCTTGGATGCTCATATAAGAATTTTCAAGACTGCAGGCCATATGAGTTTGCAGGAAAAGAAGGAGCAATAGTCGCACTAAGATGGCTAGAGAAAACTGAGTTACTTCTGGCAATAAGCAAATGTCTTAAAGAAGACAAAGTACTTTATGCTTCAAACTAATTTAGAGATCAAGCCTTAGAATGGGGGAATCAGGTTATATCCACCAAAGGCAGAGATCGAGCTTATGCCATGAGCTGGTCTGTCTTTAAGGAGAGAGTGGAAAGAAAGTTTTGTCTCGTAAATGAGCAGGAAAATATTGAGAATAATTTTCTAAATCTAAGGACGGTGCGTACGAATCATCAAGACTATGTCATGAAGCTATTTGGGTATGCTCGATTAGTACCTTATGTGGCAACTCCTGAATCAAATCTCATCAAAAGATACATTTGATGTTTAGTCTGGGAAAACGAAGACCTGGTAAAAACCTCTAAACCAAAATCAATGGATGACGCCATTGAAATTCGTGCTATGCTTACTGATGGATTGATAAGGAATAGAGAAGAACTGAAAAAGAAAGAAAATACGCACCAAAACATAAACGAGCAACGACGACCTGAAAGTAATTTCAGTCGTAAAGATACTCGTTCCTCGCTCCTGAATGCCGAATGTGCAAGAAGAGACATTTTGGCAAATGTGGTGCAAAGTTGTTTTGCAACACGTGTAAAATTCCTTGGCACTCCACTGAAAACTGTTACAAGAATAAAAAGCCCATTACTTGTTATGGCTGTGGATAGCCTAGTCATATCAAGACCCAATGGCCGAAACAAAAAGAGGCAGGGACCTCTGGAACAAAACTAACTGAAGGCGTTAAGAAAAACGCTAGGCCAATTGTCTTAAATGCCAATGAAGCAGCCAAGATACTAGATGTCATTCTCGGTATGTTTCTTGTCGATAATATCTATGCAAGGGTTTTATTTGATTCTGGTGCAAACCAAAGCTTTATAGATATTAAATTCTGTAAGCTGTTAGATAAATCCTTAGCTAAATTAGACAAATCTTAAGAGGTCGAAACTGAAAATGGAGATCTAGCTAGAATATCTAGTTCCTTGAACGATTGTAAGATTTCTCTATCTGGACATGTCCTAGCTGTGCAATTATTGCCCATAACATTGGCCGGGTTTGACATTGTTCTGGAATGGATTGGTTATCTGCCAACCAAGCCCGAATAATTTGCGACAAGAAATATATTAAGATTAGTGAGCCTAATAGGAAGAAGATTACCATCAAAGGAGATAAATGTTCCAATCCAATTGGAATTATATCACTCCTTAAGGCAACAAAATGTCTGAGCAAGGGATGTTTAGCATACCTTGTGTCAGTTACAACCAACAAGGAAGCAAATCCATTGCAAAATGTGCCTATAGTATTTGAGTATCCGAAAGTATTCCCGGAGGAAGTACCAGGATAACCGCCAGATCGAGAAGTGGAGTTTAGAATTAATCTAATACCGGAACAGCTCCGCTAGCTAAAGCCTCATACAGATTAGCTCCGACGGAAATGGTGGAACTAAAGAAACAACTTGAAAAGTTGTTAGATAAAGGATTTATAGGACCGAGTTTTTCACCATAGGGAGCTCCGATGTTGTTTGTTAAGAAGAAATAGGAGTCACGACCGAGTTTTTCACCATGCGTATGTGTATTGATTATCGTGAACTGAACAAGGTCATGACCAAGAACATATATCCACTTCCCCGAATTGATGATCTGTTTGATCAACTTCAGGGAGCGGCTTGTTTTTCAAAGATTGATCTTCGTTCAGGATACCATTAAGTAAAGGTACAAGAAGAAGACATATCCAAAACTTCCTTCAGAACGAGATATGGGTATTATGAGTTTACAGTGATACCACTTGGACTCACTAATGCTCCGACAGCATTTATGGATATGATGAATCAAATATGCAAACCTTACTTGGATAAGTTTGTTATCGTATTTATAAGCAATATACTTATTTATTCCAAAGGTATGAAAGAACACGCAGAACATCTGAAAGTAATTCTTGAATTACTTAAAAACGAGAAATTGTATGCCAAATTTTCGAAATGTGAATTCTGGTTATCTGAAGTTCAATTTCTCGGGGATAGGATAAATACCAATGGAATTCAATTTGATCTTGCTAAGATTGAAGCAATTACTAAATGGGAAGTTCCGAAGTCACCTACCGAAGTTCAGAGTTTCTTAGGTTTATCGGGATATTACCGAAGTTTTATCCAGTGTGAATCCCCTTGATCTTCAATATTCCGAGCAACACAATAACGAACAATCTCTTGGAAAGGCGGAATCAATCCAAGAGACTCTAAGATCGAAAACTGACGAATTAAACAACGAATCTTTGATAATACGCCATCAAACTGAGATAATCACAAAACATCATCTTGTATTCACTTCGAGAATCAGTACAATCAGTAATACACTACTATGAATCTAGAGATACAAATCAGATACAAGTTCTAGTTCTATCTAGATTTCAAATACAAGACTTATAAATATTTTTCGATTGATAAAGTATTCGGTCGAAAACTTTACACTTGAGCACATATCAAAATATAAACTTGAATTCGATGGACTACTAGGTTCCAACAATCTCCCCTAGTCCATTGAATCCCAAGTTCTATGTCTTGTTTGCATCCGGCTTCTTCTCATGCTTCACTTTCTTTGAATACAGATCCTGTAACCTTTTATTGATCAGTCTAGCTTCGGATCTTAGAGATAAACAACGAGACACCACTCTCATTTACAACTTTGCTTTGTTCTTTTTCATGAAGCTCATATCACACTGAATCGTGTTATAATACAAAATCTTTAGATCTTCATCTGAAAAACTGAATAGATCCATCGGATCAAAGTTTCTGACTTCTGGAAGTCCCCTTTGTTGAATAACTTCTTCATGTGATGAAGAATCATAAAACCACTTGTCAAAACCCTTGATGAAGCTCTCTCTTCTTTCAGGTATATAAACAGCTGTCACAGTATCAGCTGGTTTGACTATGTATTTGTACTTGATCTTCTCATTTGTTCTGTATTTCTTCTTGATCTTTCTTCGTATAGGAATTTGAGGCTAAAATAATGTAAATCTATCTTGATTACATTGATTCCTGAGAAGTCCTTCAAAAGCAGAATCTCGAGTATTGTTTGATTCATTAATCATCTTCAAAAGACTCAGGTCTCTTATATCCCATCTTTGTAGTGTCTGTAATTTATGAAATGTATAAAAATATTGAATATCACCAGCAACCTTTTGATCACATACATCTTCTTATCACTATCAAATTTCCAACCCAAGATCAATCCAGTTAAAGCCTTTCTTGGATTCCTTATTCTTTGTGTAATTCTTTCAACAGTTGACGGTTTTTCATTAATTTTCCACCACAAACTTTATCATTAGAAGCTTTCTTTACAGTAGATTCCTTTTGAGCTTCATTTGTTTCACTCTCTTCAAGCAACTCATCAAAAGGAATTCTCTCATCTACTACTTTATCCAACCTTCCAACTTCATTCCCGCCATATTCAACATACGTTTGTTTTTCCTCATATTCATGTTTCTCATAAATTTCATCAGAATCTTTGTCATCACTTGATTCTTCATTATTTACTCCACTGCCACCAACTCCAGATCCATCACTACTGCTATCATCATCATCAGAAGGATCCGCATCATTTTTCTTGATACCTGTGATAATAACATCTTCATCTTCCTCTTTTTCATCTTCTTCCATCTCCTACTTTCATTCCTTCACCTTGTTGATTAATAAGTGAATCAACATCAAACATATCTTGTGAACCAAAAAGATCATCTCCTTTAATTAGAGATTCAGTATGTTGTGAATGATTTAATGTTGAAGGTCCTTGATGTTCTTTATTTTCTTACATGGGTTGACTAGTGACATTCGGAATTGAAACATACATTCCAAGACGTTTGACGAGATCTTACACAATGCTTTGCAAATTATTTATCTGAACTTGTTGCTCATCAAGCTGCTTTTGCTTCTTGGAATCACTTGTCTTTAACTCCCTAATTTCTCTTTCATTTGCAGCTTCTTTGCTTTGAAGATTTGAAACTTGAGTCTTCAATTAACTTATAATATTTGTAGTTTCTTGAGTTGCAAAGTTTATAAACTCTTCATATATCAATTTGTAATCTTTAGGAGCCTTTTGTTTAACAGGACCTGGAACTTCTTTACCCTTTCCCTTTCCCGAGTATCTCTGTGCCATAGTCTTCAATCTCTTTTGTTCTGCTTCTTTAATCACGATACCCTTAGACGGAGGAGGTCTAGAAGGCACGTCCTTTTCAGATTCAGTAGCTTTCCTTTTGAGTGGAGTTTCAGTTGCAGTTGCTGGAACTTCTGGTGTTTCAACACTTTCATTTTCTTGAACCCTCTCTGTTTCTTTAACTGGTTCATCAACATTTTCTTTCTCGACCACAATCTCTTAAATAACTTCAGGAATAATCACAGGTGCTAGAAAATCTTCAGGATTGTTTTGAACTACATTCCTATCACCACCTTCACCACCTTCATCATCATCACCTCCTTCATCATCATTATCATTACCATCATTATCCTCTACTTCACTACCTTGAATATCATTCAATTCATCTTCTACACCAAGCTCGGGATCATGGATTCTCTTCAATCATGCTTGGAAACAAAGGTGTCACTGTCCCAGTAAACTTGATTTTCTTCCTTATGGTATTTATGCTACTGAAAATTGTTTGTCATTTGATCCAATGGTAACTCAACCCCATCATTAGGAAGATCTGGCAATAGTGTATTGATTATCTTCTGTAAGAATCTCGGATAGAGTAGAAAGTTGTTGTTGTGTCTTGGACCCACAAAATTATTAATCATACCTTCAAAGATCATTCTTGAGAAATTGAATCTACGATGAGTTGTTAGACAAACGAGAGCTCTACTAAACACTTCACCAGTTTGATCAAATGCTCCTGTACTCGGTCCAAGGCAATGAATGAATACATGTACTATGTACCTCCACTGTTTCCCTAATAAAGTCTTTGTCACTTGTATTCTTGGAAATTCTCCTTTATAACCCATTTCTCTGATTATCTGCATCACACGTGTGTAGCTTATTCTGTATGGAAAACTGACATTGTCTTTGAAATTAAGAACCTCTCTAACAACTTGTTCAGTAATCTTAATCTTCTTTCCACCAACTGTACTTTCTGTCCAGATCTACTTGTTAACATGCTTATATTCAACGTTGTTCCACAATTCTCGAATTTGATTTTCATAAACAGTAACTTGTGTTGATATGGCCATTAGAATTCTTGATTTGTTCAGAAACCAAACTATTTCTTCATAACCCCTTCATTTTCTTGTGCTAGCGGTCAAACACGCACAGATGATGTGCCTTGCGTCAAACTTTAACATGTTCATATCTGTTCAAGACAAGTAACACAAATTAGGTAAAATTCAAAATTTGCTAACTCCAAAGATTTCGATCAAAAACTATTATCCTAAAACTTTTTCGATCGAAAACTCCTGCTTGAAAACTCCTATAAAACATCTTTTTCGAACGAAAACAATTTCTTTACAAAAAAATTCCAACTCCAAGGTTTTCGGACGAAAACTCACATAAGACCTAATCGAAAACAATTTTGATCGAAAACCTTTTCGGACAGATCAGTTGGAAACTCTTCATTTCCATCCGAGAAAGATTTTGATCAAATCATCAAAGATTTCGGACAATTCATACAAGTTTTTGGACGATTCATAAACATTTAAATTCTAAGGCCATGGATATATCTAATCTTACTCTAAGGATCCAGAAAAACATACCTTAATGTCGGAAACTTTACCCCTAAAACACTTTCAACTTTGCTTGAAGATTTCACACGAAAACGCGATACTTGGTAAAATCGAAAAACAGGCTCGAAAACTCATGCAGTGGTGGTGAAATGATTTCGATCGAAAAGTACATATATATACCTTTTGAGATTTCGAACGAACAGACTTTTCGCATACGATTTTTCGATCGAAAACAATTTCAGACAAAAGATTTCGGACAAAAACTTTTTACTTGAAATTTTGAAATTTATTTTTCTTTGTCCAATCCTGATATCATTAAGCCCTGTTTCAAAATTTTTAATTGCTTTCAAATATAAGAAAAACAATAAAGAAGAAACAATTTATACTTCATACAAAACACTAAAACAAAAACACACCCATAAACTTTTTTTAGAAAATCCATCCTTGTCACATGTTGATAAACTGAATTGACATAGGATCATATATGCACAATGTCTTAATCACACTTCATATCAAGTAAGGATCTACTAAGTTTAACATTGATTGCTGGTATATTAATCCATATAAACTCATGCATCATGTTTCAGCAGATGCTGTATGACAGTTAAGGTAAGATTAATCAATACAATGTGTACATCACAATCGAGATGGAAAGAACTGAGAATCAACACAAATTTACACCAGATCATGATCCAATCTCCAGCATGAAGGTGGCGTTTTTAGCACAGGAAAAATAATCCAAGTGGATTTGATTGGAATCATATTAATTCAAAATCATTTTGATTAATTGTCTTGGTTTCTGAGAGAGTACGGAATCATATTGACTCATATGAGTTGTGAAGAGTATATATGAAGAATCATGAATGATTCGGGTATGCGGATATTCGTAAGATATTGGATATGTCAATTGAAAACACGAATGATTCAAAGGGCGAAACAGACTGACTTCCTAGTTTCTATCTGAGATTTTCACCAAAACCATCAGTGTATGAAGGTGTTTAACTCTAAATCATATATTTGATGGATATAGTCAATATAGCAAACAAATTGTGCTAAGAACTCATAAAGATCCTGGTCTCATGGTATGACTAGATTTACTTTTCTTTCAAATGATGAAAGTATCGATATTCGATGTGGGTAAAACGTAAAGATTGCAATTTAGTTAATCACACAAATATCGCCTAATTTATACATGCACAGCCTACCAACATATCAATAATTGTAACCTATGTCACCATCATATCCAATTCATGCGTAAGCTCAATACACAAATATGCTATCATTTCCTATATTCAGGTCAATCAGTCACATATTTTTAGCACAAATTGACTTGAAACAAGCTTTCAACACATATACACATCACACATATTTTATTTTCTTTTTCATTTTCAGCATAACTTTTCATTTTCTTTTATTCTCCCCCCTAAAGTTGTGATGCAGTTTATTTAAACTACTAAATCACAAAAAACAAACCACAATTCAACACAATTTTATCATTAAAACAAAATATTTTTGAGGAACATATACGGTCTTTCAATCAAAATGATGGACTTTATTACACAATTTTTTTTATTAAATCAGAAGGAAATCATCCCCAACATTTTTACCGGAGAGTTAAACCGATCTGTTGAAAAATCTTTTGTAAAAATATCGGCTTTTTGCTCTAAGGTATCAACATGGACCCCCTTCATTAAACCATTATCAAAGCAATCGCGAATAAATGTAACCTGATGGCGATATGCTTTGTTTTCGAGTGCTGAATTGGATTTTTCACAATGCCTAGTTTCGCCTCATTATCACAGTAAATTGGGGTTTCTAAGAGATTAATTCCAAAGTCCAACAGTTGATGTTGAATCCAAATTACTTGTGACCAACAGCTAGACGCAGCTGTGTATTCTGCCTCTGAAGTTGAAGTTGACACATTTGTCTGTTTCTTACATTGCCACGATATTAGCCGCTCCCCCAAAAATTGACAACCTCCACATTTATATTTCCTGTTTAAGTTACAACCACCATAATCACTGTCAGTATAAGCATAAAATTGAAAATAAGAATCAGATGGATACCACAGGCCACGATTAACTCGACCCTTAAGATACCGATATATTCTTTTGACAGCTGATTCATGGGACTCTTTTGAAGCAGACTGATATCGAGCACAAGAACAAACTGCAAACATGATGTCGGGTCTACTTGCTGTCAGATAAATGAATGAACCAATCATGGAACGGTACATCTTTTGATTAACATCAACACCAGATAAATCCACTGTGAGAGGTTCATGAGGAGCAATGGGAGTGGAAGCCGATTTAAAATCACTCATGTTGAATTTTGTAAGAATGTCTTTAACATATTTTGCTTGGTGAATGAGTATTCTGGAATCAGATTGTTCCACCTGCAATCCAAGAAAAATTGCATTTGACCCATAAGACTCACTTCAAATTTGAGTTTCATGACTGTTTCAAACTCACGATACAGATTTTCATTTGTTGATCCATAGATAATATCAACATATACTTGAACTATCAACAGATCAGAATCAATCTTCTTCAAAAATAATGTCTTGTCAATTGTACCAAGAACGAAGCCATTTATTGTAAGATGTGTTGACAAGGTTTCATACCACGCACGAGGTGCTTCATGCAAACCATAAAATGCCTTATCGAGTTTGTAAACCTGGAATAGATGATCAGGATCTTTAAAACCAGGTGGTTGATTAACATATACTTCTTCTTTTACAACCCCATAAAGAAATACAGTCTTCACATCCATTTGATAAACCTTAAACTTCATGAATGAAGCATGGGCTAGAAAGATACGAATAGCTTCAATTCGGGCAACAAGAGCAAAAACATCATCATAATCCAACCCTTCTTCCTGATATTGTATAACAAGTCGAGCCTTGTTTCGAACAACAATGCCACGATCATCCTTTTTGTTGCGAAAAACCTATTTTGTACTGATCGGGTACTTACCTTCAGGAAGATCAACAAGATGCCACACATTCAACTTTTTAAATTGAAGTAACTCTTATTGCATCGCTTCAATCCAATTTGAATCTTGAAGTGCGATTGTTACATTCTTTGGTTCTTCTTGTGAATAGAAGCACGAATATACACATACATTAATGTTTCCAGTTTGGCTTCTTGAATGAATACATGTACTATGTACCTCCACTGTTTCCCTAATAAAGTCTTTGTCACTTGCATTCTTGGAAATTCTCCTTCATAACCCATTTCTCTGATTATCTGCATCACACGTGTGTAGCTTATTCTGTATGGAAAACTGACATTGTCTTTGAAATTAAGAACCTCTCTAACAACTTGTTCAGTAATCTTAATCTTCTTTCCACCAACTGTACTTTCTATCCAGATCTACTTGTTAACATACTTATATTCAACGTTGTTCCAGAATTCTCGAATTTGATTTTCATAAACAGTAACTTGTGTTGATATGGCCATTAGAATTCTTGATTTGTTCAGAAACCGAACTATTTCTTCATAACCCCTTGATTTTCTTGTGCTAGCGGTCAAACACGCACAGATGATGTGCCTTGCGTCAAACTTTAACATGTTCATATCTATTCAAGACAAGTAACACAAATTAGGTAAAATTCAAAATTTGCTAACTCCAAAGATTTCGATCGAAAACTATTATCCAAAAACTTTTACGATCGAAAACTCCTGCTTGAAAACTCCTATAAAACATCTTTTTCGAACGAAAACAATTTCTTTACAAAAAAATTCCAACTCCAAGGTTTTCGGATGAAAACTCACATAAGACCTAATCGAAAACAATTTTGATCGAAAAACTTTTCGGACAGATCAGTTGGAAACTCTTCATTTCCATCCGAGAAAGATTTTGATCAAATCATCAAAGATTTCGGACAATTCATACAAGTTTTCGGACGATTCATAAACATTTAAATTCTAAGGCCATGGATATATCTAATCTTACTCTAAGGATCCAGAAAAACATACCTTAATGTCGGAAACTTTACCCCTAAAACACTTTCAACTTTGCTCGAAGATTTCACACGAAAACGTGATACTTGGTAAAATTGAAAAACAGGCTCGAAAACTCATGCAGTGGTGGTGAACAGATTTCGATCGAAAAGTACATATATATACCTTTTGAGATTTCGAACGAACTGACTTTTCGCATACGATTTTTCGATCGAAAACAATTTCAGACAAAAGATTTCGGACAAAAACTTTTTACTTGAAATTTATTTTTCTTTGTCTAATCCTGATATCATTAAGCCCTGTTTCAAAATTTTTAATTGCTTTCAAATATAAGAAAAACAATAAAGAAGAAACAATTTATACTTCATACAAAACACTAAAACAAAAACACACCCATAAACTTTTTTTAGAAAATCCAGCCTTATCACATGTTGATAAACTGAATTGACATAGGATCATAAATGCACAATGTCTTAATCACACTTCATATCAAGTAAGGATCTACTAAGTTCAACATTGATTGCTAGTATATTAATCCATATAAACTCATGCATCATGTTTCGGCAGATACTGTATGACAGTTAAGGTAAGATTAATCAATACAATGTGTACCTCACAATCGAGATGGAAAGAACTGAGAATCAACACAAATTTACACCAGATCATGATCCAATCTCCAGCATGAAGGTGGCGTTCTTGGCACAGGAAAAATAATCCAAGTGGATTTGATTGGAATCATATTAATTCAGAATCATTTTGATTCATTGTCTTCGTTTCTGAGAGAGGATGAAATCATATTGACTCATATGAGTTGTGAAGAGTATATATGAAGAATCATGAATGATTCGGTTATGCGGATATTCGTAAGATATTGGATATGTCAATTGAAATCACGAGTGATTCAAAGGGCGAAACAGACTGACTTCCTAGTTTCCATCCGAGATTTTCACCAGAACCATTAGTGTATGAAGGTGTTTAACTCTAAATCATATATTTGATGGATATAGTCAATATAGCAAACAAATTGTGCTAAGAACTCATAAAGATCCTGGTCTCATGGTATGACTAGATTCACTTTTCTTTCAAATGATGAAAGTATCGATATTTGATGTGGGTAAAACGTAAAGATTGCAATTTAGTTAATCACACAAATATCGCCTAATTTATACATGCACAGCCTACCAACATATCAATAATTGTAACCTATGTCACCATCATATCCAATTCATGCGTAAGCTCAATACACAAATATGCTATCATTTCCTATATTCAGGTCAATCAGTCACATATTTTTAGCACAAATTGACTTGAAACAAGCTTTCAACACATATACACATCACACATATTTTATTTTCTTTTTCATTTTCAGCATAAGTTTTCATTTTCTTTTATGCTCCCCCCCAAAGTAGTGATGCAGTTTATTTAAACTACTAAATCACAAAAAACAAACCACAATTCAACACAATTTTATCATTAAAACAAAATCTTTTTGAGTAACATATACGGTCTTTCAATCAAAATGATGGACTTTATTACACAATTTTTTTTTATTAAATCAGAAGGAAATCATCCCCAACATTTTTACTAGAGAGTTAACCGATCTGTTGAAAAATCTTTTGTAAAAATATCGGCTTTTTGCTCTAAGGTATCAACATGGACCCCCTTCATTAAACCATTATCAAAGCAATCGCGAAATAAATGTAACCTGATGGCGATATGCTTTGTTTTCGAGTGCTGAATTGGATTTTTCACAATGCCTAGTTCCGCCTCATTGTCACAGTAAATTGGGGATTCTAAGAGATTAATTCCAAAGTCCAACAGTTGATGATGAATCCAAATTACTTGTGACCAACAACTAGACGCAGCTGTGTATTCTGCCTCTGAAGTTGAAGTTGACACATTTGTCTGTTTCTTACATTGCCACGATATTAGCCGCTCCCCCAAAAATTGACAACCTCCACATTTAGATTTCCTGTCTAAGTTACAACCACCATAATCACTGTCAGTATAAGCATAAAATTGAAAATAAGAATCAGATGGATACCACAGGCCACGATTAACTCGACCCTTAAGATACCGAAATATTCTTTTTACAGCTGATTCATGGGACTCTTTTGGTGCAGACTGATATCGAGCACAAGAACAAACTGCAAACACGAACGGTACATCTTTTGATTAACATCAACACCAGATAAATCCAATGTGAGAGGTTCATGAGGAGCAATGGGAGTGGAAGCCGATTTAAAATCACTCATGTTGAATTTTGTAAGAATGTCTTTAACATATTTTGCTTGGTGAATGAGTATTCTCGAATCAGATTGTTCCACCTGCAATCCAAGAAAAATTGCATTTGACCCATAAGACTCACTTCAAATTTGAGTTTCATGACTGTTTCAAACTCACGATACAGATTTTTATTTGTTGATCCATAGATAATATCAACATATACTTGAACTATCAACAGATCAGAATCAATCTTCTTCAAAAATAATGTCTTGTCAATTGTACCACGAACGAAGCCATTTATTGTAAGATGTGTTGACAAGGTTTCATACCACGCACGAGGTGCTTGATGCAAACCATAAAATGCCTTATCGAGTTTGTAAACCTGGAATAGATGATCATGATCTTTAAAACCAGGTGGTTGATTAACATATACTTCTTCTTTTACAACCCCATATAGAAATACAGTTTTCACATCCATTTGATAAACCTTAAACTTCATGAATGAAGCATAGGCTAGAAAGATACGAATAGCTTCAATTCGGGCAACAAGAGCAAAAACATCATCATAATCCAACCCTTCTTCCTGATATTGTATAACAAGTTGAGCCTTGTTCCGAACAACAATGCCACGATCATCCTTTTTGTTGCGAAAAACCTATTTTGTACTGATCGGGTACGTACCTTCAGGAAGATCAACAATATGCCACACATTCAAATTTTTAAATTGAAGTAACTCTTATTGCATCGCTTCAATCCAATTTGAATCTTGAAGTGCGATTGTTACATTATTTAGTTCTTCTTGTGAATAGAAGCACGAATATAGACATATGTCACACCCCGACCGATGGCGGAATCATCGGGGCGGGACATGTAAGACTGTTCATAGCACATGGTTGACTAAATTGAAATATATTAAAGTCAAATTTGCATTACAATAAATCCAAGTACAAGATCAAATTCAAACAAGAAACATAAACAATTCATAAAATTCTTGATTTATTTTGCTAAGTCCAAATCCTATGTTGAACACGTCTTGAATCAATCTCACATTTTGGGGCCTGAAACATGAATAAAATAAAGTCAACTAAAAAGTTGGTGAGTATAACACAGTTGTATATAGATAGCATATAGTTGAAAACAAATCCTTTACATGACATGATAAATAAGGCGTTCATGGGGAGTAACTATTGTGTAACCAAATGTACAATCAAACCTTGTAACTAGCATGCAAAACAAAGTGTATTGTCGGTTTCAATCACCGTGTACCATGGGTGGGTTTGTCAGACTCAATAGATCCATCATTGAAAACCGTCGGCTTGTATAGTTAATGATTGCACATAAGAGCATACAAAGGTTAAACACACCTAGCACTCGGGCACAAAGCTCAAATTTTTGCACACATGTATGTAAATAGGATTTTTTTTTTGCACTTGTGTAGTTTGTGTAAATGTAAATGTGTAATGTGTAATGAGTATAGAGTTCATGTTCCACCCCAAAAGTGTAAAAGAGTAAAAGGGGTTGTGAATACTCACATGGTATGGAAGTGAAGCTAACAAGGAATATAGATAGCAAAAAGATCCTTGAAAAGCACACTTTAACCTAAATAGTAATATGCATTGAATCACATAGATGTATAAAGTTTAAAAATGAAAGTTGGATTTGTATATAAAACCATTGGTTTGTATTTAAAAAGGATTGAATAAAATATATAAAGTTTGAGGTAAAATATTTTTGAAACAATTTAATTAGGTTTGAATTAAATAAATAAGTGTATAACTATAGTTTATGAAATAATGTCAATATTAATTGTAATTAAGTATAAATAAATAAAACGATTTTGATTTAAAATGTAAAGTAAATAAGTCATCATTATTTATAAATTTTGTAACTTAATTATTTAAAATATCATTTAAGTGTAAGATGATAAATATAAATTTAATTTTTATAAACTTTTCAATAAATTACATTTATGCCAAGATTAAACTTTTAATCTATTTTTAAATACAGAAAACATATTTTTATAAAATCTGAAACATTTACTGATTAAAATATAAAAATTATAATTCTGTTAAAAATTCTGAGTCTAGCACGACCGTGCCTCGGAAGGGCACGATCGTGCTCAAGCCACGGGCGCGACCGCGCTAGTCGGGGCACGACCGGGTTGATCAATCAGGAGCACAATCTAGACAAGTCATCAGGCACGACCGTGCCTTAGCCCGGCACGGTCGCGTCTATGATTTTTAGACACAACAGAGACTAGCCCAAAGGGCATGACAAGGTCTGGACGGATGACACGACCGCGCTGCTAGTCGACACGACCGCGCTAAACGAGGCACGGCCGCGCTAGATGATTAGCGCGACCGTGTCTATTCCAAATCAGACACGAATCGAGAGTTTCTTGTATTTTGAACACAGGAATTGTTAGGGCTTTTGATTAATGGGTTATTAAGAGTCTTTTCATATAACTTAATTGTATGGAAATCGAGTTTAAGCATGGGTTCGATTAAATCATCTTTATTAAAATATGATTTCTGATTCTGATCGAATTCTATAATGGAAGCCCAAATTGAATGAGGGCTTTTGATAATGTTACTGAAATGAGTGAGATGGAGAGTATACTTACCCTGAAACGTAACGAATGGATGAAGAACGACAGAGATGAGTTCCGGCGACGGAGGTAAAGGTTTCCGGTGACTTCGACTGCGATTCCGGCTAGGCCAGAGAGTCCAGAGTCTTGGAGAGAGCCGGGAGATGATAAATCCTTTCTTGATCGGGAGAATTTGGGTTCCAGGAGGAAGACTTGAGTTTTGTTTGAATTGCTTGAGAGAGAATTCGAGATTGATGGAGAAAAACTGAGGCGTTGAGTAATTGAAAATGGTATAACTCGCGTTAAAGGAAAAGAAACATAATCGGATTTGAAATTCGAACGATTGAGCGTTTTGAAATCACATTTACGTTTCGACTGTTTCGCAGGCGCGACCGTGCTTAGGAACCGGGCGCGATCGTTCCAGGACCAGCCGCGCGATCGTGCCGAGGCACTTGGCGCGACCGTGCTAGAACGAAGCACGACCGTGCTAACTAGGGTTTCTTGATAAATTTTCAACTTTAGTCCTTGACTTTTCAGGCTTTATAAATTTGAAATATATAGTTACTTGTATAGCGTTTATGTGCATATAATCGAGTAAAACTTGCGAACTTGTATAGAATCATTGCATTTTATTTACCGCGGGAAAAATATTGAGACATTGCACGAGTATAGAACTTGAAATTTCATTACATTGAATTGAAATATGAATACTAAAAATCAGAAATGTTACAGTCTCCCCATGTTGAGAGAATTTCGTCCCGAAATTTAGCTAGAGGAAACAACATTAATAGTAAAAAGATGAGGGTACTTGAGCTTCATTTGGTCTTCTCGTTCCCAAGTGTACTCAGGACCACGCTTAGACTCCCAACGAACTTTGACGATAGGAATACGACTTCGCTTGAGTTGCTTGACTTCACGATCCATAATTTCCACCGGCTTCTCAACGAAGTGCATCGTTTCATCAATGCGCACGTCGTCAAGCGGTATATGGAGATTTTCATCAGCGAGACACTTCTTTAGATTAGATATATGAAATGTAGGATGCACATTGCCAAGAGATGGAGGTAACTCGAGCTTGTAAGCCACTTTCCCAATCCTTTCAAGGATTTTGAATGGACCAACATAACGAGGTGATAACTTGCCTTTCTTTCCAAAACGGATCACACCCTTCCATGGAGATACCTTAAGAAGAACGAGATCACCGACTTGGAATTCCAAGGGTTTTCGACGCTTGTCGGCATAACTCTTTTGTCGACTCCTTGCTACTCGGATATTGTCACGGATTTGAATAATCTTGTCGGAAGTTTCTTGAATTAACTCGGGACCGGTGATTTGTGCTTCACCAATCTCGTTCCAACAGATCGGAGAACGACACTTGCGACCATAGAGAGCTTCGAATGGAGCCATGTTGATACTTGTGTGGTAGCTATTGTTATAAGAAAACTCAATAAGGGATAAATGTGAATCCCAATTGCCACCAAAATCGATTACACAAGCTCTAAGCATGTCTTCAAGAGTTTGGATTGTTCGCTCGGTTTGGCCATCAGTTTGGGGATGGTAAGCCGTGCTCAAATCCAAACGAGTACCAAGAGCAGATTGGAGAGATTGCCAAAATCGAGAAGTGAACCGAGCGTCTCTATCAGATATTATGCTCAAGGGAACACCATGACGGCTAACAATTTCATCAATGTAAATTCGGGCAAGTTTCTCCACTTTGAAGTCTTCACGAATAGGCAAAAAGTGGGCAGATTTGGTGAGTCGATCAATGATCACCCAAATACTATCATAACCACTCGAGGTGCGAGGGAGCTTGGTAATGAAATCCATAGCTAAATTCTCCCATTTCCACAAGGGAATTTCCGGTTGTTCAAGCAAACCAGAAGGACGCTGATGTTCGGCTTTGACTTTGGAGCAAGTTAAGCATTTGGCAACATAAAGAGCAATGTCCTTCTTCATACCGGGCCACCAATAAAGCTGACGAAGATCTTGGTACATTTTATCCGCACCAGGATGAATAGAATAACGAGTCTTATGAGCCTCGTTCATGAGAATTGCACGGAGATCATCACGATCGGGAACCCAAATACGGTTCAAGTAATATAGTAAGCCATTGGGTTTAGATTCAAGAAGAAGTTCAACACCACACGACATTTCTTCATACATGTTACCCTCGGTAACCGAGACGTGTTGAGCTTCCAGGATACGGGTTTGAATATCGGATTGAATACGGGCGCAATGAAGCATAACATGGTCTTTTCGACTCAAAGCATCGGCTACAACATTCACTTTGCCGGGATGGTAACGAATCTCGCAGTCGTAGTCGTTAAGGAGTTCGACCCAACGTCGTTGCCTCATATTGAGTTCTTTTTGGTTGAAGATATGTTGAAGACTTTTGTGGTCGGTGAATACCACACATTTCATGCCATATAGGTAGTGTCTCCAAATCTTTAACGCGAATACGACCGCACCCAACTCGAGGTCGTGCGTCGTATAATTCTTTTCATGAATTTTGAGTTGTCTTGATGCATAAGCGATCACTTTGCCTCGTTGCATGAGGACACAACCAAGACCTTGGTTAGAAGCATCACAATAGACAACTAGATCATCATTTCCATCGGGGAGAGTCAAGATGGGAGCATTGCACAACTTTTGCTTAAGAGTTTGGAAAGCTTCTTCTTGCTTCGGTCCCCATTCATAAGCTTTACCCTTATGGGTCAAGGCGGTAAGAGGGACAGCAATCTTTGAGAAGTTTGAGATGAAACGACGATAATAACCCGCAAGACCAAGGAACGAACGAACTTCGGTAGGAGTCTTCGGGGCATTCCAATTCTTAACCGTTTCAATCTTAGCAGGATCAACATGAATACCCTTGTCGTTGACGATGTGACCAAGAAATTGAACTTCTTTTAACCAAAATTCACATTTGGAGAACTTGGCATATAGTTGTTCTTTCTTTAAAAGGTCCAAAACCAATCTAAGGTGTTCTTCATGGTCGGCTTTAGTCTTGGAATAGATTAAGATATCGTCAATGAAAACGATCACGAATTTATCAAGGTACGGTTTGCACACACGATTCATGAGGTCCATGAAAACTGCGGGTGCATTGGTTAATCCAAAAGGCATAACCATGAACTCGTAATGACCATACCTTGTTCGGAAATCAGTCTTAGGAATGTCATCTTCTTGAACACGGAGCTGATGATAACCAGATCGAAGATCAATCTTCGAGAAACACGTAGAACCTTGAAGTTGATCAAAGAGATCATCGATTCTAGGCAAAGGATAGCGATTCTTGATAGTAAGCTTATTGAGTTCGCGATAGTCAATACACATGCGAAATGATCCATCCTTCTTCTTTACAAATAAGACGGGTGCACCCCACGGTGAATGACTCGGGCGAATGAACCCTTTATCGGAGAGTTCTTGAAGTTGACTTGCGAGCTCTTGCATTTCAGAAGGTGCAAGACGATAAGGAGCTCTAGCAACAGGGTTAGCTCCGGGCATGAGATCAATACGGAACTCGACTTGACGAACGGGAGGAAGACCGGATAAATCTTTAGGAAACACTTCGGGAAAATCTCGAATAATGGGAATGTCTTGGATACTCTTCTCCTTGACATCCTTTTGAACAATATGAGCTAGGAAGGCGATGTACTTCTTTCGCAAGTACTTTTGAGCAGTAGTACAAGACATCAATTTAAGACCCTTGCAAGGCTTTTCACCAAAAACCCTTAAGGTTTCTCCCGAAGGTAGCGGAATTCGGATGCACTTTTCAAAGCAAATAACTTCGGCATGATGATTTGATAGCCAATCCATACCTATGATAATGTCAAAGCTTCCTAGTGGCATTGGAATAAGGTTGATTGGGAATGCATGATCATTAAGTTCTAAAGAGCAATCATAGATAATAGACTCAATTGTAAGGGAGTCACCATTTGCTATTTCAACGGTGAAGGTTTTCTCTAATTGGGATCGTGTCTTTGCAAGTAAAGGCTCAAAATTAAGTGACACAAAACTTTTATCGGCACCGGTATCGAACAAAATGGAGGCATATTGACTATTAACAAGGAACGTACCATTAACCACGTCGTTGTTGGCTTGAGCTTCGTTGGCATTAATGTTGAAAGCACGCCCACGAGCTCCACCTTGTCTAGTATTTGCGAGCCTTGGACATAGATTACGAAAATGATTCGGGTCACCACACTCATAATGTCACACCCCGACCGACGGCGGAATCATCGAGGCGGACAATGTGATGATTGTTCAAAAGCACATGATAGCTAATAGTTGCATAATTCATTAATTAAGTTAAAGACAACAAGATCCAAATACAATACATTCCAAATAACCTAGTCTAGTTCAAAACATTGATTTATTTAACTAGGTCCATAGTTCTTAAGTGGAGAATCTTCGGCAAGTAGTCACATATCCAAACCTGAAACATTATTTAAATCAAGTGTCAACTAAAAAGTTGGTGAGTACATAGGTTTAGTATTTCCTGTAAATAGTAATTGTAAATCGTTTTGCAACTCATTGTTTACATTGTTAAACATAGTATGTATGATGTATCATTTATTTAATCACAATCCAAACCGAGTTTGACACGCTTGAACAGAGCACAACAGCTAAGTCCGGTATGTTTGAACATAGTTACCCACTATATCCGATATGTTTGAATATAACACGCGGTCATATCCGAGTATGCAGTAATAAACACCCTAACCGGGTGGGCTGGTCAGGCACAATAGATCTATCAATATTACAGTTGGTTGTCTTGTGTTTAAATGTATGTACATCCAAAGAATAAACATATAGTCTCATGTATAACACGTACAAACAATGTGAGTAGCATGTATAATGTTTCACCCCAAAACGTATAAAAATGTAAAAATAGGGGCTATGTAACTCACCTTGCAAGCGGGTATTTTTCCACACGTGTAGGTGATAAGTATGTGGAAGCCTAAGCACGTTGATACCCTATGTAGACAAATGGGTATTATTGTATGTTTATATGTATGTGCGTATTCGTATTTAAATGAGTATAGGTTTTATAATAATATCCGTAATATAAAATGTGGTAGAAAATGAATATGATTTTGTAAAACTTTGACTTATAAAATTTTACATTTTTAAATAATTAATCATTATGTATTTAAACAATAATAATAAATAAAAAGATAAGTCTTTATTTGATTAATTATGTTGATGTTTTATATATTAAAATTTATTTTAACAAGTTTATTAAAATTATTGCTAGGTTCATATAAAAATAATGAGACATTTTATATATTACATGTATTTTAATAAGTTTATAAAAAATATTACAAGATTTATAAAAATATAGGATATTTTATGTCTAAAAATGTAATTAATTAAGTTTATATAAATATTGCAAGATTTATAAAAGTATGTGATATTTTATATATATTATAATGTATTTTAATAAGTTTATATATATATAAAATAAATGGGATGGTTTATAAAAATATAGTTTAATTGATTTTAAAATAAACGAACGAGTAAACCGACTCGTTTTAGTATTTATTGCATAAAAAGAGTATTAGGATAATTAAATAAAATAAATAAATGAAAACAGAATTAAAAATAAATAAAAAAAATTTGGCCGTAGGCTAACCGGGATCGAACCCGCGACCTGAGACACAAACACACACACGCATAACCAGCCGGGCTATCGCCCATCGCTGGTTATGTGTGTGATGTTTAATACTTAACCCTTACACGAATTGGTCGCTGGTTCTCGGCAATTCGCAGACCAAGTCACCGAGAACTTTGGTTTGCTCGGAAATTGTCGGAATTTGTTCGGAAATTGATATGCATTACTTAGCCCTTAGTAAAACGAAGGTAAAGGAACAAAATGTGGTGATAATACCTGACTCGAAGTGGTCCGAGAAGTTGGAACAAAACTTCGAAAAAACGCACAACTGAACTCGGGTTCTGGTCCAAATTGGAACTTCTAAGGGGGCTGGGGAGCTTCGTCTGGATGTCACGAACACGGTGGTATCCTCAATTTAAAGGGAGACTAGACAGAGAGGGGGTGGCGAGCTCGGACAGGTCCGTAAATGGCCGTTTATGGAGTAGCCCAATCCTTATAATGAAATATGAAATTGAGGGTGTCTGGACATTCGTCTGGACGAGACGAAGCTAACGAGCTATCAAGCACGCGTGGAGGTTGACTGTCGGCTCGAAATCGTGGCGTGGGTTTTCGGCCACCAACCGGATTAGACGATCCGTATGTTAGGGAGACCAATTGGTCGGGGCCTTTCGTTCGCGTGGGAGAGACGAGTCCAGGGAAGCTTTTGTCGGGTGTTGAGGTGCAGGGAACAGCCCTGTCGGGGTGTTCGCCGGAGAAAGCTTCGGACCGCCGGACCATGGTTGGGGGTGACCGGAAACACGATTTGGGACTTGGCAGATTTAGTCCCTGAAGTTTGGTTTTGTTTTAATTCGACCCCTGAGATAATTACGGGTGAATCCTTGTAGTTTGAT
The DNA here is from genome assembly GCA_023525975.1 of Smallanthus sonchifolius. NCBI lineage: Eukaryota > Viridiplantae > Streptophyta > Magnoliopsida > Asterales > Asteraceae > Smallanthus > Smallanthus sonchifolius. The sequence continues at coordinate 76,840,996 of CM042025.1, forward strand.
TTGTACAGGAATGGCCCCTCAACAGATTTTAGTTTTAAAACCTTTTAGTTTGTTTAATTACAATACAACCCCTGAACTTTTATTTAAATAAATTAATTTAATTTCTTTTAAATCAAATTAATTTAAAAATGTTTTATAAACTTATTTTATTATTATTTAAATAATAATTATTTTATAAAAGTTATTAATCCTATTAAAATGTGTTATTTTATTAAACATGCAACTTTTTAAATGTAGGTTTTTATATAAAATTTTATATAAGTTTAAAACTTATAAAATTTTAATTATTTTAAATCCATAAAATAAAATAAAAATAAAGTATATATATTTTGTACAAAATTAACTAAAAACATTTGCATTTCATTAAATAGAACAATGATTACATGATATGTATTACAAAAGCGTAAATAAAAATCCGGGATGTCACAGTCTCCCCATGTTAAAGGAATTTCGCCCCGAAATTCAACTAGTGGAGGCTATGAAAAGAGATGCGGATACTTGGTCTTCATGTGGTCTTCACGTTCCCAAGTGAACTCGGGTCCACGTTTAGACTCCCAACGGACCTTGACAATGGGGATGCGGCTACGCTTGAGTTTCTTGACTTCTCGGTCCATGATTTCCACGGGTTTCTCAACAAAGTGCATCCTCTCGTCAATACGCACTTCATCAAGAGGGATGTGGAGATTCTCGTCGGCTAGACACTTTTTCAAATTAGATACATGGAAAGTCGGATGAACGTTGATGAGTTCGGAAGGAAGATCGAGTTTGTAGGCCACTTTTCCTACCCTTTCGAGTATCTTGAAGGGACCCACATATCGAGGTGCAAGTTTTCCTTTCTTTCCAAATCGGACTACGCCCTTCCAAGGTGATACTTTTAGGAGAACCATATCCCCAACTTGAAACTTCAAGGGTTTTCGTCTTTTATCGGCATAGCTCTTTTGCCGACTCCTTGCCACTCGAATGTTGTCACGAATAAGAAAAATTTTATCGGTGGTCTCTTGGATAAGCTCGGGACCGGTGATTTGTGCTTCACCAATTTCGTTCCAACAAATCGGTGAACGACATTTTCGTCCATAAAGAGCTTCAAACGGTGCCATGTTAATACTTGTGTGGTAGCTGTTGTTGTAGGAAAATTCGATCAGTGGTAGGTGAGAATTCCAATTGCCACCAAAGTCGATAACACAAGCTCTAAGCATATCCTCGAGAGTTTGGATTGTTCGTTCGGTTTGCCCATCAGTTTGAGGATGGTAAGCCGTACTTAAATCCAAGCGAGTACCAAGTGCTGATTGCAATGATTGCCAAAATCGGGAAGTAAAACGCGAATCACGATCGGAGATGATGTTCAAAGGGATTCCGTGACGACTTACGATTTCATCAATGTAGATCCGAGCCAATTTCTCGACTCGATAGTCCTCACGAATAGGCAAGAAATGAGCAGACTTTGTAAGTCGGTCGATAATAACCCAGATACTATCGTGCCCACTAGAAGTGCGTGGAAGTTTGGTGATGAAGTCCATAGCAAGGTTCTCCCACTTCCACACGGGAATTTCAGGTTGTTCGAGGAGTCCGGAAGGCTTTTGGTGTTCGGCCTTCACTTTAGAACAAGTTAGGCATTTTGCCACAAAGAGGGCAATATCCTTTTTCATGCCGGGCCACCAATATTGCTGACGGAGACCCATGTACATCTTATCAGCTCCGGGATGTACCGAATATCGAGTTTTGTGGGACTCGTTCATCAAAAATATACGAAGATCGTTGCGATCGGGAACCCAGAGACGGTCCAAGTAATACAATAGGCCGTTGGCTTTGGTTTCTAACAAGAGTTCTACACCACATGCCATTTCTTGATACATGTTTCCCTCGGTAACCGAGGTGTGTTGTGCTTTGAGAATATGGGCTTGGATATCATTATGAATATAAACACTATGAAGTATGATATGTTCTTTACGACTCAAGGCGTCGGCTACAACGTTTGCTTTACCGGGGTGGTAGCGGATCTCGCAGTCGTAGTCGTTTAGAAGTTCAACCCATCGTCGTTGCCTCATATTAAGTTCTTTTTGATTGAAAATATGTTGGAGACTTTTGTGGTCGGTGAAAACCACGCATTTGGTGCCATAAAGATAGTGCCTCCAAATTTTCAAGGCGAAAACGACAGCACCAAGCTCGAGATCATGGGTCGTATAGTTCTTCTCATGGATTTTGAGCTGACGTGATGCGTATGCAATTACTTGGCCACGTTGCATTAGAACACAACCAAGACCTTGGTTGGATGCATCACAATAAACGACAAAGTCGTCATTACCACTAGGAAGAGTTAGTATAGGAGCATTGCAGAGCTTGTGCTTGAGAGTTTGAAAAGCTTCCTCTTGCTTGGGTCCCCACTCGTAAGATTTACCTTTATGAGTCAAGGCAGTGAGTGGAACCGCAATCTTGGAGAAATTTGAGATGAAGCGACGATAGTAACCCGCTAGTCCAAGGAAGGAACGAATCTCGGTAGGAGTCTTAGGAGTACTCCAATTCTTTACCGCTTCGATTTTTGCCGGGTCCACATGAATTCCCTTATTGTTGACTATGTGTCCCAAAAATTGAACTTCCTTTAGCCAGAATTCACACTTGGAGAACTTGGCGTATAGTTGTTCTTTCTTCAAGAGTTCCAGAATCAAACGAAGATGTTGTTCATGCTCTGCTTTCGTTTTAGAATAGATGAGAATGTCGTCAATGAAAACGATCACGAACTTGTCCAAATAAGGTTTGCACACACGGTTCATGAGGTCCATGAAGACCGCAGGTGCATTAGTTAAACCGAAGGGCATGACCATGAACTCGTAGTGACCATATCTAGTCCGAAAGGCAGTCTTTGGAATGTCTTCATCGAGAACACGAAGTTGATGATATCCGGAACGAAGGTCAATCTTGGAGAAACATGTTGAACCTTGAAGTTGATCGAAAAGATCGTCGATACGGGGTAAAGGATAACGGTTCTTTATTGTAAGCTTGTTGAGTTCACGATAATCAATGCACATTCGAAACGATCCATCCTTTTTCTTTACGAACAGCACGGGAGCACCCCAAGGTGAATGGCTCGGGCGGACGAATCCTTTGGATGAGAGTTCTTGTAATTGACTTGCGAGTTCTTGCATTTCGGAAGGTGCAAGATGATAGGGGGCTTTTGCCACGGGAGTTGCCCCGGGCACAAGGTCGATACGAAACTCCACTTGTCTAGTGGGAGGAAGACCAGGTAAATCCTCGGGGAATACCTCGGGAAAATCTCGGATGATTGGAATGTCTTGCAATTTCTTACCCCCGTCTTTTGTGTCAACTATGTGGGCCAAAAATGCAACGTACTTTTTCCGCAAGTACTTTTGTGCCAATGTGCAAGACATGAGTTGAAGGCCACGACACGGTTTTTCACCGAAAATAACCAATGTGTCACCCGAAGGGAGAGGTATACGAATGCATTTTTCGTAGCAAATAACCTCGGCATGGTGCTTGGATAACCAGTCCATGCCAATTATAATATCAAAGCTTCCCAATTGCATTGGAAGGAGATCAACAGAGAATTCATGATTATTAAGCTCGAGATTGCAGTTGCGGATAACAGAGTTTATAGCAATAGATTTCCCGTTTGCTATCTCCACGGAATAAGGATTGTCAAGTTTCGTTCTTTGTTTAGCAAGTTGAGACTCAAAGGTAAGAGACACGAAACTCCTATCGGCACCGGTATCAAATAAAATGGATGCATAATGATTGTTTACGAGAAACGTACCGTTTATCACGTCGTCGTTTGCTTGTGCCTCATTAGCGTTTATGTTAAACGCTCGTCCTTGGGGACCACCTTGACGATGAAGTTTTGGGCATCGGTCACGGAAATGGTCTGGGTCCCCACACTCGTAACATGCCCTACCATTGGGAAGTGCCGGATAGTTGGGACGGTTGGCTGGAGCAGCTTGATGGACGGGAGGACGGGTACGGCAAGTAGTGACCACGTGTCCATATCTTCCGCAGCTCGAACACAATCGGCATGGTAAGTTGGCAGGATGATGGTACTTTCAGGTCTGACATTGGGGATTTGGACCCATATAAGGTTTCGGGTTTTGACCCAAAGGGGCCACTTGATTTGTAGGTACAGCGGGAGTTACGGCTGCGAAGTTTCGACCCTTTCGTTTCTTGTTACGGTTAGAAGACTCGGGTTTTACATCTTTGACGGCTGCAAGAGTGGAGACAACCTTCTTGGAACCCTTTTTTGTTAAGGTTCCAGCTTTGACATGGTTGTCGGATAGTGTAGCAGATAGACGGATAGCAGCTTCAAGAGTAGGGGGATTGCTTCCTAGCACAGCATCTTGAATTTGCATAGGCAGCCCGCCTATGTATTTTTCAATTCCCCGAGCAAGGGGAGTGACCATATGAGGTACTAGTAGACTCAGCTCATGAAACCGGGTGGTGTAAGCCAGATTGTCCCCGCTGTCTTGGGCAAGATCCCAAAACTCAGTCTCAAGTTTCCTCATTTCATTCCGAGGACAGAATTCATCAGTCATGGCTTTCTTCAGATCATCCCATGATAAGGATGTAGCAACCTCAGCACCACGAGTGCGTTTCTCACCGTTCCACCAAGTGAGGGCTCTCTTTTGGAGTACACTTGTGGCATAACGAACCCGAAGATTATCGGGACAGTCACTGTTTAGGAATGTGCTTTCCATGCTTTCAAACCATTGCAGCAGGCCGGTAGCACCTTCAGTCCCGAAGAATTTTGTAGGATTGCACGAGTTAAAGTGCTTAAACGTGCATTGAGGCGGGTTGTTACCATTGTTTCCTTGGATGTTGTGAGACCCGTCACTGTTGTTATTGGCTTGGGTCATTTGCCCCACCAGCTGGGCAAGAAGAGTAGCAAGATCCGGGTTGGAGGTGCTAGAGTTTGCACGTCGAGGAGGCATTCTAACACCATAAGAAAAGACAATGATATTTTAGTTAAGGTGGATATATGAGTTATAGTGGGAAATAATGTAAGCAGAAAAACGAGATTCATCATGACGCGTGCCAGTGCATGTGTATTTATTTAAAGTTGATGGGGGGAAAGTTAAGCCATCTAATCCGGATAGAACATGATGTCATAGATCATTATTTGCATAATAGGAATTGCCGGGACTTGCATGCACTACAGATCGTTATTACGTGTGCACCCGCAATAATGATTTGCTTTGCATGTTCGTCTAGTTCTTCCTATCTTGCTATAATGTCCCCGAATTTTGAGTTTAAGTTCGGATTGTATCCTTGCGAATACATTGACTTATCAACGTTAAATAATTCCGCAAAACTTTCAAGGAGACATGCTTTAGCCTATAGGTAAACACTCACTTCAGGAATTCCCAGGAAAGCATACGGGTCCGTTTATTTGGATTTATACGAAATGCTTTCCTAGACAGAAAACCCAATGTACAGGTGTCACCCTTCCAGATTGCACGTGTCCTTTACTGGTTTCAAGAAATTAAGTCGTTGACGAGATTTCAAGATTTTAATAGAATTGAGAGTTTATGTGTATAAAATGTGTAGGAATGTTGCAATTAATATGGAAAGAGTATGGATAAGGATGGGTAGTGTATTTGTTTGCATGAGTTTGTTTATCAAATATGTATGTAAAGTATGTATCATGTATCAAAGTCTTGTATGTATGTGTATATGTACCAAACTCGGGAAAATTCAAATAATACCTAACTACAAATAATTCACATAGCAGTTTATCATTTAGCACATAACACACAAAAAGGGAGTCCTAGGGTTATAGTCTAGGTCATTGTGTCTAATAACCTAATTCCCTATAACCATGGCTCTGATACCAATCTGTCACACCCCGACCGACGGCGGAATCATCGAGGCGGACAATGTGATGATTGTTCAAAAGCACATGATAGCTAATAGTTGCATAATTCATTAATTAAGTTAAAGACAACAAGATCCAAATACAATACATTCCAAATAACCTAGTCTAGTTCAAAACATTGATTTATTTAACTAGGTCCATAGTTCTTAAGTGGAGAATCTTCGGCAAGTAGTCACATATCCAAACCTGAAACATTATTTAAATCAAGTGTCAACTAAAAAGTTGGTGAGTACATAGGTTTAGTATTTCCTGTAAATAGTAATTGTAAATCGTTTTGCAACTCATTGTTTACATTGTTAAACATAGTATGTATGATGTATCATTTATTTAATCACAATCCAAACCGAGTTTGACACGCTTGAACAGAGCACAACAGCTAAGTCCGGTATGTTTGAACATAGTTACCCACTATATCCGATATGTTTGAATATAACACGCGGTCATATCCGAGTATGCAGTAATAAACACCCTAACCGGGTGGGCTGGTCAGGCACAATAGATCTATCAATATTACAGTTGGTTGTCTTGTGTTTAAATGTATGTACATCCAAAGAATAAACATATAGTCTCATGTATAACACGTACAAACAATGTGAGTAGCATGTATAATGTTTCACCCCAAAACGTATAAAAATGTAAAAATAGGGGCTATGTAACTCACCTTGCAAGCGGGTATTTTTCCACACGTGTAGGTGATAAGTATGTGGAAGCCTAAGCACGTTGATACCCTATGTAGACAAATGGGTATTATTGTATGTTTATATGTATGTGCGTATTCGTATTTAAATGAGTATAGGTTTTATAATAATATCCGTAATATAAAATGTGGTAGAAAATGAATATGATTTTGTAAAACTTTGACTTATAAAATTTTACATTTTTAAATAATTAATCATTATGTATTTAAACAATAATAATAAATAAAAAGATAAGTCTTTATTTGATTAATTATGTTGATGTTTTATATATTAAAATTTATTTTAACAAGTTTATTAAAATTATTGCTAGGTTCATATAAAAATAATGAGACATTTTATATATTACATGTATTTTAATAAGTTTATAAAATGTTACAAGATTTATAAAAAAATATAGAACATTTTATATTTAAAAATGTAATTAAGTGAGTTTATAAAGATATTACAAGATTTAAAAAAATATGTGATATTTTATATATTTTATAATGTATTTTAATAAGTTTATATATATATAAAATAAATGGGATGGTTTATAAAAATATAGTTTAATTGATTTTAAAATAAACGAACGAGTAAACCGACTCGTTTTAGTATTTATTGCATAAAAAGAGTATTAGGATAATTAAATAAAATAAATAAATGAAAACAGAATTAAAAATAAATAAAAAAAATTTGGCCGTAGGCTAACCGGGATCGAACCTGCGACCTGAGACACAAACACACACACGCATAACCAGCCGGGCTATCGCCCATCGCTGGTTATGTGTGTGATGTTTAATACTTAACCCTTACACGAATTGGTCGCTGGTTCTCGGCAATTCGCAGACCAAGTCACCGAGAACTTTGGTTTGCTCGGAAATTGTCGGAATTTGTTCGGAAATTGATATGCATTACTTAGCCCTTAGTAAAACGAAGGTAAAGGAACAAAATGTGGTGATAATACCTGACTCGAAGTGGTCCGAGAAGTTGGAACAAAACTTCGAAAAAACGCACAACTGAACTCGGGTTCTGGTCCAAATTGGAACTTCTAAGGGGGCTGGGGAGCTTCGTCTGGATGTCACGAACACGGTGGTATCCTCAATTTAAAGGGAGACTAGACAGAGAGGGGGTGGCGAGCTCGGACAAGTCCGTAAATGGCCGTTTATGGAGTAGCCCAATCCTTATAATGAAATATGAAATTGAGGGTGTCTGGACATTCGTCTGGACGAGACGAAGCTAACGAGCTATCAAGCACGCGTGGAGGTTGACTGTCGGCTCGAAATCGTGGCGTGGGTTTTCGGCCACCAACCGGATTAGACGATCCGTATGTTGGGGAGACCAATTGGTCGGGGCCTTTCGTTCGCGTGGGAGAGACGAGTCCAGGGAAGCTTTTGTCGGGTGTTGAGGTGCAGGGAACAGCCCTGTCGGGGTGTTCGCCGGAGAAAGCTTCGGACCGCCGGACCATGGTTGGGGGTGACCGGAAACACGATTTGGGACTTGGCAGATTTAGTCCCTGAAGTTTGGTTTTGTTTTAATTCGACCCCTGAGATAATTACGGGTGAATCCTTGTAGTTTGATTTGTACAGGAATGGCCCCTCAACAGATTTTAGTTTTAAAACCTTTTAGTTTGTTTAATTACAATACAACCCCTGAACTTTTATTTAAATAAATTAATTTAATTTCTTTTAAATCAAATTAATTTAAAAATGTTTTATAAACTTATTTTATTATTATTTAAATAATAATTATTTTATAAAAGTTATTAATCCTATTAAAATGTGTTATTTTATTAAACATGCAACTTTTTAAATGTAGGTTTTTATATAAAATTTTATATAAGTTTAAAACTTATAAAATTTTAATTATTTTAAATCCATAAAATAAAATAAAAATAAAGTATATATATTTTGTACAAAATTAACTAAAAACATTTGCATTTCATTAAATAGAACAATGATTACATGATATGTATTACAAAAGCGTAAATAAAAATCCGGGATGTCACACATAACAAGCACGCCCATTAGCAATGGCGGGAGCACCTTGTTTAGCCACTTGAGGTACGGTTTGGTTTGGAGGGTTGACTTGGCCCGTAAGGGCTTTGGTCCTACAAACATTCACCGTATGACCATATCTCCCACAATAAGTACAAAGGCGACATGGGATGTTTTGGGGATGATGATAGTTGCAGGTGGCACAAAGTGGGTAAATTCCACCATATGGCTTTTTGACTGGTGCTTGAACCATAGGTGCAGCTTGGTTCACGGGAACAGCAGGAGTAACCACAGCAAAATTTCTAACCTTCCTCTTTCTAGTGTTGCGAGAGGGCTCGGTTGTAGCTTCTTTGGTGTGGTTAGGAGGGGTTACGGTTTCAGCAACTTTCTTAGAACCCTTTTTGGTAAGAGTTCCAGCTTTAACATGATTATCGGTTAGGGTAGCAGACAGGCGGATGGCATCTTCCAAAGTAGCAGGATTTCTACCTAAGACAGTATCTTGAATTTGTCTTGGTAGCCCACCAATGTACTTTTCGATGCAACGAGATAATGGAGTGACCATGTGGGGCACAAGAAGACTCAATTCATGGAACCGAGTTGTGTAAGCCAAGTGTTCCCCACTCTCTTGGGCAAGATCCCAAAATTCGGCCTCTAACTTCTTCACTTCATTGCGAGGACAGAACTCCTCGGTCATAAGCCTTTTGACCTCATTCCAAGGTAAGGCCATAGCTACATCAACACCCCTATTCCTTTTCTCCCCATTCCACCATGTAAGTGCCCGCTTTTGAAGGACACTAGTAGCATGACGAACACGGAGGTTGTCGGGACAGTCACTGTTGAGAAAGGTATTCTCAATACTTTCGAACCATTGGAGGAGTCCGGTAGCTCCTTCGGTTCCATAAAACTTTAGGGGATTGCACGAATTGAAGTGCTTGAAGGTGCATTGGGATGGATTACCACCATTTCCACCATTACCACCATTATTACCACTATTGCTTCCATTGCCATTAGTGGCACCATTGGCTTGGGTGAGTTGTGTCACCAATTGAGTAAGAATAGCAGCAATGTCGGAGTTGGCGTTAGCGGCGGGAGCACGACGAGGAGGCATTCTACAGATTTGAAACACAAGACAAGAGAGGTTGTAAGAACTTATGAGAATTGCTAGGATTTAATAGAATGAGATAACAAAATAAAAGATAGATAATCATTGTTTGGATTGTACTCAAAAGTGACAAAAATTCACTTGAATACTAAGGCATATTAAGGTTAATTTAAACTCATATAATTTTCAAGGAGACATGCTTTAGCCTATAGGTAAACACTCATCTAGGGAGTTCCCAGGAAAGCATACGGGTCCCTCGGTTGATTGGGATTTATGCGAAATGCTTTCCTAGACAGAAAACCCAAAATACAGGTGTCACCCTTCCAGATTGCACGTGTCCTCAAATAATTTAACAAGTTTAAAAACCTCAACGAAGAAATAAAAATTTTATTTAAAGATTTTTGCTTCAAGAATTTTCCACATGCTTAGAAAGGATAACGATAGAAAAAGAAGATAAGAATAATAAGAGGTTTAGGCCATAGGAAAGGATGTTATTTATTTAATTATTATTTAAGAATATCCTAATAAGTCATGTATTTCTAACAAAGAAGGTAGCAAATATAATAATAATTAATCATGGTAAGCATGTAGCACATAGCATGTAGCACATAGCACAAAATCATGAAGCATAACATAAGTGGGTGTCCTAAAGTTATAGTCTAGGTCAAGATGTCTAATAACCTAAATCCCTATAACCAAGGCTCTGATACCAATCTGTCACACCCCGACCGATGGCGGAATCATCGGGGCGGGACATGTAAGACTGTTCATAGCACATGGTTGACTAAATTGAAATATATTAAAGTCAAATTTGCATTACAATAAATCCAAGTACAAGATCAAATTCAAACAAGAAACATAAACAATTCATAAAATTCTTGATTTATTTTGCTAAGTCCAAATCCTATGTTGAACACGTCTTGAATCAATCTCACATATTGGGGCCTGAAACATGAATAAAATAAAGTCAACTAAAAAGTTGGTGAGTATAACACAGTTGTATATAGATAGCATATAGTTGAAAACAAATCCTTTACATGACATGATAAATAAGGCGTTCATGGGGAGTAACTATTGTGTAACCAAATGTACAATCAAACCTTGTAACTAGCATGCAAAACAAAGTGTATTGTCGGTTTCAATCACCGCGTACCATGGGTGGGTTTGTCAGACTCAATAGATCCATCATTGAAAACCGTCGGCTTGTATAGTTAATGATTGCACATAAGAGCATACAAAGGTTAAACACACCTAGCACTCGGGCACAAAGCTCAAATTTTTGCACACATGTATGTAAATAGGATTTTTTTTTGCACTTGTGTAGTTTGTGTAAATGTAAATGTGTAATGTGTAATGAGTATAGAGTTCATGTTCCACCCCAAAAGTGTAAAAGAGTAAAAGGGGTTGTGAATACTCACATGGTATGGAAGTGAAGCTAACAAGGAATATAGATAGCAAAAAGATCCTTGAAAAGCACACTTTAACCTAAATAGTAATATGCATTGAATCACATAGATGTATAAAGTTTAAAAATGAAAGTTGGATTTGTATATAAAACCATTGGTTTGTATTTAAAAATGATTGAATAAAATATATAAAGTTTGAGGTAAAATATGTTTGAAACAATTTAATTAGGTTTGAATTAAATAAATAAGTGTATAACTATAGTTTATGAAATAATGTCAATATTAATTGTAATTAAGTATAAATAAATAAAACGATTTTGATTTAAAATGTAAAGTAAATAAGTCATCATTATTTATAAATTTTGTAACTTAATTATTTAAAATATCATTTAAGTGTAAGATGATAAATATAAATTTAATTTTTATAAACTTTTCAATAAATTACATTTATGCCAAGATTAAACTTTTAATCTATTTTTAAATACAGAAAACATATTTTTATAAAATCTGAAACATTTACTGATTAAAATATAAAAATTATAATTCTGTTAAAAATTCTGAGTCTAGCACGACCGTGCCTCGGAAGGGCACGATCGTGCTCAAGCCACGGGCGCGACCGCGCTAGTCGGGGCACGACCGGGTTGATCAATCAGGAGCACAATCTAGACAAGTCATCAGGCACGACCGTGCCTTAGCCCGGCACGGTCGCGTCTATGATTTTTAGACACAACAGAGACTAGCCCAAAGGGCATGACAAGGTCTGGACGGATGACACGACCGCGCTGCTAGTCGACACGACCGCGCTAAACGAGGCACGGCCGCGCTAGATGATTAGCGCGACCGTGTCTATTCCAAATCAGACACGAATTGAGAGTTTCTTGTATTTTGAACACAGGAATTGTTAGGGCTTTTGATTAATGGGTTATTAAGAGTCTTTTCATATAACTTAATTGTATGGAAATCGAGTTTAAGCATGGGTTCGATTAAATCATCTTTATTAAAATATGATTTCTGATTCTGATCGAATTCTATAATGGAAGCCCAAATTGAATGAGGGCTTTTGATAATGTTACTGAAATGAGTGAGATGGAGAGTATACTTACCCTGAAACGTAACGAATGGATGAAGAACGACAGAGATGAGTTCCGGCGACGGAGGTAAAGGTTTCCGGTGACTTCGACTGCGATTCCGGCTAGGCCAGAGAGTCCAGAGTCTTGGAGAGAGCCGGGAGATGATAAATCCTTTCTTGATCGGGAGAATTTGGGTTCCAGGAGGAAGACTTGAGTTTTGTTTGAATTGCTTGAGAGAGAATTCGAGATTGATGGAGAAAAACTGAGGCGTTGAGTAATTGAAAATGGTATAACTCGCGTTAAAGGAAAAGAAACGTAATCGGATTTGAAATTCGAACGATTGAGCGTTTTGAAATCACATTTACGTTTCGACTGTTTCGCAGGCGCGACCGTGCTTAGGAACCGGGCGCGATCGTTCCAGGACCAGCCGCGCGATCGTGCCGAGGCACTTGGCGCGACCGTGCTAGAACGAAGCACAACCGTGCTAACTAGGGTTTCTTGATAAATTTTCAACTTTAGTCCTTGACTTTTCAGGCTTTATAAATTTGAAATATATAGTTACTTGTATAGCGTTTATGTGCATATAATCGAGTAAAACTTGCGAACTTGTATAGAATCATTGCATTTTATTTACCGCGGGAAAAATATTGAGACATTGCACGAGTATAGAACTTGAAATTTCATTACATTGAATTGAAATATGAATACTAAAAATCAGAAATGTTACAACATACATTAATGTTTCCAGTTTGGCTTCTTGTTTTCACACCTTCTTCAATAGATCCAATAATATTCTCAACAGGATGATCTGAATGAATTCTGAGGGTTGGAATTTCCTCAACCTGAACTAATTCAGGCATACTAGTGTCATTTAACTCTGGTGATTGGTCATTTGAAACACTTGAAGAGTTTGATTGACTATCATTCTCAGCTTGAACATTGGAAACTTCTAGCTGATCTTCAGAAACAAATGGTTCGTTATTAGTAACAGGAACCTGTACTTCAGTATCAACATTTGTAGCTGAAATTTCAAGTTGTTCTTCCTGTGTTTGTGTAGATATAGTAAAATCTTCAGAGTTTTCACTTTGAATCATTACTTTTTGTGGACCAACCAAGAAATTGTTCACAATTTGATCAATCCTTTTTATTGACTCATCAACTGTATTTGAAGAACTTGCACCAACAGAATCAGATAAAGATTGTTGATCAAAAGTTTTGAAAATTATATCCGCATCAAAGAATCATTCTGGCCCATTTTGCTCAGGAGAAATAGTTGACTTTTGTCACTCCACATAATACGATTCCTGAACAATCTTTGTTCTTTTATTATAAACTCTGAAAGCCTTTTGATAAGATGAGTATCCCAAGAAATAACATTCATCTCGAACTGCAACAAACTTTGGCAAAGAATCTTGTGTATTTACAAGCGTGCACGAACATCCAAATGCTCTGAAAAACTTGATATACGGCTTTCTTTTGAAAAACAACTCATATGAAGTCTTTGTATGTTGTTTAACCAAGAGAACTCTTTTCAACACATAACATGCTATGTTTACTGCTTCAGCCTAGAAAATAATAGGCAATTTTAAATCCACGAACATTGTACGAGCAGTTTCAATTAAAGTTCTGTTCTTTCTTTCAGCCACTCCATTTTGTTACGGAATTCTTGCTACACTAAATTGATGAGTTATGCCTTTTTCTGCACAAAACAAATTTATCAGTTTATTCTTAAACTCAGTTCAATTATCACAGCGAATAATTGACACTTTGCTATCACATATGTTTTCGATTCGTTTTATAAATTCGATGATTGTTTCAAGTGTTTCATCCTTTGTTGCAAGGAATAACTGTAGGTCTACATGACTCATATTAGATCGATCTCGTGACAGGACGTATCGTTAACGCGGAGTGCGCAATCCTATCGTATTAACGTTCGTATATCAACTTACAATAGAAACAACATGTAAATAAACTTCTCCTTGTATTCCACAAAACACAGAGTTTACAGAATACTTGATTGTTCAATCTATCCTACGCGTACAGAACAGACTTTGCAAACTCTATTTTTATAGACACATGTTCTGCTTAAGTTCGCTTCAAAGATGCTTAGGCAAACTTAAGAAGTTTGCCTCTACTAAACCATAAGTTCGCCTCTAGCAGAACTTGTATTTATACTTAGACAAATCTAAACAATTACATACAAAAACATAAAGACAATAAGACCTAAACTATTACAAAGCTTTTGTCGTTCAATCTATGTCCTAACAAACTCCCCCTTGACAATAGCTTGATCTTCTGTCTTCAGTCTTTTTGACGAACTCTTCCAGTTGTCTGGTAATCTACTTCCTGAAAGCACTACATATCTTTGACATATCTCCAACACTCTTTTATACTGAAATCCTTGTTCTCTCCATTCATCAGTGAACATGATTTCATTCTTTCTTAACGTCCTCTGATCTTTCTTTGAGAAATTAATAAGATTCATTGCATCATAGAAACTAACAATGACCTTATTATCTTTATCGTCAATCCTAGCTTCACCAGTCTTCACATCAACATACCACCATTTCATATTCCCATGAAAATCTTGTGGAATTTTCTTCAATGGTATCTTCTGTACAGCACGTATTGGCTTAAACTTATACTTCCAAGTCACATTCTTAGTCTTTTGATCTATAAGCTTCACTCTTTTTCCCTTCTGTGGTTTTAACCTTTCATACTTCCCTGATCCACATTCTCTCTTTATCAAATTGGCAATCCCATCGGCTAATCCACACTTTGATCTATTAATCAATGGTTTCGTAGCTAGACCATTCATTTCACACCTTGGAAAGGTATTGAAATACTTGATCCTAGGCTTTAGGTATTGAACACCATCAGATCTTTTAAGAGCAAACAGCTTAGTTTCATCATCATAAAACCAACTTATGATCTTTCCAACACACCTCTCCTTATTCACATATCGTTCTTTCTGAGCAGGTTGTATAGGTCACTTTGGTAGTACTTTCATCCAACTGTTAACGACTTCTCTCCACTGTTCTCTTGTCATACCAGTATTTCTATACATCACATGTTCTTCATTCATCTTAGGAGACACATCATGAGTAGTATCAACATCAGAATCTTTCTTGGATTAAGCAGTATCATCAGGTGTAATGATGTCTTCTCCATCATAAGAAAACTCAGGAATAACATCATCTTGAAGGAAGTGATGGATGAAGTTATACGGAACCTTCAGACCATCACTTCCTTCATATGTAACCTTAGACTTACTCTTTTCTATTTCAATCTCTACAATCTCTCCTTCTTCAACATCATTATCCAACACATCATCTTCGTCATCATCAAATTACTCGTCTCTATCATCTAGACATTCTAATTTCTCAGCTTTTTCTTCTTCAGAGTCTTGAAAGATTTCCAATAACAATATTTCTTCATTCACTCCTGAATCATGCTTGGTTCCTTCAATAGTATGTGATGTCGACTCCCCCTGAGCTCTGGATATTGGATTCATGTCAGCGTATTGACGATCACCCTCAACATTACCACTAGGATCATTATCATCATTATCTTTTCGTTGAATTGATTCAGCATGACATGTATCATGTACTCTTAACTTCCCCTGAGCGTCAAGACGCTCAACAAGTTTAGACACCAATAACTGCATGGCAGCAATTTGTGTAGCTTGAGCTTGAAGAACTAATTATCTCTGAGAATCAGTAGACACAAGAGTATCTACTTGAGTTTGTAAAGCTAGCACCTATGATTCAAGGAATGTAATTCTTTCAGAATCAGATGGCTTTGAAGGACCGGCTTCAGATGTGTGTGGAACATGTGGATAAAGCACTAGAGATGTATGTTTAGATGCAGGAGGTGTAACCAATAAGGAAGCAACAAAATTTGGATCCTCTACACCCTGAGATGAATGAGCAGCAGCAATAGAAGCAGACATAAGCTTTTGAGCTTTAGGAACTGGAATAGCATCACTATCCGAGTCAGAACTTTCATCTACTAAAGTTCTCTTGCCAAGAACTGATCCAAAAGGAGGATTCCGAACAGTCTTACGCCTCGGTTTTCTGGCTGTAGATGTAATACGTTTTCCCACATTAGCCAATGGTAACGTAGCTAACCTTGCATAATGATCTGAGCTAAAATCTCTAGATGAATCAGTATTGGTAGCTTCAGAATCAAGTAATATAGTATCACCGGAACTCGTATCTTCAACATTTCCTTCAGCTTCATGAATAGGTGAGTTCACAGCTTCATTATCAAAATCATTCATATTTATACCTAACTCTTGATCATTATCTTGAGCAATCTCTTCTTGAACTGGTTCATTAACAGGAATTTGAACCTGTTCTTGTGAAATAGGTACTTGTTGTTGTTGTTGTTGAGGAATGTGTTGTTGTTGAGGAACTTGTTGTTGTTGTTGTTGAGGAACATGTTGTTGTTGAGCTTGAACTGGTTGTGAAATTGGAACTTGATTCTGTATTTGGCCTTGTACTAACTCCTTAGGATGAAACCAATTATCATTAGGTGGCTCTACATAATTAGGATTGATTGTGTGACCAAACAGAGGAGTAGGAACAGGAATAAGAGCAACATTTTGTTGTTTCAGCTTTGTACAATCAGTAAAGATCCTTTTTGACATAGGAGTCAAAGTTAAAAGGATTGGATGCTGAGGTAAATGCGGAACTAAATGATTCAGAATCATCTGCACAAACCTAGGATACATAAGGAACCCTTGACCTTCTAGAGGATTTATTTGCATGACCAACTCACGGTAGAAGTATAAAGCAAAGTTAAACCGTTTGTTGAGTGTCAACGCAACCATAACAGCCTGTAGTGCACTAGCCTTCCTTGGAGACACACATTGTATGATTACATGCATAAAATATCTCCATTCGCCAACTAAACCTCCTTTTCTTGCTTGTGTATCATTTGGTCTTCCTCTGTAACTCATCCGCTGAAAACACCCCATTATTAGTGTTCCAGGATATGGCATAGGATCGTCCACAGCACCTCCTAATCCCAATGCAGCACGAATAGTTTGTACTGAAATAGCAACCTCCGTATTATTAACTGTAGCTCGAAGTACGTGAGGTTCACCATCCGTATCTTGATGGACGGTATCCCAGAATTGTTGAATATATGGTAAACTTATATACGGATTAGCAGATAAAGCCACTTTCAATCTTGAACAATTTAGAAAGTTGATAATGCCTTGAAAATTTACAGCTTCAGACATATTCGGATCCAATAACGCCACTTGATTATGTTTGTACTCAACACGACGAGCCATCTGTAAATGTAGAGGACAAAAACACATTAGTAATCAAAACAAACAAAAATAAATTTTTTTTTTATTTTTTTAAATTTCAACTCAAAAAAATTTTTCAACAAAAAAATCTCACAAGTCCAAAACACTCCTGACCCTTAGGAAAACTTACTAAGTTCGATTACTGTTTCAAGAGGCGAACATAATAAGTTCGCTTAAACAAGTTCGCTTGAACAAGTTCGCTTGAACAAGTTCGCTTGAACAAGTTCGCCTGAACCTGTCTGTCGATACAAATTCCATACAGAATCACAAACTTGTCTAAATCAAGTAAAAATTCTCAATTCAAACTTAACAATATCATCGATTAAGACTCACGACACTGTTTAAATCATCAATTTCAAGTGTTAATACAGAAGCTATGTCCAAATTTTTTGAAAATGTAAACTTATCAAACCGAATGAACACAGAGTAAAACAATTCAAAATCCAGAAGATTTACCGGATAAAATTCGTTGAAATTACCCTAGAATTACGCGCAATCGAAAACCGATTCAGAAACAACCACACAAAATTCTAAACTGAAACCCAAGATTTGAAATCACAAGATCGCTCAATATTCTGTAAGTTCGCTCGTATAAGTTCGCTGAAACAGTGAAGAGGATAAATGAATAAGTTCGCCTAAACACAATACTAAATCACCATTAAGTTCGCTTCATTAGGCGAACTTGTTAAGTTCGCTTAATAAGCCTCAGGAGAACATATTAAGTTCGCTCCAAACCTTTTCCTTTGACCAAAATTCTTCCCTATCAATCACGACACATTCTTGTGAACTTCCTTTGACCAAGATTCGGGTATGCGGATATTCGTAAGATATTGGATATGTCAATTGAAATCACGAATGATTCAAAGGGCGAAACAGACTGACTTCCTTGTTTCCATCCGAGATTTTCACCAGAACCATCGGCTGTATGAAGGTGTTTAACTCTAAATCATATATTTGATAGATATAGTCAATATAGCAAACAAATTGTGCCAATAACTCATAAAGATCCTGGTCTCAAGGTATGACTAGATTCATTTTTTTTTTCAAATGATGAAAGTATCGATATTCGATGTGGGTAAAATGTAAAGATTGCAATTTAGTTAATCACACAAATATCGCCTAATTTATACATGCACAGCCTACCAACATATCAATAATTGTAACCTATGTCACCATCATATCCAATTCATACACAAATATGCTATAATTTCCTATATTCAGGTCAATCAGTCACATATTTTTGGCACAAATTGACTTGAAACAAACTTTCAACACATATACACATCACACATATTTTATTTTCTTTTTCATTTTCAGCATAACTTTTCATTTTCTTTTATTCTCCCCCCTAAAGTTGTGATGCAGTTTATTTAAACTACTAAATCACAAAAACCAAACCACAATTCAACACAATTTTATCATTAAAATAAAATCTTTTTGAGGAACATATACGGTCTTTCAATCAAAATGACGGACTTTATTACACAATTTTTTTTTATTAAATCAGAAGGAAATCATCCCCAACATTTTTACCAGAGAGTTAAACCGATCTGTTGAAAAATCTTTTGTAAAAATATCAGCTTTTTGCTCTAAGGTATCAACATGGACCCCCTTAATTAAACCATTATCAAAGCAATCGCGAATAAAATGTAACCTGATGGCGATATGCTTTGTTTTCGAGTGCTGAATTGGATTTTTCACAATGCCTAGCACCGCCTCATTGTCACAGTAACAGATTAATTCCAAAGTCTAACAGTTGATGTTGAATCCAAATTACTTGTGAACAACAGCTAGACGCAACTGTGTATTCTGCCTCTGAAGTTGAAGTTGACACATTTGTCTGTTTCTTACATTGCCACGATATTAGCCGCTCCCCCAAAAATTGACAACCTCCACATTTAGATTTCCTGTCTAAGTTACAACCACCATAATCACTGTCAGTATAAGCATAAAATTTAAAATCAGAATCAGATGGATACCACAGGCCACGATTAACTCGACCCTTAAGATACCAAAATATTCTTTTGACAGTTGATTCATGGGACTCTTTTGGAGCAGACTGATATCGAGCACAAGAACAAACTGCAAACATGATGTCGGGTGTACTTGCTATCAGATAAATGAATGAACCAATCATGGAACGGTACATCTTTTGATTAACATCAACACCAGATAAATCCACTGTGAGAAGTTCATGAGGAGCAATGGGAGTGGAAGCTGATTTAAAATCACTCATGTTCAATTTTGTAAGAATGTCTTTAACATATTTTGCTTGGTGAATGGGTATTCTGGCATCAGATTGTTCCACCTGCAATCCAAGAAAAATTGCATTTGACCCATAAGACTCACTTCAAATTTGAGTTTCATGACTGTTTCAAACTCACGATACAGATTTTCATTTGTTGATCCAAAGATAATATCAACATATACTTGAACTATCAACAAATCAGAATCAATCTTCTTCAAAAATAATGTCTTGTCAATTGTACCACGAACGAAGCCATTTATTGTAAGATGTGTTGACAAGGTTTCATACCACGCACGAGGTGCTTGATGCAAACCATAAAATGCCTTATCGAGTTTGTAAACCTGGAATAGATGATCAAGATCTTTAAAACCAGGTGGTTGATTAACATATACTTCTTCTTTTACAACCCCATAAAGAAATACAGTCTTCACATCCATTTGATAAACCTTAAACTTCATGAATGAAGCATAGGCTAGAAAGATACGAATAGCTTCAATTCGGGCAACAAGAGCAAAAACATCATCATAATCTAACCCTTCTTCCTGATATTGTATAACAAGTCGAGCCTTGTTCCGAACAACAATGCCACGATCATCCTTTTTGTTGCGAAAAACCTATTTTGTACTGATCGGGTACTTAACTTCAGGAAGATCAACAAGATGCCACACATTCAACTTTTTAAATTGAAGTAACTCTTCTTGCATCGCTTCAATCCAATTTGAATCTTGAAGTGCGATTGTTACATTCTTTGGTTCTTCTTGTGATTAGAAGCACGAATATAGACATACATTAATGTTTCCAGTTTGGCTTCTTGTTTTCACACCTTCTTCAATAGATCCAATAATATTCTCAACAGGATGAGCTGAATGAATTCTGAGGGTTGGAATTTCCTCAACCTGAACTAATTCCGGCATACTAGTGTCATTTAACTCTGTGATTGGTCATTTGAAACACTTGAAGAGTTTGATTGACTATCATTTTCAGCTTGAACATTGGAAACTTCTAGCTGATCTTCAGAAACAAATGGTTCATCATTAGTAATAGGAACCTGTACTTCAGTATCAACATTTGTTGCTGAAATTTCAAGTTGTTCTTCTTGTGTTTGTATAGATATCATAACATCTTCAGAGTTTTCACTTTGAATCATTACTTTTTGTGGACCAACAAAGAAATTGTTAACAGTTTGATCAATCCTTTTTATTGACTCATCAAATGTATTTGAAGAACTTGCACCATCAGAATCAGATAAAGATTGTTGATCAAAAGTTTTGAAAATTATATCTGCATCAAAGAATCATTCTGGCCCATTTTGCTCAGGAGAAATAGTTGACTCTTGCCACTCCACATAATACGATTCCTGAACAATCTTTGTTCTTTTATTATAAACTCTGAAAGCCTTTTGATAAGATGAGTATCCCAAGAAATAACATTTATCTCGAACTGCAGCAAACTTTGGCAAAGAATCTTGTGTATATACAAGCGTTCACGAACATCCAAATGCTTTGAAAAAATTGTTATACGGCTTTCTTTTGAAAAACAACTCATATGAAGTCTTTGTATGGTGTTTCACCAAGAGAACTCTATTGAACACATAACATGCTATGTTTACTGCTTCAGCCTAGAAAATAATAGGTAATTTTAAATCCACGAACATTGTACGAGCAGGTTCAATTAAAGTTCTGTTCTTTCTTTCAGCCACTCCATTTTGTTACGGAGTTCTTGATGCACTAAATTGATGAGTTATGCCTTTTTCTGCACAAAAAAAATTTATCAGTTTATTCTTAAACTCAGTTCCATTATCACAGCGAATAATTGACACTTTGCTATCACAGATGTTTTTGATTCGTTTTATAAATTCGATGATTGTTTCAAGTGTTTCATCCTTTGTTGCAAGGAATAACTGTAGGTCCACATGACTCATCTTAGATTGATCTCGTGACAGGACGTATCGTTAACGCGGAGTGCGCAATCCTATCGTATTAACGTTCGTATATCAATTGACAATAGAAACAGCATGTAAATAAACTTCTCTTTGTATTCCACAAAACACAGAGTTTACAGAATACTTGATTGTTCAATCTATCTTACGCGTACAGAACAGACTCTGCAAACTCTATATTTATAGACACATGTTCTGCAATACGCGAACTTAACAAGTTCGCTTCAAAGATGCTTAGGAAAACTTAAGAAGTTCGCCTCTACTAGACCAGGCGAACTTATCAAGTTCGCCTCTAGCAGAACTTGTATTTATACTTAGACAAATCTAAACAATTACATACAAAAACATAAAGACAATAAGACCTAAACTATTACAAAGCTTTTGTCATTCAATCTATGTCCTAACAAACTCCCCCTTGACAATGGCTTGATCTTCTGTCTTCAGTCTTTATGACGAACTCTTCCAGTTGTCTGGTAATCTACTTCCTGAATGCACTCCATATCTTTGACATATCTCCAACACCCTTTTATACTGAAATCCTTGTTCTCTCCATTCATCAGTGAACATGATCTCATTCTTTCTTAACGTTCTCTGATCTTTCTTTGAGAAATTAATAAGATTCATTGCATCATAGAAACTAACAATGGCCTTATTATGTTTATCGTCAATCCTAGCTTCAGCAGCCTTCACATCAACAGTCTTCACATCAACATACCACCATTTCATATTCCCAAGAAAATCTTGTGGAATTTTCTTCAATGGTATCTCCTGTACAGCACGTACTGGCTTAAACTTATACTTCCAAGTCACATTCTTAGTCTTTTGATCTATAAGCTTCACTCTTTTTCCCTTCTGTGGTTTTAACCTTTCATACTTCCCTGATCCACCTTCTCTCTTTATCAAATTGGCAATCCCATCGGCTAATCCACACTTTGATCTATTAATCAATGGTTTCGTAGCTAGACCATTCATTTCACACCTTGGCAAGGTATTGAAATACTTGATCCTAGGCTTTAGGTATTGAACACCATCAGATCTTTTAAGAGCAAACAACTTAGTTTCATCATCATAAAACCAACTTAAGATCTTTCCAACACACCTCTCCTTATTCACATATCGTTCTTTCTGAGCAGGTTGTATAGGTCACTTTGGTAGTACTTTCATCCAACTGTTAACGACTTCTCTCCACTGTTCTCTTGTCATACCTGTATTTCTATACATCACATGTTATTCATTCATCTTAGGAGACACATCATGAGTAGTATTAACATCAGAATCTTTCTTGGATTGAGCAGTATCATCAGGTGTAATGATGTCTTCTCCATCATAAGAAAACTCAGGAATAACATCATCTTAGATGAAGTTATACGGAACCTTCAGACCATCACTTCCTTCATATGTAACCTTAGACTTACTCTTTTCTATTTCAATCTCTACAATCTCTCTTTCTTCAACATCATTATCCAACACATCATCTTCATCATCATCATCATCATCATCATCATCAAATAACTCGTCTATATCATCTAGACATTCTAATTTCTCAGCCTTTTCTTCTTCAGAGTCTTGAAAGAATTCCAATAACAATATTTCTTCATTCACTCCTGAATCTTGCTTGGTTCCTTCAATAGTATGTGATGTCTACTCCCCCTGAGCTCTGGATATTGGATTCACGTCAGCGTATTGACGATCACCCTCAACATTACCACTAGGATCATTATCATCATTATCTTTTCATTGAATTGATTCAGCATGACATGTATCATGTACTCTTAACTTCCCTTGAGCATCAAGACGCTCAACAAGTTTAAACACCAATAACTGCATGGCAGCAATCTGTGTAGCTTGAGCTTGAAGAACCAATTGTCTCTGAGAATCAGTAGACACAAGAGTATCTACTTGATTTTGTAAAGCTAGCACCTATGATTCAAGGAATGTAATTCTTTCAGAATCAGATGGCTTTGAAGGACCAGCTTCAGATGTGTGTGGAACATATGGAGAAAGCACTAGAGATGTATGTTTAGATGCAGGAGGTGTAACCAATAAGGAAGCAACAAAATTTGGATCCTCTACACCCTGAGATGAATGAGCAGCAATAATAGAAGCAGACATAAGCTTTTGAGCTTTAGGAACTAGAATAGCATCACTATCAGTGTCAGAACTTTCATCTACTAAAGTTCTCTAGCCAAGAACTAATCCAGAAGGAAGATTCCGAACAGTCTTATGCCTCGGTTTTCTAGCTGTAGATTTAATACGTTTTCCCACATTAGCCAATGGTAACGTAACTAACCTTGTATAATGATCTGAGCTAAAATCTCTAGACGAATCAGTATCGGTAGCTTCAGAATCAGGTAATATAGTATCACCGGAACTGGTATCTTCAACATTTCCTTCAGCTTCATGAATAGGTGAGTTCACAGCTTCATTATCAAAATTATTCATATTTATACCTAACTCTTGATCATTATCTTGAGCAATCTCTTCTTGAACTGGTTCATTAGCAGGAATTTTAACCTGTTCTTGTGAAATAGGTAGTTGTTGTTGTTGTTGTTGAGGAACGTGTTGTTGTTGAGGAACTTGTTGTTATTGTTGTTGTTGAGGAACATGTTGTTGTTGAGCTTGAACTGGTTGTGGAATTGGAACTTGATTCTGGATTTGGCCTTGTACTAACTCCTTAGGATGAAACCAATTATCATTAGGTGGCTCTACATAATTAGGATTGATTGTGTGACCAAACAGAGGAGTAGGAACAGGAAAGATTTTGTTGTTTCACCTTTGTACAATCAGTAAAGATCCTTTTTGACATAGGAGTCAAAGTTAAACGGATTGGATGCTGAGGTAAATGTGGAACTAAATGATTCAGAATCATCTGCACAAACCTAGGATACATAAGGAACCCTTGACCTTCTAGAGGATTTATTTGCATGACCAACTCATGGTAGAAGTATAAAGCAAAGTTAAACCGTTTGTTGAGTGTTAACGCAACCATAGCAGCCTGTAGTGCACTAGCCTTCCTTGGAGACACACATTGTATGATTACATGCATAAAATATCTCCATTCGCCAACTAAACCTCCTTTTCTTGCTTGTGTATCATTTGGTCTTCCTCTGTAACCCATCCGCTGAAAACACCCCATTATTAGTGTTCCAGGATATGTCATAGGATCGTCCACGGCACCTCCTAATCCCAATGCAGCACAAATAGTTTGTACTGAAATAGCAACCTCCGTATTATTAACTGTAGCTCGAAGTACGTGAGGTTCACCATCCGTATCTTGATGGACGGTATCCCAGAATTGTTGAATATATGGTAAACTTATATACGGATTAGCAGATAAAGCCACTTTCAATCTTGAACAATTTAGAAAGTTGATAATGCCTTGAAAATTTACAACACAGAGTAAAACAATTCAAAATCCAGAAGATTTACCGGATAAAATTCGTTGAAATTACCCTAGAATTACGCGCAATCGAAAACTGATTCAGAAACAACCACACAAAATTCTAAATTGATACCCTAGATTTGAAATCACAAGATCGCTCAATATTCTGTAAGTTCGCTCGTATAAGTTCGCTGAAACAGTGAAGAGGATAAATGAATAAGTTCGCCTGAACACAATACTAAATCACCATTAAGTTCGCTTCATTAGGCGAACTTGTTAAGTTTGCTTAACAAGCCTCAGGCGAACATATTAAGTTCGCTTACTCAGAACGAGGCGAACATATTAAGTTCGCTCCAAACCTTTTCCTTTGACCAAAATTCTTCACTTTCAATCACGACACATTCTTGTGAACTTCCATCTGTAGCAAGTATCTGATCCAATCCCGAAACATTTTAAACATAAAATTTTCATGGAAGATAGAAACAAAATGTTTTTGGATTTTATCTGTACAAACAGAATCACATATTTTTGGTTTTTATCTGAGCAAACTGAAAACACATATTTTTGGATTTTATATGAGCAAACTAAAATACATATTTTTGGATTAACATCACGAGCAAGAAGATTATATCAGCATATGAGCAATTCATCACACAATTTATAATCAACTAAGGTTAACCTATGATATGAAACAATCAAACTAATACTTATGTAACTCATACTTTTTCAATTTTATGACACTTTTGCAATCTATTTGAATAATAATTGAAATGATACGAGATAAATTTCAAAGTAAACAAGATCAGGTCATGAGATGCTCAAATTTTCATTCCGAATTTGCAATACAAAGCATGAATTTTTAAATTGTCAATATTATATGATTTGAAACTATAAGCATTTTTCTTCCAACTTCATGTGAGTTTGTACCATTTAGATGTAAATCATCGTGTACCCCACGTATATGCCAACAAAAATTAAATTTGCATTATCTTCAAGACATACACGGTTAATTAAAAGATTATATCAATATCCAAGATGAAATTATCTTTATTAGCACTAGTATAGAATAGCAGATCCCAAAGGATATAAGAATCAGAATGATTCAGAATCGAAAGATTCTAATGAATTAGCTTTATCATGAGAATCAATAGATTCAGGTAGGAGGATCCAACTATTATCTGGATAAATTTCAATGAAATCAGAATAGATGATGTATCTAACTGATCCAAGGGTGAATATATGTTCTAACAGATGTTGTCAGAAACATATCTTAGTTCAGCAACACATTGCATGTTTTTCTGGGCATGGGTAGTGAAGTGAACTGAAAGAGATTGTGCTAAAGACATAATTCGATATTGGTCTCAAGAAATTCTTAAAACCATATATTCTATATCTGATAATGATCTTTTACACACACACTCAGGCATATAATGGATTCAAATAACAGATGTAATCATATCATATTTAATTTTCACACTATTATTGGTTCAAACACGCTTCTAGTCTATTGACAATTCAAGTTTCAAACTCATATTCAAATTAAGACATGTTATCAAGATTAGAGCATTCAAAACACTTTCATTTCTCATTTATGCAGACTTTGAAATTTAGATCAAATCAAATTACTTTAAACTTTCAAATATCAAAGGTCTACTAAGGTCATGTGTAATGAATTATTCACTGATGTACTATCATTTATTTTATAACTTCAAATGATGTGAATTTTATATTTTTCATTTTGTTTTGAATTTTTATAAATAACAATTTTTGACTGAAATGTAAAATTCAAAAATGTAAATAACAAAATCTCCCATGAAATGTAAAATTCAAAAATGTAAATAACAAAAAAATATAAATAACAAAAATGAATTTTTATAAAGCAATAAAAGAAATTGAAAAACAAAATCTCCCATGAAAATTGTTTTGAAAAACTTTTATTCGGGATTGATCATACCAATCATTTTGATCAGAAATTCAAACCTGGTACGATCAAATGCTTTGGTAAAAAGATCAGCAAAATTGTCATCTGTATGTACCTTTACCAGCACAATCAACTTCTTATCTGCACAATCACGAATAAAATGATATCTAATTTCAATGTGCTTTGTTTTACTGTGCTTAACAGGATTATTTGTGATAGACATTGTAGCATTATTATCAATAAACATGGGGGTTCCTATAAAATTCAAACGATAATATATTAATTGTTGTTGGATCCACAAAATCTGTGAACAATAACTTGTAGCAGCAATATATTCTACTTCGCATGTTGAAATGGAGACCGTAGTTTGCTTTTTGCATTGCCAGGAAACTAGACGATTACCCAAGAACTAGCAACCACCTGTAATAGATTTCCTATCCAAACAACAACCACCAAAATCAGAATCAGTGTAAGCATTGAATTCAATGTTAGAACCATGAGGAAACTATAGTCCCAATCTTTGTTTTCCTTTCAGATAACGAAAGATTCTTTTAACTGCAATCAAATGAGACTCTTTTGGTTTTGCTTGGAACCTGGAACAAATACACACAACAAACATTATATCTGGCCTTGAAGCGGTTAAGTACATGAGAGATCCAATCATTGCACGGTAGAGTCGGCAATCAACTTCTTTTCCATCTGGATCAGAATTCAATTTATGGTTGACCGGAATCGGAGTATCATATGGGGTACAGTCCTCCATCTTGAATCGGCTCAAGATGTCCTTTACATACTTGGACTGATGAATAAAGAAACCATCTTCCTTCTGATTAACTTGAAGACCTAGGAAAAATAATAACTCTCCCATATCTGACATCTCAAACTTTGATTTCATAATACTCTCAAACTCTTTGCATAACCCTTCATTTGTAGAGCCAAAAATAATATCGTCTACATATATCTGTACAAGTAGGTATTCTCCCCCTGCTTTCTTAATGAATAAAGTCGAGTCAATATGTCAACGAACAAAATCAATCTCCAGAAGATGTGCAGACAACATTTCATACCACGCTCGAGGAGCTTGATGAAGACCATAGAGAGCTTTATCAAGCTTGAAAACTTTGGACGGATTAATTGGATCTTCAAACCCCAGTGGCTGACACACATAAACTTCCTCTTTGACTTTACCATATAAGAAAGCACTTTTTAAATATAAGTGAAACACCTTAAAACCTTTGTAAGAAGGAAAAGCAAGAAACAACCTTAAAGCTTCAAGCCTAGAAACCGGTGCATAAACCTCGATGTAATCAATTCCCTCTTGTTGATTGAAACCTTGTACAACTAATCTTGCCTTATTTCGCACCACAACACCGCGATCGTCTTTCTTGCATTTAAACACCCACTTCGTACCAATTGGATACACACCCTTTGGAAGATCTACAAGATTCCAAACTTTAAGTTTGTCAAACTGAGCAAGTTCTTCCTGCATGACCTCTATCCAATTGTTATCACTCAACGCCATTTCGACATTCTTTGGTTCGATCTATGAAATAAAACAAGAATGTGAGCATACATCAAAAACCCCAGTCTCTTTAAAACCTTTATTCAAGCAAGTGTTGTCAAGAGTAGAACGAGTTTGCACTCCATCACGTAAATCCCCAATGATATTTGAAATCGGATGAGCTTTGAGTTCCTTGATTGATGCAACCTCAGGAACTGGCAACACATCAACTTGAGTTGTATCAGATTGATAAGACAGATCTTGATTAACTGGTATCCTCGAGTCCAGATTTGTAGGAATCTCCCCCTGATCCTGTGACAAATTAGAAGGCTCGTCAACTATCAACGGATCAGCATAAGAATCTTGGAAAATAACATTTTCATCTTCACTATCAGACTCTTGTGTTCCAGAACAAGAAGTAGCATTAGGATCTGGAGCAGATGTAGAAGGAACAGATGAATGTGGAACTGCAGTCGGTAGAAAACCATTATTCTGTGCATCTTGACATGAGTCCTATAAAACAGCAGCCTCCATAGGAGAAATATCAGAAGGTAAATGAAACGACTTGAATAAATTCTCATAACAAAAGCCCAATCTGGTCCTATCGCCATTTGAGGTAAAGACCGATTAGAACAGTCAATATGAAACCATTCTTCAACTTGGCGAGTCTCTTTGTTATAAACCCTCTTGGTAGTAGAATTAGCAACATACCCCAGAAAGATCCGTTCAATTGCCTTAGCACTGAACTTGGTTTGAACATCGCGAACTTTCAAAAGGGTGCATGGATTACCAAAAGGTAGTAAATATTCCAGATTCGGCTTACGATTATTAAGCAACTCATAGCACATCTCGTTGTGTCGCTTGTAACATTTCTGATTTTCATTATCTATATTTCAGTTCCATGTGATACATTTCAAACCAAATTCTAGTACACTGACTTGTTCTATTTGTACCAACAATTAAATACTATGTTCCAATGCAAATCCACAAATTTTACACGAGTATATCCTATTAAACTATACATAAGTCCATATTTATACAAATCTGTTAATACTGAAACTTGCAAGGACTGATTTTATAAATTAACAAGAAACCCTAATAGGCACGGTCGCGTCTCGTTCTGGCACGGTCGCGCCAAGTATTATGGCACGGTCGCGCGCCTTGCTTTGGAACGTTCGCGCCCGGTGCCTTGGCACGGTCGCGCCTCATATGGGCATGGTCGCGCCTCTCGTCAGTTGAAACGTAAATGCAGCCTTTAATCACAATCATTTGATTTCGTAACCGTTCTACACGTTTTCACCATTAACGAACCCATTTAAATCTTTTAATCAACAAATAAACTTAATTTCGTCGATTCATCTCATAACCGCCTAATCCTCTCACGAGACCATCGAATCCACCAATTTGATTGCAATTCTACCAAGCAAACGCACTATCAATCCTATCTGAAGCTCCCGAAAACACTGAGTCATCAGAATTGCAGCAAAAGGGCACCGGAGATCAAACCGTCGTCGCCGGAACTCGTTTCTTCCACGCACTATTGATTAATCATCTTTTAGAGTAATTGAAATCTTCCACACTTTCCTTTTAGTCTATAGATCAAAAGCCCTAACCTAATTTGGGCTTACAATATCCAATTTAACACTGACCCGAATCTAGGGTTCATTCTAAAATGGTTTAATCGAACCCTGCTTTGAACATGTTTTAAATACAATTGATATATTCCAATAGACTCGTAATAACCCTACAGATGAAAGCCCTATGAAATCCAACATTAACAATATAAGATTTAAGAAATTCGTTCCTGTTTTGGAACAGACACGATCGCGCTAGTCTTCTAGCGCGGTCGTGCTTCATGAGACACGGTCGTGCTAATCCCAGCGCGGTCGTGCCTCACACACTCAGACCTGGTCATGTCTCTTGACTAGACTTGGTCGTGCCTCAGAACCCTAGACACGGTCGTGTCTGGCTAAGACACGGTCGTGCCTAGTGAACAGCTTAGTTATGTCTTCTGTTTGATCAACACGGTCACGCCCTGACTAGCACGGCCGCGCCCATGGTTCTAGCAAGATCGTGCCTTGTCCCAGGCACGGTCGTGTGTGTGAAAAAAATCTTGGCAGAATAATTATTTTTATGTTTTAAAAACAATTGGTATTTCAGATTAATTTTCAAATAAAAATAATTGATTTTATAAATATTTATATTAATTTTATCAAATTCTTAATCCTAAAATAAATAGAAGTTAGTTATTTAAATTTACAAAATTTAATTTACACTTATTGTTAAACCCTACACTTAAATATTTTTTACACAACTTATTTACATATCTTTATGAAAATAAAGTAAAGAAATTTATATTTAATATAAAACATCCATACATTTTTATAACTAAATGACTAAGTTACATATTTTATAAATAAATAAATAAGGTAACAATTATTTATTTACTTTACATTTGAACAAAAATTATTTATTTAGGTTATACTTAATTACCCCTAATTCCTACATTATTTTTATAACTAAGTGAATAAATAGTAATTATATAATTTATTTATTTAGTTATTCGAACTCAAACCTTGATCAAAATATTCTAAAAATATCCATTTCAAATCTTTCATTTTATACAATACCTTTCAAGTACAAACCACAAGCTTTATACACACATCCAATTACCCTAGACTTAGATATAGACTATTTTGCACACTATTAATTCAATATACATTCCACAATAGGTTAACGTTGTGCATTACAAGGATAATCTTACTATCTAGCCTCCCGTGTTAGCTACGCCTTTTGAATCAAGTGAGTATTACATAGCCCCTTTTACTCTTTTACACTTTTTGGGGTGGAACATGAACAATATACAAACTATTGCTTACATTTACATAAACTACACAAGTACAAATCCTCTTTACATTCATGTGTGCAAATTTGAGCTTTATGCCTTAGTGCTAGGTGTGCTAACTTTTGTGTGCAATTTATGTGCAATCATTAACTATTCAAGCCGACGGTAAACAATGATAGATCTATTGAGTCTAACAAAGCCACCCAGATTGGGGTGATTGTTACCGACAACACAATTTTGCATGCTAGTTACAAAGGTTTGATTGTACTTGGTTACACAATAGCTGCTCTCCATAAATGCCTTATTTTATCATGTTATGTAAGGATTTGTTTATTCATAAAATATATGCTATCTATATAAAACCTGTGTATGCTCACCAACTTTTTAGTTGACCTTATTTTATTCATGTTTCAGGTGCTAATGAGTGAATTTGATCAAAGCATGCTACACATAGGCTTTGGACTTAGTTAAATTTAAATAAAGACTATTATGTATTTTGTTATGTACTTGTTTGAATTTGGTTGTGTTGAATTATTTGAAGTTAAATTTGATGATTAAAATATTGAAATCTAGTCAACCTTGTGCTCATGAACAATCTACATGTCCAGCCCCGACGTTTCCGTCGTCGGTTGGGGTGTGACAAATTGGTACAGAGCCTTGGTTATAGGGAACTATGTTATTAGACACCCTTGACCTAGACTATAACTTTAGGACCCCCACTTATGCCATGCTTCATGATTATGTGATATGTGCTACATGCTATGTGTTACATGCTATGTGTTACATGTTTACTATGATTAGTTATTTTTTCGTTTTGACGCCTTAATTGTAAAAAAAATTCATGATTTATTAAGATATACTTAAATAATAATTAAATAAACAATATCTCTACCTATACCCTAAAACCTCATAATATTCTTACCAACTCCTCTATCATCATCCTCTTAGCATGTGGAAACTCCATGGATCTAAATCTATAAAAAAAAATTATTTCCTCGTTAAGGCTTTTAAACTTTGTTAATTATTTGAGGACACATGCAATCTGGAAGAGTGACACTTGTATTCTGGGTTTTCTGTCTAGGAAAGCATTTCTCATAAATCCCAATCAACCGAGGGACCCGTATGCTTTCCTGAGAATTCCTAGGATGAGTGTTTACTTATATGCTAAAGCATGTCTCCTTGAAAATTATATGAGGTTAATTAACCTTAATGTGTCATAGTATTCAAGTGATTTTATCACTATTTGAGTACAATCCAAAGTATGATTAACTGTTATATTTGTTATCTTATTTTTTTAAATTCAAACAACATTCATAAGTTCTTACATCTTTTCTTGTGTTGTCCAATTCTGTAGAATGCCTCCCCAGCGTGCTACCGTGACCAACAACAACACCGATATTGCTACCATCCTTGCACAACTTCTAAATCAACTCACTCAAGCTAATGGGGCCGCCAATGGTAACCATGGAGCTAATGGGGGTGGTGGTGCCAACCAACCACAATGCACCTTCAAGCATTTCAACTCATGTAATCCTCTTAAGTTCTATGGTACCGAAGGAGCTACGGGACTTCTTCAATGGTTGGAAAGTATTGAGAATACCTTCCTCAATAGTGACTGCCCCGATAACCTTCGTGTTCGTCATGCCACAAGTGTCTTACAAAAACGGGCACTCACGTGGTGGAATGGGGAAAAGAGAACTAGAGGCGTGGAAGTAGCAATGGCCTTACCTTGGGATGAGGTTAAAATGCTAATGACTGAAGAATTTTGTCCTAAAAATGAGGTAAAGAAACTGGAAGCCGAGTTTTGGGATCTTGCCCAAGATGGTGGTGAAAGTCTAGCTTATACAACGCGGTTCATGAGTTGAGTCTCCTTGTGCCCCATATGGTCACACCTTTATCCCGCTGCATTGAGAAGTATATTGGGGGATTACCTAGGCAAATCCAAGATACTGTCTAACGGAGAAATCCCGCAACACTCGAAGATGCTATCCACTTATCTGCTACATTAACCGACAACCATGTGAAAGCGGGAACTCTGACTAGAAAACGCACCAAGAAAGTTCCCGACACCACAACTCCTCCCATACACATCAAAGAAGCCACAACTGAACCTTCCCGTAATAATAAGAAAAGAAAGGCTAGAAACTATACTATGGTCACTCCTGCTATCCCTGTTAACCAAGCTGCGCCTATGGTTCAAACACCATCCAAAAAGCCATATGTTGGGATCTACTAACTCTGTGCCACATGCAACTATCACCATCTCCAAAATATTCCATGTCGCCTTTGCACTCACTGTGGGAAATATGGCCATACAGTCAATGTTTGTAGGGCCAAAGCACTTGCAGGCCAAGTCAACCCACCAAACCGAACCAACCCTCAAGTGGCTAATCAAGGTGTTCCCACTATTGCAAATGGGCGTGCTTGTTATGAATGTGGTCCCAAATCATTTCCGTGATCAGTGCCCAAGGTTAATCAATGCTTGACAAGGTGGAGCTCGTGGGCGTGCTTTCAACATAAACGCCAATGAAGCTCAAGCCAACAATGATGTGGTCAACGGTACATTCCTTGTTAATAGTCAATATGCCTCCATTTTATTTGATACCGGTGCCGACAAAAGTTTTGTGTCACTTAACTTTGAACCCTTACTTGCAAAGACACGATCCTAATTAGAGAAAACCTTCACCGTCGAAGTAGCAAATGGTGACCCCTTTACAATTGACTCTGTTATTCACGACTGCTCGCTAGAACTTAATGATCATACATTTCCAATCAACCTTGTACCAATGCCACTAGGAAGTTTTGATATCATCATAGGCATGGATTGGCTATCAAATCATCATGCCAAAGTCATATGTTTCGAGAAGTGCATCCGAATACCTCTACCGTCGAGAGAAACGTTAAGAGTCTTTGGTGAAAAGCCTTGAAAGGGACTAAAGTTAATGTCATGCACTACCGCCCAAAAGTACTTACGAAAGAAGTACGTAGCCTTCTTAGCTCATGTTGTTCAAAAGGATGTCAAGGAGAAGAGTATTCAAGACATTCCCATCATTCGGGATTTTCTCGAAGTATTTCCCGAAGATCTATCCGGTCTTCCACCCGTTCGACAAGTAGAATTTCGCATTGACCTTGTACCCGGAGCTAACCCCGTGGCTAGAGCTCCTTACTGTCTTGCACCTTCTGAAATGCAAGAACTTGCAAGTCAACTCCAAGAGCTCTCCAAGTCATTCACCGTGGGGTGCACCCGTCTTATTCGTCAAGAAGAAAGATGGATCATTTCGCATGTGTATTGACTACCGCGAACTCAACAAGCTTACTATCAAAAACCGTTATCCTTTGCCTAAAATTGATGACCTCTTTAATCAACTTCAAGATTCTACTTGCTTCTCAAAGATTGATCTTCGATCTGGTTACCACCAACTCCGTGTGCAAGAAGACGATATTCGAAAGACTGCCTTCCGAACAAGGTATGGTCATTACGAGTTCATGGTTATGCCTTTTGGACTAACCAATGCACCCGCAGTTTTCATGGATCTCATGAATCGTGTGTGCAAACCGTACCTTGATAAGTTCGTGATCATTTTCATCGATGACATCTTAATCTATTCCAAGACTAAAGCCGATCATGAACAACATCTTAGATTGGTCTTGGACCTCTTGAAGAAAGAACAACTGTATACCAAATTCTCCAAATGTGAATTTTGGTTAAAAGAAGTTCAATTTCTTGGTCACATTGTCAACGACAAGGGTATTCATGTTGACCCTGCTAAGATCAAAACGGTTAAGAATTGGAATACCCCGAAGACTCCCACTGAAGTTCGTTCATTTCTTGGTCTTGCGGGATATTACCGTCGTTTCATCTCAAACTTCTCTAAGATTGATGTCCCCCTTACCGCTTTGACCCACAAGGGTAAGACTTATGAATGGGGACCAAAGCAAGAAGAAGATTTCCAAACCCTTAGGCAAAAGTTGTGCAATGCTCCCATATTGACTCTCCCTGATGGGAATGATGATTTAGTTTCTACTGTGATGCTTCTAATCAAGGTCTCGGTTGTGTCCTCATGCAACGAGGCAAAGTAATCGCATATGCATCAAGGCAACTTAAGATTCATGAGAAGAATTATACGACGCACGATCTCGAGTTGGGTGCGGTCGTATTCGCATTGAAGATTTGGAGACATTATCTCTATGGCACAAAATGTGTTGTGTTCACCGACCACAAAAGTCCTCAACATATCTTTAACCAAAAAGAACTCAATATGAGGCAACGACGTTAGGTTGAACTCCTTAACGACTATGACTGCGAGATTCGTTACCATCCCGGCAAAACGAATGTTGTAGCCGACGCTTTGAGTCGAAAAGACCATGTTATGCTTCATTGTGCCCGAATTCAAACCGCTCATGGCACACGATTGGATTTGAGCACGGCTTACCATCCCCAAACTGATGGTCAAACCAAGCGAACAATCCAAACACTTGAAGACATGCTTAGAGCTTGTGTAATCGATTTTGGTGGAAATTTGGATTCACATTTATCCCTCATTGAGTTCTCTTATAATAATAGCTATGACACAAGTATCAACATGGCTCCATTCGAAGCTCTTTATGGTCGCAAGTGTCGTTCTCCTATCTGTTGGAATGAGATTGGTGAAGCATAAATTACCGGTCCCGAGCTAATTCAAGAAACATCCGACAAGATTATTCAAATCCGTGACAACATCCGAACAGCGAGAAGTCGGCAAAAGAGTTATGCCGATATACGACGAAAATCCTTGGAATTCCAAGTCGGTGACCTTGTTCTTCTTAAGGTGTCCCTTTGGAAGGGTGTGATCCGTTTTGGAAAGAAAGGCAAGTTAGCCCCTTGCTATGTTGGTCCATTCAATATCCTTGAAAGAATTGGGAAAGTGGCTTACAAACTCGAGTTACCTCCATCTCTTGGCAATGTGCATCCTACATTTCATGTATCTAATCTGAAGAAGTGTCTCGCCGATGAAAATCTCCATATACCACTTGATGACGTGCGCATTGACGAAACTATGCACTTCGTTGAGAAACCGGTAGAAATTATGGATCGTGAAATCAAGCAACTCAAGCGAAGTCGTATTCCTATTGTCAAAGTTCGTTGGGAGTCAAAGCGTGGTCCTGAACTCATTTGGGAACGAGAGGACCAAATGAAGCTCAAGTACCCCCATCTTTTTACTGATGCCGTAGTTTACTCTAGCTAAATTTCGGGACGAAATTCCCTCAACATGGGGAGACTGTAACATTTCTAATTTTTAGTATCCGTATTTCAAATTCAATGTAATGCATTTCAAACCAATTCAAGTGCACTGTTTTGTTCTATTCGTACCATCAATTAAATACTATATTACAATGTTAAACCACAAATTTTACACGGTTATAACCTACTAAAACACTACATAAGTATCTATTTATACAAATATGTCAAAGACCAAAGTTACAAGGTCTGATGTTGAAAATTTACAAGAAACCCTAATAGGCATGGTCGCGCCTCGTTCTGGCACGGTCGCGCCGAGTGCTTTGGCATGGTCGCGCGACTTGCTTTGGAACGATCGCGCCTGCTGCCTTAACACGGTCGCACCTCGTTTGGGCACGGTCGCGCCTCGTTTGGGCACGGTCGCGCCTAGTATCAGTTGAAACGTAAAATCAGTTTTAAATGCGAGAATCGTTGAGTTTCATAACCGATATACGTTTCACTTTCGTTATCAAAGACAATAATATTATCAACCGTAACAACTGACAACAGAAATCGATTCATCTCAAAGAAAACTAAAATTCTTCATTTGAACCAAAATCCTCCTATGCTAAAGTGCAATTCCCTCGATCAATCGCTCCGTAGAATCTCTCTGAAACCCCTGAACACACTGGTTTAGCAGGAAGTGCAGTGGAAGACGCCGAAGACCGAAGTCATCGACGCCGGAACTCCCTCCTACCGTCATCTATCAATTCGTCGTCCATCCGGGTAATTAAAACTCTTTCCACAGTCTATTTAGCCTATAGATCAAAAGCCCCATATTAATTTGGGCTCTCAATATAGAATTAGTCCGAAACCCGAATCTGAGTTTTGTTCAAAAATGATTTATTCGAACCCAGTTCTAAACATGACTTACATACAATTAATCTATATAACAAGACTCGTAATAGCACGGTAAATAAAAGCCCTATGATTCCCAGCAGTAACAATATAAAAATCAGTCAATTCGTGTCTGTTTTGGAAGAGACACGGTCACGCTAATCATCTAGCGCGGTCGTGCCTCATTAGACGAGGTCGTGCCGATTACCATCGCGGTCGTGTCCTCCTGTCCAGACCCAATCATGCCCTTTGGCTAGTCTCAGTCGTGTCATAGAACCATAGACACGATAGTGCCTGGCCAAGGCACGGTCGTGCCTAATGATTTAGTCAGTTAAGCCCTCTGTTTGATCAACACGGTCGCGCCCTGACTAGCATGGTCGCGCCCGTGGTTCGAGCACGATCGTGCCCTTCCTAGGCACGGTCGTGTGTGAGTTAAAATCTTGGCAGAATTATAAATTTTATTTATTTTTCAAACCACAAATATTCTGATTGAATTACAAAATAAAAATAATTGAATTTTATAAAATTGCATTTAATCTTATTTAGAAAGAAAAAATATTTAATAAATGGAAAAATTAATTGTTTAAAGTTTAAAAAATTTAATTTACAATTATTGTTAAACCTTTCATTTAAAAAGTATTTAAATGGTAAATATATAAATAAATAAATAAAATGATTATTTATTTTATGTTTGAACAAAGACAATTATTTATTTACACTTAATTTCATTTAACACTTATAATATTTTCATAAACAATAATTATTTACATTACTTATTTAATTATTCAAACTCAAACCTTAATCAAAATGTTCTAAAAATATTCTTTCAAACTTTATATATTTTATTCAATACCTCCAATTGCAAATCAATGACCTTTTTACACAAGTCCAAATGCAACTCTAGACTTAAACTTTGGTGCACACTATTAATATCATATACATTACACTTTAGGTTAATTTGTGCATTTCAAGGATCCTTATTCTATCTAGTATCGTTGTTAGCAACGCCTTCAAACCAAGTGAGTATTACATAGCCCCTTTTACTCTTATCCACTTTTTGGGGGTGAAACATGAACACTATACACACAATTGTTTACATTTACCCAAACTACACAAACACAAATCCTCTTACATTCATGTATGCAAAATTTGAGCTTTATGTTTGAGTGCTAGGTGTGTTAACTGTTTATATGCAATTTATGTGCAATCATTATCTATACAAGCCGACGGTTTTCAATGATAGATCTATTGAGTCTGACAAACCCACCCAGATTGGGGTGATTGATACCGACAACACAATTTTGCATGCTAGTTACAAAGGTTTGGTTGTACATGGTTACACAATAGCTGCTCCCCATAAATGCCTTATTTATCAAGTTATGTAAGGATTTGTTTTACAAACTATATGCTATCTATATAAACCTGTGTTATACTCACCAACTTTTTAGTTGACTTTATTTTATTCATGTTTCAGGTTCTAATGTGTGAGATTGTTCAAGACGTGCTACATATAGTCTTGGACTTAGTTAATTTAAATAAAAGAACTCCATGTATTTTAATTTTGTTCTATCTTGGATGTGTTTGTATTTGGATTACTTGCAATGGAAATTGATGTTTAATATATGCAATTTAGTCAACCTTGTGCTCATGAACAGTCTACATGTCCCGCCCCGATGTTTCGCCATCGGTCGGGGTGTGACAAGTTAACCCTTCAATTATGGAGATTTCACACAAGGGTTTGACTTCGATACCATATTCTCCTCCCCTATTCACAATGCCGAGGCGTCATCATCCAGACATCCTGATCCAAATGATGTAAGGATAGATGGTCTGGAAACCCAAGTTGCTGGATTACTCGAGACTATTCAGAAATCAAAGGAGGAGTCTGACGCTCAACAAGCACAGGTCAATTCTTTGGTAGACGAAGTTAGAATCCGTCGTAGCCAGAGAACGGGGACTGATGAAAGACTAAAGAACGTCATGGCCCAGAACGAGCTCCTTATCAAGACAAATGAAATGATTCTGGGTCACGGGTCGTCCTTGGAGCTGAGGTTTGATACTCAAAGGAAAGAGCATGAGCTGATGGTCAAACTGATTGCTGATCTGACCAAGAAGCTTCATGCTCAGGGGGAGAAGGAGAAAGAGAAAGAGAAAGAAAAGAGGACTACTGGTGATGAGGCTTGTCATCCTGTCGACTTGACAAAGGATGACGACAAAGACAAGGATCCCGAAGCCGGTCCTAGTGGAGGTGAGCACCAAGCTTTAGCAATCGTGCCCATCTCTGCTGTTCCAATGGCTCAGGGGAGTCTACTCATCAAGAGGGTGGTGATACCTTTGGTGGTGGTGGTGGTGACAAAGGAAAGTCAGTGGCTGAAGTGCTTAAGGACTTATCTGATGATGAGATCCTATACCTAGAGCCTGACTATTCCAATGAAGCACAGATCGATGCTCTCTTTAATCTAGAAGAAGGAGAGATCGACTCTGGTGACGATTGGGATGATGATGATGAGGACGTTGTAATCGAAATTCCCAAGGGTGACGGGGAAGGAGAGTACGAGTTAGAGGATGGAGAGATCTTTGAATTTCCATCCTTCGAAGCTCTGCTCGACACAGGTTCAGTCGAGTATAGGTCCTCATGGCGCTTCTACGGATCGATCTGGTGATAAGACGTGACGTTAACTCGAAGTGCAGAATCCAACGAATCAACGTTCATACGCACAAAAGACAATGTAGACAATCAAGTAAATAACATTCTCAATTGAGCCAAACCATTCTTCGATCGAGACAACGAATCAACGTTTATGCGCTTCTACGGAACTACCTTCTCTCTTGATCAAGTTTGCTATCACATCAGCCAAACCATTCTTCAATCTATTAATAAGATGCTTTGAAGCTAGACCATTCATTTCACACCTTGGCAAGTTATTGAAATACTTGATCCTTGGCTTTAAGTACCGAACACCGTCAGATCTTTTAATTGCAAATAATTTTGTATCACCATCATAGCACCAACTTATGATCTTTCCTACACACCGCTCGTTATTCACATATTTCTCTTTCTGAGCAGGTTGTGCTGGAGACTTGGGTAGCACCTTCATCCAACTGTTTAGAACTTCTCTCCACTGTTCTCTTGTCATCCCTGTATTTCTGTACATCACAGGTTCTTCATTAACCTTCAGAGACTCAGTGTGAGTAGTATCAGTTTCAGCATCTTTATTGGATTAAATATTCTCATCATCAGTATCCATCTTTGAATCAGCAGTATCTTCAGGCAGTGTGACGTCTTCAACAGAGTCCATAGAATCTGTTACTCCTTCATACGTGAATTCAGGAATAACATCATCTTGGATGAAGTTATACGGCACTTTAAGACCATCACAGTCTTCATAAGTAACATTATCTTTATCTTTCTCCATCTCTATCTCCACTATCTCTCCTTCTTCTATTTCATTATCAGACACTTCATCGTCCATGTCATTGAACAAATCATCAATGTCATCAAAACATGCAATCTTTTCAGCTTCTTCTTCTCAAGAATCTGCAAAGAACTCCAATAATAGAATTTCTTCTTCATTAGCACCAGAAGTATCTTTTTTTCCTTCAAGGGATTATGAATTCGACTCCCCCTGGACCCTTGATATAGGATTAGCGTCAGTGTATTGACGATCACCCTCAACATTTCAAGCAGGATCATTGTCTTCATCATCACGTCTTTGAATAGACTCTGTGTGACATGTATCGTGTATCCTCAACTCCCCCTAAGCGTCAAGACGTTGAACGAGTTTAGACACCAATGCTTGTATGTCAGCTATCTGTTGAGCTTGAGTCTGAATCACCAGCTACCGTTGTGAATCAGTAGACACAAGAGTATCCACCTGAGCTTGAAGTGTAAGCACTTGAGATTCAAAGATAGTAATCCTTTTAGAATCAGAAGGCTTTGATGGACCAGTTGACGATTGTGGAACTGAAGTACTTGCAGTAGGAGTAATAGCTGGAGGAAAAGGAGTTATAACCGGAGATGGATCCTTAGATCTTGGAGGAGTAATGATCAAGGAAGCAACAAACTGTGCATCCTCTACTCCTTGCGAAGATTGAGCAGTAGCTATTGAAGTAGACATTAGCTTTTGAGTTTTTAGATCTGGATTGAAGTCACTATCAGAATCAGTACTCTCATCAACCAAGGATCTTTTTCCAAGTACTTATCCGGAAGGAGGATCCCGAACATACTTTTTTCTTGGTCGTCTGGCTTGAGATTTAATGTGTTTTCCAGCATTAGCAGTGGAATAGCAGCTAATCACGCATAATGATCTGAGGAAAAATCCCTAGATTCATCAGAGTCAGTGCCTTCAGTAACAGGTAATATCGTCTCACTTGAGCTTGAACTTGATTCATCATCAGTCACCACATTCCCTTCAGCTTCATGAATGGGCGAGTTCACAGCGTCATCAACGAAATCATCCATGTTCATTCCTAGATCTTTTTCATGTGCATGAACGACCTCTTCTTGAACAGGTTCATGAATAGGTATTTCAACCACAACTTGTGGAATTGGAACTTGTTCAGGAATAGGAATTTGTGGTTGTACGGGAACTTGAGCTTGTTGAACTGGAACTTGTTGTTGTATCGGTTGTTGTGGAACTTGTTGTTGTTGTTGTGGTTGCTGTTGTTGTTGTGGAACATTTAAGCCGTGAACTTGAGCAATTTCATCAGGATGAAACCAGTTGTCATTAGGTGGTGCAACATAATCAGGATTGATTAAGTGACCAAACAAAGGAGTATTAACCGGTATCAATGCGGCATTCTGCTGTTTCACCTTCGTGCAATCAGTAAAGATACGCTTTGACATCGGAGTCAAAGTTAATCTTATAGGATGTTGTGGAAGATCCGGAATAAGATGATTTAGAATCATTTGAATAAAGCGATGATACATCAAAAATCCTTGACCTTCAGCAGGATTAATTTGCATGACCATCTCCCGATAGAAGTAAAGTGCAAAATTGAATCGCTTATTCAACGTTAAAGCCACCATTGCAGTTTGAAGAGCCATCTTTAAGCCATCGGTTCCAACTTTACGAGGAGAGATGCATTGAATAATCACATGCATGAAGTATCTCCATTCACTGACTAAGCCACCTTTATGTGCTTGTGTATCATTCTGTCTCCCACGATAACCCATTCTTTGAAAACAACCCATAATAAGAGTGCCCGGATATGACAATGGGTCTTCAGCATTACCACCCAAAGCAAGAGCAGTACGAATTGTCTCTTCAGATATGGAAATTTCAGTATTATTTGCAGTGGCACGAAGAACATGAGGTTCTACGTCCGTATCCTGATGAACTGTATCCCAAAATTGATGTATGTATACCAAACTGATGTAAGGATCAGCAGATAAAGCAGTATGGAGACACGAACGGTTCAGAAATTCGATTATTCCTTGAAAATTGACAGTCTCGGACATGTTAGGATCTAACAATGCCACATGATTATGCTTATATTCGACACGTCGAGCCATCTGAAAACATTCGGACAACAAACACATTAGTAAAAATAACACAAACAATTAAAAAAATTTAAACAACAAAAAAAAATTTAAGAATTTTTTTTTTTCTAACACTCAAAAATCACAAGTCCAAATACCCTCTGACCCCTAGGCGAACTTAATAAGTTTGCTTAGTGTTTCAAGAGGCGAACTTCAAGTTCGCTTCAAACAAGTTCACTTGGAACAAGTTCGCCTGAACTTGTGACGATTCAAATACCAAACACAGAACTTCAATACTCGGCAAATAGAGTTAAAATGCATGAAATAAGTATTGTACATCGATCGATTATCACTCAGTAACCAATTATAATGATCAATTCTATATTTCTAGTCAAAATTAGGTCAAAACAGTTCTGTCAATCTCGCGAAGTAAACCGAGAAGAAAACATCCAAATACTCACAATTGCACGGATGAAATTCAACAAAATTACCCTGGAAAGGATCGCAATTCAATTTTGAATATAATGGAATCAACAAACAACCCTAATAACACAGATGTAAAGATTTGAAAAAACTTCAGATAAGTTCGCTTGATGTTATGAGGACGATGACCGAATAAGTTCTCTTGGTCAAGAGCCTTATACACATTAAGTTCGCTTAATTAGGCGAACTTGTTAAGTTCGCTTAACAAGTCTTCGGCGAACATGCTAAGTTCGCTTCACCATCCACAGGCAAACATATTAAGTTCGCTTCACTGTACACAGGCGAACATAATATCTATTCACTTTTGTCTTGAACAAAATTTTACCAACTTCAACCTTTCAAGTCATGAACTTTCTTCAGCATCATGTATCCGATCCAATCCCAAAATTTTTAATAAAAGTTTAGAATTTTCATG
Organism: Smallanthus sonchifolius; assembly: GCA_023525975.1. Lineage (NCBI taxonomy): Eukaryota > Viridiplantae > Streptophyta > Magnoliopsida > Asterales > Asteraceae > Smallanthus > Smallanthus sonchifolius. The sequence continues at coordinate 76,884,750 of CM042025.1, forward strand.
GAAAATAAAAATCAAAATCTTTTTGAGTTTTATCTATACAAACGGAATCACATATTTTTGGATTTTATCTGTAAATACTGAAAGCACATATTTTTGAATGAACATCATAAGTAAGAAGATCATATCAGTATCCGATTAATGCATCACACATTTTAGAAATAATAAAGGGTAACCTATAATATGAACCCATCCAACTCAGTTTTGTGCACATTGCATCTTTTTCATTTTGATATATTCTTTTCAGTATCGAATAATATTTGAAATGATACGCGATAAATGTTCAAAGTAAATAAGATCAGGTTATGAAATGCTCAATTATTCGTACCGAATTTGTAATATAAAGCATTAAATCTTAAATTTGTCAATATTATAAGATTTGAAACTATAAGCATTTATATTCCAAATTCATGTGATTTAGTACCATTTAGATGAAAAACATCGTGTACCCCACATATATGCCAAACAGAAATATAAAATGCACTATCTTCAAGACATATAAAGTTTATTTTAAGATTAGATCAATTTTCAGGATGAAATTATCTCATTTAGCACAAGTATAGAATCAGATCCCAAAGGATATAAGAATCATGATGATTCGGAATTAGAAGATTCTAATAAATTGGCTGTATAATGAGAATCAACAGATTCAGGTATGAGGATCCAACTATTATCTGGATAAAATTCAATAGAGTCAGACTAGATGATGTATCTAACTGATCCAATGGTGAATATATGTTTCAACAGATTTTGAAAGCATATCTTAGTTCAACAACACCTTTCATGTTTTTCGGGGCATGGGCAGTGAAGTGAACTGAAATAAATTTGTGCTAAAGATATAATTCGATATTGGTCACATGAAATTCTTTAAAACCATATATTCTTTATCCGATAATGATCTTTTACACACACACATGCATATAGTGGATTCAAATCACAGATGTCATCATATCATATTTAATTTTCACACAACTATTGATTTCAAAACGCTTTTAGTCTATCGACAATTTAAGTTTCAAAACTCATATACAAATTTGAAAACAAATTATCAAGATTAGGGCATTCACAACACTATCATTTCCCAGTTATGCAGACTTTGAAATTTAGATCAAATCAACTCAGTTTAATCAATCATATATCAAAGGTCTACTAAGGTCGTTTGAAATGAACTAATCACTGATGTACTATCATTTCTTCTCTAACCTCAAATGATGTCAAATTTTATATTTTTCAATTTGTTTTGACTTTTTATAAATTTAAAACTTTTTGACTAAAATGTAAATGCAGAAATGTAATAAAGCAATAAAAGAAATTAAAAAAAAAATTCCAAGAAATTCTGACTTTGAAAAGCTTTTATTCGGGATTAATCATACCAATCATTTTAATTAGGAATTCAAACCTGGTATGATCAAATGCCTTGGTAAACAAATCAGCAAAATTATCGTCAATGTGTACCTTGACCAGCTCAATCAACCTTTTCTTTGCACAATCACGAATAAAATGATATCGAATCTCGATGCGCTTACTTTTACTATGTTTAACAGGATTATTAGTTATGGACATAGTAGCATTATTATCAATAAGCATAGGGGTTCCTGTGAAATTCAAACCGTAATCTCTCAATTGCTGTTGTATCCACAGGATCTGTGAACAACAATTCGCAACAACGATATATTCTGCTTCGCATGTAGAAATTGAGACTGTGGTTTGCTTTTTGCATTGCCAGGACACAAGTCGATTACCTAAGAACTGGCAACCACCTGTTGTAGATTTCCTATCCAAACAACAACCACCAAAATCAGAATCAATATAAGCATTGAAATCAAAGTTAGAACCATGAGGATACCATAGCCCCAAACGTTGTTTTCCTTTCAAATATCGAAAGATTCTTTTCACAGCAATTAAGTGAGATTCTTTTGGCTTTGCCTGGAATCTGGAATAGATGCACACGACGAACATTATATCCGGCCTTGAAGCGGTTAAGTACATGAGGGATCCAATCATAGCTCTGTAAATTCGACAATCCACATCTTTTCCATCCGGGTCAGAATTCAACTTATGATTGACCGGAATTGGAGTATCAAATGGGGTACAGTCCTCCATCTTGAACCGGCTCAAGATGTCTTTGACATACTTGGACTGATGAATAAAGAAACCATCTTCCTTTTGATTTACTTGCAAACCTAAGAAAAACGATAACTCTCCCATAGCCGACATTTCAAATTTCGACTTCATAACAACCTCAAAATCTTTGCATAACCCTTCGTTTGTTGAGCCAAAAATAATATCGTCCACATAAATCTGCACCAGTAGGTAATCTCCCCCTGATTTCTTTATGAATAAGGTCGAGTCTATCTTTCCACGAACAAAGTCATTTGCCAAAAAATGTGTGGATAATGTTTCATACCACGCACGAGGAGCCTGATGAAGACCATAGAGGGCCTTATCAAGCTTGAAAACCATATTCGGATTCAATGGATCTTCAAACCCCGGCGACTGACACACATAGACTTCCTCCTTGACCTTTCCATATAAAAACGCACTTTTTACGTCTAATTGAAACACCTTAAAACCTTTAAAAGAAGCAAAAGCTAGAAACAGCCTTATAGCTTCGAGCCTCGCAACAAGCGCATAAACCTCGGTGTAATCAATTCCTTCTTGTTGATTGAAGCCCTCGACAACTAATCTTGCCTTGTTGCGTACCACGACACCTCGATCGTCTTTCTTACATTTAAACACCCATTTTGTTCCTATCGGATACGCACCCTTCGGAAGATCAACAAGATTCCAAGCCTTACGTTTGTCAAATTGAGCAAGTTCTTCCTGCATAGCTTCTATCCAATTGTTGTCATTTAAAGCCATCTCAACATTTTTAGGTTCAACCTGCGAAATAAAGCATGAATGTGAGCAATCATCAAGAACAGCAGAATCTTTAATGCAGGTATACAAACAAGTATTGTCAACAAGAGAACGTGTTTTCACTCCATCCTGTAAATTTCTAATTATATTTGTCACAAGATGATTTTTGAGTTCCTTGATGGATGCAACCTCAAGAACCGACAACACTTCAACTTGAGTAGATTCAGATTGATAAGAATAATCTTGATTAATAGGAATTTTTGAGTCTAAATTTGTAGGAATCTCCCCCTGAGCCTGTGTCGAAGGTAATGGATCATCACCCAACAACGGATCAGCAGAAGAATCTTGAAAATAGTATTATCCTCCTCACTCTCTGAATCTTGTGGACCTGAACAAGAAGCAACATTAGGATCGGGAGCAAAAGTAGATGGAATCGATGAATTTGGAACTGCATTTGGTAGAAATCCATTGTGCTGTGCATCCTGACAAGAATCATAAAGAACAGCAACATCTTCAGCAGAAATATCAGAAGGTAAATGAAAGACTTGAATAAGTTCTCATAATCAAATGCCCAATCCGGACCAATCGCCATTTGTGGTAAAGACCGATTTGAATAGTCAATATGGAACCATTCTTCAACTTGGAGCGTCTCTTTGTTATAAACCCTCTTGGTTGTCGAATTAGCCACATACCCTAGAAAAATCCCTTCAATAACCTTCGCACTGAATTTTGTTGGGACATCTCAAACTTTCAATAGGGTGCAAGGATTACCAAAAGGTAGTAAATAATCCAGATTCGGCTTTCGATTATTCAGCAATTCATAGCAAGTCTTGTTATGTCGCTTGACGGTCAAGACCCTGTTCAAAACGTGACAAGCAGTATTCACAGCTTCAGCCCAAAAGGTGACTGGAATCTTAGAATCCGCAAGCATCGTGCGAGCCGTTTCGACCAAAGTCCTATTCTTTCGTTCAGCGACACCGTTTTGTTGAGGAACATATGACGCACTGAATTCATGACGAATTCCTTTTTGTAGACAGAATAAGCTCATTTTGCTATTCTTAAATTCGCTGCCATTGTCACTCCTGATTCTTCTGACTTTCAGATTGAATAAATTCTCTAAACCCAGGATTAAGTATTGTACCAACTCAGTGGTTTCAGCTTTAGAGGAAAGAAACTTAACCCATGAAAACCTAGAGTAATCATCAGTTACTACCAAGCAGTACGATTTTCCACCAATGCTCCTGATACTGATAGGACCGAACAAATCCATATGTAGCAACTCCAAAGGAGTTACGATCGAATTCGTCGATTTAGATTTGTGAGATTTCTTTCTTTGCTTCCCTTTCTTGCAAGGAATACAATCATCAGGAACTGAGAATTTCATCTTCGGAATACCAAGAACCAGATCATTCCTAACAATGTAGTTCATCTTCCTATAGTTAATGTGAGCTAGCTTCCTGTGCCACAATATTGAATCAAATTCTGACGCCTTGGAGAGTAAACGAGTAGGAATTGAATCCGTTGTAGTGGCGACACTCATGTCAAGGACATACGTGTCATTTCTCCTCGAAGCCTTCATAAGAATCCATTCATCAGGAATCACGAAGCCCGGTTTCAAAATATAGCATTCAGCATCGTTGAAATGGAACAAAAACTTCTTGTCACAAACTTGTGATACACTTAAAAGATTGTGTTCCAGTTGCTCAACATAATTCACCTTCTCAAATTTGACTTTGTCATTCTTTAACGTACCATGTCCAGTTATCTACCCGCCTTTATTACCCGCAAAAGCGACATAACCTCCATCAATCTTTTTAACATCCTCAAGCAGTCTAACATTCCCTGTCATATGTCGAGAGTAACCACTATCCACATACCATGTATTGTTGATAGTCCTCCTTGGTTGTCCCTACATAAACAACGAGAATCAGTTAGAAATAGGAACCCAAGCCATCGTGGTCTTGGGTCGTCCAGTTTGATCAAAATAAACAACTTCTAAAAATTTACAATCAATCTTATCATTCACTTTTGGAACAGAAGTTTGACAATCAGACTTTTTCAAAGAAGATCAATTTTTATTATTTTGAAAAACATTATTTGATATATTATTGTCAGATTTGGATGTTTCCAAAATTTTCTTCAATTTTCTGTTTCGTCTTCTCCTTTGAGGTCTAGACAATTTAACTTCCTGCTGAGAATATTTTGAAATTCCAACATTAGGAATCTCAAGTTTCCCTTTGCATACAAAAGATTTAGAATTCAATTTATCCTGTTGTTTAAATCCAGAGGATTTAACAAAAGATCGACCAGGCATATTTTTCTCCAAGCTAGAAGACGACTTTCCCTCATCTTTTCTTTTCAGAATCATCACCACTTTCGGTTGTGAAGGAACAGTCTTCATTTTACCCTGGTTCTTGTAAGGACAATTGATCAAAATGTGACCAGCCTCGTTGCAATGAAAACACACTCTTCTTTCTTGATAAGTTCTGAAATAAGGAGTTTTCTTTGAATTTGAGGATCCATCAGAGGAATAAGCTTCTGAGGAATGTCCAGAATAGTTTATCGGTTTCTTTGGAACATAAGCCTGTGTTGGCACCTTTGAAGAATACAGTTTTTGATAACCAGCCGCGACAAAACCACTTGACTGTAAAATCGAAGAAAGCTTAAATGTACCAACTTTCACCTCTTCAGGTTTAGTCAGAATGCATCTATCACGGGTAACAGTTTTAACAACTATTGGTTCATCAGTTTTAACTTCCTTTGGAATGCCTTCAACCTTCTTCTCATCAAACACCTCATCTTCAGAATCAGACTCATAAACCATATCTTCCCTAGTTACCGGATTCACCTTTAACACAGTCTTTGGATCTATCTCCTCTTCATGTATGATTTTAGGTTCCACCACATAATTTGTATTGAACGGTGGAGGAATAAATCCAATTCCAGCAACACGCTTAGTAGGATCAGCATTTGAGTTAAAATAATCCAAAACAACCGAAGAATTTTCAAATTTTTCCATCTTTCTATGAAGTTTGATCACTTTAGACTCTTTGTTAGATATTTCTTTATTCTTTTGAGCAACAACTTCATTACGTTTTTCTATCTCAGCATAAGCCATATCTAGATGATAACCCTGCTCTTTGTATTTTATCCCAAGAGAATTTAAGTCTCTTTTCAAAGACTCAATTCTATCGATGCACAATTTATCATTATCTTTCAGTTTCTGGTTAACTGAATGCATCGATTTCATATCACAAATCAAATTTGTGTTATCATCCATGACCTTTTGCAGTTTATCTTTAACAGTAATGCAGTTAGAACAGTAAATATGACAAACAGAGTCTTTTACCTTAGACGGATCAGACATGTCTGCCATGAAAATTTTGGCAATGGGAATATTTTCTGAATCAGCACCATCAGAAGCATTTTGAGTAACAACAATATCCTCCTCAGCAACACCTGATGCAGCATCAGAATCAATATTCTGCACTTGTTCTATTTCTTCATGAACGCTTGGAACACTGTCACCATCACAAGAATCATCACTAGAATTTTCATCATCGGTCGACTCCTCTGGTTTTTCAGAATGAATTTCTGCTACAAAAACCTAACTCACAGCACCCACCAAGTCTTCCAGATGAATGCCCCAGTCATAGTTTTCGTCGTTCTGAGCAACCAATGCCGATGAAGCAGATGCATGATTTGTATTACCAGATGAAACATGTGACTGATTCCTATTATGCTGAAAATTAGGCTGCTTCTTTTGAGAATCAAACTCGACCTTTGGGTTTACACATTCCTTAGCAAAGTGACCATATTCTTGACAGTTGTAACACCGAACTTTGCTTTTATCAAAACCCATGCGAGATCGACTATTTGAGCCAATATATTTTCTGCCAGTTTTCTTCAAGAAATCTGTAGCTTGACGCATTAACATGGCCATATTCCATTGGATATTCATTTCTTCCAGATCAACAGGGTCAATCTGTCTGAAATCTTCTTCTATAACCTCAGGATCATGTATTTTACCTCCAATAAAATTCTCATATGATGCGATGAATGAGGAATACATAGCAAGATAATCATCAGCAATCTTCTGATTCAAATGAGATCCAGATGAAGTAGAAGTTGTAGTCGCAGAAAATCCAGAATGGCTTAAATGACCAGAATGAATTGGAACTCCAGAACACTAATCATTTGAAGAATCTTGAGCATCACCAGAAAAGAATGCCACTCCAGTACCAGTTTTACCAGTAGATTTGACAAAATACATTGAGGGATCCTGGATATGCTCCAAGTTAGTCTCTTTCTTCTTCATATTCATGTCATGAGACTGAATCTTCCCTAGAACTTCTTCAAGAGACATGGTTTTGTACTTAATATTCTCTTTGATTAAAACCGTATACACGTCAAATTTTGATGGTAAAGCCTCCAAGAATTTATCATTGATTTCCTCAGTCTCATACACCACAGACGCACTTGCCAGTTCACTAAGAAGATGACAGAATCTTGTAGCAAGATCATCCAAGGATTCGTTTTGAAAATTTTTAAAGACCAAGAACTGCTTCATTAGTAGCTCCTTTCTACTCTCTTCACATCCAAACTTCCTTCACACCTTTTCTGTAATGCTTCCCACAGTTGTTGAGAAGACTTGAACTGTTTGAAACTGTGATATATTTCCTTCGGAAGAGACATCGAAATACTAGCCATCGCTTTCTTTTCCCTGTCAAATAGCAACTTCTCTTCAGTCGTTAACGCTGACACCGGCTTTAGAACATCATCATGTCCCATCCACGAATAAGTCGGATGCGTATATCCTTCTAAAATCAGAATCCACAAACTGGTATCGGTAAAAGATACAAACTGGTCGAACCGATCTTTCCACTTAGAATAATCAGCTAGATTTAACAACTTCGGAGGTTTTTGAGATGTACCGATCTCATTGTCATAATTGAACATATTCGTGACTTGAACCATATTTGCCATTTTCTTGAAAAATTTTCCAAGTGTTGAACTCCCTTTACCCTTAGGCGAAGATAATAAGTTCGCCTCTGAGACACCCAAGAGAACTTAATGAGAAGCGAACTTTAATAAGTTCGCTTAAACCAGAAACTTGAAATCTGCTTAAGTTCGCTTAAAAATAAGTTCGCCTAAATCAGAATTCAAAAATCTGATTAAGTTCGCCTAAAATAAGTTCGCTTAATCCTGTGAGAAGCGAACTTGACAAGTTCGCCTGCATACAAATCAGCAAGTTCGCTTGCAGTAACAGAATCAAGATCAAGAACACTTCAGACCACTTTCCCGAACCAGAGACATTCTGAAATCATCATTAATCACTGATTTGAAGGAATTAATCAAAATTGGACCGTAGGATTGTATACTTTCTCTATTAGAAGCTTTCTATCGGATCAGTTTCGTCAAAATCCTCTTCAAAAACACCAAATCAGATCTGAATCAGTCTTGAAAACTCCATGGAAATGAAAAAATCCAAAATGACGAATTTCATGTCAATTTGCATATAAAACCGTCTAGAATCAACAAGAATCACGAGCAATAGCTCTCATACCACTTGTAGGTCCTCATGGCGCTTCTACGGATCGATCTCGTGATAAGACGTGACATTAACTCGAAGTGCGGAATCCAACGAATCAACATTTATACGCACAAAATACAATGTAGATAATCAAGTAAATAACATTCTCAATTGTATTCCAAATCACAATGGTGTTTACAGACTCAATCAGACTTGTTATGTATATTCTCTACTTCTTATTTCGACTGACTCTGTAAACACATATATATAGCCGTCTGACCTGAGTTCGCCTCTAACAGACTAAGCGAACTTAACAAGTTCGCCTCATATAGACTTAAGCGAACTTAGTAAGTTCGCCTCTGTTAGACCAGTTCGCCTCTAGGTAAACTTGAATAAACACTTAGTGACTTTTACATAACAAAAACATAAAGACATAAGATCTAACTAGTACAAGCTTTTGTCATTACAAACTATGTCCTAACATCGAGCATGCTGGTAATGTGGAAGCCTTGACTGAAGCCTCCCCAGTTGACCCTGCACCTGGGGACCCCGAGGCACCGAAAGAAACAGATATGCCTTCAACTTCATCAAAGGGTCCAACTCCTGTGTGGCAAAAGACGTCTATAATAGACAAACAAGGAGCAACAGGGATGATCTTGGCTGTAAGGTTCGAGGAGGATAAGCAGCTGTTCGCAATCAAAATATCTGGCGGGGTTCAATACTTGAAACCCACCAGTGAAGCGTTCAGCTCCTTACGCAAGTACGACCTTGTGAACCTAGCAAACCGAGAGCTGTTGGGTCATTCCAATCACGCAGTGGCGATGGGTTTGTGGGTGGTTCTGCAGCGGGAAGCAAGATCTGGGAAATTCGAGATGTTCAAGCCTCAAGTGCCTAAGAGAGTCAAGGATAAGCACGCTAGACATCCTGTGACTAAGAAGCACTTAAAGAAATTGGTATACAAGCCAGTGCGATGTGAAATTAAGATTCCCCTGAGCAAGTTATCTCATGATATTCTTGGTGACATGTGGTACTTGTACGTAGATCCCAAGAGGGGGAAGGCTGTGATCATGGGAAAGGGACGTTCAGAGAGTGGGAACATAGAGCCAAAGGAACTGATCAGAATATTTGATGAAGTCTGCTTCATCAAGTTTTCTGTGAAAGATCTGGAGGCACTAGCAGACAGGTATTGCGTCTACACTGATGAATGGATAAAGCTCCTTGCTTCTAAATATGACAAGGTGATTAAGTTCTGCCTTGAATAGAAGAAGAAGATGGAAGCTAAAGATCAAGTGTTGTGAAGACTGAAGAATGAAGACTGAAAAATGAAGACTGAAGATTATCCAGAGCTGTTGTCAATGGGGAGTTTGTTGAAGCACTTTCTTGTGACAAACACTCAGGATAGAGTCTTAGTTTGTATTTTCTTGTTTATAATTGTCTTTGTATGTAAGAGTCTTTATGTGTTAGTTTATCGAGTTGTATTTACGTTTACATATTGAATGTTGCATTTTTCTCTAAGTGGTTTGCGCACTTGTATGTGCGCAGGAGTAAGCTCCTGCGTACTTAGCAAATACGCAAGAATACCTTTGCGTACTTGCTAAGTACGCAAGAGCATTTTGCCCTGCGCACTTGCTAAGTGCGCAGGCATCAGGTCTTGTATAAATATGATAGGTTGACAGAAGTTGAGTACGCAGGCATAATAGCAAATACGCAAATTGTAATCTAAGTGCTTCTCTCTATAACCTTCAAGTGTTTAGAATACAAAGAACGTTTAAAGTGATTGTCTTGTCGGTTTACTTTGTTTAGTTTGACTCTCCACCTAGTCACGGGCATTCCGCACCCAGTTCGACTAGTAGACCTACTTGCATGTGACGATCCGCCACACCTGAGGGACCTAGAAAATAGAATCTGACTCAGACGCCTTAGAGAGTAAACAAGTAGGAATTGAATCCGTAGTAGTAGCAATACTCATATCGAGAACATATGTGTCATTTCTCCTTGGAGCCTTCATTAGAATTCATTCGTCAGGAATCACAAAGCCCGTTTTCAAGATATAACACTCAGAATCATTGAAATGAAATGAAAATTTCTTGTCACACACTTGAGATACACTTAAAAGATAATGTTCATGTTGCTCCACATAGTTCACTTTCTCAAATTTGACTTTTTCATTCTTTAAAGTACCCTGACCAGTTATGTACCCGCCTTTATTACCAGCAAAAGCGACATAACCACCATCAATATTAATCATATCTTCCAACAAACGAATATTCCCTGGCATATGTCCAGAACAACCATTATCCACATACCATGTATTGTTGATAGTCCTCCTTGGTTGTCCCTACATAAACAAAGAAAATCAGTTAGAAATTGGAACCTAAGCCATTGTGGTCTTGGGTCGTCCAGATGGATCAAAATAAACAACTTCAAGCAACTCACAATCAACATTTTCATCAACCTTTGGAACATAAGATTTATGATTAGACTTTCTCAAAGAAAACATAGTATGATTTGTTGGAAAAACATTATTAGATTTAAGATTATCAATTCCAGGTATTTCCAAAAAATTCTTTAGTTTTCTGTTACGTCTTCTTCGTTGTGGTCTAGAAAGTTTGACCTCAGCTTGAGACTCTTTTGGAATTCCAACATGTGGAATTTCAAACTTCTTTTGAAAAACAACAGGTTTAAAAATACGCTTATCATGTTGCTTAAATCCCAAAGATTTAGCAAATGAATGACAAGGCATATTCTTTTCAACGCTACACGTAGGCTTTTCCCCAGTTTGTCTTTTCAGAATCGTCACTGCTTGTTTTTGGGAGGGATCACACTTTAATTTGCCTTGATTCTTATAAGGACAATGAATCAGAATATGACCAGTCTCATTACAATGAAAACAAACTCTTCTATCTTGATGATTTCTGATATAAGGAGTTTTTCTTGAATTTGATGACCGTCTGATGAACAAGCTTCAGAAGATTTTTCTGAACAATAGACTGGCTTCTTTGGAACAAAAACTTGTTTAGTCACCGTCAATGAATTCTTCTTCTGATAACCAGCAGCAACAAAGCCACTTGATTGAAGTATTTTTGAAAGATTAAGTTGAACAACTTTCACCTCATTCGGTTCGGTTAAAATGCATCTATCACGGGTAACATTCTTCACTACCTTTGGTTCATTAATTTGCACTTCCTTTTGAATGCCTTCAACCTTATTATCATCAAAAACCTCATCCTCAGAATCAAAATCATAGATCATATCTTCACCAGTTACCGGATTCACCTTCAACACTGTTTTTGGATCAATTTCCTCTTCATGAATAATTTCTGGTTGAACCACATAATTTGCATTGATTGCTGGAGGAACAAATCCAATCCCAGCAACCCTCTTAGTAGGATCAGCATTAGCATTAAAGTAATCCAATACTACAAATGAATTTTCAAAGTTTTCCAGCTTTCTATGTAATTTGATCAACTCAGATTCTTTATCAGAAATTTTTTGTTCTTCTGAGCGAAAATTTCATTTCGCTTCTCAATCTCAGCATAAGCCATATCCAGATGATAAACTTGTTCCTTATATTTCAATCCCAAAGAGTTCAAATCTCTTTTCAAAGACTTAATTCTATCTATACACAATTTATCATTATCTTTCAATTTTTGAGTAACTGAATGCATTGATTTCATATCACAAATTAAATTTGTGTTATCATCCATTACTTTTTGCATTTTATCTTTTATACTTATGCAATTTGAGCAATAAATGTGACAGACGGAATCTTTTACCTTAGAAGGATCTGACATATCTGCCATGAAGACTTTTGCAATCGGGATATTTTCAGAATCAGCACCATCAGAAGAATTTTGAGTTAAAACAATATCATCTTCAGACACACTAGATGCAATTTCAGTCTCACCATTTTGTACTTGATCACTTTCTTCATCAGCACTTGGCAAACTCTCAGCATCACTTGAACTATCATCATCAGTTGACTCTTCAGATTTAGTAGAATGAATCTCAGCTACAAACGCTTGACTTACCGAACCAACCAAATCTTCAAGATGAATACCCAAGTCATAATTTTCATCATTCTGAGCAACCAAAGCAGATAATGCTGATGCATGATTAGAATTTCCAAAATTAGAAGAACCATGTGACTGATTACGATTATTTTGAAAGTTATTGGGCTTCTTCTGGGAACCAAAATCAACTTTCGGCATCACACATTCTTTGGAAAAATGACCATACTCTTGAAAATTATAGCAAAGAACTTTGGTTTTATCAAATCCCATGCGTGAACGACTGTTAGACCCAGTATACTTTCTTCCAGTCTTCTTCAAAAAATCATTTGCTTGTCGCATAAGCATAGCCATGTTCCATTGAATGTTCATCTCTTCTAGATCAACAGGATCAATATGTCTGAAATCTTCTTCAATAACCTCTGTATCATGAATCTTTCCTCCAATAAAATTTTCATAAGAAGCCATAAAGGAAGAAAACATTGCTAGATAATCATCAGCAACTCTTTAATTCAAACTATGTGTTCTAGATGACGAAGAATTTGTATTTGCAGAAAACCTGAATGATTTGAAACCCAGAACAATGATCATGAGAAACATCTTGAGTATCACCAGAAAAGAACGCAACACATGCACCAGTTTTTCCAGAAGACTTAGCGAAATACTTTGAAGGATCTTGAATATGCTCCATATTGGTTTCCTTCTTCTTCATATTCAAATCATGAGAGTGAATCTTGCCAAGAACCTCTTTAAGAGACATAGTTTTATACTTGACATTCTCTTTAATCAAAACCGTATACACATCAAATTTAGTTGGTAATGCCTCCAAAAACTTATCATTTATCTCTTCAGTCTCATAAACCATTGAAGCACTTGACAACTCACTCAGAAAATGATAGAATCTTCTTGCAAGATCATCTAAAGATTCATTTTGAAAGTGCTTGAATACTAGGAACTGCTTGAATAGTAATTCTTTTTGGCTTTTCTTAACATCCAAACTACCTTCACACCTCTTTTGCAACGTCTCTCACAATTGTTGAGAAGTTCTAAATTGTTTAAAGCTGTGATAAATTTCTTTAGGAAGAGACATTGAGATACTAGCCATTGCCTTCTTTTCTCTATCAAAAAATAGTTTTTCTTCTGTGGTTAATGCAGACACTGATTTCGGAACATCATCCTTTCCCATCCAAGTATATGTTGGATGTGTATAACCCTCCAAAATTGGAATCCATAAACTTGTATCAGTAAAGATACAAAGTGATAAAACCGATCTTTCCAGTTAGAATAATCTGCAAGACTTAACAATTTGGGTGGTTTCTGAGATGTACCAATCTCGTTGTCGTAATTTAACATATTAGTCACTTGCACCATATTTGCCATTTTTCAGAAAAAAAATTTCCAAGTGTTGAACACAAAACTCCCTTAGGCGAATATAATAAGTTTGCTTCAGCCAAACAAGCGAATTTGAATATCAAGCAAACTTGACAAGTTCGCTTACCCAAGAAATCCAATAAGTTCGCTTACTGATAAGTTCTCCTACTAAGTTGGCTTAAACTGAGAGAAGCGAAACAACTTTCAGCAAGTTCGCCTAAAACAGCTGAAACAAACTCAGCAAGAACTTTAACCCAAACACGAACGAACAACACCAAAAATCATCATTTCTCACAGATTAGAAGGAATTTGAAGAAATTGAACCATAGGATTTAGTATTTTATGATTTAGAACACTTCTATTGGATTAATTTCTCCAAAATCAACCTCAAATTCATGAATTCAGCAAAAAAATCACTTTCAAGAACTTGAAAACTCCATGGATAAAAAATGCTCAATTTCTTGTCAAATTGTACACAAAAACGTCTCTAATCACCAAGAATCAAACGCAAATCACGAGCAAAAGCTCTGATACCACTTGTAGATCCACATGACTCATCTTAGTTCAATCTCGTTACAGGACGTATCGTTAACGCGGAGTGCGAAATCCTACCGTATTAACGTTCGTATATCAATTGACAATAGAAACAACATGTAAATAAACTTCTCTTTGTATTCCACAAAACACAGAGTTTACATAATACTTGATTGTTCAAATTCTTGACATTCTTTGTTCCAACAATATGTGAAGTTTGTTCATTTTTAATTTTCCAAAAACAACCAACATTTTTTTATATTTCTTATTAAATTTTTCTTTAGCAAAATAACTTGGTTTGGTTGAATTTTTCACATATATTGGACCTTTTTGTCCACAAAATTAGGTAGCACATAACCATGACAAGCGTTAGAATAAAATTCACAATGATCTCTAGAAAGCAAGTAATCGCAACTGTAACGATGATTCACTCCGGACTCAAACACACTATCGTTCTCAGAAGATTTCTTGAACCACTTGTTGATTTTGCTTTTTGTTATTGTGTTGTACCATTTGACCTTTGACTCACTTGACTTGTGTTTACAATCTCTAGCAAAATGTCCAACTTGACCACAAGTGAAACAATTTTGACTTTCAAAATTTGACTTTGTCTTTTACTTTGACTTTGAACATTCTCCTACTTCAAACACGGATTTTCCTTTCTCACACTCTATTGAACTCTGACTTGTTACTGACTTTCCTTTAGTTTGAACGGGCTTATCTTTGACGTCAATGAACTTGTCTTTGACATTATTTGATTTGCCTTTGACATTCATGTGATTTGACCTTCCACAAACATTTTGACTCTTTGTTGGTGTACTGATTTTAATTTGTATAAGCTTCATATTCTCCCTTTCACTTGTCAGAATGTGATTTTCAGGAGCTATGAAATCATTTTTCTTTGGCCTCTCATGAGAATGATCATAATCTTGTATAAATGGATTTCCAAATTCATCTAACACGACATCTTTGGCTAGACATGAAATTTTGTGAATTGGAATATACTCTCTCGCTGTATGCGCCACTTTATCAAAGAAAGTAGAGTCAGAAGCCCTCAGACACACAATCAGAAACATCACACATAGAGTTAGTAGAATAAGCATTAACATATGAACTATCAGAAACTGAAAGACTGTGTACATCATCAAAAACATTGTTAGCATGTGACTTAACAAACTTGTTTGCAATACATTAATAAAAAATTGTCTACAATCCCTTATTGTCTCTCTCACATAAACTTTACTGAATTCATTAAAACTCCTCACATCATCAAGTGAAACCTTCTCATCTACATGACCTGTGTTATTTGCTGCAGTAACATATAAGTAATGAAAATTAGAGTTATCATCTCTAACTAAATCATTTGAAACATGAGGTTCAGGAAACCGTTCGAAATGATCAGGATGAAGTACCGCTTGTTAACCAACACCATATTTAATAAAACAACTTCTTTGCTTAACAACACAATTTTCTAAAATTTTTCTTTGCATACCCCATTTAGAAATCAAAACCATTTCTGTTATAAGATCGGATTGGGCAGCAATAAGTTTGTCTGTAAGATCCTTGATTAACACATCCTTTTTGTTTAAGTATTCTTTAAAGTTCATGTTATCTTTTAACAAAGCATTGATTTTTCTGGTGTAGGTGACCTCGTTTTGTTTTATTTCCTTATTTACCCTTTTCAATTTATCATTTTCAGCAATCAAGAATGTGTTTGCTGCATGATAATTCTGCATTTTCTCAATACAGTCAAAAGAACATATGAATGAATCATCATCAGAAAGATGAATTTTCCTTAGAAGTAGAAATTGCTGCTTTGCCTTTGTCATTATATTACAAAGCACAATCACTTGCAACTTTAGCTGTTTTCTTTGAAACTTCTGTTTCAGCCATCAGGGCTTCATCAAACTCATTCTCAGCATTCTCAATGTCATCATCCCACTCACAATTACTTAGTTTTTTTTTATATAAGAGCTGTTGGAGCTTTCTTAGACTTCTCATTCTCCTCAATCATCTTTACAAGCTTCACTCCAATACCTTCAACTTTCTTCTTCTTATCTTTTGTACACTCACGAGCAAAGTGTCCAAGTTGTTTGTAGTTATAACATTGGAGTTTTGCTTTGTCAAAACCAACTCTCTTACCAAACTAGAGCTTGTCTTTTCTGACCTATTGAAGATATTTCTTTGCTCTAACAGCAATCATGGCCATTTGCTATTGTAAATCCATGTATTCAAGATCGTCTGGATTTATTTGCACAAGATCTTCGACATCATGCACATCCGGTTGAAGCTTGCCAGTTACCAAGGCATCATAACTACTCATAAAGGCTCCAAATATTGCAATTTGATCCTCAGGAATCTGACCAGTTGTGTTAACCTTTTCTCCAGAAGAATGCCCACAATAACCCTTACCCTTTTCAGACATAGAACCACTTCTTCCATCACTTGTTCTAGAAAACAGAGTTGCATGGCTGAACCCGAACCATTTGCCTTGTCTGGATTATTCAACTCACGTTTCTTTGAATCCAACTCGTATGACTCAAGCACACAGATAATATCAGCAAGTGATTTGTTCTTCAAATATGGAGTAGTATTTTTGGTCAACATACATGGTATGCTCCAGCAATCAGGTAGTGAATCCAGCAGCTTCTTTCCCAAATCATACTCCTCAAACTTGACACCCATCTTCCTTAGTCTATTAATCATTGTAGTAAACCTTGTGAACTGTTCACTCAGGGTTTCATTCTTTTTGTAACTAAACATATTATACTGCTTCAACAGAAGATCAGTTCGGCTCTCTTGCAGTGCTTCATTTCCTTCAAACCTTAGACATAATGCATTCCATAATCCTTGAGCTGTCTCATGTTGTTCAAAATTTAGATACAATTCAGTCGGAAGAGCCAAGATGATTGATCCCAAAGCTCCGTTTTCTCTCTCAATCAGCTTCCTGTCTTCCTCGGATTACAAATCAGGATCTGCAATAGGAACTAACCCATCTGCATTCGCAGTTTTCGGTATATGAGGACGTTTTGCAATTGACTCCCATAGAGTGTGCTCAGTGAACTTGAAATATGCTTTCATCATAATTTTCTAGTTGGAAAACTCTGATATTAAATTCAGCATCGGTGGTGACTTTCCCACAACTCTCTCAGTATCGTAAACCTTACCAGCCATTGAACAAACACAAAGTACCAAAATCTGAAATTTTCACAACTCTTGAGATTTCGAACGAAATCTTTTTTTATCAGACTTTTCAATCGAAAACTTTGATATTTCGGACAACAGATTTCTGATGAAGAGATTTCGGACAAAATCAACTTTTCGGATGAGATTACGGACGAAAACATATTTCGGCTCCTTCAACTGAGATTTAGGACACTTCAAACTCAGCACTTTCAACCCGCACCTGCAACTGATCTGACCATGAAATCAATCTCCAAACTCAATCCCATTAGTCATCTCCAAGAAAATTTGATCAGAAAACTCAATAATGGCAGCAAAATACACTCTAATCGATCTTCAATCAAAGAAAATACTTGAAAAGGCTTGAAATATCTAGAGGTTCAACCGAAAGCTCTGATACCACTTGTGAATCCCCTTGATCTTCAATATTCCAAGCAACACAATAACGAACATTCTCCTGGAGAGGCAGAATCAATCCAAGAGACTCTAAGATCTAAAACTGACGAATCAAACACCGAATCTATGATAATACGCCATCAAATGAGATAATCACAAAACATCATCTTGTATTCACTTCGAGAATCAGTACAATCAGTGTCACACCCCGACCGATGGCGGAATCATCGGGGCGGGACATGTAAGACTGTTCATAGCACATGGTTGACTAAATTGAAATATATTAAAGTCAAATTTGCATTACAATAAATCCAAGTACAAGATCAAATTCAAACAAGAAACATGAACAATTCATAAAATTCTTGATTTATTTTGCTAAGTCCAAATCCTATGTTGAACACGTCTTGAATCAATCTCACATATTGGGGCCTGAAACATGAATAAAATAAAGTCAACTAAAAATTTGGTGAGTATAACACAGTTGTATATAGATGGCATATAGTTGAAAACAAATCCTTTACAAAACATGATAAAATAAGGCATTTATGGGGAGCAGCTATTGTGTAACCAAATGTACAATCAAACCTTGTAACTAGCATGCAAAACAAATGTGTTGTCGGTTTCAATCACCGCGTACCATGGGTGGGTTTGTCAGACTCAATAGATCCAACATTGAAAACCGTCGGCTTGAAAAGTTAATGATTGCACATAATAGCATACAAGAGGTTAACACACCTAGCACTCGGGCATAAAGCTCAAATTGCACACATGAATGTAAATAGGATTTGTACTTGTGTTGTTTGCGTAAATGTAAACATGTAAGTTGAATAGTGTTCATGTTTCACCCCAAAAATATAAAAGAGTAAAAAGGGGTTGTGAATACTCACATGATTCGAAGGCGTAGCTAACACGAGACTCTAAGTAGCAAAGTGATCCTTGTAACGCACAACGTTAACCTAGAGTGTATTGCGTATGAAGATAAATTAATAAAATATTTAAATCGAAGTCTAGGGCTTCAAAGGATGTGAGTTTAGGGAGTTGTGTAATGAGTTCGTGTCGAATTATATGAAAGGGTTGTATAGGTGATTGCGTTTTATTTTTGGAAAATTGTTTTATAATTATTAATGTTGGGATATAGTGTCCTTAAAATAATGATTTAGAGCTTGGGTAATTAACTAAATAAATTAGATTTATTTATTTGAAGCGTAGTATGAAATTACCTTGCTTTAAATATAAACAAAATAATGAAGTCTATACTCATTTAGTTATTTAGTCATGAAAATACGTCAAATTTGGGTAAATATATATTAGCTTATAAAAGAGAAAAATTAGTGTTACATACCATCTACCACTAAGCGAGTTGAAATTACAATTCATATGAATAATAAATATATCTATTTTTATTCGGGGATATAAACGTGGGTAACTAATATAGGTATTTGTATTATTTATAAGTTTGAAACGTTACCAGAAGTTTAATAACGAGGTGAAGGTATAATTATTTTATTTATTCCAAGGTGGGGTTTGAAAATAATATAACTATATTATTATAAAAGTTAGTATTTTTAAATAAGAAAAGGTTATAAACCAAACCCGAGCCTACGGGTGGTTTTACGAGGCTAGAACACATTAATATATTAATATAATAATATAGGGTATTGTTTTTATAATAAAATAATACAAATAAAATGTTTTAAAAATGAATGTGTGTGGAGGGACTCGAACCCGGGTCTCTCCCACACCAGCACACTCTCTTAACCAACTCCGCCCGCTAGGGTATCGCACACAAACCCGGTCAGAAATTGTTTTAACATAAAACCCGAGAATGTTCTTCCCCTTTCCTCGAGCCGATCGAACCCAGTCCCAATTTCACCAAAACTGGCAGTGACCGACTGTAAGATCTTAGGGGTTTTGTTCGTTAACCTCAAACGAGCCTATGGTAGGTTTTAATTGCAAAAACAACGGGTTTAGGATGTTTAATTACAGATTCAATAGCTGAAACCCTAAGTTTGAACTCAAAATTGATTTGGATGATTCTGATAATGGAATGTGATAGAAACATGGGGCTTTTACTAATTAGGGTCTTGCGAATCTGTCGGTATGGTTTAATTGGATTAGGATTAAGTCTAGGGTCGAAACCCCCAAATCATTTTATGAACGAACCCTAGTTACGGGTTCTTGATTAAGCCGATGATATGAAACTGAATTGGCATAGGGTTATCGATTAAAAATGTATTTCGAATCTACTGGTATGAATTAATTTGATTTAAAAAGAGTCGGGGGTAGGGTTCGATTAAATCCAATATTGTTAAGAACCCTAGAATCATATCATGCTTGATTCTGTAATGTAAGCCCTAATAAGCATAGGGCTTTTAATATATAGATAAAAACGAAGCTATTGATAGGTTTAATTACCAGAACGATGATCGAATTGACTGTGATCGACTAAACGGATGCCGACTATGGCGGGATTGGCTTTCCGGCGACTCTGCGTCCTTCTTCGATGAAATTGGATTATGTAGCAGGTTTGAGGGGATTTGTTAGAGATTTGCAGGTGATCGATTTCTGTGTAAATGATCGATAGTTTGCGAATTGGAGAGTAATACGAGGGAGGTCGACGGTTACGGTTGATTAGTCATAAATCGGGTTAAATCGTGAAATGATGAGCTGGTAATTGCTTCTATAATGATTGATAATGTCACTAACGTGAATAACAGTTACGAATTTCAACTGATTCCGGGTGTGGGGTTTGAATTCGAGCAAAAACGGCAGTTTGACTTTCTGAAGTCAAACTAAATCGAAAATGAGTTAATTACAGATTGGTCCCTGCAGTTTCATGTTCAAAAATTCTGAATCTGGCGAAACTGGTCCCTCGGGTTTGAGTTGAGTTAAGTTGGTTAAGGATTCGTTAGATTTATTTATTAAAAGTCAACGGGAGCATATTTCCTCAATTTTTAATACACTACTATGAATCCAGAGATATAAATCAGATACAAGTTCTAGTTCTATCTAGCTTTCAAATACATGACTTATATATAGTAATAAGATTTCGTCTGAAAACTCTGATCGTCCGAAAAAGATTTCGATCGATAAAGTTTTCGGTCAAAAACTTTACACTTGAGCACATATCAAAATAGAAACTTGAATTCGATGGACTACTAGGTTCCAACATCCAGGATTTTTCCCTAATTGTTGTTCCTCATATTTCCTTGACAAGGAAATCCGTAAAATATGAATCAGGACCAAAGCAGAAAAAAGCTTTTGAGACGCTAAAACAGAAATTAACAAATGCTCCAATTCTGGCCTTGCCAAATGGAATAGAGGACTTTGTGGTTTATTGTGATGCTTCACACACCGGTCTTGGTAGTGTGTTAATGCAACAAAACAAAGTCATTGCATGTGCGTCTCGGTAGTTGAAAACTCATGAACGGAACTATACGAATCATGATTTAGAGTTAGGTGTCATAATCTTTGCACTAAAATTATGGAGGCAATATTTTTATGGAGTCACGTTCATTGTTTCACTGACGATAAAAGTTTGAAATACATTTTTGGTCAGAAAGAGTTAAACATGAGTCAGAGAAGGTGGTTAGAAATCTTAAGTGATTATGATTGCGAAATCTACTATCACGAAGGTAAGTATAATGTATTAGCCGATGCATTGAGTCGAAAATAAATCAAGCGAATGATTGTGTTGGGTCTAGTTTAAGAATGATGTTATCAAACCAACCGATCACGATAAGTTTATGAATATAGGCCTGAGTATCGATAGCGACACTTTGAGAGTCATGTAGGTCCCAACGGGGTCTCTACGGATCTGTCTAGGCGACACGACACACACACGGAGTGTAGAATCCAACGTATGCATGTTCACGTAGTGATGACAACAAGTAGAACAATGAATACAAGATGTAAATAAACCTCTGCTTGTATTGCTCTCAAACTTGAGTGTTTACAATCTGATAAGTCATTCAACTATTACAAAACTCAAATATGCAAACACTATATATAGGTAGTAAATACCTTCAGGCGAACTTGTCAAGTTCGCCAAACCTGTGGCTTAGGCGAACTTGACAAGTTCGCCTGTTACAAAACTTGTCACTTAGACAACATTACAAACTTAAAGACTACATAAAGACCTAATCTATTACAAACCTCATTTTCACAAAACATGTCCTAGCAGACTCCCCATTGATAATAGCTTGGTCTTTGGTCTTCAAGTGCTCTTCTGATTTTCTTGAACTTTGCTTCCGGCATGAATTCCCTGGTTAATACACACGTGCAACACCCGTTTGTACTACATAGCTTGCTCCCTACATTCATTGGTATTGTTGGAGCATATTCTGGTGACAACGAGCTTGAAGATACTATGTCTTAGTCTTAGAGTCTTTGATATGTAATTGATATAATTTTTAGCAACAGTTAAAGGGGAGTCTGTTAGGACATGTTTTGTAACTGTTGATAAAGTTCTGTGTAAGTTCATAGAGAGGCGAACTTAACAAGTTCGCCTAAGCATCTTTAGGAGCGAACTTGTTAAGTTCGCCTAAGGAATATTGTACAAGTTCATAGAGAGGCAAACTTAACAAATTCGCCTAAGCATCTTTAGAAGCGACGTTGTTAAGTTCGCCTATTGCAGAGCATGTCTCTATAAAGAGAGAGTTTACAGAATCTGTTCACAACAGACAAGAGCAGCAGAGGGGTTTGAACGAGTGTATTATGTGAATCTGTAAAATCTGTGTTTGGTGAATATAAAGAGAAAGTTTATTTACATGTTGTTTCTATTGTCAATTGATATACATATGTTAACACGAAGGATTCCGCACTCCGTGTTATCGATACGTCTTGTCACGAGATCGATCTGAGATGAGTCATGTGGACCTACAAGTGGTATCAGAGCATATTCTATCTAGAAGAAAACTTGGGAGAAGGACCCCTTGTCAACCTTTATCTGCAATTTTCAGTTTATGCAAAGGAGAATGTACAACCAAAGACTGATGGCTACAAAATTCTCTAAGTACAAATGCTGCTGATCTCAGAGTTTGCTACTGACCAACAAACTGCTGCGGACAAGCTTATCTGCTGCGGATACTTATTCTCCTGCTGAAGAACAAATTTGCTGCGGATAGCCTTATCTACGGAAGACCAAAGTTGCTGCAGATAGGCTTCTCAGCAGCATCAACACTTGATGCTGCTGACAGGCAAATCATCAGCAGCTTTGGATGGTTACATCTTACTGCTGATCATCATCTTTGCTGCTGACAACCTTGTGCCTTGAAGATAAATCATTGCAGATGACTATCCATACCAAGCGTCACTGACAACCTTCTGCAAAAGCAACTGACACACTCAAAGCTGAAGGAACCTCAATGGCACAGCCAATGATGGACAACAATGCTCTTTTCCAAGCATGCAAGTAATGATGCATAAAGAAGACGCTTCAATAAAGTTAACTAGTTTTAGACTAAACGTGTAATAGTTAGCTACATACAACATATCAACGATATGTGTTAGATCTGATCCTTAGAATCAAGGGACTGTCTTGATTCTAAGTGAGTATAAATAATGTGTAAACACTTCATTGTAAGTGTGCTTTTTGTGCTTTTTTATTGAGTTTCAATTGTAATCGTTTATCTGCAAAATCTTAATACAACAGTGTTCTTAAAAGTATTCTTTCTGCTTGCTCGATTACACTTGTGTAGTTGTTATTGTTTCCGCCATTCAACTAAGAATAGAACCATCTTGTAATTTCTCGATCCTACAAATGGTGTCAGAGCTTTGGCTCAGATTAAACAAACTCACACTTGTTTAATCACTTTTGGTTCTATTCTAAACTCTCTCTCTTTCATCAAGTCACCAAGAACAAAGATGGCATAGAGCAACGGATTTGAAGACATCGGCAGCATCAACCGACCACCAAGATTGGTATCTGGGGAAGACTACGACATGTGGAAAAATCGCATGGAAAGTTTTTTCTGCTATCAGGAGTACGGAATGTGGAAATCCATCAGGGATGGACCCTACACTCCCATGGTGGCCTCTGCTGACTCTGGAGGACCACCACTTCCAAAGGAGCCCTCCAAGTACTCAGAAGAGGACATAAAGAAGATGGAGGTGGACTTCAAGGCACTAGGAGCTATCCAAATGTGCCTTCCAAATGAAGCTTTTCATAACTTCAGTAGTTACAAAACTACTAAAGAGCTCTGGGAGGCTCTTAAGAAGATGTTTGCTGGCTCTGAGGAAGTCAAAGAAAACAGAAGAGACATCCTGAAGCAGCAGTATGAAAACATCGTCTGGAAGGAAGGTGAGTCTCTAACTGTTCTATACAACAGATTTACCTATCTTGTAGGAGAGCTGCAGTGCTCAAAGGTGAAGCTAGAGAATGAAGATAATCTCAAGAAGTTCATCAGGTCTCTACCAAGCTGCTGGACACTTTACACAGTGTCAATCAGAAGAACTGAGAATCTGAAGACTCTCCAGATGACTGAGCTCTTTGGAATGCTAAAAACCTATGAGCTAGAGATGATTCAGGCAAAATAAAGAAGCTCAAGCTACCAAACAGCCTCAACATCCACCACCACCTCCTCTGCCCTCCACTCTGAGCACTCAGGTCATAGTTCAAGCAACTACTATCCTCCTATCATCACTCATCCTCAAACTCCAATCTCTCAAACAAACAGCTCACCATTTCTCCTAGAGGCTCCTCCTCAAACATCAACCTCTGCTGCTTTTGTTTCTGAAAACTCAAGCAACATGTCCTTTATCAAGGAGGATCTGGAATACTTTCAACCAGATGATTTAGAAGAAATGGACATACAGCACTCGTATGCCATGCTCTCTATAAGAGCAAAAAGGTTCTACTCTAGAACCGGAAGACCCATTCCAAGTAACAACTCCAACACCAGAGTTGGCTTGGATAAAAGCAAACTAAGATGTTACAACTGTAACCTACTGGGTCACTTTGCTAGAGAATGCAAGGCACCAAGAGCAAATCCAGCTACTCCTCAGTCAAGACAAGCTCACCGAGCCCAACCCAGACAACAAGAACAACAAGCTACTCCTCCAGTTCAAACTGCAGCCTGTGCAACTGTTGGAACTTTTGAGTTCGACTGGAGTTTCCAATATGAAGAACTGCATGTCAACAATCAAGCTCTGATGGCAGACACTACAGAGATACCACCTCAAGCATTTGAACATCTTTGCTCTCAAGCCTGTATTGATAAAGTTTTGGGTTATAGAAAGCATAACCAAAACCTTATAGATCAAAATGAAGAGTTTCATCAGATAAAATCAGAGTTCAAAAAGGTTGAAAATACTTATAAAGAAAAGATTAACTGCCTTAAGAAAGAGATTTCATCGCTAAAACACGAACAAACTAATCTTGAAACTCAGATTGATGATCTACTGGTCAAACTAAAAGCTACCAGAGCTGAACTGGTAGAACAAAAAGTTCACGTTGAAAAATATGAATTTTCCTCCAAAAAGTTACAAAGACTTTTAGATATTCAAGTCCATGAGAAAGTGAAAACTGGACTTGGGTATAACAATGATCAGTACAATGTTGTTCCTCCTCCCGCTGACTATATTGCCATATACGAACCAAGCTTCAAAGTTGCAAATCTTGACACTGCAAACCGAAACCTTGATCCTTCAACGGATTAACCTTTCATCGAAGACTGCACTACCTCATCGGAATCTGAGTCAACCCACTCAGACCATGATGAAACTAGTGCAGTCCCATCTGAAGTTGTTCTGAATAGAGTTGTAGTTCCTGCTGTTCTTCCAGCTATTCCAGCCCTTGTACCATTCAAACAGATCAAGATCAGCTATCCTCCAGATGGAAGAAAGCTAAACATTGAAAAGGGACAGACATTAGGACCCACAAACCCCAAGCCTCAATCAAAGCCGATCACAAAGAGGAAGGTATTTGATATACGTCGTAAGCCTGAAGAAAAAGTTCCATATGTTCAAAAGACCCTAGAAGAAGCCACTTTTGAACATAACAAAGCTCATCCATGGAACTTCAAGGATCTGTTCCAAAGAAAGGACTATGTCTACCTTTCAAGAAACAAACTGGCAAGATCATGCTTTGTGTGTGGCAGATATAACCACACTTCCAGCACTTGCTTTCATTACCTGGAATACCAAAGAAATTCAAAGCAGCATGCCTTTGAAAAGACTAACAAAAACAAGAAGGTAAGAAGCTACGAAGTCAAAGCAACTAAGTTCAGGGAGTCTCTATCTCCCCCAAGAGTGAAGCTGCCTAAATATCAACAACCTTGCATCATTTGTGGTGAATCATACCACTTTGCTGCAAACTGTAAGTTTAACACCTTCAACCAGATCCTTCATCAAGCCCCTCAAAGACAAAGGGTAAAGAAGGATCAGCATACATCGGTTATAAGTCAAGTTAAGCCCAAGAAAACAAAGCAGAAGCTTTCAGCCGCAACCAAGTCTGCTGCTGATAAGCTAAAATCCTCCGCAGCAAAATCTGCTGCTGATAAGGCAGAGCCATCAACAGCAAGAGTGTCCACTGCTGATAAGGTAAAATCCAAGGCAAAGCCTTCAGCAGCAAAGAATGCTGCCACTTCAACAAAGCCATCAGCAGCAGGATCTACGGTCAAGAAGCCTGAAACATCAGTAGCAAAATCTGCTGCTGACAATGGAGGAAAACTAGAAAATCACCAACAAGGCAATGGAAAGCCAAACCATCACCAAGCATCATCATTGGTTCAGTTGAATGCGTCTATCCTTAGTTGTAAATGTGTTCGTCCTTTGTTGTAAATAAAAGTTATAAGTAAGCAGCATCCTTTTTGGCTGCTGACAGGTCTGATCTTCAGGAGCAAAGAATTTGCCCCTGACTGCTTTAACTTATCAGCAGGAACAAGTTGGCTGCGGATAGCTTTAAGGCTGTCAGCAGCAACACCCTTGCTGCAGATCATTGCATCCATCAGCAGCAATTGAGTTTGCTGATAACACACTTAATCTTCCATAGCAACCAAGATTGCAGCGGACAGGCTCACTCATCCACAACAATCAAGTTTGCTGTTGATGGGTAAATTTAAGTCCAAATTAACTTTTACCCGCTGTAAAAAAAATAAATAAATAAAAATTAACGTCAGTCTTTACCATGATGCCTCGATGTATTATAGCTATAACAATAAAAGGTGAATTGGGTTGTACTGTACAAGTCATTTTGCTTTTTCCCTCTTCTACCGTTATAAGAACGAATCAAATTTCCTTACCACCTCTTCACCTTCAATTTCACCCTAATCCCACATCACTTTCTCTCAAGTCCCCTCCATATTCAAGCCCTTCATCTTTAAAACATTCAAAGCCTCCCATATTCTAACCTTCCCTCCAAATCAAACAACAATGGTAGACATCAATAACCCTGATAATAAGTTCTCCCCATACCACAACCTTACATCATATCTTACCAAAGGAAAGAAATCCGAAGGATTTAATGATATGATCGATTTCTTATGTCGATCAAAGATCTACTTTGCCGTCACCACCAACCCTACCATATATATCCCTCATATGGAGGATTTTTGGAGTACCGTCGTCTACTCAACCGAACAGGGAATTCCCCAAATTAAAGCCAAAGTAGACGGCAAGGATATCACCATCTTAGAAGCCACACTCAGAAAACATCTTAAGCTTCAAGATGAGGGAGCAGCCATCTCATACTCGAAGGACGAATACATGAGGACCTTTGTATCCATTGGATACACTGGAAATCAGACCGAGGATACGATCGAGAAGGCGCTGATGGGCCCTCCATGGAAGTATCTTTGTCACACTCTTCTCCAATGCATATCTCAGAAGAGGAGTGGATGGCATCAGGTGAGCTCCGCACTTGCCTCCGCCTTCCATGGTATGGTCACTAACCAAGGCTTCAACTTTGCACACCTCATCTTGGAGGGTTTGAGATATAACCTTCAAGAGGGTGCAAAGCAATAATTTTTTATGTACCTAAGATTCTTGCAGGAAGTTTTCAATCAAGAACTAAAAGAACTTTCAAAATCTGTAAGAATCTACATTATGTTGGGACATAAAAATAACATTTTTCAAAGAATGAGAATTGTTTCCAAAAAGTTCTCAGGGGTCAATGTTCCATTGTTATCTACAATGCTGAACATACAAAGTACCCCGGGTGACAGTTCAGCAATCCCAGCTGATACTGATCCCACACCCTCCACCTCACATCCTGAACAACAGTCTGCTTCTACCATTCGAACCCCTGTGCATACTACGAAGGATGCACATGCACAAAAATTACTTACACCTCTTTTGGATGTTATCATTCAACTGGAACACAGGGCTCCGGTTGCAACGACATATACTAGGAAAAGGGGCAAGAGAACTCCTTTTTCTCTTGCCTTCAAGGCCCAAACCCAACCTAACAGCCCTCACTTAAAATCACAACATTCTGGTGAGAATATCATAAGGGACAGCCACATTATTAGGGAGACTCCTTTGGATGTCTCTCTATTAGGATCAGGATCACTTCACGGATCCATAGAACAGCCCCCAGAGCCTTTCCTTTCTCTTCTGAACGTAAGTGTTTAGGAACCTGATCAAGATGATGTACCTTCTCCAACTACCACTATCTCGGAGGTACTAATTGATCTTGCTTCCAACACACCCAACCCAAGTTCTTCTACCTTGAAGGTCCACTCTAGGAGTTATGAAAGAGTGGATGTGGAAGAGGCTGCCACTACTGCTGGTCCATCAAATGACCTGGAGGACAGTGACAACATTGTTAAGACATCAACCACGGCAACTCACAGTGAGGATGCTTCCTTGGAAATTCCCCTCACTGAGAGGAATCCCAGGTGCCAAGAAACCATGGGTGATGGGGATGAAGAGGCTAGGCCTAGGGCCCCATCTGGTTCCAAGGATTCCACAACTGTTGATGAGGACAGAATGAAACTTCATAACTTGGAATTGACGGCCAGGGTGGCTATGCTAGAGGCTGAAGTGTCCAAACTAAGACACCAAGTCTCTATGCATGAAGCCCATCAATGCGCAACTGTACCTTCTCCCTCCTTTGTATCAGTGGGCACCCAAATTGATGCACATTTGTCCACTGATGCAACCAAAAAGGGGGAGATGGTCCCAATGGAGGAAGACTCAGACAGTCTTGACGACTGGATTCAAGAGCAGGCTGTATTTCAAAGTACAAGATGGCTGTTATTGAAGCATTTTCTTTTGGTTGAAAGAATAGTCAGAAATATGCAAAAGCTTCAGCAACAAAGGCAGTAAAAGAATTTTGGTAGCATCAGTCTAGCGGGAGTTTGTAAAACCAAAGACTGATGGCTACAAAATTCTCTAAGTACAAATGCTGCTGATCTCAGAGTTTGCTGCTAACCAACAAACTGCTGCGGACAAGCTTATCTGCTACGGATACTTGTTCTCCTGTTGAAGAACAAATCTGCTGCGGATAGCCTTATCTGCTAAAGACCAAAGTTGCTGCGGATAGGCTTCTCAGCAGCATCAACACTTGATGCTGCTGACATGCAAATCATCAGCAGCTTTGGATGGTTACATCTTGCTGCTGATCATCATCTTTGCTGCTGACAGCCTTGTGCCTTGAAGATAAATCGTTGCAGATGACTATCCATACCAAGCGTCACTGATAACTTTCTACAAAAGCAACTGACACACTCAAAGCAGAAGGAATCGCAATGGCACAACCAATGACGAACAACAATGCTCTTCTTCAAGCATGCAAATAATGATGCATAAAGAAGACGCTTCATTAAAGTTAACTAGTTTTAGACTAATCGTGTAATAGTTAGCTACATACAACAGATCAACGGTTTGTGTTAGATCTGATCCTTAGAATTAAGGGGCTGTCTTGATTCTAAGTGAGTATAAATAATGTGTAAACACTTCATTGTAAGTGTGCTTTTTGATTGAGTTTTAATTGTAATCGTATATCTGCAAAAGCTTAATACAACATTGTTCTTAAAAGTATTCTTTCTGCTTGCTCGATTACACTTGTGTAGTTCTTATTGTTTCTGCCAATTTCAACTAAGAACAGAACCATCTTGTAATTTCTCGATCCTACAGAGAACAACCAAGAATAACCAACAATTAAGATTTCCATGGAAGCGGGAAAAATAAAATCTTTTTGGTTTTTCAAACATAAGATAGACAAAATCTTTTTGGTTTTTCTTTGTACAAACTAAAATGTAAAATACAAAATCACATCTTTTTGGTCGAACATCACGAGTAAGAAGATCAAATCAGTATATATGAGATATCAATCACACATCTGGGATATAAAATCCATATAATATCAAATGGTATCCTATGTCATTCTTTCAAGCCTTGACCAATCAAACCAATATCTTTCAAGATTATCACACTCTATCTTCTCAAGACTTTCATATTGCATGTTATGATACGCGATAAACATTTAAAGAAAATAGGATCATGCTATGACACACAAATTCAAATTGTCAATATTATAAGATTTGAAACTAAAGCATCTCATTCCCACTCTCTTGTGAGTTAAGGCACCATTCTAAGTATGAAATACAACGTGTACCCCACTGTATGCCAACAGAAAGTAAATGCACTATCTTCAAGACATATGAGATTTTACTAAAGATTATCAAAATTTCCAGAATGAGGAGACATCACTTAGAACATGAATAGCATAATCCAAATTGGATTGTATAGGAATCAATGAGATTCAGAATCGAATGATTCAATGTTTTGGCTTATATATGTGGAATCATAAGTTTCAGGTACGTGGATCCAACTGTATCTGGATTATGAATTCAATGGAATCAGTAAAGATGATTTATCAATATGATCCAAGGGCTAGTATATGTTTGACAAATGTTGTCAAGTACATATCTTGATTATACTTCAAATTGCATGCTTTTCGGGACATGGGCACTGAAGCAAATCGAATGAATAGTGCTAAGGACATAACCCGAAACTGATCTCATAGGACAATCTTTATTAAAAGCTAATATTCTATATCTTATAGCGATCTTTTAACACACACACCCAGGCATAAAATGGGTTCAAATCACAGTTGTAACATATGCAATTATGTTTTCACACTACTAATGGTTCAGTGACGCTTTTAGTCTACCGACAATTCAAATTATATGCATACACAACCCTATCATTTCCTATTTGTGTAGTCTCTGAAGTTTAGATCAAAACATATAATTCAGATATATTTACATAAAGCACCGACCAGTCAATCTAAGGTCATGTGTGACTGAACATCTACTGATGTACTATCATTTCTTCTTTAACTTCAAGTAATGTCGATTTTATCTTTTTCAATTTGTTTAGCTTTTTCAAATATTTTTCAAAGAAAGTTAAACAAAATAAAATCTTCTATGAAAACATTTTATGAAAAATATTTTACTTGGTTACATGGAATTAAGCAAGTCAATCAATTAAAAACTCAAACCGATGTAATCCTGTAATTGAATGCCTTTGCCTTTGTCAACACAGTTCTATACTTCCCTTGTCCTGTAGACTCCCTCTCAACTAGTCAAATGATTGCATTAATGACTTTATGCTCACCATTGACATCCTAAGTTTCAGGTTATCATTTGGTTATCATTTGGACTTTGTAAAACTCTTTCCAAAACAGTGTGTGACATATTCTCCCCCTTGAGCATCAAGTCGTTGAATCAAATAGATTTCTCAGTTATCAACAACTCGTTACTCTTGCAGATGTCATTCCATGTCATGTGCTTAGAACCACCACTATGAACAACCAAAATGGTATTAATAGTCCCTCTTAATAAATCCTGCACAACTAACAAGAAACATTAATTTTAAATTAGGACCCAAGCCATGGTAGTCATGGGTCGTCCATCGGTATCAAAATAATAAACCTCACTCCATTCACAATTGAATCTCTCATCGATTTTTGGAGATTGTTCCGACGAGTCAGAAACAGAAACTTTAGATTTCCAAACATACTTCTATTCATTAAGTTCTTTTTGCCTAAAATTTGAAATGTTTGAACAATCTTGTTCATTTGAAAAATGTTTAGATTGTGAAAACTCTTGTTGTTCTAAAAGTTTTCTCAATCTTCTGTTTCTCCTCTGTTTTTTATGTCTAGAAAGCCTAACCTTATATTTTGAATTACCCTTTGGTGTATCAAGAGGTTTAACCACATTTGGGTTAACATAAGGCTTACTAGGAGTTCTTACCTTTTCTGGAGTAACAAGTCGGTTACCTTTGGTGTTGTGAGGACAAGCAATCCTAATATGACCCACAAGACCACAGTAAAAGCAAGATCTCCTCTCACGATAATATCTCATATAAGGAATCTTCACACGATAAGATGCACTTGAAGAAGATTCTCCTACATGAACTTCTTTTGGAATTTGAGAATGAATAAACTTTTTATCAACAGGTTTTGATTCAGGCTTCATCTTCTCGGGAACTACATGCTTCTTTCATTTATTTTTGTAAGGACAGTTCACCGCAATGTGTCCCATCTCATTACAATTAAAGCATGTACGCCTGTCTTTATAATCTATGACATATGGAACTCTCCTTGAATTTGAAGAACTTCCAAATGTATAATTTCCAGATGAATTAGAATCAACCTTTGAGTCTTCTTTCTTAACCTCTTTCGGTATCCCCTCTACCTTAGCTTCATCAAAATATTCATCATCACTCTCATCAGAATACACCATATCTTCACATGTGACTGGATTCACCTTCAACACAGTCTTAGGATCTAAATCCTCATCTTTTATAATCTCAGGTGTCACAGAGTAATTTCCGTTGAACGATGGAGGAATATAACCAATACCACTAGTTCCCTTCCCCTCTTTAGTATTATCATGATAATGTCCTAATAAGAACGATGAATTTCCAAAGCTTTCTAACTTTCTATGCAATCTGATCACCTCTACTTTAGATTCAGCTAGTTCATTATCTTTCTTAGCAAGATCATTATTTCGTTTCTCAATTTCTGCAAAGGACATATCCAGGTGATATGCATGCTCTTTGATCTTCAATGTCATAGAACTTATATCCTTCTTCAGTGATTCTATCCTTTCAACACACATATTCTCATTATCTTTTAATTTCTGATTTACCGTGTGCATGGATTTCATATCACAAATGAGGTTTACGTTGTCATCCATAACCCTCATCATTTTATCCTTTACTGAAACACAGTTAGAACAAAACGTTTCAGAGTTAGAAACTACCTCAGGTTTTACTTCTGAAGAAGATGCACCAGGAGCTATGAAAACGTCATCATCAGCTTCACTATTTTGATCAACAATGACAGGCTCTGTATCAATTTCAGATTCAATCAGATCATCTTCAACTGTCTAGAAGCTTACGTCAGTCATCATATCACTCTCGGCAGACTGAGTACTTTCACCAGAACGAATACTCTCACTGTCACTAAATCTGCAGAAGAATCACTTTGAGAATAACTCGGCTTCTCCAACACTTCTTTGATCAAGACCACAAACGCTTGAGAAGTTACTTCACCCTTTTTCTTCTTTGCTTCCCATAGATCTCTTAAAGTTGGAAAATTCTCGAGATTATGAATGATTTCTTTTGGTAAAGACAATTTTAAAGTTTCATACGTTTTCATCTCATGATCAAACTTCTGCTTTTCTACTTTAGTAAGAGCTGTCACTGGTTTAGGAACATCACGAAATTCCAGAAAGTCAAAAGCAGGATGCATATATCCTTTTGTTATTGGTCTTCAAAAATTTTCATCAGTTTCTGATACGAACTGTTCGAACCGGACTTTCCATCTACGGTAATCTGATATGCACAAAAGTCTTGGTGGCATAGTTTCAATCTCATTATCATCACATGAAATTGACATTTTTATATTTTTGTGAAAATATCCGGAGAAAATTTCCCGCCAAAATACTCTTTTTTAAAAATTTCAAAAATTCAAAATTTCAAAAATGATATAAACCAACCATATAAGCTTTCCCTAAAAAATTTGGACAATAACAAATTTCCCGCCAAAATACTAGCGAACTAGATAAGTTCGTCTGATACTGCCTGAGCGAACTTAATAAGTTCGCTTGAACCTCACTGAGTGAAGCGAACTTGATAAGTTCGCCTGCTAAGTTCGCTTAAATTGAGAGAAGCGAACTTAATAAATTCGCTTGCTAAGTTTGCCTGCAACAAATATCAGCAAGTTCGCTTGCTTCAGCTGTAACAAACTCAGCAACCCAAACACGAACTCAAAGCGCCGAAAATCATCATTTCTCACAGATTTGAAAGAATTGTAAGAAATTGGACCGTAGGAGTTAGTATTTTATAAATTAGAACACTTCTATCGGATTAATTTCATCAAAATCCACCTCAAATCCATGAATTCAGTAGTAAAATCAGCTTCAAGAACTTGAAAACTCCATGGATATAAAAACTTGAAAAAATCAACAATTTCTTATCAAATTGTACACAAAAACGTTTCTAATCACCAAGAATCAAACACAAATCACGAGCAAAAGCTCTGATACCACTTGTAGGTCTACATGACTCATCTCATATCGATCTCGTGACAAGACGTATCCATAATACGGAGTGCGGAATCCTTCGTGTTAACGTATGTATATCAATTGACAATATGTAAATAAACTTTCTCTTTGTATTCACCAAACACAAGAATACATCGTTCAAACCCCTCTGCTGCTCTTGTCTGTTTTGAATAGATTCTGTAAACTCTCTATTTATAGAGACATGCTCTGCAATAGGCGAACTTAACAAGTTCGCCTCTAATGATGCTTAGGCGAACTTGTTAAGTTCGCCTCTCTATGAACTTGTACAATATTCCTTAGGCGAACTTAACAAGTTCGCTCCTAAAGATGCTTAACTTACGCAGAATTTTATCAACAGTTACAAAACATATCCTAACAGGTATACATAATCTCTTTCCTTCTGAGTGTCAGTTAATCTTTCCTTGAAAAGTTAATAAGATTCATAACGTCATAGCATTGAGCTAGAATCTTTCCATCTTTGTCTTCGATCACAGCTTCACCAATATTCACATCCACATACCACCACTTCATATTTCCAATAAAGTCGTGTGGATACTTCTTCAATGGAATCTTTTATCGAGCTTTAACCGGCTTAAACTTGTATCTTCGAGTGTGTTTCATTTTAACCGGATCTGTATCACCAAATCTTATAAATCTTTTTCCAATCTAAGGCTTTAACCTTTAATACTTCCCAGACGACCCTTCAGTTCTGATAAGCTTGGCTATAGCTTCAGCAATCCCATCTCTCGATCTGTTAATCAACGGCTTTGTTGCAAGACCGTTAACTTCACATCTTGGTAGAAAATTGAAATATTTTATCCTTGGCTTCAAGTATTGAACTCTGTCTGTCCTCTAGATTATAAACAAATTGAATTCTTTCTCATAAAACCAACTCAATATTCTTCCAATACAATGTTCTTGTTTTACATACTTAGCTTTTTGTACTGGTTCAAGTGGACTTACTGTAGGTCCAGGTAACTCAACTACTGATCGAACTCGTGATATGATGTTTCTATAACATGAAGTGCGGAATCCTTCGTGTTAACGTTTGTATACTAACCGACAATTCAAACAACACACGTAAATAAACTTCTCAAATATATTCAGATTCACAATGGTTTACAGACTCAATTAGACAAATCGTTCTCTCTGTTCTCTCTGTTCTGTGTTTTATCTAATGACTCTGTAAACTCATATATATAGAAACTAACCTGCTGTAAGCGAACTTAACAAGTTCGCCTCAGTTAGACCTAAGAACTTATTAAGTTCGCCTCTGATAGACCATGCGAACTTAACAAGTTCGCCTCTAGGCATACTTGTAAAAACACTTAGCAACTTTATACAATTACATAACAAAAACATAAAGACACAAAATCTAACTATTACAAGCTTTTGTCATTACAAATCTATGTCCTAACAGACTCCCCCTTGACAATAGCTTGATCTTCTGTCTTCAGTCTTTATCTTAAACTCTTCCAGTTTTCTGGTAGTCTGCTTCCAGCATGCACACCGTATCTTCTGCATATCTCCAAAACTCTTTTGTACTGTAGACCTTGTTCTCTCCATTCATCAGTATACATGATCTCATTCTTTCGCAGCCTCCTCTGATCTTTCTTTGAAAAATTAATAAGATTCATTGCGTCATAGAAACACACAATGACCTTATTATCTTTATCTTCAACCCTTGCTTCACCAGTATTAACATCAACATACCACCATTTCATATTCCCAAGAAAGTCTTGAGAAATATTCTTTAATGGTATCTTGTGTATAGCACGCACTGGTCTATACTTGTATCTTCAGGTTACTTTCCCAGTCTTAGGATCTGTAATCTTCACTCTCTTTCCCTTCTGTGGTTTCAGCCGTTCATACTTACCCGAACTACCTTCTTTCTTTATCAGGTTTGCTATCACATCAGCCAAACCATTCTTCGATCTATTTATGAGTGGCTTTGAAGCTAGACCATTTATTTCACACCTTGGTAAGGTATTGAAATATTTGATCCTTGGCTTGAAGTATTGAACGCCATCAGATCGTTTGATTACAAACAATTTTGATTCACCATTATAGAACCAACTTATGATCCTTCCTACACACTGCTCTTTATTCACATATTTCTCTTTCTGAGCAGGTTGTGCTAGAGACTTGGGTAGCCCTTCATCCAACTGTTTACAACTTCTCTCCACTGTTCTCGTGTCATCCCTGTATCTCTGAACATCACAGGTTCTTCATTTATCTTCGGAGACTCAGTGTGAGTAGTTTCAGTTTCAGCACCCTTATTGAATTGAAGATTCTCATCATCAGTATCCATCTTTGACTCGGCTGTATCATCAGGCAGTGTGACGTCTTCAATAGAGTCCATAGAGTCAGTTATTCCGTCATAAGAGAACTCAGGAACAACATCCTCTTGGATGAAATTATACGGCACCTTAAGACCGTCACAACTTTCATAGGTAACACTGTCTTTATCTTTCTCTATTTCAATCTCTACTATTTCTCCTTCTTCTATCTCAGTATCTGACATATCATCTTCCATGTCATTGAACAAATCGTCAATGTCATCAAGACATTCAATCTTTTCAGCTTCCTCTTCTTCTGAGTCTTGAAAGAATTCTAATAACAGAATTTCTTCGTCATTAGTACCAGAAGTATCTTTTTCTTTATTTCCTTCAAGAGATTGTGATGTCTACTCCCCCTGAACTCTAGATATAGGATTAGCGTCAGTGTATTGACGATCACCCTCAATATTTCCAGCAGGATCATTGTCTTCATCATCACGTCTTTGAATTGACTCTGTGTGACAAGTATCAGGTATCCTCAACTCCCCCTGAGCGTCAAGACGCTGAACAAGTTTGGACACTAAAGCTTGCATATCAGCAATCTGTTGAGCTTGAGTCTGAATCACCAGCTGCCGTTGTGAATCAATAGACACAAGAGAGTTTACTTGTGTTTGGAGAGAAAGCACTTGAGATTCCAGGAAAGTAATCCTGTCAGAATCAGAAGGCTTTGACGGAGCAGCTGTGGATTGTGGAATAGAAGGACTTGAAGTAATAGGAATGACTGGAGGAACAAGAGTATGAACTGGAGATGGATCCTTAGATCGTGGAGGAGTAATGATCAGAGAAGCAACAAAATTTGCATCCTCAACTCCTTGAGAAGATTTTGCAGCAGCAATCGATGCAGACATTACTTTGGACGTGTAGGATCTGGAGTAAAGTCACTGTCAGTGTCAGAACTCTCATCGACCAAAGATCTCTTTCCAAGTACTGATCCGGAAAGAGGATCCCAAACAGACATGCGTTGTGGTCGTCTGGCTTGAGATTTAATGTGTTTTCCAGCATTAGCCAGTGGAATAGCAGCCAACCGTTCATAATGACCTGGAGAAAAATCCCTAGATTCATCAGAATCAGTGCTGTCATCATCAGATGATATTGTATCACTTGAACTGGAACTAGACTCAGCATTTGTCACCACATTCCCTTCTTGTGCATGAATGGGTGAGTTCACAGCTTCATCAACAAAATCATCCATATTCATTCCTAGATCTTGATTAGGATCATGAACGACCTCTTCTTGAACTGGTTCCTGAATCGGAATATCAACTGCAGCTTGTGGAATAGGAACTTGTTCAGGAATAGGAATTTGTGGAACTGGTATCTGTTGTTGTTGAACTTGTTGTTGGTGTGGAACTTGTTGTTGTGCGGGTTGTTGTGGTTGTTGCTGTTGTTGTTGTGGTTGAACATTAACACCTTGAGCTTGAGCAAGTTCATTAGGATGAAACCAGTTGTCATTAGGTGGTGCAACATAATCAGGATTGATTAAGTGCCCAAACAGTGGAGTATTGACTGGAATCAAAGCAGCATTCTACTGTTTCACCTTTGTACAGTCAGTAAAGATACGTTTTGACATCGGTGTCAAAGTCAACCTTATAGCATGATGTGGAAGATCCGGAATAAGATGATTGAGTATCATTTGAATAAATCGATGATACATCAAGAAACTTTGACCTTCAGCCGGATTTATCTGCATTACCATCTCCCGATAAAAATACAGAGGAAAATTGAATCTTTTATTCAATGTTAAGGCCACCATAGCTGTTTGAAGAGTCATCTTCAAGCCATCTGTACCAGCTTTTCGCGGAGAGATGCATTGTATAATCACATGCATAAAATACCTCAATTAACCTACTAGTCCACCTTTCCTAGCTTGTGATCATTTTGTCGTCCACTATAACCCATCCTTTAAAAACAACCCATAGTAAGAGTGTTAGGATAAGAAATTGGATCTTCAGCATTTCCTCCCAAATCAAGAGCAGCACGAATCGTCTCTTCTGAAATTGCAATCTCGGTATTGTTTACCGTTGCACGAAGGACATGTGGTTCCACATCGATATCTTGATGTACCGTATCCCAGAATTGTTGTATATACACCAAGCTAATATAGGGATCCGCAGATAATGCAACATGCAGTCTTGATCGATTCAGAAAATTGATGATGCCTTGAAAATGAACTGCTTCTGGCATATTAGGATCTAACAACGCCACTTGATTATGCTTATATCGGACAACATAACAAACATTAGTAGACTAACACATATACGAAACAACAAAAAATTTTCAAACAAAAAAAATTTTTTTAAAAATTTCAAACAAAAAAATTTCAAAACAAAAAAAAATCACAAGTCCTTTTCACTACTGACCCCTAGGCGAACTTAATAAGTTTTCTTAGTAGTGCAAGAGGCGAACTTATTAAGTTCGCCTGACAAGTTCGCTTCGAACAAGTTCGCTTGGAACAAGTTCGCCTGAACCTGAGACGTTTCAAATTCAAACACAGATTTCTCAAACTTCGGCAAATCGATAGACATTGTGAAATACACATATAAAATCAATCGAATATCACATTAGAACAAAAAATGATGATCAATTTTATATTTAGGTAAAAAATTAGGTAAAAAATGTCCTTGAAACAGATCGATGAAAACCGAGATGAAAAACCATCGAATACACTCAATTTAGCGGATGAAAATCAACGAAAATACCTTTGTTAGATTCGCAATGCAATTTTGATCAAGATACAAACAGAAATTAACACTCATAACACAGTTTTAAAATTTTGAGAAATTTGGGTTAAGTTCGCTCGAGTCTGATGAAGATGATAAGAAGGACAAGTTCGCCTGATTCAACACTTAATCAGATTAAGTTCGCTTGATTAAGCGAACTTGTTAAGTTCGCTTAACAAGCCTTCGACGAACAAGATAAGTTCGCTTCACCCTTAAGTTCGCTTCACCCTAGACTGGAAATTAAGTTCGCTTCACTGATTTAAGCGAACATATTAAGTTCGTTTCACTGTACACAGGCGAACTTAATAACTTTTCCAACGTTTTTGCCTTGAACACAAATTTTACCAACTTCAACCTTTCAAATCTTGAACATCCGTCAACAACACATATTTGATCCAATCCCGAACAATTTTAATAAAAGTTTAGAATTTTCATGGAAAGTAAAAATCAAAATCTTTTTAAATTTTATCTATACAGACAGAAACACATATTTTTGATTTTTCTCTGTACAAACTGAAATCATATATTTTTGGTTTTTCTCTATACAAACAAAAATCACATATTTTTTGTTTTTCTCTAGTCAAACAAAAAACACATATTTTTGGTTTGAACATCATGAGCAAGAAGATCATATCAGTATTCAATTAATTCATCATACATATTATTAATAACAAAGGGTAACCTATAGTAAGAGACCATTCAACTCAATTTTGTGCATTTTGCAACTTTTTTCTTTTTGAAACTCGTTTAATTTGAATAATATTTGAAATGATACGCGATAAATTTCAAAGTAAATAAGATCAGGTTATAAAATGCTCTTTTATTTATACCGAATTTGAAATATAAAGCCTGAATTCTTAAAATTGTCAATATTATATTACTTGAAACTATAAGCGTTTTTTTACTTTAGTAAGAGCTGTCACTGGTTTAGGAACATCATAATATCCCATATAGTCATAAGTAGGATGCACATATCCTTCAAATATAGATGTCCAAAAGTTTTCATCAGTTTCTGATACGAACTGTTCGAACCGGACTTTCCAGCTATGAAAATCTGATAAGCACAAAAGTCTCGGTGGCATAGTTCCAATATCATTATCATCACACGAAATTGACATTTTGAAATTTTTGCGAAAATATCCGGAAAAAATTTCCCGCCAAAACTCTTTTTAAAAAAATTTTCGAAAATTCAAAATTTCAAAAATGATCCGAAACAAGCATATAAATTTTCCCTAAAAAATTTGAACAAGATGAAATTTCCCGCCAAAATACTTGTTAAGTTCGCCTGTCTGAGCGAACTTAATAAGTTCGCCTGACTGAACCATCCAAGCGAACTTGTTAAGTTCGCCTGATTAAGTTCGCCTACTGATTAGGTTCGCTTAAAACTGTGAGAAGCGAACTTAACAAGTTCGCCTGCTGCTAAGTTCGCCTGCACAGAATTCAGCAAGTTCGCTTGCTTCAACAGATTCAAAATCAAGAACTCTTCAGACCAAACTCGCGAACCAGGAAACACACGGAAATCATCATTAATCACTGATTTGAAGGAATTAAACAAAATTGGACCGTAGGATTGTGTAATTTGTCAAATAGAAGCTTTCTATCGGATCAATTTCATCATAATCCTCTTCAAAAACACCAAATCAGATCAAAATCAGTCTTGAAAACTCCATTGAAATGAAAAACTCAAAAATGTCAAAGATGATGAATTTGATGTTGATTGGACACGAAAACACCTTGAATCTTTTTCTAATCAAGAGCAATAGCTCTGATACCACTTGTAGGTCCAGGTAACTCAACTACTGATCGAACTTGTGATACGACGTTTCTATAACACGAAGTGCGGAATCCTTCGTGTTAACGTTTGTATACTAACCGACAATTCAAACAACACACATAAATAAACTTCTCAAATATATTCAGATTCACAATGGTTTACAAACTCAATCAGATAAATCGTTCTCTCTGTTCTCTCTGTTCTGTGTTTTGTCTAATGACTCTGTAAACTCATATATATAGAAACTAACCTGCTGTAAGCGAACTTATTAAGTTCGCCTCTGATAGACCAGGCGAACTTAACAAGTTCGCCTCTAGGCATACTTTTACAAACACTTAGCAACTTTATACAATTACATAACAAAAACATAAAGACACAAAATCTAACTATTACAAGCTTTTGTCATTACAAATCTATGTCCTAACACTTACTTGCAACACCTTATTCCAGCTTCTCACCATCTCTAGCCATTTCTCTTTTGTCATACCAGTTTCCTTGTATAACACTGGTTCCTCATCTTGAACTTCAGGAACAATAGTCGGGGAACAAGGCTTTGTGACTTCAAGATCAGTATCCATTGACTCTATAA
Source organism: Smallanthus sonchifolius (assembly GCA_023525975.1). Taxonomy (NCBI): domain Eukaryota; kingdom Viridiplantae; phylum Streptophyta; class Magnoliopsida; order Asterales; family Asteraceae; genus Smallanthus; species Smallanthus sonchifolius. The sequence goes on from CM042025.1 coordinate 76,926,575, forward strand.
TTCCCTCTGGCTTTTCTTCAGGAACCATATTATCATGTATAAAGTCCATAGAAATATTCAATCCATCATAACCCTAATATCTCACTCTCCTCAAGATCAGACAAATCATCTTCAACTACATCATCCTCAGTAACATCATCCAAGTCAAGTGTAACATCCCATAAATAAAACAACATTTATAATGACGGATTAGAATGCGAGAAAGAACGGAATAAACGAACGAGGCATGACGGGCTGGGCCGGATGTGCCGGTAAACTTGGATGGTGAAGTTGGGGAGGAGTCCCCTCGCTATAAATAGCCATGAAGACCTATTTCTCTCATTTACACATTATAGAGAGAGAAACCGCAGAGGGAGAAAGTTGTTGGATTGAACCGCAAAGCAAGTATCTCATTCCTCTACTACTCGTGAGCAAAACCTCCGAACTAGAAGCTCGATTCAGGTAACAACTCAATCTAGATCTGAGTTTTTCGTTTATGTGGGTTTTCTGGTATTTTCGTAAAAAGGATGGGTTTTTATGCACGAATTGAGAAATGGACTTCAGATCTGTGATCACGAACGAAAACTACAAGTTTTAAACGTAAAAAGTTAGAATCTTGAACGTGATCAGATATGGCGGCCATTTGTATGCAAACTTAGGGTTTTGGGGAAGATGACAGCCCCACAGGCGAACTTGTCAAGTTTGCCTGGGAGGATTAAGCGAACTTAATAAGTTTGCTGGATATGAGTTTTAGAGAAATTAGATAAGTTCGCTGGTGTATGTTCACCTGATTTCAAGTAGAAGCGAACTTGGTAAGTTTGTTGGACATATGACAAAGGGCAAACTTAGCCTAAGTTCGACTGTATGTTCGCCAGATTGGTAAAGGGGCTAACTTAACTTAAGTTCGCCTAGTTCAGTATTGTTAAACATTTAGGGTCGGGATAGGATCTGATGTGTATTTAACTACTCAATTCAGATCATGTGCGACGTTGTTGGGCCTTCGATTAGGACAACGAGACTAGCTTATCAGTTGAGTTCTAGAAGCTCTCTTTTAAATGTTTTGAATAATATTTTTGGGTTGGTGTGCATATGTAACGATGTGACTATTGGTATTACTCAAGAGAAATATGTTCATTGAAGCTTGTAAAACATCAACTTGTCCTTGTAATCCAGTCACTTGGGCTTCTAAACATGCAACTTTAGATTCTAAGACCTTAATCTTTTTATCTTTATCGGTAGTTGAAGGTTCTGCTTGATCACTTGTCCTGAGAGGAATAGTAGGAGTATTGGTATTAGATGGAGTAGGAGTTATTATCAAAGAATCAACAAAATCTACATCATCATCTACTTATGTTCTTGCCTTAGCAATCTTCTTCCTTGCCTTAGGTGAATCAGGCACATACTTTGAATCAGAAGATTCATCCCGTAATGTTCTCTTTCCTAAAGTATCACTGGGAGGAGGACCCCTTGCTGACTTTCTTCTTGGTAGTGATTTCTTTCTTCCCTTTGGTGGTGGAACTTTTGGTGCCTTAGCCAACTGAGCATAGTGCCCAGGGCTAAAATCCAGTTCAGTTTCCTTAGAGTCCTCTTACTCTCCACCATCATTACCTTTATCACCAGCACTTTCACTACTAGAACTATCAGTGTCTGTATCTTCTTCTTGAACATTTTCAACCTAGGGTTGAGGAGAAGGAACATTCACATTTTATGGTTCATTATGAACTTCAACATTCTCTTATTCAGCATTATCATCCTTTACATTCTCTTGTATAACCTCATCAACATTAGGTTCTATCACTTGTTCAGGTTGTGCTGGCTGTTCTTGTTGTTGTACATGTGGCAGTACAGGTTGTTGTTGTGATTGTTGTTCCCGTTGTTGTGCTGGTTGTGCTTGTTCTTGTTCTTCATCAACATTAATCCAGTGGTGTCACACCCCCAATTTCAACTAATGGGGTTTTACCGTTTTGGGAAGCGAAAACCAGGATCTCAGTCATTAGTTACATTGAACGACTCTACATGGGACTTAAATGAAAATTTCATAACAATCAGAGTTTAATGCGAAAGCGTAAAGAAAAGTAAATGTGCAAAACACACGCGCCCAAAAAGTGCAAAAGTCCAAACCAACACAATTCAAAATAGTCCAAATAGTTTAATAAAACATAAATAAAAAAAGAATCTCATGCATGTCCTATGTGTGCACATGTGCCTTATCTTAGCGACCTAAGAAAACTTGTAAGAAAAGATGTCAACACGAGATTAGTGAGTTCACAGGTTTCAATAAATAAATAGACGTTTACCAGATTATTGATCATTCAATATGTATCTATATGTAGCTAACCTATGTTCATGTTTAACTTAAGCGCTCGTAACCGAAGCTGACTGTTTGTTTATTTGCCTCCTGCCAGGTATATACAAACTACCTAGCGTGACCGGCATAAGGTCGATATCAAGTTTATGACTAGTTAGTTCAAGCTTACTGTAAGGGCCCCTAAACCGGGTGACCTCACTTGTTGAATTTACTCATAAACATAGTCATAAATACTGAACTTAAATTAAAAACAGTCATCATTCAATTACAAAACATAACAGCGGAAGTCTTAACACATATATTAAAGTGGGATGTCAGTCTTGTGTCGGGTAACCTTCACGCCTTCGCACAACCCTTTCCTTTGTTACCTGAAATGTATACTAAAAGTCAGCTAACGCTGGTGAGTTCTAGTTTAAAGACAACCATACATAAAATTTATCTTATCATGAATACAATGTATATATGTATATTCGTACTTTTAAATATTCTTTACTTTGCTGTTCTCACATAACATTCATTGACGGTATATACATATGTACATACATACTTTCTTTGAGAGAACACATATTGGCCATAATCTTAAGGGTGATCAACCCGTCATACTTGTCGTGAATGTCACGAAGACATCGCAGTCAGAGCTACCGTCGTCGCCCGTTTCATTACCGTCCGGCTCTAGAAAACCGTCCGTCATATCATTAAATCCGTCCGGCAACCTTTGTCCGTCCGCTCTTTACCGTCCTACCGTCGTAGTCCGTCATTTTTTTATCCGTCTGCCCTAAGGCATCCGTTTCGCACGTGACCATTATGTATGCAACCGTTCTACATTAGTTAAGGTTTGCTTCGACCGTCCATTAATACCTTTTCATACGTCCTAGCTTGCGAAGGAACGTTTTTGTCCCGGTTGCAAAATAGTCACGTGGTCGTCCGTCTACCGAAGTAGCCGTTGTCACAGAAGGGTTTATAATGTTTACATTCATTCATAACATGCAATATATATGTAATATAAAGCAAGATTTCATTCTTTATACGTTATGTCCTTCTTTCATTCATTCTTTATAGTCATACGCTTCATTCTTTATTCATAATTCATTTTCATATATAAATATTTATATATATATATATATATATACGTATGATCACATTGACATTTATAACATTTATTCATTTAGTGTATACACTTCAGCCCCAAAACATTTATAAATCATTTGCACATAACATACAAGGGGGCACATAGAACTCACATGATGAGTAGTTTCTGTAATACACTAAGCTGGCTACTGAGCTTCACTAATGTCGCTCACGTTCTGTATAATAAAGTCATACACATAAGGTGGTGCTCCTAGATGACACTAGACATTACTATGCTTGAACCTAGTAGTTTCGATTGATTAGCTTATTTCGAAACTTGGTAGTTTCGATAGGTTGTTTATGTCGAAACTTGGTAGTTTCGATAGGTTTTTTCTGTCGAAACTTGGTAGTTTCGATAGGTAACTTATGTATTATCTTAGCTTCGGATCGGGGGCTCATATCGAAACTATGGTAGTTTCGATTGGGTCTGCATATATCAAAACTGGGTAGTTTCGATAGGTCTGCACATATCGAAACTAAGTAGTTTCGATGAACCATATCGAAACTAAGTAGTTTCAATGAACCATATCGAAACTAAGTAGTTTCGATGGGTCTGCACTTATCGCCTTCCCCAAAAAATCCGAATGTTCTGCATGCGAATCTGATCATGTCGATATCTAAATTTTCTTTGATCAAAACGTTCGTTTTTCATTCTAGATGCTATACCTAAGTTCACTTTCAAGTTTCATCCGCAAAATCGTTATCTTTTTAGCCAAAACCCGAAAACTCCCAAAACTAACAAAAACTCATAATGTGATCGAATCGTTACCTGGATTGGATTTCTGATTCAGAGGATATGATCACGAGAACAGCAGCAACGTTCTCCTGAATTCCCGAGTTGATCCGTCACTTTCTCTCTCTAGACCCGAGCTCTCCTTTCTCTCTAAAAGCTGCGTGAGTTGGGGAAATGAGCAGGGAAGAGGGCTGCCTTGCCTCTTATGTGCATGGGCTTCCCTCGGCCCATTGAAGCCGGGCCCAGGCCCTCTCCCTTTTTGTTTAAATATTCTCACTAAATCACCGGTCTCGCTATATTTATTCGTTTTATTATTTTTGGGATGTTACAAGTCTACCCTCCTTAAGGAGGTTTCGTCCTCGAAACTGTTCGTACGTTAAACAATTGAGGGTATAGTCCCCTCATCTCGTCTTCCTTTTCCCATGTAGCTTCTGACCCTTTTCTGTGCTTCCATTGTATCTTGACTAACGGTATCGACTTATTGCGTAGTCGTTTTTCAGCTCGGTCAAGAATGGTTATTGGTTCTTCTACATAGTTTAGGCTGCTATCCACTTCGATCTCGTCGTAAGGTATGTGAGCTGTGTCGTCAGCTAGGCATTTGCGTAAGTGCGACACGTGAAACGTAGGGTGTATTCCACTAAGCTCAACGGGTAGGTCGAGTCTGTAAGTAACTTGACCCACTCTTGCTAAATCTTGAAAGGCCCGACAAACCTTGGGCTTAGTTTGCCACGCTTCCTGAATCGGATGATTCCTTTCCATGGTTATACTTTCAACAGTACCATGTCCCCCACTTGAAACTCTAAATCCCTTCTTCTCTTATCCGCGTATGATTTCTGTCTGTCTTTTGCGGCTTTCATTCTAGCCTTGATTTGATCAAATTTTTCAGAAGTTGCTTTGACCATTTCGAGACTTGCAAAATCCTTCTGCCCAATTTCCCCACAACAAACCGGGGTTCTGCATTTTCTCCCATATAACATTTCAAATGGCGGCATGCCAATAGTCGTGTGATAGCTGTTGTTATATGAAAATTCTGCCAATGGTAGATGGCTATCCCAACTCCCACCAAAGTCAATGATACAGGCCCGGAGCAAGTCCTCCAAGGTCTGAATGGTCCTTTCAGACTGGCCATCGGTTTGAGGGTGGTAAGCGGTGCTGATGTTCAGTCTTGAGCCCATCGCTTCGTTGAATTTCTTCCAAAATCTAGATGTGAATCTAGTATCCCTGTCGGACACAATTGACAGCGGCATACCATGTCTACTCACAATTTTCTTGATAAATACTTCTGCTAGCTTTTCAGACGAAGAAGTCTCACGTATTGGCAAGAAGTGAGCACTTTTCGTCAAGCGGTCGACGATCACCCAAATGGTGTCATTGCCTTTAGCTGTTCGCGGTAGCTTGGTAATGAAGTCCATTGTGATCTCCTCCCATTTCCATTCTGGTATTGGTAAAGGTTGCATTTTACCGCATGGTTTCTGGTGCTCGGCCTTAACTAGTGAACATGTTAGACACTTGTTCACGTATTCGGTCACATCATTCTTCATGCCAGGCCACCAGTACTCTTTCTTCAAGTCTTGATACATTTTGTTTGTCCCGGGGTGGATAGAATAACGAGACTTATGGGCCTCATCAAGTATTTTGGCTCTAAGCTCGCCAATCTTAGGTATCCACATCCGGCCAAACCTAGTTCGTACTCCGTATGCATTTGTATCTAAGTTCCCTTGTTGTCCTACTATCCTTTCCCGTTTCACATTTCTTTCTAACAGTGCTTCATCTTGTGCCTTTGTTATTTCACCCATCAAATCTGGCGTTATGATCAGCTGACACGCTTTGATCCGAATAGGTACCGATTCTTCCTTTCTACTTAAAGCGTCAGCCACTACGTTTGCCTTGCCTGGATGGTACAATATCTCACAGTCATAGTCTTTCAGTAGCTCTAACCACCTTCTTTGCCTCATGTTTAGTTCCTTTTGTTTGAATAAGTATTTCAAGCTTTTGTGATCGGAGTAGATGGTGCATTTAACTCCATACAGGTAGTGCCTCCATATTTTTAACGCGAAAACTACTGCTGCTAATTCTAGATCATGTGTTGGGTAGTTAACCTCGTGAATCTTTAGTTGTCGTGAAGCATAAGCAATTACCTTTCCTCGTTGCATAAGCACGCAACCTAAACCCTGCCCCGAAGCGTCAGAGTAGACTACCAAGTCTTCATTTCCCTCAGGTAGTGTTAAGACTGGAGCTTAGGTCAATCGTGTCTTAAGTTCCTCAAACGCGTTGTTTTGGGTTGGACCCCATTCATACTTTATTGCCTTCCATGTCAGTTTGGTTAGTGGCGAGGCAATTCTTGAGAAATCTTGAATGAACCTTCGATAGTAGCCTGCCAATCCTAGAAAACTTCGTATCTCTGTTGGTGTCTTTGGGATGTTCCATTCCTTTACTGTCTCGATCTTTGCAGGATCCAACATGATGCCATTTGGGTTTATTACATGACCTAGGAATTGGACTTCCTTAAGCTAGAACGCGCATTTGTAGAATTTTGCGTACAGCTTTTCCTGCTTTAGCACTTCTAGAACCTCTCTTAGGTGACAGTGGTGATCACCCTCGCTTTTCGAACATATCAAGATGTCGTCTATAAAAACTATTACTGATCGATCCAACATGGGTCGACACACTCTATTCATCAAATCCATGAACGCTGCTGGAGCGTTAGTCAACCCGAAGGACATCACGAGGAATTCATAATGTCTATAACGCGTGCGAAACGCGGTCTTTGGTACGTCTTCTTCCCTTACTCTTAACTGATGGTAACCCGACCTAAGATCGATCTTTGAGAACCAACTCGCACCTTGCAGTTGATCAAAAAGGTCGTCTATTCTAGGCAATGGGTATTTGTTCTTTACTGTCCTCTTGTTCAATTCGTGGTAGTCGATGCACATACGCATGCTGCCATCCTTCTTCTTTACAAATAGTACCGGAGCGCCCCATGGTGAGATGCTCGGTCTAATAAATCCTTTTTCGGTTAGTTCCTCTAGTTGAGACATCAATTCTTTCATTTCTGACGGAGCCAATCGGTAGGGGGCTTTGGCAACGGGCTCCGCTCCTGGCAGTAAATCTGAAATTCTATTTCCCGATCGGGTGGCAACCCAGGTAGATCTTCAGGGAATACTTCCGGAAAGTTGCACACCACGGGTACATTCTTGAGTTCTTTCGTTTTCATTCTATCATCAATAACATACGCCAGATAAGCTTCGCAACCGCGCCTCATGTAACTTTCGGCCTTAATCATCGAGATGATGTTCGGCATAGTGCAATTCCAATCCCCATAAACCGTAATTGGACTGCCGCTTGGAGCTTTGAGGTGTATTCTTTTACGTTTACATATGATATGAGCTTCATTGGCAGCTAGCCAATCCATACCCAATACTATATCGAATCCTCCTAAGGTGAGAAGGAATAATCTAGAAGGAAACTTATGACCCTCTATTTCTATGATACAATCCTCTGTTACTTGGAACACTGCCGAATTTTTACCCACGGCAGTTTGTACGCTAAAGGCTTTTATTATGGTGTTGATAGTGCAATCCAGTTTACCGACAAAATGCATTTGATATGAAGCTTTTACTAGCACCAGAATCGAATAAAATAGCAGCACGTTCATCATTAACTAGAAACGTACCTGACACGACATCATGGTTTCCCCTTGCTTCTTCCTCAGTTAAGGCATAGGCCCGAGTCCTTGCCTTTTGTTGTTCCTGTTCCTTCTCCTTTCCCGAACCAGATTGGCCGGCCTTCCTGCAGTTCTTTGTCAGATGCCCGAACAATCCACATACTTGGCATTTGGCGTCCTTCCAACAATCTCGAGAGTAGTGCCCCGGCCTCCCGCACTTATAACACACGGTGGTGCCGATTCGACACTCGCCACTATGTTGCTTTCCACATTTCTTGCACGTTTCATATCCGTCCAACCTCGGTTTCTTAATTTCAGTTGTTTCATTCCCTCTTCCGGTGCCTCTAGACGGATTCTCCCACTTTCTCTTTTGTGTCACAGGTGCCGGGTCCTCGTTGGCATAATCGTCGTAAACGATTCCAGACAGGTTGACTACCGACTCGAAGGTTGAGGGTAGGTTGGCTTTTACGTGGACACGGACCCTTTGTGGCAGACCCTTGACATAGTATTTGATCATACGTTCTTCGGTTTCCACCAAGTGTGGTACCAGTTGGGCCAGCTCGTTGAACCTTGAAGTATATTGGAGATGAGTCTTGTCGCCAACTTTGAAGTTTAGGAACTCGTTCTCCACACGATCAATCTCATTCTGTGGTCAGAACTTTTGGATTACGAGCTTTTTCAAGTCTTCCCATGTGATTCTGGCAAGAGCATGTGGTGACTTTGTTCTTTGAATATTTCTCCACCAACCTAGTGCTTCATTGGTGAAAGAATGAGCAACATATTTAACCGCCTGGTCTGGTCGGCACTCACTGTTGTTGATTACAGCGTTCATTCTCTCAATCCATTCCAAAGTAGCCACCGAATCCTTGCTACCATCAAACTTGGGTGGGTCTCCATCTTTGAAACCTTTATAAGTGCACCCTTTAGTGCTTAACCCCACTTTTATCTCATCCCCGTCGCTGTCATATACTTTTCTTTATTGCCTCAGATAGTAGATCAGGCAATACCTTCTTCAAAGTGAGCACAACTTCACGGGCAATAGCATCCCTGACTTCAGGTTCCAACTGTATAGGCCCTGGACTGTCGTCCCTAATTGGGGTCACTTCTGTTTCATGCACACTTTCGGTGTGCTCTGCGTGCACACTCTCTTCTTCTTCAAATCTTGGGTTCAACGGAAGTCTACCTCGTCGACCAGTGCGACCGCCTCGAGGTCCTGTTCTTCCTCCACCAGCCATAGTTCTTAATTTCTTGATAGTTAAAAAGGGAATATATCAATGTCATTTCTTCAGATCATAGTTTGGAACAGTACGAGCAAGGTAAATTCTTAATTACAGTGACCGGTTTGTGATTACTAATTTACATTGCTTTTCGGATTCGAAACTCTTCAAATCAGTCGTGGCATTAACATCTATTTGTTCTAAGTTAAGGTATCTATTCCTATGCTAAAGCATTAACTTTATGACTTACTTACCGTGCTAGCGTTGGCGTTGGTTACCCATACTGACATCCGTGCGTTGGTCCCATAATCAGTTTGAGTCTAGACATTTAGGGATGTCTAAATCTCTCAAACTATTGCTCTGATACCAACTTGTAAGGGCCCCTAAACCGGGTGACCTCACTTGTTGGATTTACTCATAAACATAGTCATAAATACTGAACTTAAATTAAAAACAGTCATCATTCAATTACAAAACATAACAGCGGAAGTCTTAACACATATATTAAAGTGGGATGTCAGTCTTGTGTCGGGTAACCTTCACGCCTTCGCACGACCCTTTCCTTTGTTACCTGAAATGTATACTAAAATTCAGCTAACGCTGGTGAGTTCTAGTTTAAAGACAACCATACATAAAATTTATCTTATCATGAATATAATGTATATATGTATATTCGTACTTTTAAATATTCTTTAATTTGCTGTTCTCACATAACATTCATTGAGGGTATATACATATGTACATACATACTTTCTTTGAGAGAACACATATTGGCCATAATCTTAAGGGTGATCAACCCGTCATACTTGTCGCGAATGTCACGAAGACATCGCAGTCAGAGCTACCGTCGTCGCCCGTTTCATTACCGTCCGGCTCTAGAAAACCGTCCGTCATATCATTAAATCCGTCCGGCAACCTTTGTCCGTTCGCTCTTTACCGTCCTACCGTCGTAGTCCGTCATTTTTTTATACGTCTGCCCTAAGGCATCCGTTTCCCACGTGACCATTATGTATGCAACCGTTCTACATTAGTTAAGGTTTGCTTCGACCGTCCATTAATACCTTTTCATACGTCCTAGCTTGCGAAGGAACGTTTTTGTCCCGGTCGCAAAATAGTCACGTGGTCGTCCGTCTACCGAAGTTGCCGTTGTCACAGAAGGGTTTATAACGTTTACATTCATTCATAACATGCAATATATATGTAATATAAAGCAAGATTTCATTCTTTATACGTTATGTCCTTCTTTCATTCATTCTTTATAGTCATACGCTTCATTCTTTATTCATAATTAATTTTCATATATAAATATTTATATATATATATATATATATATATATATATATACGTATGATCACATTGACATTTATAACATTTATTCATTTAGTGTATACACTTCAGCCCCAAAACATTTATAAATCATTTGCACATAACATAGAAGGGGGCACATAGAACTCACATGATGAGTAGTTTCTGTAATACACTAAGTTGGCTACTGAGCTTCACTAATGTCGCTCACGATCTGTATAATAAAGTCATACACATAAGGTGGTGCTCCTAGATGACACTAGACATTACTATGCTTGAACCTAGTAGTTTCGATTGATTAGCTTATATCGAAACTTGGTAGTTTCGATAGGTTGTTTCTGTCGAAACTTGGTAGTTTCGATAGGTAGTTTCGATAGGTAACTTATGTATTATCTTAGCTTCGGATCGGGGGCTTATATCGAAACTATGGTAGTTTCGATTGGGTCTGCATATATCGAAACTGGGTAGTTTCGATAGGTCTGCACATATCGAAACTAAGTAGTTTCGATGAACCATATCGAAACTAAGTAGTTTCGATGGGTCTGCACTTATCGCCTTCCCCAAAAAATCTGAATGTTCTGCATGCGAATCTGATCATGTCGATATCTAAATTTTCTTTGATCAAAACGTTCGTTTTTCATTCTAGATGCTATACCTAAGTTCACTTTCAAGTTTCATCCGCAAAATCGTTATCTTTTTAGCCAAAACCCGAAAACTCCCAAAACGAACAAAAACTCATAATGTGATCGAATCGTTACCTGGATTGGATTTCTGATTCAGAGGATATGATCACGAGAACAGCAGCAACGTTCTCCTGAATTCCCGAGTTGATCCGTCACTTTCTCTCTCTAGACCCGAGCTCTCCTTTCTCTCTCTAAAAGCTGCGTGAGTTGGGGAAATGAGCAGGGAAGAGGGCTGCCTTGCCTCTTATGTGCATGGGCTTCCCTCGGCCCATTGAAGCCGCGCCCAGGCCCACTCCCTTTTTGTTTAAATATTCCAACTAAATCACCGGTCTCGCTATATTTATTCGTTTTATTATTTTTGGGATGTTACACTTACAACCCTTAAGAATGTGGGTTGCTTCAATCATTTGACCATCAGCTATCTCTATTACATACTTAGCTTCTAACAGAATTGGGGTTCCTTTTATCATATCACTAAGTTTCTTAGATATAAAACTCCTATCAGCAACAATGTCAAAAAGGACAAAAGCAAAGTAATTATTTAAGATAAACTTACCGGTGACCACATTATGATCATAACGAGCTTATCCAGATCCTAGCACGAAGGCTCGTCCCTTCACACCATTCCCTCTGTTATTGCAGTTGTTGCCACCATTGTTGTTATTCTGATTAGGGTTGTGATTTCCATTACCTCCCTTCTTTAACTGAGGACAATTCTTCTGAAAATGTCCCTCTTTCCCACACTCGAAACAACCCTTAGTAGACCCAGGCTGTTGAAAAGGCTGCTTGGCTTGCAACTCACCCCTACAATCTTTGGCAGCATGACCTATTTTGCCACACCGCTGACAACGGTTTCAAACCCTGAAGTGATGAATGTTGCACTTGTTACACTTGGGAGACTTCCCCGTGTAACCACACTGATTTTGACTTGGAGAGGTTGTCTGGTTGAAGTTCTTAGTAGGCTCAAACCTACGCTGCTACTGCTGAGGTTAGTTGGGTTGGGGTCCTTTGGAGATGGAGTGAGAGTTGGAGTGGTGATCAAACTTGCGCTTATGATTTTTGGTAGCTTTAGAAACCGAACCCCTTGGGGGTAAAGTCCTTTGAGTCACCGCCTGATCGGTTAGCTTGTGGGCTAGTCTGATCGTCTGCTGGATGGTAGTAGGGTTGGATGAAGTAACCATACTTTAAATATGAGGCACTAGACCTCCAATATATAGCTCGATCCTCTTGTTGTCCGGAGTCACCATATGTGGGCACATGGTAGCAAGCTCATGGGAGCGAGTGGTATACAACTCAATTTTAGAACCTTCTATTTTCAGGATCCAAAATTCACCTTCCAACTTCTGAATTTCATCGCGAGGACAGTACTTCTCCTTGATCATCGTCTTAAACTCCTCCCACGGGAGTCTATTTGCCATGGCCAGACCCAACATCTGGACCTGAGCGTCCCACCACATGAGAGTCGGGCCCTCCAAAGTTCCAGCGGCGAACTTGGCCTGATTAGCCACTGGGTAGTTGCACATGGCAATCACCGATTCTACTTTTTCGAACAAATGGAGTAGTCCGACAGCTCCTTCAGCTCCACTAGAGGTGTGGGGGCTTACAGTCCATAAATGCTTTGAAGGTGCAGGCTGGTTGCTGATTCTGCTGACCTGGATTTAGAAACAAAATGTAGGTTCAAGGTTATAGGGCTTAGGAAAGGCGCTTTGAGAGATGAATTGACCTCACTAGTCAACAACTAAAGCATTTACCTACAGCATTCTGTGCTGCTAGAGCCTCAGCCACACTGCTGTCATGTTGATGGTACCGCGGCCACCACCACGACCTCCATGTTCTCTTCCCGACATGATTCATTACATTCACAAATGCAAAACAATGAGAAATATGTCGCATATTAAACATTATTTATGTACAAGTAAGGAAATACAACATCTAATATTTTGAAAATTAAATAAATTATAAGGCTACATAATAAATAATTCAAACATTAAACTTCTCATGCTTTTATTGAATGGGAACGACCTTACCCATCTAGGTTTGAAAAGAGAAATAACATAAGTAAAACACGAATGAAAAGGAAAGATAGAATAGAAAGATCATCAAACATCCTCGTCATCGGAAGAAACGTATGATTGTACATCGTCGATCTCCACTGGTTCCTCCTCGGGTGGCTCCTCCTCCAAGGTCTCATCCTCGAAGGCTCCTCCTCGCCATCTAAAAGTGGAATGTCCTCACGAAATAGGGCTGCTTGCAGTTTGGCTTCTAAGTGAGTCACTCTCTCTTGAAGTCCTTCAGCAGCATGGTCTGCTACTTGCAGTTGGGCTTCCAGGTTAGCCACTCTCTCCAGAATCCCTCCTACATCCTGGTCCGAGGTGTCCACCCTCGTCTCCAAATGTGTAACCCGATCCACCAAAACGTTATGGACTTGATCCACCCACCTTGTTCTCCTCTATTTGTGACTCTCACTGCAGAATGTCAGGTATCTCATCAGTAGCATCTTTCACAATGCTCAACTCCCTAGACATGTAAAATACAAAAGCTGCAAAAGCTTGTTCCATAGTGCATGGCAAGCTAGGTAAAGTAGATGATGAGGAAGTGGAACCAAAGTAGGGTGATGGGACATTTCCCATTTCGATCCATCTTTAGATCATTTGCGGGTATGCATTCCAATTGCGAGCAGGATTCGTTGCTTGCGCGCTACTCGGTTCACCCTAATCAATCGAATAGTCACTAGAACTAGTCTGGCGTCTTTTGGGCTCCGGGGATAGTAGGATAGGTGCATCATGTCCTGGTGCCTTAGGTGATGGTGGTGGAGTTGACGACATGTTTCGGTAACATAATATATAAGTGCCAAACATCCAAATGTTTATGACATGTAACTAATGTGTGAGGTTGTAGTGTAGTATGCAATCCTAGTTCTCTATAACCAATGGCTCTGATACCAATCTATCACACCCCCAATTTCAACTAACAGGGTTTTACCATTTTGGGAAGAGACAAACCAGGATCTCAGTCATTAGTTACATTGAACTACTCTACATGGGACTTAAATGAAAATATCATAACAATCAGAGTTTAATGCGGAAACATAAAGAAAAGTAAATGCGCAAAACACACTCGCCCAAAAAGTCCAAAAGTCCAAACCAACACAATTCAAAATAGTCCAAACAGTTTAATAAAACATAAATAAAAAAAAGAAACACATGCATGTCCTATGTGTGCACCTGTGCCTTATCTTATCGACCTGAGAAAACATGTAAGAAAAGATGTCAACACGAGGTTGGTGAGTTCACAAGTTTCAATATATAAAGAAACACATGAACATAAATAAAAAAAAGAAACACATGCATGTCCTATGTGTGCACCTGTGCCTTATCTTACCGACCTGAGAAAACATGTAAGAAAAGATGTCAACACGAGGTTGGTGAGTTCACAAGTTTCAATATATAAATAAACGTTTACCAGATTATTGATCATTCAATATGTATCTATAGGTAGATAACCTATGTTCATGTTTAACTTAAGCGCTCGCAACCGTAGCTGAATGTTTGTTTATTTGCCTCCTACCAGGTCTATCAACCCCGGCGATGTGAGTAGGCTAATATATCACCCGTTCGACCTCCATTCGAGTTAGCGCGACTAACGCGGGTTTGGCTTGTCAAACCCAGTAGTACTAGTAAATATTACCTCGCTAAGATCCATATTAATGATCCGATGTATGATGAGGACTTTCAGTGATAGCGTGTTACGCTTAGCTTTAACATTTAAAACACTTGAATACAATATTCCAAAAATAGTATGTAACATGTTTTCTCCCCCAAGATAAAACAGTAAAAGGGGCCGTGAAAATTCATCTGCGTTGCGTAGTAGGTAGTATCACATAAGAGATAAGTTGAAACCACAAGTGAAAGTCTCAGACGACTTACGTATGCCCTAAAATTATAAACACATAAATTAGGGACAAGTTGGGATTTGCGACGACGACACGGAAAGTTTGAATGTCTTAACGCATTCTAAGGATTTAAGAGTAGACGAACGTGTCTATAGGAATAAGGATTCTTAATACAAAAATTATGATCGAAGCGTTACATGTCGCACGTTAACAACGAATAATAATTAAACAAATACATAATTTCGTACGTTCGAGTCGTTTACAAAAATTAGGAAAATAATATAATTTAATATATTATTTTTAGGTTCGCATGAATATTCTAAATAATCATTCGTGTTGAAAAATAATAAATATATTATTTTTAATCAAGAACATAAGCGTAGATAAATAATATAACAATTTATATTATTTATAGTTTTAAAACGTCACACGAGGTAATTAAACTAGCCGAAATAATATAACTTATATATTATTTTATAATATTAATCACGAGTTGAAAATAATGCAAATATATTATTTTATACGAGGTTATGGCTTGAAAGTAATATAAATATACTATTTTTTAAAAGTGGAAATAATTATGAAAATAGGTTATAAATCCAAACCCGAGCCTACGGGTGGTTTCCTGGGCTAAAACATATTAATATAATATTATAATAATATAGGGTTTGATTTTTAATAATTAAATATAATCAAAAGTGCCTCAAAAATAAAATGTGGGAGCCTGGTCTCGAACCCGGGTCTCTCCCACACACACACACTATCTTAACCAGTCCCGCCCGCTAGGGTATCGCGACATAATCCGGTTTCAATCGTTTAAAACATACAAGCACCACCGGTTCATCCCTTTATCGAAACCGGACCACAAATCCATATTAAAACCATAGAATTCGATTATGATTTGGAATCAAAGTATAGGGTTTTTATAAATCGAGGGTTTGCGAAGCTGTATGAGAGTTTAATTTGAAAAACACCAAGTCCTGGATCGTTTAATTGTAGATTCAAATACTGAAACCCTAGGTTAAGAACACATAATCAAATTGATCAATCTCGATAATAAAACATGTTGAAATTATACGGCTATCATTAATTATATGATTGCGAGTCTAATCTAGTAGTTTAATTTCATTTAAATCGAATGTTGGTAGAGGTTTGATTAAACATAAATCGTATGAACCCAAGGTTCTGGATCTTGAAGGATTTGGTGTTATGGAATCAAATTATCATGGGGTTTTTACTAAGTACATGTTTGCGAACCTGCCCATATGATTTAATTACATTTTAGTTAAGTATAGGATCAAAACCCCCAAATCGAATAAGGACGAACCCTAGAATTTGGATTATGAAAAATTCGATGTTAAAATGTTAAATTGATAGAGGGCTTTCACTCTACGGGTGGTTAAGAGTCTACAGGTGTGAATTAATTGGATTAAGAACACGTTTATAATAGGGTTCGATTAAACTAGTTTCGTATGAACCCTAGAATCGGGTTCATGTGAAATTTGATATTGTAAGCCACGATTGTCATAGGGCTTTTGTTCTAAAGATGAAAACGAAACTCCAGGTATGATTTGTTACCTCAATTGGATTCGAATTGACAGAGATCGACTAGGTGGGTTTCCGACTTCTAGAGATTAGTCTCCGACGACCTTGACTGCTTCTCCGGCGCAACTGATGTAGGCAAAAGCTTCTAGAGAACTCCAACAAGGTGTGTAGTGCGTTTGCTTTTGAGAATGATAGGAAAAATGATCGAATTGATCGATTTTTGTTGGGGGTTCGACGGTTATGACTCGCATGTCCATAATGAGGTTTAATTCGAATAAATGTCGGGTTTATTGAGTTAATAATGGCCGTAAACGATCATAATCGTTAAGTTTCAGTTACAACTCCAACAGGAAATCGATTTAGGCATGTAAATTGAACTCAAGAACAGCTAGGTTGACTTTCAAAAGTCAACAGAATCATAAATGGTCTAATTACAGATCTAGTCCCTGAGGTTTTCATGTATTTGTGTTTTGAATAGTGACCAAAATGGTCCTTGATGTTTATAACAAAGTTAACAGGGTTAATACTTAATAGAAAATTTAACAAAATTGTTAACGAAGTTAACATGAAAAGTCAGATTATCACAAGTGGTCATTTGGTGGTGCAACATAATCCGGATTGATTATGTGCCAAATTAAAGAAGTAGGAACTGGAATCAATGTTGGATTATGTTGTTTAACACTTTGACAATCTGTAAAGATACGCTTGTCCATCGGGGTTACATTTGACGTTACCCCACCGGTGGTAGATTAGGTATAAGATGATTTATGATAACTTGCAAGAACCTAGGGTATATGAGAAACCCTTGACCTTCTAGTGGTGTGATCTGGGCAGCCAATTCTTTATATATGTAAAGGGCAAAGTTGAATCCCTTGTTTAGAGTCAATGCAACAATAGCATACTGCAATGAAGCCTTTAAACCATCGGTACCAGCTTTCATTGGAGACATACATTGAATAATAACATGCATGAAGTATCTCCATTGCCCAACTAACCTTCCTTTCCTAGCTTGAGAATCATTAGCCTTGCCTCGATATCCCATCCGGTGGAAACACCCAGTAATTATGGTGTTCGAAAGCATTATTTGATCAGTATCTACACCTCCAAAGCTTAACGCATCCCTAATAGTCTGCACCGGTATAGCAATATCTTGGTTTGCTACTCTCGCACGAATAACATTCAGATCAACAGTACAGCCATGCTCAACAGAATCCTAAAACTCTTGAATGTAATGTAAGCTTACCACATGATTAGCAGAAAGAGCAACTCTTATCCTTGAACGGTTTAAAAAATTGATTATCTCATTGTAATTGACCGCTTTGGATAACCCAGCATTTAGTAGAGCCACCTGATTATGTTTGTATTCTACTCGACGAATCATAACCTGCAATAGTAGCGATTAGACTTTGCATGAAAAATAAACAAAAAACAAAACAAAGAAAATCAAAGTTAAAAAAAAATTAACACAAAAATGCTAAGTCCAAATCAGTACTGTCCCTAGAGGCGAACTTATCAAGTTCGCTGAGTAGTACATAGAGGCGAACATATCAAGTTCGCCTGAGCAAGTTCGGTCAACAAACTTCAAAATTCAAATTCTGATTATGATGATATCTAGTCAAATCAATAAAACCAACACATCATAATATCGCCAACAGGCACTTAGAAACCATCAATTTCAGTTTTAAACCATGAAATGGCACTGGTCAATCAAGTTCGTAGTTCAACCTTCACAAGCAACTTGTACAGATCAACTTAATGGATAAAAACATGTGTAATTACCTTCAATCAAATCGCAGTAAGATAGTGAGTAAGAAACAATCAACAAAAACACCTTCCAACACACAGAGATTTCAAAAATCACAACTTCACTATATTCTTTGCTAAGTTCGCTCACACCAAGTTCGCTCAATATTAGGGTAAAAAAACAAACTCGCTGAACTATTCCTTTTATACTCTTCCCTTCAAGTTCGCTTCTCCAGACGAACTTAACAAGTTCGCTCCCTGGCGAACATTTCCAAGCGAACATAAGAAGTTCACTAGTTCTCCAACACTTTCTTTCAACTTTCAAACGATCTTTCTTTCTTTCAACTTTCAACATGTATGTGATGCAATCCTGAGTATTTTTGAATAAATGAGATTTTCACGGATGTAAGAAAGAAAATCTTTTTGTAATTTTCAATAAAAGGAACTTCAAGAATACGAACATATTTTTGATTTTTTGAACTTTATGCTAAAACACACCTAAATTTTTTTGGATTTTTGTAAAAGAAATAAAGCAATAAACAAAGTAAAATCTTTTTGGATTTTTATCTGTACAAACTGAAATTCAAGTACTGAAACGCATAATTTTGTTCGGACATCACGAGTAAGAAGATCATATTAGTATATCTGATAAATCAATCACACATTTTGGATATAAAATCCCTAATCATCTCTAAAGGTAACCTAATGACACTTTGTCATTTCACTTTCCACATATTATAAAATACAACTTTTGATATTTTCAATGATTTTCTAGCACTGTTACTTTCAAGATTATCACAACTCAATACATTCTTATAACTTGCAATTTTGAATACTTTTCAGTCTAACTTAGAATATTTCTTCTCAAGACAAACAAATTGGATGAATTGATATGCGATAAACTTCTAAGAAAACAAGATCAGATCCTAACATGCTTAGTTATTCATACCGAATTTGTAATATACAGCATGTAAACCTAGGTTGTCAGTATTATGAAATTTGAAACTACAAGCGTTTTTCTCCCACTTTCTTTTGAGTTAAGGTACCATTTATATGAAAACGACGTGTACCCCACAAGCATGCCAACATAAAAGTAAACTGCATTAACTTCAAGACATATAAGACTCAGGCTAAGTTTAGATCAATCTCTAGGATGAAATTACATCGGTTAGCGCAGGAAAAACAAGCAGATCCCAAAGGATTGTAAAGATTCAGAATGACTCAATGGCTTGGTTTGGATGAAGTATCATCATTCATGGTAACAGAGGAATCTTCAGCAATATGATTTGAATAAGGAATCGATTGAATCAATGATTAAGGGTAAAGTGATCCAACTGTTATTTGGATGTATTCAATGGAATCAAGATAATGATCCAAGTGCTATCATATGAATTGAAAAATGTTGTCAAATACATATCTTAGTCCAACTTTAACCACATGCCTTTCGGGGCATGGTCACGAAGTGAACCAAAATAAATTGTGCTAACGATATAACCCGACACTTGTCTCATAAAATTCTTAAAGTCTCATATTCTATATTTGATAATGATCTTTTAACTCACACACCCAACATAATATGGGTTCAAATCACAGTTGTGGCATAGATCATTATGTTTTCACACTACTGATGGTCGAAAAACGCTTCTAGCCTTTCGACAATCTAAATTACGTACACATATTCAAATTAAAGATTATATAGATTTTCAATTTAAAGCAGTCATGAAACTATCATTTCTTGTTTGTGTAGTCTAAGAAGCTTAGATCAAATCATATAACACAAACACAAAATATTAAACAGTTACCAGCAGGTCAATCTATGGTAAAAATTTTAAATTTGTTTGGAATTTTTATAAATAACAAATTTTTTAATAAAGTAGTAAAGCTAAAACTAACTAAATGAATTAAAGTAAAAATAAATGCCTCCATGAAAATAGTTTCGAAAATATTTTACTCGGGATTGATCATTCGAGCATCTTTACTAGAAACTCAAAGCGGGTCCGATCAAATGCCTCGGTGAACAAATCGGCAAAGTTATCGTCAGTATCAACTTTCACAAGCTCAATCAACTTTTTATATGCACAATCATGAATGAAATGATGTCTTATCTCTATGTGCTTTGTTTTATTGTGCTTAACAGGATTATTAGTGATGGACACGGTGGCATTATTATCTACGAACATAGGGGTGCATGTAAAATTCAAACCATAGTCTCTTAATTTTTACAGAATCCATAAGATTTGGGAACAACAACCGGAAGCTGCAATGTACTCCGCTTCACATGTAGAGATTGAGACTGTAGTCTGTTTCTTACACTGCCACGCCACAAGTCGATTACCCAGAAGTTGGCAACCTCCTGTAGTAGATTTCCTGTCCAAACAACAACCTCCAAAATCTGAGTCAATATATGCAATAAATTCAAAATTAGAACCATGCGAAAACCATAATCCTAATCTCGGTTTCCATTTCAGGTACCGGAATATCCTTTTTACTGCAATCAAATGTGATTCTTTTGGTTGTGCTTGAAATCTGAAACACAGACACACAACAAACATAATATTTGACCTTAATGCGGTTAAGTACAGGAGGGATCTGATCATAGCTCTGTACAATCGACTGTCAATATCCTTTCCTTCCAGATTCAGACTCAACTTGTGATTCACAGGAATCGGTATGTCATATGTGGTACAGTCCTCCATTTTGAATTGGGTCAAAATGTCATTGACGTATTTGGACTGGTAAATAAAGAAGCCGTCTTCCTTCTGGTTCACTTGTTACCCTAAGAAAAATGACAACTCTCCCATAGCGAACAATTCAAACTTCAATTTCATGACCCCCTCAAACTCTTTGCATAATTCTTCGTTTGTTGAACCAAATATTATATCATCCATATAAATCTGCACCATCAGGTAATCTCCCCCTGCTTTCTTGATGAAAATGGTGGAGTCGATCTGGCCACGAGTAAAACCGTTGCTCAAAAGATGCTGAGACGACGTTTTTTCCCAAGCTCTAGGCGCCTGATGAAGTCCATATAATGCTTTATGTAGCTTGAACACACGCGAAGGATACAATGGATCTTTAAAGCACAGTGACTGACAAACATAGACCTCTTATTTAACCTTACCATAAAGGAAAGCGCTCTTCACATCCAGTTGATATACCTTAAAACCTTTGTATGATGCAAAAGCCAGAAACAATCGAATCGCTTCCAACCTCGTAACAGGGGCATAAAATTCGGTGTAGTCAATCCCTTCTTGTTGATTAAAACCTTGGACGACCAACCTTTCCTTATTTCTCACCACGACACCTTTATCATCTTGTAAAGCCATTTCCATGTTCTTTGGTTCTTTGAACAGTAAAAACTTTCAGATTGTCAAAAACAAAAACCGTTCTTCTAATCGTGAAAGTAGCAAACCATCGACAAGTCAGTCAAATTCGAAACAATTGCCTAAATGATTTACCAAAAGTGAACTCTATGCTAAGTTTGATAATCATCATCGTGTTTTTGAACAAAATGTTACGAATGGTGATGGAAATTGTTTCAAATCAAATAGCATAAATTATGTTAGAAATGATGATCAAATGTTTGATAGAAGGCTTTCTGGGAACTGTGAAAATGCAAGTTACTTCAATAGTTCTCCTCAACGATCATCATCATGGGATACTGGATACTATGCCCCGTATGCGAGAAGGCAAACATGCTATGTCTGTGGGAATCCCAGACACTTAGCTCAAAACTGTGTTCACAATCGTGAAAACTCTGGTAGTTATCCGAATGTTTCTCGATGGGATAATATGCATCAAAGGCCAAACACATTTAAAAGACCTATGGCCCAAATTCACAGAATGCCCAATGACAAACAATTGGATAAGAGAACTAGTGCCGTGCATAAATCTCAACGTCATGTTAAAGAAAATAATGCTTTCAATACTAAACAAAAGAAAGTTGAGAAACCCATAAAATCATAAAAGGGTAAAGAAAAAATCGTCACTCCAACAGCAAGCTCAAATTTTCAAAAACCAAAGCCTGTCTGGAAACGAAAACCAAATGCACAAACAACACCATTTGAGTTTAATGACAAAAGAGATATGAAATTGCAAGAAGTTCCATACTTTGATGAGTTTAGGCAACCCAAGACAACCATGGCTTAGGTTCCAGTTACTAACTAAAATGTTCTATTGTGCAGTGACAGCCAAGGAGGCCTATCAACAACCTCTGGTATGTTGATAGTGGTTGTTCCCAGCACATGACAGGAGACATCTCTCAACTTCAAGTCATTAAGATGTTCGATGGAGGGTATGTTTCCTTTGCATGTGATAAAGGTGGGAAAATCACAATGAAAGGTAATGGTGCTCTCTGTTTTAAAGATGTGAATTATGTGTCTAAATTGAACCACAGCTTGTTAAGCGTGTCTCAAATTTGTGACAAAAAGTTTTCACCATTTTACCGATAAAGAATGTTTGATTTTAAAACCACGATTTGTAGTCCCTAAGGATTGGATTTTAATGAGAACTCTGAGATGTAAAGATTCATATTTGTTGGATATGAACATTGAGTCAGCTTTGACTAATACTTGTTTATTTTCAAAAGCTTCTGAGAATGACTCCATGCTCTGGCATCGTCGTTTCGGTCATATAAACTTAAAAAACCTAAATAGAATTGCTAAAGGAGCACATGTAGTTAGTTTGCCTTTAAAAGAATTTTGTGAGGTTGAAAAATGTATTTCTTGTGCTAAAGGCAAACAACATAAACGGCCACACAAGCCCAAGCTGTTCAATTCAATTGAATATGTTCTTCAGTTGCTACATATGGATCTTTTCAGTCCTGTAAGTGTGATGAGTCTTAGGAAGAAATCATATTGTCTTATTATTACTGATGATTACTCACAATTTTCTTGGGTGTTCTTTTTTAGTAAGAAAAGTGAGACTGCAGACATTCTTAGGCAGTTCATGATACTTATGGAAAATCAACTAATCTTGAAGATCAAGATTATTAGAAGTGACAACGGGACGAAATTCCGAAATGAAGTTCTTGATAGCTTTTGTGCAGAAAAGGGAATTACATGACAATTCAGCGCTGCTAGAACTCCTCAACAGAATGGAGTTGCTGAACGAAAAAATCGCACCCTGATAGAAGCTGTAAAACCCATGATCTCTGACTCTAAATTGCCGATATTTTTCTGGCCTGAAGCAATCAATACAACATGCTACGTGCAAAACAGAGTTCGGCTCAACAAGCATCAACTAAAGACTCCATATGAAGTCATGTTTAACCAAAAGCCGAAGGTCGGTCTTTTCAGAGCATTTGGATGCCTATGCACTCTGTTGCATAATGGAACCATTGGGTCCAAATTCGATGAAAAGGCCGACGAATGTTATTTCGTTGGATACTCATCCAACAAGACAACATACAAGGTTTACAACAATAGAACCAAGCAAATAATAGAGTCATACTACATTGACTGGCAGAGCTTAACAAAACTGATGCAGATTCTAGTCCAAATTGGTTGTTTGATTATGATACTGTATTTAAGTTGTTTAATTTGTTTTCTGATGTTTCTGATGTGTCAGATGATGGTTTCTACAATTACAGCACAGTCAACTACAGAATTGATGAAGACCCTGATCATGCATCATCGTCGTCTTTCAGAACTCCAGAACCATCTTCTCAAGAAAGTGATCCACAAACAGCTGATCCCATCAACAAAGAGACTACTGCATCTAGAAGTGGTAATGCTTCACAAGAGACTACTGCATCTGGCAGTGGTCACACTTCACAGGATCCGATTCCTGACCCAAATGTTATTGAGGAGCCGGTTCCCATAACTGAAGAAGCAGACCAGCATATCACAAACTTACCTGAGACGTTACAGGAAGAAGTACCAACATTGCGGATTCATAAAAATCATTCCGTAGAGGATATCATCGGTCCTCTCTCTGACGGGGTGAAGATTAGGAGCCAATCTGGTGTAATCAATATCTGCTTGTACTCTGCCTTCATATCTCAGTTAGAGCCAAAGAACATTAAAATGGCTTTAAGTGAGGCAAGCTGGGTGGAGGCTATGCAGGAGGAACTGATGTAGTTTGAAAAACTAAAGGTTTGGGGGCTTGTGCCACTACCACAAGGCAAGTTGCCCATCGGAACTCGTTGGGTCTACAAAAACAAGAAAGATGACAGTGGAGTTATTGTCCGAAACAAAGGAAGACTGGTTGTGCAAGGTTTTTATCAACAAGAGGGAATAGATTATGAAGAAGTAGGTTGCACGACTTGAGGCCATTAGAATCTTTTTGGCATATGCCTCTTACATAAACTTCAAGGTATTTCAAATTGTAACATTTTTTATTTTTAGTATTCGTATTTTCAATTCAATGTAATGCATTTCAAACTCAATTCTAGTGCACTGTTTTGTTTCTTTTCGTACCATCAATTTAATACTATATTTCAATGCAAATCCGCAAATTTTACTCGGTTATATCCTATTAAAACAATACATAAGTATCTAATTATACAAATATGGCAAAAGACTAAAGTTACAAGGTCTGATGTTGAAAAGTAGCAAGAAACCCTAATAGGCACGGTCGCGCCTCGTTCTGGCACGGTCGTGCCGAGTGCTTTGGCACGGTCACGCGACTTGCTTTGGAACGATCGCGCCTGGTGCCTAGGCACGGTCGTGCCTCGTTTGGGCACGGTCGCGCCTAGTACCAGTTGAAACGTAAATACAGTTTTAATCGCCCGATCGTTGAGTTCCGTAACCGATTTACACTTCATTACCATTAACGAAAGCAATAACATTTTCAATTACAACAAACGTCTCAGTTTAATTCCATCAGACTCAAAAATCTCTCAAGCATTTCAAAGAAAACACAAACCCTCCTTTCGATCCGAATTCTCTTAATCAAGCAAAAGAGTCACGTTACTCGATTCTTCCTAAAACTCAAACCTTAAACAAAATACTTAAACAAAATACTTCAAAAATGTTTATTTCAAAACCTTATATTTTATTCAATACTTTTAAGTACAAATCAATGGCCTTATACACAAATTCAAATTCAACTTTAAACTTAAACTTTTGTGCACCTATTGATACAATACGCATTACACACTAGGTTAACTTGTGCATTTCAAGGATCCTTATTCTATCTAGTATCTTTGTTAGCTACGCCTTCAAACCAAGTGAGTATACATAGCCCCTTTTACTCTTTTACATTTTTGGGGTGAAACATGAACACTACTCAAATTACATGTTTACATTTACACAAACAACACAAGTGCGAATCCTATTTACATTCATGTGTGCAAATTTGAGCTTTATGCCCGAGTGCTATGTGTGCTAACTTTTGTGAACACTTATGTGCAATCATTAACTATTCAAGCCGACGGTTTTCAATGATAGATCTATTAAGTCTGACAAACCCACCCAGATTGGGGTGATTGATACCGACAACACAATTTTGCATGCTAGTTACAAAGGTTTGATTGTACTTGGTTACACAATAGCTGCTCCCCATAAATGCCTTATTTATCATGTTATGTAAGGATTTGTTTTACAACTATATGCTATCTATATACAAACCTGTGTTATACTCACCAACTTTTTAGTTGACTTTATTTTATTCATGTTTCAGGTTCTAATGTGTGAGATTGATCAAGATGTGCTACACATAGGCTTGGACTTAGTTAATTTAAATAGAAGAACTCTATGTATTTCAATTTTGTTCTATCTTGGATTTGGTTGTGTTTGGACTACTTGTTATGAAATTTGATGTTTAATATATTCAATCTAGTCAACCTTGTGCTTATGAACAGTCTACATGTCCCGCCCCGATGATTCCGTCATCGGTCGGGGTGTGACAGATTGGTATCAGAGGCAGGTTATAGGGAATTAGGTTATTAGACACATTGACCTAGACTATAACTTTAGGACACCCACCTATGCTATGCTTCATGATTATGTGTTATGTGCTACATGCTATGTGCTACATGCTTACTATGATTAAATATTATTTCATTTTTTTTTGATCCATTACTTGTTAAAAATTCATGACTTATTAGGATATCCTTAAATAATAATTAAATAAATAGTATCCCTTCCTATATCCTAAAATCTCATAATACTCTTATCTCCTTCTCTATCGATATCTTTCTTAGCATGTGGAATCTTCATGAAGCTAAATCCATAAAATTTTCTTTATTTCCTCGTTAAGGTTTTTAAACTTTGTTAATTATTTGAGGACACGTGCAATCTGGAAGGGTGAGACCTGTATTCTAGGTTTTCTGTCTAGGAAAGCATTTCGCATAAATCCCAATCAACCGAGGGACACGTATGCTTTCCTGGGAATTCCTAGGATGAGTGTTTACTTATAGGCTAAAGCATGTCTTCTTGAAATTATATGAGTTTAATTAACCTTAATGTGTCATAGTATTCAAGTGATTATATCACTATTTGAGTACAATCCAAACCATGATTAACTTTTTTATTTCATTATCTTGTCCTTTTTAATCCAAGCAATTCTCATAAGTTCTTACATATTTTCTTGTCTTGTGAAAATCTGTAGAATGCCTCCTCGTCGTGCTCCCGTGGCCAACACCAACACCGACATCACTACTATCCTTGAACAACTCGTGACTCAACTCACTCAAGCTAATGGTGCCGCAAATGGTAACCATGGGGCTAATGGTGGTAATGGTGGAAATGGTGGTGCCAACCCATCTCAATGCACCTTCAAACACTTCAACTCGTGCAATCCCCTCATGTTCTATGGTACCGAAGGAGCTACGGGACTCCTTCAATGGTTCAAAAGCATTGAGAATACCTTTCTCAATAGTGACTGTCCCGACAACCTTCGTGTTCGTCATGCCACAAGTGTCCTACAAAAACGGGCACTCACGTGGTGGAATGGGGAGAAAAGAAATAGAGGGGTGGATGTAGCAATGGCCTTACCGTGGGATGAGGTTAAAAGGCTAATGACCGAGGAATTTTGTCCTCGAAATGAAGTGAAGAAACTCGAAGCTGAATTTTGGGATCTTGCCTAAGATAGTGGTGAAAGCTTGGCATATACGACTCGGTTCCATGAGTTGAGTCTTCTTGTGCCCCACATGGTCACTCCTTTGTCCCGCTGCATTGAAAAGTATATTGGGGGACTACCTAGGCAAATTCAAGATACAGTCCTACGAAGGAATCCCACAACACTTGAGGATGCTATCCGTTTGTCTGCTACCTTAACCGATAATCATGTGAAGGCGGGGACTCTCACTAAAAAGGGCACCAAGAAAGTTTCTACACCATAACTGTCACACCCCGACCGATGGCGGAATCATCGAGGCGGACATTAAAATGATTGTTCAAAAGCACATGGTAACTAAAGGTTGCATAATTCATTAATTTAATTTAAGAAACAACAAGATCCAAATACAATACATTTCAAATAACCTAGTCTAGTTCAAAACATTGATTTATTTAACTAGGTCCATAGTCCTTAAGTGGAGAAATCTTCAGCAAATAGTCACATATCCAAACCTGAAACATTATTCAATCAAGTGTCAACTAAAAAGTTGGTGAGTACATAGGTTTAGTAAATCCGGTAATTAGTAGTGTAAATCGTTTTGCAACTCATTGTTTACCTTGTTAAACATAGTATATATGATGTAACATTTATTTAAATCACAATACAAACCGAGTTTGACACGCTTGAACAGAGCACAACAGCTAAGTCTGGTATGTTTGAATATAGTTACCCACTATATCCGATATGTTTGAATATAACACGCGGTCATATCCGAGTATGCAGTAATAAACACCCTAACCGGGTGGGCTGGTCAGGCACAATAGATCTATCAATATTACAGTTGGTTGTCTTATGTATAAATGTATGTACATTCAAAGAATAAGCATATAGTCTCATGTATAACACGTATAAACAATGTGAGTAGCATGTATAATGTTTCACCCCAAAACGTATGAAAATGTAAAAATAGGGGCTATGTAAACTCACCTTGCAAGCGGGTATTTTTCCACGCGTGTAGGTGATAAGTATGTGGAAGCCTAAGCACGTTGATACCCTATGTAGACAAATGGGTATTATTGTATGCATATATGTGTGTATTTGTATTTAAATGTATATAGACTTTAATATAATTTTCCTAAATATTTATTTGTATAACGTATGGAATTAGAATGTAAAATTTTAACTTATAAAGATATATATATATATATATATATATATATATATTGTTTTAAACAAGTATTATTATATTTAATGTATTTATATAATAATACAAATAAAGGAAAAGTCTTTATTTGACAAATCATGTTGATATTAAAATTTATTTAGAAATATTGCTAGGTCTATATAAAAATGAGACATTTTATATATTAATTGTGTTTTAATAAGTTTATAAAAATGTTACAAGATTTATAAAAATATAAGACATTTTCTATGTAAAAATGTGTTTAAATAATATTACAAGGTTTATAAAAGTACGAAATATTTTATATAAAAATGTTTTTAAATGATATTACATGGTTTATAAAAGTATGAATATATTTTATATATAAAAAATAATATTACAAGGTTTATAAAAATGGAATAGTTTATGGATTGTTTAATTGGTTTTAAAATAAACGAACGATCAAACCGACTCGTTTTAGTTTTTAGTGTATACAAATGATATTAAAATAAATTAAGAAAATTAAATAAAGTAAAAAAAATGACAACAGAGGCAAAATGGGGTTGGGCCGGAGGCCAGGAGACTCGAACCCGCGACCTTATACTCATCGCACACGACACTGACCAGCCGGGCTATAGCCCATCGCTGGTCAGGAACATGTTACTTAATTTATAACTACTAAGGGAAATGACCACTGGTTCTCGGCAACGACCAGGATTGGTGTCCGGGCAACTCGTTTGGCCGGGAATCAGTGGGCTATGGTCAAGATGGCGATTAGGATTGCTAGCACTAAGTTAAACGAACGATAAGGGACGAAAAACAATGCTAAAAACCTGGACTGTAGTGGTCTGCGAGGTTGAAACGAAGGCTCGAAGAAGTGCACAATCTGAATTCGGGTTCCGGTCCAAATTGAAACTTCAAAAGGGCTGGGGAGCTTCGCCTGGGTGTCTCGAACACAATGTTATCCTTAATTTGGAGAGAGAATAGACAGAGAGGGAGAATGGTGCTCGAGAAGGATCGTCCATGGTTTTTATATCCGAAGATGAATTCGATGGTGAGACACGAAATTGAGCACGCCTACACACTGGTCTGGTTATGCCGAAACTGTACAGACGTCTAGCAGAGGTCGAGGTCCAGCCGCGTGGGTGAATTGCGGCGTTGACATTCGGGTCAAATTGAGCGCGTGAAATTCTGATGATGAAAAGGCAAATTGGTCGGGGGAACGAGGTCGCACGAGGAAGGCGAGTACAATGGTGCAGGTTTTAGGCATGGAGGTGCAGAGGGACAAGGCTGTCGGGCTCATCGGAAAAGTTTCGGTCCGCCGGACAAAGGAACAAGGCGACCGGATAAACGAATTGTGTTTTGACAGTTTTAGTCCCTGGAGTTTGTTTTAACACGATTTAACCCTTAAAATAAATACTGAATGGATCCTTGTAGTTTCATTTGACCAGAAACAACCCCTCAACCGATTTTAGCTTTAAATCCTTTCAGTTTGTTTATTTACAAAGCAACCCCTGAACTTTTATTTAAATAAATTAATTAAATTCCTTTTAAATCAAATTAATAAAAAAATGTTTTTAAACTTTATTTTATTATTATTATTATAAATAATAATTTTTTTTATAAGAGTTATTAATCTTATTAAAATATGTTATTTTATTAGATATGCAACTTTTCAAATGTAGAAAAAAATTTTATATAAAATTTTATATTAGTTTTTAAAATTATAAAATTCTTATTAAATTAAATCCATAACATAAAATACCTATTTATAAAATAAATTCTTACACTTTATTAAAATAGAGAATGATTACATGACAGTTTTAATACAAGTACGAGAACGAAAATCCGAAACGTCACAGTCTCCCCAAGTTAGAGGAATTTCGCCCCGAAATTCAATAATGGAGGTTATGAAAAGAGATGTGGATACTTGGTCTTCATTTGGTCTTCACGTTCCCAAGTGAACTCGGGTCCACGCTTAGACTCCCAACGGATCTTGACGATGGGGATGCGGCTACGCTTGAGTTTCTTGACTTCTCGGTCCATGATTTCCACGGGTTTCTCAACAAAGTGCATTTTTTCGTTAATGCGCACTTCGTCAAGAGGGATGTGGAGATTCTCGTCGGCTAGACACTTTTTCAAATTAGATACGTGAAAAGTTGGATGAACGTTGCTGAGTTCTGAACGAAGGTCGAGTTTGTAGGCCACTTTTCCTACCCTCTCGAGTATCTTGAATGGACCCACATATCGAGGTGCAAGTTTTCCTTTCTTTCCAAATCGGACTACACCTTTCCAAGGGGATACCTTTAGAAGAACCATATCTCCAATTTGAAATTCCAAGGGTTTTCGTCGTTTGTCGGCATAGCTCTTTTGCCGACTTCTTGCTACCCGAATGTTGTCACGGATAAGAGAGACTTTATCGGAGGTCTCTTGGATAAGCTCAGGACCGGTGATTTGTGCTTCACCAATTTCGTTCCAACAAATCGGTGAACGGCATTTTCGTCCATAAAGAGCTTCAAACGGTGCCATGTTAATACTTGCGTGGTAGCTGTTGTTGTAGGAGAATTCAATTAATGGTAGGTGAGAATCCTAATTACCACCAAAGTCAATGACACAAGCTCTAAGCATATCCTCGAGAGTTTGGATTGTTCGGTCGGTTTGTCCATCAGTTTGAGGATGGTAGGCTGTACTTAAATCCAAACGAGTACCAACTGCAGATTGTAATGATTGCCAAAATCGGGAAGTAAAACGCGAATCACGATCGGAGATGATGTTCAAAGGGATTCCGTGACGACTTACTATCTCATCAATGTAGATCCGAGCCAATTTCTCAACTCGATAGTCCTCACGAATGGGCAAGAAATGGGCAGACTTTGTGAATCGATCGATAATAACCCAGATAATATCGTGCCCACTAGAAGTGCGTGGGAGTTTGGTGATGAAGTCCATAGCAAGGTTCTCCCACTTCTACACGGGAATTTCAGGTTGTTCGAGAAGTCCGGAAGGCTTTTGGTGTTCGGCCTTCACTTTAGAACAAGTAAGGCATTTTGCCACAAAGAGGGCAATATCCTTTTTCATGCCGGGCCACCAATATTGCTGGCGGAGACCCATGTACATCTTATCAGCTCCGGGATGTACCGAATATCGAGTTTTGTGGGACTCGTTCATCAAAAATTTACGAAGATCGTCGCGATCGGGAACCCAGATACGGTCCAAGTAATACAATAGGCCGTTGGCTTTGGTTTCTAACAGGAGTTCTACACCACATGCCATTTCTTGATACATGTTTCCTTCGGTAACCGAGGTGTGTTGTGCTTTGAGAATACGGGTCTGGATATCGTTATGAATATAAACACTATGAAGCATGATACGTTCTTTACGACTCAAGGCGTCGGCTACAACGTTTGCTTTGCCGGGGTGGTATCGGATCTCGCAGTCGTAGTCGTTTAGAAGTTCAATCCATCGTCGTTGCCTCATATTAAGCTCTTTTTGATTGAAAATATGTTGGAGACTTTTGTGGTCGGTGAAAACCACACATTTGGTGCCATATAGATAATGTCTCCAAATTTTCAAGGCGAAAACGACAGCACCAAGCTCGAGATCATGGGTCGTATAGTTCTTCTCATGGACTTTGAGTTGGCGTGATGCGTATGCAATTACTTGGCCACGTTGCATAAGAACACAACCAAGACCTTGGTTGGACGCATCACAATAAACGCCAAAGTCGTCGTTACCACTAGGAAGAGTTAGAATAGGAGCATTGCAGAGCTTATGCTTTAGAGTTTGGAAAGCTTCCTCTTGCTTGGGTCCCCACTCGTAAGATTTTCCTTTATGAGTCAAGGCAGTGAGTGGAACCGCAATCTTGGAGAAATTTGAGATGAAGCGACGATAGTAACCTGCTAGTCCAAGGAAGGAACGAATCTCGGTAGGAGTCTTAGGTGTACTCCAGTTCTTCACCGCCTCGATCTTTTCCGGGTCCACATGAATTCCCTTATCGTTGACTATGTGACCCAAAAATTGAACCTCTTTTAGCCAGAATTCACACTTGGAGAATTTGGCGTATAGTTGTTCTTTCTTCAAGAGTTCCAAAATCAAACGAAGATGTTGTTCATGTTCCGCTTTCGTTTTAGAATAGATGAGAATGTCGTCAATGAAAACGATCACAAACTTGTCCAAGTAAGGTTTGCATACACGGTTCATGAGGTCCATGAAGACCGCAGGTGCATTAGTCAAACCGAAGGGCATGACCATGAACTCGTAGTGACCATATCTAGTCCGAAAGGCAGTCTTCGGAATGTCTTCATCGAGAACACGAAGTTGATGGTATCCGGAACGAAGGTCAATCTTGGAGAAACATGTTGAACCTTGAAGCTGATCGAAAAGATCGTCGATACGGGGTAAAGGATATCGGTTCTTAATTGTAAGTTTGTTGAGTTCATGATAATCAATGCACATTCGAAATGATCCATCCTTTTTCTTTACAAACAGCACGGGAGCACCCCAAGGTGAATGGCTTGGGCGGATGAATCCTTTGGATGAGAGTTCTTGTAATTGACTTGCAAGCTCTTGCATCTCGGAAGGTGCAAGACGATAGGGGGCTTTTGCCACGGGAGTTGCCCCGGGCACCAGGTCGATACGAAACTCCACTTGTCTAGTGGGAGGAAGACCAGGTAAATCCTCGGGGAATACCTCGGGGAAATCTCGGATGATTGGAATGTCTTGCAATTTCTTACCCTTGTCTTTCGTGTCAACTATGTGGGCCAAGAATGCAACGTACTTTTTCCGCAAGTACTTTTGTGCCAATGTGCAAGACATGATTTGAAGACCACGACACGGTTTTTCACCGAAAATAACTAACGTGTCACCCGAAGGGAGAGGTATACGAATGCACTTTTCGTAGCAAATAACTTCGGCATGGTGCTTGGATAACCAGTCCATGCCAATTATAATATCGAAGCTTCCCAATTTCATTGGAAGGAGATCAACAGAGAATTCATGATTATTAAGCTCGAGATTGCAGTTGCGGATAACAGAGTTTATAGCAATAGATTTCCGGTTTGCTATCTCCACGGAATAGGGGTTGTCAAGTTTCGTTCTTTGTTTAGCAAGTCGAGATTCAAAGGTAAGAGACACGAAACTCCTATCGGCACCCGTATCAAATAAAATGGATGCATAATGATTGTTTACGAGAAACGTACCGTTTATCACGTCGTTGTTTGCTTGTGCCTCATTAGCGTTTATATTAAACGCTCGTCCTTGGGGACCACCTTGATGATGAAGTTTTGGGCATCGGTCACGGAAGTGGTTTGGGTCTCCACATTCGTAACATGCCCGACCATTGAGAGGTGCCGGATAGACGGGACGGTTGGCTGGAGCAGCTTGATGGACGGGAGGACGGATACGGCAGGTAGTGACCACATGTCCATATCGCCCGCAGCTTGAGCACAATCGGCATGGTAGATTGGCAGGATGATGGTACTTGCAGGTCTGGCATTGGGGATTCGGGCCCTAATAAATTTTCGGGTTTTGACCCAAAGGGGCCGCTTGAATAGCAGGTACAGCGGGAGTTACGGCTGCGAAGTTTCGACCCTTACGTTTCTTGTTGCGGTTAGAAGACTCGGGTTTCACATCTTTGACTGCCGCAAGAGTAGACACAACCTTCTTGGAACCCTTTCTTGTTAAGGTTCCGGCTTTGACATGGTTGTCGGATAGTGTAGCAGATAGGCGGATAGCAGCTTCAAGAGTAGGAGGATTGCTTCCTAGCACAGCATCTTGAATTTGCATAGGCAGGCCGCCTGTGTACTTTTCAATTCCCCGAGTAAGGGGAGTGATCATGTGAGGCACCAACAGACTTAGTTCTTGGAACCGGGTGGTGTAAGCCAGATTATCCCCGCTGTCTTGGGCAAGATCTCAAAACTCAGCCTCGAGCTTCCTCATTTCATTCCGAGGACAGAATTCATCAGTCATGACCTTCTTTAGATCATCCCACGATAAGGATGTAGCAACCTCAGCACCCCGAGTGCGTTTCTCACCGTTCCACCAGGTGAGGGCTCTCTTTTGGAGTACACTTGTGGCATAGCGAACCCGAAGATTATCGGGACAGTCGCTGTTTAGGAATGTGCTTTCCATGCTTTCAAACCATTGAAGTAGGCCGGTAGCACCTTCAGTCCCAAAGAATTTTGTAGGATTGCACGAGTTAAAGTGCTTAAACGTGCAATGAGGCGGGTTGGTACCACCGTTTCCTTGGATGTTGTGAGACCCGTCACTGTTGTTATTTGCTTGGGTCATTTGCCCTACTAGCTGGGCAAGAAGAGTAGCAAGATCCGGGTTGGAAGTGCTAGAGTTTGCACGTCGAGGAGGCATTCTAACATCATAAGAAAAGACAGTGATATTTTAGATAAAACGGATAAATATGAGTTATAGCGGGAAATAATGTAAGCAGAAAAAAAAAACGGGATTTATCATGACGTGTGACGGTGCATGTGCATTTATTCTAAGTTGATGGGGGGAAACTAAGTCATCTATTCCGGGTAGGACATGATGTTATAGATCATTATTTGCATAATAGGAATTGTCGGGGCTTGCATGCATTACAAATCGTTATTACGTGTGCACCCGTAATAATGATTTACTTTGCATGTTCGTCTAGTTCTCCCTATCTTGCTATAATGCCCCCAAATTTTGAGTTTAAGTTTGGATTGTATCCTTGCGAATACATTGACTTATCAACGTAAATAAATTCCCTGAAACTTTCAAAGAGACATGCTTTAGCCTATAGGTAAACACTCACTTCAGGAATTCCCAGGAAAGCATACGGGTCCGTTTATTTGGATTTATACGAAATGCTTTCCTAGCCAGAAAACCCAATGTACAGGTGTCACCCTTCCAGATTGCACGTGTCTTTTACTAGTCCCAAGAAATTTAGCCGTTGACGAGATTTTCAAGATTTTTGATAGACTTGAGAGTCTATGAGTATAAAATGTGTAGGATTTGTTGCAATTAATATGGGTATGGATAAGGATAAGTAGTGTATTTGTTTGCATAAGTTTGTTTGTCGAATGTGTATGTAAGGTATGTGTCATGTATCAAAGTCTTGTATGTGCATAAGTCTCGTGTACCAATTTCGGGAAATTTCAAATAATACCTAACTACAAATAATTCATATAGCAAATAATCATTTAGCACATAACACATAAAAGGGAGTCCTAGGGTTATAATCTAGGTCATTGTGTCTAATAACCTAATTCCCTATAACCACGGCTCTGATACCAATCTGTCACACCCCGACCGATGGCGGAATCATCGAGGCTGACATTAAAATGATTGTTCAAAAGCACATGGTAACTAAAGGTTGCATAATTCATTAATTTAATTTAAGAAACAACAAGATCCAAATACAATACATTTCAAATAACCTAGTCTAGTTCAAAACATTGATTTAATTAACTAGGTCCATAGTCCTTAAGTGGAGAAATCTTCAGCAAATAGTCACATATCCAAACCTGAAACATTATTCAATCAAGTGTCAACTAAAAAGTTGGTGAGTACATAGGTTTAGTAAATCCGGTAATTAGTAGTGTAAATCGTTTTGCAACTCATTGTTTACCTTGTTAAACATAGTATATATGATGTAACATTTATTTAAATCACAATACAAACCGAGTTTGACACGCTTGAACAAAGCACAACAGCTAAGTCCGGTATGTTTGAATATAGTTACCCACTATATCCGATATGTTTGAATATAACACGCGATCATATCCGAGTATGCAGTAATAAACACCCTAACCGGGTGGGCTGGTCAGGCACAATAGATCTATCAATATTACAGTTGGTTGTCTTGTGTATAAATGTATGTACATTCAAAGAATAAGCATATAGTCTCATGTATAACACGTATAAACAATGTGAGTAGCATGTATAATGTTTCACCCAAAAACGTATGAAAATGTAAAAATAGGGGCTATGTAAACTCACCTTGCAAGCGGGTATTTTTCCACGCGTGTAGGTGATAAGTATGTGGAAGCCTAAGCACGTTGATACCCTATGTAGACAAATGGGTATTATTGTATGCGTATATGTGTGTATTTGTATTTAAATGTATATAGACTTTAATATAATTTTCCTAAATATTTATTTGTATAACGTATGGAATTAGAATGTAAAATTTTAACTTATAAAGATATATATATATATATATTGTTTTAAACAAGTATTATTTTATTTAATGTATTTATATAATAATACAAATAAAGGAAAAGTCTTTATTTGACAAATCATGTTGATATTAAAATTTATTTAGAAATATTGCTAGGTCTATATAAAAATGAGACATTTTATATATTAATTGTGTTTTAATAAGTTTATAAAAATGTTACAAGATTTATAAAAATATAAGACATTTTCTATGTAAAAATGTGTTTAAATAATATTACAAGGTTTATAAAAGTACGAAATATTTTATATAAAAATGTTTTTAAATAATATTACATGGTTTATAAAAGTATGAATATATTTTATATATAAAAAATAATATTACAAGGTTTATAAAAATGGAATAGTTTATGGATTGTTTAATTGGTTTTAAAATAAACGAACGATCAAACCGACTCGTTTTAGTTTTTAGTGTATACAAATGATATTAAAATAAATTAAGAAAATTAAATAAAGTAAAAAAAATGTCAACAGAGGCAAAATGGGGTTGGGCCGGAGGCCAGGAGACTCGAACCCGCGACCTTATACTCATCGCACACGACACTGACCAGCCGGGCTATAGCCCATCGCTGGTGAGGAACATGTTACTTAATTTATAACTACTAAGGGAAATGACCACTGGTTCTCGGCAACGACCAGGATTGGTGTCCGGGCAACTCGTTTGGCCGGGAATCAGTGGGCTATGGTCAAGATGGCGATTAGGATTGCTAGCACTAAGTTAAACGAACGATAAGGGACGAAAAACAATGCTAAAAACTGTAGTGGTCTGCGAGGTTGAAACGAAGGCTCGAAGAAGTGCACAATCTGAACTCGGGTTCCGGTCCAAATTGAAACTTCAAAAGGGCTGGGGAGCTTCGCCTGGGTGTCTCGAACACAATGTTATCCTTAATTTGGAGAGAGAATAGACAGAGAGGGAGAATGGTGCTCGAGAAGGATCGTCCATGGTTTTTATATCCGAAGATGAATTCGATGGTGAGACACGAAATTGAGCACGCCTACACACTGGTCTGGTTATGCCGAAACTGTACAGACGTCTAGCAGAGGTCGAGGTCCAGCCGCGTGGGTGAATTGCGGCGTTGACATTCGGGTCAAATTGAGCGCGTGAAATTCTGATGATGAAAAGGCAAATTGGTCGGGGGAACGAGATCACACGAGGAAGGCGAGTACAATGGTGCAGGTTTTAGGCATGGAGGTGCAGAGGGGCAAGGCTGTCGGGCTCGTCGGAAAAGTTTCGGTCCGCCCGACAAAGGAACAAGGCGACCGGATAAACGAATTGTGTTTTGACAGTTTTAGTCCCTGGAGTTTGTTTTAACACGATTTAACCCTTAAAATAAATACTGAATGGATCCTTGTAGTTTCATTTGACCAGAAACAACCCCTCAACCGATTTTAGCTTTAAATCCTTTCAGTTTGTTTATTTACAAAGCAACCCCTGAACTTTTATTTAAATAAATTAATTAAATTCCTTTTAAATCAAATTAATAAAAAAATGTTTTTAAACTTTATTTTATTATTATTATTATAAATAATAATTTTTTTTATAAGAGTTATTAATCTTATTAAAATATGTTATTTTATTAGATATGCAACTTTTCAAATGTAGAAAAAAAATTTTATATAAAATTTTATATTAGTTTTTAAAATTATAAAATTCTTATTAAATTAAATCCATAACATAAAATACCTATTTATAAAATAAATTCTTACACTTTATTAAAATAGAGAATGATTACATGACAGTTTTAATACAAGTACGAGAACGAAAATCCGAAACGTCACAATAACCCCTCCTACCCACAACAAAGAAGCCACAACTGAACCCTCTCGCAATAATAGACAGAGGAAGGTTAGAAATTTTGCTGCGGTTACTCCTGCTATTCCTGTTAACCAAGCTGCACCTATGGTTCAAGCACCGGCCAAAAAGCCATATGTTGGAATCTACCCACTTTGTGCCACCTGCAACTATCATCATCCCCAAAGTATCCCATGTCTCCTTTGTACTCATTGTGGGAGATACGGCCATACGGTTAATGTTTGTAGCGCCAAAGCTCTTGCGGGCCAAGTTGACCCACCAAACCGAAGCAACCCGCAAGTGGCTAATCAAGGTGTTCCCGCCATTGCAAATGGACGTGCTTGTTATGAATGTGGCGACCCGAACCATTTCCGTGACCAATGCCCAAGATTTACCAATGCTAGACAAGGTGGAGCTCGTGGGCGTGCTTTCAACATAAACGCCAACGAAGCTCAAGCCAACAATGAAGTGGTCAATGGTACGTTCCTTGTTAATAGTCAATATGCTTCCATTTTATCTGATACCGGTGCCGATAAAAGCTTTGTGTCACTTAATTTTGAGCCCTTACTT
Organism: Smallanthus sonchifolius; assembly: GCA_023525975.1. NCBI lineage: Eukaryota > Viridiplantae > Streptophyta > Magnoliopsida > Asterales > Asteraceae > Smallanthus > Smallanthus sonchifolius. The sequence goes on from CM042025.1 coordinate 76,965,513, forward strand.
ACAAAGACACGATCCCAATTAGAGAAAACCTTCACTGTAAGGAAGTAGCAAATGGTGACTCCCTTACAATTGAATCCTTTATCTATGAATGCTCTTTAGAACTTAATGATCATACATTCCCAATCAACCTTGTTCCAATACCGCTAGGAAGCATTGATATCATCATAGGCATGGATTGGCTGTCAAATCATCATGCCGAAGTCGTTTGCTTTGAGAAGTGTATTTGAATTCCGCTACCACTGGGAGAAACATTAAGAGTCTTTGGCGAAAAGCCTTGCAAAGGACTTAAGTTAATGTCGTGCACTACTGCTCAAAAGTACTTACGAAAGAAGTACATCGCTTTCTTAGGTCATATTGTTCAAAAGGATGTCAAAGAGAAGAGTATACAAGACATTCCTATCATTCGATATTTTCCCGAAGTATTTCCCGAAGATCTATCCGGTCTTCCACCCGTTCGACAAGTAGAATTTCGTATTGATCTTGTGCCCGGAGCTAACCCCGTGGCTAGAGCTCCGTACCATCTTGCACCCTCTGAAATGCAAGAACTTGCAAGTCAACTCCAAGTATTTTGTTCATGTTTCAGGTTCTAATGCGTGAGATTGATCAAGATGTGCTACACATAGGCTTGGACTTAGTTAATTTAAATAGAAGAACTCTATGTATTTTAATTTTGTTCTATCTTGGATTTGGTTGTGTTTGGACTACTTGTTATGAAATTTGATGTTTAATATATTCAATCTAGTCAACCTTGTGCTTATGAACAATCGACATGTCCCGCCCCTATGATTCCGCCATCGGTCGGGGTGTGACACAAATGGATGTGAAGAAAGCATTTCTGTATGGAAAGGTTCAAGAAGAAATTTATGTGTGTCAGCCACCGGGGTTTGAAGACACCAATCACCCACATCATGTAAATAAACTAGACAAAGCTATGTATTGTTTACATCAAGCACCACGTGCATGGTATGCCACTCTGATAGAGCATCTACTTGCAAATGGCTACACCCGGGGAGCCATAGATCAGACATTGTTTCTCAAAAATATGGGAGATGATCTCATTCTTGTGCAAATATACGTTGTTGATATAATTTTTGGATCAACGAATGTTGCACTGTGCAAAGAGTTTGAAGAAGTGATGAAGAAAAAGTTTGAAATGAGTTCAATGGGAGAAATAGCTTTCTTTCTGGGGTCGCAGGTGAAGCAAAGTGATGATGGAATTCTGATTCATCAGGCTAAATATGTCAGTGACATCCTGATTAAGTTCAACTTTGCTGACTCTAAATCGACTTCTACTCCTATGGCAACCCGGCCCGTTCTTACTCTAGATCTAGGTGAACCAGGAATTGACCAACATCTCTATAGGTCAATGATTGGCTCGTTAATGTACTTGACTGCTAGTCGTCCAGACATCATGTTTGCAGTTTGTCAGTGTGCTCGATATCAGGCTAATCCTAAACTTTCTCACCTTAATGTTGTCAAACGAATCTTTAAATACTTGAAGGGCAAGCCTCGGCTCGGCCTTTGGTATCCAAAGGATTCAGAATTTAATTTGTTTGCTTTTACTGACAGTGATCATGGAGGTTGCAATCTTGACAGGAAATCAACAACAACTGGATGCCAATTTCTGGGGGAGAGACTTGTGTCATGGCAGTGCAAGAAACAGTCCACCGTTTCGACTTCAACTGCTGAAGCTAAATATGTCGTCGCATTCGCATGTTGTTCTCAGGTTATCTAGATGCAACACCAATTGCTGGATTACGGTTTGAATTTCTTTGACTCCCCTATTTTTCTGTGATAATGAAGCAGCTTTACAGATTGTTAAGAACCCAATCCAACATTCTAAAACTAAGCTCATAGATATAAGGGTGCATCACATTCGTGATTGTTTTGAAAGAAAGCTTATGCATCTTGAGTAGGTTTCTACTGATGGTAATGTTGGTGATATCTTTACTAAAGCTTTTGATTTGGCAAGATTCAACTCTCTGGTTGAATGTCCGAAAATGATCTCATTTGATTAGAAGATCGCGGGTTTGGTCATCAAAAAAAAATTGTCGTTGTTTAAATTTTGATTTACATTATAAATGCAAAAGTTTATGGAGAGAAATTTCCTAAAAACTCAAAAAAAAAAAAGATTTTAGGTTAAAGTTTTTAGTTACTTTTTTTGAAAATGATAAAATCTGAGAACTCTGTCTAATGGGAAATGATAGAACATCATTTTAGAGGTTGGATCATCATATGTAAGGCATGTATTAGAAAAGACTAGAATCTTTGGGTGATATGTTGATAGGCTCTGGTAAAACTGGACAGATAGCATGATAGTGTTTCACTTAAACATAATGGTAATTGTTATAGTGGGGAACATCTCATAGATCGGTAGAATAATTATTTCCTATTAATAATCGAGCACTTGAAGATAAAGATTGGTGAACTATAGATGAACATAATATTACAAGAATGCATAAACCGAGACCCTTCATAAAGGGGTTCCGAGCTGACTTGATACAAGTCTGTATATATATGTATATAGATAAAAGACATGCAATGACATGCAAATAGGTGAAAAGACACTCAATGATAGTGCAAAGCTATTCTGCAAAATCATCCTTTTTCATCCATTAAATCATTCAGAATTTGAAAATTTAATGGTTTGGGTTACGGGTTTCTTAAGAGGTTGTGTGTGTGTTGTGATTGAGTATTCAAAGTGAAATTGATGGTATATTATCACTTATCGGTGCTTGTGTGGTAGATTTTATGGTTTGATTGCTCTTGATATTATCAGATTTGTGATTTTGAAATTTCTGTATAAGTTCTTAGCCTTAGCAAACTTGCTCAGGCGAACTTATTAAGTTCGCCTACTGCACTCTAAGATAACTTAATAAGTTCGCCACAGGGACTAGTACTGTTTCAGACTTAGCATTTTTTTGTGTTGAATATTTTTTTAAAAAACTTTTGTTTTCTTTTTATTTATTTTATTATTTTAATGCTAAGTCTAACAAATTCTAATTCTTGTACAGATGGATTGTCGTGTGGAGTATAAGCATAACCAAGTTGCACTTCTTGATCCTGAATTACCTGAGGTTGTGAACTATCGAGAGATGGTTTCATTATCTGCTAATCCTGTTACTAGTTTACAATATATTTAACAGTTCTGGGATACATCAGTTCATGACTGTGAAGTTAATCCTAATGTGATTCGTGCAACCGTCAACAATCAACCTTTAGCCATATCTGTGGAGACTATTAGGGAAGCTTTATCATTGGGTGGAGATAATACTGATCCAATCATGCTTCCTTCTACACTTATCATAGGATGTTTTCATCGTATGGGCTACCGAGGTAAAGCTAATGATTCCCAAGATAGGAAGGGAGGACTTGTCGGTTAATGGAGACATTTTATGCATGTGATTATACAATGTTTGTCTCCTAGAAAGGCGGGTACAGATGGGTTGAAGTCAACTTTTTAGGCTGCTATGGTGGCACTGACTTTGAACAGAGGATATAATTTTGCCTTATATATCTGTAAAGAGATTGCAGCACAAATTAATCTGCCAGAAGGGCAGGGCTTTATCATGTATCCAAGATTTTTGCAGGTTATTATCAGTCACTTGATACTTGAATTGCCTCTAGTTGGTTAAAGACTTACTCTCACTCCAATGACAAAGAGGATCTATACTGATTGTAATAATGTCAAGAGAGAGAATCCAGCTTTGATTTCGGTTCCTACTACAATGTTCGGGCACATAATCAATCATGATTATGTTGCATATTCTATTGATAACTGTATCATTCCTGATGAACAATAGCAACCAACATAAGCACAACAACAACAACAACAACCTCAGTAGCAGTAATAACCTCAAGCTCCTGTACAACAACCTGTTCAAGTTCAAGATCTTGTACAGCAAGTACAACAAGTAGAACAACCTGCTCAAGTTGCAGAAGTTGATCCAGTTCAGGATAATGTTCAAGCTAATGATCAAGTTGATAATCATGAAAATGTTGATCATGTTGATGAAAATATGGATGTTCATGATGATGTTAATGTTTCTTCACCTCCACTTCAACAAGAAGATGTTCCAGTAGAGTATACAAGTTGTAGTAGTCAAGATGAAGGAGGTGATAAAGATAAGGAAGTTAATTCAGAAGAGACTGAACTGGATTTTGGTTCAGATCATTATGAGCAATTAGATAAGAATCCAAGAGTTCCTAAAAAGACTCAAGGAAGAAAGAAATCAATACCGAGACGCAAGTCAGTCCGAGGTCCTCCTTTTGGATCTGTACTTGGCAAGAGAAGCTTGAGAGATGAATCATCTGACTCGGAGTATGTACCTGACTCTCTAAAGGGCAAAAAGAAAGTAGCTAAGACAGCTTAGGCAAGTCAAGTTGATGAGATGTAGCTTTTGTTGATTCATTTTTAGTCACTCCATCACCGTCAACACAAAATACTTCGTTAGTTCCAAAGTAAACAAGTCAAGCTGAACCGTCATCTTCTACTGATAAAAATAAACAAATCAAAGTTCTAGAGACTATAGTTGCTTGTCTAGAAGCTCAAGTAGAAGGCTTGCAAGCACAGATTGATGTTCTTTAAGCTACTTATATGCAACGACAAGTTGAAATTCAATCACAGAATCGTCAGTTAGCTGAAATGAAAATTCTAATTTCACAACTTATAGAGCGTATTGATGCTCAGGGGGAGATGGCTACTACTGATGATACAGTCACAAATTTGAGGTTCAAAGAAGAAATAATGATGACGATGATGAACCTAATGCAAGAGATAAAGGTAAGCGTCAACACGCTGATGTGATATCGATATCTTTAGCTGATAAAAATTGTGACAAGTCAGCTGATAAAAATTGTCTAATGTTGAAGCTATGAATTTGTTAGATAATTCATCATTCTTTGAGGATTATGAAAGTGATGAAAACGATAAGATCAAATGTCTGCTCAATTTAGATGACCTAAGTGATGAAGATGATGGTGATGATATTGAGCTTGATATTAAAGATGGAGAGATTGTTGAATTTGAAGTAACGAAGAATGGAAAAACTATAACATATGAATGTAATGACGGGTTGAACATTTCACTAGATTTTATTCTAGATAATGTGGTTCCAGAAGAAAGTTCTGATGGAATTTCCGACATGGCTGAGGATAAAGAAGATGAAGTGAATCAATATAGTTCTCCGAATACTGCAATTCCTAAGGGTCAAGAACAAATTGAAAAACCAGTGATGAATAAGAAAACTGGTATGACCAAGGAAAATTGGCTAAAGATGGTAAGAAGTTGGAGAAAAGCTTTACCAATCACTCCACCAGGACCGAGGCTTAAAGAAAAATATGTTAATGATGTTCACTGCATTGGTAGAATCATAAGATGGTTTTATGATGATGAGTTCAATTTTTTTGTGATCAAGAGATCTGATGGTACTCAGTACATAAAGCCCAGACTGAAATATTTCAAATCATTACCAAAGTGTGAACTGAACGGTCTAGCAACAAAACCTCTAGTTAATAGATCAAAGAATGGTGTTGCAGAGTGTATAGCAAGGCTGATCCATATAGAAGGGAGCACTAGAGAGTATAATAGATTGAAACCACATAAAGGGAAAAGAGTGAAGAGTGGTGTGATAGATCCGGTGACTTAGAAAGAAGTCATAAGAATCATGTATAAACTTGTGAAAGTACTTCAAAAGATTCCTTTGAAAAGATTTGATCAAGATTTTATGGGTAATTTGAAGTGGTGGTATGTTTATGTAGACACAGGTGAAGCAGTAATGGAAGACAAAGATGGACAGATTTTAGCTCGTGTTTATGATGCTATGAATCTTGTTAATTTCTCAAGGAAAGATCAGCTTATGTTCAGACGTAATGAGATAATGTACACAGAGGAGTTGTGAGAACAGGCCATGCAGTACAAAAGAGGGTTATATGTTGGTATTGAGAATAATTTACATGCCGGGAGTCAAGGACATAAGAGTTAGATGAAAGTGTGAAGACCAAAGACCAGAAGAACAAAGTGCAAGGTATTATCAAGGGGGAGTCTGTAGAGACATGTTTTGTGACAATAAGCCTTGAAATAGATTAGGTCTTTGTAATGTCTTTATGTTTCGTGTTTGTCTTTTATGCTTGTAATTGTTATGAAGTAAGTAAGTTTTGCCATATGCGAACTTAGTAAGTTTGTATAGGACAAGTTCCAGCGAACTTGTTAAGTTCTCCTGCATCGGTTACTTAGTCTATAAATAGGTGTTTACTAGTTTGAATTGTAAGCTTCTGGCATTAAGTCCTGTAAACATTCTGAGTTTGAGAGCAATACAAGTGGAGATTATTTACCAACTATTTTCACTGATATTATTCTAGTTTTCATCTATACACAAGCATGCATGCGTTGGATTCCGCACTCTGTGTGCGTGTCGAGTCACTCGTCTAGACCGATCTGTATTGACCTTTCCAGGACCTACAGTTACGTTTGTTTCAGGTAGTGTATGATCCATAGCTCCAGTATTGGTTTATATCAACCTTTAGTAGAGCCCGAAATATTCTTTCACCGCCGAATAAAAGAAAACCGTGCTAAAAAAATGACCGTAGAAAACCGCACTATTTTCGACTTTGTAAGACCGTCACTTGAGGCTTTGGGGTCTAGCATCACAAGGCCAACGGTTGATGCTAAAAACTTTGAGATCAAATCGCATGTCATTCATATGATCCAATCATCATGCACTTTCCATGGATTACCCGATGAAGATCCACATGCCCACTTTGCAAATTTTCTCGAAGTTTGTGACACTTTCAAACTGAACGGAGTTTCAAATGACGCAATTCGCCTCTGAATGTTTCCTTTCTCTTTAAAGGAATGAGAGGCATGGCTGAACTCTCTTCCTACAGGGCCAAACACTACATGGGATGGTCTTGCTCAGAAATTCCTGTCGAAATACTTCCCGCCTGCAAAAACTGCTAAATTAAGAAATGATATTACTACTTTCATCCAAGAAGATGGTGAATCACTATATGAGGCATGGGAACGTTTTTAGGACATGCTAAGGAAATTCCCTCACCATGGGCTAGAAGTTTGGTTAAAAGTATCATCATTCTACAAAAGGTTGCACAATCAAGCTCGTCAGACACTCGACGCTACCGCAGTTGGTATTTTTAGAAACAAGAGGCCACAAGAAGCTTACAACCTAATTGAGGAAATAGCTATGAATAGCTAACAGGGGAGCAAGGCAAGGAGTTCACTTCGTTGATACTGTCACTTCACTTTCCACTCAAGTAGACGGCCTCACCACTCGAATCAATCAACTTAGCAGTGACAAAGCAATCACTGAGGCTAGTGAAGAAGTAAAAAAGCATCACTACCAATGCTGAGCAAGTGGACTTTATCGGAACAAACTGGTCGCAGAACAACCCCTACAGCAACACTTACATTTCTGGATGGAGGAACCATCCAAATTTTAGCTGGAATGATAACAACAACGAAGGAAAATCTGGCTTCGGACAACAGCAACAGCTTCAACAAAGACAATCTCAAAACTATCAGCCTCGTCAACAATTCCAAGGAACTAACAAGCCAAGTAATTGGTAAGCTTGGATGAAGCGGTAACTAAGTTGATTTCTATAACTGAAAGTCAAGCCCTTCTAGCAGATTCCCGTCACAAACAATATGAGGAGAAGTTTAGTCTACACGAAGCTGATTTGAGGACACAGAAACAATATGAGGAGAACTCTTCAGTCCATTGAGATGCAACTAGGATATATTGCAAAACTTCTATCCGAAAGAGAACCAGGATGTCTTTCTAGCAACACTGAACCAAATCCAAAAGCAAATGTAAGTGCTATCACTTTCAGAAATAGCAAGGTTTATCTAGAACCTCCCTTACCAGAGGAAGAGGAAGTTCAAACCCCAAAGAGGCAAATATTCACCGGAGTACCACTTCGTCCGCCTGTCGCAGAATCAATCGCTCAAGAATCACCACCAAAAGTGATTCCACAATCTGCTCCACTTGACACTCCTAAAAACGTTTCGACAAAGAGAACATTCAAATCTCACATACCATACCCAGGAAGTCTAGTAAAGCAGAAAACTAAAGAACAATATGAGAAATTTATCAAGCTTTTAAGTCAAATCCATGTCAACCTTCCTTTCCTGGATATCATACAACAAATGCCTAAATATGAACGTTTCTTGAAGGATTTCCTTACAAACAAAAGAAACATGAAAGAGGCAGTAAACGAGCCCTCAGATTTGTTATACCCTCATGATCTGAGTACTGTAGAGGGACCTGCTAGTATTTTCCATTTTAAGCCATGAATCCGTAGCTATGTGTTCCACGATAGGTGCAACCTTTGAAACCCTTTAAAATCCCTAAAAATCCAAAAAGATTTTCATTTTCACCCTTTATTTTTATTTTTGCCTCATTACAACCCTTTTTAAAGTTCTCTTGATTCATGCATACTTCTTAGTTAGTTGGTGGAGACTTGATTTACATACAAGCTTATGACCATTGCATAATTCGATTCGAACTGAAGTGTTCCACTTAACTTACATTATCCATACATATAACCCTAGAGTTGAGTGAACATTGTGAGGAATTAGGGATTATGCATAATTAAAGTTCAAGTAGGCTTGCCATGGATTCCATCATCCTAAAAATAGAAAAGCAAAAAAATAGATTAAGCAACTCAAGAGCTATCCCGGAGTTCCCAACAACTTGGAACCCCATCACCTCTTTTAAAGTTTTTAGTTATGGGCATGATCATGAATGAGTTTTCTTGAGGACAAGAAAAGTTTAAGTGTGGGGGGTGTTATGATGTGCCATCATTTATACATGTTTTGCATACATAATAGTCCCCATATTATGATACTAATTGAACAATAACCTTGCACTTGATACTTCAAACGTTTATATTTTTTAATTGCTGGTTATTCGGTGTTGAAAATATAAACAAAGCTAAATCATATCAAAAACACCAAGAAATCAAGCTTCAAGAAGGATCATTCCTGAGCTTTGACCTCCAAGACGTCAAAATTGGTCAACACAAGTCAAGAAGCAGCTAAAGAACGAAACTGGGGAGCAGACAGGGCAAGGCATGCTCGTGCCTTGCTATGCACGGCCATGCATTCCCTATCTTGCTCCGCAAGGACAAAGTACACCGTCCTCTGTACCCTGTTTGATTCCCGAGGTGTTTGCATGCCCGTGCAATCCAATGCACGGCCGTGTGTAGATGCATAATATGTCCCTAATCCCTTGTAATATGTATTTCATCTATGTTTAATGTAATTATTTGATGTATTAATGAAATTACATGTTTATCCTTAATGTTTACTCATATATAATGACTGTGTAATAAACGATCTGATAAATAGCGATAACGTTGATCAATCGTGCTAATGAAAGGCCCATTCGCACGAATGGATCATGAGAATGATCCATTCGCGCGAATAGCTCATGAGAATGATTCATTCGCTAGAATAAGTCATGAGAATGATTCATTCGTACGAATGAACCATTCTGATGATTCATTCTTAAGAATGAACCATTCTGCTGATTCATTCGCATGAATGAGTCCATTCACATGGATCATTCGTACGAATGGGGTCAGCACTATATATAGAACTTTCACTTCATGAGCACAAACGAACACAAAAAACACAACAGAAATACAACACATATACACATAGAACCAGACTAAGCAAGAACACACAAACTCTTTGCACCTGTATTGTCGAATCTCTGTCCGTTGAGAGTTTCCAGGTCTTGTATCCAACTTCTCTACACCAAAGGGTTGATAGAAACCTTCGTTTCGACATCTAATCCGCTCGTTTCTTAAGACCCGATCCGTGTCATAGATTGGATTGCCAATCAAATCGGATTCCGCACGATTTGGTTCGGTTAATGTGTTGAATCATTGGATCAAGGTAGATCCCGATCCAACAAAGTGGTATCAGAGCCTGATTGTGCTCTAGATTCAACATAGAAAATCTAATCTTGCTTTTAATCTTGCTTTTTCTAGCTTCTTGAATGTTATAAAGATCACTTGATCGTTGTTTAGCCACGTTCAAAACTTGTGATTATTGCTTCTGAGTGATCTGATCGTCTCAGTTTTCAGATCTGATAAAAGGATCAATCATTGGTGCTTTTTGGTGCAAAAAAGTCAAACAGCTCTCTGTCGTACGAATGGCTACTATGATGAACTTCATTCGCACGAATGGCTCCTACCATTCGCACGAATAGATCAAGTCTCCCGCTCATTTGTTCAAACTTCCAATCGCACGAATAGAACATTCCATTCGCACGAATAGAAAATTCCATTCGCACGAATAGAAAATTCCATTCGCACGAATAGAAAATTCCATTCGCACGAATAGAAAATTCCATTTGCACGAATAGAACATTCCATTCGCACGAATAGACCCATTCGCATAAATCTCTTCTAAATTTTTTTCTTGTGTCGAAAAACTTCGTTTTTTACCATGTCGGACTTAGCTTTTGTTGCCAGTCAGAACAGTAAAATCCAAAACTTGTTATTAATCGATAATGAAGCTGGAAATGCTAACAAAGCTCCAAAACTCATGACAATGGACGAATATCATCACTGGAAAAACAGGTTTGAGATACACATTAATGGAGTTGATACAAACTTATGGATGATGATAGAGAATGGATATCAAAAAGTGTTGAGTGAGGATGGAACTCCTGTTTTGGCTTCCCTTTTAAGCGAACAACAAAGAAAAGATTATGACTTAGAAAAGAAGGCATATGCTATCTTATCTCAGGCCATATCAAGAGAAATATTTCATCAATTCAGGCAGTTTACATCTTCAAAATCTCTGTGGGTTGCCTTAGAACAACGTCACGAAGGAAATACTTCGTTGAAAGCTATCAATGCTAAGGCCATTAAGAAAGAATTTGATAATTTCATGTATATTGGGAATGAGTCCTTAGATGATCTATTTGAGAGATTCTATCACTTGATGAGTGAATTGCATGCCCATGAGATCAAAACAACGAAAGAAGAAAAGGTTCAATGCATGGCAGATGCGCTACCACCAAAATGGGATTCATTCTTGATGGTTCTCAAACAGAACAAGACTCTTGAAACCATTGATATCAATGAATTTCTTCAGAAATTGAGAGAACAAGAGGTGATGAATAAGTGGAAGTTAAAGAGAGGTGTACAAGCTCAGGATCCTTCATTGTACTATTCCACATCAACTCAACAAAATGCTCCTTTGCAGACTGCGTTTGTATCAAACATGTCAAATGTTTCAGCCAGCTAGTCTTAAACAGCTCATGCTTCAGTTTCATCAAGCTCGGTTCCACAGCAGGGAAATACTGCTAGTACTCCTACACCAAGCCCCATTAAATTGCAAACAGACAACTTCGATAAGGTTACTATCGAAGTGGCCAAGGAACACATGGCACTGTTGTCTACCGTTGTCAATTCATATGACAGTCTTGTTGCTGGACAGGTTGGAAACAGTCATCTGACAGCAGAAGACTATGCTCAGATTGATAAGGATGAAATGGATCGAATTGATATAATGTGGGCTCTTGCAAGTGCAGTCAGAAGAGCGAGAGATTATGTAAAAAGGACAGGAAAAACTCTCGAAGGGAACAAAGACACTACTTATGGTTTTGATCTGTCTGCTGTTGTTTGTTTTAACTGTGGTGAGAAAGGGCATTTTGCTAGGCAATGTGAAAAGCCTAACTGGAAACCGCAACCCTTTCAACAACCGTCAAAGCCAACCGAAGCCACAAAATCAAAATACAGAAACAAACCTTGTTCCAGTTACTCTTGCACAAGATAAGGACACTTCAAGTGGAACAAAAGCTATGGTTGTTCAAACAGATGAGACTGTTGATTGGTCTTTTAAATTTGGAGCTGATGGTAGTTCAGGGGATAGAGCTTACATGGCAAAGGCTGTAGAAGTCAATGAAGAATCAGATTCTGATGCTGAGAGAGAGATTGCTTCAGAAAGTTCATCAGCTATAGACGACACATCTTCAAACAGTTCTGGATTCACAGCTGAGAATGAAGATAAATCATCTGTTGTCTCTTCAAGTCAATCGACAGCTGATGTGGATGATAACAATTCCTCTTCTGAATCTACCTGTAGCTGTGCTTTTATGGTTAAAACATCCACAGGCATTCAGGTAAATTCTGACAGTTTTGAAAGTGAGTCTGAATCTCAACCGTGTTTAATTTGTGATGAACTTGAGAAGAAAGTTGAGACACTTAAAAGTCACAACACAGACTTAATTGCTGATTTAACTAATTGTCTTGAAGCAAACCGTATTTTAAAGGGAAACGAACTTGCCTTCAAAAACAAAATTGATCTTTTAAACAGGCAAGTTCATGAATTAGAAATCTGTGTTATCAACAAACAAAATGCCATCACTTTTTATTTAAACACGATTGATGAAACAAAGAAAAAGCTGGCGCTTGTCGAGTGTGATTATGAAACTTTAAATCAAAAGATGAAAAGTTATTCAAATTCTGCTTACATTCTTGATTACATGATTTCACGGCGTCCAGGAAAGAAAAATGCTGGGATGGGGTATAACAATTGTCCTCCACCGGTGTTGAATACTATGGTAAACACACCGGATGATAACCCAATCATTGACTTTAAGGTCAAAACGCCACTTGTCGTTGATCCAACCGAAAACAAAATTCCTCAACCAAAGGTTAACGATAATGGTGCTTCGACCTCGAAGTCCCAGTGTGTTGATGGAATGGTAGAAGAGTGCGATGAAGACGACGATGAGTGCCCTACTCGTGGTTTGGGACACAAAAGCTCGTCTGCTCCACAGAATGACAGCATTGGTATTTCAAAATCTGCTTCTAAAGATGTTTTTAAAATTAAACAAACCAATTGCCGTCCATCTTATCCCACTACTTCTGATCAGAAGAGTCAAGTAACCAAAGCCTCAATCAAAAAGGTTAATTTTGTTAAAGCTGGAGAGTCTGTTCAATCAAACAAGTCACTCTCTTCAGCTGAACAAAAAGAAGCTAAGGCTGGTGGTTCAAAAACTCACCAAAGTGAAAATCAATACAGATCTCCAAGGTTGGTTGAGCGGAGATACTGTTTTGAGTGCGGTACAAAAGGACACGTTGTTGTCAACTGTTCTTATCTTCAGAAGCCAAGTAAAAGAGTTAAATCATTTTCCAGAAAATAAACAAAAGTTTTTAAAGTCAAAATCTAACTCTTTTACCCAACAACAAGTGCATCAAAAGAAAGTTAAACAAATATGCATGACTTGTTGGTCACTGATTCGAGTTCCACACCTATACAAATCGTTAAGCAATCCACTGTTTACCACAAACAGTCATTGCACAAACAATATGTGTGGAAAGCAAAATCAGATGATGCTTCTGACGATTGTACTTTAAAGTCAAGTGGTTGTTCCAAAAATCCACAAGGACAGTGGATGGATTGTACTGTTGTAGATGAGACTGGGAAACCCAAGACCGTAAAGGCTTGGGTTCCTAACCTAAACTAATTATTTTCCTTATTATGCAGGTTTTCTTTTATAATCCTATTAGCAATAATTGGATTATTGATAGTGGGGCATCCAGGCACATGACTGGGAACTTAGCTCTCCTTTTCGACGTCAGAAATATCAAAGGGGGCTATGTTTCATTTGCAGGCGATAAAGGTGGTTTTATCTCAGCTCAGGGAACACTGTCTAATGGAGCTGTCAGCTTTGAGAAGGTCAACTTTGTCAAACAGTTGGATAACAACTTACTTTCTGTTTCTCAAATCTGTAATAAGGAGTTCAAGGTTCTTTTTGATGACAAGCATTGTTATATCTTGAAAAAGGAGTTTATGATTCCAGAAGACATGGTGGTTATGTCTGCTCCAAGAATGAATGATCTTTATATTCTTGACATGTCACAAGCATCATCCTCAGTGTCCACAGCATCATGTTTTGTTTCAAAAGCCACTGAGAAGGATTCTATTTTATGGCACAAAAGAATGGGACATCTCAGTCTCAGAAAAATGAATCATTTGGTGCACAAAAATCTTGTTGAAGAAGTCACTGTGAAAAGTTTTCATCTTCCTGACGTGTGTGTGTCTTGCAAGAAAGGCAAACAAACCAAGAAATCTCATAAACCCAAATCTCAACATTCCATCACTATACCACTAGAGCTCTTACACATGGACTTGTTTGGTCCTATCAACCGGAAGAGTATTGCTGGAGACTTATATTGTTTGGTTGTGACGGATGAGTATTCAAGATATTCTTGGGTGATGTTCTTAAAAGAAAAATCTGAAACTTTTGAATATGTGGAGATTCTGATTACCAAATTGGAGTCTTTGTATAAGTTAAAGGTTAGGAGAATCCGTTCGGACAATGGTACTGAATTTAAAAATCATCTTATGGAAACTTTCTGTCAAAAACTTGGTATTCACCATGAATTCAGTGCGCCATATGTTCCACAAATGAACGGTGTTGCTGAGAGGAAGAATCGGACCTTGATAGAAGCGGCAAGGACTATGCTCGCTGACTCACACTTACCCGTGCAGTTCTGGAATGAAGCTATTGCTAATGCGTGTTACACGCTCAACCGGGTTCTAGTTATCAAGCGTCACGATAAAACTTGCTTTGAATTGTTGCATCGACGGAAACCGAACTTACAGTATCTTGAACCGTTCGGCGCTCCATGTACCATGTTGAAAAAGGATGCTCATGGCAAGTTTAACGAGAATGTAGAGGAAGGTTACTTCTTAGGGTACAGCACTCCCAATAAAAGAGTTTACAACAAAGCCTCTGGGAATGTAGAAGAATGGTACCATGTTGATGTTCAAAAGTATACCTCTCCTGCTGCTTGAAAATGTCTTCCTTGGATGTTTGATTATGAAGAACTTTTTGCCTCGTTTAATCTTCCTCCAGAATGTTCAGATGAGGAGGTTGCTGTTCAAATGATGTATGATACTCAAAACGCACCTGATGAACATGTGCAACCTACTCCCTCATCATCTAACATTCCTGAGTCCTCCATTAACACACAAGTCACACAGGATGATGACTCTTCTTCTTCTTCTTCAGAGTATGAGGGTTCTCGACAAGAAGTAGACCAGGTGATTGAAGATCCTTCCCATGATGTTGTACAATTGAGTGATGATGTTTCACATTCTGTGGCAATTGAACAGAGTATCACAGACCTTGATCAAACTGTTGAGGTTCCTGCTCATCCTGTGGGTAGGATTGATAGAATTCATCCTCAACAGAACATTATTGGTGATCCCACATCTGGTGTTAAAACTAGGGGTCAGATCAATTATGGAGTCTACTCAGAAATCATGGAATCTGATGTGGTCAACGATTGTGCGCATTCATGTTTCATCTCGCAAATCGAACCACGGTCTATAACAGATGCTTTAAAAGAAGAATCTTGGGTAAATGCAATGCAGGAAGAACTACTCCAATTTCAGAAGCTCGGAGTTTGGAAGTTAGTTGATTTACCAAAAGGAGCTAAGAAGATTGGTACTCGATGGGTTCTTCGTTGCAAAAGGGATGATCAAGGAATAGTCATAAGAAATAAGGCTCGTTTGGTCGTTCAGGGATTTAGGCAAATTGAAGGTATAGATTACAATGAAGTGTTTGTACCGGTTGCTCGTCTGGAAGCAATTCGAATTTTTCTTGCTTATGCATCCTACAAAAGGTTCAAAGTCTATCAAATGGATGTAAAGAGTGCTTTCCTTCATGGAGAAATCAGTGAAGTCGTATACGTCAGTCAACCTCCCGGGTTTGAAGATCCTATGCATCGTGACCGTGTCTACAAATTGGACAAGGCACTGTACGGATTGCACCAAGCTCCGCGAGCATGGTACGAGACACTTTCCACTCATCTTCTGAACAATGGTTTTAGAAGAGGTGTCATCGACCGCACGTTGTTTATTCGGGAAAAGGGTGGAGAACTTTTAATGGTACAGGTATACGTGGATGACATTATTTTCGGATCGACGAATGATGTTCTGTGCAAAGAATTTGAAAGAGTTATGCAGGACAAGTTCGAGATGAGTTCCATGGGAGAGATGAAGTTCTTTCTAGGGCTACAAGTAGATCAATCTGAGACAGGGATTTTCCTTCATCAAACAAATTATGTTGGAGACATATTGAGCCGATTCAGTATGACTGATGCCAAACCTGCTGGTACTCCATTGGCGATCAATCACGGGATTTCGCCTGATGACAAGGGGGAGTATATTGATGCTACTCTCTATCGAGCCATGATCGGATCTCTCATGTATCTCACGGCATCTCGACCAGACATCATGTTCTCCACGTGTCTCTGTGCCCGATATCAGTCAAAACCAAAAGTCTCCCACTTAATTACTGTCAAAAGGATTTTTCGTTATCTGAAGGGTACTCCTGATCTTGGATTATGGTACTCTAATGATGATAACTTTGAGCTTACTGCATATAGTGATTCTGATTATGGTGGTTGCAAAACAGACTTCAAGTCTACATCTGCAGGGTGTCAGTTCTTTGGAAACCGTCTTGTGACATGGCAATGCAAAAAGCAGACTTCGGTGGCTACATCTACATGTGAAGCTGAATACATCGCTGCTGCCAGTTGCTGTTCTCAGATTATCTGGATTCAACAGCAACTTCGGGACTACGGTTTGCAATTCTCTAACACTCCTATTTATGTAGATAATTCTGCGGCCATAGCTATCACTAAGAATCCGGTTCAGCATTCAAAAACCAAACACATCGGCATAAAATGTCACTTCATTCGTGATTGTTTTGAAAAGAAACTGATTGATGTGGTTCAAATTAACACTGATTTCCAAAAGGCAGACCTCTATACAAAAGCCTTTGACAAACCAAGATTTTTATTCTTGTTAGAGGTAAACGGCATGAAAAAGAAGGATGACGTTGTTCCGGACCAAGAGTCGAGTCAATAATCATTTTTTATCAATTACGTTCCTGTATATATATTTTCTTTCTTGCGTTTATTAAAAATCTCAAAAACTCAAAAAGATTTTTCATTTTAAGATTTTAGGGGGAGAAAATGTCAGTAAGAAAATGATCTCTCGCTGAGAAAAATGATAGTACACAGACGCTAGTTATCTGAGACTCCAAAAAGATTTCTATATTGTGTACAGTTATTTGTGTACAGTTTATTATTAAAAAAAAAAAGATTTTCCATTTTTGTACAGTCTAAAACCCAAAAACATCTGAAAAACTCAAAAATGAGAAATCGTATCCAACATTTGGGAAGTGATGGCACACTAACCATATGTATGAAGCACATTGCATTTAATGTCATAGTGAATAGTCACACTAAGTTGACATGTGATGCATTGATAGACTTATCTTACTGAATCTCGACCATTGATGATCAATCTATACCATATTAGATATTGTCTTGTGAGTCACATAATGGTGAAAGGATTGACGAAAATCAACAATAGAAACTGAAGGTGTTTCTCATTCTGTGCACACCAGTTATCATCGGTTTAATGAGATATCAGAAAGTAGTTATAAAATTAAAAATTAGATTCCGAAGTCGTATACGTGCCATATTGCCTTGTAAATACCTGGCTGAAGCCGTCCATGCGATTAAGAATAAAATAAAAGTATGAATCTGAATCCGTATATGTACCATATTACCGGGTTGCAGCCTGGTTGAAGCCATCCATGGGATAAGATGAACACAAACACCGTTAGCTGTATACGTGCCATATTGCCTTGTAAATACCTGGCTGAAGCCGTCCATGAGCTGATGGCTGTCACTGTGAATACTAAAAAAAAAAAAAAAAATTGGTGTAGTAAAGAAGTAACAGGGAATAACTGAGATCTCATGAACTTATGATGACTGGTTAAGTAAGTTGTGCTGATTTGAAACATTAACATGTTTTGAAAAGAAATTCAAGTCAATTCTTAACTAGTGTGAGACACACAGATAATGGACTTAATCCTTCAAGATCATCTTGTAAGTGTTGAGAAAAGGTCTGCATAAGTTTAAGATGGACAAACATATCAATGATCGCATTTTGACTAAGTGTACTTAAAGATCAGATAATTTGCAATGTTTCTGATTGCTATGAGTTTAGTACTGATCCTATGTTCGGATCTTTCTCACAAAAAGATGTGTAAATACCATTGTATAGTTGTATCTACAAAATTCAAAATGTCTCAGATCATTAGTCACTAAGTCTGTATGATTTCTCATAAGGATCATTCTTACTAAGACATGCGTGTATATATCTTGTTGATATTATTTTCAGCATTACATATTCAAAAATCCAAAAAGATTTTACTTTTCCTGAATTTTAGATTATCTGATAAGACTCGAACGACTGTCTGAAAATCAAAATTTGAAAACCGCTTGACTTCCTGATTGATCAAATCGTTCCTTTACTTCATAAACTATTCCAAAACTTCATAATTGATCCCTCACTTCATAATTAAATGTAAATTACTTCATAATCAAATTGTTGTCAAGACCGATGTGGACGGATACCCCATTTAACTTGAAAAGTTTAATTTGCATAAGGGGATTGTCCCATTCGTACGAATGGATGAGCAAAATGGCTCACTCGTACGAATGGATGAGGAGAATAACTCATTCACACGAATGGACTGACCAGAATGGTCCACTCGTACGAATGAGTGACAGAATGAATCAAGTCTAGCTCATTCGCACGAATGGACTGACCAGAATGGTCCATTCGTACAAATGAACCAGGCCATCCTATAAAAAGGCCATTCATTCGCATTCTTAGTCTCATTCGCACAAAACAGAAATCGCATTCGCACGTCTGTTTCATCCAATTCTGATTTTGAACAAAACTCCGTCAAATCACCGATCTAATCTTTCGATTTCATTTTACAGGTATAACCCCACAAGTATTCATCAAGTGTATACCGATTCGTGGACGTTCGACTAGATTTAGGGCTCAAAACCGAAAACAAAACCTAAAAAAACGTAAAAAGTGACTTAATAAACCTATTAAAATGCTAAATACTGGTTGAAAACCATAATCGAGTGTTTTGGTGTCTTTTTCGGCAAATCTTTTCGTGTCTTGGTTGATTTTTGGACAATTTGGATCGCGACCCGTCTGTCGTACGAATGGACACACTCTTCATGTTCATTCGTACGAATGAGAACTCATTCACACGAATGAGCACTCATTCACATGAATGAACACTCATTCGTACGAATGAAAACTCATTCACACGAATGAAACTCATTCGCACGAATGAATACTCATTCATATGAATGAAACTCATTCGCACGAATGAATAGGCAGAATGATCCATTCGCACGAATGAACCAACTTTTAGGGTTCATTCGTACAAAGGGAAAATGGTCCAAAAGTTCATATTTCCCAAAATCTTGCATGTACTGATCTGATGTGCTTCATGTTTTTGTGTTTGCAGACTGATCGTTATGGCGAACAGAGCTCCAGTTGTTCTTAAGGCTTCCATTAAAAGCAACATATGTGCGTACATGATTCCTACATCAAAGAATGCACGACCGTTTGTCGGCATGATCGAATTTCTGTCTAGATCAAGGATTGCTCATGCTATATCCTATCACTGCACTCCATATATGTCGCACCAAAGGGAGTTCTGGGCCTCTGCCGAGATTGACTGCGAGGTATCTCCACCAGTCATACGCGGGAAGATCGCAGGTCAAGATGTGGTTGTATCGGCAGCTCACATTCGCCGATTGTGTCAATTCGGTGATCATCCTGAAGATCCAGTGACACTGGATAAATATCTGGTCCGCGGATGCTTCATGAGAATAAAGTACGACGGGAATGTTGCCGAAGGAGTTTTAAATAAAGCGAACCTCTGTCCGCAGTACAAGTATCTAGGACATGTTCTTCTACATTGCCTCGGTTCCCGTCGTGGCGGATTTGATGATATGCGCGAAACAATTCAGAGCGCATTCGTTGCATTGGTGTTGAACATTCCGTTCAACTTTTCCGAGATGGTGTTCACACATCTTAAGGAAAACATCTATCTAAAAGGGGATAATGCGTATCTTATGTACCCCAGATTCTTAGAGATGATAATAGATGACCAACTTCCTCTTCTGCCAAGGTCAGACATCGACATGATCAAGCTAGAACACATGACGGATGTCACTCTCAACAGGGTACAGACCTACAGAGGAAGACCAACAAAGCCACCTCACAAAAGACTTATTGGACATCTGGAAAATCCAGATTATGTGGCACCAACAAACAGAAAATGGCGTCATGATAACAGTGATTCTGACCGGGAGGATATTGTTGTACCTCCAGCTGACGACCAAGATGATGACGACCAAGATGGTCTGTGAGATGGTGGCAATGCTCCTAATGTTCCATCTACCGCTGCCACCACCCACACTGTTGCTGCTATAGATTCTTCCCTTCCAACTAACCCAGAAGACGTTAACCTGGACACCGTCCTGTTTACTGATTCTGAGGACACTGAAGACGAATTTGTAATCAGTCAACAAGGGGCAAGATTGGTCGCAACAAAATAAAAAAGGGGAGCAGATCAAGGAAGCTCAAAGGTTGATGATGACGTCAGGGATGCTGACTTTGTCCCTGACTGTCCACAAGTATCTGCTGCTCCTTCTTCCCAATCTACCCCAGTCAAGAAAGGAAGAGTAAAGAGAATGGCCAAACGCCAAAAGTTTAAACTTGTCAGAAGGACGGAGAGCACCTCTGCTACTACAGCAACTGCCACCAGGTCTGAGGCTCTAATGTCAACATCTATGCCTCAGACATAAACTGTGCCTCCTCCCATCTACACGACTGCTCCTACATCACAGCCATCAACTATTCGAGCTGAATCTTCAATGTCACTGCCGACTGTCTCTCTGCACGACCAGATCAGTACTTTAAACAGTTTGGTACTTCTTTTACTGGCTCAGAATGAAGGGCAATCAAAGCGTCTTGATCAACAGGGCTCGCAGATCAGTCAGTTGACTCTGCAAAATACTGAACAAGCCCAAGCCATCATAACTCTTTCCACTAGATGCAATGATCAACAAGCCCTCCTTCTCACTGCTACAAACCAGAATCAACAGTTGTCTACAACTGTTAATACACATGCTCAGAGGATACAAAGGCTTGAGGAGGAAAATAAGAGACTGTTGGAAGACTTAGAAAGCAGAAGAGACCCGACACCCAGAATTGAGGGTGCTCGCAAAGATGGTGATGATGGTGATGATGGTGACGATGATGATGATGATGATGATGATGACGAGGATGATGATGATGGTGACGATGATGATGATAATAATGACAAAGATAAGGATAATGGTGCCAATGCTGGTGCTGCATCAAGTGCTTCAAAGACAGCAGAAGCAGAGGCACGCACAAAGCAAAAATCAGACAAATCAGAAGGCCCATCATCAGATACACAAAAGGGCACTGAAGGTTGATAGTTGTTTTTAAGTGTTTTAAGTTGTCTTATTGTAAATATTAGATTATTATGTAAATAATTTCAGTTTTATTTTGATTAAATCAATGAAACTTCAAATTCTCACATGTTTATTCTTTGTTTGTTTATGAAAATAGTTTTGGATGTGATGCCTCTCAAGCAACAACCTTCAAAGTTAACTTATGTGCTTGACATGCAAGGGATCATCCAACATTCAGTTATTTATGACAAAGAGGAAGGGGAAATCGTACATTGCTTGTCAAAAGAACAGATTGCCGAGCTATTTCAAATGAATCCCGACGAAGTCATTACTGAAGAGGCATATGTTCCAACAACTGATTATCCCTCTTCTGACGAACTAGAAGACGTTGATGAGGTTGAAGTCGAAGACATCACTGATCAAGAATATCCAAAGTACACATCAGTAGATGGTGATGATCTTCCCTCCTTCGTGGACTTATTCACTCAGCAGTCCGACGAGGAGGTCAACCGCATTATCGACAACAAACAGGATGAAGCCGGTCCTTCCACTATTGACATTGACGAGCTGAATGAACGTAAAAGTCAGTGGATGGAATACATGGCCGAATTAAAGAAGAACTCAAAGCCCTCTCCTCCAACCAAGTACACTAAAGTTTATCGACTCAAAGGACACAAGTCTGATGGTCGTATAATCAGTTGGGCATACTTCAACGACTTAAGCTGCTATGCTATAAAAAGAGAGAAGGGCATACAATATTTCAGGTACCCTCATGATTTCAAGACGCTGCCCGCATTTGAAGTAAATCAATTGGCGCGTCTAAAGCTTCTATACAGCGAATCTTCTGGTCTATCCGAATGGTTTGAACGTCAATTACAATACGAATACCGGAAGAAGTGGGTGAACTTCAAGCCACAAATGCCTACATGTTACATTCATAAGGAAAAGGTTCATCCAATCACCAAGAAGCCCCTAATTGTCTTAAAGTGGAAACCTCCAACGATCATGAAGAAGATTCCTTTAAGGAAAATGATCCAGGACTTCTCAGATCAGTTCAAATGGTGGTACTATGATGGGCGCACTGGTGAAGCTGTTATAGTGCTTTGTAAAGAAGGGTCATGGGAGACCATCAGGGTCTTTGATCCCTTGTGGCTGACCAACTTGTCTGAACAAGATGTTACAACTCTATACAAGTGTCAACCGTTTTTTTAAGTTGCAGATATAGACCAGGAGTTGCAGTATGTGAAAGTGATACGTATATGCTTTGCTTTTGACATACACGCCGGAGTTAACTGGAAAACTCATACAAAAGAGATGTTGAAGACCAACTAATGTTAGTTAGGTCATTTTGAAGGGATCTAGGTCCAAGGGGGAGTATGTAGATGCATAATACGTACCTAATCCCTTGTAATATGTATTTCATCTATGTTTAATGTAATTATTTGATGTATTAATGAAATTACATGTTTATCCTTAATGTTTACTCATATATAATGACTGTGTATTAAACGATCGGATAAATAGCGATAACGTTGATCAATCGTGCTAATGAAAGGCCCATTCGCACGAATGGATCATGAGAATGATCCATTCGCGCGAATAGCTCATGAGAATGATTCATTCGCTAGAATAAGTCATGAGAATGATTCATTCGTACGAATGAACCATTCTGATGATTCATTCTTAAGAATGAACCATTCTGCTGATTCATTCGCACGAATGAGTCCATTCACATGGATCATTCGTACGAATGGGCTCAGCACTATATATAGAACTTTCACTTCATAAGCACAAACGAACACAAAAAACACAACAGAAATACAACACATATACACACAGAACCAGACTAAGCAAGAACACACAAACTCTTTGCACCTGTATTGTCGAATCTCTGTCCGTTGAGAGTTTCCAGGTCTTGTATCCAACTTCTCTACACCAAAGGGTCGATAGAAACCTTCGTTTCGACATCTAATCCGCTCGTTTCTTAAGACCCGCTCCGTGTCATAGATTGGATTGCCAATCAAATCGGATTCCGCACGATTTGGTTCGGTTAATGTGTTAAATCATTGGATCAAGGTAGATCCCGATCCAACACCGTGCGTTGCTCATTTTGAGGCCTATAAATAGAGGGCTTGGGTTCTTTGTTTCACACACCACAAAACAACCATAGATAGAGAGAACAGTTCGTTTCCTGCAGTATTAGAGTAGTAGTAGAGAGTAGAGGGGCTCTTGCTCCTTGTTTCGCAATAGGGGAGCCTACAAAACTCAGTGTTATGCTAGTTAGTATAGTCATTCGTGGCTAAACTCTTTGTATTGCTAGGGTGAAGATGAAGTTTGGTGCATCTTAATATGTGACGTATTAATCTAGTGATATATTTATGTCTTTAACTATTCGTTCTTAAAACCGCCACTTGGTGGGCTTTTTATTGTTGTCTAAATCTGTCTTTATATTTGTGAGTGTTCTTGATTTTAATGTGTAAGACCGTAAAACCTTTTTAATCAAACTTCTTTTGAAACGTGTACATCTTTATACAAGCTGATACTGATAAGCCAAGGCTTGGTCAATACTAGTAAGGTCGTACGTCTTTATACGGACTTATTATATGACCAAGAATTGGTGAACTCATGTTAGGAATGGTTCTTCTTTATATATGGTCCCATTGTTACACCGCCTCTCGGTGAGCAAAGTATAATCACCTATTTAACAATAATATTTAAACACATAAGTTTGATGTCCTAAACCAACTCGGAGATAACACCAAAGAGTTGACGGTAACGATGTCCCTAGCTGGGAGTCCTACCATTTTATCACTAAAGATTATAATTCGTGAACCAAATGTTGTGAAGACGAGGCTCTAGCGGTGACCCGGGTCACACATTTGTATTAGTTATACCACTGGATTAGTCAACTTAACATTATCACGTACCAAGCGGATTAGAAGCCCAAGGCAATACTCTTCGTGACCTGATCATTTCTGAGATATTTACTTTCCTGCTATTTACTATTATGTTATTTACATTCTTGTTACACACATCACGCATGTTTTTACTTTTCTGTTATTTATTTTACTGTCGTTTACTTTTCTATCATTTACTTTTCTGCTTCACAAGTACACAAAACCCACTCACTAATTAAACCGGCTAAACGATAACGAAAGCTGAGTATTGGAACTCGACCGTGTCCATTAGTTTGATACTTGGTTCTTACCTAAACTATATTACGCTGCGATAGGTACACTTGCCTATTGTGTGAGTTTTCAGTTTGAGTATTTATCATTTTATAAATTTAAATCCTGATCTCATGAAACCATCAGAAAATATAATTATATATTTTCATATATATCACATGCACATCACTAAGCTAGGTAGGCTATGTATTAAAAGGGTTAACTCCCTAGACACAGGCCAACTACCTTGTGGCTCTAGTTTTACCCTGCTTGCGCATGTCACATGTAAATGGTCAAGGACCATGATTTTGTATACTGAAGGGGTATTTAAATCCCCAATAAATGAAAATGATTTGTTTATCCCCTGGAATTGGAAAATGTACTATATCAACCTTCAGGTTATGGTTTATATCAAGATCGATCCAAAAGTGTTTTCCGCTGCTAAACTCACTCTAATTTTCTATATAAAATAAGATTGGAGGTGTCAATCTGGTCGCACGCCGAGTGTTCTGAAACCGGGGTATGACAGGTTGGTATCAGAGCCCAAGGTTTTAACGAATTAGATACTGGCTTTAGTATCTAAGCTTTAACTATAGTTTTGAAACTCGACTACAACCTCAAGATTAAGATAAGGATACTGGCTTTAGTATCTAAGTTTTGATCAACATGAGGACAAAATGCCTACTGAGATAGTGGGTTGATACTAATGTTTAAGTTTTTCAAGTTGTATGTAGAATATAATCTTCCATATTACGATCCCAATCGTCCGATCAAGCAAGAGTCGCATGAGTATCCTGTCTATGGATCTCAGATGATGCCAATAACATTTCTAGATAACACCAATCCCTTACTTCTACTCCTGAGTATAATCCTCGGTAATGTGAAGCAGAGAGTTCTTGGATGGATGCTGGTTCTGATTTTAGTAACTGGCAGTTTAATACACCTACACCAGTAAACAATCAGGCTGGGCCTAGTAGGTCCCGAAAGCCATGAATGAGAGTGAGAATGCCCACTGAAAGAATTTCCATTCCATCCGCTGGGATGAATGAAATTTATCAAAATATACCAGTGGAGGAACTATCTGAAGAAGAATCTCAACATTTTGTTCCAATTTCAGAAAATCCTGAGGATTATCCTTTCTATAATCCCGAATATCCATTTCTTCAAGATCCTTAGATTGCTCCTGATCCTTTGCATTATAGTCCTTACGAGGAATATTTTAATGTTCCTTCTGCCTACCAAAATGCTTACAATGATATTGTGGTTGGACTTCGTGAACCACCACCACAATATGGATATCCTTATAAAACCCCTACCTCTCTGATTAAGTGTCTTGATTGTTCGTTGCAAGAAACGAATGAAGTCAAGAAAGGGTGGTTTAAGGGTAAGAAGAAAAGGAAGGAGATTGGAGCACAACTAAAGGAACGTGGAGAAAAAATGACGCAACTGGGAGAAAGATTAATGGAGGATTAGATAGGATATATTGTATTTTCCTATCTTGTATTTTGTATCTTATATGTTATTAATGAAATATTTATGTTTTTGCTATATACAGAATGCCAGGAAAAGGAAAATGTCCTGATTTTATACGTAGATTTGCTCCACCCAATTATGAGAACCAAGTGACTAACGAGACAAGATATGAACAAGGAATAGATACATAAAGTTCAACGTTTAGGAGTTTGGGAGAATTAGAATCTGTACCTAACTCCTATATTCCCTCCCTCTGTATTCATTCTGCTCCAACGGTAGGAAGTTATAACATTACTCCTATAATTACGTATAATATATACGAAGGAATTCCTGAAATTCCATACAAACGTATATATAATCTGGAAGGAGAAGAAAGAGCCGACTCTAATCGTCTTTATTTTCCTTACCAAGAAATTCATAATATACCCATTCCAAGGATAGTAGAAGAAGCGCCTGAAGATGATCGGGTCAGAACATTACTGAATCGAATAGCCGAACTAAAGCGGGAAAAAGCCGATATAAAAGCAGAAAATGAAGTGCTACGACAAGCCTTAGAGGAAGCTAGGAATCGTAGTAGCTCATAAAATATATTGTATTTTGTATCATTATGTTTATGAATAAAATATTCTTGTATTCCAGAATAGATTCATAAATTAATATATTTGGATATTTTGTTTAGAATGTCAAAAAGTGGACCATCTAACAACGCTCGAGGCTAAAAGAAGCAATTCGCTAAAAATAATAATGCTGCTGAGCAAGATGCTCAGAAGGCGGAAATGGAGAAAATGGTCAATGCAGGAATTGAGAATGCAATTTCGAAAATTGTACCAGCAATAGAAGAGAATAAAGCTGCTAGGAAAAAGGAGTCTTTTATACAGAAATCAAAGACAAGAGAAACTGAGAAAAAAATCTCTACCCCTCAATTTTCATAACATATAGAGGGAGGACACTTAATTCACCTGTCAAAACATATCGAAGAAGGACATTCTAGTTTCCATAGCAAAACCTCCAAAAGAACCTACGTGGAAAGCCATGATTCCTCTGTGGCTAGTCCAAAGGAGGGATATGAGTCAATCCTATAAGAAAAGAAGAATTCTTGGCTGCTCATATAAGAATTTTCAAGACTACAAGCCATATGAGTTTGCAGGAAAAGAAGGAGCAATAGTCGCACTAAGGTGGCTAGAGAAAACTGAGTTACTTCTGGTAATAAGCAAATGTCTTAAAGAAGACAGAGTACTATATGCTTCAAACTAATTTAGAGATCAAGCCTTAGAATGGGGGAATCAGGTTATATACACCAAAGGCAGAGATCGAGCTTATGCCATGAGCTGGTCTTCCTTTAAGGAGAGAGTGGAAAAAAAGTTTTGTCCCGTAAATTAGCGGGAAAATATTGAGAATAATTTTCTGAATCTAAGGACGGTGCTTACGAATCATCAAGACTATGTCACGAAGCTATTTGAGTATGCTCGATTAGTACCTTATGTGGCAACTCCTGAATCAAATCTCATCAAAAGATACATTTGACGTTTAGTCCGGGAAAACAAAGACCTGGTAAAAACCTCTGAACCAAAATCAATGGATGACGCCATTGAACTTCGTGCTGTGCTTACTGATGGATTGATAAGGAATAGAGAAGAACTGAAAACGAAAGAAAATACGCACCAAAATATAAACGAGCAACGACGACCTGAAAGCAATTTCACTCATAAAGATACTCGTTCCTCGCTCCTGAATGCCGAATGTACAAGAAGAGACATTTCGGCAAATGTGGTGCAAAGTTGTTTTGCAACACATGTAAAATTCCTGGGCACTCCACTGAAAACTGTTACAAGAACAGAAAGGCCATTACTTGTTATGGCTGTGGAGAGCCTGCTCATATCAAGACCCAATGCCCGAAACAGAAAGAGGCAGGGACCTCTGGAACAAAACCAACTGAAGGCGTTAAGAAAAACGCTAGGCCAATTGTCTTAAACGCCAATGAAGCAGCCAAGATACCGGATGTCATTCTCGGTACGTTTCTTGTAGATAATATCTATGCACGGGTTTTATTTGATTCTGGTGTAAACCAAAGCTTTATAGATATTAAATTCTATAAGCTGTTAGATAAATCCTTAGCTAAATTAGACAAATCTTACTAGGTCAAAACTGCAAATGGAGATCTAGTTAGAATATCTAGTTCCTTGAACGATTGTAAGATTTCTCTATCTGGACATGTCCTACCTGTGCAATTATTGCCCATAACATTGGCCGAGTTTGACATTGTTCTAGAATGGATTGGTTATCTGCCAACCAAGCCCGAATAATTTGCGACAAGAAATATATTAAGATTCGTGTGCCTAATGGGAAGAAGATTACCATCAAAGGAGATAAATGTTCCAATCCAATTGGAATTATATCACTCCTTAAGGGAACAAAGTGTCTGAGCAAGGGATATTTAGCATACCTTGTGTCAGTTACAACCAAGAAGGAAGCAAATCCATTGGAAAATGTGCCTGTAGTATTCGAGTATCCGGAAGTATTCCCGGAGGAACTACCAGGATTACCGCCAGTTCGAGAAGTGGAGTTTAGAATTATTCTAGTACCGGAACAGCTCCGATAGCTAAAGCCTCATACAGATTAGCTTCGACGGAAATGGCGGAACTAAAGAAACAACTTGAAAAGTTGTTAGATAAAGGATTTATAAGGCCGAGTTTTTCACCATAGGGAGCTCCAGTGTTGTTTGTTAAGAAGAAAGACGGGTCAATGCGTATGTGTATTGATTATCGTGAACTGAACAAGGTCACGATCAAGAACATATATCCACTTCCCCGAATTAATGATCTATTTGATCAACTTCAGGGAGCGGCTTATTTTCAAAGATTGATCTTCGTTCAGGATACCATTAATTAAAGGTACAAGAAGAAGACATATCCAAAACTGCCTTTAGAACGAGATACGGGCATTATGAGTTTACGGTGATGCCACTTGGACTCACTAATGCTCCGACAACATTTATGGATATGATGAATCGAATCTGCAAACCTTACTTGGATAAGTTTGTTATCGTATTTATAAGCAATATACTTATTTATTCCAAAGGTAAGAAAGATCATGCAGAACATCTGAAAGTAATTCTTGAATTACTTAAAAACGAGAAATTGTATGCCAAATTCTCGAAATGTGAATTCTGGTTATCTGAAGTTCAATTTCTCGGACATAGGATAAATGCCAAAGGAATTCAAGTTGATCCTGCTAAGATTGAAGTAATTACTAAATGGGAAGTTCCGAAGTCACCTACTGAAGTTCAGAGTTTCTTAGGTTTGTCGGGATATTTCTGAAGGTTTATCCAGTGTGAATCCCCTTGATCTTCAATATTCCAAGCAACACAATAACGAACAATCTCTTGGAAAGGCGGAATCAATCCAAGACACTCTAAGATCAAAAACTGACGAATCAAACAACGAATCTATGATAATACACCATCAAACTGAGATAATCACAAAACATCATCTTGTATTCACTTCGAGAATCAGTACAATCAGTAATACACTACTATGAATCCAGAGATATAAATCAGATACAAGTTCTAGTTCTATCTAGCTTTCAAATACAAGACTTATATATAGTAAAAAGATTTCGTCCGAAAACTCTGATCGTCCGAAAAAGATTTCGATCGAAATATTTTTCGATCGATAAAGTATTCGGTCGAAAACTTTACACTTGAGCACATATCAAAATAGAAACTTGAATTTGATGAACTACTAGGTTCCAACAATCTCCCATTGAATCCCAAGTTCTATGTCTTGTCTGCATCCGGCTTCTTCTCAGGATTCACTTTCTTTGAATACAGATCCTGTAACCTTTTCTTGATCAGTCTAGCTTCGGACCTTAGAGATAAACAACGAGACACCACTCTCATATACAACTTTGCTTCGTTTTTTATTGTGATAATCCGGACTTTTTAGTCTAACGCCGTTATTTAAATCCAGTTAAAAGTTAACCTATTTAACCTAACACAAGCTTCAGTGACTATTTCTGCCATTCCCTCAAACCCTAAATACAAGGACTAATTGTGTAATTAGTCCAAACCCTAATCACATTGACTTTGAGGTCAAAATTCACAAAATTGTATCCCTGTTGACTTTAGAAAGTCAAACAGTCAAGTCTAAACCCAAACTCAAATCTTAGGGACTGAAACTGCCACATTCCAAACTTCAAAACGGGAAAACCACAGGGACTAGAGTTGTAATTAACCCATTTCCAATTTCTTTTGACTCTTGAAAGTCAACCCGCGCATTTTCTAGCCAAATCCGTATGCCATGATCGATCTCAGTTGAAACTATAACCGATTTGCACGAACATCATCATTAACACTCATCATTAACCCATTTAAACCTTACATTAAACACAATAATGGACAATTATTTTGTAATCGTCGGTTTCGTGAACAAACGACCTCAAATTCGTCGAATTCGTGCAACAATTCATAATTTAAACATCTGCGCACCTAAATCGAGCATCCTTGAACCTGTTACACTCATCAATTCCATCGGACAAGCAGTCACAATAGTCGGAGATCAAGCTCTTTACCGTCGGAGACAGTTCCAGGCGTACACCATCAATTCGATACTCAATCAGGTAATTGGAACCCCCCTCACACTCGTCTTGACCTGTTGATTGAAAGCCCTCTACTAATCGGGGCGTACAACACTGATTTAACCGCAAACCAATTCTAGGGGTTCATCCCAAATATGGTTTAATCGAAATCGGGTCTAGACTCGACCTCAATCCAATCAATGGGTATGGTTAGATTCGTCTTCACCTACCCATTAAAAGCCCTATGAAATTCAGGATTTATATCATTAAATTAAAACTGGATCGAATCTAAGGTTCATATACGTTCCTGTGTGATCGAAATCCTACCTACGCTTGATTTTAACAAAATTAAACTATATCATCAGTTTCGCAAAGTCTTAATCTTTCAGAACCCCATGAATTCAACAATTATTATCACATAGTTTGATCAATTTGAATTCACAATCTAAAACTAGGGTTTCGACACTTCTTTTTGAGAATAAACGATCTGTAACTCGTCGTTTTCAATTTAAAATCACCCACACATTCGTATAACTTGAATAATCAAATCCCCTCTATAATCTGGTTATATCACGACCGAATTGACGGAATTCACGGCTGGGATTCGATCGCACGCATATTTTGGGGGTAGAACGATTGGGACTTGTATGTTATAATCACATGGAACCGGGTTTAGTCGCGATACCTTAGCAGGCTGACTTGGTTAAGGCTCACCACTCTCACACAGGAGACCCGGGTTCGAGTCCGGTCTCCTGCATTGTTTTGGGACTTTTTCCTGAATATTTAATTAATAAAAATCATACTTAATATTATTATACTAATATATAAAAGTGTTTTAGCCCCGGAAAACACCTGAAGGCTCGGGTGTAATTTTAAAAATAGCATTTTCACTTATAAAATAATATATTTATATTATTTTCAAACCACGACTCCAAATAAAATAATATATTTATATTATTTTCAACCCGTGACTCTAACTAAAAATAATATATATTCTTATATTATTTTTACCACGTTTATTAACTTTATGAAACGTTCTAAACTATTAAATAATATAATTATTTATATTATTTACCCTCGGTTTTATACTCGAATAAAAATAATATATTTATTATTTTTGCCACCCAAATGATTATTTTAATTTTACGAACTTAAAAATAATATATTTAGTTATATTATTTTCCTAAACCATTTTAAATGGTACATCCGCCTGAATATTTATTTACTAATATTATTCGCAATCAGAATTGCTCGACACGAAACGTATTTATCTTAATAATTTTTTATTAAGAAACCCTCATTCCAGTGGACACATTCGTCTACTCATTGGTCCTACGTATACTTTTGGGCATTCAAATCTTCCGTGTCGTCGTCACAAATCCCATTGTGTCCCTAACTATTGTACTTGTAATATTAGGGAATTCATAGACTGTTCAAAGGAAAATTCTTGTGGCTCTGTTGCATCCTTTAGCAGTGTTATTTACTACGCTCTACTCTGACTCAATGAGTTTTCACGGCCCCTTTTACTGTTTTAACTTGGGGGAGAAAACATGATTAAACAATTTTGGATTTTGTAATTCGTATGATATCAATGTTAAATGCTAAGCGTAACACGCTATCACAGAAAGTCCTCAACTAATATCGGACCGTTACTATGGATCTTAGCGAGGAAATATTTAGTAGTACTACTGGGTTTGACAAATCCCGCCCGCGTTAGTCGCGCTAACTCGATTAGATATCGAACGGGTGAAATGTTAGCCTACTCACACCGCCAGTGTTGATAGACCTGGCAGGAGGCATTAAACAAACAGTCAGCTTCGGTTGCGAGTGCTTGAGATGAACATGAACATAGGTTAGCTACCTATAGATACGTACTGAATGAACATAAATCTGGTAAACGCTTATTTACGTATATTGAAACCTGTGAACTCACCAACCTCGTGTTGACATATTTTCTTACATGTTTTCTCAGGTCGCTAAGATAAGACACAGGTGCACGTTAGGGCATGCATGGGATTCAACTACTTTGATTATGACATATTTATAATTGTTTGAATTATTCTATTGTACTCGTTTTGGTTGGACGTTTTGGACTTTTTGAACTTTTGAACTTTGGTTTTGGGCGCGTGTATTTTGCGTATTTACTTTCTTTACGCTTCCTCATTGATACTCTGATTTGAATGATATTTTCATTTTGAGTCCCATGTAGAGTCGTTCAAAGTAACCAAATACTCGTTTTGGTTCGTCACTCCCCAAATGGTAAAACTCCGTTAGTTGAAATTGGGGGTGTGACAGATTGGTATCAGAGACATTGGTTATAGAGAACTAGGATTGCATACTAGACTATAGCCTCACACATTAGTTACATGTCATTTGGATGTTTGGCACTTATATGTATTGTTACAGGAACATGTCGTCAACCCCACCTTCATCACCTAAGGCACCAAGACATAAGGCACCTATCCTAGCATTCCCAAAGCCCAAAAGGCGTCGGACTACTTCCAGTGACTATTCAGTTGACCAAGGGGAAGCGAGCAGCACCCAAGCAATGAATCCTGCTCAAAACTGGAACGCATACCCACAAATGATCCAAAGATGGATCAAAATGGGAAATGTCCCATCACCTTACTTCGGTTTTACTTCCTCATCATCTACATTGCCTAGCTTGCCATGTACTATGGAACAAGCTTTTACAGCCTTTGTGTTTTATATGTCTAGAGAGTTAAGCATCGTGAAAGATGCTACCGACGAGATACCGGATATTCTGAAGAGGGAGCCTCAAATAGAGGAGAATAAAGTAGGGATAGAACTTTTAACTGCTGAACTAGTAGTAACTGACTAGATCCATAAAATTTTGGTGCATCGTGTGACACATTTGGAGACGAGGGTGGACACCTCGGACGATGACATGGAAGGAGTTCTGGAGAGAGTAGCTGCTCTGGAAGCTCAACTACATGTAGCAAACCACACTGCTGAAGGTCTTCAAGAGAGAGTGACTCACTTGGAAGCCCAACTGCAAGCCGCTCTATTTCCTGAGGAGATTCCACTTTTTGATGGCGAGGAGGAACCTTTTGAGGAGGAACCTTTGGAGGAGGAGCCCTTTGAGGAAGAGCCCTTTGAGCCGGTTCAAGATGGAGGACTGTACTTCATACGATACTCCAATTCCGGTCAATCATAAGTTAAATTCTGACCCGGAAGGAAAAGATGTGGACTGTCGACTTTACAGAGCTATGATTGGATCCCTCATGTACTTAACCTCTTCAAGGCCGGATATAATGTTCGCCGTGTGTATCTGTTCCAGATTTCAGGCAAAGAAAAAAAATCTCACTTAATTGCTGTGAAAAGAATCTTTCGGTATTTAAAAGGAAAACAACGTTTAGGGCTATGGTATCCTCATGGTTCTAACTTTGATTTCAATGCTTATACTGATTCTGATTTTGGTGGTTGTTGTCTGGACAGGAAATCTACAACAGGTGGTTGCCAGTTCTTAGGTAATCGACTTGTTTCCTGGCAATGCAAAAAGCAAACCACAGTCTCGATTTCAACATGCGAAGCAGAATACATCGCTGCTGCAAGTTGCTGTTCACAGATCCTGTGGATACAACAACAATTGAGAGATTACGGTTTGAATTTCACAGGAACCCCTATGTTTATTGATAATAATGCTACTATGTCCATAACGAATAATCCTGTTAAACATAGTAAAACTAAGCACATCGAAATTCGATATCATTTTATCCGTGATTGTGCAGAGAAAAGGTTGATTGAGCTGGTCAAGGTACATACTGAAGATAATTTTGCTGATTTGTTTACTAAAGCATTTGATCGTACCAGGTTTGAGTTCCTAATTAAAATGATTGGTATGATCAATCCCAAATAAAAAATTTTCAAAATCAGAATTTCATGGAAAAATTTTCTTTTAGTTTCTTTTATTGCTTTATTATATTTCTGCAGTTACATTTTCAGTCAAAAAGTCTAAATTATAAAAATTCAAAACAAATTGAAAAATATAAAATTTGACATCATTTGAGGTTAGAGAAGAAATGATAGTACATCAGTGATTAGTTCATTTCACACGACCTTAGTAGACCTTGATATATGAATGATTAAAATAAGTTGATCTGATCTAAATTTCAAAGTCTGCATAAATAAGAAATGATAGTGTTATGAATGTTCTATTCTTGATAATTTGTTTTAAAATTTGTGTATAAAATTTGAAACTTGAATTGTTAATAGGCTAAAGCGTTTTGAAACTAATAGTAGTGTGAAAATTAAATATAATATGATTACATCTGTGATTTAAACCCATTTTATGCCTGGGTGTGTGTGTTAAAAGATCACTATCAGATAAAGAATATTAGCTTTTAATAAGGATTTTCCTTTGAGATCAGTTTCGGGTTATGTCCTTAGCACTATTCATTCGATTTGCTTCAGTGCCCATGTCCCGAAAAGCATGCAATTTGAAGTATAATCAAGATATGTACTTGACAACATCTGTCAATCATATACTAGCCCTTGGATCATATTGATACATTATCTTTACTGATTCCATTGAATTCATAATCCAGATAACAGTTGGATCCTCGTACCTGAATCTTATGATTCCACAAATATAAGCCAAAACATTGAATCATTCGATTCTGAATCTCATTGATTCCTATACAATCCAATTTGGATTCTGCTATTCATGTGCTAAGTGATGTCTCCTCATTCTGAATATTCGGAAAATTTTTAGTAAAATCTTATCTGTCTTGAAGATAGTGCATTTATTTTCTATTTGGCATATATGTGGGGTAAACGATGTTTATCATCTAAACGGTACTAAATCACATGAATTTGGAGAATAAACGCTTATAGTTTCAAATAATATAATATTGACAATTTTAAGAATTCAGGCTTTATATTTCAAATTCGGTATAGATAAAAGAACATTTTATAACCTGATCTTATTTACTTTGAAATTTATCGCGTATCATTTCAAATATTATTCAAATTGAATGAGTTTCAAAATGAAAAAGATGCAATATGCACAAAATTGAGTTGAATGGTCTCTTACTATAGGTTACCCTTTGTTATTGATAATATGTGTGATGAATTAATTGAATACTGATATGATCTTCTTGCTCATGATGTTTAAAAAAAAATGTGATTCTGTTTGTACAGAGAAAAATCAAAAATATGTGATTCTGTTTGTACAGAGAAAAATAAAAAATATGTGATTCTGTTTGTACAGAGAAAAATCAAAAATATGTGATTCTGTTTGTACAGAGAAAAATCAAAAATATGTGATTCTGTTTGTATAGAGAAAAACCAAAAATACGTGTTTCCGTCTGTTTAGATAAAATTCAAAAAGATTTTATTTTTACTTTCCATGAAAATTCTAAACTTTTATTAAAATTGTTCGGGATTGGATCAAATATGACGGAAGTTCAAGATTTGAAAGGTTGAAGTTGGTAAAAATTTGTGTTCAAGGCAAAAATGTTGAAAAAGTAATTAAGTTCGCTTGTGAACAGTGAAGCGAACTTAATATGTTCGCTTAAATTGGTGAAGCGAACTTAATTTTCAGTCTCGGGTGAAGCGAACTTAAGGGTGAAGCGAACTTATCTTGTTCGCCGAAGGCTTGTTAAGCGAACTTAACAAGTTCGCTTAATCAAGCGAACTTAATCTGAATAAGTTTTGAATCAGGCGAACTTGATTCTCATCGTCTTCATCAGAAAATTAGGCGAACTTGTTCAAATTTCTCAAAATTTTAAATCTGTGTTGTGGGTGTTAATTTTTGGTTGCCTCTTGATCGGAATCACGTTGCGAATCTAACAAAGGTATTTTCGTTGGATTTCATCCGATAAATTAGCGTATTCGATGCTTTTTAGTTTCGGTTTTTAGTCGGACTGTTTCCAGACGTTCAGGCGAACTTAATAAGTTCGCCTGTTGCACTACTAAGCGAACTTATTAAGTTCGCCTAGGGGTCAGAAGTGAAAAAGTGTTGTGATTTTTTTTGTTTGAAATTTTTTTTTAAATTTTTTGTTTGAATTTTTTTTGTTGTTGTTTTGTTTGTGTGTTTTATTAAATGTGTATCCTATATGTGTACATGTTCTAATGTTTGTTAAGTTGTCCAATATTTTCACAGATGGCTCGTCGTGTCGAATACAAGCATAATCAAGTGGCGTTGTTAGATCCAAATTTGCCTGAAGCAGTTCACTATCAAGGCATTATCAATTTTCTGAATAGATCAAGACTACATGTTGCATTATCTGCGGATCCTTATATTAGTTTGGTGTACATCCAACAATTCTGGTATACTGTACATCAAGATATTGATGTGGAACCACATGTCCTTCGTGCAACAGTCAATAATACAGAGATTGCTATTTCAGAAGAGACAATTCGGGCTGCTCTAGTTTTGGGAGGCACTGCTGAAGATCCAATATTTTATCCCAATACTCTTATTATGGGGTGTTTTCAACGGATGGGATATCGTGGAAGACAAAATGATACACAAGCTAGGAAAGGTGGATTAGTGGGAGAATGGAGGTACTTTATGCATGTGATTATACAATGCATTTCTCCGCGAAAAGCTGGTACCGATGGCTTGAAGATGGCACTTCAAACAGCGATGGTGGCTTTAACTTTGAATAAAAGATTCAATTTTCCGCTTTATTTTTACCGAGAGATGGTAATGCAGATCAATCCAGCTGAAGGTCAAGGTTTCTTGATGTATTCCCGATTTATTCAACTGATACTCAATCATCTTATTCCGGATCTTCCACAACATGCCATACGACTAACTTTGACTCCGATGTCAAAACGTATTTTTACAGATTGTACAAAGGTTAAACAGCAAAATGCGGCGTTAATTCTCCACTGTTTGGGCACTTAATCAATCCTGATTGTGTTGCACCACCAAATGATAATTGGTTTCATCCAAATGAACTTGCTCAAGTTCAAGGAGTTAACATTCCAGCACAACAACAACAACAACAACCACAACAACCTGTACAACAACAACAGCTACCAGTTCCACAAATTCAAGTTCAACAACCACAAATACAAGTTCCTGTACAACCTCAAATTCCTATTCCTGAACAAGTTCCTATTCCACAAGCTGCAATTAATATTCCTATTCAGGAACCAGTTCTAGAAGAGGTCGTTCATGATCTTAATCAAGATATGGGTATGAACATGGATGATTTTGTTGATGAAGCTGTGAACTCGCCCATTCATGAACAAGAAGGGAATGTGGTGACAGACGCTGAGTCTAGTTCCAGTTCAAGTGATTCAACTTCATCTGATGATGAAAGCACTGCTTCTGATGAGTCTAGGGATTTTTCTCCAGGTCATTACGAGCGGTTGGCTGCTATTCCACTGGCTAATGCTGGAAAATGCATTAAATCTCAAGCCAGACGACCACGACGCAAGTCTGTTCGGGATCCTCCTTCCGATTCAGTGCTTGGTAAACGATCGTTGGTAGATGAAAGTTCTGACACTGACTGTGACTTTAATCCTGATCCTTCACGACAAAAGTTAATGTCTGCTTCAATTGCGGCTGCACAATCTTCTCAAGGAGTTGAGGATGCAAATTTTGTTGCTTCTCTGATAGTTACTCCTCCAAGATCTAAAGATCCATCTCCAGTTCCATCTCCTATTCCTACAGAGATTCCTACTACTTCAAGTCCTTCTATTCCACAATCAACAGCTGGTCCATCAAAGCCTTCTGATTCTGACAGGATTACTTTCCTTGAATCTCAAGTGCTTACTTTACAAACACAAGTTAACTCTCTTGTGTCTATTGATTCTCAACGACAGCTGGTGATTCAGACTCAAGCTCAACAGATTGCTGATATGCAAGCGTTAGTGTCCAAACTCGTTCAGCGTCTTGACGCTCAGGGGGAGTTGAGGATACCTGATACTTGTCACACTGAGTCAATACAAAGACGTGATGATGAATACAATGATCCTGCTGGAAATATTGAGGGTGATCGTCAATACACTGACGTTAATCCTATATCTAGAGTTCAGGGGGAGTCGACATCACAATCTCTTGAAGGAAACAAAGACAAAGATACTTCGGGTAATAATGAAGAAGAAATTCTGTTATTAGAATTCTTTCAAGATTCAGAAGAAGAGGAAGCTGAAAAGATTGAATGTCTTGATGACATTGACGATTTATTCAATGACATGGAAGATGATATGTCAGACACTAAGATAGAAGAAGGAGAAATAGTGGAGATTGAAATAGAGAAAGATAAAGATAGTGTTACATATGAAGGCTGTGACGGTCTTAAGGTGCCGTATAACTTCATCCAAGAGGATGTTGTTCCTGAGTTCTCTTATGACGGAATAACTGACTCTATGGACTCTATTGAAGACGTCACATTGCCTGATGATACAGCTGAGTCAAAGATAGATACTGATGATGAGAATCTTCAATTCAATAAGGGTGCTGAAACTGAAACTACTCACACTGAGTCTCCGAAGATTAATGAAGAACCTGTAATGTTCAGAGATACAGGAATGACACGATAACAGTGGAGAGAAGTTGTAAACAGTTGGATGAAGGTGCTACCCAAGTCTCCAGCACAACCTGCTCAGAAAGAGAAATATGTGAATAAAGAGCAGTGTGTAGGTAGGATCATTAGTTGGTTCTATGATGGTGAATCGAAATTGTTTGTAATCAAACGATCTGGTGGTGTTCAATACTTAAAGCCAAGGATCAAATATTTCAATACCTTGCCAAGGTGTGAAATAAATGGTCTAGCTTCAAAGCCACTCATAAATAGATCGAAGAATGGTTTGGCTGATGTGATAGCAAACCTAATAAAGAAAAAAGGAAGTTCGGGTAAGTAAGAACGGCTGAAACCACAGAAGGGAAAGAGAGTGAAGATTACAGATCCTAAGACTGGGAAAGTAACCTGGAGATACAAGTATAGACCAGTGCGTGCTATACACAAGATACCATTAAAGAAAATTTCTCAAGACTTTCTTGGGAATATGAAATGGTGGTATGTTGATGTCAATACTGGTGAAGCAAGGGTTGAAGATAAAGATAATAAGGTCATTGTGTGTTTTTATGACGCAATGAATCTTATTAATTTTTCAAAGAAAGATCAGAGGATGCTGCGAAAGAATGAGATCATGTATACTGATGAATGGAGAGAACAAGGTCTACAGTATAAAAGGGTTTTGGAGATATGCAGAAGATACGGTGTGCATGCTGGCAGCAGACTACCTGGCAACTGGAAGAGTTCAAGATAAAGACAGAAGACAGAAGATCAAGCTATTGTCAAGGGGGAGTCTGTTAGGACATAGAATTGTAATGACAAAAGCTTGTAATAGTTAGATTTTGTGTCTTTATGTTTTGTTATGAAATTGTAAAGTTGCTAAGTGTTTTTACTAGTAAGCCTAGAGGCGAACTTGTTAAGTTCGCCTGCTCTAACAGAGGCGAACTTAATAAGTTCGCTTAGGCATAACTGAGGCGAACTTGTTAAGTTCGCTTAGACTATTTCAGGCGAACTTAACTAAGTTCGCTTACAGCAGGTTTGGTTCTATATATATGTGTTACAGAGTCATTAGACTGTAGTAAACTGAGATCGATCTGAGAGAGAAACAATTGTCTGATTGAGTCTGTAACCATTGTTATTTGGAATATAATCGAGAAGTTTATTTACACTTGTTGTTTGAATTGTCAATTAGTATACAAACGTTAATACGAAGGATTCCGCACTTCGTATTATAGAAACGTCATATCACGAGTTTGATCAGTAGTTGAGTTACCTGGACCTACAAAAACCATTCGGTCTTCTGCAACAACCAGAAATTCCCATGTGGAAATGGGAACAAATATCCATGGACTTCATCACCAAATTACCACGAACTCCTACCGGATGTGATACCATATGGGTAATCGTTGATCAATTAACAAAGTCCGCTCACTTCTTAGCAATCAAAGAGACCGACAAAATGAATAAGCTTACTTGTACTTACTTGAAAGAAATAGTCTCTCGACACGGGGTGCCAATCTCTATTATTTTGGATCGTGATGCACGATTCACTTCTCGTTTCTGGCAGTCATTACATAAAGCCTTAGGCACGCGTCTAGACATGAGCATAGCATACCATCCTCAAACCGATGGCCAAACAGAACGTACCATTCAAACGCTAGAGGACATGCTACGAGCTTGTGTGATTGATTTCGGTAACACTTGGGAGTCTCACCTACCGTTGGTGGAGTTCTCCTACAACAACATTTTTCACACTAGCATCAAGGAAGCTCCATTTGAAGCACTTTATGGACGGAAATGCCGTTCTCCTATTTGTTGGACCGAGGTTGGGGATAGCCAACTCACAGGTCCTGAACTTGTATTTGAAACTTCCGAAAAGATCGTCCAAATTAGAAACCGTATGGCGGCAGCTCGTGATCGTCAAAAGAGCTATGCCGACAAGCGTCGTAAACCTTTAGAGTTTAAAATAGGTGACATGGTCTTACTCAAAGTCTCACCTTGGAAAGGTGTCATTCATTTCGAGAAACGAGGCAAACAGAATCCTCGTTATGTTGGACCATTCAAGATAATGAAGAGAATCGGACCAGTGGCGTATCAACTGGACCTACCTGAAGGACTTAGTGGTGTGCACAACGTCTTTCACGTCTCAAATTTAAAGAAATGCCTAGCAGACGAATCACTCGCAGTTCCTCTTGAGGAACTACACGTTGATGAACAGTTACGTTTCATCGAAGAACCTGTGGAAATTATGGATAGGGAAGTTAAAACGTTAAAGCACAGTAAGATCCCTATTGTCAGAGTTCGTTGGAACTCGAAACGCGGACCGGAATTCACGTGGGAGCGCGAGGATCAGATGATGCGCAAATACCCTAATCTGTTCAAGCACTCCGCGTCAAATTCTTAAGGTACTATTTAATTTTCAGGACGAAAATTCTTTCAACTAGAGGATGATGTGACATCCTGAGAAATTTTTTTATTTTTTTTATTTTATTTAATTTTCGGGATGAA
Organism: Smallanthus sonchifolius; assembly: GCA_023525975.1. Classification (NCBI taxonomy): domain Eukaryota; kingdom Viridiplantae; phylum Streptophyta; class Magnoliopsida; order Asterales; family Asteraceae; genus Smallanthus; species Smallanthus sonchifolius. The sequence goes on from CM042025.1 coordinate 77,007,121, forward strand.
AATTCTTTCAACTAGTGGATGATGTGACAATCCGGACTTTTTAGTCTAACGTCGTTATTTAAATCCAGTTAAAAGTTAACCTATTTAACCTAACACAAGCTTTAGTGACTATTTCTGCCATTCCCTCAAACCCTAAATACAAGGACTAATTGTGTAATTAGTCCAAACCCTAATCACATTGACTTTGAGGTCAAAATTCACAAAATTGTATCCCTGTTGACTTTAGAAAGTCAAACAGTCAAGTCTAAACCCAAACTCAAATCTTAGGGACTGAAACTGCCACATTCCAAACTTCAAAACGGGAAAACCATAGGGACTAGAGTTGTAATTAACCCATTTCCAATTTCTTTTGACCCTTGAAAGTCAACCCGCGCATTTTCTAGCGAAATTCGTATGCCATGATCGATCTCAGTTGAAACTATAACCGATTTGCACGAACATCATCATTAACACTCATCATTAACCCATTTAAACCTTACATTAAACACAATAATGGACAATTATTTTGTAATCGTCGGTTTCGTGAACAAACGACCTCAAATTCGTCGAATTCGTGCAACAATTCACAATTTAAACATCTGCGCACCTAAATCGAGCATCCTTGAACCTGTTACACTCATCAATTCCATCGGACAAGCAGTCACAATAGTCGGAGATCAAGCTCTTTACCGTCGGAGACAGTTCCAGGCGTACACCATCAATTCGATACTCAATCAGGTAATTGGAACCCCCCTCACACTCGTCTTGACCTGTTGATTGAAAGCCCTCTACTAATCGGGGCGTACAACACCGATTTAACCGCAAACCAATTCTAGGGTTCATCCCAAATATGGTTTAATCGAAATCGGGTCTAGACTCGACCTCAATCCAATCAATGGGTACGGTTAGATTCGCCTTCACCTACCCATTAAAAGCCCTATGAAATTCAGGATTTATATCATCAAATTGAAACTGGATCGAATCTTGGGTTCATATACATTCCTGTGTGATCGAAATCCTACCTACGCTTGATTTTAACGAAATTAAACTATATCATCAGTTTCGCAAAGTCTTAATCTTTCAGAACCCCATGAATTCAACAATTATTATCACATAGTTTGATCAATTTGAATTCACAATCTAAAACTAGGGTTTCGACACTTCTTTTTGAGAATAAACAATCTGTAACTCGTCATTTTCAATTTAAAATCACCCACACATTCGTATAACTTGAATAATCAAATCCCCTCTATAATCTGGTTATATCATGACCGAATTGATGGAATTTAGGGCTGGGATTCGATCGCAGGCATATTTTGGGGATAGAACCATTGGGACTTGTATGTTATAATCACATGGAACCGGGTTTAGTCGCGATACCTTAGCAGGGTGACTTGGTTAAGGCTCACCACTCTCAAACAGGAGACCCGGGTTCGAGTCCGGTCTCCTACATTCTTTTTGGGACTTTTTCTGAATATTTAATTAATAAAAATCATTCTTAATATTATTATATTAATATATAAAAGTTTTTTAGCCCCGGAAAATACCCGAAGGCTCGTGTGTAATTTTATAAATAGCATTTTCACTTATAAAATAATATATTTATATTATTTTCAAACCACGACTCCGAATTAAATAATATATTTATATTATTTTCAACCCGTGACTCTAACTAATAATAATATATATTCTTATATTATTTTTACCACGTTTATAAACTTTATGAAACGTTCTAAACTATTAAATAATATAATTATTTATAATATTTACCCTCGGTTTTATACTCGAATAAAAATAATATATTTATTATTTTTGCAACACAAATGATTATTTTAATTTTACGAACTTAAAAATAATATATTTAGTTATATTATTTTCCTAAACCTTTTTAAATGGTACAACCGTCTGAATATTTATTTACTAATATTATTCGCAATCAGAATTGCTCGACACGAAACGTATTTACCTTAATAATTATTTTAATAAGAAACCCTCATTCCAGTGGACACGTTCTTCTACTCGTTGGTCCTACGTATACTTTAGGGCATTCAAATCTTCCGTGTCTCATCACAAATCCCATCGTGTCCCTAACTATTGTACTTGTAATTCTAGGGAATTCATAGACTGTTCAAAGGCAAATTCTTGTGGCTCTGTTGCATCCTTTAGCGGTGTTATTTACTACGCTCTACTCTGACTCAGGTGAGTTTTCACGGCCCCTTTTACTGTTTTAACTTGGGGGAGAAAACATGATTAAACAATTTTGGATTTTGTAATTCGTATGATATCAATGTTAAATGCTAAGCGTAACACGCTATCACAGAAAGTCCTCAACTAATATCGGACCGCTAATATGAATCTTAGCGAGGTAATATTTAGTAGTACTACTGGGTTTTACAAATCCCACCCGCGTTAGTCGCTCTACCTCGATTAAATATCGAACGGATGAAATGTTAGCCTACTCACACCGCCAGTGTTGATAGACCTAGCAGGAGGCATTAAACAAATAGTCAGCTTCGGTTGCGAGTGCTTGAGCTGAACATGAACATAGGTTAGCTACCTGTAGATACGTACTGAACGAACATAAATCTGGTAAACGCCTATTTACATATATTGAAACCTGTGAACTCACCAACCTCGTGTTGACATATTTTCTTACATGTTTTCTCAGGTCGCTAAGATAAGACATATGTGCACGTTAGGGCATGCATGGGATTCAACTACTTTGATTATGACATATTTATAATTGTTTCAATTATTCTATTGTACTCGTTTTGGTTGGACGTTTTAGACTTTTTGAACTTTTGGACTTTGGTTTTGGGCGCGTGTATTTTGCGCATTTACTTTCTTTACGCTTCCGCATTGATACTCTGATTTGAATGATATTTTCATTTTGAGTCCCATGTAGAGTCGTTCAAAGTAACTAATGTCTGAGATCCTGGTTCGTCACTCCCCAAACGGTAAAACTCCGTTAGTTGAAATTGGGGGTGTGACATTTATCATCAAGCTCATATCACACTGAATCGTGTTATAATACAAAATCTTTAGATCTTCATCTGAAAAACTGAATAGATCCAACGGATCATAGATTCTGACTCCTGGAAGTCCCCTCTGTTCAATAACTGCTTCATGTGATGAAGAGTCATAAAACCACTTATCAAAACCCTTGATGAAGCTCTCTCTTCTTTCAGGTATATAAACAGCTGTCACAGTATCAGCTGGTTTGACTATGTATTTGTACTTGATCTTCTCATTTGTTGTGTATTTCTTCTTGATCTTTCTTCGTATAGGAATTTGAGGCTGAAATAATGTAAATCTATCTTGATTACATTAATTCCTGAGAAGTCCTTCAAAAGCAGAAGCTTGAGTATTGTTTGATTCATTAATCATCTTCAAACGACTCAGATCTCTTATATCCCATCTTGGTAGTGTCTGTAATTTATGAAATGTATCAAAATATTGAATATCACCAGCAACCATTTCGATCACATACAACTTCTTATCACTATCAAATTTCCAACCCAAGATCAATCCAGTCAAATCCTTTCTTGGATTCCTTATTCTTTGTGTAATTCTTTCAACAGTTGACGGTTTTTCATTAAGTTTCCACCACAAACTTTTATCATAAGAAGCTTTCTTCACATTAGATTCCTTTTGAGCTTCATCTGTTTCACTCTCTTCAAATAACTCACCAAAAGGAATTCTCTCATCTACTACTTTATCCAACCTTCCAACTTCATTCCCGTCATATTCAACATACGTTTGTTTTTCCTCATGTTCGTATTTTTCATAAATTGAATCAGAATCTTTGTCATCACTAGATTCTTCATTATTTACTCCACTGCCACCAACTCCATATCCATCACTACTGCTATCATCATCATCAGTAGGAACTGCATCATTTTTCTTGATATCTGTGATAATAACATCTTCATCTTCCTCTTTTTCATCTTCTTCCTTCTCTTTATCTTCATCTCCTACCTTCATTCCTTCACCTTGTTGATTAATAAGTGAATCAACATCAAACATATATTGTGAACCAAAAAGATCAGCTCCTTTAATTGGAGATTCAGTATATTGTGAATGATTTAATGTTGAAGGTCCTTGATGTTCTTTATTTTCTTTCATGGGTTTTCTAGTGACATTCGGAATTGAAACAGACATTCCAAGACGTTTGATGAGATCTTGCACAATGCTTTGCAAATTATCTATCTGAACTTGTTGCTTATCAAGCTGCTTTTGCTTCTTGGAATCACTTGTCTTTAACTCCCTAATTTCTATTTCATTTACAGCTTCTTTGCTTTGAAGATTGGAAACTTGAGTCTTCAACTAACTTATAATATTTGTAGTTTTGTTGAGTTGCAAAGTTTAGGAGCCTTTTGTTTAAAAGGATCTGGAACTTCTTTACCCTTTCCCTTCCTGAGTATCTCGGTGCCATAGTCTTCAATCTCTTTTGTTCTGGTTCTTTAATCACGATACCCTTAGATGGAGGAGGTATAGAAGGCACGTCCTTTTCAGATTTAGTAGCTTTCCTTTTGATTGGAGTTTCAGTTGCAGTTGTTGGAACTTCTGGTGTTTCAACACTTTCATTTTCTTGAACCCTCTCTGTTTCTTTAACTGGTTCATCTACATTTTCTTTCTCGACCAATCTCTGAAATAACTTCAGGAATAATCACAGGTGCTTGAACATCTTCAGGATTGTTTTGAACTACATTCCTATCACCACCTTCATCATCATCACCTCCTTCATCATCATTATCATTACTATCATTATCCTCTACTTCACTACCTTGAATATCATTCAATTCATCTTCTACACCAAACTCGGGATCATGATTCTCTTCATTCATGCTTGGAAACAAAGGTATCACTGTCCCAGTAAACTTGATTTTCTTCCTTATGGTGTTTATGCTACTGAAAATTATTTCTGTCATTTGATCCAATGGTAACTCAACCACATCATTAGGAAGATCTGGCAACAGTGTGATGATTATCATCTGTAGGAATCTCGGATAGAGTAGAAGCTGGTTGCTCTGTCTTGGACCCACAAAATTTATAATCATAGCTTCAAAGATCATTCTTGAGAAATTGAATCTACGATGAGTTGTCAGACAAACCAGATCTCTACTAAACACTTCATCAATTTGATCAAATGCTCCTGTCCTCGGTCCAAGGCAAAGAATGAATACATGTACTAAGTACCTCCACTGTTTCCCTAATAAAGTCTTTGTCACTTGCCTTCTTGGAAATTCTCCTTCATAACCCATTTCTTTGATTATCTGCATCACACGTGTGTAGCTTATTCTGTATGAAAAACTGACATTGTCTCTGAAATTAAGAACCTCTCTAAAAACTTGTTTAGTAATCTTAATCTTCTTTCCACTTCTATCCAGATCTACTTGTTAACATGCTTGTATTCAACATTATTCCAGAATTCTCGAATTTGATTTTCATAAACAGTAACTTGTGTTGATATGGCCGTTAGAATTCTTGATTTGTTCAGAAACCGAACTATTTCTTCATAACCCCTTGATTTTCTTGTGCTAGCTGTCAAACATGCACAAATGTTGTGCCTTGCATCAAACTTTAACCTGTTGATATCTGTTCAAGACAAGTAACACAAATCAGGTAAAATTCAAAATTTGCTAACTCCAAAGATTTCGATCGAAAACTATTATCCGAAAACTTTCGATCGAAAACTCCTGTTCGAAAACTCCTGTAAAACATCTTTTTCGAACGAAAACAATTTCTTTACAAAAAATTTCCAACTCCAAGGTTTTCGGATGAAAACTCACATAAAACCTGATCGAAAACAATTTCGGTCGAAAACCTTTTCGGACAGATCAGTTGGAGACTCTTCATTTCTATCCGAGAAAGATTTCGATCAAATCATCAAAGATTTCGGACAATTCATACAATTTTTCGGACGATTCATAAACATTTAAATTCTAAGGCCATGGATCTATCTAATCTTACTCTAAGGATCCCGAAAAACATACCTTAATGTCAGAAACTTTACCCCTAAAACACTTTCAACTTTGCTCGAAGATTTCGCAGGAAAACACGATACTTGGTAAAATCGAAAAACAGGCTCGAAAACTCATACAGCGGTGGTGAAATGATTTCGATCAAAAAGTACATATATATACCTTTTGATATTTTGGACGGACAGACTTTTCGCATACGATTTTTCGATCGAAAACAATTTCGGACAAAAGATTTCGGACAAAAACTTTTTACTTGAAATTTTGAAATTTATTTTTCTTTGTCCAATCCTGATATCATTAAGACCTGTTTCAAAATTTTTAATTACTTTCAAATATAAGAAAAACAAAAAAGAAGAAACAATTTATACTTCATACAAAACACTAAAACAAAAACACACCCATAAACTTTTTTTAGAAAATCCAGCCTTTTCACATGTTGATAAACTGAATTGACATAAGATCATAAATGCACAACGTCTTAATCACACTTCATATCAAGTAAGGATCTACTAAGTTCAACATTGATTGCTAGTATATTAATCCATATAAACTCATGCATCATGTTTCAGCAGATACTGTGTGACAGTTAAGGTAAGATTAATCAATACAATGTGTACCTCATAATCGAGATGGAAAGAACTGAGAATCAACATAAAATTTCACCAGATCATGATCCAATCTCCAGCATGAAGCTGTCGTTCTTAGCACAGAAAAAATAAGCCAAGTGGATTTGATTGGAATCATATTGATTCAGAATCATTTTGATTCATTGTCTTAGTTTCTGAGACAGTACGGAATCATGAATGATTCGGGTATGCGGATATCCGTAAGATATTGGATATGTCAATTGAAATCACGAATGATTCAAAGGGCGAAACAGACTGACTTCCTGGTTTCCATCTGAGATTTTCACCAGAACCATCAGCTGTATGAAGGTGTTTAACTCTACATCATATATTTGATGGATATAGTCAATATAGCAAATAAATTGTGCTAAGAACTCATCAAGATCCTGGTCTCATGGTATGACTAGATTCACTTTACATTCGAATGATGTAAGTATCGATATTCGATGTGGGTAAAACACAAAGATTGCAATTTAGTTAATCACACAAATATCGCCTAATTTATACATACAGAGCCTACCAACATATCAATAATTGTAACCTATGTCACCATCAATTCCAATTCACACGTAAGCTCAATACACAAATATACTATCATTTCCTATATTCAGGTCAATAAGTCACCTATTTTTAGCACAAATTCACTTAAAACAAACTTTCAACACATATACACATCACACATATTTTATTTTCTTTTCCATTTTCAGCATAACTTTTCATTTTATTTTATTCTCCCCCTAAAATTGTGATGTAATTTATTTAAACTACAAAATAAAAAAAACAAACCACAATTCAACACAATTTTATCATTAAAAGAAAATCTTTTTGAGGAACATATACGGTCTTTCAATCAAAATGACAGACTTTATTAAACAATTTTTTTTATTAAATCAGAAAGAAATCATCCCCAACATTTTTTCCAGAGAGTTAAACCATCTGTTGAAAAAGCTTTTGTAAAAATATCGGCTTTTTGCTCTAAGGTATCAACGTGGACCACCTTAATTAAACCATTATCAAAGCAATCACGAATAAAATGTAACGTGATGGCGATATGCTTTGTTTTTTAGTGCTGAATTGGATTTTTCACAATGCCTAGCACCGCCTAATTGTCACAGTATATTGGGGTTTCTAATAGATTAAATCCAAAGTATAACAGTTGATGTTGAATCCAAATTACTTGTGAACAACAGCTAGACGCAGCTGTTTATTCTGCCTGTGAAGTTGAAGTTGACACATTTGTCTGTTTCTTACATTGCCACGATATTAGCCTGTCACACCCCGAAATTCCACTAACGGAGTTTTACCGTTTGGGAGGTGACACACCAGGATCTCAGACATTAGTTACTTTGAACGACTCTACATGGGACTCAAATGAAAATATTATGTCAATCAGAGTTTCAATGCGAAAGCGTAAAGAAAAGTAAATGCTCAAAACACACGCGCCCAAACCAAAAGTCCAAATGTCCAAACGTCCAACCAAGCCAAGTACAATACAAAATAATCCAAACAAACATAAATAAGCAACAATCAAAATAGATGAATCCCATGCATGCCCTAATGTGCACCTGTGCCTTATCTTAGCGACCTGAGAAAACATGTAAGAAAATATGTCAACACGAGGTTGGTGAGTTCACAGGTTTCAATATTTAAATAAGCGTTTACCAGATTTATGATCATTCAATATGTATCTATAGGTAGCTAACCTATGTTCATGTTTAACTCAAGTGCTCGCAACCGAAGCTGAGTGTTTGTTTATTGCCTCCTGCCAGGTCTATCAACACTGGCGGTGTGAGTAGGCTGACATTTCACCCGTTCTATCTCTAATCGAGTTAGCGCGACTAACGTGGGTGGGATTTGTCAAACCCAGTAGTACTACTAAATATTACCTCGCTAAGATCTATATTAACGGTCCGATATAAGATGAGGACTTTCTGTGATAGCGTGTTACACTTAGCGTTAACGTTGATAACATATGAATTGCAAAATCTCAAAATAGTTTAATCATGTTTTCTCCCCCAGATTAAAACAGTAAAAAGGGGCCGTGAAAACTCACCTGATTGCGTAGGTAGTAATCACACAAATATGAGATTAAAATCTCAAGCGCTAGTCCGATACGGTTCACGAATGCCCTAAAATTACAAACAACGGTTATGGACTCATTGGGATTTGTGACAACGACACGGAATAAGGAACTTCCTAAAAGTAACGTTCTTATGACCATGAGTAGACGAATGTGTCCACGAGAATACAAGATTCTTGAATTATACAATTAAGAAAAACTAATGGAGTTTTACCCCCAAATTCCAAGTTGATACCAATCTGTCACACCCCCAAATTCCACTAATGGAGTTTTACCGTTTGGGAGGTGACACACCAGGATCTCAGACATTAGTTACTTTGAATGACTCTACATGGGACTCAAATGAAAATATTATGTCAATCAGAGATTCAACGCGGAAGCGTAAAGAAAAGTAAATGCGCAAAACACACGCGCCCAAACCAAAAGTCCAAAAGTCCAACCAAGCCAAGTACAATACAAAATAATCCAAACGAATATAAATAAGGAACAATCAAAATAGATGAATCTCATGCATGCCCTAATGTGCACCTGTGCCTTATTTTAACGACCTGAGAAAACATGTAAGAAAATATGTCAACACGAGGTTGGTGAGTCACAAGTTTCAATATTTAAATAAGCGTTTACCAGATTTATGATCATTCAGTATGTATCTATAGGTAGCTAACCTATGTTCATGTTTAACTCAAGCGCTCGCAACCGAAGCTGCCTGTTTTTTTATTGCCTCCTGTCAGGTCTATCAACACTGGCGGTGTGAGTAGGCTAACATTTCACCAGTTGGATCTCTAATCGAGTTAGCGCGACTAACGCGGGTGGGATTTGTCAAACCCATTAGTACTACTAAATATTACCTCGCTAAGATCCATATTAATGGTCCGATATAAGTTGAGGACTTTCTGTGATAGCGTGTTTCGCTTATCGTTAACATTGATAACATATGAATTGCAAAATCTCAAAATAGTTTAATCATGTTTTCTCTGTCACACCCCGACCGATGGCGGAATCATCGGGGCGGGACATGTAAGACTGTTCATAGCACATGGTTGACTAAATTGAAATATATTAAAGTCAAATTTCCATTACAAGTAATCCAAGTACAAATCAATTTCAAACAAAGAACATAAAATAACTCATAAAATTCTTGTTTTGTTTTGCTAAGTCCAAATCCTATATTGAGCACATCTTGAGTCATTCTCACATATTGGGGCCTGAAACATGAATAAAATAAAGTCAACTAAAAAGTTGGTGAGTATAACACAGTTGCATATAGATAGCATATAATTTGTAAACCAAATCCTTTACATAACATGATAAATAAGGCATTTATGGGGAGCAGCTATTGTGTAACCAAACGTACAATCAAACCTTTGTAACTAGCATGCAAAACAAAGTGTGTTGTCGGTTTCAATCACCGCGTACCATGGGTGGGTTTGTCAGACTCAATAGATCCATCATTGAAAACCGTCGGCTTGAAAAGTTAATGATTGCACATAATAGCTTACAAGAGGTTAACACACCTAGCACTCGGGCATAAAGCTCAAATTGCACACATGAATGTAAGTAGGATTTGTACTTGTGTTGTTTGCGTAAATGTAAACATGTAAGTTGAATAGTGTTCATGTTTCACCCCAAAAATGTAAAAGAGTAAAAAGGGGTTGTGAATACTCACATGTTTCGAAGGCGTAGCTAGCACAAATACTAAGTAGTATAATGATCCTTGAGATGCACAAGATAACCTAAAGTGTAATATATATTGCATTAATAATGCACAATAGTCTAAGTCTACGTCTATGGTTGAATTGGATGGAGTTAGTGATTTGGTACTTGAAAGTAAAATAGAAGGTTCGAAATGAATATTCTTAGAACATTTTAAATAAATGTTGAGTTTGGGATAATTACTTAAGTAGATTAAATAATTATTGTTTATGGAAATAATGTAGGTATTATATGTAATTTAGTATAACTAAATAAATGTTTTTGTTTACTTATAAATCAAATAAATAATTATTAACTTATTCATTTATTTATAAAAAAAATGTAACTTAAACATTAAAATATTATTTAAGAGTAGGATTTATAAATTAAATGTTTGAACTTTTAAATAATTTCCATTTATCTTAAGATTAAACATTTGATCTTTTATAAATAAAATAATACTGATTTTTATAATTTCAATCACTTTTATTTTAGAAATTAATCTGAAATACTATGTGTTTAAAAAAAAAATAAAAGTTATAAATACTCTGCCAACACACACGACCGTGCCAGCTAAGGGCACGATCGTGCTAGGTCGGGCGCGACCGATCGAGACAGGGCGCGACCGCGCTGGTCAAACAGAGGACAACTAGCCAAGACACTAGGCACGACCGTGCCTCGGACAGGCACGACCGTGTCTATGCTTCAGGGGCACAACCAGAACTAGCCAGCGAGCATGTCTGGGTCTGAGCAGGAGGCACGACCGCGTTGTATGTCAACACGACCGCGCCTCCCGAGGCACGACCGCGCTAGATGATTAGCGCGACCGTGTCTCTTTCAAAACAGACACGAATTGGTTGATCCTTATATTGATGGAGTCGGAATTGATAGGGCTTTCATTCACAAGGTTATTACGAGTCCGTTGGTGTAGATTAATTGTGTTTAAAACATGTTTATGACCGGATTTGATTAAACTATTTTGAATGAAAATATGGTTTCGGGTTCGAGTAGATTTCGATATTGAATGCCCAAATTAGTTTGGGGCTTTTGATCTATAGAATAAATCGACTGAGGGGAAGGTTTCAATTACCCGACAGGACGACGAATTGATAGCGGACGGGTAGAACAAGTTCTGACGTCGGCGGTGTGGTCTCCGGTGCTCTCTGCCGCAACTCCGACCAAAATGATGTCTTCTGAAGCCTTAGGGAGGATCGATTAATGTGTTGGTTTGCTTGGTTGAGAGGATTTACAATGAAACGATGAATTTGATGGTCACAAAGGAGTGTCTTGATACTTTGGAAAATGATCGATCAAGACGGGTTCATTGGCTATAATGAAAATGATTTAAACTCTTAATTGTTTGTTAATGTGAGAAAAGGTTACGAAACCGAACGATCCAGCGATTAAAGGCTGTTTTTACGTTTCAACTGGTGTGAGGCGCGACCGTGCCTATAAGAGGCGCGACCGTGCCAGACGAGGCGCGACCGTGCCAAAACGTGGCGCGACCGTGCCGGACGAGGCGCGACCGTTCCAAAACGTGGCGCGACCGTGCCTACTAGGGTTTCTGGTTATTTACAAAATCAGCCCTTGCAAATTCAGCTTTGACAGAATTAGCTTGGTTAGGATTTAACAGAACACCTAACGGGATTACTAACTGAGTTAACTCTAGGAGGTGTTACCACGTGATTTGAGTTCTAAAACTTCGGATTTAAAAATGCGTTTAGCTAAAAATTGATGAGGTGTGGGTTTGAACAAGTACAAAGTTTAATGATGTACCGTTATTTTATTAATTTAAATAAATTAAAATAGGGTTGGAAAATCGGGAATGTTACAGTCTCCCCATGTTAAGGGTATTTCGTCCCGAAATTTAACTAATGGAGGCTACTAAAAATCAAGAAAAAGGGTGGGAGTTTTGGGTTCTCGGTGAGTTTGACCGTTGATATGATTTAGGCCTGATACTCAAGGTTGAATATGAATGATGACAATGAATTTAGTTTTTGAAATGGACTTAAGGAGAAGATTGTCGAATAGCAATTTGAATTCTAGATGTAAGATGTATTACTTGGAACAAATTTGATGAGATTTTGAAATTTTGAGTTTGTGTAAGATGTAGTCTAACGTGCTCAAAATTGTTAGTGGGTAAAAGATTTCATAAACATTGGTCTAGGTCCAAACTTCACGTGACACGAACAACGCTACTCCTGATAATATGATAGGACACTTATATATAGGAAGTACCATCGGCGTATCCACCATGCCCTCGTCACATTACATCTGTTTCGTTGTTACACATCATGAAAAGTTTTAGGTCACAACACACGACAAAATTTCACTATAGTTTCCATGCGCTGATTTTCATAATTCCGTGTGCACCCGTAATTATTCAAATCATCGTATGGTCCGTATAGATTGTTTCGTTGTGTGTGGGTAAGGGGGGTACAATTTCGCTATGATCACGTCTATTGTTTACACATAGAAAGTCGCTAACAAGTAACTAAGTCCCTAATCAGGTCAGTTCGCAACTAAAGAGTAGTAAAGTAGTAACACTTCAAGTTTCTTAGTTTGCTCGTGTTTGAACAAGAATACGTCAAACCCCGAGTCGTTTCAATGTATTATGGTCTTCAACTTTGGTGTACAAAGTGCATGACCATGTCTTGTGTATAATGTAATCAATCCATTGCAATAATTGTAAGCAAATTTTGTTTCGAGTATATAGTAAGCACACAATCCTCATGTATGATCTAGTGTCACGTAGTTTGTAATCAAACAGGTCTCATATATAGCGTAAATAATTTAGCGTCTTGTATTTTGTAAATCAATAAGCTCTAATGTGTAATGTAAACCACATAATATTATGTGTATTGTAGGAAATGGATCTCGTGTATAGTGTTAGCAACTTAGCATCATGTATTTTGTATAATGTACATCGTTTAGTATAAGGTGCTTTGTAACAAAATGAGTTTCATGTATAGTGTGGTCAATCTAGAACTATGCATCAATGACGCAATTCTTATGTATCACGTATATTGCAAACAATTAAGTTTCGTGTATCATGTGTTCAATCCAGTAGCATGTGTACTGCAAATAAACGTGTTTCGTGCATTACGTAATCAATCGAGTAAATTGTGATTTGCAGGCAAACTAGTTTCATGTAATTTGTGTAGCATTGGATATATTGAGAATAATTGAGTTTTATGTACCATAAGATTGCATTGAATATATTGTGAACGTGAGTATTGAACTTCGCGTGCGATGTGTAGTAACGGGTTTTGAATGGGTTCGAGTGCTGTGGACAAACGTGTTGTTTGGCGTTCTTGCATAATGTGGTAGTTAGGTTCAAGTCCTCAAATCTCATTGAGGTTGGTGGGAAAGGTTAACGTTTACGCGATATGGATCGTCTCTTGAAGCGTCGAGTGAAAGGTAACGAGGAGGTTTTGGAAATATTCTGGAATTTGTGTTTATAAATACGGGTCTTTGTTTGAACATAGAAAGTGGGAAATTATTTTTGGTTATAGACATATAAAGTAGTGAAATCATTGAATCGCATATTTTAGATGAATATGCAATTTATGAGAAAAATATTTTTAATCTAAAATTTCAACCTTCGGCTAAACAAGTAGTAGCATAATAATTTGGCCAAAGTTTAGAATTATTTACTTTAACGAATAAAAATCATAATTATTTATCAGTTTTTTTTTTTTTTTTTGTTTTTTTTTTAAATATTTTTATAAAATTGATTGCATTAACTTTCCTTATTTGATGAAAAAGTTTTATGGAAAATTTATGTTTTTGATATTATCTAAAAATTTAATAAAGATAGCGATGTTTTGTTTAAATCACAAAATAGGATGATTTATTTATGAAAAGGTTTGTTGGTAATGCATTAAATCATGTTGAATGAAAGAAGTGATATTTGAGAATGTTTGATGAAAATATAACAGGTGTAATTTACGCTCCACGGGTCAAATCAATGAACAATAACTGTAGAGTTGAAATATATGGAATTAACTAAATGCTGAAATGTTAAACATTACTCAAAACATAAGAAAATGGCTTTCAAATCGAAATTTTTTAAAGGAAATCAGTAGAAGCTTCTTCTAACGTCGCTGGTAGCTTTCCACTAGGAAGAAGATAATTGCCAAGATGAGCACCGCTATAGTCACTCGAGTAGCAGATCTGGCTTCAGTCCTGGCGGTCTCCGTGCGATGTTCTTGTACTTCCTTTTCGAGGATGGAGATTAACTCCTTTTGGTACCCTAATTGGTTTGCTAGGCTATCCATTCTTTGTCTTTGCAAGTCGTGTATCACTCCCTGCTCTATCCTTTGCCTCTCAAATTCTGTGGTTCTTACATATTGATGGAGGTCATGGGTTGGAATCCCCGTAACACTAGTGGGTGCCATGGTTTGTCTTACCCAAGGGTTAGGATGGTATGGGTCGGGCATTAGGTATGGGTCTCTTAGTGGGGGTGGCAATTGATTATGGAGGTGAGGTGTATGATACGGGTTTACGGGTACGGGTGATTCTGGTGTTCGAAGTCTCGGGCCGGTGTTCCTAATCCAATCCGCCCTTACATCAAACCTTGGCCTAGCAGTTGGGAGTGTTGGTGACCGATACATGTGTATCTCAGTGTCTTCTTCCCAATCAGATTCTGATCCAGGACGGTAAACCGGGGAGGGAGGAGGGTAGGAGTCCATGTCTAGCAGAAAAACAATGAAAAAAGTTGTAAGTGATAATGAAATATTGTGGTTTGAACATAGGAGTACTTATAGGTTTTAGAGTTTGACTAGTCATAACACCGAACCTTTCACGATAGTATTTTAGAAATACACTTGACCTATAAGCAATGTATCCCTGAGGAGAATTCCCAGGAAAGAGGGGTGGGTCGCTAAGACACACTTAAGTACCCTAGCTTTCCTTAGCCAGAATTCCGCATGGGCTTACACACTCTTCCAGCCATCATGTATTAATAACACTATTGTTGGGCTCGTGGTTATGATGGGAATTGTTGTGGACTGGGCTTGGAGGCCCAAAAGTGAGGTTTATTTATTGCAGCGGGCTTCTCATTCTTGGAGGATATATGGGCTTCTTAGTTTATTATTAATGGGTATTAGGCCCAATAGTTTAAGCCTTTGTTTACATAAAGTTATGGTATCATGCGTGTGAGTTCAAAGGTGTATGGAGATTTTGGTGTGTATGTGTGTGTGTTTAACTTAGGATAACACTTTAGTGAAACACATAGGTAGCATGTAAACAGTAATGAATGTAAGCACAAGAGTTATCAAGTAGTGTGACTCATAAACTATCAAGTATTGTAACATGTATTGAAATTACTCAGGATAACCTGTAAAATATTCACATAAGAAGTAATCATGTAACAAGTAATAGCATGGCATAGTATGGGTGTCCTAAAGTTATAGTCTAGGTCAAGAGTGTCTAATAACCTAATTCCCTATAACCAAGGCTCTGATACCAATCTGTCACACCCCGACCGATGGCGGAATCATCGGGGCGGGACATGTAAGACTGTTCATAGCACATGGTTGACTAAATTGAAATATATTAAAGTCAAATTTCCATTACAAGTAATCCAAGTACAAATCAATTTCAAACAAAGAACATAAAATAACTCATAAAATTCTTGTTTTGTTTTGCTAAGTCCAAATCCTATATTGAGCACATCTTGAGTCATTCTCACATATTGGGGCCTGAAACATGAATAAAATAAAGTCAACTAAAAAGTTGGTGAGTATAACACAGTTGTATATAGATAGCATATAATTTGTAAACCAAATCCTTTACATAACATGATAAATAAGGCATTTATGGGGAGCAGCTATTGTGTAACCAAACGTACAATCAAACCTTTGTAACTAGCATGCAAAACAAAGTGTGTTGTCGGTTTCAATCACCGCGTACCATGGGTGGGTTTGTCAGACTCAATAGATCCATCATTGAAAACCGTCGGCTTGAAAAGTTAATGATTGCACATAATAGCTTACAAGAGGTTAACACACCTAGCACTCGGGCATAAAGCTCAAATTGCACACATGAATGTAAGTAGGATTTGTACTTGTGTTGTTTGCGTAAATGTAAACATGTAAGTTGAATAGTGTTCATGTTTCACCCCAAAAATGTAAAAGAGTAAAAAGGGGTTGTGAATACTCACATGTTTCGAAGGCGTAGCTAGCACAAATACTAAGTAGTATAATGATCCTTGAGATGCACAAGATAACCTAAAGTGTAATATATATTGCATTAATAATGCACAATAGTCTAAGTCTACGTCTATGGTTGAATTGGATGGAGTTAGTGATTTGGTACTTGAAAGTAAAATAGAAGGTTCGAAATGAATATTCTTAGAACATTTTAAATAAATGTTGAGTTTGGGATAATTACTTAAGTAGATTAAATAATTATTGTTTATGGAAATAATGTAGGTATTATATGTAATTTAGTATAACTAAATAAATGTTTTTGTTTACTTATAAATCAAATAAATAATTATTAACTTATTCATTTATTTATAAAAAAAATGTAACTTAAACATTAAAATATTATTTAAGAGTAGGATTTATAAATTAAATGTTTGAACTTTTAAATAATTTCCATTTATCTTAAGATTAAACATTTGATCTTTTATAAATAAAATAATACTGATTTTTATAATTTCAATCACTTTTATTTTAGAAATTAATCTGAAATACTATGTGTTTAAAAAAAAATAAAAGTTATAAATACTCTGCCAACACACACGACCGTGCCAGCTAAGGGCACGATCGTGCTAGGTCGGGCGCGACCGATCGAGACAGGGCGCGACCGCGCTGGTCAAACAGAGGACAACTAGCCAAGACACTAGGAACGACCGTGCCTCGGACAGGCACGACCGTGTCTATGCTTCAGGGGCACAACCAGAACTAGCCAGCGAGCATGTCTGGGTCTGAGCAGGAGGCACGACCGCGTTGTATGTCAACACGACCGCGTCTCCCGAGGCACGACCGCGCTAGATGATTAGCGCGACCGTGTCTCTTTCAAAACAGACACGAATTGGTTGATCCTTATATTGATGGAGTCGGAATTGATAGGGCTTTCATTCACAAGGTTATTACGAGTCCGTTGGTGTAGATTAATTGTGTTTAAAACATGTTTATGACCGGATTTGATTAAACTATTTTGAATGAAAATATGGTTTCGGGTTCGAGAAGATTTCGATATTGAATGCCCAAATTAGTTTGGGGCTTTTGATCTATAGAATAAATCGACTGAGGGGAAGGTTTCAATTACCCGACAGGACGACGAATTGATAGCGGACGGGTAGAACAAGTTCCGACGTCGGCGGTGTGGTCTCCGGTGCTCTCTGCCGCAACTCCGACCAAAATGATGTCTTCTGAAGCCTTAGGGAGGATCGATTAATGTGTTGGTTTGCTTGGTTGAGAGGATTTACAATGAAACGATGAATTTGATGGTCACAAAGGAGAGTCTTGATACTTTGGAAAATGATCGATCAAGACGGGTTCATTGGCTATAATGAAAATGATTTAAACTCTTAATTGTTTGTTAATGTGAGAAAAGGTTACGAAACCGAACGGTCGAGCGATTAAAGGCTGTTTTTACGTTTCAACTGATGTGAGGCGCGACCGTGCCTATAAGAGGCGCGACCGTGCCAGACGAGGCGCGACCGTGCCAAAACGTGGCGCGACCGTGCCGGACGAGGCGCGACCGTTCCAAAACGTGGCGCGGCCGTGCCTACTAGGGTTTCTGGTTATTTACAAAATCAGCCCTTGCAAATTCAGCTTTGACAGAATTAGCTTGGTTAGGATTTAACAGAACACCTAACGGGATTACTGATAGGGTGCGAAAGCACACGTCTTTATTCCTTTGTTTTAATGTGTTCTAAGTAGTTTTATATTAGTTTTGAGTCAATTTTATGTACATTTGAGTCGTTGGTCTTATTTGTAGGAGCTTGGGAATATTAATGAAGAATACGTGAAGAAAACGAGCGAAGAAACGAAGCCCGGAAAAGTCCAAAGATCAAAAGACAATTTTCTGAAATTTAGGTCTCTCGCGGTACGCGAGAGACGAGTGTAATAATTCTCGCGGTACGCGGGAAACTCCAGGAATCCGCCCGACTATTTTGGTCCTCGCGGTACGCGAGGATCCAGTCAACATTCTCTCGCGGTACGCGAGAGGGCTGTTTTCCGCAAAACCCTAATTTTCTAAATTAAAAAGATTAAAACGGCCATTATGAAAAAGTTCGATTCTAAGCCGTTCCAGGGAAGAAAAAGAGGCGATTTTGAGCTTGGAAGTCAATTGAAGCTGAAGATTGAAGCTTTTGGATTCCGGGTTTGTGTAGTTGCATTCTAGGGTTTAAAGATTCAAACTTTATCTTTGATTTTGTGTTTTGAACCTATGGATCTTGCTATTTACTTCTGTGTTGATGTTTTTAGTATGATTCTAGGCTAGATCATTGATCTACCTAGGTCAATATGATGATTATGTGTTAAAGTTTCGATTTTTATTCGGTTTTTGGATTTGAATGTTGGATTTATGATTTAGTAAAGGTTTGAGTTTGTTTATGTGTGATGTTAGTGCATGTTTAATTCTGATTATGTGGTTGATTATGCTTTTCTGCGTTGATTGTGGTTGTCTGCCAGTTTGATCTTCGTTTCTGGTTCATAGACTTTAGGGTTTGTGAGTTAGAGTGGTGTCTAGACGTAGTAGCCATAGAAAACCTAGTTAATTACTGATTAGAAGTGAATGTGTGTCCTAGTTCAATACCCGAGAGGTGAGAATTAGTCGTTTAGTCTTCGTCATTAGGAATCCGAGTGTCAGCTGTCTGAGAGGAAGTTGGTATTAGATGTCTAGTGATAGTTGCTATCCGAATCATAGTATCCATTCTAGAACTACCCCATGCATTCCTTGAGTGTATGGTAAGCGGTGAGACTGAGAGGTAATCCGTTTATTAGGGTACTTGTCATAGTAGGAAATACCCGAGAGGTGATCCGATCATCTGGTGAGTTAATATCCTTAGGTTGTCTTCTGGTCACATCCCGAGACCGAGAGTGATCGGGAATCCACTAGATATCTTTTAGGTGTTATATCTTTAGAAACCCAGATCCAACCTAGTTCCAAAACCGATAGAAGTTGAGCTTTACACATAGGATTCCGACCTAGGTAGTGACTTCTCCATTCTTGATTTCATCTTTAGTTTACTCTTGATAGCCTGAATTGTCCTTAGTTTATTGCATTCTTAGTTAATCTTCAGTGTAGTAAACCCCCCAATCAATTAATCATATTAAGTCCTAGTTAGAGTCTAATTTAGTTATTCAGTGTCTTTTGGGTTCGATATCCGGACTTCGTTAGGCTATATTGCATTGATCGGTACACTTGCCGGTTGTGTGGTCTAGTTTTAGGTCGAGTCTAGGTTTTATAAATTTAAAGCTAGAGAGTCTAGATTAGGTTTTATTTGATAGTTTTTATAGACCGTCTGGACGACATCAAGTTTTTGGCGCCGTTGCCGGGGACACTTGGCAATAGCAATATTAGCTTTGACTAGTTCTTTGATTGATTTTTGGTTTATTTGAGTCTTTTGTTTTCTTTTGAGTCTTGTGTGCTACTTGTGAGTCTTTATTCTGTTTCCTTCTTAGAGTCTTTCTGTTTATGCCCAATACTCGTTCGCAAGGATCACCATCTTTTGCATCTTTTCAAGAGCCCGAACGAGAGCTTCACGAGCGCACCCGCGACTTTCGGGAGCGTTTAGAGGAGCTGGTTAAATCTAAGGTACGTTCTACTAGCCCAGTTCCAATTTCTATCATGGGCGACGCTGATCCTCCAGCGAGGCGTACAGTACACCAGAGGGCCAGTGAGGGGGTCACGGGCGCGAGATCTTCGATCACACGCCCCACTATACCGAACACCAATTCTTGGCAGATCCCATCACATGTCATGAGTACGATCACTCATGCCACTCAATTCCATGGCCTCGAGGATGAGGATGCACCCGGACATTTGTCCCGCTTCGCGCGGATATGTGATACATTTAATATCACGGGTGTATCTAAGGACGCAATCTACTTGCGTCTTTTTCCATTCTCCCTTTCTGGGCGTGCATCTACTTGGCTCGACACTCTTCCCGACAATTCTATCACCACATGGGAGGATCTCGAAGCCAAGTTCTTCAAGAAATACTTTCCACCTTCCAGGGCCGCTCGCCTTCGGGACCAGATCCATTCGTTTCGGATGGATCCCGACGAACCTTACCACATGGCCTGGGAGCGGTTCAACGCGCTGTTGAGCCGATGTCCCCAGCACGGTCTCCCCGACTGGGCACTAGTGGAGAAGTTCTATAATGGCCTCACCTTCGAGACGCAGCAAATGTTCAACACAGCTGCAGGAGGCCATATCATGGATAGACTCGAGCCTGAGGAGTGCGAGGATATGTTCGAGAGCTTCGCTCAAGCCGAGCAGCAGCACCCACGTTCTGTTAGGGATTCCATCCCTACTGCTAGGTCACACGCCTCTTCTCCTAGAGGTGTGCATCAGGTCACTCCTGATACTAGCGTGGCTGCTGCCCTCGCCTCGATGGCGAATGAGATAAAGGAGCTCAAGCTCAGTGCTTTGAGGTGTCAGGTGTGCAGGGGAGGACACGACACCCGAGATTGCCCGGTAAATAATCAAGAGCATGTGAGCTATGCTGGCAACCAATACCAGAACCGAAATTACAACAATTCTAATACTTTTGGTTCGGGATGGAGATCTGGATTCACTGGTCGTCAGCAACAGTATGGAGGAGCAGAAGAAGGAGCGAGTTCTGGGAGCACTGTTGGGTCACGAAGGATTGAGGAGATGATGGAGACTCAGACACAGTTGCTTGCCCAGCTGGTGCAGAATAACAAGGATGCTCGGCTAAGACTGGATAGCCATGACACTTTGATGAAGAATCAGCAATCGGCGTTCCAGGATTTGCAACGCACGGTAGGAGACATTGCTAGGAGCATACATGATAGACAAGGAAGCCCTTCTACGGGCCCGAACGCTTCAGTGATGGCCGTGTCTATAGAGAGTGTGGAGAGTAAAGTGGTTGAAGAGGTTGACCCCCACTCTAAGGAGCATAATATTCCCTCGGTGGAGGAGGTGAACAAGATTGACTGGGAAGCTCGATTTGCTGAAATCGACGCTAGGATGCTAAAAGAGACCGAGTCGAATGCTGTTTCGACGAGGAGCATGATAGAGAAGGAGGATGAGAGCCCACCGGTAGTAGTAGAAGAAGAGCCGGTGGAGGAGGAGATAGTGGTTGAGGTGCCTACCAAGAAGGCACAGGAGAAGAAGAAGGGGGTGGAGATGAAGTCCCCCGAGATTGACTTGAGTCGTATTCCTTATCCTACACGTGTGTTGCCACATAAACACGCTAAGGAATACGGTCACTTCCTTGATATGTTCAAACAACTCAAGGTCAATCTCCCGTTTGTAGAGGTCCTCCAGCATATGCCCAAATATGCCAAGTTCTTAAAAGGCCTTCTTTCCAACAAGAAGAAACTTGAGGAGGTCTCTGGAGTCTCACTTGGTGAGCAGTGCTCGGCAGTGGTGCAAAATCATTTGCCAGAAAAGTTGTCTGATTCGGGTCGATTCACGATCCCGTGCTTGTTGGGCAACCTACCATTACACCACGCGTTGGCCGACCTAGGTGCTAGCATCAATTTGATGCCCTATTCATTGTACAAGCAGCTGGACCTAGGTGAACCACAACCAACGCGCATGAGCATTTCCTTGGCTGACCGCTCAGTCAAGTATCCACGGGGAATAGTGGAAAATCTATTAGTGAAAGTGGGCAATTTTGTTTTCCCCGTGGATTTTGTGATTCTAGATATGGAGGTGGATGACAAGGTCCCACTCATCTTAGGACGCCCGTTCCTACGGACCGCAAAGGCGATGATTGATGTCTTTGACGGGAAGCTCACACTTCGTGTGGGGGATGAGGTCCTTACATTCAATGCTGTAGAGTCCGGGAAGGATGTTGGCGAGCACAGCCACTCCGTGTGCATGCTCGATTCTTTCATGAACCACCATTGGGACCCCGATCCGGTGATAGAAGTAGGTGAACCCGCCCCGAATATAGAAGAACCATATGATTGGGCGTTGGAGTTAGAAGGATTGCTAGATGAGCCAGACGATTATGGAGATGAGATGCCTGATGATTTGCTGGAGATGATGGCAGAGTTTGAAGAGGTCATAGGCAAAACCCCAAGTGTGGGGAAGTTGGTGGAGGTTGTTGAGGATCCCGAGGATCCTGGTGAGATTGTGGAGGTCATTCCTTTAGAAGTGCCCATTCCTAAACCCCTACATATCTTCACCACTGTTTGTGCTTTGGGGAGAAAGATCGAGTCACCCCCTAGGTCTAGGCCGCCTCGTAAGAGGACTCGAGAGTTAATTGACTTAGGCAACGTAGATAGAGTGCTAACCCCAAGTGTGGGGATATCGAGGAGTGACAAACTACTTGGTTATTTAATGCGTATTATCTTCGGACCGGGTAGATTTAAGTTGTGGTGGAAGGAGATGAAGGATAGAAATCCATGGTGCGGTAGGAGTAGTTGTTTGCTGAGGCTGTGGAGAACCGGTAGGCCGCAAAGGATGAAGGCGGTACCGGTTAGGATCAAGGAGAAGCCTCCTGATAGGTTTGCTTGAGTCCTGGGCAAGTGCCCGGGATGTAAAGTTTGTGTGCGTTCATTGGTATGAGTCCATGTCTTTTTCTTTGTTTTCGGTTTGTGTTTTGGTTGTGTCAAGTTTTGCAGGAATCCATGCTTGATTCGGTAAGGAAAATCGTCGGGAATGAAGCCCCAGGTATAGTTACATATGTTTTTATGCTTGGGATAGGTTTTTAGTGAGTTTGGGTGAAACAAGATCTTAAATGACCAAAAATATTCTAAGTATAAAACTTGAAAATTCTTCATAACTTTCTGTTAACGACACCCTCCCGCGGTACGCGAAGAAGGATATGGAAATCTCTCGCGGTACGCGAGAGACAAAAGTCTCGGCCGGCCTAACTTTTTGGCCTTCGCGGTACGCGACGAATATACCCTTCGACTTACGCGGTACGCGAGGGACTGCTGGTGTCACCCTATTTCCTTTGTTTCCCATGGTTTCCCGTACCCGTTTCTGTCCCCGTTTTCACTCACCACCACTATTCATCACCTACCTTCGTACCACCACTACCATGAAGCATCACCTTTAACCACCATCATCCATCACATTAATTCACCCACCTACCACCATCCGACCACCGTGACCATGGGAAACTAGAAACCGTTTATGACCGATGTTCGAACTTGCTGTGGTATTCATGTCTATGTGTTTGCCACACGTTGAGTATGTTTTCTCTGCATCTATCTATCTTGAGTCTTTTAAGTGTCTAGTTGAGTTAGTAGTTGAGTTATTATTTGAGTCAGTTTAATGCTGCGGGTATGTTTAGTCTTATTTTGCAGGTTTATCATTCCACCCGTAATCAATCTCCATTCGGGCGGGTTTGATGATTACCATTACTATCTTGTAAAGGCAACCCGACAGCTGATGTGTAACCGCGACCGAAATGCTATACGGTGCACACAAGGAAGAACGAAGCTGCATACTAGATTGCATCTACATTACCAGCTAAGTCGCTTCCTGTTCTGTTTTGTTTTTATTTTTGCATTTTCATTTTTAGTTGTGTTTTGCTTCACATTGAGGACAATGTGTCTTTCAAGTGTGGGGATGTGAGTGTTTAGCTAGTTTGTCTTGTTTATAAAAAAAAAAATTAAAAAAAAAAAATTGAAAAATTTGAAAAATGTTCTTGAAAATAATTGCATATATTTGGAAAATGATAGTAGAACTGGATCTATTTATGAGTTTAAAAGATTAAATAATTGAAAACGTGTCTAATTAGTGATGTTTTGGTAGACCCAGCTAACTAGTAGAGCTTAAATATCCTGTTTGTGTTATTTAGGATTAATCACGGAATAAAATCATGATATCTTGTGGGTATTCATCTTAGAGTAATGGTAATACTGAAACTGTCAATATAGGGTGATAGGTACCACGATTAAGTTAAAATTTAAAGGTTTTTGAAATTTTTTATGGCACACCATTCTCTTTTTATGAGAATAAATCCGAGTTTCGGTGGCGCCCGCATTCCATAATCCATATTATTCCATAATTTATGAGCTATACTGAGTTTTGCTTATGTGTTACCCTCTGGGATAGCGACTTGGAGGATACACCCCTAAGTAAGATTTATGTGCTTCATTGATAGAATGTAGTCTATGTGTTACCCTCCGGGATAGTGACTTGGTTGAAACACCTCTAGACGAAAGTTCTTTTGCTTATTATGCTCATTATCATCCATTCATTCATGATTTCATCTGATTTCTAAAAACCTGTAAATAGTAGTTTAACGTGGTAGGGTAAATCTATATGGTTTAATCCGTGCCTAAACATGACCTTGAGACGGGATTAGGTAGAGCTGTAACTTCTAAGTGTGAGTCACATAGATTGATTGATATGTTGTATAAAATGGATTTAGAACACGTAACGGGGGCTTGAAAGTTAGTGCTTGGGTTTAATCGGACAGAAATACTAATTGTTGCTTTTTAACACGTGAGTATGTTTTGAAAATTGAAATTTATGTTTGTTGAGTTAGATGCCAGTTATGATTCCATTTGCAGATTTTTCGAGGACGAAAAAAGGTTAAGTGTGGGGATATTTGATAGGGTGCGAAAGCACACGTCTTTATTCCTTTGTTTTAATGTGTTCTAAGTAGTTTTATATTAGTTTTGAGTCAATTTTATGTACATTTGAGTCGTTGGTCTTATTTGTAGGAGCTTGGGAATATTAATGAAGAATACGTGAAGAAAACGAGTGAAGAAACGAAGCCCGGAAAAGTCCAAAGATCAAAAGACAATTTTCTGAAATTTAGGTCTCTCGCGGTACGCGAGAGACGAGTGTAATAATTCTCCCGGTACGCGGGAAACTCCAGGAATCCGCCCGACTATTTTGGTCCTCGCGGTACGCGAGGATCCAGTCAACATTCTCTCGCGGTACGCGAGAGGGCCGTTTTCCGCAAAACCCTAATTTTCTAAATTAAAAAGATTAAAACGGCCATTATGAAAAAGTTCGATTCTAAGCCGTTCCAGGGAAGAAAAAGAGGCGATTTTGAGCTTGGAAGTCAATTGAAGCTGAAGATTGAAGCTTTTGGATTCCGGGTTTGTGTAGTTGCATTCTAGGGTTTAAAGATTCAAACTTTATCTTTGATTTTGTGTTTTGAACCTATGGATCTTGCTATTTACTTCTGTGTTGATGTTTTTAGTATGATTCTAGGCTAGATCATTGATCTACCTAGGTCAATATGATGATTATGTGTTAAAGTTTCGATTTTTATTCGGTTTTTGGATTTGAATGTTGGATTTATGATTTAGTAAAGGTTTGAGTTTGTTTATGTGTGATGTTAGTGCATGTTTAATTCTGATTATGTGGTTGATTATGCTTTTCTGCGTTGATTGTGGTTGTCTGCCAGTTTGATCTTCGTTTCTGGTTCATAGACTTTAGGGTTTGTGAGTTAGAGTGGTGTCTAGACGTAGTAGCCATAGAAAACCTAGTTAATTACTGATTAGAAGTGAATGTGTGTCCTAGTTCAATACCCGAGAGGTGAGAATTAGTCGTTTAGTCTTCGTCATTAGGAATCCGAGTGTCAGCTGTCTGAGAGGAAGTTGGTATTAGATGTCTAGTGATAGTTGCTATCCGAATCATAGTATCCATTCTAGAACTACCCCATGCATTCCTTGAGTGTATGGTAAGCGGTGAGACTGAGAGGTAATCCGTTTATTAGGGTACTTGTCATAGTAGGAAATACCCGAGAGGTGATCCGATCATCTGGTGAGTTAATATCCTTAGGTTGTCTTCTGGTCACATCCCGAGACCGAGAGTGATCGGGAATCCACTAGATATCTTTTAGGTGTTATATCTTTAGAAACCCAGATCCAACCTAGTTCCAAAACCGATAGAAGTTGAGCTTTACACATAGGATTCCGACCTAGGTAGTGACTTCTCCATTCTTGATTTCATCTTTAGTTTACTCTTGATAGCCTGAATTGTCCTTAGTTTATTGCATTCTTAGTTAATCTTCAGTGTAGTAAACCCCCCAATCAATTAATCATATTAAGTCCTAGTTAGAGTCTAATTTAGTTATTCAGTGTCTTTTGGGTTCGATATCCGGACTTCGTTAGGCTATATTGCATTGATCGGTACACTTGCCGGTTGTGTGGTCTAGTTTTAGGTCGAGTCTAGGTTTTATAAATTTAAAGCTAGAGAGTCTAGATTAGGTTTTATTTGATAGTTTTTATAGACCGTCTGGACGACATCAATTACTAACTGAGTTAACTCTAGGAGGTGTTACCACGTGATTTGAGTTCTAAAACTTCGGATTTAAAAATGCGTTTAGCTAAAAATTGATGAGGTGTGGGTTTGAACAAGTACAAAGTTTAATGATGTACCGTTATTTTATTAATTTAAATAAATTAAAATAGGGTTGGAAAATCGGGAATGTTACATTCTCCCCCAGATTAAAACAGTAAAAAGGGGCCCTGAAAACTCACCTGTATGCGTAGGTAGTAATCACACAAGTATGAGATTGAAATCTCAAGCGCTAGTCTGATACGGTTCACGAATGCCCTAAATATACAAACAACAATTATGGACTCATTAGGATTTGTGACGACTACACGGAATAAGGAACTTCCTAAAAGTAACGTTCTTCTGACTATGAGTAGACGAATGTGTCCACGAGAATAAAGATTCTTGAATTATACAATTAAGAAAAACCACGGTTTGTGACGAGTGACAAAAAATAATAAAATATATATATCATTTCCAATTGAGTTCAATGATTGAAAATAATATATTATTTTATAAATGAGTTTTAAATAACGGATACGAGTTACAAGACTAAAACCGAGTCTATGGGTGGTTTTCCGGCTTTAAAACATATTAATATAATAAAATAATTATTGTTTTGAAAATATAAATATTAATCAAACACTATGACAAAAGGCTTTCCCACACACGACCGCGCCTAAGACAAGGCACGACCATGTTCAGGACACGGGCGCGACCGTGCTGGTCAGGGCGCGACCGTGTTGATCAAAAAGAAGACACAACAAAGTCTGGTCACCAGGCACGACCGTGTTTGTGTCGGGCACGACCGTTTCTAGGGTTTTCTAGGCATGACCTTGTCTGGCTAGCAGGCATGACCAGGTCTGGTACGGGGCACGACTGTGCTCGGACCCGCGTTAGCCGATTAACGCGACCGTGCCTGAATAATTTCAAAATCAAATCGATTAAATCTTATAATGTTAACGTTGGAAATCATGGGGCTTTTGATAAACAAAGAATTTCGAACATAACCATGTATTTTAATTAAATTAACAACATGTCTAGATTAGTATTCGATTAACCCGAAAGTGTATGAACCCTAGGTTTCAGATTGAGTTAAATTCAATAATGCATGCCCGAAATATGATAGAGCTTTTGATTATAAGATTGAAAAAAAGCTAAGGATGAGTTTGATTACCACAATAGATGATTGATTGATACCGTACGGTTAGAACTCAGTCCGACGGCGACGGGTTTGGTCCTTGGTGTTTCCGGCCACTATTTCGACCAAATTGGTATAATCTGAAGCTTCTGGGAGACTCGTCTAACGTGTGTAGGTGCTCGATCGAGAGGTTACTGGACGAATTTAGTCGAATTGGTTCGTAATGGGGATGGGTTTCGACGGTTTCAAGATGAATGATCATAATGGAATTAATTCGAACGTAATGCAAATGATTAAGTCTCAATGATGATTGCCATTAAAGATTTTACGTTACCAAGTTGATACTCGAACGGATTTGCGATTAAAGGCTGCGTTTTACGTTTCAACTGACCAGAGGCGCGACCGTGCCAACAAGAGGCGCGACCGTGCCAGGACACTTGGCGCGACCTGCCAAAACAAGGCGCGACCGTGCCTACTAGGATTTATAGATATTTACAAAACTAGTCCCTACAACTTCAGCTTTGACAGAAATGATTCCTTGGCCTTAGAATTTGGGTTAACTTGATTAGGATTTAACAGAATATTTAACGGGATCACTAACGGAATTAACTTGAAAAGTCGGATTGTCACATAGCCGCTCCCCCAAAAATTGACAACCTCCAGATGTAGATTTCCTGACTAAGTTACAACCACCATAATCACTGTCAGTATACGCATAAAACTGAAAATCAGAATCAGATGGATACCACAGGCCAAGATTAACTCGACCCTTAAGATACCGAAATATTCTTTTGACAACTGATTCATGGGATTCTTTTGGAGCAGACTGATATGAAGCACAAGAACAAACTGCAAACATGATGTTGGGTCTACTTGCTATCAGATAAATCAATGAACCAATCATGGAACGGTACATCTTTTGATTTACATCAACACCAGATAAATCCACTGTGAAAGGTTCATGAGGAGCAATGGGAGTGGAAGCCGATTTAAAATCACTCATGTTGAATTTTATAAGAATGTCTTTAACATATTTTGCTTGGTGAATGAGTATTCTAGCATCAGATTGTTCCACCTGCAATCCAAGAAAAATTGCATTTGACCCATAAGACTCACTTCAAATTTGAGTTTCATGACTGTTTCAAACTCACGATACAAATTTTCATTTGTTGATCCATAGATAATATCATCAACATATACTTGAACTATCAACATATCAGAATCAATCTTCTTAAAAAATAATGTCTTGTCAATTGTACCACGAACGAAGCCATTTGTTGTAAGATGTGTTAACAAGGTTTCATACCACGCACGAGGTGCTTGATGTAAACCAGAAAGTGCCTTATCGAGTTTGTAAACCTGGAATAGATGATCAGGATCTTTAAAACCAGGTGGTTGATTAACATATACTTCTTCTTTTACAACCCCATAAAGAAATGCAGTCTTCACATCCATTTGATAAACCTTAAACTTCATGAATGAAGCGTAGGCTAGAAAGATACGAATAGCTTCAATTCAGGAAACAAGAGCAAAAACATCATCATAATCCAACCCTTCTTCCTGATATTGTACAACAAGTCGAGCCTTGTTCCGAACAACAATGCCACGATCATCCTTTTTTTTGTGAAAAACCCATTTTGTACCGATCGGGTACTTACCTTCAGGAAGATCAACTAGATGCCACACATTTAGCTTTTTAAATTGATGTAACTCTTCTTGCATCGCTTCAATCCAATTTGAATCTTGATGAGCGATTGTTACATTCTTTGGTTCTTCTTGTGATAAGAAGCACGAATATAGACATACATTAATGTTTCCAGTTTGGCTTCTTGTTTTCACACCTTCTTCAATATATCCAATAATATTCTCAATAGGATGAGCTGAATAAATTCTGAGGGTTGGAATTTCTTCAAACTGAACTAATTC
Organism: Smallanthus sonchifolius; assembly: GCA_023525975.1. Taxonomy (NCBI): domain Eukaryota; kingdom Viridiplantae; phylum Streptophyta; class Magnoliopsida; order Asterales; family Asteraceae; genus Smallanthus; species Smallanthus sonchifolius. The sequence continues at coordinate 77,036,962 of CM042025.1, forward strand.
TGGCATACTAGTGTCATTTAACTCTGGTGATTGGTCATTTGAAACACTTGAAGAGTTTGATTGACTATCATTCTCAGCTTGAACATTGGAAACTTCTAGCTGATCTTCAGAAACAAATGGTTCATCATTAGTAACAGGAACCTGTACTTCAGTATCATTATTTGTAGTTGAAATTTCAAGTTGTTCTTCTTGTGTTTGTGTAGATATAGTAACATCTTCAGAGTTTTCACTTTGAATCATTACTTTTTGTGGACCAACCAGGAAATTATTAACAGTTTGATCAATCCTTGTTACTGACTCATCAACTGTATTTGAAGAACTTGCACCATCAGAATCAAATAAAGATTGTTGATTAAAAGTTTTGAAAATTATATCCGCATCAAAGAACCATTCTGGCCCATTTTGCTTAGGAGAAATAGTTGACTCTTGCCACTCCACATAATATGATTCCTGAACAATATTTGTTCTTTTATTATAAAATCTTAAAGCCTTTTGATAAGATGAGTATCCCAACAAATAACATTCATCTCGAACTGCAACAAACTTTGGCAAAGAATCTTGTGTATTTAGAAGCGTGCACAAACATCCAAATGCTCTGAAAAACTTGATATAAGGCTTTGTTTTGAAAAAAAACTCATATGAAGTCTTTGAATGTTGTTTCACCATGAGAACTCTATTCAACACATAACATGTTGTGTTTACTGCTTCAGCCTAGAAAATAATAGGCAATTTTGAATCCACGAGCATTATACGAGCAGCTTCAATTAAAGTTCTGTTCTTTCTTTCAGCCACTCCATTTTGTTGTGGAGTTCTTGCTGCACTAAATTGATGAGTTATGTCTTTTTCTGCACAAAACAAATTTATCAGTTTATTCTTAAACTCAGTTCCATTATCACTGAAAATAATTAACACTTTGCTATCACAGATATTTTCGATTCGTTTTATAAATTCGATTATTGTTTCAGGTGTTTCATCCTTTGTTGCAAGGAAGAACACCTAGGAAAATCTTGAAAAATCATCTGTGATAACAAGACAGTAAGATTTCTTTGCAATACTCTTTACTCTAACAGGACCAAATAGATCCATATGAATTAGAAATAAAGGTCGAGTAAACGTTTTCAGTGTCTTCTTTGGATGGGATTTCTTGTGATGTTTTCCTTTTGCACATGACATACAACTTTCTTGAATTATAAATTCCTTTCTGGGTAAACCTCGCACCAGATCTTTATAAACCAGATTGTTCATGTTTTTCATATTCACATGACCCATTCTCCAATGCCACAAATACGATTCTGAGCATGTGGCTTTTGATAACAAGCAAGATACGCTTGTAGGTCCCTAATTCGGTGCGTGACGGATCTCTAGACTCGCGGTATGACACGGTGATAACGTGCGGAATCCATGATCAACGTTCTCGTGTAACTCAATCAATAAAAACGGTGTAAATAAACTCTTTGTATTCCACCAAGATATCAGTTTACAATAATCCTGTCTCTAATCAGTTCCTCTGATATCGTCTCACCTGTGTCTCTTCTTTGGAACTGACTCTGTTCTGTCTATTTATAAACTACTGTTCTGCACCAGGCGAACTTAATAAGATCTCCTCTAACAGACTAAGCGAACTTAATAAGTTCACCTCTGATAGACTTAAGCGAACTTATTAAGTTCGCCTCTGATAGGCCAGGCGAACTTATTAAGTTCGCCTCTGATAGGCTAGGCGAACTTGTTGAGTTCGCCTCTAGCAGAACTTACACAGAATTTTATCAACAGTTACAAAACTTGTCCTAACAGACTCCCCTTTAACTGCTGTTAACAATTCTATCAATTACAAGTCAAAGACTCTAAGACTAAGACATAATATCTTCAAGCTTGTTGTCACCAGAATATGCTCCAACAACGCTTACTGTGTTGAATGGTCATTCATATCTACCACATAAGTATTGAACTTTTATGGAGCACGCATCAAAATCATTTCTTCAGGAATTACTAGTCCTGGCTTTAAGAATAAGCATTCTTTTAAAGTAAAGTGAACCGGTATGTCCTTATCGCACACTTGTGACACACTAAGCAGATTAAACTCCAATTTTGACACGTAATTGAGCTTTTTAAGAGTCATTAAATCATTTGAAACTGTTCCATGTCTAGTGATCTTTCCACCCTTTTTATTTCCAGCAAACGCAACCAAACCACCATCAAAAGATCTGAAATTGTTTAAGATCTCTCTTTCTCCAGTCATGTGTCTTGAGCAACCACTATCAACATGCCAAGCATTATTAATAGTACTCCCGGTTTTACTCTCCACATTTTCAAGACAACTTAATGAGAAACAGGTACCCATATCATCTTTGACCCAGGCTGACTTTGACTTTTTACTGTCTTAGTCACAACGACGTGTTCCTTCAAAATCTTGACATATTTTGTTCCAAAAATATGTGAAGTTTGTTCATTTTTAATTTTCCAAAAACAACCAACATTTTTTTTATATTTCTTATTAAAGTTTTCTTTAGCAAAATAGCTTGGTTTGGTTGACTTTTTCACATACATTGGACTGTTTTGGACCTTTTTGTCCACAAAATTAGGTAGCACATAATCATGACAAGCATTGGAATAAATTTCACAATGATCTTTAGAAAGCAAGTAATCGCGACTGTAACGATGATTCACTCTTGACTCAAACACACTGTCATTCTCAGATGCTTTCTTGAACCACTTGTTGATTTTGCTTTTTGTTATTGTGTTGTACCCTTTGACCTTTGACTCACTTGACTTGTGTTTGCAATCTCTAGCAAAATGTCCAACTTGACCACAAGTGAAACAATTTTGACTTTTAAACTTTGACTTTGTCTTTGACTTTGAACATTCTCCTACTTCAAACACGGATTTTCCTTTCTCACACTCTATTAAACTCTGACTTATTACTGACTTTCCTTTAGTTTGAACGGGCTTATCTTTGACGTCAATGAACTCGTCTTTGACATCATTTGATTTGCCTTTGACATTCATGTGATTTGACCTTCCACAAACATTTTGACTCTTTGTTGGTGTACTGATTTTAATTTGTATAGGCTTCACATTCTCCCTTTCACTTGTCAGAATGTGATTTTCAGGAGCTATGAAATCATTTTTCTTTGGCCTCTCATGAGAAAGATCGTAATATTGTATCAATGGATTTCCAAATTCATCTAACACGACATCTTTGGCTAGACATGACATTTTGTGAATTGGAATATACTCTCTCGCTGTATGCACCACTTTATCGAAGAAAGTAGAGTCAGAAGAACCCTCAGACACACAATCAGAAACATCACACACAGAGTTAGTAGAATAAGCAGAAACATATGAACTATCAGAATTTGAAATACTGTGTACATCATCAAAAACATTGTTAACACGTGACTTAACAAACTTGTTTGCAATACATGTATCAATCACAAATTGTCTACAATCCCTTATTGTCTCTCTCACACAAACTTTATTGAACTCCTCACATCATCAAGTGAAACCTTCTCATCTACATGACCTGTGTTATTTGCCGCACTAACATATAAGTAATGAAAATTAGACTTATCATCTGTAAGTAAATCATTTGAAACATGAGGTTCAGGAAACGGTTCGAAATGATCAGGATGAGGTACCGCTTTGTAACCAACACCATCTTTAATAAAACAACTTCCTTGCTTAATAACACAATTTTATAAAAATTTTCTTTGCATTCCCCATTTAGAAATCAAAACCCTTTCTTTTATAAGATCGGATTGGGCAGCAATAAGTTTGTTTGTATGATCCTTGATTAACACATCCTTTTTGTTTATGTATTCTTTAAAGTTCATGTTATATTTTAACAAAGCATTGATTTTTCTTCTGTAGGTGACCTTATTTTGTTTTAATTTCTTATTTACCCTTTTCAATTTATCATTTTCAGCAATCAAGAATGTGTTTGCTGCATGATAATTCTGCATTTTCTCAATACAGTCAAAAGAACATATGAATTAATCATCATAAGAAGTTACCTCACTATCAGATGAATTTTCCTCAGAAGTAGAAACTGCTGCTTTGCCTTTGTCATCATATTTCAAAGCACAATCACTTGCAACTTCAGCTGTTTTCTTTGAAACTTCTATTTCAGCCTTCAGGGTTTCATCAAACTCATTCTCAGCATTCTCAATTTCATCATCCCACACACAATTACTTAGTTATTTTGATATAAGAGCAGTTGGAGCTTTCTTAGACTTCTCATTCTCCTCAATCATCTCTACAAGCTTCACTCCACTACCTTCAACTTTCTTCTTCTTATCTTTTGTACACTCACGAGTAATGTGTCCAAGTTGTTGGTAGTTATAACATTGGATTTTTGCTTTGTCAAAACCAACTCTCTTACCAAACTAGAGCTTGTCTTTTCCGACCTTTTGAAGATATTTCTTTGCTCTAACAGCAATCATGGCCATTTGCCATTGTAAATCCATGTATTCAAGATCGTGTAGATTTATTTGCACAAGATCTTCGACATCATGCACATCCGGTTGAAGCTTGCTAGGTACCAAGGCATCATAACTACTCATAGAGGCTCCAAATAATGCAATTTGATCCTCAGGAATATGACTAGTTGTCTTAACCTTTTCTCCAGAAGAATGCCCACAACAACCCTTACCCTTTTCAGACTTAGAACCACTGCTTCCATCACTTGTTCCAGAAAACAGAGTTGCATTGGCTGAACCCGAACCATTTGGCTTGTCTGGATTATTCAACTCACGTTTTTTTGCATCCAGCTCATATGACTCACGCAAGCAGATAATATCATCAAGTGATTTGTTTTTCAAATCTGGAGTAGTATTTTTTATCAAAATACATGGTATGCTCCAGTAATCAGGTAGTGAATCCAGCAGCTTCTTTCCCAAATCATACTCCTCAAACTTGACACCCATCTTCCTTAGTCTATTAATCATTGTAGTAAACCTTGTGAACTGTTCACTCATGGTTTCATTCTTTTTGTAACTAAACATATTATACTGCTTCAATAGAAGATCAACTCGGCTCTCTTGCAGTGCTTCATTTCCTTCAAACCTTAGACACAATGCATTCCACAATCCTTGAGCTGTCTCATGTTGTTCAAAATTTAGATACAATTCAGTCGGAAGATCCAAGATGATTGATTCCAAAGCTTTGTTATCTCTCTCAATCAGCTTCTTGTCTTCCTCGGAATATAAATCAGAATCTGCAATAGGAACTAACCCAGCTGCATTCGCAGTTTTCGGTATATGAGGACCTTTTGCAATTGACTCCCGTAGAGTGTGCTCAGTGAACTTGAAATATGCTTTCATCATAATTTTCCAGTTGGAAAACTCTGATATTGACTTCAGCATCGGTGGTGACTTTCTCACAACTCTCTCAGTATCATAAAGCTTACCAGCCATTGAACAAACACAATGTATCAAAATCTAAAATTTTCACAACTCTTGAGATTTCGAACGAAAATTTTTTTTATCAGACTTTTCGATCGAAAACTTTGATATTTCGGACAACAGATTTATGATGAAGAGATTTCAGACAAAATCAACTTTTCGGATGATATTTCGGCTCCTTCAACAGAGATTTCAGACACTTCAAACTCATCACTTTCAACCCGCACCTGCAACTGATCTGACTATGAAATCAATCTCCAAACTCAATCCCATTTGTCATTTCCATGAAAATTTGATCAGAAAACTCAATAATGGCAGTAAAATACACTCTAATCGATCTTCAGTCAAAGAAAATACTTGAAAAAAGCTTGAAATATTTAGAGCTCCAACAGAAAGCTCGGATACCACTTTTGAATCCCCTTGATCTTCAATATTCAAAGCAACACAATACCGAACAATCTCCTGGAAAGGCAGAATCAATCCAAGAGACTCTAAGATCGAAAACTGATGAATCAAACAACGAATCTAAGATAATACGCCATAAAACTGAGATAATCACAAAACATCATCTTGAATTCACTTTGAGAATCAGTTCAATCAGTAATACACTACTATGAATCCAGAGATACATATTAGATACAAGTTCTAGTTCTATCTAGCTTTCAAATACAAGACTTATATATAGTAATAAGATTTCGTCCGAAAAAGATTTCGGTCGAAAACTTTACACTTGAGTACATATCAAAATAGAAACTTGAATTCGATGACTACTAGGTTCCAACATCCAGGATTTTTCTCGAATTGTTGTCCCTCTTATTTCCTTGACAAGGAAATCTGTAAAATATGAATCGGGACCAAAGCAGAAAGAAGCTTTTGAGACGCTAAAACATAAATTAACAAATGCTCTAATTCTGGCCTTGCCAAATGGAACAGAGGACTTTGTGGTTTATTGTGATGCTTCACACACCGGTCTTGGTAGTGTGTTAATGAAAAAAACAAAGTCATTGCATGTGCGTCTCGGTAGTTGAAAACTCATGAACGGAACTATACGACTCATGATTTAGTGTTAGGTGTCATAATCTTTGCACTAAAATTATGGAGGCAATATTTCTATGGAGTCAGGTTCATTGTGTTCATTGACGATAAAAGTTTGAAATACATTTTTGGTTAGAAAGAGTTAAACATGAGTCAGAGAAGGTGGTTAGAAATCTTAAGTGATTATGACTGCGAAATCTACTATCATGAAGGTAAGGCTAATGTATTAGCCGATGCCTTAAGTCGAAAAGAAATCAAGCGAATGATTGTGTTGGGTCTAAATGATTGTGTTGGGTCTAGTTTAAGAATGATGTTATCAAATCAACCGATCACGATAAGTTTATGAAAATAGGCCTGAGTATCGCTAGCGACACTCTGAGAGTTGTGTAGGTCCCAACGGGGTCTTTACAAATCTGTCTAGGCGACACGACACACACACGGAGTGTAGAATCCAACGTATGCATGTTCACGTAGTGATGACAACAAGTAGAACAATGAATACAAGATGTAAATAAACCTTTGCTTGTATTGCTCTCAAACTTGAGTGTTTACAATCTGATCAGTCATTTAACTATTAAAAAACTCAAACATGCAAACACTATATATAGGTAGTAAATACCTTCAGGCGAACTTGTCAAGTTCGCCACACCTATGGCTTAGGCGAACTTGACAAGTTCGCCTGTTACAAAACATGTCACTTAGACAACATTACAAACTTAAATACTACATAAAGACCTAATCTATTACAAAGCTCATTTTCACAAAACATGTCCTAACAGACCCCCCATTGATAATAGCTCGGTCTTTGGTCTTCAAGTGCTCTTCTGATTCTCTTGCACTTTGCTGCCGGCATGAACTCCATGCTTAATACACACATGCAACACCCATTTGTACTGCATAGCTTGCTCCCTACATTCATTGGTATACATAATCACTTTCCTTCTGAGTGTCAGTTGATCTTTCCTTGAAAAGTTAATAAGATTCATAACGTCATAGCATTGAGCTAGAATCTTTCCATCTTTGTCTTCGATCACAGCTTCACCAGTATTCACATCCATATACCACCACTTCATATTTCCAGTCCTGTGGATACTTCTTCAATGGAATCTTTTGTAGAGATTTAACCGGCTTATACTTGTATATTCGAGTGTGTTTTATTTTAACTGGATCTGTATCACCAAATCTTATAAATATTTTTCCAATCTAAGGCTTTAACCTTTAATACTTACCAGACGACCCTTCAGTTCTGATAAGCTTGGCTATGGCTTCAGCAATCCCATCTCTCGATCTGTTAATCAACGACTTTGTTGCAAGACCGTTAACTTCACATCTTGGTAGAGAATTGAAATATTTAATCCTTGGCTTCAAGTATTGAACTCCGTCTGTCCTCTTGATTGCAAACAAATTGATTTCTTTCTCATAAAACCAACTCAATATTCTTCCAATACAATGTTCTTGGTTTACATACTTAGCTTTTGTACTGGTTCAAGTGGACTTACTTGCAACACCTTATTCCTGCTTCTCACCATCTCTAGCCATTTCTCTTTTGTCATACCGGTTTCCTTGTATAACACTGGTTCCTCATCTTGAACTTCAGGAACAGCAGTCGGGGAACAAAGCTTTGTGACTTCAAGATCAGTATCCATTGACTATGTAATCCCCTCTGACTTTTCTTCAGGAACCACATTATCATGTATAAAGTCCATAGAAATATGCAATCTGTCATAACCCTAATATGTAATTGCATCTATATTCTTTTCAATTTCATGCTCAACTATCTCACTGTAACATTTCTGGTTTTTACCATGTAAACGTTTCGATGCAATAAACGAGTATTCCAATTTCAATTCGCGTGCAACATCTGTAATGCAATTACACATACAATACATTATGTTACAATAACGCCATTATCTCACAAACCTCGTGGACCAAAATTGACAAAAAAACTCAAAAACGATAAAAAGTGTCAAACACGATCGTGCCTAGATACAAGCACGGTCGCGCCTAGAGTCAAAGCACGGGCGTGCCTAATACAGACACGGTCGCGCTGCTGAAACCACGTGACTCCGCAGAGTCAGTCAGTGGTCCATGCTCGTCGAATCAAATCGCGTTAAGGCCGGATTTCACGCGTCCGACCATACGCAACTGTACACCAACTGAAACACGTCTCCAATTTCGTACTCCAATCGACCTATTTCAATCATCAACTACCCACTCCCACCACAATCATGAATTCGCAATTTTGACGTTATAAGGAGAATCCAATGGCCCCTACACCTTCACATGCACCCTCTCGACCTCTCGGAGCATTCACTCGACTCGCATACAACCTCTGTCGTCCGATCGATCGCCGAGAAACCCGACCTCACGACTTGTAGCCGACTGCTTTAAATTGCCCGATTTAAACAAGTAAGTAATATGTCCCTAGCTTCGTATCTACCTCTACCACGAAAGCCCTATGTCAATTCGTAGTAAAAATACGCGATCGATCCGATTTTGAACCTAAAAAGTCGAAACTACACTTTTAGTCGAACTACCACTTAAACACGATATAAATACAATTAAACTATGTAAATAGCTTCGAAAGCATCCACTAAGTGAAAGCCCTAAGAATACAGAAGCTTTTAATATAAGAATCGATCGAATTATGTCTGGAAAAGACCCGACACGGTCGCGCTCATCACTGAGCGCGGTCGTGCCTGACCAAGCACAGTCGTGGTCCGAGTAAGGCCCGGTCGTGCTTACCGAGCAAACAAGTCCTGACCAAAAACAAACACTAGACGCGGTCGTGCCGGACACGAGCACGGTCGTGCTCCATGACCAGAACCTCTGTAGCCTTCTGACTCGACCACGGGCGCGCTCCAGACCACCACGGTCACGCCCGGAGGCGAGCGCGGTCGTGTCGTTGATGAGCACGGTCGTGCTCAGTCAGGACTGAATCTTTACAGTTTCTCAGATTTGATGATTTTTATAAAACTTATGTTATAAACTTAACTGTTTAAACAAAATCTCACCATTATTAAGCACAACAATTATTTTCATCGATTAAATTGTTTTAAACCGATTCTTACCATTTGAAAATACATTTTCATTTAAAATTTCTAAATTTATAAAAAGTTATAACAAGATTTTATAAAACACTTTATTATGAAAAAGACTTTTATAAACCAATGGTATAAATCCTAGTTACATCAAATAAAACTTATATAAATATAAACTACTTTAAATTTTGTGACGTTTTCTAAAATAAGTAGATAAAACGAATTTGTTTGTTTATATTACATTCAATTAAATATACATACCACACTACCTTATATTTTAATTACGTAACTAAACGATACAATTCATTAGTGCAAATCCTTACGCTTGCAATACACTGAAACACTATAGTTACTTTAAACCTTATACACCGCATTAATACACGTCATACATTTACTCGATAGGTCAAGCTTCGTGACCCACAAACACTTAACATTTACTTGGTTGTGCAATCTACACTCTCCAACACATGTGAGTCTACATAACCCCACTTTTACTCTTTTTCACCTTTGGGGTGGACATGATTTACATTAAACGAATTGCAACTCTTTCATAGTACAATCCTTACTTGATTACATGAATTATTTGTGCAATATGCTTGAATGCTATGAGTTATTACTATAAATACATGACGCAACTCGTGCAATCATTAACTCTGTACAAGCCAACGGTAAACAAGGATAGTACTATTGAGTCTGACAAACCCACCCGTGTAGGGTGTTTGTTCCCAACTTTACATTAGGGTAACCTGCGTGTTATGCCTCAGTCACAAGGTTTGATTGTGCACCTAGTATAACTATAGATTCTCCATATTTGTCTTATATACCATGTGAATCAAGGAATTGTATAAACAGTTTTGAACTCTTATTTGTGTGACAAAACTTATGTATGCTCACCAACTTTTTAGTTGACCCTTGTTTTTAAATCATGTTTCAGGTGCTAACAATTGAGATGATTACAAGTTGCTTCCACCTAGTTTGAGGACCTAGTTAAAAGGCCCTAAAATAAACATTGTTATGTATTTTGTTATGTTTCGTGTACTTGTTGGATTGTTGTTTGATTTCAATGAAAACTGCATGTTTAAATATTTCAACATTAGCAAACCATGAGCTATGAACAGTCTGCACGCTTCACGCCCCGACGTTTCCGCCGCCGGTTGGGGTGTGACAGATTGGTATCAGAGCCTTGGTTATAGGGAATTAGGTTATTAGACACTCTTGACCTAGACTATAACCTTAGGACACCCATACAATGCCATGCTACTACACATTACATGATTACTTCTTGTAGAAATATTTCTATATACTATCATAAGTATTTACACTACATGATACAATACATGATGACTTATGTGTCACACTACCTGATAACTTTTGTGCTTACATTCATTGCTATCTGCATGCTACCTATGTGTTTCAGTAAGTGCTATCCTAAGCTTACCACACACACACGTACACACCAAATTATTCATACACCTTTAAACTCACACACATGATACCATAACTTTATGTAAACAAAGGCTTAAACTATTGGGCCTAATACCCATTAATAATAAACTAAGAAGCCCATATATCCTCCAAGAATGAGAAGCCCGCTGCAATAAATAAACCTCACTTTTGGGCCTCAAAGCCCAGTCCACAACAATTCCCATCATAACCATGAGCCCAACAATAGTGTTATTAATACATGATGGCTGGAAGAGTGTGTAAGCCCATGAGGAATTCTGGCTAAGGAAAGATAGGGTACTTAAGTGTGTCTTAGTGACCCACCCCTCTTTCCTAGGAATTTTCCTCAGGGATACATTGCTTATAGGTCAAGTGTATTTCTAAAATACTATTGTGAAGGTTCGGTGTTATGACTAGTCAAACTCTAAAACCTATAAGTGCTCCTATGTCTAACCCGCAATATTTCATTATCACTCACAACTTTTTCATTATTTTTCTGCTAGACATGGACTCCTACCCTCCTCCCTCCCCGGTTTACCGTCCTGGATCAGAATCTGATTGGGAAGAAGACACTGAGACACCCGTGTATTTGTCACCAATACTCCCAGCTACTAGGCCAAGGTTTGATGTAAGGGCGGACTGGATTAGGAACACCGACCCGAGACTTCAAACACCTGGATCACCCGTACCCGTAAACCCGTATCATACACCTCCCCTCCACAATCAATTGCCACCCCCACTAAGAGACCCATACCTAATGCCCGACCCGTACCTTCCTAACCCTTGGGTAAGGCATACCATGGCACCCCCTGGTGTTATGGGAATTCCAACCAATGACTTCCATCAATATGTAAGGAATTCAGAATATGAGAGACAAAGGATAGAGCAGGGAGTGATACACGACTTGCAAAGACAAAGAATGGATAGCCTAGCAAACCAATTAGGGTACCAAAAGGAGTTAATCTCCATCCTCGAAAAGGAAGTACAAGAACACCGCACGGAGACCGCCAGGGTTGAAGCCAGATCTACTACTCAAGTGACCATAGCGGTGCTCATCTTGGCAATTATCTTCCTCCTAGTGGAAAGCTACCAGAGACGTTAGAAGAAGCTTCCACTGATTTCCTTTAAACATTCAATTTGAGAACCGTTTCCCTATGTTTTGAATAATGTTTAACATTTCAGCATTTAATCAATTCCATATATTTCAACTCTACAGTTATTGTTCATTGATTTGACCCGTGGGGCGTAAATTACACCTGTTATATTCTCACCAAATTTTCCCAAATATCACCTCTTTCATTCAGCATTATTTAGTACATTACCAACAATTTCTTTTATAAATAAATCATCCTATTTTGTGATTTAAACAAAACATCGCTATCTTGTTTAACAAAATATTTAATGAAATTTTTTTTAGATAATATCAAAAACATAAATTTTCCATAAAACTTTTTCACCTAATGAGGAAAGTAATACAATCAATTTTATAAAAATATTTTTTTAACTGATAAATAATTATGATTTCTATTCATTAAAGTAAATAATTCCAAACTTTGGCTAAATATGCTGCTTGTTTAGCCAAAAGTGGAAATTTTAAATTAAAAATACTTTTTCATAAATTGCATATTCATTTAAAATATGCGATTAAATGATTTCACTACTTTATATATCTACAACCAAGAACAATTTACCACTGTTCAAACAAAGACCCGAAATTGTAAACACAATTCCCGAAAATTTCCAAAACCTCCTCGTTACCTTTCACTTGACGCTTCAAGAGACGATCCATACCGCGTAAACGTTAACCCTTCCCACCAACCTCAATGAGATTTGAGGACTTGAACCTAACTACCACATTATGCAAGAACGCCAAACAACACGTTTGTCCGCATCACTCGATCACATGCAAAACTCATTAGTACACATCGCACGCGAAGTTCAATACTCACGTATACACGTTCACAATATATCTAATGCAGCCACATGGTACATGAAACTCAAATACTCTCAATATATCCAATGCTACACAAATTACGTAATACATGATAATAGTTTGCCTACAAATCACAACTTACTCGATTTGCACGCAACATGTTTATTTGCAATACACTGCTACTGGATTAAACACATGATACACGAAACTTAATCGTTTGCAATGTACGTGATACATAAGAATTGCTTCATTAATACACAATTCTAGATTGACCACACTATACATGAAACTCATTTGGTTACAAAGTACATCATACTAGGCTGTGCACATTGTACAATATACATGATGCTAAGTTGCCAACACCCTGCATGACATTCATTTCCTACTATACACAAAATACTATGTTGTTTACACTACACATCCGAATTTATTGACTTACAAAATACAAGACGCTAAATTATTTACGCTATATATGAAACCTATTTGATTACGAACTACGTGACATTAGATCATACATGAGGCTTACTTACTTACTATATACTCGAAACAAAATTTGCTTACAACTGTTGTAATGGATTGATTACACTATATACAAGACATGGTCATGCACTTTGTACACCAAAGTCGAAGACCATAATACATTGAAACGACTCGGGGTTTGACGTATTCTTGTTCAAACACGAGCAAACTAAGAAACTTTAAGTGTTACTACTTTACTACTCTTTAGTTGCAAACTGGCCTGATTAGGGACATAGTTACTTATTAGCGACTCTTATGTGTAAACAATAGACGTGATTATAGTGAAATTGTGCCCCCCTTCCCCGCACACAACGAAACGATCTATACGGACCATACGATAATTCGAGTAATTACGGGTGTACACGGAATTATAAGAATCAGCGCATGGAAAACATAGTGAATTTTGTCGTGTGTTGTGACCTAAAACTTATCATGATATGTAACAACGAAACTGATGTGACATGACAAGGGCATGGTGGATACGCCGATGGTACTTCCTATATATAAGTGTTCTATCATATTATCAGAAGTAGCGTTGTTCGTGTCACGTGAAGTTTTGACCTAGACCAATGACTGTGAAATATTGACAATTCTTGAACATGTTAGACTACATCTTAAACAAAACCTAATTATCAAGTTCCCGTCAAATCCATCTCAAGTAATGCATTTCACCTATAGAATCCAAATTATTATTGGATAGTTTTTCCTCCTCAAATCCATTTCAAAAACTAAATTCATTATCATCATTCATACCTGACTGTGAGAAACCGACCTGAACCTTGTCACCAATTATACTCCCTAAACCAACCGTTATGACACATTGAGAACCCAAAACTCTCACCTATTCGCCAATTCTGCAGCCTCAACTAGTTGAATTTCGGGACGAAATCCCCTCAACATGGGGAGACTGTAACATTTCTGGTTTTTACCATGTAAACGTTTCGATGCAATAAACGAGTATTCCAATTTCAATTCGCGTGCAACATCTGTAATGCAATTACACATACAATACATTACGTTATAATAACGCCATTATCTCACAAACCTCGTGGATCAAAATTGATAAAAAAACTCAAAAACGATAAAAAGTGTCAAACACGATCATGCCTAGATACAAGCACGGTCGCGCCTAGAGTCAAAGCACGGGCGTGCCTAATACAGACACGGTCGCACTGCTGAAACCACGTGACTCCGCAGAGTCAGTCAGTGGTCCATGCTCGTCGAATCAAATCGTGTTAAGGCCGGATTTCACGCGTCCGACCATACGCAACTGTACACCATCTGAAACACGTCTCCAATTTCGTACTCCAATCGACCTATTTCAATCATCAACTACCCACTCCCACCACAATCATGAATTCGCAAATTTGACGTTATAAGGAGAATCCAATGCCCACTACACCTTCACATGCACCCTCTCGGAGCATTCACTCGACTCGCATACAACCTCTGTCGTCTGATCGATCGCCGAGAAACCCGACCTCACGACTTGTAGCCGACTGCATTAAATTTCCCGATTTAAACAAGTAAGTAATATGTCTCTAGCTTCGTATCTACCTCTACCACGAAAGCCTTATGTCAATTCGTAGTAAAAATACGCGATCGATCCGATTTTGAACCTAAAAAGTCGAAACTACACTTTTAGTCGAACTACCACTTAAACACAATATAAATACAATTAAACTATGTAAATAGCTTCGAAAGCATCCACTAAGTGAAAGCCCTAAGAATACATAAGCTTTTAATATAAGAATCGATCGAATTATGTCTGGAAAAGACCCGACACGGTCGCGCTCATCACTGAGCGCGGTCGTGCATGACCAAGCACAGTCGTGGTCCGAGTAAGGCCCGGTCGTGCTTACCGAGCAAACAAGTCCTGACCAAAAACAAACAGTAGACGCGGTCGTGCCGGACACGAGCACGGTCGTGCTCCATGACCAGAACCTCTGTAGCCTTTTGACTCGACCACGGGCGCGCTCCATAACACCACGGTCACGCCCGGAGGCGAGCGCGGTCGTGCCGTTGATGAGCACGGTCGTGCTCAGTCAGGACTGAATCTTTACAGTTTCTCAGATTTGATGATTTTTATAAAACTTATGTTATAAACTTAACTGTTTAAACAAAATCTCACCATTATTAAGCACAACAATTATTTTCATCGATTAAATTGTTTTAAACCGATTCTTACCATTTGAAAATACATTTTCATTTAAAATTTCTAAATTTATAAAAAGTTATAACAAGATTTTATAAAACACTTTATTATGAAAAAGACTTTTATAAACCAATGGTATAAATCCTAGTTACATCAAATAAAACTTATATAAATATAAACTACTTTAAATTTTGTGACGTTTTCTAAAATAAGTAGATAAAACGAATTCGTTTGTTTATATTACATTCAATTAAATATACATACCACACTACCTTATATTTTAATTACGTAACTAAACGATACAATTCATTAGTGCAAATCCTTACGCTTGCAATACACTGAAACACTATAGTTACTTTAAACCTTATACACCGCATTAATACACGTCATACATTTACTCGATAGGTCAAGCTTCGTGACCCACAAACACTTAACATTTACTTGGTTGTGCAATCTACACTCTCCAACACATGTGAGTCTACATAACCCCACTTTTACTCTTTTTCACCTTTGGGGTGGACATGATTTACATTAAACAAATTGCAACTCTTTCATAGTACAATCCTTACTTGATTACATGAATTATTTGTGCAATATGCTTGAATGCTATGAGTTATTACTATAAATACATGACGCAACTCGTGCAATCATTAACTCTGTACAAGCCAACGGTAAACAAGGATAGTACTATTGAGTCTGACAAACCCACCCGGGTAGGGTGTTTGTTCCCAACTTTACATTAGGGTAACCTGCGTGTTATGCCTCAGTCACAAGGTTTGATTGTGCACCTAGTATAACTATAGATTCTCCATATTTGTCTTTTATACCATGTGAATCAAGGAATTGTATAAACAGTTTTGAACTCTTATTTGTGTGACAAAACTTATGTATGCTCACCAACTTTTTAGTTGACCCTTGTTTTTAAATCATGTTTCAGGTGCTAACAATTGAGATGATTACAAGTTGCTTCCACCTAGTTTGAGGACCTAGTTAAAAGGCCCTAAAATAAACATTGTTATGTATTTTGTTATGTTTCGTGTACTTGTTGGATTGTTGTTTGATTTCAATGAAAACTGCATGTTTAAATATTTCAACATTAGCAAACCATGAGCTATGAACAGTCTGCACGCTTCACGCCCCGACGTTTCCGCCGCCGGTTGGGGTGTGACAGATTGGTATCAGAGCCTTGGTTATAGGGAATTAGGTTATTAGACACTCTTGACCTAGACTATAACCTTAGGACACCCATACAATGCCATGCTACTACACGTTACATGATTACTTCTTGTAGAAATATTTCTATATACTATCATAAGTATTTACACTACATGATACAATACATGATGACTTATGTGTCACACTACCTGATAACTTTTGTGCTTACATTCATTACTATCTGCATGCTACCTATGTGTTTCAGTAAGTGCTATCCTAAGCTTACCACACACACACGTACACACCAAATTATTCATACACCCTTAAACTCACACACATGATACCATAACTTTATGTAAACAAAGGCTTAAACTATTGGGCCTAATACCCATTAATAATAAACTAAGAAGCCCATATATCCTCCAAGAATGAGAAGCCCGCTGCAATAAATAAACCTCACTTTTGGGCCTCAAAGCCCAGTCCACAACAATTCCCATCATAACCATGAGCCCAACAATAGTGTTATTAATACATGATGGCTGGAAGAGTGTGTAAGCCCATGAGGAATTCTGGCTAAGGAAAGATAGGGTACTTAAGTGTGTCTTAGTGACCCACCCCTCTTTCCTGGGAATTTTCCTCAGGGATACATTGCTTATAGGTCAAGTGTATTTCTAAAATACTATTGTGAAGGTTCGGTGTTATGACTAGTCAAACTCTAAAACCTATAAGTGCTCCTATGTCTAACCCGCAATATTTCATTATCACTCACAACTTTTTCATTATTTTTCTGCTAGACATGGACTCCTACCCTCCTCCCTCCCCGGTTTACCATCCTGGATCAGAATCTGATTGGGAAGAAGACACTGAGACACCCGTGTATTTGTCACCAATACTCCCAGCTACTAGGCCAAGGTTTGATGTAAGGGCGGACTGGATTAGGAACACCGACCCGAGAGTTCAAACACCTGGATCACCCGTACCCGTAAACCCGTATCATACACCTCCCCTCCACAATCAATTGCCACCCCCACTAAGAGACCCATACCTAATGCCCGACCCGTACCTTCCTAACCCTTGGGTAAGGCATACCATGGCACCCCCTGGTGTTATGGGAATTCCAACCAATGACTTCCATCAATATGTAAGGAATTCAGAATATGAGAGACAAAGGATAGAGCAGGGAGTGATACACGACTTGCAAAGACAAAGAATGGATAGCCTAGCAAACCAATTAGGGTACCAAAAGGAGTTAATCTCCATCCTCGAAAAGGAAGTACAAGAACACCGCACGGAGACCGCCAGGGTTGAAGCCAGATCTACTACTCGAGTGACTATAGCGGTGCTCATCTTGGCAATTATCTTCCTCCTAGCGGAAAGCTACCAGAGACGTTAGAAGAAGCTTCCACTGATTTCCTTTAAACTTTCAATTTGAGAACCGTTTCCCTATGTTTTGAATAATGTTTAACATTTCAGCATTTAATCAATTCCATATATTTCAACTCTACAGTTATTGTTCATTGATTTGACCCGTGGGGCGTAAATTACACGTGTTATATTTTCACCAAATTTTCCCAAATATCACCTCTTTCATTCAGCATGATTTAGTACATTACCAACAATTTCTTTTATAAATAAATCATCCTATTTTGTGATTTAAACAAAACATCGCTATCTTGTTTAACAAAATATTTAATGAAATTTTTTTTAGATAATATCAAAAACATAAATTTTCCATAAAACTTTTTCACCTAATGAGGAAACTAATACAATCAATTTTATAAAAATATTTTTTTAACTGATAAATAATTATGATTTCTATTCATTAAAGTAAATAATTCCAAACTTTGGCTAAATTTGCTGCTTGTTTTGCCAAAAGTGGAAATTTTAAATTAAAAATACTTTTTCATAAATTGCATATTCATTTAAAATATGCGATTAAATGATTTCACTACTTTATATATCTACAACCAAGAACAATTTACCACTGTTCAAACAAAGACCCGTAATTGTAAACACAATTCCCGAATATTTCCAAAACCTCCTCGTTACCTTTCACTTGACGCTTCAAGAGACGATCCATACCGCGTAAACGTTAACCCTTCCCACCAACCTCAATGAGATTTGAGGACTTGAACCTAACTACCACATTATGCAAGAACGCCAAACAACACGTTTGTCCGCATCACTCGATCACATGCAAAACTCATTAGTACACATCGCACGCGAAGTTCAATACTCACGTATACACGTTCACAATATATCCAATGCAGCCACATGGTACATGAAACTCAAATACTCTCAATATATCCAATGCTACACAAATTACGTAATACATGATAATAGTTTGCCTACAAATCACAACTTACTCGATTTGCACGCAACATGTTTATTTGCAATACACTGCTACTGGATTAAACACATGATACACGAAACTTAATCGTTTGCAATGTACGTGATACATAAGAATTGCTTCATTAATACACAATTCTAGATTGACCACACTATACATGAAACTCATTTGGTTACAAAGTACATCATACTAGGCTGTGCACATTGTACAATATACATGATGCTAAGTTGCCAACACCCTGCATGACATTCATTTCCTACTATACACAAAATACTATGTTGTTTACACTACACATCCGAATTTATTGACTTACAAAATACAAGACGCTAAATTATTTACGCTATATATGAAACCTATTTGATTACGAACTACGTGACATTAGATCATACTTGAGGCTTACGTACTTACTATATACTCGAAACAAAATTTGCTTACAATTGTTGTAATGGATTGATTACACTATATACAAGACATGGTCATGCACTTTGTACACCAAAGTCGAAGACCATAATACATTGAAACGACTCGGGGTTTGACGTATTCTTGTTCAAACACGAGCAAACTAAGAAACTTTAAGTGTTACTACTTTACTACTCTTTAGTTGCAAACTGGCATGATTAGGGACATAGTTACTTATTAGCGACTCTTATGTGTAAACAATAGACGTGATTATAGTGAAATTGTGCCCCCCTTCCCCGCACACAACGAAACGATCTATACGGACCATACGATAATTCGAGTAATTACGGGTGCACACGGAATTATAAGAATCAGCGCATGGAAAACATAGTGAATTTTGTCGTGTGTTGTGACCTAAAACTTATCATGATATGTAACAACGAAACTGATGTGACATGACAAGGGCATGGTGGATACGCCGATGGTACTTCCTATATATAAGTGTTCTGTCATATTATCAGAAGTAGCGTTGTTCGTGTCACGTGAAGTTTTGACCTAGACCAATGACTGCGAAATATTGACAATTCTTGAACATGTTAGACTACATCTTAAACAAAACCTAATTATCAAGTTCCCGTCAAATCCATCTCAAGTAATGCATTTCACCTATAGAATCCAAATTATTATTGGATAGTTTTTCCTCCTCAAATCCATTTCAAAAACTAAATTCATTATCATCATTCATACCTAACTGTGAGAAACCGACCTGAACCTTGTCACCAATTATACTCCCTAAACCAACCGTTATGACACATTGAGAACCCAAAACTCTCACCTATTCGCCAATTCTGCAGCCTCAACTAGTTGAATTTCGGGACGAAATCCCCTCAACATGGGGAGACTGTAACATTTCTGGTTTTTACCATGTAAACGTTTCGATGCAATAAACGAGTATTCCAATTTCAATTCGCGTGCAACATCTGTAATGCAATTACACATACAATACATTACGTTACAATAACGCCATTATCTCACAAACCTCGTGGACCAAAATTGACAAAAAAACTCAAAAACGATAAAAAGTGTCAAACACGATCGTGCCTAGATACAAGCACGGTCGCGCCTAGAGTCAAAGCACGGGCGTGCCTAATACAGACACGGTCGCGCTGCTGAAACCACGTGACTCCGCAGAGTCAGTCAGTGGTCCATGCTCGTCGAATCAAATCGCGTTAAGGCCGGATTTCACGCGTCCGACCATACGCAAATGTACACCATCTGAAACACGTCTCCAATTTCGTACTCCAATCGACCTATTTCAATCATCAACTACCCACTCCCACCACAATCATGAATTCGCAAATTTGACGTTATAAGGAGAATCCAATGGCCCCTACACCTTCACATGCACCCTCTCGACCTCTCGGAGCATTCACTCGACTCGCATACAACCTCTGTCGTCCGATCGATCGCCGAGAAACCCGACCTCACGACTTGTAGCCGACTGCATTAAATTGCCCGATTTAAACAAGTAAGTAATATGTCTCTAGCTTCGTATCTACCTCTACCACGAAAGCCCTATGTCAATTCGTAGTAAAAATACGCGATCGATCCGATTTTGAACCTAAAAAGTCGAAACTACACTTTTAGTCGAACTACCACTTAAACACGATATAAATACAATTAAACAATGTAAATAGCTTCGAAAGCATCCACTAAGTGAAAGCCCTAAGAATACAGAAGCTTTTAATATAAGAATCGATCGAATTATGTCTGGAAAAGACCCGACACGGTCGCGCTCATCACTGAGCGCGGTCGTGCCTGACCAAGCACAGTCGTGGTCCGAGTAAGGCCCGGTCGTGCTTACCGAGCAAACAAGTCCTGACCAAAAACAAACACTAGACGCGATCGTGCCGGACACGAGCACGGTCGTGCTCCATGACCAGAACCTCTGTAGCCTTCTGACTCTACCACGGGCGCGCTCCATAACACCACGGTCACGCCCGGAGGCGAGCGCGGTCGTGCCGTTGATGAGCACGGTCGTGCTCAGTCAGGACTGAATCTTTACAGTTTCTCAGATTTGATGATTTTTATAAAACTTATGTTATAAACTTAACTGTTTAAACAAAATCTCACCATTATTAAGCACAACAATTATTTTCATCGATTAAATTGTTTTAAACCGATTCTTACCATTTGAAAATACATTTTCATTTAAAATTTCTAAATTTATAAAAAGTTATAACAAGATTTTATAAAACACTTTATTATGAAAAAGACTTTTATAAACCAATGGTATAAATCCTAGTTACATCAAATAAAACTTATATAAATATAAACTACTTTAAATTTTGTGACGTTTTCTAAAATAAGTAGATAAAACGAATTCGTTTGTTTATATTACATTCAATTAAATATACATACCACACTACCTTATATTTTAATTACGTAACTAAACGATACAATTCATTAGTGCAAATCCTTACGCTTGCAATACACTGAAACACTATAGTTACTTTAAACCTTATACACCGCATTAATACACGTCATACATTTACTCGATAGGTCAAGCTTCGTGACCCACAAACACTTAACATTTACTTGGTTGTGCAATCTACACTCTCCAACACATGTGAGTCTACATAACCCCACTTTTACTCTTTTTCACCTTTGGGGTGGACATGATTTACATTAAACAAATTGCAACTCTTTCATAGTACAATCCTTACTTGATTACATGAATTATTTGTGCAATATGCTTGAATGCTATGAGTTATTACTATACATACATGACGCAACTCGTGCAATCATTAACTCTGTACAAGCCAACGGTAAACAAGGATAGTACTATTGAGTCTGACAAACCCACCCGGGTAGGGTGTTTGTTACCGACTTTACATTAGGGTAACCTGCGTGTTATGCCTCAGTCACAAGGTTTGATTGTGCACCTAGTATAACTATAGATTCTCCATATTTGTCTTATATACCATGTGAATCAAGGAATTGTATAAACAGTTTTGAACTCTTATTTGTGTGACAAAACTTATGTATGCTCACCAACTTTTTAGTTGACCCTTGTTTTTAAATCATGTTTCAGGTGCTAACAATTGAGATGATTACAAGTTGCTTCTACCTAGTTTGAGGACCTAGTTAAAAGGCCCTAAAATAAACATTGTTATGTATTTTGTTATGTTTCGTGTACTTGTTGGATTGTTGTTTGATTTCAATGAAAACTGCATGTTTAAATATTTCAACATTAGCAAACCATGAGCTATGAACAGTCTGCACGCTTCACGCCCCGGCGTTTCCGACGCCGGTTGGGGTGTGACAGATTGGTATCAGAGCCTTGGTTATAGGGAATTAGGGTATTAGACACTCTTGACCTAGACTATAACCTTAGGACACCCATACAATGCCATGCTACTACACGTTACATGATTACTTCTTGTAGAAATATTTCTATATACTATCATAAGTATTTACACTACATGATACAATACATGATGACTTATGTGTCACACTACCTGATAACTTTTGTGCTTACATTCATTACTATCTGCATGCTACCTATGTGTTTCAGTAAGTGCTATCCTAAGCTTAACACACACACACGTACACACCAAATTATTCATACACCTTTAAACTCACACACATGATACCATAACTTTATGTAAACAAAGGCTTAAACTATTGGGCCTAATACCCAATAATAATAAACTAAGAAGCCCATATATCCTCCAAGAATGAGAAGCCCGCTGAAATAAATAAACCTCACTTTTGGGCCTCAAAGCCCAGTCCACAACAATTCCCATCATAACCATGAGCCCAACAATAGTGTTATTAATACATGATGGCTGGAAGAGTGTGTAAGCCCATGAGGAATTCTGGCTAAGGAAAGATAGGGTACTTAAGTGTGTCTTAGTGACCCACCCCTCTTTCCTGGGAATTTTCCTCAGGGATACATTGCTTATAGGTCAAGTGTATTTCTAAAATACTATTGTGAAGGTTCGGTGTTATGACAAGTCAAACTCTAAAACCTATAAGTGCTCCTATGTCTAACCCGCAATATTTCATTATCACTCACAACTTTTTCATTATTTTTCTGCTAGACATGGACTCCTACCCTCCTCCCTCCCCGGTTTACCGTCCTGGATCAGAATCTGATTGGGAAGAAGACACTGAGACACCCGTGTATTTGTCACCAATACTCCCAGCTACTAGGCCAAGGTTTGATGTAAGGGCGGACTGGATTAGGAACACCGACCCGAGACTTCAAACACCTGGATCACCCGTACCCGTAAACCCGTATCATACACCTCCCCTCCACAATCAATTGCCACCCCCACTAAGAGACCCATACCTAATGCCCGACCCGTACCTTCCTAACCCTTGGGTAAGGCATACCATGGCACCCCCTGGTGTTATGGGAATTCCAACCAATGACTTCCATCAATATGTAAGGAATTCAGAATATGAGAGACAAAGGATAGAGCAGGGAGTGATACACGACTTGCAAAGACAAAGAATGGATAGCCTAGCAAACCAATTAGGGTACCAAAAGGAGTTAATCTCCATCCTCGAAAAGGAAGTACAAGAACACCGCACGGAGACCGCCAGGGTTGAAGCCAGATCTACTACTCGAGTGACCATAGCGGTGCTCATCTTGGCAATTATCTTCCTCCTAGTGGAAAGCTACCAGAGACGTTAGAAGAAGCTTCCACTGATTTCCTTTAAACTTTCAATTTGAGAACCGTTTCCCTATGTTTTGAATAATGTTTAACATTTCAGCATTTAATCAATTCCATATATTTCAACTCCACAGTTATTGTTCATTGATTTGACCCGTGGGGCGTAAATTACACCTGTTATATTCTCACCAAATTTTCCCAAATATCACCTCTTTCATTCAGCATGATTTAGTACATTACCAACAATTTCTTTTATAAATAAATCATCCTATTTTGTGATTTAAACAAAACATCGCTATCTTGTTTAACAAAATATTTAATGAAATTTTTTTTAGATAATATCAAAAACATAAATTTTCCATAAAACTTTTTCACCTAATGAGGAAAGTAATACAATCAATTTTATAAAAATATTTTTTTAACTGATAAATAATTATGATTTCTATTCATTAAAGTAAATAATTCCAAACTTTGGCTAAATATGCTGCTTGTTTAGCCAAAAGTGGAAATTTTAAATTAAAAATACTTTTTCATAAATTGCATATTCATTTAAAATATGCGATTAAATGATTTCACTACTTTATATATCTACAACCAAGAACAATTTACCACTGTTCAAACAAAGACCCGTAATTGTAAACACAATTCCCGAATATTTCCAAAACCTCCTCGTTACCTTTCACTTTACGCTTCAAGTGACGATCCATACCGCGTAAACGTTAACCCTTCCCACCAACCTCAATGAGATTTGAGGACTTGAACCTAACTACCACATTATGCAAGAACGCCAAACAACACGTTTGTCCGCATCACTCGATCACATGCAAAACTCATTAGTACACATCGCACGCGAAGTTCAATACTCACGTATACACGTTCACAATATATCCAATGCAGCCACATGGTACATGAAACTCAAATACTCTCAATATATCCAATGCTACACAAATTACGTAATACATGATAATAGTTTGCCTACAAATCACAACTTACTCGATTTGCACGCAACATGTTTATTTGCAATACACTGCTACTGGATTGAACACATGATACACGAAACTTAATCGTTTGCAATGTACGTGATACATAAGAATTGCTTCATTAATACACAATTCTAGATTGACCACACTATACATGAAACTCATTTGGTTACAAAGTACATCATACTAGGCTGTGCACATTGTACAATATACATGATGCTAAGTTGCCAACACCCTGCATGACATTCATTTCCTACTCTACACAAAATACTATGTTGTTTACACTACACATCCGAATTTATTGACTTACAAAATACAAGACGCTAAATTATTTACACTATATATGAAACCTATTTGATTACGAACTACGTGACATTAGATCATACATGAGGCTTACGTACTTACTATATACTCGAAACAAAATTTGCTTACAACTGTTGTAATGGATTGATTACACTATATACAAGACATGGTCATGCACTTTGTACACCAAAGTCGAAGACCATAATACATTGAAATGACTCGGGGTTTGACGTATTCTTGTTCAAACACGAGCAAACTAAGAAACTTTAAGTGTTACTACTTTACTACTCTTTAGTTGCAAACTGGCCTGATTAGGGACATAGTTACTTATTAGCGACTCTTATGTGTAAACAATAGACGTGATTATAGTGAAATTGTGCCCCCCTTCCCCACACACAACGAAACGATCTATACGGACCATACGATAATTCGAGTAATTACGGGTGCACACGGAATTATAAGAATCAGCGCATGGAAAACATAGTGAATTTTGTCGTGTGTTGTGACCTAAAACTTATCATGATATGTAACAACGAAACTGATGTGACATGACAAGGGCATGGTGGATACGCCGATGGTACTTCCTATATATAAGTGTTCTGTCATATTATCAGAAGTAGCGTTGTTCGTGTCACGTGAAGTTTTGACCTAGACCAATGACTGCGAAATATTGACAATTCTTGAACATGTTAGACTACATCTTAAACAAAACCTAATTATCAAGTTCCCGTCAAATCCATCTCAAGTAATGCATTTCACCTATAGAATCCAAATTATTATTGGATAGTTTTTCCTCCTCAAATCCATTTCAAAAACTAAATTCATTATCATCATTCATACCTGACTGTGAGAAACCGACCTGAACCTTGTCACCAATTATACTCCCTAAACCAACCGTTATGACACATTGAGAACCCAAAACTCTCACCTATTCGCCAATTCTGCAGCCTCAACTAGTTGAATTTCGGGACGAAATCCCCTCAACATGGGGAGACTGTAACATTTCTGGTTTTTACCATGTAAACGTTTCGATGCAATAAACGAGTATTCCAATTTCAATTCGCGTGCAACATCTGTAATGCAATTACACATACAATACATTACGTTACAATAACGCCATTATCTCACAAACCTCGTGGACCAAAATTGACAAAAAAACTCAAAAACGATAAAAAGTGTCAAACACGATCGTGCCTAGATACAAGCACGGTCGCGCCTAGAGTCAAAGCACGGGCGTGCCTAATACAGACACGGTCGCGCTGCTGAAACCACGTGACTCCGCAGAGTCAGTCAGTGGTCCATGCTCGTCGAATCAAATCGCGTTAAGGCCGGATTTCACGCGTCCGACCATACGCAACTGTACACCATCTGAAACACGTCTCCAATTTCGTACTCCAATCGACCTATTTCAATCATCAACTACCCACTCCCACCACAATCATGAATTCGCAAATTTGACGTTATAAGGAGAATCCAATGCCCACTACACCTTCACATGCACCCTCTCGGAGCATTCACTCGACTCGCATACAACCTCCGTCGTCCGATCGATCGCCGAGAAACCCGACCTCACGACTTGTAGCCGACTGCATTAAATTGCCCGATTTAAACAAGTAAGTAATATGTCTCTAGCTTCGTATCTACCTCTACCACGAAAGCCCTATGTCAATTCGTAGTAAAAATACGCGATCGATCCGATTTTGAACCTAAAAAGTCGAAACTACACTTTTAGTCGAACTACCACTTAAACACGATATAAATACAATTAAACTATGTAAATAGCTTCGAAAGCATCCACTAAGTGAAAGCCCTAAGAATACAGAAGCTTTTAATATAAGAATCGATCGAATTATGTCTGGAAAAGACCCGACACGGTCGCGCTCATCACTGAGCGCGGTCGTGCCTGACCAAGCACAGTCGTGGTCCGAGTAAGGCCCGGTCGTGCTTACCGAGCAAACAAGTCCTTACCAAAAACAAACACTAGACGCGATCGTGCCGGACACGAGCACGGTCGTGCTCCATGACCAAAACCTCTGTAGCCTTCTGACTCTACCACGGGCGCGCTCCATAACACCACGGTCACGCCCGGAGGCGAGCGCGGTCGTGCCGTTGATGAGCACGGTCGTGCTCAGTCAGGACTGAATCTTTACAGTTTCTCAGATTTGATGATTTTTATAAAACTTATGTTATAAACTTAACTGTTTAAACAAAATCTCACCATTATTAAGCACAACAATTATTTTCATCGATTAAATTGTTTTAAACCGATTCTTACCATTTGAAAATACATTTTCATTTAAAATTTCTAAATTTATAAAAAGTTATAACAAGATTTTATAAAACACTTTATTATGAAAAAGACTTTTATAAACCAATGGTATAAATCCTAGTTACATCAAATAAAACTTATATAAATATAAACTACTTTAAATTTTGTGACGTTTTCTAAAATAAGTAGATAAAACGAATTCGTTTGTTTATATTACATTCAATTAAATATACATACCACACTACCTTATATTTTAATTACGTAACTAAACGATACAATTCATTAGTGCAAATCCTTACGCTTGCAATACACTGAAACACTATAGTTACTTCAAACCTTATACACCGCATTAATACACGTCATACATTTACTCGATAGGTCAAGCTTCGTGACCCACAAACACTTAACATTTACTTGGTTGTGCAATCTACACTCTCCAACACATGTGAGTCTACATAACCCCACTTTTACTCTTTTTCACCTTTGGGGTGGACATGATTTACATTAAACAAATTGCAACTCTTTCATAGTACAATCCTTACTTGATTACATGAATTATTTGTGCAATATGCTTGAATGCTATGAGTTATTACTATAAATACATGACGCAACTCGTGCAATCATTAACTCTGTACAAGCCAACGGTAAACAAGGATAGTACTATTGAGTCTGACAAACCCACCCGGGTAGGGTGTTTGTTCCCAACTTTACATTAGGGTAACCTGCGTGTTATGCCTCAGTCACAAGGTTTGATTGTGCACCTAGTATAACTATAGATTCTCCATATTTGTCTTATATACCATGTGAATCAAGGAATTGTATAAACAGTTTTGAACTCTTATTTGTGTGACAAAACTTATGTATGCTCACCAACTTTTTAGTTGACCCTTGTTTTTAAATCATGTTTCAGGTGCTAACAATTGAGATGATTACAAGTTGCTTCCACCTAGTTTGAGGACCTAGTTAAAAGGCCCTAAAATAAACATTGTTATGTATTTTGTTATGTTTCGTGTACTTGTTGGATTGTTGTTTGATTTCAATGAAAACTGCATGTTTAAATATTTCAACATTAGCAAACCATGAGCTATGAACAGTCTGCACGCTTCACGCCCCGACGTTTCCGCCGCCGGTTGGGGTGTGACAGATTGGTATCAGAGCCTTGGTTATAGGGAATTAGGTTATTAGACACTCTTGACCTAGACTATAACCTTAGGACACCCATACAATGCCATGCTACTACACGTTACATGATTACTTCTTGTAGAAATATTTCTATATACTATCATAAGTATTTACACTACATGATACAATACATGATGACTTATGTGTCACACTACCTGATAACTTTTGTGCTTACATTCATTACTATCTGCATGCTACCTATGTGTTTCAGTAAGTGCTATCCTAAGCTTACCACACACACACGTACACACCAAATTATTCATACACCTTTAAACTCACACACATGATACCATAACTTTATGTAAACAAAGGCTTAAACTATTGGGCCTAATACCCATTAATAATAAACTAAGAAGCCCATATATCCTCCAAGAATGAGAAGCCCGCTGCAATAAATAAACCTCACTTTTGGGCCTCAAAGCCCAGTCCACAACAATTCCCATCATAACCATGAGCCCAACAATAGTGTTATTAATACATGATGGCTGGAAGAGTGTGTAAGCCCATGAGGAATTCTGGCTAAGGAAAGATAGGGTACTTAAGTGTGTCTTAGTGACCCACCCCTCTTTCCTGGGAATTTTCCTCAAGGATACATTGCTTATAGGTCAAGTGTATTTCTAAAATACTATTGTGAAGGTTCGGTGTTATGACTAGTCAAACTCTAAAACCTATAAGTGCTCCTATGTCTAACCCGCAATATTTCATTATCACTCACAACTTTTTCATTATTTTTCTGCTAGACATGGACTCCTACCCTCCTCCCTCCCCGGTTTACCGTCCTGGATCAGAATCTGATTGGGAAGAAGACACTGAGACACCCGTGTATTTGTCACCAATACTCCCAGCTACTAGGCCAAGGTTTGATGTAAGGGCGGACTGGATTAGGAACACCGACCCGAGACTTCAAACACCTGGATCACCCGTACCCGTAAACCCGTATCATACACCTCCCCTCCACAATCAATTGCCACCCCCACTAAGAGACCCATACCTAATGCCCGACCCGTACCTTCCTAACCCTTGGGTAAGGCATACCATGGCACCCCCTGGTGTTATGGGAATTCCAACCAATGACTTCCATCAATATGTAAGGAATTCAGAATATGAGAGACAAAGGATAGAGCAGGGAGTGATACACGACTTGCAAAGACAAAGAATGGATAGCCTAGCAAACCAATTAGGGTACCAAAAGGAGTTAATCTCCATCCTCGAAAAGGAAGTACAAGAACACCGCACGGAGACCGCCAGGGTTGAAGCCAGATCTACTACTCGAGTGACCATAGCGGTGCTCATCTTGGCAATTATCTTCCTCCTAGTGGAAAGCTACCAGAGACGTTAGAAGAAGCTTCCACTGATTTCCTTTAAACTTTCAATTTGAGAACCGTTTCCCTATGTTTTGAATAATGTTTAACATTTCAGCATTTAATCAATTCCATATATTTCAACTCTACAGTTATTGTTCATTGATTTGACCCGTGGGGCGTAAATTACACCTGTTATATTCTCACCAAATTTTCCCAAATATCACCTCTTTCATTCAGCATGATTTAGTACATTACCAACAATTTCTTTTATAAATAAATCATCCTATTTTGTGATTTAAACAAAACATCGCTATCTTGTTTAACAAAATATTTAATGAAATTTTTTTTAGATAATATCAAAAACATAAATTTTCCATAAAACTTTTTCACCTAATGAGGAAAGTAATACAATCAATTTTATAAAAATATTTTTTTAACTGATAAATAATTATGATTTCTATTCATTAAAGTAAATAATTCCAAACTTTGGCTAAATATGCTGCTTGTTTAGCCAAAAGTGGAAATTTTAAATTAAAAATACTTTTTCATAAATTGCATATTCATTTAAAATATGCGATTAAATGATTTCACTACTTTATATATCTACAACCAAGAACAATTTACCACTGTTCAAACAAAGACCCGTAATTGTAAACACAATTCCCGAATATTTCCAAAACCTCCTCGTTACCTTTCACTTGACGCTTCAAGAGACGATCCATACCGCGTAAACGTTAACCCTTCCCACCAACCTCAATGAGATTTGAGGACTTGAACCTAACTACCACATTATGCAAGAACGCCAAACAACACGTTTGTCCGCATCACTCGATCACATGCAAAACTCATTAGTACACATCGCACGCGAAGTTCAATACTCACGTATACACGTTCACAATATATCCAATGCAGCCACATGGTACATGAAACTCAAATACTCTCAATATATCCAATGCTACACAAATTACGTAATACATGATAATAGTTTGCCTACAAATCATAACTTACTCGATTTGCACGCAACATGTTTATTTGCAATACACTGCTACTGGATTGAACACATGATACACGAAACTTAATCGTTTGCAATGTACGTGATACATAAGAATTGCTTCATTAATACACAATTCTAGATTGACCACACTATACATGAAACTCATTTGGTTACAAAGTACATCATACTAGGCTGTGCACATTGTACAATATACATGATGCTAAGTTGCCAACACCCTGCATGACATTCATTTCCTACTCTACACAAAATACTATGTTGTTTACACTACACATCCGAATTTATTGACTTACAAAATACAAGACGCTAAATTATTTACGCTATATATGAAACCTATCTGATTACGAACTACGTGACATTAGATCATACATGAGGCTTACGTACTTACTATATACTCGAAACAAAATTTGCTTACAACTGTTGTAATGGATTGATTACACTATATACAAGACATGGTCATGCACTTTGTACACCAAAGTCGAAGACCATAATACATTGAAACGACTCGGGGTTTGACGTATTCTTGTTCAAACACGAGCAAACTAAGAAACTTTAAGTGTTACTACTTTACTACTCTTTAGTTGCAAACTGGCCTGATTAGGGACATAGTTACTTATTAGCGACTCTTATGTGTAAACAATAGACGTGATTATAGTGAAATTGTGCCCCCCTTCCCCGCACACAACGAAACGATCTATACGGACCATACGATAATTTGAGTAATTACGGGTGCACACGGAATTATAAGAATCAGCGCATGGAAAACATAGTGAATTTTGTCGTGTGTTGTGACCTAAAACTTATCATGATATGTAACAACGAAACTGATGTGACATGACAAGGGCATGGTGGATACGCCGATGGTACTTCCTATATATAAGTGTTCTGTCATATTATCAGAAGTAGCGTTGTTCGTGTCACGTGAAGTTTTGACCTAGACCAATGACTGCGAAATATTGACAATTCTTGAACATGTTAGACTACATCTTAAACAAAACCTAATTATCAAGTTCCCGTCAAATCCATCTCAAGTAATGCATTTCACCTATAGAATCCAAATTATTATTGGATAGTTTTTCCTCCTCAAATCCATTTCAAAAACTAAATTCATTATCATCATTCATACCTGACTGTGAGAAACCGACCTGAACCTTGTCACCAATTATACTCCCTAAACCAACCGTTATGACACATTGAGAACCCAAAACTCTCACCTATTCGCCAATTCTGCAGCCTCAACTAGTTGAATTTCGGGACGAAATCCCCTCAACATGGGGAGACTGTAACATTTCTGGTTTTTACCATGTAAACGTTTCGATGCAATAAACGAGTATTCCAATTTCAATTCGCGTGCAACATCTGTAATGCAATTACACATACAATACATTACGTTACAATAACGCCATTATCTCACAAACCTCGTGGACCAAAATTGACAAAAAAACTCAAAAACGATAAAAAGTGTCAAACACGATCGTGCCTAGATACAAGCACGGTCGCGCCTAGAGTCAAAGCACGGGCGTGCCTAATACAGACACGGTCGCGCTGCTGAAACCACGTGACTCCGCAGAGTCAGTCAGTGGTCCATGCTCGTCGAATCAAATCGCGTTAAGGCCGGATTTCACGCGTCCGACCATACGCAACTGTACACCATCTGAAACACGTCTCCAATTTCGTACTCCAATCGACCTATTTCAATCATCAACTACCCACTCCCACCACAATCATGAATTCGCAAATTTGACGTTATAAGGAGAATCCAATGCCCCCTACACCTTCACATGCACCCTCTCGACCTCTCGGAGCATTCACTCGACTCGCATACAACCTCTGTCGTCCGATCGATCGTCGAGAAACCCGACTTCACGACTTGTAGCCGACTGCATTAAATTGCCCGATTTAAACAAGTAAGTAATATGTCTCTAGCTTCGTATCTACCTCTACCACGAAAGCCCTATGTCAATTCGTAGTAAAAATACGCGATCGATCCGATTTTGAACCTAAAAAGTCGAAACTACACTTTTAGTCGAACTACCACTTAAACACGATATAAATACAATTAAACTATGTAAATAGCTTCGAAAGCATCCACTAAGTGAAAGCCCTAAGAATACAGAAGCTTTTAATATAAGAATCGATCGAATTATGTCTGGAAAAGACCCGACACGGTCGCGCTCATCACTGAGCGCGGTCGTGCCTGACCAAGCACAGTCGTGGTCCGAGTAAGGCCCGGTCGTGCTTACCGAGCAAACAAGTCCTGACCAAAAACAAACACTAGACGCGGTCGTGCCGGACACGAGCACGGTCGTGCTCCATGACCAGAACCTCTGTAGCCTTCTGACTCGACCACGGGCGCGCTCCAGACCACCACGGTCACGCCCGGAGGCGAGCGCGGTCGTGCCGTTGATGAGCACGGTCGTGCTCAGTCAGGACTGAATCTTTACAGTTTCTCAGATTTGATGATTTTTATAAAACTTATGTTATAAACTTAACTGTTTAAACAGAATCTCACCATTATTAAGCACAACAATTATTTTCATCGATTAAATTGTTTTAAACCGATTCTTACCATTTGAAAATACATTTTCATTTAAAATTTCTAAATTTATAAAAAGTTATAACAAGATTTTATAAAACACTTTATTATGAAAAAGACTTTTATAAACCAATGGTATAAATCCTAGTTACATCAAATAAAACTTATATAAATATAAACTACTTTAAATTTTGTGACGTTTTCTAAAATAAGTTGATAAAACGAATTCGTTTGTTTATATTACATTGAATTAAATATACATACCACACTACCTTATATTTTAATTACGTAACTAAACGATACAATTCATTAGTGCAAATCCTTACGCTTGCAATACACTGAAACACTATAGTTACTTTAAACCTTATACACCGCATTAATACATGTCATACATTTACTCGATAGGTCAAGCTTCGTGACCCACAAACACTTAACATTTACTTGGTTGTGCAATCTACACTCTCCAACACATGTGAGTCTACATAACCCCACTTTTACTCTTTTTCACCTTTGGGGTGGACATGATTTACATTAAACAAATTGCAACTCTTTCATAGTACAATCCTTACTTGATTACATGAATTATTAGTGCAATATGCTTGAATGCTATGAGTTATTACTATACATACATGACGCAACTCGTGCAATCATTAACTCTATACAAGCCAACGGTAAACAAGGATAGTACTATTGAGTCTGACAAACCCACCCGGGTAGGGTGTTTGTTACCGACTTTACATTAGGGTAACCTGCGTGTTATGCCTCAGTCACAAGGTTTGATTGTGCACCTAGTATAACTATAGATTCTCCATATTTGTCTTATATACCATGTGAATCAAGGAATTGTATAAACAGTTTTGAACTCTTATTTGTGTGACAAAACTTATGTATGCTCACCAACTTTTTAGTTGACCTTTGTTTTTAAATCATGTTTCAGGTGCTAACAATTGAGATGATTACAAGTTCCTTCCACCTAGTTTGAGGACCTAGTTAAAAGGCCCTAAAATAAACATTGTTATGTATTTTGTTATGTTTCGTGTACTTGTTGGATTGTTGTTTGATTTCAATGAAAACTGCATGTTTAAATATTTCAACATTAGCAAACCATGAGCTATGAACAGTCTGCACGCTTCACGCCCCGACGTTTCCGCCGCCGGTTGGGGTGTGACAGATTGGTATTAGAGCCTTGGTTATAGGGAATTAGGTTATTAGACACTCTTGACCTAGACTATAACCTTAGGACACCCATACAATGCCATGCTACTACACGTTACATGATTACTTCTTGTAGAAATATTTCTATATACTATCATAAGTATTTACACTACATGATACAATACATGATGACTTATGTGTCACACTACCTGATAACTTTTGTGCTTACATTCATTACTATCTGCATGCTACCTATGTGTTTCAGTAAGTGCTATCCTAAGCTTAACACACACACACGTACACACCAAATTATTCATACACCTTTAAACTCACACACATGATACCATAACTTTATGTAAACAAAGGCTTAAACTATTGGGCCTAATACCCATTAATAATTAACTAAGAAGCCCATATATCCTCCAAGAATGAGAAGCCCGCTGCAATAAATAAACCTCACTTTTGGGCCTCAAAGCCCAGTCCACAACAATTCCCATCATAACCATGAGCCCAACAATAGTGTTATTAATACATGATGGCTGGAAGAGTGTGTAAGCCCATGAGGAATTCTGGCTAAGGAAAGATAGGGTACTTAAGTGTGTCTTAGTGACCCACCCCTCTTTCCTGGGAATTTTCCTCAGGGATACATTGCTTATAGGTCAAGTGTATTTCTAAAATACTATTGTGAAGGTTCGGTGTTATGACTAGTCAAACTCTAAAACCTATAAGTGCTCCTATGTCTAACCCGCAATATTTCATTATCACTCACAACTTTTTCATTATTTTTCTGCTAGACATGGACTCCTACCCTCCTCCCTCCCCGGTTTACCGTCCTGGATCAGAATCTGATTGGGAAGAAGACACTGAGACACCCGTGTATTTGTCACCAATACTCCCAGCTACTAGGCCAAGGTTTGATGTAAGGGCGGACTGGATTAGGAACACCGACCCGAGACTTCAAACACCTGGATCACCCGTACCCGTAAACCCGTATCATACACCTCCCCTCCACAATCAATTGCCACCCCCACTAAGAGACCCATACCTAATGCCCGACCCGTACCTTCCTAACCCTTGGGTAAGGCATACCATGGCACCCCCTGGTGTTATGGGAATTCCAACCAATGACTTCCATCAATATGTAAGGAATTCAGAATATGAGAGACAAAGGATAGAGCAGGGAGTGATACACGACTTGCAAAGACAAAGAATGGATAGCCTAGCAAACCAATTAGGGTACCAAAAGGAGTTAATCTCCATCCTCAAAAAGGAAGTACAAGAACACCGCACGGAGACCGCCAGGGTTGAAGCCAGATCTACTACTCGAGTGACCATAGCGGTGCTCATCTTGACAATTATCTTCCTCCTAGTGGAAAGCTACCAGAGACGTTAGAAGAAGCTTCCACTGATTTCCTTTAAACTTTCAATTTGAGAACCGTTTCCCTATGTTTTGAATAATGTTTAACATTTCAGCATTTAATCAATTCCATATATTTCAACTCTACAGTTATTGTTCATTGATTTAACCCGTGGGGCGTAAATTACACCTGTTATATTCTCACCAAATTTTCCCAAATATCACCTCTTTCATTCAGCATGATTTAGTACATTACCAACAATTTCTTTTATAAATAAATCATCCTATTTTGTGATTTAAACAAAACATCGCTATCTTGTTTAACAAAATATTTAATGAAATTTTTTTTAGATAATATCAAAAACATAAATTTTTCATAAAACTTTTTCACCTAATGAGGAAAGTAATACAATCAATTTTATAAAAATATTTTTTTAACTGATAAATAATTATGATTTCTATTCATTAAAGTAAATAATTCCAAACTTTGGCTAAATTAGCTGCTTGTTTAGCCAAAAGTGGAAATTTTAAATTAAAAATACTTTTTCATAAATTGCATATTCATTTAAAATATGCGATTAAATGATTTCACTACTTTATATATCTACAACCAAGAACAATTTACCACTGTTCAAACAAAGACCCGTAATTGTAAACACAATTCCCGAATATTTCCAAAACCTCCTCGTTACCTTTCACTTGACGCTTCAAGAGACGATCCATACCGCGTAAACGTTAACCCTTCCCACCAACCTCAATGTGATTTGAGGACTTGAACCTAACTACCACATTATGCAAGAACGCCAAACAACACGTTTGTCCGCATCACTCGATCACATGCAAAACTCATTAGTACACATCGCACGCGAAGTTCAATACTCACGTATACACGTTCACAATATATCCAATGCATCCACATGGTACATGAAACTCAAATACTCTCAATATATCCAATGCTACACAAATTACGTAATACATGATAATAGTTTGCCTACAAATCACAACTTACTCGATTTGCACGCAACATGTTTATTTGCAATACACTGCTACTGGATTGAACACATGATACACGAAACTTAATCGTTTGCAATGTACGTGATACATAAGAATTGCTTCATTAATACATAATTCTAGATTGACCACACTATACATGAAACTCATTTGGTTACAAAGTACATCATACTAGGCTGTGCACATTGTACAATATACATGATGCTAAGTTGCCAACACCCTGCATGACATTCATTTCCTACTCTACACAAAATACTATGTTGTTTACACTACACATCCGAATTTATTGACTTACAAAATACAAGACGCTAAATTATTTACACTATATATGAAACCTATTTGATTACGAACTACGTGACATTAGATCATACATGAGGCTTACGTACTTACTATATACTCGAAACAAAATTTGCTTACAACTGTTGTAATGGATTGATTACACTATATACAAGACATGGTCATGCACTTTGTACACCAAAGTCGAAGACCATAATACATTGAAACGACTCGGGGTTTGACGTATTCTTGTTCAAACACGAGCAAACTAAGAAACTTTAAGTGTTACTACTTTACTACTCTTTAGTTGCAAACTGGCCTGATTAGGGACATAGTTACTTATTAGCGACTCTTATGTGTAAACAATAGACGTGATTATAGTGAAATTGTGCCCCCCTTCCCCGCACACAACGAAACGATCTATACGGACCATACGATAATTCGAGTAATTACGGGTGCACACGGAATTATAAGAATCAGCGCATGGAAAACATAGTGAATTTTGTCGTGTGTTGTGACCTAAAACTTATCATGATATGTAACAACGAAACTGATGTGACATGACAAGGGCATGGTGGATACGCCGATGGTACTTCCTATATATAAGTGTTCTGTCATATTATCAGAAGTAGCGTTGTTCGTGTCACGTGAAGTTTTGACCTAGACCAATGACTGCGAAATATTGACAATTCTTGAACATGTTAGACTACATCTTAAACAAAACCTAATTATCAAGTTCCCGTCAAATCCATCTCAAGTAATGCATTTCACCTATAGAATCCAAATTATTATTGGATAGTTTTTCCTCCTCAAATCCATTTCAAAAACTAAATTCATTATCATCATTCATACCTGACTGTGAGAAACCGACCTGAACCTTGTCACCAATTATACTCCCTAAACCAACCGTTATGACACATTGAGAACCCAAAACTCTCACCTATTCGCCAATTCTGCAGCCTCAACTAGTTGAATTTCGGGACGAAATCCCCTCAACATGGGGAGACTGTAACATTTCTGGTTTTTACCATGTAAACGTTTCGATGCAATAAACGAGTATTCCAATTTCAATTCGCGTGCAACATCTGTAATGCAATTACACATACAATACATTATGTTACAATAACGCCATTATCTCACAAACCTCGTGGACCAAAATTGACAAAAAAACTCAAAAACGATAAAAAGTGTCAAACACGATCGTGCCTAGATACAAGCACGGTCGCGCCTAGAGTCAAAGCATGGGCGTGCCCAATACAGACACGGTCGCGCTGCTGAAACCACGTGACTCCGCAGAGTCAGTCAGTGGTCCATGCTCGTCGAATCAAATCGTGTTAAGGCCGGATTTCACGCGTCCGACCATACGCAACTGTACACCATCTGAAACACGTCTCCAATTTCGTACTCCAATCGACCTATTTCAATCATCAACTACCCACTCCCACCACAATCATGAATTCGCAAATTTGACGTTATAAGGAGAATCCAATGCCCCCTACACCTTCACATGCACCCTCTCGACCTCTCGGAGCATTCACTCGACTCGCATACAACCTCTGTCGTCCGATCGATCGCCGAGAAACCCGACCTCACGACTTGTAGCCGACTGCATTAAATTGCCCGATTTAAACAAGTAAGTAATATGTCTCTAGCTTCGTATCTACCTCTACCACGAAAGCCCTATGTCAATTCGTAGTAAAAATACGCGATCGATCCGATTTTGAACCTAAAAAGTCGAAACTACACTTTTAGTCGAACTACCACTTAAACACGATATAAATACAATTAAACTATGTAAATAGCTTCGAAAGCATCCACTAAGTGAAAGCCCTAAGAATACAGAAGCTTTTAATATAAGAATCGATCGAATTATGTCTGGAAAAGACCCGACACGGTCGCGCTCATCACTGAGCGCGGTCGTGCCTGACCAAGCACAGTCGTGGTCCGAGTAAGGCCCGGTCGTGCTTACCGAGCAAACAAGTCCTGACCAAAAACAAACACTAGACGCGGTCGTGCCGGACACGAGCACGGTCGTGCTCCATGACCAGAACCTCTGTAGCCTTCTGACTCGACCACGCGCTCCAGATCACCACGGTCACGCCCGGAGGCGAGCGCGGTCGTGCCGTTGATGAGCACGGTCGTGCTCAGTCAGGACTGAATCTTTACAGTGTATCAGATTTGATGATTTTTATAAAACTTATGTTATAAACTTAACTGTTTAAACAGAATCTCACCATTATTAAGCACAACAATTATTTTCATCGATTAAATTGTTTTAAACCGATTCTTACCATTTGAAAATACATTTTCATTTAAAATTTCTAAATTTATAAAAAGTTATAACAAGATTTTATAAAACACTTTATTATGAAAAAGACTTTTATAAACCAATGGAATAAATCCTAGTTACATCAAATAAAACTTATATAAATATAAACTACTTTATATTTTCTGACGTTTTCTAAAATAAGTAGATAAAACGAATTCGTTTGTTTATATTACATTCAATTAAATATACATACCACACTACCTTATATTTTAATTACAGAACTAAACGATACAATTCATTAGTGCAAATCCTTACGCTTGCAATACACTGAAGCACTATAGTTACTTTAAACCTTATACACCGCATTAATACACGTCATACATTTACTCGATAGGTCAAGCTTCGTGACCCACAAACACTTAACATTTACTTGGTTGTGCAATCTACACTCTCCAACACATGTGAGTCTACATAACCCCACTTTTTCTCTTTTTCACCTTTGGGGTGGACATGATTTACATTAAACAAATTGCAACTCTTTCATAGTATAATCCTTACTTGATTACATGAATTATTTGTGCAATATGCTTGAATGCTATGAGTTATTACTATACATACATGACGCAACTCGTGCAATCATTAACTCTATACAAGCCAACGGTAAACAAGGATAGTACTATTGAGTCTGACAAACCCACCCGGGTAGGGTGTTTGTTACCGACTTTACATTAGGGTAACCTGCGTGTTATGCCTCAGTCACAAGGTTTGATTGTGCACCTACTATAACTATAGATTCTTCATATTTGTCTTATATACCATGTGAATCTAGGAATTGTATAAACAGTTTTGAACTCTTATTTGTGTGACAAAACTTATGTATGCTCACCAACTTTTTAGTTGACCCTTGTTTTTAAATCATGTTTCAGGTGCTAACAATTGAGATGATTACAAGTTGCTTCCACCTAGTTTGAGGACCTAGTTAAAAGGCCCTAAAATAAACATTGTTATGTATTTTGTTATGTTTCGTGTACTTGTTGGATTGTTGTTTGATTTCAATGAAAACTGCATGTTTAAATATTTCAACATTAGCAAACCATGAGCTATGAACAGTCTGCACGCTTCACGCCCCGACGTTTCCGCCGCCGGTTGGGGTGTGACACTCACCCTCCTCAAGATCAGACAAATCATCTTCAACCACATCATCCTCAGTAACATCATCCAAGTCAAGTGTAACATCCCAAAAATAAAACGACAGTTATAATAACGGATTAGAATGCGAGAAAGAACGGAATAAATGAACGAGGCATGACGGGCCTGGATGGGCTGGCAAACTTTTATGACGAAGTTGGGGAGGAGTCCCCTCCGTATAAATAGTCATGAAGACCCATTTCACTCATTTACACATTATAGAGAGAGAAACCATAGAGAGAGAAAGTTATTGGATCGACCCGCGAAGCAAGTATCTCGTTCCTCTACTACTCGTGAGCAAAACCTCTGAATCAGAAGATTGATTAAGGTAACAACTCGATCTAGATCTGAGTTTTTTGTTTATGTGGGTTTTCGGGTATTTTTGTAAAAAAGATGGGTTTTTATGCACCAATTGAGAAATGGACATTAGATCTGTGATCACGAACGAAAACTACAAGTTTTGAACGTAAAAAGTTAGAATCTTGAACGTGATTAGATATGGCCGCCAATTGCTTGGAAACTTAGGGTTTTGGGGAAAATGACAGCCCCACAGGCGAACTTGTCAAGTTCGCGTTGGAGGATTAAGCGAACTTAATAAGTTCGCTGGATATGAGTTTTAGCGAACTTAGATAAGTTCGCTGGTGTATGTTCACCTTATTTCAAGTAGAAGCAAATTTGGTAAGTTCGCTGGACATATGACAAAGGGCGAACTTAGCCTAAGTTAGCCTGTATGTTCGCCATATTGGTAAAGGGGCGAACTTAACTTAAGTTCGCCTAGTTCGGTATGGTTAAGCCGTTAGAGTCGGGATAGGATCGGATGTGTATTTAACTACTCAATTCAGATCGTTCGTGACGTTGTTGGGTATTCGATTAGGACAACGAGACTAGCTTATCAGGTGAGTTCTAGAAGCCCTCCTTTAAATGTTTTGAATAATATTTTTGGGCTGGTGTGCATACGTAACGATGTGACTATTTTATAAAACAATGTTTATGAATGATGTATGTGACGTTTTATAAAATGACGTTTATGAACGATGTTTTGGAAGGAAAGGTTATGAAAGAAGTGTTTATGAAATATTTTGCCAAAAGAAGTTTACGAAGTGTTTATGAATGAATGAATGAATGCTTTTTAATAAAACGTACGAATGCTTTAACTGAAGTTTTGAAGTAAAAGAAGTGAATGTTTACGAAAGTCACAAATGAACGAATCTGCCATTATTCCTTAGGGAATGAAGGTTACGGGTATGGGATGTACGTTATGGGCCTTTACCTTTTAGGGGCGTTTTATGGCTTGCCAACTGTTGTAAAACTGGGGTGACGACGGTCAACAAGGGGATTATTGTGATCCTTAAAGTTGGTACGATTTACCTTACGGGGTAGTCGTGCTTGAAGTTTGGTACTTGTGCCTTACGGGGTGCAGTGCTTGAAGTTTGGTACGTGTCATCCTTGTGATGCCGTGCTTGAAGTTCGGTGTTGAACGACCTAAGTATCGGGCCCTAGGTTTCTCCGCCCGAAGGACAGTATGGTGTTGAAGGGCCTAGTGGTGGTGATCTTAGGGTCTTCTACCAGTATGCGATGTTTGGATTTGATGGTTACGAGAAGGCGCAGATTCGAAATGTTCGTTGACTTATGGGTTATGATGTGTTATGTTTTGTTATTGCATTATTTTACGTACGCTTTTATTAAATGAAGTATGAAGTTATGTCTTTGGCAAATATTTGAAGTTAATGTTTATATGAAAAGGTAGAACTCACCAGCGTAGCTGACTTTTTAGTATGCACATTCAGGTTAAGGCAGGTTATGATGACGAACGGTGATGTTGGGCGGCTTGATGAGTTACACGGATGATATGAAGACTGGCATCCCGTTATGATTAGTCATGTTATGTTTATGTATTAGACTATGTTACGCTTCCGCATGCTGAGCAATGTTATGATTATGTTTTAATGAAATTTTTCGCTGCGTTATTTTGATATTCAAGTTTAAGAAATGTTTGTGAATGAGTAAATCCAACAAGTGAGGCCTCCCGGGTTTGGGGCGTTACAAGTTGGTATCAGAGCAACAGTTTGAGAGATTCGGACACTCCTAGTGTCTGAACTTAAACTATGAATGGGACCGAAAGCGGATGCCAGTACGGGTAACTCGAGCCACAGCATCATGTATGAAGGTAGTATATATATTTACATATATAGTATTCCCTGGAAGTGTTAAGTTAGGACTTGTGTTATGATGGAATCACAAGGTGGTCAAATAGAAATCAAGAGGTAGTGTAATTGTTAATTGCAGATGGTAAGTATATATTAATATCTTACAGTACTTGTTGAATTCTATTTGTTAACTAGTGTGATGACATTGGATTCCTTGTCTTATAGAACGAAATGGCAAGGGGAGGAAATGGAAGGCGTGGTGGGGGCCATACCGGTGGTCATAACGGTGGGCGCGGCAGGACCCCTGTGCGCCAAGAGTACAGCGAAGAAGGAAGTGTCCACACTGAACCGACAGTTAGTGTGCATGGAGCGGAGCCGACTCATGTTGAAGAACAACATTTCACTTTCGAACCGGAAGTGAGAGCAGCTCTAGCACACGAGTTCACTGAGTTGATGAAGGCTTCCTCACCAGGACTGTTCGCAGAAACATTAAAGAAGGTTAACGAGGCGGGCGGGTCTAACACGACGGTTGATACCCCGAACACTGAGGCAGTTAACGCACCGCTTACCCGTGGTTGCGACTATAAGTCCTTTAAAGAATGTGACCCGCCAGTTCTGACTAGGAAGAGGGACGCGATGGCTACTTTTGATTGGGTGATCCGTATGGAAGCCACCATTCGTCTGAGTGAATGTCAACCAAATCAGGTCGTGAAGTTTGCTGCTAACTCTTTGAGTGAGGAAGCATCTCATTGGTGGGAAGGTATGCGACAAGCCAAAGGGGACGAGGCTGT
Source organism: Smallanthus sonchifolius (assembly GCA_023525975.1). Lineage (NCBI taxonomy): Eukaryota > Viridiplantae > Streptophyta > Magnoliopsida > Asterales > Asteraceae > Smallanthus > Smallanthus sonchifolius. The sequence goes on from CM042025.1 coordinate 77,080,856, forward strand.
TGACGCAATGATGTGGAATGATCTGAAGACTTTGGTGATCAAGAATTTCTGTCCAAGGAATGAGATCAAAAAGGTAGAGAGGGAATTTCTGGAGATTAAGGCCGGAAGCATGACTCATAGACAGTATACCACACAGTTCAATGAGCTGGCACGTCTAGTGCCACATCTTGTTACGACTGAGGAAAGAAAGATTGCCTGCTACATTCCAGGGCTGCCAGACCAGGTCCGCACCTATGTTAAGGCAAACGCCCCTACTACCTATGATTCGGTAGTAGAACGGAGCGGTGTGGTATTTGATGATCAGGCGCAAAATGTCGTTTACATTGACGAGCCCAAGAAGAAGCTGACCTTTCCTGCCAAACGATCGGGTGGGAAGTTATTTGGGGCTCGAGACAAACAGGCCAGGATAGGCGATACAGCTGTTTGTGGAAAGTGCGGTGGAAGGCATGCAGGTGAATGTCGAGCATGATCAAATCTGTGCTTTAAGGGCAGCAAGACCAGACACTACTCTCGTGAATGCTCGTTGTCACACCCCGCCAAGGCGGAAACGCGAGGCGCGACGTTTATGGTTTCCAAAGCATATGATTACCGCAAACACATACATGATAAATGGATACATAAATGAGTTTAAAGTTTTACATTACAAAATGTAAAATGAGTTTACAAAACATTAAGATTTCACAAATATGACTCAATTCAATGAGTTATACAAGGGAAATCCTCCTTGAGTAGTATCCATCGTGCATGCATGTAATCTACATTGCTAACCTTGAAATCACGTTCAGTTACCTGAAAAACATACTTAAAATTGTCAACACTAGGTTGGTGAGTTCACAGGTTTAATCAAATAGTTCTTTGCAAAATTTCATTGTTCGTAAATAGTTTCAGTTGTATGTGATAAACAGAATAAGAATTGTTGACCCATTTGTAAACTAGCTAGGAATACAAATAATATGTTCATACATGAGGCGTAACCAAACCATGACATGTGTGAGCCCCTATTAAGCGTTATCAGATTCTATGCGGCCATAAATCCTCCAGATTGTGGTTAGCGCGACTAACCATGACCGGGTGACGTCACTCTCCATAGTACTATTCATAGGACCCTAGGCTACAGTTAATGGTTACTATGTTGTTCCAGGGGACTTTAGCGGCCTCCAATGTGTTGTTCTCATCCCATGTAAACATAAAGTCGTGTCTTATTCTCTTGTTATCCCATAAAATAGTTGAAGTATGTTCTTCCCCCAAATATTAGAAAACAGTAAAAAGAAAGGGGCCGTGAAACTCACCTTGAGTTTGCGGATACTTGTAATAAAACTTGTTGTAGTCAACCTTGACTATTCGTACCCTAGATACCAAGGGTAAATTGTTGTTAAGACCAACGTCTTAATTGTAAATTGTTCACCGACCTTGTAAATCTGATTGTGTTTGTTTAAATATCGTTTTAGTTTTCCAACACATGTTTTGTTATAAAATAGTTTTGAGTTACTGCCCAACTGGGACTGTTGTACAGGTGTCGAAACTTCTTAGTTTCGATTGGGCATATGTGTGTCGAAACTACTTAGTTTCGATGGAGTGGTCAGGAGTCGAAACAACCTAGTTTCGATTGAGAAAAGGTATCGAAACTACCTAGTTTCGATTGAGTATTTGCTATCGAAACTACCTAGTTTCGATTGAGTAAAAGACATCAAAACTCCTAGTTTCGATGGATCAACAGGTATCGAAACTCCTAGTTTCGATTGAGTTAACTGGTATCGAAACTCCTAGTTTCGATTACTGGACTTCTGTTTGACAGAATCAGTCCTGCATATTTTTATGTTTTAAACTTGAATTCGACACATTCTTCTTGTTATCTTTCTTGCGTTTAAATAAGATGTAGGTTTAGCTACGGTTTTAAAGAACATAATATGAAAAATATCGAGTTTTTACCTTAAAACCGAGATGAAAATGATGAAGAAAACAGAGAAGTGATCTTGAATCTTTTGCTAAACTCTTTTCAGAAACACTTGAAATTCTTCTTAAAACAGCAAATTATGGTGGATTTCGCCTTGAAACTGGACTTCGAATTGAAGAGAATTGGAATGTTTGCCGTATGAAAATGAGAGATAAATGGGAATTGTGAGAAAAATGATTGAGGGGGGTATGGTTTTGTTTGAATTTCGAAGGTATGAGGTATGGTCCTTCTCTGAAGATTGGTTGAGAAAGTCAAGGATTAGAGAGGGGGTTTCTTCTCTGATTTCGGCCGATTAAATATGTGGGTTGGGTTAATTTTCAAACAATTAGTTTTAAGTGTATTAATATTACTTAGAGTTTCAAATGGTAAATAAATCCGGTTGAGGTCCTCCACGGTATTATAAATTTATTCCAAAATAATTTACTGCTCCTCGTAAAGTTTGTGTAAAATAATATATATATGTATATATATATTTTTCTGGTTATTTATTTTAACCACTAGTGTTCGAATTTAGTCGGGTTATAAGTGTATGTGAACCGGTAATTCCCAGAATTACAAAAAATATAAAATGAGACAATGTTCGGTTTTTGTTAGACCTTCATGTCCTTGTTTGTGAAATTAAGTAAATCACAAAAATGATTATAATGTAAACTTGTTTATAATGTGTACGGATATTGACCTGAAATGTCGGGTGTCACACTCGTAAGGCTTCAAATGCTACAACCATGGGGAGAGTGGTTGTATGAGCCGGGAATGTACTAAGCCATGGATGGGTGAAGCCGAGAAAGGGAAAGGCCCGCAGAAGAAAGAAGAGAGGCCCCGAGCAAAGACTCATGCCTATGCGCTGACGCAAGAACAGGCCAGGGTGGACCCCGACTTAGCGTCAGGTACGTTCATCCTTGACAACACTTTTGTTTCTGTGTTTTTTGATTTGGGTGCCAGTAAGAGTTTTATATCTGCGACTTTTTGTAAACGAGTGAAATACACTGTCAGTAAGCTAGAAAGGGCCTTTAGCGTAGAAACCGCTGAGGGTAGCACTGCGAGAGTAACTGATGTAGTTGATAATTCCATGATAAAAATAGAAGGTCATAGATTCCCCGTCAGGTTGTTTGTTATGGTTTTGGGTGGGTTCGATGTCGTGTTAGGTATGGATTGGCTAACTGCCAATGAAGCAAAAATTATATGCAAACGAAAGATAATCCTACTCAAGTCTCCGGATGGTAGCGAAGTCGAGGTTTTTGGAGAACGTGACTCCCCGATGCCTAATGTCATCTCGATGATTAAGGCAGCAGATTACCTGAGGCGTGGATACGAGGCTTATCTGGTGTACGTAATTGACAGATGTAAGGAAGTGAAGGAACTGGACGATGTACCCGTCGTTCGCTAGTACCCGAAGGTGTTTCCAGATGATTTGCCTGGGATACCACCCGATCGAGAGATTGAGTTCCGAATCGACTTAGTACCAGATGCCCAGCCCGTGGCTAAGGCTCCGTATTGACTAGCACCAGTGGAGATGAAGGAACTAATGGCACAACTAGACGAATTACTTGAGAAAGGTGCTTCGGTGTTGTTTGTGAAGAAGAAGGATGGTCGATGAGAATCTGCATTGATTATCGCGTTGAACAAACGTACAGTGAAGAACAAGTACCCTTTACCAAGGATCGACGACCTGTTTAATCAATTACAGGGCATAATTTGGTTCTTGGAAATCGACCTTCGATCCGGGTACCATCAACTGAAGGTAAGGGAAGAGGACATACCGAAAACCGCGTTTCGCACGTGTTATAGACATTTCGAGTTCCGCGTAATGTCTTTAGGATTGACGAACACTCCCGCAGCGTTCATGGATTTGATGAATAGGGTTTGTCGACTGATGCTGGATCAATCGATGATCATGTTCATCGATGATATCCTCATCAACTACAAGAATGAGGGTGATCACACATGTCACTTGAAAGAGGTATTGGAAGCTTTGAAGAAAGAGAGACTGTATGCTAAGTTTTCCAAATGCACGTTCTGGCTTAGGAAAGTCCAACTCCTAGGTCATGTCATTGACCCGAACGGCATTATGGTGGACCCAGCAAATATAATGACGGTGAGAGATTGGGAAATTCCTAAGTCTCCAACTTAAATCCGCAATTTCTTAGGGTTGGCAGGCTACTATCGGAGATTAATTCAGGATTTCTCGAAAATAGCTTCGCCGTTAACAAAGTTGACACGGAAGGAGGTAAAGTACGAATGGGGTTCGACCCAGGAAGAGACATTTAGGGAGCTGAAAGAGAAGCTAACCCAAGCTCTAGTCTTGGCCCTTCCCGAGGGAAATGAAGACTTGGTAGTATACTCTGATGCTTCGGGTCAGGGATTGGGGTGTGTGCTGATGCAACGTGGGAGAGTGATCCCATATGCATCGTGGCAGTTGAAAGTTCATGAAGTCAATTATCCAACTCATGACTTGGAACTTGCTGCCGTTGTGTTTGCATTGAAAATCTGGAGGCACTACGTTTACGGGGAAAAGTTTACCATATACTCCGACTATAAAAGTTTGAAGTACTTCTTCAAACAAAAGGAGCTGAATATGAGGCAGAGGCGATGGTTAGAGCTTATAAAGGATTATGATTGCAAAATCATATACCATCCTGGAAAGGCAAACGTGGTGGCTAACGCTCTAAGCCAAAAGGATGTGCATGCTCCTATTAGAGTGAAAGCTTGCCAGTTGGTGGTAACATCAGATGTGATGAGGGAAATTGAAAGAGCTCAAGATAAAGTACTCAAGGAAGAAAACATAAAGAAGGAAAGAATGGTTGGCCAACAAGACAAGTTGGAATATAACACCCTTGGTGTTAGGACACGTTTTGGACGGGTATGGATAACTATGGGTGGCGAGCTTAGAACCAAAATCTTGGATGAGGCTCATAAGTCTCGGTACTCTATCCATCCCGGCACCAACAAAATGTACCAAGATTTGAGGAAAGAATACTGGTGTCTTGGAATGAAATATGAGGTGACGAAATACGTAAGCAAGTGTTTGACTCGCTCACAAGTGAAGGACGAACACCAGAAACCATATGGGAAGATTCAAAAACTTGAGATACCAGAATGGAAGTGGAAACACATTACCATGGACTTCATAACCATGCTACCTCGCACAACTAATGGTCATGACACCATTTTGGTAATTGTAGACCGATTAACGAAGAGTGCTAATTTCCTACCTATTCGGGAGACGTTCTCATCGGAAAGGTTAGCGGAGGTATTTATTAACGAATTAGTAGCACGGCATGGAATGCCATTGACGATTGTATCTTACCGGGACATGATTCACATCACGGTTCTGGAAAAGATTTCACGAGGCGATGGACACGACACTTAATATTAGCACGGCATACCACCCGCAAACGGATTGTCAGTCTGAGAGGACCATTCAAACGTTGGAGGATATGCCCCGTGCTTGTATTATTGACTTTGGTGGCAGTTGGGACAATCAACCGCCGTTATCCGAATTCTCTAACAACAACAGTCATCACACGACGATAGGCATGCCGCCTTATGAGATGTTGTATGGGAGAAGATGCATGACCCCGGTTTGTTGGGGAGAAATTGGACAGAAGGAATTAGGAAGTCTTGAAGTCATACGAGAAACATCGGAAAGGTTTGATTAAATCAAAGCACGAATGAAGGCCGCACAAGATCGTCAGAAATCCTATGCGGATAAACGACGAAGGCCTATTGAGTTTGATGTTAGGGAAAGAGTCATGTTGAAAGTGTTGCCCTGGAAGGGAATCATACGATTCAGAAAGAGAGGAAAATTAAGTCCGAGGTTTGTCGGACCATTCAGGATAATGGCACGAGTTGGTGAAGTCGCTTATCGGTTGGAGTTGCCTGATAAGTTAAGTGGGATTCATCCTACCTTCCATGTAGCGCACTTGCGAAAGTGTTTGGTGGATGAATCGGCTCACGTACCACTTACCGACATTGAGGTCGACAACAGCCTTAACAACATCGAAAAACCCGTGGCCATCCTAGACAGGGAGGAGAAACGTTTACGTAACAAAGTTATCCAATTGGTTAAAGTCCAATGGAAGCACCGAAAGGGATCGGAGGCTACATGGGAAACAGAGACTGAAATGAGGGAGTCATACCCTCAACTTTTTGACTTATGTTAGGTTTCGGGGGCGAAACCTATTGTAAGGGGGATAGACTTGTAACATCCCTAAAATAAAAACGACAATTATAATAACGAATTAGAATGCGAGAAAGAACGGAATAAATGAACTAGGCATGACGGGTCAGGCCGGATTGGCCGGCAAACTTGGATGGCGAAGTTGGGGAGGAGTCCCTCCCTATAAATAGCCATGAAGACCCATTTCTCTCATTTACACATTCTAGAGAGAGAAACCGTAGAGATAGAAAGTTGTTGGATCGACCCGCGAAGCAAGTATCTCGTTCCACTACTATTCGTGAGCAAAACCTCCGAATCAGAAGCTCGATTCAGGTAACAACTCGATCTAGATCTGAGTTTTTCGTTTATGTGGGTTTTCGGGTATTTTCGTAAAAAGGATGGGTTTTTATGCACCAATTGAGAAATGGACTTCAGATCTGTGATCACGAACGAAAACTACAAGTTTTGAACGTAAAAAGTTAGAATCTTGAACGTGATCAGATATGGCCGCCATTTGCATGCAAACTTAGGGTTTTGGGAAAGATAACAGCCCCGCAGGCGAACTTGTCAAGTTTGCCTGTGAGGATTAAGCGAACTTAATAAGTTCACTGGATATGAGTTTAGCGAACTTAGATATGTTCGCTGATGTATGTTCGCCTGATTTCAAGTAGAAGCGAACTTAATAAAGGGCGAACTTAGCCTAAGTTCGCCTGTATGTTCGCCAGATTGGTAAAGGGGCGAACTTAACTTAAGTTCGCCTAGTTCAGTATGGTTAAACCATTAGAGTCGAGATAGGATCTGATGTGTATTTAACTACTCAATTCAGATTGTGCGTGAAGTTGTTGGGCCTTCGATTAGGACAACGAGACTAGCTTATCAGGTGAGTTCTAGAAACCCTCTTTTAAATGTTTTGAATAATATTTTTGGCCTGGTGTGCATACGTAACGATGTTACTATTTTATAAAATAATGTTTATGAATGATGTATGTTACGTTTTATAAAATGACGTCTATGAACGATGTTTTGGAAGGAAAGTTTATTAAAGAAGTGTTTATGAAATATTTTGCCAAAAGAAGTTTACGAAGTGTTGAATCTGCCCTCTTTTAGTGTGTATGTGATTTTTAATAAAACGTATGAATGCTTTAACTGAAGTTTTGAAGTAAAATAAATGAATGTTTACGAAAGGCACAAACGAACGAATCTGCCACTATTCCTTAGGGAATGAAGGTTATGGGTATGGGATGTACGTTATGGGCCTTTACCTTTTTGGGGCCTTTGTGGCTGGTCAACTGTTGTACAACTGGGGTGATGACGGTCACCAAGGGGATTATCGTGATCCTTGAGTTGGTACGATTTACCTTACGGTATAGTCGTGCTTGAAGTTTGGTACTTGTGCCTTATGGGGTGCAGTGCTTGAAGTTTGGTACGTGTCATCCTTGTGATGCAATGCTTGAAGTTCGATGTTGAATGACCTAAGTATCAGGCCCTAGGTTTCTCTTCCCTAAGGGCAGTATGGTGTTGAAGGGCCGAGTGGTGGTGATCTTAGGGTCATTCCACCTGTATGCGATGTTTGGATTTGACAGTTACAAGAAGGCGTAGATTCGATATGTTCGTTGACTTATGGGTTATGATGTGTTATGTTTTGTTATTGAATTATTTTACGTACGCTTTTATTAAATGAAGTATGAAGTTATATCTTTGGCAAATATTTGAAGTTAATGTTTTATGAAAAGCTAGAACTCACCAGCGTAGCTAACTTTTTAGTATGCACATTCAGGTTAAGGCAGATTATGATGATGGACGGTGATGCTGGGCGGCTAGATGAGTTACCCGGATGATATGAAGACTGGCATCCCATTATGATTAGTCATGTTATGTTTATGTATTAGACTATGTTATGCTTCCGCATGTTGAACAATGTTATGATTATGTTTTAATGAAATTTTCCGCTGCGTTATTTTGATATTCAAGTTTAAGAACAGTTTGTGAATGAGTAAATCCAACAAGTAAGGCCTCCCGGGTTTGGGGCTTTACATCAAGTAAGCACTCTAACTTATCAGCCTCTTCAACATCATAATCTCCAAAGAATGAATCTTCTAACATATCTAAAGATTCCACATTAGTTGTGTATTTATCAGCGTCTTTCTCACTTGATTGACTTACATCAATGTTTGATGTTGACTCCCCTGAGCCTGTGATGTCGGGTTTACTTCAGTGTTTTGATGCTCACCCTTGTCACCTGCATCGGGTTCATCATCTTCAAAATTATTTCTATTTAGATCAGTAGTATGAAAATCATCATCACTAGTTTTCTCCCCTGAGCGTCAATACGCTCTATCAATTAAGTCACAAGGATGTGTATCTCAGCTAATTGTCTGTTCTGAAATTGAATCTCATGTTGCCTCTGGAAGTCATTAGCTTATAAAACATCTTGTCCTTGTAATCCAGCCACTTGGGCTTCTAAACATGCAACTTTAGATTCTAAGACCTTAATCTTTTTATCTTTATCGGTAGTTGAAGGTTCTGCTTGATTACTTGTCCTGAGAGGAATAGTAGGAGTAGCTTTAGGAGTATAGGTATTAGATGGAGTAGGAGTTATATCAAAGAATCAACAAACTCTACATCATCATCTACTTCTGTTCTTGCCTTAGCAATCTTCTTCCTTGCCTTAGGTGAATCAGGCACATACTTTGAATCAGAAGATTCATCCCGTAATGTTCTCTTTCCTAAAGTAGCACCGAGAGGAGGACCCCTTGCTGACTTTCTTCTTGGTAGTGATTTCTTTCTTCCCTTTGGTGGTGGATCTTTTGGTGCCTTAGCCAACTGAGCATAGTGCCTAGGGCTAAAATCCAGTTCAGTTTCCTCAGAGTCCTCTGACTCTCCACCATCATTACCCTTATCACCAGCACTTTCACTACTAGAACTATCAGTGTCTGTATCTTCTGCTTGAACATTTTTAACCTGGGGTTGAGGAGAAGGAACATTCACATTTTATGGTTCATTATGAACTTCAACATTCTCTAATTCAGCATCATCATCCTTTACATTCTCTTGTATAACCTCATCAACATTAGGTTCTATCACTTGTTCAGGTTGTGCTGGCTATTCTTGTTGTTGTACATGTGGCAGTACAGGTTGTTGTTGTGATTGTTGTGCCCGTTGTTGTGCTGGTTGTGCTTGTGCTTGTGCTTGTGCTTGTTCTTCATCAACATTAATGCAATGGTCATTTGGTGGTGCAACATAATCCGGATTGATTATGTGCCTAATTAAAGCAGTAGGAACTGGAATCAATGTTGGATTATGTTGTTTAACACTTTGACAATCTGTAAAGATATGCTTGTCCATCGTGGTTACGGTAAGACGATACCCCACCGGTGGTAGATTAGGTATAAGATGATTTATGATAACTTGCAAGAACCTAGGTTATATGAGAAACCTTTAACCTTCTGGTGGTTTGATCCGGGCAACCAATTCTCTATATATGTAAAGGGCAAAGTTGAATCCCTTGTTTAGAGCCAACGTAACAATAGCAGACTGCAATGAAGCCTTTAAACCATCGGTACCAGTTTTCCTTGGAGACATACACTAAATAATAACATGCATGAAGTATCTCCTTTGCCCAACTAACCCTCCTTTCCTAGCTTGAGAATCATTAGCCTTGCCTTGATATCCCATCCGGTGGAAGCACCTAGTAATTAAGGTGTTCGGGAGCATTATTGGATCAGTATCTGCTCCTCCAAAGCTTAACGCATCCCTAATAGTCTGCACCGATATAGCAATATCTTGGTTTGCTACTCTCGCACGAATAACATTCGGATCAACAGTACAGTCACGCTCAACAGAATCCTAAAACTCTTGAATGTACTGGCTTACCACATGATTAGCAGAAAGAGCAACTCTTATCCTTGAATGGATTAAAAAATTGATTATCTCATGGTAATTGACCCCTTTGGATAACCCAGCATTAAGTAGAGCCACCTGGTTATGTTTGTATTCTACTCGACGAACCATAACCTGCACTAGTAGAGATTAGACTTTGCATAAAAAAAACAAAAAAAAAACAAAGAAAATCAAAGTTAAAAAAATTTCACACAAAAATGCTAAGTCCAAATCAGTACTGTCCCTAGAGGCGAACTTATCAAGTTCGCTGAGTAGTACATAGAGGCGAACATATCAAGTTCGCCTGAGCAAGTACAGTCAACAAACTTCAAAATTCAAATTCTGATTATGATGATATCTGGTCAAATCAATAAAACCAACACATCCTAATATAGCCAACAAGCACTTAGAAACCATCAATTTCATTTTTAAACCATGAAATGGCACTGGTCAATCAAGTTCGTAGTTCAACCTTCACAAGCAACCTGTACAGATCAACTTAATGGATAAAAACATGTGTAATTACATTCAATCGAATCGCAGTAAGATAATGAGTAAGAAACAATCAACGAAAACACTTTCTAACACACAAAGATTTCAAAAAGCACAACTTCGCTATATTCTTTGCTAAGTTCGCTCACACCAAGTTCGCTCAATATTAGGGGGGAAAAAACAAACTCACTGAACTATTCCTTTTATACTCTTTCCTTCAAGTTCGTTTCTCCAGACGAACTTAACAAGTTCGCCCCCTGGCGAACATGGCCAAGCGAACATAAGAAGTTCACTAGTTCTCCAACACTTAGAAAATTTTACAATTTTCAAATTTCCAACTTTAAAACGATCTTTCTTTCTTTCAACTTTCAACATGTATGTGATGCAATCCCGAGTATTTTAGAATAAATAAGATTTTCACGGAAGCAAGAAAGAAAATCTTTTTGTAATTTTCAATAAAACTAGCATCAAGAATACGAACATATTTTTGATTTTTTGAACTTTATACTAAAACACACCTAAGTTTTTTTGGATTTTTGTAAAAGAAATGAAGCAATAAACAAAGTAAAATCTTTTTGGATTTTTATCTGTACAAACTGAAATTCAAGTACTGAAACGCATACTTTTGTTCGAACATCACGAGTAAGAAGATCATATTAGTATATCTAATAAATCAATCACACATTTTGGATATAAAATCCCTAATCATCTCTAAGGGTAACCTAATGACACTTTTTCATTTCACTTTCCACATATTATAAAATACAACTTTTGATATTTTCAATGATTTTCTAGCACTGTAACTTTCAAGATTATCACAACTCAATACATTCTTATAACTTGCAATTTTGAATACTTTTCATTCTAACATAGAATATTTCTTCTCAAGACAAACAAATTGCATGAATTGATACGCGATAAACTTCTAAGAAAACAAGATCAGATCATGACATGCTTACTTATTCATACCGAATTTGCAATATACAGCATGTAAACCTAGGTTGTTAGTATTATGAAATTTGAAACTACAAGCGTTTTTCTCCCACTTTCTTTTGAGTTAAGTTACCATTTATATGAAAACGACATGTACCCCACAAGTATGCCAACATAAAAGTAAACTACATTAACTTCAAGACATATAAGACTCAGGCTAAGTTTAGATCAATCTGTAGGATGAAATTACATCGGTTAGCATAGGAAAAACAAGCAGATCCCAAAGGATTGTAAAGATTCAGAATGACTCAATGGCTTGGTTTGGATGAAGTATCATCATTCATGGTAACAGAGGAATCTTCAGCAATATGATTTGAATAAGGAGTCGATTGAATCAATGATTAAGAGTAAAGTGATCCAACTGTTATCTGAATGTATTCAATGGAATCAAGATAATGATCCAAGTGCTATCATATGAATTGAAAAATGTTGTCAAAAACATATCTTAGTCCAACTTCAACCACATGCCTTTCGGGGCATGGTCACGAAGTGAACCGAAATAAATTGTGCTAACGATATAACCCGATACTGGTCTCATAAAATTCTTAAAGTCTCATATTCTATATCTGATAATGATCTTTTAACTCACACACCCAACATAATATGGGTTCAAATCACAGTTGTGACATAGATCATTATGTTTTCACACTACTGATGGTCCAAAATTGCTTCTAGCCTACCGACAATCTAAATTACATACACATATTCAAATTAAAGATTATATAGATTTTCAATTTAAAGCAGTCATGAAACTATCATTTCTTGTTTGTGCAGTCTAAGAATCTTAGATCAAATCATATGAACACAAACACAAAATATTAAACAGTTACCCGCAGGTCAATCTATGGTCATGTGTGAAAGATCATCTACTTATGTACTATCATTTCTTCTCTAACTTCAAATGTTGTCGATTTTAAATTTTTAAATGTGTTTGGAATTTTTATAAATAACAAATTTTTGACAGTAAACTAAATGCATGAAAGTAATAAAGTAGTAAAGCTAAAACTAACTAAATGAATTAAAGTAAACATAAACGCCTCCATGAAAATAGTTTCGAAAATATTTTACTCAGGATTGATCATTCCGATCATCTTTACTAGAAACTCAAAGCGGGTCCGATCAAATTCCTTGGTGAACAAATCTGCAAAGTTATCGTTAGTATCAATTTTCACAAGCTCAATCAACTTTTTATATGCACAATCATGAATGAAATGTTGTCTTATCTCTATGTGCTTTGTTTTATTGTGCTTAACATGATTATTAGGGATGGACATGGTGGCATTATTATCTATGAACATAGGGGTGCGTGTAAAATTCAAACCATAGTATCTTTCTTCTTGCATTATTTCTCACCACGACACCTCTATCATCCTTCTTGCATTTAAACACCCATTTAGTTCCTATCGGATAAAACCCCTTTGGTAGATCAACGAAATTCCAGACTTTCAATTTATCAAATTGTGCTAGCTCCTCTTGCATAGCCCCAATCCAATTGTTAACTTGTAAATCCATTTCCATGTTCTTTGGTTCTTTGAACAGTAAAAACATTCAGTTTGTCAAAAACAAAAACCGTTCTTCTAATCATGAAAGTAGCAAACCATCGACAAGTCAATCAAATTCTAAACAATTGCCTAAAAGATTTACCAAAAGTGAATTCTATGCTAAGTTTGATAATCATCATCGTGTTTTTGAACAAAATGTTAGGAATGGTGATGGAAATTGTTTCAAATCAAATCGTAGAAATTATGTTAGAAATGTTGATCAAATGTTTGATAGAAGGCTTTCTTGTAACTGTGAAAATACAAGTTACTTCACAAGTTCTCCTCAACGGTCATCATCATTGGACACTAGATACTATGCCCCATATCCGAGAAGGAAAACATGCTATGTCTGTGGGAATCCCAGACACTTAGCTCAAAAACTGTGTTCACAATCGTGAACACTCTAGTAGTTATCCGAATGTTTCTCGATAGGATAGTATGCTTCAAAGGCCAAACACGTTTAAAAGAGCTATGGACCAAAATCACAGAATGCCCAATGACAAACAATCGGATAAGAGAACTAGTGCTGTGCATAAATCTCAACGTCCAGTTAAAGAAAATAATGCTTTCAAACATAAACAAAAAAAAGTTGAGAAACCCATAAAATCAGAAAAGGGTAAAGAAAAAATTGTCACTCCAACAGCAATCTCAAATTTTCAAAAACCAAAGCCTGTCTGGAAACGAAAACCAAATGCACAAACAACATCATTTGAGTTTAATGACAAAAGAGACATGAAATTGCAAGAAGTTTCATACTTGGATGAGTTAGGGCAACCCAAGACAACCATGGCTTGGGTTCCAGTTACTAACTAAAACGTTCTATCGTGCAGGGACAACCAATGACGCCTATCAACAACCTCCGGTATGTTGATAGTGGTTGTTCCCAGCACATGACAGGAGACATCTCTTAGCTTCACGACATTAAGATGTTCGATAGAGGGTATGTTTCCTTTGCATGTGATAAAGGTGGGCATATCACAATGAAAGGTACGGTCACTAATGATACTCTCTGTTTTAAAGATGTGAATTATGTGTCTGAATTGAACCACAGCTTGTTAAGCGTGTCTCAAATTTGTGACAAAAAGTTTTCAAATCATTTTACCGATAAAGAATGTTTGATTTTAAAACCAGGGTTTGTAGTCCCCAAGGATTGGATTTTAATGAGAACTTCGAGATGTAAAGATTCATATTTTTTGGATATGAACATTGAGTCATCTTTAACTAATACATGTTTATTTTCAAAAGCTTCTGAGAATGACTCCATGCTCTGGCATCGTCGTTTTGGTCACATAAACTTAAAAAACCTAAATAGAATTGCTTAAGGAGCACATGTAGTTAGTTTGCCTTTAAAAGAATTTTGTGAGGTTGAAAAATGTATTTCTTGTGCCAAAGGCAAATAGCATAAACGGCCACACAAGCCCAAGCTGTTCAATTCAATTGAATCTGTTCTTCAGTTGCTACATATGGATCTTTTCAGTCCTGTAAGTCTGATGAGTCTTGGGAAGAAATCATATTGTCTTGTTATTACTGATGATTACTCACAATTTTCTTAGGTGTTCTTTTTAATTAAGAAAAGTGAGACTGTAGACATATTTAGGCAGTTCATGATACTTGTGGAAAATCAACTAAACTTGAAGATCAAGATTATCAGAAGTGACAACGGGACGGAATTCCGAAATGAAGTTCTTGATAGCTTTTGTGCAGAAAAGGGATCTGCAAGACAATTCAACGTTGCGAGAACTCCTCAACAGAATAGAGTTGCTGAACGAAAAAATCGCACCCTGATAGAAGCTGCAAGAACCATGATCTCTGACTCTAAATTTGTCGATATTTTTCTTGGCTGAAGCAATCAATACAACATGCTACGTGCAAAACAGAGTGCTACTCAACAAGCATCAACTAAAGACTCCATATGAAGTCATGTTTAACCAAAAGCCGAAGGTCGGTCATTTCAGAGCATTTGGATGCCTATGCACTCTGTTGCATAATGACACCATTGGGTCCAAATTCGATGCAAAGGACGACGAATGTTATTTCATTGGATACTCATCCATCAAGACAACATACAGGGTTTACAACAAAAGAACCAAGCAGATAATGGAGTCATACTACATTGACTGGTAGAGCTTAACAAAACTGATGCAGATTCTGGTCCAAATTGGTTGTTTGATTATGATTCTGTATTTAAGCTGTTTAATGTGTTTTTTGATGTTTCTGATGTGTCAGATGATCGCTTCTATAATTACAGAACAATCGACTACAAAATTGATGAAGACCCTGATCACGCATCATCCTCGTCTTTCAGAACTCTAGAATCTTCTTCTCAAGAAAGTGATCCACAAACAGCTGATCTCATCAACAATGAGACTACTGCATCTGGTAGTGGTAATGTTTCACAAGAGACTGCTGCATCTGGCAGTGGTCACACTTCACAGGATCCGATTCGTGACCCAAATGTCATTGAGGAGCCGATTCCCATAACTGAAGAAGCAGACCCGCATATCACAAACTTACCTGAGATGTTACAGAAAGAAGAAGTACCAACATTGCGGATTCATAAAAATCATCCCGTAGAGGATATCATCGGTCCTCTCTCTGATGGGGTGAAGAGCAGGAGCCAATCTGGTGTAATCAATATCTGCTTGTACTCTGCCTTCATATCGCAGTTAGAGCCAAAGAACATTAAAATGGCTTTAAGTGAGCCAAGTTGGGTGGAGGCTATGCAGAAGGAACTGATGCAGTTTGAAAAACTAAAGGTTTGGGGGCTTGTGCCACTACCACAAGGCAAGTTGCCCATCGGAACTCGTTGGGTCTACAGAAACAAGAAAGATGACAGTGGAGTTATTGTCCAAAACAAAGCAAGATTGGTTGTGCAAGGTTTTTATCAACAAGAGGGAATAGATTATGGAGAAGTATTTGCACCGGTTGCACGACTTGAGGCTATTAGAATCTTTTTGGCCTATGCCTCTTACATGAACTTGAAGGTATTTCAAATGGATGTGAAGACAACATTTATGTATGGAAAGGTTCAAGAATAAATTTATGTGTGTCAGCCACCAGGGTTTGAAGACACCAATCACCCACATCATGTCTACAAAGTAGACAAAGCTCTGTATTGTTTACATCAAGCACCACTTGCATGGTATGCCACTCTGACAGAGCATCTACATGCAACTGGCTACACTCGGGGAGCCATAGATCAGACATTGTTTCTCAAAAAGCTGGGAGACGATCTCATTCTTGTCCAAATATACGTTGATGATATCGTTTTTGGATCAACGAATTTTGCACTATGCAAAGAGTTTGAAGAAGTGATGAAGAAAAAGTTTGAAATGAGTTCAATGGGAGAAATGGCCTACTTTCTGGGGTTGCAGGTGAAGCAAAGTGATGATGGAATTCTGGCAGGCTAAATATGTCAATGACATCCTGATTAAGTTCAACTTTGCTGACTCTAAATCGACTTCTACTCCTATGTCAACCCGGCCCGTTCTTACTCCAGATCTAGGTGAACCAGGAATTGACCAACATCTCTATAGGTCAATGATTGGCTCGTTAATGTACTTGACTGCTAGTCGTCCAGACATCATGTTTGCAGTTTGTCAGTGTGCTCGATATCAGGCTAATCCTAAACTTTCTCACCTTAATGTTGTCAAACGAATCTTTAAATACTTGAAGGGCAAGCCTTAGCTCGACCTTTGGTATCCAAAGGATTCAGAATTTAATTTGTTTGCATTTACAGATAGTGATCATGGAGGTTGCGGTCTTGACAGGAAATCCACAACGGGTGGATGCTAGTTTCTAGGGGAGAGACTTGTGTCATGGCAGTGCAAGAAACAGTCCACCGTTTTGACTTCTACTACTGAAGCTGAATATGTCGCCGCATCCGCATGTTGTTCTCAGGTTATCTGGATGCAACACCAATTGCTGGACTATAGTTTGAATTTATTTGACTCCCCTATTTTCTGTGATAATGAAGCTGCTTTACAGATTGTTAAGAACCCAGTCCAACATTCTAAAACTAAGCTCATAGACATAAAGGTGCATCACATTCGTGATTGTTTTGAAAGAAAGCTTATGCATCTTGAGCATGTTTCTACTGATGGTAATGTTGCTGATATCTTTACTAAAGCTTTTGATTTGGCAAGATTCAACTATCTGGTTGAATGTCTGAAAATGATCTCATTTGATTAGAAGGTCGCGGGTTTGGTCATAAAAAAAAATTGTTGTTGTTTAAATTTTTATTTACATTATAAATGCAAAAGTTTAGGGGGAGAAATTTCCTAGAAACGCCAAAAAAAAGATTTTAGGTTTATGTTTTTAGTTACTTTTTTTGAAAATGATAAAATCTGAGAACTTTGTCTAATGCGAAATGATAGTACATCATTTTAGAGGTTGGATCATCATATGTAAGGCATGTATTTGAAAACACTAGGACCTTTGGGTGATATGTTGATAGGCTCTGCTAAAACTGGACAGACAGCATGATAGTGTTTCACTTAAACATAAACGGTCATTGTTATAGTGGGGAACGTCTCATAGATCGGTAGAATACTTATTTCCTATTAATAATCGAGCACTTGAAGATAAAGATTGGTGAACTATGGATGAACATAATATTTCTGGAATGCACAAACCGAGACCCTTCACAAAGGGGTTGCGAGCTGACTTGATACAAGTCTGTATATATATGTATATAGATAAAAGACATGCAATGACATGCAAATAGGTGAAAAGACACATAATGATAGTGCAAAGCTATTCTGCAGAGCAGAACTCTGAGCAAAAAGACACGCAATGTTAATTTCGTGCTATAGGAAAATCTCAAAAAGATATGTCTAAAGACGTAAATATAAGTATACCCTGTAAATATTTCTCTTTGGGAATATGTGACTCGGAAGGAATCTTTTATCAAGGCATGTAAGTCCGTCGTGCTATGTTTTTTATCACATTTGTCAGAGATCTCCTGAATAGTTCATTGACCCGTGCTAGTTATTCTCTTTTAGTTGTTACTTAGGTGCTCAAAAGATCATGAGGAAGGGAAGGTTTATCCGATAAGTTGTGGAGTCCATTCAGTTCATAAAAAACTCATCTAATTCACAATAGAATAAAGGCAGGTTTCTGAGATGTGAGTGTGGGACCCACTAAGCCATGAATAATTATTACCTGAAAAACATGATAAATCTATTCACTGCTTGCTTATCAATTAAGGTATAAAGACTTGAGTTTAGAAGGATACTCTATATTGGCAATCACCAAGACCTATCTAAGAAAAGAAACGGCTAGTAAGTATACTTTGGTCTGCACTAGAATGATATGATCCCGTAACAGAGTTTCGCTAAAAAATAATGTGTGTTAAGTGTTTTAAAGTTGTACGATATATTGAAAAGAACAAAAAGATTTTGTGTTTTTAGCTTAGTTGAAGTTATTTTATTTTTTATCTTTGTTTATAATTCATAAATATCAAAAAGACCATCCCTCCTTGACCTGACAATCCAAAGGAAAGTGTTTCTGAAAAGTTTGAGGTTCATCAGAAGTATGCGGCCGCATACTTGATGCGTGGCCGCATACTAGAAGGTTGTCTATAAATATGCTCAAAGTTTGTGGTTCACGTGTATCACAAACCGCATACTTAACTTTTCTCTCGGACGCATACTTGATCTTTGCGACCAAAACGACTGATTACTTGATCCTGTGAGAAATTGTTGCTCTAGTTGTGTTCAACAAGTACATGCGACATCAAAGGTAAAGGCCTTCACCATGGATTCACACTAATCGAGCGTGTGAGGTGTATTGACTGTAACTGAAACTGAACCAGACAGTTTTGACCAAATTGACCTTTAAAAGTGTGTAAAAACTTAAATTGATCCAGTGGAATAGGTCGCATTCCACTGGCGACCAACTTCCAATCATGAATTCAAACTCTAATATCACAAAATCTTCATTTTTGGAAAAATCAAAAAGTTTGCGGTTTTTCATCAAGTTCGTGGAGTATTTTAAAGTTTGTGGTTTCTTGAAGTTTGCGGTGACCATTTAAAAGTTTGCGATAGTTGTCTAAGTATGCGGTGTTCATTAAGTTTGCGGTTTCATTTGAAGTCACTCATTTTTGAAATCTAACTTTCTCTATTGATTGTAGGTATTTTTGACTTAAAATTTGTTAAGGACCACAATGAAGCAGCCTATCTGGATAACCCACCACAGAATCATAGTGTTTTCAGATCTATGATCGTGGGATTACGGGTGTCCAGAGTTTTTCATGCTCTATCTCAACACCCAGATATATGTGAAGATTTTATTCGGGGTTTTTGGAGCACAACTGATATAGTAACAGAAAATGACATTGAAGGGATAGCTGGTACGGTAGCTGGAAAGCGAATTGTAATTACTGAAGCTGTGATAAGGACTTGTCGGAACTTTGGTGATAGTCCTGAACACCCTACAAGTTTCACCGTCGATCAAATGACAGAAACTTTCCAAAGAATGAGCTATGAAGGAGAGTTTCCATCATTATTAAAGAGATATCTGCCACCTTACTGGAGATACTTGGCACACATTGTAAATCAGTGAATCTCCAGCAGAAATGGAGGGTATGATGAATTGAGTGTGAATATGACCTCAATGGTATATGCTCTAGTTACGAGGGAGAATTTCAATTTGTTGAAGCACTATTACGTGACAAACACTCTGGATAGAGTCTTAGGTTATGTACTTTCTTTGTATGTATTTGTCTTTGTTTGTAAGCGTGCGTATGTATTAGTTATCGAGTTGTATTTACTAATGCATGTTGATTGTTGCTTAATTCTCTAAGTGTTTTGCGCACTTAGTATGTGCGCAGGAATTAGTTCTTGCGTACTTAGCAAGTACGCAAGAATACTCTGCGTACTTGCTAAGTACGCATGAGTAATTTGCCCTGCGCACTTGCTAAGTGCGCAGAGATCAGGTTTTGTATAAATAGAATAGGTTGACAGAATGTAAGTACGCAGACATTTGCACTCAGTATTTTCTCTCGTAACCGATCAAGTTTATAATAGAAGGAACTTTAAAGTGATTTCTTTGTCGGTTTACTTTGTGTTGTTTGATTCTCCACCTAGTCAAGGGCATTCCGCACCAGGTCCGACTAGTCACACACCCACGCGTAACGATCCGAGACACCCTGGGACCTACACAATTTCTCAAGGGTTGTGTTTGAAGAGATGAAAAGTAATATGACTGGAAAGAAGAAGTCTGTGTTCTTGATGTATCCAAGATTCCTGCAAATGATCATAAACCGAGAACACGCAGAGTTGGTTATGACTCAAAGAAGGCTACATGTGAAAGTGATGGACATGAGTATTCTGTCCTATATGTGCATGAATAAGCTTGGGTATTATCTGGGTTTAACACCTTTAGAGAAATTTGGTGCTTTCCCAGAGAAATTTGGTGCTTTCCCATAGAGCTAGACGTGCACCTCAACAGGTTCAAAATCAAGCTGAAATTCCCATTATTAATGAGCGGTGATTCCTAATGTACAGCTGGCCGATGAACATGAAGATGAATTCAATTACAATATTGAAGGGCCAGTGTACTTCAAAAATGAAGAAAATGTGCATCATCTTGATGACATGGCTGATTTTAGAGCTGGATGATCTGATATTTTCTAATACTGAGACTCGAAGTGTGAATGTTGAAAATGAAGAGACATAAAGCACTAGTGGTACAAATGTGGAAGATAAAGAGAGTGAGTCTGAAGAAGACTCAAAAGGTGAAGAGTTCAATTTGTCTGAGACAAGGTGTGAAAAAGAAGAAGTACCTATCAACAAACATCACAAAAGCTTACTGGTTAAAAGAAAGGCTACTGGGAAACCTCCTCTCACCAACCGTTCTAAACCACAAAGTGATACTTCCGATGAAGACTTTGATTTTGAAGCTGATCTAGTTCTGAGGAAGAAAGCAAAGCTATCTGAACAACTCCAGCAAAAGTCCACACCAATCATCAAATCAACCGCCACCAAATAGCAAGATAAGGGAAAGGCAAACGCAGTCAATCAACCTGCGCCTGTAGATGTTAAAGCCCTACAACAAAGAGTATTTGTCCTTGAACATGACTCTATGGCCAAAGATTTAAAGATCAAGAAACTAGATACAGAAAATGAAACTCTAAGGACGACCATAAACATACAAGATGGTCAGATCAAAAGCCTGAAAGACAACATGAAATATGTGCTTATAGAGTTAAGAAGGCTGAAAGAAAAGAAAGAGAAAAAGAAAAGATGGTTGCAGTGGAAATGATAATAATAAAGGTGATGATAATGATGGTGATGGTGATGACAATGAAGGCCATAAAGAAGATAAAGATGAAAGTAAATACCAGGACAACCGAAGAACAAGTTCACAAGAAGATCTTTCTAGAGCTTTGGTTGTTTTTGTTCCTGCGTCAGAAGATAAAGGAGCACAACAGTCTGAAAATGATTTTTCGTTTGATTTTCAACAGGTTCTTGATGATTTACTCAAATCAGACTCGACGTTCTCATTTGAAAAGGATTCAACTATTCTGGATGATGACTTTTTAGGAGAGGATATGTTTGAAGCTGGAGATTTCTTTGATAATAATGAGCCTACCTCTCCTACGTACATCAATGCTCAGGGAAAGGTGATTACCGGTATTGACAGTGATTTATTCATTGAAGTTAATTGACCTCCCCATGCGGAGTTATCTGCTGAACATGTTGCTGAATTAACAGACACATCTGAAGCAACATCGTCCTCAGCCGCCCCAGATAAAAGGAAAAATTGGTTCAAGATTATTCCTCCACAAGAAGTCCATTATGTTACATCATCCAATACGCTTGCAAAGAGGAACGATCGTTCTCCTATCTTAACCTGGATGTACGACAGTGAGAAGCATCTCTATCTGTTCAAGAGAAAGAATGGGCGACTCAAGTACTTTGCTAATATGCATGACTTTGAATCGTTGCCCAGATATGATTTTAGAGCACTAAACATAGCTCCATTCTACAATTTGGGAAATAATGGAGATGCAAGAAACTTTGCTTCATTTCATGACAGAGAGTGCGACAGTGACTTCAAGATAATGAAGACTGCTAAATGCAGAAGGGTAACTTCAAAGTACATAATCGACATAATCACCCAGAAGTCCCTCATAATGGAAATCTATGCTCCTCCCAAGACAGTTGAATGTGTCCCTGTACATGAAGGCCTACCCGACAATTCACTGAGTAAGCTTGAGCACTAGTCTTACAGTCCAATGACCGGATATATCGACATTCACTGTACTGACAGAGAGTTCACCATTGCTGACCCTATGGATCTGTTGAATTTTGGGACGGAAGACATGCTAAGATTGACCAAGCAGAGATTATTTGTGCCTAAAGAGAATGAGAAAGAAACCAATCTGTTTATAAAAGTCTTGGCAACAGCGATAGTTAAAGGCCTCTATGCGGGAGGTGGTGATTAATCAGCTGGTGTTGAAATATTATGCGTTCCTTGAATGCATTAGCCTAGGGGGAGATTGTAAGGATCAAACATAATAGGATAACGCATCAAGAGATCACCGGGGAGTTCAGAAGATAGAGTTTTGGAAGTATACGCTCGCATACTTCATAGCCCAGCCGCATACTTGGTGTATTCGGTGCCCAACCGCATACTTGAAGTATGCGGGCCCAACCTAGCCCAACCGAATAGTATATATAGTTATTTTGTATTCTGTATTCGGTTAGACGAGTTATTAAATGATGTTATATTGTGTTTCCAGTGTTTAATCAATATACGAATCATTTGATATTTGATTGTGTCTCGTCCTCTTTGATTATACCTACAAGTCACGTGTCGAGTCTGTTTTCGCCAGGTTCAAAACGTTGTTGAATCCGTTGATTGAAGATCCTCAGGAAATCGGACCTTACAAGCCACCACGTCCTTCTTTCATCCAAAATCGGCGAGTCGCACACCCGGAAGTACTTATAGTCAAAGCCATGATTAGGCGGTGTGTCATTTACAATGATGATTGGCTCTTCGACAATCGGATTAGCACCAACCGATCTGTTTGCGCTCTTCATGGCCTCGTTTAATATTTCGAGCAAGGTGGCTTTCATTAGTTCTCCAAATTCTCATGCCCGAGCCACCTTCTTTTCCAGCTCAAAGGTAAACTATGGTTTGACCACCGGGGTCCCTCTAGGACAGTATGGACGGACGCTTTCTTCATCGTTCTGCCTTTGATTAATGGGTGCCCTACCACGATGTCCGGTACGAACCTCACCCCGCCTTCCGCCTGACGTCCTGACATTTCTTCCTTTCTGATAGATAAGAACAAAGACTCTAATGTCATCATAATTGTTAACAAATAGAACAAAACAAGTTTGGTAAGATGTTAATATACACTGGCCATCTACAATTAACCATTACACTACTTCTTGGTTTCTATTTGATTACCTTTACGACTCCATCAAACCATTGTCCTAATCTGACACTGTAGGATCGGTAAATACAAGATGGTTCTATTCTGGTTGAGATTGGCGGAAACAATCACAACTAAGCAATGTAACAAGTAAACACAAGAAGTACTGATAAATGCAATTTGTATTAAGCTTCAATGGTTACAAGATTACACAGAAAACTCTAAGAAAAAAGCACTAAGATACAATGACTCTAAGTACTGCTTATATAGTAACTTAGAATCAAGACAGACACTTGATTCTAAGGATCAGATCTAACACAAACCGTTGATCTTGTATTGAAGCTATTCTACATATAATGACAATAAAAACTACAAAAAGTTAACTTTACTCAAACGTCTTCTTAGGCATCATTGCTTGCATGCTTGGAGAAGAGCGTTGTAGTTCTTTATTGTCTGCACTAATGATATTCTTTCTGCGTGGAGTGTGTCAGTGTTGCTGCAGAAAGTTGTCAGTGGTAATGGTTGTTTTATCAAAGCTAGTCAGCTGCAACATTTGATCTTCAGTGGAAATGGCTATCAGCTGCAAAGTTGGAGATCAGCAGCAAGATGAAACCATCTAAAGCTGCTGATGATTTGCCTATCAGCAGTATCAAGTGTTGATGCTGCTGAGAAGCCTATCCGCAGCAACTCTGGTCTTCAGCAGATAAGGCTATCAGCAGCAGATTTGTTCTTCCGTAGAAGAACAAGTATCCGTTGCAGATAAGCTTATCTGTAGCAGTTTGTTGGTCAGCAGCAAACTTTGAGGTAAGCAGCATTTGTACTTAGAAAGTTTTGTAGCCATCAGTCTTTACTTCTACAAACTCCCCCTAGACTGATGCTACCAAAACTCTATTCCTTCTTTTGCTGCTAAAGTTTTTCCATGCTGCTGACTATTCTTGCAACCTCATATCTTCTCTGGTCCTTGCTGGGATTGTTAAGAGGAAGCTCAGATAGAGTCTTGATGTCTTTTCTTTCCATTTTGAAGATGGCGTTGCTTGAACACCTCATCTTCTGTCCCTTAACATCTGTCAATGTGAACTCATCCTTTTCAGCATTGTAGGACCAAATGATGAATGGAGAGTGGGATTGGGGAGGTTTGGCATCAATAATTTCATCTTTGCTGGGGTTGAAGTGATGTTTGATCACCAGCAACAGATGTCTCCCACCTTCATTCTCAGGCTCATTAGCTTCACCCAACTCCATCATTCTTCATAGATCAGAATCTGGAAGATGCAATACCTCATCAACAGTTGTATAGATTGATCTTCTTTCTTCTGTTCTTCCCTTGAAGAAATCAAACCGTTGATCTTGAGTGTTGTAGAACAAGTTGACTATTTCTCTTGAGTCTTCTGGTTTGGTTGTAGGTTTGCTTTTCTTCTTGGGAGGTTGTTGATGAGTAGGAGCTGGGTGGGGGGATTTTGACTTTGTGGGTGGAGAGGAGGGAGGTCTAGGATGGAGGGTGGAAGGTTGTTGGATAGAAGAAGTGGTGGATGAGGGAGAAGGCTTGGGTTTCTTTGGTTTCCTTTTTCTTCTTCTTGATTGATTACCCTCTTCTTTGAGCCTTTCTTCCCCAGTCTTTCTTCCTCTTCCTTTTTGACTTTAAAGTAAAGGGCTTGCAAGTTCATGAAGCTCATGGGACCCAGCCTTTTTCCACTTTCTCCTCTAGCCTTATAGAAGTCAATCATTACCTTCCTTTCTTCATGGGATCTTTTGTTGAAGGAAATGGTCTTCTTGGATTTCTGTTTGGCTTTTTCTTCTTCTTCAGCCCTTTTCATATTTGCCAATAGACCTTGTTGACCCATGAAGGCTCTGTATATTTCTTTATTGGATAACTTCTCAAGGTAGTCTGCATCCTCACCTTGAGAAACAAGAGCTTCTATCCACTCCTCTCTCATCTCTTTGGCTAGTTTAGAGTCAGTAATTCTAAACTTAGCCTCTTCTTTTCTTTTCTGCTCTATTTCTTCTTCTTCTTCTTTATTTAATTGTTCCTGCAGCTGAAGAGCTATAGCTTCATCTTCTTGTATTTGGAAAGCTGCAGGAATCTTGACTTTTAGATCATCCAGCTGCTTAGCATACAGCTGGATCTCTTGTTCTCTGAGGAGAATGGCTGTTTTTCTATCTTGAGCTTTTCGTAATTCAGCCATCTCCTCTTCTTCTTCTTTCCTCCTTTTCCTTCTTTTCCTTCAATATCCTTTCTTCATATTCTTTTTTCATAAGTCCCTTCCCCTTGTCTTTGCTGGATGCCTCTGCTTCAGCTTCATTGACCTCAACAGCAGATGTCAGAGATGCTGTTGGGATCTCAGCTTACGCTTCATTGGCATTTTGGGGAATGGATAAAGGAAGGACACTTTCTTCATCTTCTTCCCATTCAAGACATGTTACTTCTTTCCACCATTCCTTCACCTTTTACTCTTCTCTTCTTTTGGATTCTTCTTCTGTGTTCAGTCTGACTGTAGGTGAGGAAAGGAAGGATAGGTCTGAGTCGGAGTCAGAGGCATCCATTGCAAGTAGACCTTCCTTTTCAAGATGAGATTTGATGGTTTTTATCATTGCTTGACTCTCTAAGGAATTAACGTTGCAGATGTGTGTTCTGAGCTCGAAGACCTTGTATAGGAAGTCTGAATTTAAGAGTAGGATCTCATTGATGTTGATTGAGAAAGATGATCCATTACTCAGGAAGAATGTGAAGACAGAAGACCCAGTGCTCGACCATCCTAGCACTTCCACATCTCTAACCACTTTGTTGTACAGAGATCTTCTCCAGCAGACAACTTCTTCTTCTATTAAAGTGCTGCTCCTGATTAGGTCAAGTCTTTTAAGAACCAGTCTTTGTTTTGCTGCTGTTGAAGATTCTGCACTGTCTTTAGGATAGGCCACCCTGTTTGCTTCTTCTAATAGTGTTTCACACCAGGGTAGATTTTCCTCCATTAGGTCTTGGAACCTGCTGATTGCAAGTTCTGCAAAGAGATCTGTAAAGGAATTGATGCAGTTGGATAGGTACAGTTCAAGCACTTGGAGTGGATTTAGTGCATTCCAGTTTAGCTCTTCTACTCCGTTGAACTCTTTCCCAATCCAGAATCTCTCAGCTAAATCATCATACTCCCAAGCTAGTATGGAGTCAACTTCTAGCTTATTTGCAGACAGTGTGAATTGGGGGGCAGTGATTTGTTTTATTATTGTTGTTGCTTTAGGAACTATGATAACTGATGGAGGTGTGTCGTCATTTTGACTTTTATCCTTTAACACCTCATCAACAGCTCTGACAACCAACTTCCAGTCCTTAGTGATTTTTTCCTCTTCATCTACTGAGTTTGGCAAGTCATGAACTTGAACAAAGGCAGGCTTGAATAATGAACTTTGAAATGCTGCCGGCTCTTGTATCCATTCTTCTAGGCTATCAGCATCATCTTCTACTGCAACTATCTCCTCCTTTTTGGTTGCATCAGTGTAAAGAGCTGCATCTGTTTGAGTTCCTACTGATACAAGGGAGGGAGTATGCACAGTTGGGCATTGATGGGCTTCATGCATAGAGACTTGGTGCCTTAATTTGGACACTTCAGCCTCTAGCATAGCTACCCTGGCCATCAATTCCATATTATGAAGTTTCAGTCTGTCCTCATCCATAGTTGTGGAATCCTTGGAGCTAGATGGGGCCTTAGGCCTAGCCTCTGCATCCCCATCACCCTGGTTTTCTTGGCACCTGGGATTCTTCTCAGTGAAGAGTGTTTCAAAGGAATCATCCTCACTGTGAGTTGCCGTGGTTAGGGTCTTAGTTAAGTTGTCACTGTCCTCCTGGGCAGTTGATGTACCAGGAGTAGTGATAGCCCTTTCCACATTCACTATATCAGTACCACCAGAGTGAACCTTCTTGGGTGATGAACTT
Organism: Smallanthus sonchifolius; assembly: GCA_023525975.1. Classification (NCBI taxonomy): domain Eukaryota; kingdom Viridiplantae; phylum Streptophyta; class Magnoliopsida; order Asterales; family Asteraceae; genus Smallanthus; species Smallanthus sonchifolius. The sequence goes on from CM042025.1 coordinate 77,108,183, forward strand.
GGGTTGGGTGCACCAGCAGCCAAGTCAATCAATACCTCCGAGATAGTGGTTGTTGGAGAAGGTATATCATCTTGACAAGGAGCCTTTGCACTTAAGTTCAGAGAAAAAAGATAATGGATTGGCTCAGAGGGTTGTTCTATGGATTCGGGATGTGATCCTGATCCTAATAGAGAAACTTCCAAGGAGGTCTCTCTAATGTTTTGGATATCCCTTTTGATATTCTCATCAGAATGTTGGGATTCTGAATGAGGGCTTTGAGGTTGGGATTGGGCCTTTGAGACAAGAAGAGAAGGAGTCTTCTTGCTCCTTTTTCTAGTGTATGTTGTTGCAACTGGGGCCCTTTGTTCCAGTTGAACGATAACATCAAAAACAGATGTAAGTGATTTTTGTGACTATGCATCCTTAGTAGTATGCACAGGGGTTCGAGCAATGGAAGCAATTAGTTGGTTAGGATTTGAAGTGGAGGGTGTGGGATCAGTATCGGCTGGGATTGATGAACTTTAACCCTGGGTATTTTGTATGTTAACCATTGTAGATAACAATGGAACATTGACCCCTGAGAACTTTTTGGAAACAATTCTCATGCTTTGAAAAATGTTGCTTTTATGACCCACATAAGATAGATTTTTATAGGTTTTGAAAGATCTTTTATTTCATTGTTGAACACTTCCTACAAGAATCTTGGGTACATGAAAAATTGCGGCTTTGCACCCTCTTGAAGGTTGTATCTCAAACCTTCAAAGATGAGATGTGCAAAGTTGAATCCTTGGCCAGTAACCATACCATGAACAGCCGAGGCAAGTGCAGAGCTCACTTGATGCCATCCACTTCTCTTCTGAGATATGCATTATAGAAGAGTGTAGCATAGATACTTCCATGGGGGTCCCATCAATGCCTTCTCTATTGTGTACTCATTCTGATTTCCAGTGTACCCTGTCGATACAAAGGTCTTCATGTAGACTTCTTTTGAGTATGAAATGGCGGCCCCCTTGTCTTGAAGCTTGAGGTGTTTGTGGAGAGTGGCTTCAGATATGGTGATGTCCTTGCCATCTACCTTGGCTTTAATTTGGGGTATCCCCTATTCGGTAGAGTAGATGGCATATTTCCAAAAATCCTCCATTTGAGGAATGTAAATGCGTGGGTTGACAGTGAGTGCATGGTATATTTTTGATCGACAGAGAAAGTCGATCATGTCATCAAACCCGTCAGACTTTTTCCCTTTTATTAAGTATGCTGTGAGATTGTGGTATGGGGAAAACTTACCATCTGGATGGTTTATGTCTACCTCTGCCATTGTTTGGTTTGGAGGGAAAGAGGAAGGTTTTGAATGGTGGTTATGAATGGAAGGCTTTGAATGTTGTGGGGGCTTAAGAGAAAGTGATGGGAGTTATGACGAAATTGAATGTAAAGGGGTGGTGAGGAAATTTGATTTGTTCTTATAACGGCAGAGGAGGGAAAAGCAAAATGACTTGTACAATACAACCTCATTCACTTTTTACTGTTACAATTGTAACGCACTATAGCAGTCATGGTAAAGACTGAAAGGAATTTTTACAGCAGGTAAAAGTTAATTTAGACTTATTTTTACCCATCAGCAGCAAACTTGGTTACTGCGGATGGTTAAGACTATCCGCTGCAAGCTTGGTTGCAGCGGATAGTTAAGTCTGTCAGCAGCAAACCCTATTGCTGCTGATGGATGCATTGATCTGCAGCAAGGTTGTTGCTACTGACTACCTTAAAGCTATCCACATGAAACTTGTTCCTGCTGATAACTTAAAGCAGTCAGTGGCAAAATCTTTGCTGCTGATTATTAAACCTGTCAGCAGCAAAAATGGATGCTGCTGACTTGTAACTTTTATTTATAACAAAAGACAAACAAATTTACAAAAACAAATTTTTAGAGACATATTTAATCAAAGTTCATCATACCAATAGATTCAACTAAATATCTAAATCTAGCTTCATCAAACGGTTTGTAAATAAATCAGTATATTGCTCATTGGTATGAACTTTGGTTAAAATATTTCTCTTTTTCTCAGCTTGATCTCTTATGAAGTGATTCCTGATGTCAATGTGTTTTGTCTTAGAGTGCTGCACCGGATTGTTTGTGATTGATATAGCACTCATGTTGTCAATGTGAATTGGAGTTGCCATGAAAGTTATCCCATAATCCAGCATTTGATTTTGTATCCAGATGACTTGTGTAGAGCAACTTGAAGCTGCAATGTATTCTGCTTCTGCTGTAGAGGTTGAAACACATGTTTGCTTCTTGCACTGCCATGAAATCAGTCTCCCTCCCAGAAACTGAAATCCCTCTGATGTGGACTTTTTGTCTAAGTTGCAACCCCCATAATCACTGTCAGTGTATGTATATAGATTGAACTTATCATTTTTAGAGTACCATAGCCCAAGTCTTAGGGCTCCCTTTAGGTATCTTAAAATTCTCTTGACAGCTTGAAGATGTGAAATCTTTGGAGCTGCTTGGAATCTTTCACAGAGACATACTGCAAACATGATATCTTGCCTTGAGGCAGTGAGATACATGAGAGACCCTATCATTGCACGGTATTGATGTTGATCAGTGTCTTGACCATATTTGTCTGGAGTCAGCTAATGGTGCACTTGCATAGGGGTTCTTACAGCAGAGCAGTCAGCCATTTTGAATCTTTCCAGAATGCTCTTGACATATTTGGATTGGCTGATGATGATTTCATTTGGGACTTGTTTGACTTGAAGATCCAGAAAGAAATTTAGCTCACCCATTGAGCTCATTTCAAATTTTGAGTGCATCAGGATCTCGAAGTCTTTACACAGCTTCTTCCTTGTTGATCCAAAGATGATATCATCTACGTAGATTTGAACCTGTAAGATTTCTCCCCCTTCATCTTTGATATACAAGGTCTGGTCAATGGCACCTCTTCTGAAGTTGTTGCTTAGTAGATATCCAGACAAAGTTTCATACCAGGCTCTCGTGGCTTGATGTAAGCCATATAGAGCTTTGTCTAGTTTGAAAACATGGTTAGGATGTGCAGGATCTACAAAGCCTGGAGGATGTTTGACATATACTTCTTCACCAATCTTCCCATATAGAAAGGCACTCTTGACATCCAGTTGATAGACCATGAAATTCTTGGATGTAGCATATGCCAGGAAGATTTTGATGGCCTCCAGCCTGGCAACAGTAGCAAAGACTTCATCATAGTCAATCCCTCTTCCTGAGTGTAGCCTTAAGCTACAAGTCTGGCTTTGTTCTTGACTACAATGCCTCTTTCATCTTGCTTGTTCCTGAATACCCATCTTGTGCCAATGGCAGATTGACCAGGTGGAAGATCAACAAGCTTCCAGACATCCTGTCTCTTGAATTGCAGCAACTCTTCCTGCATTGCCTTAATCCAACTGTTGTGTTGCAGAGCTTCATCTATCTTCTTGGGTTCCACCTGAGATAGCAAACATGAAAACAATCATATATTGGCCTCATGAAATTTGCTTCTTGTTATAACTCCTTGGTGAGCTTGGCCAATAATATTTTCCAGAGGATGTTCCTTGTTGATCCTTTGTGTTGGTACCACCTCCAGCTATATCCCTTGCTCAAGATTGCTTTGATTTTGATCTGGGATTTCTTCATTCATGGTTGAAGAGTCTTCAAGATCAACAGCTACATCAGTATTATCAGCAATAGTATTTGCAGCATCTACAGCATTTACCGAAGAGTCTTCATTCAAATTTTCATTTTCAGACAGGCTGCTGCTGGTGACATTTGAGAGTGTGGTTCTAGCTACACTTCCTTCAATGGCTTCGATAACAGATGGAGGATCAATGGATGGTCTTCTCAGACTGATAGAAGATTTTGGAAAATCCAGTCTATAGACAGAGGAGAAAGTGGAAGCAGGTGCTTGAGAAGAGGAAGACTCCATATTTGAGAAGATGAGAGGCTCAAATATTTGGGTGAAGCAGTCTATGTCAAAGAGCCAGTTTGGGCCTTTTCCCTGTTCACAGACAATGTGTTCTCTGCATTCCACATTGGCTGATTCTTCCACAATTCTTGTTTTTGAGTTGAATACTCTGTAGGCCTTGGATTGAGAGGAATAGCCCATAAAATATCCTTCATCAGATTTGGCACCAAACTTAGGAAGAACCGCATGTGTGATCAGAATCATGCATGGACATCCAAAAGGTTTTAGAAATCCAATGTATGGAACTCTTTTGAACCATAGTTCATAAGGTGTCTTGTTGAGAGGCTTGACTATGAGAACTCTATTTTGCACATAGCAGGCTGTGCTTACTGCTTCTGCCCAGAATGTGAGAGGCAGTTTTGAGTCAGCTAACATAGATCTTGCTAACTCAATTAGAGTTCTGTTTTTTCTTTCAGCAACTCCATTTTGTTGAGGAGTTCTTGGAGCACTGTATTGCCTTTCTATTCCCTTGCTCTCACAGAAACAGTTCAAAGTGTGGTTCTTGAACTCTGTGCCATGATCACACCTTATGATCTTTGCCTTCTGATTGCTTTGATTCTCTACCCTAATAATGTAAGATTTGAGAATTTCAGCAGTTTCATCTTTAGTTCTCAAGAAGTATACCCATGAGAATCTGGTGTAGTCATCAGTTATCACCAGACAGTATGACTTCTTACCCATTGACATAATATTTGTAGGCCCAAAGAGATCCATATGCAACAGCTGTAGTGGAGTGTCATTTGTATTCAAAGTCTTGGGCTTGTGAGAACTCTTGTGTTGCTTCCCCTTCAAACAAGCAATGTAGTGATCTTCTAGCTGGAATTCTTTGTCAGGAAACCCTCTGACAAAATTATCCTTCACCAATTTGTTGATAGTTTTGATGTTAACATGGCTTAATCTCCTGTGACAGAGAGCTGATTCATCAACTGAGGCTTTTGACAGAAACATGATACACTGCCAGATGGAGTGACCTCATTCATGTCAAGCACATAAAGATTTTCTTTTCTCTGAGCAGTTAATAAAATCTTTTCTTGAGGAGGTTTGGATAAGCCAAGAGATAGTACAAAGCATTCTTTGTCTGTGAAGAGCATGCTTGGAACCTTGAAATAGTTTCTGGGCATTGAAACAACACAAGAAAGATTTTCTTTTCTCTGAGCAATTTACATCCATGATGTGATAATAGTTGGAAACGACACAAGAAAGACAGAAGAAACAAAAGAATTTCTTGATAAGGAATTTAGCATCAAGGACCTTGGAACCTTGAAATAGTTTCTGGGCATTGAAGTTTCAAGAATAAAGGAAGGCCTGGTCTTAAGTCGTCGAAACTACACTTTAGACATCCTTGAAGACCCAGGAATGTTAGGGTGTCGCCCGAATGCATTGCCCATGGAACAAAATCTCAAGCTAGACAAAAATGAAAAGGAATCGCGGACGGTGTCAGTCAATACATAAGACTAGTTGGGAGTAGAGGTGTTCACGGTCCGGTTTTAACGGTTTTAGGTCAAACTGGGTAGTAACGGTTTTTAATCAACGAAAAAGGAAATCAAACCGTTGAAAATTAAAACTAAACCAAACCTAACTGTTACTAAAGATTTAGTTCCGGTTTGGTTTCACGGTTTGAACTTGTTGAGCTCTTTTGGTCCTTTATTCAAGTTGTCCCAAATAAATCATGAAATATAAAAAAAAATTTGTAGCGATGAATGTGAATCTATCTAAAACCAATCGGAAATTCGGAATGGAAGGAGAAAAAGAAATAACAATGTGATCCACATACAACCTTTTTATATCATCAACAAAATAACAATACCCAACTCAGAACATTAATAGATCGAACTGCTACATACTAAGTTTCTTGAGAATTGAGAACCGGGGGATTCACATTAATTTTATTAGCAAATTGACAGTACCAATCCATTCCTACATTAATATAAGTAATTTTGATCATGACATCAACCCAAAATCTTTCTAGTGTCACAAACCATGAACTTAAAGGTGATTCCTTTCATGATAGGTTACACTGCCTCTAGTTTCTGTTTACCTTTCTGTTTATAAATTATAAATATATTTAATATAAAATACTTAAAAAACCTAAAATATAATCAAAACTTACGGTCTGGTCCGGTTTTGACATGACCGGTTTTTGGTATAATCGTAAACCAAACCTTCGATACAGTTTGAAATGTTTTAAACCAAACGACAAAAAGTTTAAAAAACAAACCTACAGTGAAACCAAATCGATTAATGGTTTGGACGGTTTCACGGTTTTAAACCGAACCGTGAATACCCCTAGTTGGGATATTGCTTTATTTACATGCAACTAGACTCAACAGAACCTATTCAGTGAATGTCTTGAGTTAGCTTGTGAGTGACCCAAGGCAAAGCCATAAGGCAGCAACCGAGTGAGTTCCTCGTTATCTTAAATTCACACAGGTCAAGGAATTCTTCTTTCCAAGGAATGGAGAATAAGTCTTACTTCTTATTCTGACTCAGACTAGTTGGGATGTAGGTTTACAAGGAAATCGAGAACAGGATATTCGATGTTGTTGGGAGGATCTCCCATCTCGTGGAAGTCGAAAAAGTAATCTGTCGTGTCACAATTATCAACAGAAGCTGAATATAGCACGATGGCAACAACAGTTAGTGAAGTCTTGTGGATCAAGTGGCTTTTAAAGGAACTTGATGCCGAAGTCGCAGGCCCTACTCAACTATTTTGTGACAACCAAGATGCTTGTCACATAGCAAACAACCTTGTGTTTCATGAAGGAACAAAACTTGTTGAGATGGATTGCTTTTTTATTAGAGAACGAGTTGAATCAGGAGAAATTCGACCTACGAACATTAACACGAAGGAGCAAATTGCAGACCTGTTCAACAAGCCGTTGGGCACATGTGTAAATGGTAAAAACTTACACATGTATAAATGGTAAACTAAACTTACACATATATATATTTTTTAATATATGAATACATGTAAATTTTTATATATATATATATATTGTTTTTTTTTAATTTGTATTCTAATAATAAAGATAGTAAAAACAAAAAAAATGGTTTTAATTTGATTTTTAGCGAGTTCTCGCAATATTTGTTAGCTCTCAAATGATCTATATCTATACTATCTAATAAATAAAGGTGTTTCATGCCACATGTCGCCTCCATATTCATTTTCATCATTTTTTTTCCGTCTCTCTCTCTTATTAAATACACATTTATCTTTTAATAATAATATATTTTAAAATAAAATACTAATTATAATAATAAAACACATTTATTATAAATTAACCATTATTAAAATAAACTTTAATCTAATTATGTAACTTTTATTTTCAATCAAATAGTAAATGAATGTCAAATTAAATTAAAAAGTAATCAACATATTTTTGAAACTCAATTATATATTAATTTTTACGTATTTTGAATTTTGTTTTCTATCTATAGTATATATAATACATTTTTACACATGTAAACTATATAAATAAAGATATAAGAATTTTATTTATTGATGTTTTTCACCCTGTCTGTAGACACGGGTTCTATGCTAGTATATATATAAGAAGAGGATCTCATCTTTAATGAGAAAACTAGAAAACTCTTCCCCCTTAATTTTTAAACCTCAATAACATTTTCACACGTTATCATTTTTCAAAAATAAATTAAATCATAAAATCAAGCATTTTTTTATATTTAATTTGAGAATAATATTGTTATATTAAAAACAAATTTCTTTAACGTCTCAAATTTATTCGATACTGCCAGGGCCGTCTTTGAGATTTAGAATGCCCTGTGTGACTAGTAAAAACGGGCCTCTAAAATATAAACTTATATATATATATTCATTAATACGACGATAAATACTATAACAATAAAGAAAACAAAACTTTTGTAGTAAATAATCTATTTTATGTAGTTAAACGAATCGTAAGGCAATTCAAGCATTCTTAAAAGCAAAGTTGTTGAAAAACTGAACCAATGAACCAATAATAAGTCAATCTATCAATTATAATAAATACAGGTTTTGAGATGACACGTGTTATCATTCTAGAGCTTTTAGATCTTTTTTTCCCTCCGAAATACTTTCCAATTATCTATTTTAATTTTTTTTAACTCCTAAATTGATTAAATACCATTTAAACATTCCCATATTTCTTATGATTTTAAATTTTAAGCGTTAAAGTTGGATAACTTTTGATTGATCAATACCTTCCTTTTTTAAATACATATTTATAATTAAATTTAACTAATTCATTATAATTAATAAGATTTAGAGGTGTTAAATTTTTATTTTTTTGAAATATTATGAATTGTTATTATATAAGTGTTTTATTAATATTTAAATAGTTTCATAGGACACACACACACACATACACACATATATATATAAGGTGGTTCTAATAAAAACCCCATTGAGTTAGAAAACCCCACTAAACCCTGTTTTACATATTAAAAAAAATATTTTTGGGATGGATTTTACATTCAATTTTATCACTTTTGGTGAAAAAAATAAAAAAAAATGTTGGAACATTTGTGTGACAACCAGTCTTGTAATAGATTAGGTCTTTATGATTTCTTGTAGGTAATGTTTTCTAAGTGTGTTAAGTTTGTTGTAACAGGCGAACTTAACAATTTCGCCTGATATAGTTGTGGCGAACTTAATAAGTTCGCCTAAGGCTTGTTCTGAGTTCGCCTGTAGCAGTGTGTTGCCTATAAATAGTGCTTAGTTTGTGTTGATTTGAACATCTCGGATTTGTAACTTGTAAGCACATTTATCAGAGCAATATAACAGAGAATTTACTGAAGATCTTGTCTTTGTGTGTGATTCTATTGTATGCGTATCTGTTCGAGACGCGTGTATTCGTTAGGATTCCGCACTACGAGTTCACGTTGTGTGTTATACGTCTGAGATCGATCCGTAGACCCGCTTGGACCTACAATTGGTATCAGAGCTCTTGCTCTTCATTAGAGATCATCTTGTGACATTGTTTCTGTAACATTTCTGATTTTTAGTAGCCATATTTCGATTCAATGTAATGCATTTCAAACTCAATACTCGTGCACTGTCTTATTATATTTTTCGCCATAAATTAAATACAATGATACAATACAAATCCGCAAGTTTTACTGGGTTATATACACTTAAACACTATATAAGTAGCTATCTTATTCAATTTTGTCAAACCTGAAAGGTCAAGGACTAAAGTTGAAAAATAACAAGAAACCCTAGCTAAGCACGGTCGCGCTTGTCCCGGCACGGTCGCGCCGAAGTGCTCTGGCACGATCGCGCGACTAGCCTTGGAACGATCGCGCCCGGTACCTTGGCACGGTCGCGCCTGCGTAACTGTCAAAACGTAAATACACTTTTAATCACCGATCGTCGAGAATCCGTAACCGTCCACCGTTTCTTTTCCATTTACGTGAGTAATACAACTTTTGAATTCACAAACGCTCCAACTTAATCCTATCAATCTCGAAAAACCTCTCAAAACATTTCAAGAAAATTCGGAATACGTCTTTCAACCCGAATTCCCTCAATCCAGCAACAGAGTCACGATATTCAATCATCCCTGAAGCTCCCGGACTATCTGGATTGGCCGGAGTTGCAGTAAAGGTCACCGGAACTCAAGCCGTCGACGCCGGAACTTCCTTCTACCGATCTCTATCAATTCTCTAATGTTTTGGGTAATTGAAACATTCCTCTCATTCATTTCAGTCCATATATCAAAAGCCCCATATTAATTTGGGTTTTCATTACATAAATCATCCAGAACCAGAATCCTTTCTTATTAAAAATGGTTTAATCAAATCCGGTTTTAATCATGTTCTTCATACAACTAAAATATCCCAGAATACTCATAAAAACTCAATAAACAAAAGCTCTAACAATTCCAGCATTTACAATACGAGAATTTGTCAATTCGTGTCTGATTTGGAAGAGACACGGTCGCGCTAATCGCGCGGCCGTGCCTCATGAAACGCGGTCCTGCCGAGTAGCAGCGCGGTCGTGTCCTCCGGTCCAGACCAAGTCATGCCCTTTGGGCTAATCTCTGTTGTGTCTAAGAATCTTGGACACGACCGTGCCAGGCCAAGGCACGGTCGTGCCTGTTGACTGGTCTAGTTTGTGCCCTCTGTTGATCAACCCGGTCGCACCCCGACTAGTGCGGTCGCGCCCGTGGCTTGAGCACGATCGTGCCCTTCCGAGGCACGGTCGTGTGTGACTCAGAAATTTTAACAGAATTATAATTTTATATTTTTCAATCAATAAATGTTTCAAATTTTATAAAAATATGTTTTCTGTATTTGAAGAGATTTAAAGTTTAACCTGGAGATAAATATTATTTAAAAGTTTATTTAAAAATTTATAAAAATTAAATTTATATTTATCTTACACTTAAATGATGTTTTAAATGATTAAGTTACAAAGTTTATAAATAAATAAGATAATAATTATTTATTTAATATTTAAACAAAAATCATTTATTTTTTTCTACTTAATTACAATCAATATTTACATTATTTCATAAACTATAATCATTTATTTATTTATTAATTTACATTTAACACATGCATTATTTTCATAATCAACAATTTTATAAAAATTCTATTTTATTATTTAAATTCCAAATTTTAATCAAATGTTCCAAAAAATGGTTACTACAACTTTATATATTTCATTTAATACTTTTTATACACAAATTCAACCTTCAATGTTAGACTTAAACTTTGTACACTGATTTGATTCAATATACATTACTATCTAGGTTAACCCGTGCGTATCAAGAACCCTTATTTTATCTATACTCTTTGTTAGCTACATCTTCATACCAAGTGAGTATTCATAACCCCTTTTACTCTTTTACACTTTTGGGGTGAAACATGAACATTATTCAAATTACACATTACATTTACACAAACAACACAAAGTACAAATCCTATTTACATCCATGTGTGCAATTTGAGCTTTATGCCCGAGTGCTAGGTGTGCTAACCTTTGTATGCGATTATGTGCAATCATTAACTATACAAGCCGACGGTTTTCAATGATAGATCTATTGAGCCTGACAAACCCACCCAGGTGCGCGGTGATTGAAACCGACAACACAATTTTTGCATGCTAGTTACAAAGGTTTGATTGTACATGGTTACACAATAGCTGCTCCCCATAAATGCCTTATTTTATCATGTTTTGTAAAGGATTTGTTTTCAACTATATGCTATCTATATACAACTGTGTTATACTCACCAACTTTTTAGTTGACTTTATTTTATTCATGTTTCAGACCCTAATATGTGAGAATGACTCAAGACGTGCTCAATATAGGATTTGGACTTAGCAATTTAAATCAAGAATTTTATGAGTTGTTTTATGTTTCTTTGTTTGAATTTGGTTTGTACTTGGATTATTTGAAATGGAAATTTAACTTTAATATATTTCAATTTAGACAACCTTGTGCTATGAACAGTCTTACATGTCCCGCCCCGATGATTCCGCCATCGGTCGGGGTGTGACAGATTGGTATCAGAGCCTTGGTTATAGGGAATTAGGTTATTAGACATCTTGACCTAGACTATAACTTTAGGACACCCACTTATACTATGTTTCATGATTTTTGTACTATGTGTTACATGCTATGTGCTACATGCTTACCATGATTAATTATTATTATATTTGATACCTTACTTGTTAAAAATTCATGACTTAGTAGGATTTTCTTAAATAATAATTTAATAAATAATAATTTAATAAATAATATCCTTTCATATATCCTAAAACCTCATAATATTTCTATTTTCTTTTCTATCTCTATCCTTCTTAGCATGTGGAAAAATTATTGAAGCAAAAATCTCTAAAATTTTTATTTCTTCGTTAAGGTTTTTAAACTTGTTAAATTATTTGAGGACACGTGCAATCTGGAAGGGTGACACCTGTATTTTGGGTTTTCGGTCTAGGAAAGCATTTCGCATAAATTCCAATCAACCGAGGGACCCGTATGCTTTCTTGGGAATTCCCGAGATGAGTGTTTACTTATAGGCTAAAGCATGTCTCCTTGAAAATTATATAATTTTAATTAACCTTAATGTGCCATGGTATTCAAGTGATTTCACTTTTGAGTACAATCCAAACTAAGAATATCTATTTTTATTTTTTGTTATCTCATTCTATTAAACCCTATCAAATCTCATAAGTTCTTACAATCTATCTTATCTTGTGAAAATCTGTAGAATGCCTCCTCGTCGTGCTCCCGCAACCAACGCCAACACCGACATTGCTGCTATTCTTACCCAATTGGTGACACAACTCACCCAAGCCAATGGTGCCACCAATGGCAACAATGGTGGAAATGGAAGCAATAGTGGTAATAATGGTGGAAATGGTGGAAATGGTGGTAACAATCCATCTCAATGCACCTTCAAGCACTTCAACTCGTGCAATCCCCTCAAGTTCTTTGGTACCGAAGGAGCTACTGGACCCCTTCAATTGTTTGAAAGCATTGAGAATACCTTTCTCAATAGTGACTGTCCCGACAACCTCCGTGTTCGTCATGCTACAAGTGTCCTACAAAAACGGACACTTACATGGCCTTACCTTGGGATGAGGTCAAAAGGCTTATGACCGAGGAGTTCTGCCCTCAAAATGAAGTGAAAAAGTTAGAAGCTGAATTTTGGGATCTTGCCCAAGATAGTGGGGAAAGCTTAGCATATACAACTCGGTTCCATTAGTTGAGTCTTCTAGTGCCCCACATGGTCACTCCTTTGTCCCGTTGTATCGAAAAGTATATTGGTGGGCTACCAAGACAAATTTCGTCTATCCGCTACCTTAACAGATAACCATGTGAAAGCGGGAACACTTACTAAGAAGGGTACCAAGAAAGTTTCTGACACTATAACCCCCTACCCATAACAAAGAAGCCACAACTGAACCCTCCCACAATAATAGGAAAAGGAAGACAAGAAACTATGCTGTGGTCACTCCTGCTATTCCGGTTATCCAAGCTGCACCTATGGTTCAAACACCGGTCAAAACGCCATATGTTGGAATTTACCCACTTTGTGTCACCTGCAACTACCATCATCCCCAAACCCTCCCATGTCGCCTTTGTACTTATTATGGGAGATATGGTCATACAGTTGGTGTTTGTAGGACCAAAGCTCTTACGATCCAAGTCAACCCACCAAACCAAACCAACACCCAAGTGGCTAATCAAGGTGTACCCGCTATTGCAAATGGGCGAGCATGTTATGAGTGTGGTAACCCGAACCATTTCCGTGATCAATGCCCAAAGTTAGTCAATGCTAGACAAGGTGGAGCTCATGGGCGTGCTTTCAACATAAACGCCAATGAAGCTCAAGCCAACAATGACGTGGTCAATGGTACGTTTCTTGTTAATAGTCAATATGCCTCCATTTTATTCGATACTGGAGCCGATAAAAGTTTTGTGTCACTTAATTTTGAACCTTTACTTGCAAAGACTCGGTCCCAATTAGAGAAAACATTTACTGTTGAAGTAGCAAATGGTGACTCCCTTACAATTGAGTCCATTATCTATGATTGCTCTTTAGAACTTAATGATCACACATTCCCAATCAACCTTGTTCCAATGCCACTAGGAAGCTTTGATATCATCATAGGCATGGATTGGCTATCGAATCATCATGCCGAAGTCATTTGCTTTGAAAAGTGTATCCAAATTCCACTACCATCGGGAGAAACCTTAAGGGTTTTTTGGTGAAAAGCCTTGCAAGGGACTTAAGTTGATGTCGTGTACTACCGCTCAAAAGTACTTACGAAAGAAGTACATTGCTTTCTTAGCTCATATTGTTCAAAAGAATGTCAAGGAGAAGAGTATCCAAGACATTCCGATCATTCGGGACTTCCCCGAAGTTTTTCCTAAGGATTTATCCGGTCTTCCTCCCGTTCGTCAAGTAGAGTTCCGTATTGATCTTATACCTGGAGCTAACCCCGTTGCTAGAGCTCCTTATCGTCTTGCACCTTCCGAAATGCAAGAGCTTGCAAGTCAACTAAGAGCTCTCCGACAAAGGTTTCATTCGCCCAAGTCATTCACCGTGGGGTGCACCCGTCTTATTCGTCAAAAAGAAGGATGGATCATTTCGCATGTGTATTGATTACTGTTGGATCGGGATCTACCTTGATCCAATGATTCAACACATTAACCGAACCAAATCGTGCGGAATCCGATTTGATTGGCAATCCAATCTATGACACAGATCAGGTCGTAAGAAACGAGCGGATTAGACGACGAATCGAAGGTTTCTATCGACCCTTTGGTGTAGAGAAGTTGGATACAAGACCTAGAAACTCTCAACGGACAGATATTAGACAGTACAGGTGTAGAGAGTTTTTGTGTGTTCTGTTCTTTTTCTTGTTCTACTCTGGACAGTATATGTATATGTGTTGTATATCTTCTCTGTTTTGTGCTCATGAAGTGAAACTTCTATATATAGTGCAGAGGCTGTAGAACCAAAGACTGATTGCTACCAAATTATTCTAAGTACAATTACTGCTGATAGGCTTATCAGCAGCAGTCAACACTTGTTGCTGCTGATAGGCTTATCAGCAGCATTCAACACTTGTTGCTGCTGATAGGCTTATCAGCAGCACTCAACACTTGTTGCTGCTGATAGGCTTATCAGCAGCCTTCAACACAAGTTGCTGCTGATGGGCTTATCAGCAGCAGTATTCTCAACTTTGCTGCTGATAGCTTTATTCACTGAAGACCAAACGTTGCAGCTGACTATCCATGCCAAGCGTCTCTGACAACTTTCTGCAAAAGCAACTGCCACACTCCAAGCAGAAGGAACCTCAGTGGTGCAACCAATAAAGGACCTTGTTGCGCGTCTCCAAGCATGCAAACAATGATGCCTAAGAAGACGCTTCAATAAAGTTATCTAGATTAGCCTTTGCGTATAATTTAGATTAATAAACAAGATCAACGGTCTGTGTTCGATCTGATCCTCAGAATCAAGGGTTTGTCTTGATTCTGAGTTACTATAAATACTGTGTAAACACTTCATAGTAAGTGTGCTTGAGTGTGCTTGAATGTGCTTTTTAGTTTGCTTTCAAAGTGCCTTGAAAGAGTTTTTGCTTGTAATCCTGTAATCACAGCAGATCAATACAACAGTGCATTTATCAGTATTCTTGCTGTTTTACTTGTTTACTTTGTTAGTTGCTATTGTTTCCGCCAATATCAACTAGAATAGAATCACCTTGTAATCTCACGATCCTACAAGTGGTATCAGAGCTTTGGCTCAAGATTAAACAAACTAACATTTGTTTAATCACTTTCTGATTCTATTCTAAACTCTATTCTTAATCAAGTCACACAAAACAGAAATGGCACAAAGTAATGGATTTGAAGACATCGGCAGTATCAACCGACCACCGAGGTTGGTGTCTGGGGAGGACTATGATATGTGGAAAAACCGTATGGAAAGCTTCTTCTGCTACCAAGAATACGGAATGTGGAAATCCATAAGGGATGGACCTTATATCCCCATGGTGGCCTCGGCTGACTCTGGAGGACCACTAGTCCCGAAGGAACCCTCCAAGTATTCTGAAGAAGACATCAAGAAAATGGAGGTGGACTTCAAGGCATTAGGAGCTATCCAAATGTGCCTTCCAAATGAAGTTTTTCACAACTTCAGGGCTTACAAAACCGCAAAGGAGTTATGGGAAGCCCTGGAGAAGATGTTTGCTGGATCTGAGGAGGTCAAAGAAAACAGACGTGACATCCTCAAGCAACAGTATGAGAACTTCGCCTGGAAGGAAGGTGAGTCACTAACAGTTTTATATAACAGGTACACGTATCTGGTAGGAGAACTGCAGTGCTCCAAGGTGACCCTGGAAAATGAAGACATTCTGAAGAAGTTCATAAGATCTCTTCCCACCTGTTGGACACTATACACTGTGTCCATCAGAAGAACGGAGAATCTAAAGACTCTCCAGATGACTGAGCTCTTTGGCATGCTTAAAACCTATGAATTAGAAATGATTCAGGCTAAAGAAAGGAGCTCCAGTTATCAATCAGCCACCACTTCCTCCACCAACACCTCAGCACTTCACTCTGATCATTCTGGTCCTAGTGCAAGCAACTACCATCCTCCCATTGTCACTCATCCTCAAACACCAACTGTTTCACAATCCAACTCATCTCCATTTCTTCTAGAAGCGCCTCCTCAACAGTCAACCTCTACTGCCTTTGTCTCTGACAGCTTAAGCAGCATGTACTTCATTAAGGAGGATTTGGAATGCTTTCATCCAGATGATCTGGAAGAAATGGATATTCAGCACTCTTATGCAATGCTCTCCCTCAGAGCAAAAAGGTTCTACTCTAGAACCGGAAGATCTGTTCCAAACAACAACTCAAACACCAGAGTTGGTTTGGATAAAAGCAAGATCCGGTGTTACAACTGTAACCAAATGGGTCACTTTGCCAGGGAGTGCAAGGCACCAAAAGCCAATCAGGGTGCCAGCCATCAAAAACAAGCCTATCAGCAGCAAGCCTATCAAGGACAGCCCAGGCAGCAGCAGCAGCAGCAAGGAACTCCTCCAGCACAAACTGCAGCATGTTCAAATGTTGGAACTACAGACTTTGACTGGAGTTTTCAATATGAAGATGTTTCTGCCTCCAACCAAGCACTTATGGCAGACAATGCAGAGATACCACCTCAGGTATTTGAACATCTTTGCTCTCAAGCTTGCATTGACAAAGTTTTAGGTTATAGAAAGCATAACCAAAATCTGATAGATCAAAATGAAGAGTTTCATCAAATGAAGTCTGAATTCAAAAAGGTCGAAGATACTTACAAAGAAAAAATTAACTGTCTTAAGAAAGAGATTTCTTCATTAAAACACGAACAAACTAATCTAGAAACTCAGATTGATGATCTATTAGTAAAACTTAAAGCTACCAGAGCTGAACTGGCTGAACAGAAAGTTCATGTTGAAAAATATGAATTTTCATCTAAAAAACTACAAAGATTGTTAGATATTCAAGTCCATGAAAGAGTAAGAACTGGACTTGGATATCATAGTGACGAGTACCAGACAGTTCCTCCTCCTGCTGATTATGTTGCCATTCACCAACCAAGCTTCAATACTGCAAACCTTGACATGGCAAACCAAACCCTTGATCCTTTAATGGATGCATGTGTTGTGGAAAACTGCTCCACCTCTTCAGAATCTGAGTCAACCTGCTCAGACAATTGTGAAACTAGTGCAGTCCCATCTGCTCCTATCTCTGAAGCTGTTCTAAACGAAGCTGAATTTCCTGTTGTTACTCCAGCTATTCCAGCACCAATCCCATTCAAACAAATCAAGATTAGCTATCCTCCAGGTGGAAGAAAGCTAAACATTGAAAAGGGAGAGACATCAGGTTTCACCAACCCAAAGTCTCAGTCAAAGCCAATCACAAAGAGAAGGGTGTTTGATATCTTTCATGCACCTGGAGAAAAGGTTCCTTATGTTCAAAAGACACTAGAAGAAGCCACTTTTGAACATAACAAAGCTCATCCCTGGAACTTCAAAGATTTGTTTCAAAGAAAGGACTATGTGCACTTTCACAGGGACAAGATAGCACTATCTTGCTTTGTGTGTGGCAAATACAATCACACAGCCAGCACCTGCTTTCACTACCTTGATCACCAAAGAAACTCAAAGCAGCATGCCTTTGAGAAAACAAACAGAAACAAACAGGTAAGAAGCTATGATGCAAAGGTAACAAAGTTCAGGAAGTCTCTATCCCCTCAAAGAGTGAAGATGCAGAAACCTCAACAAACTTGCATCATATGTGGGGAATCAAACCACTTTGCTGCAACATGCAAGTTCAACCCTTTTAATCAAGTTGCAAATCGTCCATCTGTGTTCAGCCCATCAGCAGCAAACAAAATCGCTGCTGATAAAGTAAAGTCCAGGAAACCAAAAGCAAAGCCTTCAGCAGCAAAAGTCTCTGCTGCTGACAAAGGAAAATCAAAAACAACGACATCAGCAGCAAAAGTGTCTGATGCTGACAAAGCAAAATCCAAAACAAAGCATCAAGAAGCAAAGACTGCCACTGCTCCAGCAAAGCCTTCAGCAGCAAAAGTCTCTGCTGCTGACAAAGGAAAATCAAAAACAACTGCATCAGCAGCAACAAAATCGGCTGCAAATAAGCCAAAATTGTTAGCAACAAAATCTTCTGCCGACAATGTAAAGAAAGCTAGAAGACCACCAGCACAGCAATGGAGGGTCAAACAATCTCCAAGCATAACAAGTGATTCCAAATCTGCTGCTGAAAGACTTAACTATCCGCAGCAACCAAGTTTGCAGCGGATAGCTCACCATCAGCAGCAACCAAGTTTGCTGCTGATGAGTAAAACAAGTCTACATTAACTTTTACCCACGGTAAAAACTACTCTCAGTCTTTACCATGACTGCTCGAGTGTTTTACAGCTGTAACAGTGAAAAGTAAAAAGGGTTGTACTGTACAAGAAAATTTGCTTTTTCCCTCGTCTGCCGTTATATCAAAATCCCAAACGTCCCCACAACCTCTTCATATTCAATTTCAAACCTAACTTCCATCACTTTCTCTCCCGTCCCCACAGCATTCCAAGCCCTCCATACTTAACCACCATTCAAACACCCTTCCCTCTTCCCTCCAAATCCATAACAATGGCAGGCGCGGACATAAACAACCCCAACGACAAGTTTTCCCCATATCACAACCTAACTGCATACCTAATCAAGGGCAAGAAATCCGAAGGATTCGATGATATGATCGACTTCCTTTGTCGGTCCAAAATCCGCCATGCCCTAACAGTCAACCCAACCATCTACACTTCCCACATGGAAAATTTTTGGAGCTCAGCCGTGTATTCCACTGAACAGGGCACTCCTCAAATCAAAGGCACAGTAGACGGCAAGGAGATAATCATCACTGAAGCCAAGCTCCGCCAACACCTCAAGCTTCAGGATGAAGGGGACGCCATCTCTTACCCAAGAGACGTATACATGAGGACCTTTGTATCCATAGGGTACACTGGAAATCAAACAGAGTATACAATAGAGAAGGCACTCATGGGTCCCAAATGGAAGTATCTCTGCCACACTCTTCTCCAATGCATATCCCAGAAGAGGAGTGGCTGGAACCAACTTAGCTCCGGACTTGCGTCGGCAGTTCACGGTATGATAACAGGGGCAGGTTTCAATTTTTCCCACCTCATTCTTGAAGGTTTGAGATACAACCTTCAAGAAGGGGTGAAAGCACAGTTCTTCATGTACCCAAGATTCTTGCAGGAAGTGTTCAATATTGAGCACCAAGATCTTTCAAAAACTGCAAGAATCTACTCAATACTGGGACATAAGAACAACATTTTTCAGAGCATGAGAACAGTTTCATCAAAGTTCTCAGGGGCCGATGTTCCATTGTTATCTACAATGTTGAACACGCAAAGTGCCCAGGGTGACAGTTCAGCAAACCCAGCTGATACTGATCCCACACCCTCCTCCTCACTGCCACAAATTCAAACTACTGTTTCCCTTGATCGAACCCCTGTGCATTCTACTGAGGATGCACAGACACATACATCACTCTCCCACAGTTTGATTGCTCAACTGGAACACAGGGCCCCAGTTGCAGCCAAGTATACAAGAAAGAGGGGCAAGAGAACTCCTTCTTCTCTTGCCTCCAAGGCCCAAACCCAAGCCAACATCCCTCACTCAGAATCACAACATTCTAGTGAGAATATCATAAGGGAATGCCACATTGTTAGAGAGACTCCTTCGGAAGTCTCTCTATTAGGATTAGGATCACTTCCCGGATCCATAGATCAGCCCTTTGAGCCATTCCTATCTTCCTTGAACTTAAGTGTTGAGGAACCTGACCAAAGTGATGTACCTTCTCCAACTACCACTATTCAGGAGGTACTGATTGGTCTTGTTTCCAAAACACCCAACCCAAGTTCTTCACCCTTGGAGGTCCACTCTGGGAGTATTGAAAGAGTGGATGTGGACGAGGCTGTCACTACTGCTGGTCCATCAACTGACCAGGAGGACAGTGACAACATCATTAAGACCTCAACCACGGCAACTCATGGTGAGGGTGTTTCCTTGGAAACTCCCTTCACTGAGAGGAATCCCAGGCGCCAAGAAACCATGGGTGATGGGGATGCTGAGGCTAGGCCTACGGCCCCATCTAGGTCCAAGGATTCCACAACTGTGGATGAGGACAGACTGAAACTTCATAACTTGGAATTGACGGCCAGGGTGGCTATGCTAGAGGCTGAAATGTCCAAACTAAGACACCAAGTCGCTATGCATGCAGCCCATAAATGCCCAACTCTAGCCACTCCCTCTCTTGTATCAGTAGGCACCCAAACGGATGCTTACCTGTCTGCTGATGCAACCAAAAAGGGGGAGATGGTTTCTATGGAAGAAGATACAGACAGTCTGGACGACTGGATTCAAGAGCAGTTTGTTCTTCAAAGCTCACAATACAAGCCAGCTTTTGTCCAAGTTCATGACTTGCCAGCCCCAGATAACGAAGACGAAGAGATATCTGAAGACTGGCAGTTGGTCGTCAGGGCTGTCGATGAAATGCTGAATGATGCTGAAGACACAGAACAAACAAATGCATCATTCAGCATCCTTCCACAAGCAGCAGCCATCTTAAGTCATACATCTGCCCCCCACTTCCCACTGACATCCACACAGCTAGAGTTTGATATTATACTAGCTTGGGGGTACGATGGGAAAACTGAGAGGTTTTGGATAGGTCGGGAGTTTAGCGGAGTAGAAGAGCTAGACTGGGATTTAATTCATCCATTTGAAATCCTTGACCTATATGATCTCATCTGCATCAACAACTCATCAGACCTCTCAGCAGACCTTTCCATTGACTTGTTCTATGACTTGATGGAGGACAACCTACCCAACTTCATAAGACTAATCAAAGAACTAAAACGGGTAGAGTCTCCTGAGTCATCTCAGGCTGCAGAAAGAAGACTGTCTCCCAACAATCTTCAAATCACAAGGAGCAGTCTTCTCAATGAAGAAGAAGTTCTGAGCCTGAAAAGACTCCTGTACAAGACAATGGTCAAGGACTTAGATGTGGTTGGATGGTCTAGCAATAAGTCCTTTGACCATAATCTTCTTCTAAGCAACAGCACCTCTCTCACCATCAACACCAGGGACATTCTTCAGCTACCCTCAGACTTTCTACTAAAGATCTACCAACTAAGATTCAACATCTGCAACATCAATTCATCAGAGAGTCAGGGAATGATGCAAACTGTCAGAGCCCATCTTGTAAATGAAGGTTGGATTGAGGGGTATGAGTCTGTGTCAAACTCTGACACTGACTCCAACTCATCTTCTCCCAGAGTTGACATTAATTCTGCAGCCTATGGGTTAAGATCATCAATTAAGGATCAACTAAGAGAGATAACAGATCATGAGTCCCAAACCAACCAACCAAATGTGCTTTCCTTGTCAATCTCCGAAGATGACGATGAAGCCGAGGCTGAGATTCCAACAGTTCCACAATCAACTGTTGCTGTGATCAGTGAAGCCAGAGCAGAGGCATCCAATTTTGATAAAGGAAAGGGCATTATGACTAAAGAGGATGAAGAGAGATTGCTAAAAGAAAAGAAGGAGAAAGAAGAAAGGAGAAGAAAGAGAGAAGAAGAAGAGATGGCTGAAGAGATGGCTTATCAAACGAAGCATCAAGAAAGAAAGACAGCCTTACTCCTAAGACAACAAACAATCCAGCTGTATGCCAAACAGCTGGATGAGATGAAAGTTAAAATCCATGCAGGGTCTCAAGTTGAGGAAGATGAAAAACTTGCCAGACAGCTGCAGGAAAAGTTTGCCAAGGAAGAAGAAGAAGAGAATGAAAAGAAGAAGAAGGAAGATGCTAAGTTTAGAATCACTGATTCTAAATTAGCAAAAGAATTAAGGGAAGAGTGGACTGAAGCTCTGATCTCTCAAGGTGAGGATGCAGACTACCTTGAGAAACTTTCAAACAAAGAGATTTACAGAGCCTTCATGGGTCAGCAGGGTCAATTGGCTAGCAAGAAAAAGGCTGAAGAAGAAGAAAAAGCCAAGCTACAGTCCAAGAAGACCATTGCACTGAATAAAAGAACCCATGAAGAAAGGAAGGTCATGATTGACTTCCTTAAGGCTAGAGGAGACAGTGGAAGGAGGCTAGGTCCAATGAATTTCATGAACCTGCAAGCCCTCTACTTCAAGGTTAAAAAGGATGAGGAAGAAAGACTAGGGAAGAAAGGCTCCAAGAAAAGGGTACTTATCAAAGAAGAAGAAAAACCAAAGACAAAGAAACCCAAGCCTTCTCCCTCACCTACCTCTTCCTCAGTCCATCATCCTTCCACTCTCCTCCCCAAACCTTCCACTCCTCCACCCAACAAGTCCAAATCATCCCACCCAGCTCCCACTCATCAACAGCCTCCCTTGAAGAAATCAAAATCCTCATCTAAACCTGAAGACTCAAGAGACATTGTTGAATGGGTCTACAATCCACAGGGTCAAAGGTTTGAGATCTTCAGGGGGAGAACTGAAAGAAGAAGATCTACATACAGGTCTGTTGATGAGGTTCTGCAACTACCAGATTCAGACCTAAGAAGAATTTTGGAGCTGGGTGAAGCTCATGAGCCTGCAAATGAGAGAGGGAAACATCTTATGCTAGCAATCAGACATTACTTCAACCCTAGCAAAGATGTGGTCATGGATATCAAACCACTCAAGTCCCACTCTCCATTTGTATCTTGGTCCTACAATGCTGACTTGGATGAGTTCACACTAACTGATGCCAAGAAGCAGCAGATGAGATGTTCAAGCAAAGCAATCTTCAAAATGCAACCCAAAGACATCAAGACTCTGTCTGAACTTCCACTGAACAATCCCAGCAAGGATCCAAGAGGATATGAGGTTGAAAGGATAGTTAGACACATGCAAAAGCTTCAGCAGCAAAGTGATTAGAAGAATTTTGGTTGCATCAGTCTAGGGGGAGTTTGTAGAACCAAAGACTGATTGCTACCAAATTATTCTAAGTACAATTACTGCTGATAGGCTTATCAGCAGCAGTCAACACTTGTTGCTGCTGATAGGCTTATCAGCAGCATTCAACACTTGTTGCTGCTGATAGGCTTATCAGCAGCACTCAACACTTGTTGCTGCTGATAGGCTTATCAGCAGCCTTCAACACAAGTTGCTGCTGATGGGCTTATCAGCAGCAGTATTCTCAACTTTGCTGCTGATAGCTTTATTCACTGAAGACCAAACGTTGCAGCTGACTATCCATGCCAAGCGTCTCTGACAACTTTCTGCAAAAGCAACTGCCACACTCCAAGCAGAAGGAACCTCAGTGGTGCAACCAATAAAGGACCTTGTTGCGCGTCTCCAAGCATGCAAACAATGATGCCTAAGAAGACGCTTCAATAAAGTTATCTAGATTAGCCTTTGCGTATAATTTAGATTAATAAACAAGATCAACGGTCTGTGTTCGATCTGATCCTCAGAATCAAGGGTTTGTCTTGATTCTGAGTTACTATAAATACTGTGTAAACACTTCATAGTAAGTGTGCTTGAGTGTGCTTGAATGTGCTTTTTAGTTTGCTTTCAAAGTGCCTTGAAAGAGTTTTTGCTTGTAATCCTGTAATCACAGCAGATCAATACAACAGTGCATTTATCAGTATTCTTGCTGTTTTACTTGTTTACTTTGTTAGTTGCTATTGTTTCCGCCAATATCAACTAGAATAGAATCACCTTGTAATCTCACGATCCTACAGAGGCCATTCGTACGAATGAGCCATGTGAATGGACTCATTCGTGCGAATGAATCAGCAGAATGGTTCATTCGTAAGAATGAATCATCAGAATGTTTCATTCGTGCGAATGAGTCATTCTCATGACATATTCTAGTGAATGAATCATTCTCATGATCTATTCGCACGAACGGATCATTCTCATGATCCATTCGTGCGAATGGGCCTTTCAATAGCACGATTGATCAACGTTATCGATATTTATCAGATCATTTAATACACAGTCGTTATATATGAGTAAACATTAAGGATAAACATGTAATTTCATTAATACATCAAATAGTTACATTAAACATAGATGAAATACATATTACAAGGGATTAGGGACATAATATGCATCTACATACTCCCCCTTGGACCTAGATCCCTTCAAAATTACCTAACTAACATTAGTTGGTCTTCAACATCTCTTTTGAACGAGTTTTCTAGTTGACCCCGGCGTGTATGTTAAAAGCAAAGCATATACGTATCACCTTCACATACTGCAACGCCTGGTCTATATCTTCAACTTCAAAAAACGGCTGACACTTGTATAAAGTGGTAACATCTTGTTCAGACAAGTTGGTCAGCCACAACGGATCAAAGACCCTGATGGTCTCCCATGACCCTTCTTTACAAAGCACTATTACAGCTTCACCAGTACGCCCATCATAGTACCACCATTTGAACTGATCTGAGAAGTCCTGGATCATTTTCCTTAAAGGAATCTTCTTCATGATCGTTGGAGGTTTCCACTTTAATACAATTAGGGGCTTCTTGGTGATTGGATGAACCTTTTCCTTGTGAATGTAACGTGTAGGCATTTGTGGCTTGAAGTTCACCCAATTCTTCCGGTATTCATACTGTAATTGACGTTCAAACCATTCGGACAGACCAGAAGATTCGCTGTATAGAAGCTTTAGACGCGCCAATTGATTTACTTCAAATGCGGGCAGGGTCTTGAAGTCATGAGGGTACCTGAAATATTGTATGCCCTTCTCTCTTTTTATAGCATAGCAGCTTAAGTCGTTGAAGTATGCCCAACTGATTATACGACCATCAGACTTGTGTCCTTTGAGTCGATAAACTTTAGTGTACTTGGTTGGAGGAGAGGGCTTTGAGTTCTTCTTTAGTTCAGCCATGTATTCCATCCACTGACTTTTACGTTCATTCAGCTCTTCAATGTCAAAAGTGGAGGGACCGGCTTCATCCTCTTTGTTGTCGATAATGCGGTTGACCTCCTCGTCGGACTGCTGAGTGAATAAGTCCGCGAAGGAGGGAAGATCATCACCATCTACTGATGTGTACTTTGGATATTCTTGATCAGTGATGTCTTTGACTTCAACCTCATCAACGTCTTCTAGTTCGTCAGAGGAGGGATAATCAGTTGTAGGAACAGATGCCTCTTCAGTAATGACTTCGTCGGGATTCAATTGAAATAGCTCGGCAATCTGTTCTTTTGACAAGCAGTGTACGATTTCCCCTTCCTCTTTATCATAAATCACTGAATGTTGGATGATCCCTTGCATGTCAAGCACATAAGTTAACTTTGAAGGTTGTTGCTTGAGAGGCATCACATCCAAAACTATTTTCATAAACAAACAAAGAATAAACATGTGAGAGTTTGAAATTTCATTGATTTAATCAAAATAAAACTGAAATTATTTACATAATAATCTAATATTTACAATAAGACAACTTAAAACACTTAAAACAAAAACTATCAACCTTCAGTTCCCTTTTGTGTATCTGATGATGGGCCTACTGGTTTGTCTAATTTTTGCTTCGTGCGTGCCTCTGCTTCTGCTGTCTTTGAAGCACTTGATGCAGCACCAGCATTGGCACCATCATCCTTATCTTCGTCATTCTTGTCATCATCATCATCATCACTATCATCATCATCATCATCGTCACCATCATCATCCTCATCATCATCATCATCATCACCATCATTTCGAGCAACCTCAATTCTAGGTGTCGTGTCCCTTCTGCTTTCTAAGTCTTCCAACAGTCTCTTATTTTCCTCCTCTATCCTTTGTATTCTCTGAGCATGTGCATCAACAGTTTTAGACAACTGTTGATTCTGGTTTGTAGCAGTGAGAAGGAGGGCTTGTTGATCATTGCATCTATTGGAAAGACTTGTGATGGCTTGGGCTTGTTCAGTATTTTGCAGAGTCAACTGACTGATCTGCGAGCCCTGAAGATCTAAACGCTTTGACTGTTCTTGATTTTGAACCAGAAGCTGCAGTACCAAGCTGTTTAGAGTGATGATTTGATCGTTCAACGAAATAGTCGGCAATGATGTTGATGGCTCGGCTCGAGTAGTGGCTGGCTGTGATGTATGAGCAGTCGTGTAGATGGGAGGAGGAATCGGAGGCACAGTTTGTGTCTGAGGCATGGATGTTGACATTGGAGCCTCAGACCTGGTGGCAGTTGCTGTTGTAGCAGAGGTGCTCTCCGTCCTTCTGACAAGTTTGAACTTTTGGCGTTTAGCCATTCTCTTCATTCTTCCTTTCTTGACTGGGGTAGATTGGGAAGAAGGAGCAGCAGATACTTGTGGACAGTCAGGGACAAAGTCAGCATCCCTGACGTCATCATCATCAACCCTTGAGCTTCCTTGATCTGCTCCCCTCTTTCGTTTTGTGGCGACCAATCTTGCCCCTTGTTGACTGATTTCGAATTCATCTTCAGTTTCCTCAGAATCAGTAAACAGGACGGTGTCCAGGTTAACGTCTTCTGGGTTAGTTGGAAGGGATGAATCGATAGCAGTAACAGTAGGAGTGGTGGCAGCGGTAGATGGAACATTAGGAGCATTGCCACCACCTCCCTGACCATCTTGGTCGTCGTCATCTTGGTCGTCAGCTGGAGGCACAACAATATCCTCCCTGTCAGAATCACTATTATCGTGACGCCAATTTCTGTTTGCAGGTGCCATATAATCAGAATTTGCCAGATGTCCAATAAGGCGTTTATGTGGAGGCTTTGTTGGTCTTCCCCTATAAGTCTGTACCCGGTTTAGTGTGACATCAGTCATATGCTCCAGCCTTATCATGTCAATATCGGATCGTGGCAGTAGAGGAAGTTGGTCATCGATTATCATCTGTAAGAATCGGGGGTACATGAGATACGCATTGTCCCCTTTTAGCGAGATGTTTTCCTTCAGGTGTGTGAACACCATCTCTGAAAAGTTGAATGGTATGTTCAACACCAGTGCCACAAATGCGCTCTGTATTGTTTCGCGCATATCATCAAATCCGCCACGACGGGAACCGAGGCAGTGAAGAAGAACGTGTCCTAGATATTTATACTGGGGACAGAGGTTCGCCTTGTTGAGAACGCCTTCGGCGACATTTTCGTCGTACTTTATTCTCATGAAGCATCCACGGACCAGATATTTATCCAGTGTCACTGGATCTTCAGGATGATCACCGAATTGACACAATCGGCGAATGTGAGAGGCAGATACAATAACCTCCTGTCCTGCAATCTTTTCCCGTATCACAGTTGGAGAAACTTCACAGTCTATTTCAGCTGTGGCCCAGAATTCCCGTTGATGAGAAGCATAGGGAGTGCAGATATAAGATATAGCATGGGCTATCCTGGATCGAGACAAGAACTCGATCATTCCAATGAACGGTCTTGCATTCTTTGAAGTTGGGATCATGTAAGCACAAATGTTGCTTTTTGTTGAAGCTTTAAGAACAACTGGAGCTCTGTGCGCCATAACGATCAGTCTGCAAACACAAAAACATGAAGCACATCAGATCAGTACATGCAAGATTTTGGAAATATGAACTTTTGGACCTTTTTCCCTCTGTACGAATGAACCCTAAAAGTTGGTTCATTCGTGCGAATGGATCATTCTGCCTATTCATTCGTGCGAATGAGTTTCATTCATGTGAATGAGCGTTCATTCGTGTGAATGAGCGTTCATTCGTACGAATGAACATGAAGAGTGTGTCCATTCGTATGACAGACGGGTCGCGATCCAATTTGTCCAAAAATCAACCAACACTTGAAAAGATTTGTCGAAAAAGACACCAAAACACTCGACTATGGTTTTCAACCAGTATTTAGCATTTTAATCGGTTTATTAAATCATTTTTTACGTTTTTAAGTTTGGTTTTCGGTTTTGAGCCCTAAATCTAATCGAACATCCTCAAATCGTTATACATTTGATGAATACTTGTGGGGTTATACCTGTAAAATGAAATCAAATGATTAGATCGGTGATTGGACGAAGTTTTGTTCAAAATCAGAATTTCAATCAAACAGACGTGCGAATGCTTTCTGAGATGTGCGAATGAGACTGCACATGCGAATGAATGGCATATTTATAAGATGGCCTGGTTCAGTCGTACGAATGGACCATTCTGGTCATTCCATTCGTGCGAATGAGCTAGACTTGATTCATTCTGTCACTCATTCGTACGAGTGGACCATTCTGGTCAGTCCATTCATGTGAATGAGCTAAACTTGATTCATTCTGCCACTCATTCGTACGAGTGGACCATTCTGGTCAGTCCATTCGTGTGAATGAGCTATTCTCCTCATCCATTCGTACGAGTGAGCCATTTTGCTCATCCATTCGTACGAGTGAGCCATTCTGCTCATCCATTCGTACGAATAGGACAATCCCCTTATGCAAATTAAACTTTTCAGGTTAAATGGGATATCCGACCACATTGGTCTTGACAACAATTTGATTATGAAGTATTAAATTATGAAGTGAGGGATCAATTATGAAGTTTTGGAATAGGTTATGATGTAAAGGAACGATTTGATCAATCAGGAAGTCAAGCGGTTTTCAAATTTGGTTGATAACAGTCGTTCGAGTCTTATCGAATAATCTAAAATTCAGAAAAATTAAAATCTTTTTGGATTTTTTGAATATGTAATACTGAAAATAATATCAACAAGATATATACACACATGTCTTAGTAAGAATGATCCTTATGAGAAATCATACAGACTTAATGACTAATGATCTGAGACATTTTGAATTTTGTAGATACAACTATACAATGGTATTTACACATCTTTTTGTGAGAAAGATCCGAACATGGGATCAGTACTAGACTCATAGCAATCATCAACATTGCAAATTATCTGAGCTTTAAGTACACTTAGTCAAAATGCGATCATTGATATGTTTGTCTATCTTAAACTTATGCATACCTTTTCTCAACACTTACAAGATGATCTTGAAGGATTAAGTTCATTATCTGTGTGTCCCACACTAGTTAAGAATTAACTTGAATTACTTTTCAAAACATGTTAATGTTTCAAATCAGCACAACTTACTTAACCAGTCATCATAAGTTCATGAGATCTCAGTTATTTCCTATTACTTCTTTACTACACCAATTTTTTTTTTTTTTTTTTTTTTTTTTTTTTTTTTTTTTTTAGTATTCACAGTGACAGCCATCAGCTCATGGACGGCTTCAGCCAGGTATTTACAAGGCAATATGGCATGTATGCAGCTAACGGTATTTGTGTTCATCCTATCCCATGGATGGCTTCAACCAGGCTGCAACCCGGTAATATGGCACATATACGGATTCGGATTCATACTTTTATTTTATTCTTAATCGCATGGACGGCTTCAGCCAGGTATTTACAAGGCAATATGGCACGTATACGACTTCGGAATCTAATTTTTTTTTTAATTTTATAACTACTTTCTGATATCTCATTAAACCGATGATAACTGGTGTTCATAGAATGAGAAACACCTTCAGTTTCTATTGTTGATTTTCGTCAATCCTTTCACCATTATGTGACTCACAAGACAATATCTAATATGGTATAGATCAATCATCAATGGTCGAGATTCAGTAAGATAAGCCTATCAATGCATCACATGTCGACTTAGTGTGACTATTCACTATGACAATAAATGCAATGTGCTTCATACATATGGTTAGTGTGCCATCACTTCCCAAAGGTTGGATACGATTTCTCATTTTTGAGTTTTTCAGATGTTTTTGGGTTTTAGACTGTACAAAAATGGAAAATCTTTTTTTTTTTTTTTTTTTTTTTTTTTTACACAAATAACTGTACACAATTTAGAAATCTTTTTGAAGTCTCAGATAACTAGCGTCTGTGTACTATCATTTTTCTCAGTGAGAGATCATTTTCTTACTGACATTTTCTCCCCCTAAAATTTCAAAATGAAAAATCTTTTTGAGTTTTTGAGATTTTTAATAAATGCAAGAAAGAAAATATATACAGGAACGTAATTGATAAAAATTAGTTTAGGTTAGGAACCCAAGCCTTTACGGTCTTGGAATTTCCAGACTCATCTACAACCGTACAATCCATCCATTGTCCTTGTGGACTTTTGGAACAACCACCTGACTTTGAAGTACCGTCGTCAGAAGCATCATCTGATTTTGCTTTCCACACATGTTCTTTGTGCAACGACTGTTTGTGGTAAACAGTAGATTGCTTAACGATTTGTACAGGTGTGGAACTCGAATCAGAGACCAACAAGTCATGCATCTTTTGTTTAACTTTCTTTTGATGCACTTGTTGTTGGGTAAAAGAGTTAGATTTTGACTTTAAAACCTTTTGTTTATTTTCTGGAAAATGGTTAACTCTTTTACTTGGCTTCTGAAGATAAGGACAGTTGACAACAATGTGTCCTTTTGTACCGAACTCAAAACAGTATCTCCGCTCAACCAACCTCGGAGATCTGTAATGATTTTCACTTTGGTGAGTTTTTGAACCACCAGCCTTAGCTTCTTTTTGTTTAGCTGAAGAGAGAGACTTGTTTGATTGAACAGACTCTCCAGCTTTAACAAAATTAACCTTTTTGATTGAGGCTTTGGTTACTTGACTCTTCTGATCAGAAGTAGTGGGATAAGATGGACGGCGATTGGTTTGTTTAATTTTAAAAACATTTTTAGAAGCTGATTTTGAAATACCAATGCTGTCATTCTGTGGAGCAGACGAGCTTTTGTGTCCCAAACCACGAGTAGAGCACTCATCGTCGTCTTCATCCCACTCTTCTACCATTCCATCAACACACTGGGACTTCGAGGTCGAAGCACCATTATCGTTAACCTTTGGTTGAGGAATTTTGTTTTCGGTTGGATCAACGACAAGTGGCGTTTTGACCTTAAAGTCAATGATTGGGTTATCATCCGGTGTGTTTACCATAGTATTCAACACCGGTGGAGGACAATTTTTATACCCCATCCCAGCATTTTTCTTTTCTGGACGACGTGAAATCATGTAATCAAGAAGGTAAGAAGCATTTGAATAACTTTTCAGCTTTTGATTTAAAGTTTCATAATCACATTCGACAAGCGCCAGCTTTTTCTTTGTTTCATCAATCGTGTTTAAATAAAAAGTGATGGCATTTTGTTTTTTGATAACACAGATTTCTAATTCATGAACTTGCCTATTTAAAAGATCAATTTTGTTTTTGAAGGCAAGTTCGTTTCCCTTTAAAACACGGTTTGCTTCAAGACAAGCAGTTAAATCAGTAATTAAGTCTGTGTTGTGACTTTTAAGTGTCTCAACTTTCTTCTCAAGTTCATCACAAATTAAACACGGTTGAGATTCAGACTCACTTTCAAAACTGTCAGAATTTACCTGAATGCCTGTGGATGTTTTTACCATAAAAGCACAGCTACAGGTAGATTCAGAAGAGGAATTGTTATCATCCACATCAGCTGTCGATTGATTTGAAGAGACAACAGATGATTTATCTTCATTCTCAGCTATGAAGCCAGAACTGTTTGAAGATGTGTCGTCTGCAGCTGATGAACTTTCTGAAGCAATCTTTCTCTCAGCATCAGAATCTGATTCTTCATTGATTTCTACAGCCTTTGCCATGCAAGCTCTATCCCCTGAACTGACATCAGCTCCAAATTTAAAAGACCAGTCAACAGTCTCATCTGTTTGAACAACCATAGCTTTTGTTCCACTTGAAGTTCCTTTATCTTGTGCAAGAGTAACTGGAACAATGTTTGTTTCTGTATTTTGAGTTTGTGGCTTCGGTTGGCTTTAACGGTTGTTGAAAGGGTTACGGTTTCCAGTCTGTTTAGGCTTTTCACATTGCCTAGCAAAATGACCTTTCTCACCACAGTTAAAACAAACAACAGCAGACAGATCAAAACCATAAGTAGTGTCTTTGTTCCCTTCGAGAGTTTTTCCTGTCCTTTTTACATAATCTCTCGCTCTTCTGACTGCACTTGCAAGAGCCCACATTATATCAATTCTATCCATTTCATCCTTATCAATCTGAGCATAGTCTTCTACTGTCAGATGACTGTTTCCAACCTGTCCAGCAACAAGACTGTCATATGAATTGACAACGGTAGACAACAGTGCCATGTGTTCCTTGGCCACTTCGATAGTAACCTTGTCGAAGTTGTCTGTTTGCAATTTAATGGGGCTTGGTGGAGGAGTACTAGCAGAATTTCCCTGCTGTGGAACCGAGCTTGATGAAACTGAAGCATGAGCTGTTGAAGACTGGCTGGCTGAAACATTTGACTTGTTTGATACAAACGCAGTCTGCAAAGGAGCATTTTGTTGAGTTGATGTAGAATAGTACAATGAAGGATCCTGAGCTTGTACACCTCTCTTTAACTTCCACTTATTCATCACCTCTTGTTCTCTCAATTTTTGAAGAAATTCATTGATGTCAATAGTTTCAAGAGTATTGTTCTGTTTGAGAACCATCAAGAATGAATCCCATTTTGGTGGTAGTGCATCTGCCATGCATTGAACCTTTTCTTCTTTCGTTGTTTTGACCCCATGGGCATGTAATTCACTCATCAAGTGATAGAATCTCTCAAATAGATCATCTAAGGACTCATTTCCAATATACATAAAATTATCAAATTCCTTCCGAATGGCCTTAGCATTGATAGCTTTCAACGAAGCATTTCCTTTGTAACGTTGTTCTAAGGCATCCCACAAAGATTTTGAAGATGTAAACAGCCTGAATTGATGAAATATTTCTCTTGACATGGCCTGAGATAGGATAGCATATGCCTTCTTTTCTAAGTCATAATCTTTTCTTTGTTGTTCGCTTAAAAGTGAAGCCAAAACAGGAGTTCCATCCTCACTCAACACTTTTTGATATCCATTCTCTAGCATCATCCATAAGTTTGTATCAACTCCATTAATGTGTATCTCAAACCTGTTTTTCCAGTGATGATATTCGTCCATTGTCATGAGTTTTGGAGCCTTGTTAGCATTTCCAGCTTCATTATCGATTAATAACAAGTTTTGGATTTTGCTGTTCTGACTGGCAACAAAGGCTAAGTCCGACATGATAAAAAACGAAGTTTTTCGACACTTAGAAAAAATTCAGAAGAGATTTGTACGAATGGGTCTATTCGTGCGAATGGAATTTTCTATTCATGCGACTGGAATTTTCTATTCGTGCGAATAGAATTTTCTATTCGTGCGACTGGAATTTTCTATTCGTGCGAATGGAATTTTCTATTCGTGCGACTGGAATTTCTATTCGTGCGATTGGAAGTTTGAACAAACGAGCGGGAGACTTGATCTATTCGTGCGAATGGTAGGAGCCATTCGTGCGAATGAAGTTCATCATAGTAGCCATTCGTACGACAGAGGGCAGTTTGACTTTTTTGCACCAAAAAGCACCAATGATTGAGCCTTTTATCAGATCTGGAATATGAGATGATCAGATCACTCAGAAGCAATAATCACAAGATATGAACGTGGAAAAACAACGATCAAGTGATCTTTATAACATTCAAGAAGCTAGAAAAAGCAAGATCAAAAGCAAGATAAGATTTTCTATGTTGAATCTAGAGCACAATCAGGCTCTGATACCACTTTGTTGGATCAGGATCTACCTTGATCCAATGATTCAACACATTAACCGAACCAAATCGTGCGGAATCCGATTTGATTGGCAATCCAATCTATGACACGGATCGGGTCGTAAGAAACGAGCGGATTAGACGACGAATCGAAGGTTTCTATCGACCCTTTGGTGTAGAGAAGTTGGATACAAGACCTAGAAACTCTCAACGGACAGATATTAGACAGTACAGGTGTAGAGAGTTTTTGTGTGTTCTGTTCTTTTTCTTGTTCTACTCTGGACAGTATATGTATATGTGTTGTATATCTTCTCTGTTTTGTGCTCATGAAGCGAAACTTCTATATATAGTGCAGAGGCCATTCGTACGAATGAGCCATGTGAATGGACTCATTCGTGCGAATGAATCAGCAGAATGGTTCATTCGTAAGAATGAATCATCAGAATGTTTCATTCGTGCGAATGAGTCATTCTCATGACATATTCTAGTGAATGAATCATTCTCATGATCTATTCGCACGAATGGATCATTCTCATGATCCATTCGTGCGAATGGGCCTTTCAATAGCACGATTGATCAACGTTATCGATATTTATCAGATCATTTAATACACAGTCGTTATATATGAGTAAACATTAAGGATAAACATGTAATTTCATTAATACATCAAATAGTTACATTAAACATAGATGAAATACATATTACAAGGGATTAGGGACATAATATGCATCTACAATTACCGCGAACTCAACAAGCTTACTATAAAAAACCGTTATCCTTTACCTAGAATTGATGACCTCTTTGATCAACTTCAAGGATCTACTTGCTTCTCAAAGATTGATCTTCGATCTGGTTATCACCAACTCCGTGTGCAAGAAGACGATATTCCAAAAACTGCCTTCCGAACAAGGTATGGTCATTACGAGTTCATGGTTATGCCTTTTGGACTAACCAATGCACCCGCAGTTTTCATGGATCTCATGAATCGTGTGTGCAAACCGTACCTTGATAAATTCGTGATCGTCTTCATTGACGATATCTTAATCTATTCCAAGACTAAAGCCGATCATGAACAACACCTTAGATTGGTTTTGGACCTCTTGAGAAAAGAACAACTATATGCCAAATTCTCCAAATGTGAATTCTGGCTAAAGGAAGTTCAATTTCTTGGTCACATCGTCAACGACAAGGGTATTCATGTTGATCCTGCTAAGATTGAAACGATTAAGAATTGGAATGCCCCGAAGACTCCTACCGAAGTTCGTTCATTTCTTGGTCTTGCGGGTTATTATCGTCGTTTCATCTCAAACTTCTCAAAGATTGCTGTCTCTCTTACCGCTTTGACCCACAAGGGTAAGACTTATGAATGGGGACCGAAACAAGAAGAAGCTTTTCAAACCCTCAAGCAAAAGCTGTGCGATGCTCCCATATTGACTCTCGCCGATGGAAATGTGATTTAGTTGTCTATTGTGATGCTTCTAACCAAGGTCTTGGTTGTGTTCTCATGCAACGAGGCAAAGTAATCGCTTATGCATCAAGGCAACTCAAAGTTCATGAGAAAAATTATACGACGCACGATCTCGAGTTGGGTGCGGTCGTATTCGCGTTAAAGATTTAGAGACATTACATATATGGCACAAAATGTGTGGTATTCACCGACCACAAAAGTCTTCAACATATCTTCAACCAAAAAGAACTCAATATGAGGCAACGACGTTGGGTCGAACTCCTTAACGACTATGACTGCGAGATTCGTTACCATCCCGGCAATGCGAATGTTGTAGCCGATGCTTTGAGTCGAAAGGACCATGTTATGCTTCACTGTGCCCGTATTCAAACCGATATTCAAACCCGTATCTTAGAAGCTCAACACGTCTCGGTAACCGAGGGTAACATGTATGAAGAAATGTCGTGTGGTGTTGAACTTCTTCTTGAATCAAAACCCAATGGCTTACTATATTACTTGAACCGTATTTGGGTTCCCGATCGCGATGATCTCCGTACATTTCTCATGAATGAGGCTCACAAGACTCGTTATTCTATTCATCCTGGTGCGGATAAAATGTACCAAGATCTTCGCCAACAATATTGGTGGCCCGGTATGAAAAAGGACATTGCTCTATATGTTGCCAAATGTTTAACTTGCTCCAAAGTCAAAGCCGAACATCAACGTCCTTCTGGTTTGCTTGAACAACCGGAAATCCCCGTGTGGAAATGGGAGAACTTAGCCATGGATTTTATTACCAAACTCCCTCGCACCTCGAGTGGTTCTGATAGTATTTGGGTGATCATTGATCGTCTCACCAAATCTGCTTATTTCTTGCCTATCCGTGAAGACTATCGGGTAGAGAAACTAGCCCGAATTTACATTGATGAAATTGTGAGCCGTCATGGTGTTCCATTGAACATAATATCTGATCGAGACACCCGGTTCACTTCTCGATTTTGGCAATCTCTCCAAACTGCTCTTGGCACACGATTGGATTTGAGCACGGCTTACCATCCCCAAACTGATGGTCAAACCGAGCGAACAATCCAAACTCTTGAAGACATGCTTAGAGCTTGCGTAATCGATTTTGGTAGCAATTGGGATTCACATTTATCCCTCATTGAGTTCTCTTACAATAATAGCTACCACACAAGTATCAACATGGCTCCATTCGAAGCTCTTTATGGTCGCAAGTGCCGTTCTCCTATCTGTTGGAATGAGATTGGTGAAGCACAAATCATCGGTCCCGAACTAATTCAAGAAACATCCGACAAGATTATTCAAATCCGTGATAACATCCGAACAGCGAGAAGTCGGCAAAAGAGTTATGCCGATAAACGACGAAAACCCTTTGAATTCCAAGTCGGTGACCTTGTTCTTCTTAAGGTGCCTCCATGGAAGGGCGTGATCCGTTTTGGAAAGAAAGGCAAGTTAGCACCTCGTTATGTTGGTCCATTCAAGATCCTTGAAAGGATTGGGAAAGTGGCCTACAAG
The DNA here is from genome assembly GCA_023525975.1 of Smallanthus sonchifolius. Taxonomy (NCBI): domain Eukaryota; kingdom Viridiplantae; phylum Streptophyta; class Magnoliopsida; order Asterales; family Asteraceae; genus Smallanthus; species Smallanthus sonchifolius. Next base: position 77,144,740 of record CM042025.1, read on the forward strand.
CTCAAGTTACCTCCATCTCTTGGCAATGTGCATCCTACATTTCATATATCTAATCTGAAGAAGTGTCTCGCTGATGAAAATCTCCATATACCGCTTGACGACGTGCACATTGATGAAACGATGCACTTCGTTGAGAAGCCGGTGGAAATTATGGATCGTGAAGTCAAACAGCTCAAGCGAAGTCGCATTCCTATTGTCAAAGTTCGTTGGGAATCTAAGCGTGGTCCTGAGTTCACTTGGGAACGAGAAGACCAAATGAAGCTCAAGTACCCTCATCTTTTTAATGATACTGTTGTTTCCTCTAGCTAAATTTCGGGACGAAATTCTCTCAACATGGGGAAACTGTAACATTTCTGATTTTTAGTAGCCATATTTTGATTCAATGTAATGCATTTCAAACTCAATACTCGTGCACTGTCTTATTATATTTTTCGCCATAAATTAAATACAATGATACAATACAAATCCGCAAGTTTTACTGGGTTATATACACTTAAACACTATACAAGTAGCTATCTTATTCAAACTTGTCAAACCTTAAAGGTCAAGGACTAAAGTTGAAAAATAACAAGAAACCCTAGCTAAGCACGGTCGCGTTTGTCCCGGCACGGTCGCGCCGAAGTGCTCTGGCACGATCGCGCGACTAGCCTTGGAACGATCGCGCCCGGTGCCTTGGCACGGTCGCGCCTCTATTGGGCACGGTCGCGCCTGCGTAACTGTCAAAACGTAAATACACTTTTAATCACCGATCGTCGAGAATCCGTAACCGTCCACCGTTTCTTTTCCATTTACGTTAGTAATACAACTTTCGAATTCACAAACACTCCAACTTAATCCTATCAATCTCGAAAAACCTCTCAAAACATTTCAAGAAAATTCGGAATACGCCTTTCAACACGAATTCCCTCAATCTAGCAACAGAGTCACGATATTCAATCATCCCTGAAGCTCCCGGACTATCTGGATTGGCCGGAGTTGCAGTAAAGGTCGCCGGAACATAAGCCGTCGACACCGGAACTTCCTTCTACCGATCTCTATAAATTCTCTACTGTTTTGGGTAATTGAAACATTCCTCTCATTCATTTCAGTCCATATATCAAAAGCCCCATACTAATTTGGGTTTTCATTACAGAAATCGTCCAGAACCAGAATCCTTTTCTTATTAAAAATGGTTTAAACAAATCCGGTTTTAATCATGTTCTTCATACAATTAAAATATCCCAGAATACTCATAAAAACTCAATAAACAAAAGCTCTAACAATTCCAGCATTTACAATACGAGAATTTGTCAATTCATGTCTGATTTGGAAGAGACACGGTCGCGCTAATCATCTAGCGCGGCCGTGCCTCATGAAACGCGGTCCTGCCGAGTAGCAGCGCGGTAGTGTCCTCCTGTCCAGACCAAGTCATGCCCTTTGGGCTAATCTCTGTTGTGTCTAAGAATCTTGGACACGACCGTGCCAGGCCAAGGCACGGTCGTGCCTGTTGACTGGTCTAGTTTGTGCCCTCTGTTTATCAACCCGGTCGCGCCCCGACTAGCGCGGTCGCGCCCGTGGCTTGAGCACGATCGTGCCCTTCCGAGGCACGGTCGTGTGTGACTCAGAAATTTTAACAGAATTATAATTTTATATTTTTCAATCAATAAATGTTTCAAATTTTATAAAAATATGTTTTCTGTATTTGAAGAGATTTAAAGTTTAATCTGGAGATAAATATTATTTAAAAATTTATAAAAATTAAATTTATATTTATCTTACACTTAAATGATGTTTTAAATGATTAAGTTACAAAGTTTATAAATAAATAAGATAGTAATTATTTAAACAAAAATCATTTATTTATTTATACTTAATTACAATCAATATTTACATTATTTCATAAACTATAATAATTTATTTATCTATTAATTTACATTTAACACATGCATTATTTTCATAATCAATAATTTTATAAAAATTCTATTTTATTATTTAAATTCCAAACTTTAATCAAATGTTCCAAAAAATGGTTACTACAACTTTATATATTTCATTTAATACTTTTTATACACAAATTCAACCTTCAATGTTAGACTTAAACTTTGTACACCGATTTGATTCAATATACATTACTATCTAGGTTAACCCGTGCGTATCAAGAACCCTTATTTTATCTATACTCTTTGTTAGCTACATCACCATACCAAGTGAGTATTCACAACCCCTTTTACTCTTTTACACTTTTGGGGTGAAACATGAACATTATTCAAATTACACATTACATTTACACAAACAACACAAAGTACAAATCCTATTTACATCCATGTGTGCAATTTGAGCTTTATGCCCGAGTGATAGGTGTGCTAACCTTTGTATGCGATTATGTGCAATCATTAACTATACAAGCCGACGGATTTCAATGATATATCTATTGAGTCTGACAAACCCACCCAGGTGCGCGGTGATTGAAACCGACAACACAATTTTTGCATGCTAGTTACAAAGGTTTGATTGTACATGGTTACACAATAGCTGCTCCCCATAAATGCCTTATTTTATCATGTTTTGTAAATGATTTGTTTTCAACTATATGCTATCTATATACAACTGTGTTATACTCACCAACTTTTTAGTTGACTTTATTTTATTCATGTTTCATGCCCTAATATGTGAGAATGACTCAAGACGTGCTCAATATAGGATTTGGACTTAGCAATTTAAATCAAGAATTTTATGAGTTGTTTTATGTTTCTTTGTTTGAATTTGGTTTGTACTTGGATTATTTGAAATGGAAATTTGACTTTAATATATTTCAATTTAGTCAACCTTGTGCTATGAACAGTCTACATGTCCCGCCCCGATGATTCCGCCATCGGTCGGGGTGTGACAGTTTCGATTGGATTTGCATTCAAAGATTGAGATTTTTTAAGACTTTAGTATTCATGGAGTTTCTTGCTATTTTTGAAGAGTTTTTGGATTGATTTCATCATTTTTGGTGTCTTTTTGCCAAAATTGATCCGTTTGAAGTGTTCTATTTCACAAATTGAAGAATCCTACAGCTTGAATTTGTTAAATTCCTTCAAAATCACAAAATGTGATGATTTTCAGTCTGTTTCGTTGCGTTTGGGTGTTAAAACATTCCTCCTTGTTCTTCAAAATCGCAAAATGTGATGAAAGAGGCGAACTTATCCAAGCAGTTACATGCGAACTTGTTTGGGCGAACTTGTTAAGTTCGCTTTCCCTTGATCTGGCGAACCTGTTATGTTCGCTTGCTAAGTTCGCTTTTGACAGAATTTGTTCAAAAATTTTCTAAGTGTTGAATTTTTCAAGGATGCAAAGATGTCAAGTTCAAATCATGCTAGTGTTAACAACATGACTCATTTACTAAACTATGATAATTGGTGCTCCAACCAAGCCACTGAGGCTGATGAACTTAAAAGATTACTCTAACTGGAAAAGTCATTTTGAGAACTATGTTAACATTAGTGATACGAGCTTGTGGATTCTAATTAGTGAAGGATACAAACATCCTATTCATTCTCATATGGGAAGAGCATCTTTTCCAAAACCAGTTTCAGCTCTTACAGCTGAAGAGAAGCTTTCGTATGATAGAGAAAAGAAAGCACTGACTACTTTATCAATGTGTCTGCCTTTAGATATATATCATACTTTCAAGAAGTTTACTACCTCGCGTGATCTTTGGGAAGGGTTAGCCAAGAGATGTGAAGGGAGTACTGATATAAAGAAGAGAAGGAGAGAGTTGTTGAAAAAGCAGTTTAGTGTGTTCAAGCATTTTGATGGAGAAACTATTGATGAACTGATGTCTAGATATTATCATCTTTTGAGTGAGATGGTGAATAATGATATTTCATACAAGAACAGGAAGGTACTTGAGAAATTTCTGGATGCTCTACCAGCACATTTTGAGATGTATACCATAGTCATTAAAGAGCAGCCTGGATTTGATGAACTGAGTCTTGAAGATCTTACGGGAAAGATTCAATCATATGATTTGAATAAACAAAAGAAGGATACAGTCTATCAGGATCCAAGCATTTATTTTGGTAAATGTACATGTACACAGGAATCTGGAGTTGCATTATTTTCTGGAGATATTTCTTAAAGTCCCAAGGGGAGTTCTTGTAATGAAGGTTCATGTTTCGTTGCTTCAAGTTCTGGATGTTCTAAAAATTCCAAGTGTGACAATCATTCGTGGCCTCAAAAGATGTCTCCTAAAGCTGCAGATGATATGATGGCTATGATTGCTTCATTTCTAACTTCATATGAAAACTTTTAAGGAGGCAAAATAATTGATCCTAACATGATTGAGGAAGATTTTAAACAGTTGGATAAAGAGCGTTAGAAGAGATGAATATACAGTGGAACATGGCTTTATGGATGCGACAACGAAAGGAACATTTGATTAAAACTGGAAAGAAGTTTATTGGGGCATCTAGCAAAACAAGGATGGGTTTAGACAAGTCAAAAGTGAAATGTTACAACTGTCAGGAGTTTGGACACTTTGCTAGGGAATGCACAAACCCAAAAGTTCAGAATCAGAGTTCTTCAAGTAACCAGAACAATCAGAATAAGCAGAATACTTCCACAGCTTTGATGTCTCAACAAGATGAAAACTATGACTCGGGTATCCATTTGGATGATATTGTTGGTCATGTCAGCCAAGCGTTTCTTACTGAAGTTCATTCTGAAGATGGTACTGAAAGTAGTTCTTCTGATGGTGACTCAACTGATTCTGGGAGTGTTGCTGAGGTTGAAGAATATATTATTCAGAAGGACGAATCTAAGTTTTCAACAGAAGAATTGCTTGAAAATAATGGAGCTGCTAGAAAAGTGACTGAGAAGATTGCTGAGATGTTGACTGAAGCTAATACATTCATGGCCGATTCTAAACAGGTACAAAAGGTTGTTTCTTGTACTAAATGCATTGAATCTGAGTTGAAAATTACCAGATTGTGTGATGATAACACAAATCTGATCTGTGATATGAAGGCAACTCATATCTAATCAAATTTTAAAAGAAAATAAAAGCTTTTGAACATTAGAATTGAATCTTTGAAATAAGATATTAAAGTTTTACAAATTAAAGTAAATGATCAAGCTTTTCATCTTGATGTGGCATATTCTAAATATGAAAAGAAAATTAATGAACTTGCCCAATCACAGACAAAAGTAACAAAATTGTTGAGAAAGCTTGAAAGCTATAAGAATTCCGGCTTTCTGTTGGAATATTATATTAAGAAAGCTACAAATGAGAAAGTGATGGGAGGTATAGGTTATTGTCCTTATTTTGATGATAAGGCTATTGGTGGGGGAGTTGGTTTTTGTCCTCCGTTCAATGGTAACTATACTTCTCGTAGGATTGAGAAAGTGACAGAAGAAGATCTAGAGCCAAAAACCATCCTCAAGGTGAATCCAGTTACTGGAGAGGATATGGTTTATGATGATTCTAGCGATGATGAAACCTTTGATCAAGAAAAGGCTGAAGGCACAGTGAAAGAATGTAAGGTTAATGAACCTGTTGTGGTAAAGAAAGTAACCAGAGATAGATGCATCCTAACTGAACCATACGAGAATATTGAACAATCTCAACATAAACCGTTGAAACCATTTGTGAGCAGTGGGTTTGATTTTCAAGAAACTAAGGAGATTGAGAATATTTCAAATATTGAGTTTGTGATAAACAAGGTTGATTTAGATAAACCCAAGGTTGTTCAAACATTCACCACTGACTCTATGTGTGAATCATCTAGTTTGAAGGGAATTCAGAAAGAAAAGTATGTTAGGGTGTACAAAGAAAGACGTGTTTGTTTTCATTGTGGAGTTGTTGGTCATATTCTGAAACATTGTCCAGAGAAAAATCAAGGAAAATGTCTAGAAGATCCCAGGTTAGGAAGACCTTTCGTAGAATCACCAGCAAAGCCAGTAGTGAAAACAATGGATGTAAATCCTAGTGTACCTAAGGTTGTGAAGAAACCAATTATTTTAGTAAAGATAATTTCTAAAAAGGTTAAGTCTACTGGAGTTGAACCAATTGGCTCATCAGGTATGATTGAACAGGAGAAAGTAAAACTATCAAGACCTCAAAGAAGGAGGAGAAACAAAAGGTTGAAGAAGCTTTTAGATCAATCTGTGATCAAAGACAATGTTTAATCTTCTGCATCATCAAAACAAAATGAAACAGTTCAAGTGCAATCCAAATGGAAACCAAACAAACAAATTTCTGACCCTGAAAAACAATCTCCTAAAATAGAGGAGATATTTGATTGTGTTTTAAAAGTGATAGTTTATTTTGATGAGTCAGGCCGACCCAAGACCGCTATAGCTTGGGTCTGCATTACTAACTAAATGTTACTGTTTATGTGCAGGGGACTCCAAGGAGGACTGTCGGCAACCATTGGTACGTCGACATTGGATGTTCTCGACACATGACAGGAAACATTAACTTATTAGACGATGTGAAAGAGATTCAAGGTGGATATGTAGCCTTTGCTGGGAAGATTGGCGGCAACATTTCAGGTCAAGGAACTGTGTCAAATGGAAGATTGAGCTTTGAGAAAGTCAACTATGTGGAGCAGCTCGAACATAATCTGTTATATGTTTTACAAGTCTATGATAAAGATTTCACATTTCACTTTAACAAGTTAGAATGTTTGGTGTTGAAGCCTGGTTTTGAGATACCTGAAGATTGGATCCTAATGCGAGCTCCAAGGAAGAATGATACATACATGCTCGACATGTGTCACACCCCCAATTTCAACTAACGGAGTTTTACCATTTGGGAAGTGACAAACCAGGATCTCAGTCATCAGTTACATTGAACGACACTATATGGGACATAAATGTAATATCAATAAAGTTTAGAGTTAAATGCGGAAGCGTATAAAGAAAGTAAATGCGCAAAACAACGCACCCAAGTCTAACAATAACGGGAACATAATAAATGATCAGTAGACTGACAATTATTGAATACATCATGTTGACACCATGCATGCCCTAACGTGCACCAGTGCCTTACCTTAGCGTCCTGAGAAAACATGTAAGAAAAGTGTCAACACAAGGTTGGTGAGTTCATAGGTTTCAGTTTGTAACAAAGTTTAACCGGTTAATGTACATTCAATATATAAGTCAACAGGTAGCTAACCCATATACATGTTAACTAATGCGCTCGCAATCGAAAGTTGACTGTTTATGTTTTTGCCTCCCACTAGGCCTATCAACCATGGTGCACGTTTAGGTCAATATTGCACCCGTTCGACCTCCAATTGAGTTAGCGCGACTAACGCAGGTGAGGTTTGTCAAACCCAGTAGTACTACTCAAATTACCTCGCTTTGTTCATATTAACGGTCTGATGTGAGGACTTAATGATAGATGTGTACGCATAGTCAAACAAGTGATAACATATATGAATTACATAACCAAAAGTGTTTACGTCATGTTTTCTCACCAGTTTAAAACAGTAAAAAGGGGCCGTGAAAACTCACCTGATTGCGTAGGTAGTAATCACACAAGTACGAGATTGAAATCTCAAGCGTTAGCCCGACACGGCTCACGAATGCCCTAGAATTACAACATAACAGTTAGGGACTCAATGGGATTTGTGACGACACACGGAAGATTAGAACATCTTTAAATATTCTAAGGATTAACGGTTAAACGAACCAGTTTACGGGAATACGGATTTTTAAATTCAGATGAATGCGTTTCGCGATGAATGAGAAATAATATATAATAATTATTGTTTTAAAATATAAATATTAATCAAAACATTCTGACAAAAGGGTTTTCTCACACACGACCACGCCTAAGACAAGGCACGACCGTGTTAAGGTCACGGGCGCGACCGTGCTTGTCTTGGGCGCGACCGTGTTGATCAAACAGAAGACACAACATAGTTGATCACTAGGCACGACCGTGTTGATCAAACATCACGTTTAAGTTCTTTTAGTTCCAGATTTAAGAAAACTAGACCTTGGGTGAAGAACACCAAATCAATTTGATAAAATATGATGTTAATACTAAGTGGAATCATGGGGCTTTTACTGATTTGAACCTTGCGAAAACGATGGTGTGGATTAATTTGATGTATAACATGTTTAAGATCAAAAACCTCCAATTTGCTTGAAGAACAAACCCTAGATTAGGGGTCTGTATCAATTCGATGTTGTAAACCCTGAAGATGATAGGGCTTTAAATTAACAAGTGAAACCGAAACTAAGGGTGTAAGAATTTACAAAAATCGTTGACGAATTGATGGGGAACAAGTGAAAGCAATTGCCGACTGAGAATGGGTTGGCCTCCGGCAACTTCTGGTGTGATTCCGATCAAATTGTTGAGTGCAAAACCTTCTGAGACGTACGTTCGTCGAGTGTGAGTAGGGGATCGATTTGCAGGAATAAAAACAGAACCACATGAATTTGATAACAATGAAATCATGGTCGACCGTTACGGTTTGATTTCCCATAATTGGGTTTAATTCAGAGTAATAACGATGATTAAAGTTTTAATGGTCGTTAATAGATGAGACGTGCATAACGGTTACGAAATCGAACGAACTTGCGATTAAAGAGTGCGTTTACGTTTCAACTAACAAGAGGCGCGACCGTGCCAATAAGAGGCGCGATCGTGCCAAAACAATGCGCGACCGTGCCTACTAAGGTTTCTGGTTATTTACAATACCAGCCCTTGTAACTTCAGCTTTGACAGAAATGATCCATTGGTTTTAGAATTGGGTTAACTTGGTTAGGATTAACAGAATATTTAACGGAATCACTAACGGGATTAACTTGAAAAGTCGGATTGTCACATCATCCCCTAGTTGAAAGAATTTTCGTCCTAAAAATTAAAAAAATAAAAAAAAATTCCGGATGTCACATCATCCCCTAGTTGAAAGAATTTGCGTCCCGAAAATTAAAATAGTACCTTAAGAGCTTGATGTGGAGTGCTTGAACAGATTAGGATACTTGCACATCATCTGATCCTCATGCTCCCACGTTAATTCCGGTCCGCGTTTCAAGTTCCAACGGACTCTAACAATAGGGATTTTACTGCGCTTAAGTGTTTTTGACTTCCCTATCCATAATTTCCACAGGTTCTTCGATGAAACGCAACTGTTCATCGATGTGAAGTTCCTCAAGAGGAACCGCGAGTGACTCGTCTGCTAGACATTTCTTCAAGTTTGAGATGTGAAAGACATTGTGTACACCACTAAGTCCTTCGGGTAGGTCCAGTTGATAGCTACTGGACCAATCCACTTCACTATCTTGAATGGTCCAACGTAAGCAGGATTTAGTTTGCCCCGTTTCCCAAAACGAATGACAACCTTCCAAGGTGAGACTTTTAACAAAACCATATCCCTACTTGAAATTCTAACGGTTTACGACGCTTATCGGCATAGCTCTTTTGACGATCACGAGCTGCTTCCATGCGATTCCTAATTTGAGTGATTTTCTCAAAAGTTTCAAGTACGAGTTCAGGACCTGTAAGTTGACTATCCCCAACTTCGGCTCAACAAATAGGAGAACGACATTTTCGTCCATACAATGCTTCAAATGGAGCTGCCTTGATACTAGTGTGATAGCTGTTGTTGTAGGAGAACTCCACCAACAGTAGGTGAGATTCCCAAGTGTTACCGAAATCAATCACACAAGCTCGTAGCATGTCCTTCAAGGTTTGAATAGTACATTCTGTCTGGCCATCAGTTTGAGGATGGTATGTTGTGCTCATATCTAGACACGTGCTTAAAGCTTTATGTAACGATTGCCAGAAACGTTAGATATGGAGATAACCAAGAGTCAGCATTCCAGCTCCTTAAACAAAAGCTTTGCAGTGCACCTATTCTAGCTCTTCCGAAAGGAACAGATGATTTTGTGGCGTATTGTGATGCATCCATTCAAGGTTTGGGCTGTGTATTAATGCAACGAGAAAAGGTGATCGCATATGCTTCGCGTCAACTCAAGGTTCACGAGAAAAACTACACTACTCATGGCCTAGAGTTGTACGGTACCAAGTGCACTATCTACACCGATCACGATAGTCTCAACATATATTCGAGCAAAAAAAGCTGAACATGAGACAGCGTCGTTGGGTCGAGCTCTTGAATGATTATGACTGTGTGATCCAGTATCATCCGAGTAAGGCTAATGTTGTAGCTGATGCCCTAAGTGGAAAGGAAACCAAGCCCAAACGAGTTCGAGCATTACAACTAACTATTCACCCCGGATTACATGACAAAATCCGTAGTGCTCAACTCGAAGCCTTGGAAAAGGAGAACCTACCGCTGGAAGGTACGCACGGTATAGAAGCACAACTCACCCAAGTCTAACAATAACGTAAACGTAATAAATGATCAGTGGATTGACAATTATTGAATACATCATGTTGACACCATGCATGCCATAACGTGCACCTGTGCCTTAGCTTAGCATCCTGAGAAAACATGTAAGAAAAGTGTCAACACAAGGTTGGTGAGTTCACATGTTTCAGTTTGTAACAAAGTTTAACAGGTTAATGTACATTCAATATATAAATCAACAGGTAGCTAACTCATATACATGTTAACTAATGCGCTCACAACCGAAAGTTGACTGTTTATGTTTTTGCCTCCCACCATGCCTATCAAACATGGTGCATGTTTAGGTCAATATTGCACCCGTTCGACCTCCAATCGAGTCAGTGCGACTAACGCGGGTGAGGTTTGTCAAACCCAGAAGTACTACTCCAATTACCTCGTTATGTTCATATTAACATTCCGATGTGAGGACTTAATGATAAATGTGTACACATAGTCAAACAAGTGATAACATATATGAATTTCATAACCAAAAGTGTTTACGTCATGTTTTCTCCCTAGTTTAAAACAGTAAAAAGGGGTCGTGAAAACTCAGCTGATTGCGTAGGTAGTAATCACACAAATACGAGATTGAAATCTCAAGCATTAGCCCGACACGGCTCACGAATGCCCTAGAATTACAACATAACAGTTAGGAACTCAATAGGATTTGTGACGACATACGAAAGATTAGAACGTCTTTAAACATTCTAAGGATTAATGGTTAAATGAACGAGTTTACAGGAATTCGGATTTTTAAATTCATATGAATGCGTTTCGCAATGAATGACAAATAATATATAATAATTATTGTTTTGAAATATAAATATTAATCAAAACATTCTGACAAAAGGGTTTCTCACACACGACCGCGCCTAAGACAAGGCAAGACCGCGTTAAGGTCACGGGCGCAACCGTGCTTGTCGGGGGCGCGACCGTGTTAATCGAACATAAGACACAACACAGCTGATCACTAGGCACGACCGTGTCTGAGCCAGGCACGACCATTGTCTACGGTTCTGAGGCACGACCAGGTCTAGCCAAGAAGCACGAACGGGTCAGAGTGTGAGGCACGACCGTGCTAAAACCTTGGCACGACCGTGTCTCCTAGATTTATAGTTACAGAGTTTAACAGAACAAGCCAACAAGTCCAAATCAGTTTGGTTTCGATCGCGATTGACCAAAAGGATATGGGGATTCTGTTATTTAGGATAATTCGAATCTGGGTATGATTTTAATTGCAAAACCATTGCGTTTTAAATCATTAATTCTCTGTTTCAAGATCCGAAACCCTAAGTATGAATGTGGAATAAATTTGATAAAATTGGATGATAAAACTCAATGGAATCATGGGGCTTTTACTGATTTGAACCTTGCGAAAACGAGGGTGTGGATTAATTTGATGAAGGTGATGATTAGGATCAAAACCCCCAAATTGCTTTTATGAACAAACCCTAGATTCGGATCTTGACAAAATCGATGATATACAAATAAATTAACATAGGGCTTATGATCTAGAGACTGAAACGAAACTATAGGAACAAACAATTACCACAAAGGTTTACGAATTGAAGGTGCTCGAGTAGAACCTAGTCGTGGCTCCGATGGGATGATCCTCCAGCGTCTCCGACTACTTTTCCGGCCAAATTGAAATGCACAAAAGCTTCACAGAGGGTCGTACAAGATGTGTGTGCAGATTATTTGCGTAATGATGCTCCCAACTGATCGAATTTGCGAGATATGAGAGATGAGTCGACGATTTCAAGTTAAATACAATGATGGGGTTGAATTCGACCATTACGAGTGTTAAAGCATGAGATAATGGTTCAATGATGATCGCCATTAAAGTTTTTTCGTTACAAATTTGATATTCGAACGGATTTGCATTTAAAGGCTGCATTTACGTTTCAACTGGGCAAGAGGCACGATTGTGCCAATAAGAGGCACGACCGTGCCAAAACAAGGCGTGACCGTGCCTACTAGGGTTTCTGGTTATTTACAAAACCAGCCCTTGCAACTTCAGCTTTGACAGAATTGATCCCTTGGTTAGGATTTAACATAATATTTAACAGAATTGCTAACGGGGTTAATTTGAAAAGTCGGATTATCACATCATCCCCTAGTTGAAAGAATTTTCGTCCCAAAAATTAAAATAATAAAAAAAATTCCGTATGTCACATCATCCCTTAGTTGAAAGAATTTTCGTCCGAAAATTAAAATAGTACCTTAAGAGCTTGACGTGGAGTGCTTGAACAGATTAGGGTACTTGCGCATCATCTGATCCTCATGCTCCCAAGTGAATTCCGGTCCGCGTTTCGAGTTCCAACGGACACTGACAATAGGGATTTTACTGCGTTTTAGCGTTTTGACTTCCATATCCATGATTTCCATTGGTTCTTCGAAGAAACGCAACTGTTCATTGATGTAAAGTTCCTCAAGTTTGTGTCTAGCGTTGTGACCGGTCTTCTAGACATTTCTTCAAGTTTGATATGTGAAAGACGTTGTGTACACAACTAAGTCCTTTGGGTAGGTCCAGTTGATATGCTACTGGACCAATCCTCTTCACTATCTTGAATGGTCCAACATAACGAGGATTCAGTTTGCCCCGTTTCCCAAAACGAATAACACCCTTCAAAGGTGAGACTTTTAACAAGACCATATCCCCTACTTGAAATTATAACGGTTTACGACGCTTATCAGCGTAGCTCATTTGACGGTCACGAGCTGCTGCCATACGGTTTCTAATTTGAATGATTTTCTCAGAAATTTCAAGTACGAGTTCAGGACCTGTAAGTTGACTATCCCCAACATCGGCCCAACAAATAAGAGAATGGCATTTCCGTCCATATAGTGCTTTGAATAGAGCTGCCTTGATTCTAGTGTGATAACTGTTTTTGTAGGAGAACTCCACCAACGGTATGTGAGATTCCTAAGTGTTACCGAAATCAATCACACACGCTCATAGCATATCCTCCAGGGTTTGAATAGTACATTCTGTCTGGCCATCAGTTTGAGGATGGTATGTTGTGCTCATATCTAGATGCGTGCCTAAAGCTTTATGTAACGATTGCCAGAAACGAGAGGTGAATCGTGCATCATGATCCGAAATGATAGAGATTGGCACCCCATGCCGAGAGACTACTTCTTTCAAGTAAATACGAGTAAGCTTCTCCATTTTGTCGGTTTCCTTGATTGCTAAGAAGTGAGCGGACTTTGTTAAACGATCAACGATTACCCAAATGGTATCACATCCGGTAGGAGTTCCTGGTAACTTTGTGATAAAGTCCATGGATATCTGCTCCCATTTCTACATGGGAATCTCTAGTTGTTGGAGAAGACCAGAAGGCTTTTGATATTAAACTTTGACCTTCGCGCAAGTCAGGCACTTGCTCACATAGGTGGCTATATCGGCCTTCATGTTTGGCCACCAATACAGCACCTTTAGATCCTGATACATCTTGTCAGAACCAAGATGAATAGAGTAACAAGATTTATGAGCCTCATCCATGACTAGTTCCCTTAAGTTTCCGAATACTGGAACCCATATTCGCTTGGCGAAGTAGTCAATACCGTCAGATTTGACCTCAAGTTGTGCTTCCATACCGCGCGTACCTTCCAGCGGTAGGTTCTCCTTTTCTAAGGCTTCGAGTTGAGCACTACGGATTTTGTCTGGTAGTCCGGGGGTGAAAAGTAAGTTGTAATGCTCAAACTCGTTTGGGCTTGGTTTCCTTTCGACTTAGGGCATCAGCTACAACATTAGCCTTTCCCGGATGATACCGGATCGAGCAGTCATAATCATTCAAGAGCTCGACCCAACGACGCTGTCTCATGTTCAGCTCTTTCTGCTCGAAGATATGTTGAAGACTCTTGTGGTCGGTGTAGATGGTGCATTTGGCACCGTACAAGTAGTGTCTCCATATCTTAAGTGCGAAAACTACAGCTCCCAGCTCTAGGTCATGAGTGGTGTAGTTTTTCCCGTTAATCTTTAGTTGACGTGAAGCGTATGCAATCACCTTTTCTCGTTGCATTAATACACAACCCAGACCCTGAATGGATGCATCGTAATACACCACAAAATCATCCGTTCCCTCCGAAAGAGCTAGAATAGGTGCACTGCAAAGTTTCTGTTTAAGGAGTTGAAATGCTGACTCCTGGTTATCGCCCCATTTATAGGCTTTACCCTTTTGAGTTAAGGCAGTGAGAGGTTGTTTAATCTTAGAGAATACCTCGATGAACAGACGATAATAACCAGCCAATCCCAGAAATTGTCGCACCTCAGTCGGAGTCGTCTGTGCTGCCCAATTCTTAATGGATTCTATCTTTGATGGATCGACATGTATTCCCTTCTCGTTAACCACATGTCCTATGAATTGAACTTCCAGGATCTAGAATTCACACTTGGAAAATTTAGCATACAGCTTCTCCCTTTTAAGTAATTCCAGAATTAAGCGTAGATGTTCCTCAATGTTCTTGGAATAAATGAGAATGTAGTCGATGAAAACGATGACAAATTAATCAAGGTATTGCTTGCACACATTATTCATGAGGTCCATGAACATCGCGGGTGTGTTGGTTAATCCAAAAGGCATGACCATAAACTCATAGTGGTCGTACCTTGTCCTGAAAGCAGTCTTAGAGATATACGCATCTCGGACTCTCAATTGATGGTAACCGGACCTAAGGTATATTTTGGAATAGAAGCTTGATCCTTGGAGTTGGTCAAAGAGATCATCTATACGAGGCAAAGGATAACGATTCTTGATTGTCAGTTTATTTAGTTCACGATAGTCGATACACATACGGAAAGTCCCGTCCTTCTTCTTGACAAACAGAACTGGAGCTCCCCATGGCGATGAGCTAGGTTGGGTGAAACCATTATCCAACAATTCCTGTAACTGAGTAGATAGCTCTTACAATTCACTAGGTGCTAATCTGTAAGGTGCCCGAGCGATCGGTGCCGCTCCGGGTGCTATGTCGATTTGGAATTCAACTTGACAGTGTGGTGGCAGACCAGGCAAGTCTTCGGGAAACACTTCTAGAAAATCACGAACGATGGGAGTATCATCAATTTTCTTCTCTTTTGATGGTTGCTCGGCAACGAGTGCTAGAATAGCTGTATGACCTTTACGCAGGCACTTCTGCGCTTTCATGAATGATATGATGCCTACGACTGCACCACTCTTTTCGCCTTGAGCGGAAAGCATTTCTCCACTAGGGAGAGGAATGCGAACAATTTTCTCACGACAGATAATTTCATCTTAGATTTTAGATAACCAATACATACCAATAATTACATCAAAACTACCAAGTGTGACTTGCATAAGGTCAATATCAAGTATATGACTAGCCAGCTCAAGCTTACAACCCTTAAGAATGTGGTTTGCTTTAATTATTTGGCCATCAGCTATCTCTATTATATACTTAGTTTCTAACAGAGTTGGAGTTCATTTTATCATATCACTAAGCTTCTTAGATATAAAACACCTATCGGCACTCGTATCAAATAGAACAGAAGCGAAGTAATTGTTTAAGAGAAACTTACCGCTAACCACTTTATGATCATATCATTCTTCTCCAGATCCTAATACGAAGGCTCGTCCCTTTGCACCATTCCCTCCATTATTGGCATTATTGCCACCGTTGTTGTTACCTTGATTGTTGTTGTTACCTTGATTGTTGTTGTTACCATTGTTGCCCTGATTATTTCCGTTACCGTTACCATTTCCATTACCACCCTTCGACTGAGGAAAATGCCTTTGAATATGTCCCTCCTTATGCACTGAAAACATCCTCTTGTGGACCCTTGCGGACGGAATGGTTGCTTGTTCTGAAGATTAACTCTACAATCTTTTGTAGCGTGGCCCATCTTACGACACCGTTGACAATGGTTACAAGCACCGACATGGTGGTAGTTGCACTTGTTGCACTTGGGGACTCTTCCCACATAACCACCTTGATTTTGACCTGAAGAGGTCGTTTGATTAAAGTTTTTAGCATGTTCAAACTTTCGCTGCTGCTGCTGGGGTTGATTAAATCGGGGTCCCTTGTAGTGAGAGTTGGAGTTGTGATCAAACTTGTGCTTATGATTGTCGGTAGCTGTAGAAATCGAACCCCTCGGGAGTAGAGTCCCTTGAGTTACAGGAATTATTGGATAAAGGTTTCATCCGACCTAGCTCATCGCATGAGGAGCTCCAGTCCTGTTTGTCAAGAAGAAGGACAGGACATTCCGTATGTGTATCGACTACCGTGAACTGAATAAAGTCACAATCAAGAATCGTTATCATTGCCTCGTATAGATGATCTCTTTGACCAACTCCAAGGATCAAGCTTTTATTCCAAAATATATCTTTGGTCCGGTTATCATCAATTGAGAGTCCGAGATGAGGATATCTCTAACACTACTTTCAGGACAAGGTACGACCACTATGAATTTATGGTCATGCCTTTCGGATTAACCAACGCACCTGCGGTGTTCATGGACCTCATGAACTGTTTGTGTAAACCATACCTTGATCAATTTGTCATCGTTTTCATCGACGACATTCTCATTTATTCCAAGAACAAGGATGAACACGAGGAACATCTACGCTTAATTCTGGAATTACTTAAGCAGGAGCAGCTATATGCTAAGTTTTCCAAGTGTGAATTCTGGATCCAGGAAGTTCAATTCTTAGGACATGTGGTTAATGAGAAGGGAATACATGTCGATCCATCAAATATAGAAGCCATCAAGAATTGGGCAGCACCGACGACTCCCACTGAGGTGTGATAATTTCTGGGATTGGCCGGTTCTTATCGTCGGTTCATCGAGGGATTCTCTAATATTTGGCTATCAGCTATTTCAATTATTTGGCCATCTTCTAATAGAGTTGGAGTTCCTTTTATCATATCACTAAGCTTCTTAGATATGAAACTCCTATCAACACCGGTATCAAATAGGACAGAAGCAAAGTATTTGTTTAAGAGAAACTTACCGGTGACCACATTATGATCTTAACTAACGAAGTTTTACCGTTTGGGAAGTGACAAACTAGGATCTCAGTCATCAATTACATTGAACGACACTATATGGGACATAATTATAATATCACAAAAGTTCAGAGTTAAATGTGGAAGCGTAAAAAGAAAGTAAACGCGCAAAAAAAGCACCTAAGTCTAACAATCACGGAAACATAATAAATGATCAGTAGATTGACAATTATTGAATACATCATGTTGACACCATGCATCCCCTAACGTGCACCTGTGCCTTAGCTTAACGTCCTGAGAAAACATGTAAGAAAAGTGTCAACACAAGGTTGGTGAGTTCACAGGTTTCAGTTTGTAACAAAGTTTAACACATTAATGTACATTCAATATACAAATCAACAGGTAGCTAACCCATATACATGTTAACTAATGCGCTCGCAACCGAAAGCTGACTGTTTATGTTTTTGCCTCCCACCAGGCCTATCAACCCGTTCGACCTCCAATCGAGTTAGCGTGACTAACGCCGGTGAGGTTTGTCAAACCCAGTAGTACTACTCAAATTACACCGCTATGTTCATATTAACGGTCCGCTGTGAGGACTTATGTCACACCCCGACCGATGGCGGAATCATCGGGGCGGGACATGTAGACTGTTCATAAGCACAAGGTTGACTAGATTGAATATATTAAACATCAAATTTCATAAACATGTAGTCCAAACACAACAAAATCCAAGATAGAACAAAATTGAAATACATAGAGTTCTTTTATTTAATTTAACTAAGTCCAAGCCTATGTGTAGCACATCTTGATCAATCTCACACATTAGAACCTGAAACATGAATAAAATAAAGTCAACTAAAAAGTTGGTGAGTATAACACAGGTTTATATAGATAGCATATAGTTTGTAAAACAAATCCTTACATAACATGATAAATAAGGCATTTATGGGGAGCAGCTATTGTGTAACCATGTACAATCAAACCTTTGTAACTAGCATGCAAAATTGTGTTGTCGGTATCAATCACCCCAATCTGGGTGGGTTTGTCAGACTCAATAGATCTATCATTGAAAACCGTCGGCTTGAATAGTTAATGATTGCACATAATCGCATACAAAGGTTAGCACACCTAGCACTCGGGCATAAAGCTCAAATTGCACACATGAATGTAAATAGGATTTGTACTTGTGTTGTTTGTGTAAATGTAAACATGTAATTTGAATAGTGTTCATGTTTCACCCCAAAAATGTAAAAGAGTAAAAGGGGCTATGCATACTCACTTGGTTTGAAGGCGTAGCTAACAAAGATACTAGATAGAATAAAGATCCTTGAAATGCACAAGTTAACCTAAAGTGTAATGTATATGGTATTAATAGGGTGCACCAAGTTTAAGTCTAGAGTTGCATTTGGACTTGTGTAAAAAGGTCATTGATTTGTAAATGGGAGGTATTGAAGAAAATGTATAAAGTTTGAAAGAATATTTTTAGAACATTTTGATTAAGGTTTGGGTTTGAATAATTAAATAAGTAATGTAAATAATTATTGTTTATGAAAATATTATAAGTGTTAAATGAAATTAGGTGTAAATAAATAATTGTCTTTGATTAAACATAAAGTAAATAAATAATCATTATTTTATTTATTTATTTATAAAGGGTAACTTAATCATTTAAATACTTTTTAAATGAAAGGTTTAGTAATAATTGTAAATTTAATTTTATAAACTTTAAATAACTATTTTTCTATTTATTAGATATTTGTTCTTTCTAAATAGGATTAAATGCAATTTTATAAAAATCAACTATTTTTATTTTGTAATTTAATCAGAATATTTATTGTTTGAAAAATATATAAAATTTATAATTCTGCCAAGAATTTAACTCACACACGACCGTGCCTGGGAAGGGCATGATCGTGCTCGAACCACGGGCGCGACCTGGCTAGTCAGGGCGCGACCGTGTTGATCAAACAGACTGCACAATTTGTTTGTCTCTAGGCACGATCGTGTTATGGACTAGGCACGACCGTGTCTAGGGTTTTGAGGCATAACCAAGTCTAGCCAAAGGCATGACAAGGTCCGAGTGTGTGAGGCACGACCGCGCTGGTATTTGACGCGACCGTGTCTCATGAAGCACGACCGCGCTAGAATACTAGCGCGACCGTGTCTGTCCCAAAACAGAAACGATTTGGCTAATTCTTATATTGTTAATGTTGGAATCCATGGGGCTTTCACCCATTAGATCATCACGAGTCTTTCTGTATAAATTAATTGTATTTAAAACGTGTCTAATGTTCGTTTCGATTAAATCATTTTTAACGAAAATGTGGATTCGGGTTCGTGGTGATTTCCATAATGAAAGCCCAAATTGACATGGGGCTTTTGATCTAAAGACTAAATCGATAGAGGACAAGGTTTCAATTACCCGGAAAGGACGACAGATGGATAGCGTTCGATAGAAATGAGTTTCGGCGACGACGAGAGTGGCTTCCGGCGTCTTCTGCTGCGATTCCGGCTAAACCAGAGAGTCTAGGAGCTTTAGGGAGAATCGAGTAGCGTGACACTGCTGCTTGATTGAGAGAATTCGGATCGCAAGGAGGTTTTGTGTTTTCTTTGAAATGCTTGAGAGAATTTTTGAGATTAATTGGATTAATCTAAGACGTTTGTTGTAATTGGAAGTGTCATTGCTTTCGTTAATGGTAATGAGGTGTAAATCGGTTACGGAAACTCAATGATCGGGTGATTAAAACTGTATTTACGTTTCAACTGGTACTAGGCGACCGTGCCCAATTGAGGCGCGACCGTGCCTAGGCACCGGGCGCGAACGTTCCAAAGCTGGTCACGCGACCGTGCCAAAGCACTCGGTGCGACCGTGCCAGAACGAGGCGCGACCGTGCCTATTAGGGTTTCTTGTAAATTTTCAACATCAGACCTTGTAACTTTGGTCTTTGACATATTTGTATAATTAGATACTTATGTAGTGTTTTAGTAGGTTATAACCGTGTAAAATTTTAGGGTTAACATTGAAATATAGTATTTAATTGGTGGTACGAATAGAACAAAACAGTGCACTAGAATTTGGTTTGAAATGCATTACATTGAATTTGAAATACGGATACTAAAAATCAGAAATGTTACAGTCTCCCCATGTTGAGGGAATTTCGTCCCGAAATTTAGCTAGAGGAAACTACGGCATCAGTGAAAAGATGGGGGCACTTGAGCTTCATTTGGTCCTCTCGTTCCCAAGTGAATTTAGGACCACGCTTAGACTCCCAACGAACTTTGACAATAGGAATACGACTTCGCTTGAGTTGCTTGATTTCACGATCCATAATTTCTACCGGTTTCTCAACAAAGTGCATCGTTTCATCAATGCGCACGTCATCAAGTGGTATATGGAGATTTTCATCAGCGAGACATTTCTTCAGATTAGATACGTGAAATGTAGAATGCACATTGCCAAGAGATGGAGGTAACTCAAGTTTGTAAGCCACTTTCCCAATCCTTTCAAGGATTTTGAATGGACCAACATAGCGAGGGGCTAACTTGCCTTTCTTTCCAAAGCAGATCACACCCTTCCACGGGGACACTTTAAGAAGAACAAGGTCACCGACTTGGAATTCCAAGGGTTTTCGTCGTTTATCGGCATAACTCTTTTGCCGACTTCTCGCTGTTCGGATGTTGTCACGGATTTGAATAATCTTGTCGGATATTTCTTGAATTAGCTCGGGACCGGTGATTTGTGCTTCACCAATCTCGTTCCAGCAGATAGGAGAACGAAACTTGCGACCATAGAGAGCTTCGAATGGAACCATGTTGATACTTGTGTGGTAGCTATTATTGTAAGAGAATTCGATGAAGGATAAATGTGAATCCCAATTTCCACCAAAATCGATTACACAGGCTCTAAGCATGTCTTCAAGCGTTTGGATTGTCCGTTCGGTTTGACCATCAGTTTGGGGATGGTAAGCCGTGCTCAAATCCAATCGTGTGCCAAGAGCGGTTTGGAGAGATTGCCAAAATTGAGAAGTGAACCAGGCATCTCGATCGGATATTATGTTCAAGGGAACACCATGACGGCTCACAATTTCATCAATGTAAATTCGGGCTAGTTTCTTGTCACACCCCAACCGACGGCGGAATCATCGGGGCGGGACATGTAGACTGTTCATGAGCTCAAGGTTGACTAAATTGTAATATGTTAAATCCATTTCCATTCAAACAAACATTAATCAAATTCAAAGTACATAATGAAATACAATTTGTTTTTGAATTAAGATTAACTAGGTCCAAAGCCTATGTGTAGCATGTCTTGATCAAACTCATATGAAAGCACCTGAAACATGAATAAAATAAGGTCAACTAAAAAGTTGGTGAGTATAACACAGGTTTGTATATAGGTAGCATATAATTTGTAAACCAAATCCTTTACATAACATGATAAATAGGGCATTTATGGGGGGCAGCTATTGTGTAACCAAGTACAATCAAACCTTTGTAACTAGCATGCAAAAATTGTGTTGTCGGTTTCAATCACCGCGCACCTGGGTGGGTTTGTCAGACTCAATAGATCTATCATTGAAAACCGTCGGGTTGAAAAGTTAATGATTGCACATAATCGCATACAAAAGGTTAGCACACCTAGCCCTCGGGCATAAAGCTCAAATTGCACACATGAATGTAAATAGGATTTGTACTTATCTTGTTTGCGTAAATGTAAACATGTAAGTTGAATAGTGTTCATGTTTCACCCCAAAAATGTAAAAGAGTAAAAGGGGCTATGTATACTCACTTGATTCGAAGGCGTAGCTAACACGAGATACTAGAAAGTAATGTGATCCTTGTATCGCACAACGTTAACCTAGAGTGTAATGTATATTGCATTAATAATGCAAAATAGTCTAAGTCTAAGTCAAAGGTTGAATTGGATAAAGGTAGTGATTGGTACTTGAAAGTATTGTATAAAACGGAAGATTTGAAATGAATATTTTTACAACATTTTGAATAAGGTTTGAGTTTGGAATAATTAAATAAGTAAATTAATTAATTATTGTTTATGAGAATAATGTAAGTATTAGATGTAATTAAGTATAACTAAATAAATATTTTTTGTTTAATTATAAATCAAATAAGTAATTATTACCTTATTTTTCTATTTATAAAATGTAACTTGGACATTAAAATATTATTTAAGTGTAGGGTTTATAATTAAAGGTTGAAACTTTAATTAAATAATTTCCATTTATTTTAAGATTAAATACTTGATCTTTTTAAATAAAGATAATACGTATTTTTATAAATTCAACTATTTTTTATTTTGAAAATTAACTTGAAATACTAATTGTTTAAAAATATAGAAATTTTAAGGATTCTGTGAACACACACGACCGTGCCTAGGCAGGGCATGATCGTGCTCGGGTCACGGGCGCGACCGCGTTAGTCTGGGCGCGACTGTGTTGATCAACAGAGGACATAGCTAGACAAATCACTTGGCACGACCGTGCCTTGTATAGGCACGACCGTGTCTATGCTTCAGGGGCACGACCAAGTCTAGCCAACGAGCATGACTGGGTCTGAGCAGGAGGCACGACCGCGCAGGAAGTCGGCACGATCGCGTCTCCTGAGGCATGACCGCGCTAGACGATTAGCGCGACCGTGTTTCTTTCAAAACAGGGACGAATTGATTGATTCTTATATTTATAGTGCTGGAATTTATAGGGCTTTCATTCACAAGGTTATTACGAATCTGTTGGTGTAGATTAATTGTGTTTAAAACATGTTTAGAACCAGATTCGATTAAACTCTTTTGAATGAAAATATGGTTTCGGGTTCGAGTAGATTTCGATATTGAATGCCCAAATTAGATTGGGGATTTTGATCTATAGAATAAATAGAAGGTTTAGAAGGTTTCAATTACCCTGTACGACGATGGATTGGTAGCTTACGGTAGAAAGGAGTTCCGGCGTGACGAATTTTGTCTCCGGCGTCTCCTGCTGCAATTCCGGCTCAACTAGTGTACTCGTGAGTTTCAGTGAGGATCGTGTGATGTTTATCGTTTGTTTACTTGAGAGAATATGGATCGAAAGGAAGAAATTTGTGGTTTCGTTTAGTTTTCTTGAGATGAATCGGTTCCAAATGATAATGGTTGTAATTGGCAGTGTAATTGTCTTTGTTAATGGATATTAAGTGGAAATCAGTTACGGGAAACCAACGATCGGGCGATTAAAGCTGTAGTTACGTTTTCTCAGACATGAGGCGCGACCGTGTCAACAATAGACGCTACCGTGCCAGACGAGGCGCGACCGTGCCAACATGAGGCGCGACCGTGCCTACTAGGGTTTCTGGTTATTTACAATATCAGCCCTTGCAACTTCAGCTTTGACAGAATTAGCTTGGTTAGGATTTAACAGAACACCTAACGGGATTACTAACTGAGTTAACTCTAGGAGGTGTTACCATGTGATTTGAGTTCTAAAACTTTGAATTAAAGTATGATCGGCTAACAATTTAGTGAGGCGTAGGTTTGAACAAGTATAGGCTCTAGCATTGTATTGTTATTAAAATAAGTTAGAATAGGGTCGGAAAATCTGGAATGTTACAGTCTCCCCATGTTAAGGGAATTTCGTCCCGAAATTTAACTAATGGAGGCTGCAAAAAAAAAAAAATCAAGAAAGAGGAGGGAGTTTTGGGTTCTCGGGTAGTTTTGAGTGTTGGATTCTAGGGTGTGTAACCATTGACATGACTTAAGCCTGATACTTTGAATATGAAGAGTGATAATAAATTTTGTTTTGAAATGAAGATTGTCAAATAAAAATTTGAATTCTAAATGTGAGATGTGTTACTTGGAATTGATTTGATGGGATTTGATATTTAGAGTTTGTGTAAGATATAGTCTAATATGTTCTAAATTGTTAGTGGGTAAGAGATTTCATAACCATTGGTCTGGGTCAAAACCTCACGTGACACGAACAACGCTACTTATGATAATATGATAGGACACTTATATATAGGAAGTACCATCGGCGTATCCACCATGCCCTTGTCATATTACATCAGTTTCGTTGTTACATATCATGATAAGTTTTAGGTCATAACACACGACAAAATTTCACTATAGTTTCCATGCGCTGATTTTTATAATTCCGTGTGCACCCGTAATTATTTAAATCATCGTATGGTCCGTATAGATTTGTTTCGTTGTGTGCAGGTAAGGGGGCATAATTTCACTATGATCACGTCTATTGTTTACACATAAAAAGTCGTTAACAAGTAACTATGTCCCTAATCAGGTCAGTTCGCAACTAAAGAGTAGTAAAGTAGTAACACTTAAAGTTTCTTTGTTTGCTCGTGTTTGAACAAGAATACGTCAAACCCCGAGTCGTTTCAATGTATTATGGTCTTCAACTTTGGTGTATAAAGTGCATGACCATGTCTTGTGTAGAATGTAATCAATCCATTGTAATAATTGTAAGCAAATTTTTGTTTCGAGTATATAGTAAGCACACAAGTCTCATGTATGATCTAGTGTCACGTAGCTCGTAATCAAATAAGTCTCATATATAGCGTAAATAATTAAGCGTCTTGTATTTTGTAAGTCAATGAACTCTGATATGTAATGTAAACAACATAGTATTTTGTGTATAGTAGGAAATGAATTTATGTAGAGTATTGGCAACTTAGCATCATGTATATTGTACAATGTGCACATCTTAGTGTAATTTACTTCGTAACCAAATAAGTTTCATGTATAGTATGGTCAATCTAGAATTATGTATCAATGAAGCAATTCTTATGTATCATGTATATTGCAAACAACTAAGTTTCGTGTATCATGTGTTCAATCCAGTAGCATGTGTATTGCAAATAAACGTGTTTCGTGCATTACGTAATCAATCGAGTAAGTTGTGATTTGTAGGCAACTAGTTTCATGTATCATGTAATTTGTGTAGCATTGGATATATTGAGAATATTTGAGTTTCATGTACCATGTGGTTGCGTTGGATATATTATGAACGTGTATACGTAAGTATTGAACTTCGCGTGCGATGTATATTAACGGGTTTCGCATGTGTTCGAGTGTTGCGGACAAACGTGTTGTTTGGCGTTCTTGCATAATGTGGTAGTTGGGTTCGAATCCTCAAATCTCGTTGAGGTTGGTGGGAAAGGTTAACGTCTATGCGGTATGGATCGTCTCTTGAAGCGACAAGTGAAAAGTAATGAGGAAGTTCTGAAAACGTTCGGGGAAATGTGTTTACAAATACGGATCTTTGTTTGAAATTTTAAAGTGGTAAGTCATCCTTGATTGTAGATATATAACGTAGTGAATCCATTGAGTCACATAATTCAAATAAATAGACAATTTATGGGAAAAATATGTTAATTTAAATTTTCAGTTATTTAATAAGAGAATATTTTTAAGCGAAATTATTGGCTAAACAATTAGTCGTATATTAATTTAGCCAGGGTTTAGAAATATTTACTTAAACGAGGAAAACCATAATTATTTATCAATTCGAAATAATATATATATATATATATATATATATAAAATCAGTTGTAGTAACTTTCCTTATCAGGTGAAAAGTTTTATGGAAAATTTATGTTTTTGATATTATCTAAAAGTTTGATAAACATTTTGTTTGAACGAAATAACGAGGTTTGTTTAAATCAAATAATTGAATGATTTGTTTACGAAGGAGATTGTTCGTAGTGTACTAAATTGTGGTGAATGGGAAAGATAATACTTGGAGAATTTTGATGAAAATATGATTGGTGTAATTCACACTCAACGTATTGAATTTATGAATAATAACTTTGGAAAATATAGAATTTAGTAATGCTAAAATGTATTCAAAACACAGGGAAATGGTTCTCAAACTGAAATAAATAAGAAAAATAATCCTGTTAACGCCTCCTTTAGTTTTCCACTAGAAGGAGAATAATTCCCAAGGCGAGCACCGCTTCGAGGATGGAGATTAATTCCTTTTGGTATCCTAATTGGTTTGCTAGGCTATTCCTTGTCCTTGCAAGTCGTGCATTAACCCTTGCTCCATTCTTTGCCTCTCAAATTCTGAGGTCCTTACATATTGGTGCGTGTCATTGATTGGAAATTCGATAGTACTAGTGAGTGCCATGATATGCCCTACTCAAGGATTTGAGTAATATGGGTCGGGCATTAGATATGGGTCTCTTAGTGGGAGTGGTAGTTGATTGTGGGGATGGGGTGTCTGATACGGGTTTCTGGGCGCGGCTGATCCAGGTGTTCGAAGTCTTGGGCCGGTGTTCCTAATCCAATCTACCCTTACATCAAACCTTGATCTAGCAGCTGCGGGTGTTGGTGATCGATGTACGGGTGATCTAGTGTCTTCTTCCCAATCAGACTCTTCTTCGGGATGGCATACCGGGGAGGTAAGAGAGTAGGAGTCCATACTTAGCAGGAAAACAATGGAAAGGTTGTAAGCGATAATAAAATACTGAGTGTCAAATGTAGGAGTTCTCATAGGTTTAGAGTTTGACTAGTCATAACCCCGAACCTTCACAATGGTATTTTAAAAATACACTTGACCTATAAGCAATGCATCCCTGAAGAGAATTCCCAGGAAAGAGGGGTGGGTCACTAGGACACACTTAAGTACCCTATCTTTCCTTAGCCAGAATCCCTCATGGGCCTACACACTCTTCCAGCCATCATGTATTAATAACACTATTCTTGGGCTCATGGTCATGATGAGAATTGTTGTGAACTGGGCCTTGTGGCCCGAAAGTAAGGTTTATGCATTTCAGTGGGCTTTTGCTTCTTGGAGTATAGATTGACTGCTTAGTTTATTATTGATGGACATTAGGCCCAATAGTTTTAAAAAAATTTGTTGTTTAAAAGAGGTGTGGTATTATGTATGTGAGTTTAGGGGGTGCATGAATAACTAAGTGTGTATGAGTGTGTGAGGAAACTTAGAATAGCACTTTTAAATAAGTTAAATAGGTAGCAAAGAATAGGAGAAAAAGTGGGCAGGTAATGTGACACATAGATTATTAAGTATTGTATCATATGATGTAGTTATATAGTATAACATGTAAGAATATTCACATAAAAATAATCATATAGCACGTAGATAGTAATGAGTGTAAGCACAAAAGTTATCAAGTAGTGTGACACATAAGTCATTATGTATTGTATCACGTAGTGTAAATACTTATGATAGCATGTAAAAATATTTACACAAGAACTAATAATGTAACATGTAGTAGCATGGGATTGTATGGGTGTCCTAAAGTTATAGTCTAGGTCAAGAGTGTCTAATAACCTAATTCCCTATAACCAAGGCTCTGATACCAATCTGTCACACCCCAACCGACGGCGGAATCATCGGGGCGGGACATGTAGACTGTTAATGAGCTCAAGGTTGACTAAATTGTAATATGTTAAATCCATTTCCATTCAAACAAACATGAATCAAATTCAAAGTACATAATGAAATACAATTTGTTTTTGAATTAAGATTAACTAGGTCCAAAGCCTATGTGTAGCATGTCTTGATCAAACTCATATGAAAGCACCTGAAAAATGAATAAAATAAGGTCAACTAAAAAGTTGGTGAGTATAACACAGGTTTGTATATAGGTAGCATATAATTTGTAAACCAAATCCTTTACATAACATGATAAATAAGGCATTTATGGGGAGCAGCTATTGTGTAACCAAGTACAATCAAACCTTTGTAACTAGCATGCAAAAATTGTGTTGTCGGTTTCAATCACCGCGCACCTTGGTGGGTTTGTCAGACTCAATAGATCTATCAATGAAAATCGTCGGCTTGAAAAGTTAATGATTGCACATAATCGCATACAAAAGGTTAGCACACCTAGCCCTCGGGCATAAAGCTCAAATTGCACACATGAATGTAAATAGGATTTGTACTTGTGTTGTTTGCGTAAATGTAAACATGTAAGTTGAATAGTGTTCATGTTTCACCCCAAAAATGTAAAAGAGTAAAAGGGGCTATGTATACTCACTTGATTCGAAGGCGTAGCTAACACGAGATACTAGAAAGTAATGTGATCCTTGTATCGCACAACGTTAACCTAGAGTGTAATGTATATTGCATTAATAATGCACAATAGTCTAAGTCTAAGGTTGAATTGGATAAAGTTAGTGATTGGTACATGAAAGTATTGTATAAAACGGAAGATTTGAAATGAATATTTTTACAACATTTTGAATAAGGTTTGAGTTTGGAATAATTAAATAAGTAAATTAATTAATTATTGTTTATGAGAATAATGTAAGTATTAGATGTAATTAAGTATAACTAAATAAATATTTTTTGTTTAATTATAAATCAAATAAGTAATTATTATCTTATTCATCTATTTATAAAATGTAACTTAGACATTAAAATATTATTTAAGTGTAGGGTTTATAATTAAAGGTTGAAACTTTAATTAAATAATTTCCATTTATTTTAAGATTAAATACTTGATCTTTTTAAATAAAGATAATACGCATTTTTATAAATTCAACTATTTTTATTTTGAAAATTAACTTGAAATACTAACTGTTTAAAAATATAGAAATTTTAAAGATTCTGTGAACACACACGACCGTGCCTAGGCAGGGCACGATCGTGCTCGGGTCACGGGCGCGACCGCGTTGGTCAGGGCGTGACTGTGTTGATCAACAGATGATATAGCTAGACAAATCACTTGGCACGACCGTGCCTTGTACAGGCACGACCGTGTCTATGCTTCAGGGGCACGACCAAGTCTAGCCAACGAGCAAGACTGGGTCTGAGCAGGAGGCACGACCGTGCTAGACGATTAGCGCGACCGTGTCTCTTTCAAAACAGGGACGAAATGATTGATTCTTATATTTATAGTGCTGGAATTTATAGGGCTTTCATTCACAAGGTTATTACGAATCTGTTGGTGTAGATTAATTGTGTTTAAAACATGTTTAGAACCGGATTCGATTAAACTCTTTTGAATGAAAATATGGTTTCGGGTTCGTGTAGATTTCGATATTGAATGCCCAAATTAGATTGGGGATTTTGATCTAAAGAATAAATAGAAGGTTTAGAAGGTTTCAATTACCCTGTACGACGATGGATTGGTAGCTTACGGTAGAAAGGAGTTCCGGCGTGAAGAATTTTGTCTCCGGCGTCTCCTGCTGCAATTCCGGCTCAACTAGTGTACTCGTGAGTTTCAGTGAGGATCGTGTGATGTTTATCGTTTGTTTACTTGAGAGAATATGGATCGAAAGGAAGAAATTTGTGGTTTCGTTTAGTTTTCTTGAGATGAATCGGTTCCAATTGATAATGGTTGTAATTGGCAGTGTAATTGTCTTTGTTAATGGATATTAAGTGGAAATCAGTTACGGGAAACCAACGATCGGGCGATTAAAGCTGCAGTTACGTTTTCTCAGACATGAGGCGCGACCGTGTCAACAATAGACGCGACCGTGCCAGACGAGGCGCGACCGTGCCAACATGAGGCGCGACCGTGCCTACTAAGGTTTCTGGTTATTTACAAAATCAGCCCTTGCAACTTCAGCTTTGACAGAATTAGCTTGGTTAGGATTTAACAGAACACCTAATGGGATTACTAACTGAGTTAACTCTAGGAGGTGTTACCATGTGATTTGAGTTCTAAAACTTTGAATTAAAGTATGATCGGCTAACAATTTAGTGAGGCGTAGGTTTGAACAAGTATAGGGTCTAGCATTGTATTGTTATTAAAATAAGTTAGAATAGGGTCGGAAAATCAGGAATGTTACATTTCTCAACCCGATAGTCTTCACGGATAGGCAAGAAATGAGCAGATTTGGTGAGACGATCAATAATCACCCAAATGCTATCATAATCACTCGAGGTGCGAGGGAGCTTGGTAATGAAATCCATAGCTAAGTTTTCCCATTTCCACACGGGAATTTCTGGTTGTTCAAGTAAACCAGAAGGACGTTGATGTTCGGCTTTGACTTTGGAGCAGGTTAAACATTTGGCAACATAAAGAGCAATGTCCTTTTTCATACCGGGCCACCAATATTGTTGGCGAAGATCTTGGTACATTTTATCCGCACCAGGATGAATAGAATAACGAGTCTTGTGAGCGTCGTTTATGAGAAATGTACGGAGATCATCGCGATCGGGAACCCAGATACGGTTCAAGTAATAAAGTAAGCCATTTGGTTTAGATTCAAGCAGAAGTTCAACACCACACGACATTTCCTCGTACATGTTACCCTTGGTGACTGAGACGTCTTGAGCTTCTAAGATGTGGTTTTGAGTGTCGTTTTGAATTCGAACACATTGAAGCATGACATGGTTCTTTCGACTCAAAGCGTCGGCTACAACATTCGCTTTGCCGGGATGGTAACGAATCTCGCAGTCATAGTCGTTAAGGAGTTCAACCCAACGTCGTTGCCTCATATTTAGTTCCTTTTGATTGAAGATATGTTGAAGACTTTTGTGGTCGGTGAACACCACACATTTTGTGCCATAGAGATAATGTCTCCAAATCTTTAATGCGAATACGACCGCACCCAACTCGAGATCGTGCTTCGTATAATTCTTCTCATGAATCTTAAGTTGTCGTGATGCGTAGGCAATTACTTTGCCTCGTTGCATAAGGACACAACCGAGACCTTGGTTAGAAGCATCACAGTAGACAACTAAATCATCATTCCCATCAGGGAGAGTCAAAATAGGAGCATTGCACAACTTTTGCTTAAGGGTTTGGAAAGCTTCTTCTTGCTTTGGTCCCCATTCATAAGTCTTACCCTTGTGGGTCAAAGCGGTAAGGGGGACAGCAATCTTAGAGAAGTTCGAGATGAAACGACGGTAATATCCCGCAAGACCAAGAAATGAACGAACTTCAGTGGGAGTCTTCGGGGTATTCCAATTCTTAACCGTCTCGATCTTAGCAGGGTCAACATGAATACCCTTGTCGTTGACGATATGACCAAGAAATTGAACTTCTTTTAACCAAAATTCACATTTGGAGAATTTGGCATATAGTTGTTCTTTCTTCAAGAGATCCAAAACCAATCTAAGATGTTGCTCATGATCGGCTTTAGTCTTGGAATAGATTAAGATGTCATCGATGAAAACTATCACGAACTTATCGAGGTACGGTTTGCACACACGATTCATGAGATCCATGAAAACTGCGGGTGCATTGGTTAGTCCAAAAGGCATAAGCATGAACTCGTAATGACCATACCTTGTTCGGAAGACAGTCTTTGGAATATCGTCTTCTTGCACACGGAGTTGGTGATAACTAGATCGAAGATAAATCATTGAGAAGCAAGTAGAACCTTGAAGTTGATCAAAGAGGTCATCAATTCTAGGCAAAGGATAACGGTTTTTGATAGTAAGGTTGTTGAGTTCGCGGTAGTCAATACACATGCGAAATGATCCATCCTTCTTTTTGACGAATAAGACGGGTGCACCCCACGGTGAATGACTTGGATGAATGAATCCTTTGTCGGAGAGCTCTTGAAGTTGACTTGCAAGTTCTTGCATTTCAGAAGGTGCAAGACGGTATGGAGCTCTAGCCACGGGGTTAGCTCCGGGCACAAGATCAATGCGAAATTCTACTTGACGAACGGGTGGAAGGCCGGATAAGTCTTCGGGGAATACTTCAGGAAAATCTCGGATAATGGGGATATCTTGAATACTCTTCTTTTTAACATCCTTTTGAACGATATGGGCCAAAAAGGCCACGTACTTCTTTCGTAAGTACTTTTGAGCAGTAGTGCATGACATTAATTTAAGCCCTTTGCAAGGCTTTTCACCAAAGACTCTCAATGTTTCTCCCGATGGTAGAGGTATTCGGATGCACTTATCGAAACAGACGACTTCGGCATGATGATTTGATAGCCAATCGATGCCTATGATGATATCAAAACTTCCTAGTGGCATTGGAACAAGGTTGATTGGGAATGTATGTTCATTAAGTTCTAGAGAACAGTCGTAGATAATAGACTCGATTATAAGTGAATCACCATTTTCTATTTCGACGGTAAAGGTTTTCTCTAATTGGGATCGTGTCTTTGCAAGTAAAGGTTCAAAGTTAAGTGACACGAAACTCTTATTGGCACCGGTATCAAATAAAATGGAGGCATATTGACTATTAACAAGGAACGTACCATTGACCACGTCATTGTTGGCTTAGGCTTCATTGGCGTTTATGTTGAAAGCACGCCCACGAGCTCCACCTTGTCTAGCATTGACTAACTTTGGGCATTGATCACGAAAATGGTTCGGGTTGCCACACTCATAACATGCTCGCCCATTTTGCAATTGTGGGTACACCTTCATTAGCCACTTAGGTGTTGGTTTGGTTTGGTAGGTTTACTTGGCCCGCAAGAGCTTTGGCCCTACAAACATTAACTGTATGGCCATATTTTCCACAATAAGTACAAAGGCGACATGGGATGCCTTGGGGATGATGGTAGTTGCAGGTGGCACAAAGTGGGTAGATTCCAACATATGGCTTTTTGGCCGGTGTTTGAACCATAGGTGCAGCTTGGTTAACAGGAATAGCAGGAGTGACCACATCATAGTTTCTAGTCTTCCTTTTCCTATTATTGCGGGAGGGTTCAGTTGTGGCTTCTTTTTTGTGGGTAGGAGGGGTTATAGTGTCAAAAACTTTCTTGATGCCCTTTTTAGTAAGAGTCCCCGCCTTCACATGATTATCGGTTAAGGTAGCGGACAAACGGATGGCATCTTCAAGTGTTGCGGGATTCCTTCCTAGGACAGTATCTTGAATTTGTCTAGGTAGTCGCCCAATATACTTTTCAATGCAGTGGGACAGAGGAGTGACCATGTGGGGTACAAGAAGACTCAACTCATGGAACCGAGTCGTATACGCCAAGTTTTCACCACTATCTTGGGCAAGATCCCAAAATTAGGCTTCAAGTTTCTTCACTTCATTTCGAGGACAGAATTCCTCGGTCATTAGCCTTTTAACCTCATCCCAAGGTAAGGCCATCGCCACATCCACACCTCGATTTCGCTTCTCCTCATTTCACCACGTGAGTGCCCATTTTTGTAGGACACTCGTGGCATGACGAACACGAAGGTTGTCGGGGCAGTCACTATTGAGAAAGGTATTCTTAATGCTTTCGAACCATTGAAGGAGTCCGGTAGCTCCTTCGGTACCATAGAACTTGAGGGGATTACACGAGTTCAAATGCTTGAAGGTGCATTGAGATGGGTTGTTACCACCATTTCCACCATTACCAGCATTACCACTATTACTACCATTTCCACCATTGTTACCATTGGTGGCACTATTAACTTTAATGAGTTGTGTCACGAGTTGTGCAAGAATAGCAGCAATGTCGGTATTGGTGTTGGCCGCAGGAGCACGACGAGGAGGCATTCTACAGATTTTCACAACACAAGAAAAGATGTAAGAACTCATGAGAATTGTTTGGATTTAATAGAATAAGATAATAAAATAAATGGATAATCATAGTTTGGATTGTACTCAAATAGTGATATAATCACTCGAATACTATGGCACATTAAGGTTAATTAAACTTATATAATTTTCAAAGAGACATGCTTTAGCCTATAAGTAAACACTCATCTCGGGAATTCCCAGGAAAACATACGGGTCCCTCAGTTGATTGGGATTTATACGAAATGCTTTCCTAGATAGAAAACCCAAAATACAGGTGCCACTCTTCCAGATTGCACGTGTCCCCAAATAATTAACAAAGCTTAAAAACCTTAACAAGGAAATAAAGAAATTTTTATGACTTTAGCTTCATGAAGTTTCCACATGCTTAGAAAGATAAAGATAGAGAAGAAGATAAGAATATTATGAGGTTTTAGGATATAGGAAAAGATATTGTTTATTTAATTTATCATTTAAGTATATATTAATAAGTCATGGCTTTTTTTAACAATTATGTTATCAAATAAAATAATAACTAACCATAGTAAACATGTAGCACAGAGCATGTAACACATAACATATAGCATGTAGCATATAACATGTAATCATGAAACATAGCATAAGTAGGTGTCCTAAAGTTATAGTCTAGGTCAAGGTGTCTAATAACCTAATTCCCTATAACCAAAGCTCTGATACCAATCTGTCACACCCCGACCGATGGCGGAATCATCGGGGCGGGACATGTAGACTGTTCATAAGCACAAGGTTGACTAGATTGAATATATTAAACATCAAATTTCATAACAAGTACTCCAAACACAACCAAATCCAAGATAGAACAAAATTGAAATACATAGAGTTCTTTTATTTAATTTAACTAAGTCCAAGCCTATGTGTAGCACATCTTGATCAATCTCACACATTAGAACCTGAAACATGAATAAAATAAAGTCAACTAAAAAGTTGGTGAGTATAACACAGGTTTATATAGATAGCATATAGTTTGTAAAACAAATCCTTACATAACATGATAAATAAGGCATTTATGGGGAGCAGCTATCGTGTAACCATGTACAATCAAACCTTTGTAACTAGCATGCAAAATTGTGTTGTCGGTATCAATCACCCCAATCTGGGTGGGTTTGTCAGACTCAATAGATCTATCATTGAAAACCGTCGGCTTGAATAGTTAATGATTGCACATAATCGCATACAAAGGTTAGCACACCTAGCACTCGGGCATAAAACTCAAATTGCACACATGAATGTAAATAGGATTTGTACTTGTGTTGTTTGTGTAAATGTAAACATGTAATTTGAATAGTGTTCATGTTTCACCCCAAAAATGTAAAAGAGTAAAAGGGGCTATGCATACTCACTTGGTTTGAAGGCGTAGCTAACAAAGATACTAGATAGAATAAAGATCCTTGAAATTCACAAGTTAACCTAAAGTGTAATGTATATGGTATTAATAGGGTGCACCAAGTTTAAGTCTAGAGTTGCATTTGGACTTGTGTAAAAAGGTCATTGATTTCTAAATGGGAGGTATTGAAGAAAATGTATAAAGTTTGAAAGAATATTTTTAGAACATTTTGATTAAGGTTTGAGTTTGAATAATTAAATAAGTAATGTAAATAATTATTGTTTATGAAAATATTATAAGTGTTAAATGAAATTAAGTGTAAATAAATAATTGTCTTTGTTTAAACAAAAAGTAAATAAATAATTATTATTTTATTTATTTATTTATAAAGTGTAACTTAATCATTTAAATACTTTTTAAATGAAAGGTTTAGTAATAATTGTAAATTTAATTTTATAAACTTTAAATAACTATTTTTCTATTTATTAGATATTTGTTCTTTTCTAAATAGGATTAAATGCAATTTTATAAAAATCAACTATTTTTATTTTGTAATTTAATTAGAGTATTTATTGTTTGAAAAATATATAAAATTTATAATTCTGCCAAGAATTTAACTCACACACGACCATGCCTGGGAAGGGCACGATCGTGCTCGAACCATGGGCGCGACCAAGCTAGTCAGGGCGCGACCGTGTTGATCAAACAGACCGCACAATTTGTTTGTTATCTAGGCACGATCGTGTTCTGGACTAGGCACGACCGTGTCTAGGGTTTTGAGGCATAACCAAGTCTAGCCAAAGGCATGACTAGGTCTGAGTGTGTGAGGCACGACCGCGCTGGTATTTGACGCGACCATGTCTCATGAAGCACGACTGCGCTAGAATACTAGCGCGACCGTGTCTGTCCCAAAACAGAAATGATCTGGCTAATTATTATATTGTTAATGTTGGAATACATGGGGCTTTCACCCATTAGATCATCACGAGTCTTTCTGTATAAATTAATTGTATTTAAAACGTGTCTAATGTTCGTTTCGATTAAATCATTTTTAACGAAAATGTGGATTCGGGTTCGTGGTGATTTCCATAATGAAAGCCCAAATTGACATGGGGCTTTTGATCTAAAGACTAAATCGATAGAGGACAAGGTTTCAATTACCCGGAAGGACGACAGATGGATAGCGTTCGATAGAAATGAGTTCCGGTGACGACGAGAGTGGCTTCCGGCGAATTCTGCTGCGATTCTGGCTAAACCAGAGAGTCTAGGAGCTTTAGGGAGAATCGAGTAGCGTGACTCTACTGCTTGATTGAGAGAATTCGGATCGCAAGGAGGTTTTGTGTTTTCTTTGAAATGCTTGAGAGAATTTTTGAGATTAATTGGATTAATCTGAGACGTTTGTTGTAATTGGAAGTGTCATTGCTTTCGTTAATGGTAATGAGGTGTAAATCGGTTACGAAAACTCAAAGATCAGGTGATTAAAACTGTATTTACGTTTCAACTGGTACTAGGCACGACCGTGTCCATTTGAGGCGCGACCGTGCCTAGGCACCGGGCGCGATCGTTCCAAAGCTGGTCACGCGACCGTGCCCAAGCACTCGGCGCGACCGTGCCAGAACGAGGCGCGACCGTGCCTATTAGGGTTTCTTGTAAATTTTCAACATCAGACCTTGTAACTTTGGTCTTTGACAAATTTGTATAATTAGATACTTATGTAGTGTTTTAGTAGGTTATAACCGTGTAAAATTTGCGGGTTAACATTGAAATATAGTATTTAATTGGTGGTACGAATAGAACAAAACAGTGCACTAGAATTTGGTTTGAAATGCATTACATGGAATTTGAAATACGGATACTAAAAATCAGAAATGTTACAACTTAATAATAGATGTGTACGCATAGTCAAACAGGTGATAACATAAATGAATTACATAACCAAAAGTGTTTACGTCATGTTTTCTCCCCCAGTTTAAAACAGTAAAAAGGGGTCGTGAAAACTCACTTGATTGCGTAGGTAGTAATCACACAAGTACGAGATTGAAATCTCAAGCGTTAGCCCGACACAGCTCTCGGATGCCCTAGAATTACAACAGAACAGTTAGGGACTCAATGGGATTTGTGACGACACATGGAAGATTAGAACGTCTTTAAACATTCTAAAGATTAACGGTTAAACGAACGAGTTTACGGGAATACGTATCTTTAAATTCAGATGAATGCGTTTCGTGATGAATGACAAATAATATATTATAATTATTGTTTTGAAATATAAATATTAATCAAAACTTTCTGACAAAAGGGTTTCTCACACACGACCGCGCCTAAGATAAGGCACGACCGCGTTAAGGTCACGGGCGCGACCGTGCTTGTAGGTGGCGCAACCGTATTGATCAAACAGAAGACACAACAAGCTGATCACTAGGCACGACCGTGTCTAGGGTTCTGAGGCACGACCATGTCTAGCCAAGAGGCACGACCGGGTCTGAGTGTGAGGCACGACCGTGTCTCCTGGATTTACAGTTACAGAGTTTAATAGAATAACCCAATAAATCCAAATCTGTTTGGTTTCGATCGCGATTGACGAAAAGGACATGGGGGTTCTGTTTAACAGGTATAGGCAATTATATGAACGAGTTTAATTTGAAAAAAATCACATTTAAGTTCGTTTAATTCCAGATTTAAGAAAA
This sequence comes from Smallanthus sonchifolius, assembly GCA_023525975.1. NCBI lineage: Eukaryota > Viridiplantae > Streptophyta > Magnoliopsida > Asterales > Asteraceae > Smallanthus > Smallanthus sonchifolius. The sequence continues at coordinate 77,182,488 of CM042025.1, forward strand.
CGAAACCTTGAGTGAAGAACACCAAATCAATTTGATAAAATCTGATGTTAATACTCAGTGGAATCATGGGGCTTTTGCTTATTTGAACCTTGTAAAAATGATGGTGTGGGTTAATTTGATGGATACATGTTTAAGATAAAAAAACCTCCAATTTTCTTGAAGAACAAACCCTAGATTACGGGTCTGTATCAATTCGTTGTTGTAAACCCTGAAAATGATTGGGCTTTCAACCAACAAGTGAAACTGAAATTAAGGGTGCAAGAATTTACCAAAATCTTTGACGAATTGATGGGGAACAAGTGAAAGCAATTGCCGACTGAGAATGGGGTGGCCTCCGGCGACTTCTGATGCGATTCTGATCAAATTGTTGAGTGCAAAACCTTCTGAGACGTTCGTCGAGTGTGAGCAGGGGATCGATTTGCCAGAATAAAAACAGAACCACACGAATTTGATTATAATGAAATCATGGTCGACCGTTAAGGTTTGATTTCCCATAATTGGGTTTAATTCAGAGTAATAATGATGATTAAAGTTTTAATGATGGTCGTTAATAGATGAGACGTGCATAACGGTTATGAAATCGAACGAATTTGCGATTAAAGACTACGTTTATGTTTCAACAGATAAGAGGCGCGACCGTGCCAATAAGAGGCGCGACCATGACAAGGCACTTGGCGCGACCGTGCCTACTAGGGTTTCTGGTTATTTACAAAACCAGCCTGTGTAACTTCAGCTTTGACAGAAATGATCCCTTGGTTTTAGAATTGGGTTAACTTGGTTAGGATTTAACAGAATATTTAACGTAATCACTAACGGGATTAACTTGAAAAGTCGGATTGTCACAACATGAGCACGGTAACGACAACTGCGTTTGTCCCGACGTGTCTTCTTTCTAAAGCTTCTAAGTCCGAATCAACTTTGTGGCACTTGAAGATAGCTGACATAAATATCAGTAAAATGAACTTTTTAGTGAAGAATGGGCTAGTTTCTGGTGTTCCAGTCATGAGATTTCAAGTGAATGAAGATTATATTTCATGCAAGAAGGGGAAGCAGCACAAGAAATCTTACAAATCTAAGTTGATTAATTCAATTGTGACTCCTCTCGAGTTGTTGCATATGGATTTATTCGGACCTGTTAGTATTAAGAGTGAAGGAGGCAAATCATACTGTTTGGTAGTGACGTACGATTATTAAAGCATCTCTTGGGTAAAATTTCTAGTTTCAAAAGATGAGACGTTTGAGATTCTTAAGTTCCTGATTGTGGGGCTTGAGAGTTTGTTCAAACTGAAGGTCAGGAGGATTCGTTGTGACAATGGGACAGAATTCAAGAATGGAAATATGGGTTTATTTTGTTTAGAAAAAGGCATCCATCATGAATTTAGTGCTCCTTATGTTCCTCAACAGCATGGTGTGGCTGAATTGAAGAATCGAACGCTGATTGAGACGGCTAGCACAATCTTATCCGACTCGAACTTGCTAGTGACATTTTGGGCAGAGCCGGTGAACACGGCGTGTCATGTCCTTAATCATGTTCTGACCATGAAGAAACACAACAAAACATGCTATGAATTGCTGAACAATCGAAAGCCGAATCTATATTATCTGTTGCCCATTGGAAATCCATGCACTTTATTGAAGACTAGAGATGTTCCAACGAAGTTCAGTGCTAAGGTAATTGAAGGAATTTTCTTAGGATGTGTTGCAAATTCTCCCAACAAACAGGTGTTCAATAAAGAGAGCAGACAGATTGAGGAATGGTTTCATATTAATTGTGTTAATCTCTCTGTTCCTTAGGATGCCAAAGGACCATCATGGGCTTTTGATTATGATGCTTTGTTCAGATCATTTAATGGTCCCTCTGTAGTGACTCCTGTTGAAGCAGAAATTTTGTATCAGTCCTATTGTAACGATGATTCAATTGTCGAGCCATGATCGGTTGTTCCAATTGTGGTTACTTCTCCCATTGATCCGAATGTAGCTTCGACCTCGACCACAACACATGACAGTGACAGTGATGATGATGAAACTGTGTTTCAGGAGTCTTCTAATGATATCCAGAACATAGTTGATAATTCATCTACACCGACATAGTCTGAGGGGGAGATGCCTTCTAATCTTGATATCATGATTCAAACTTTTGATATTCCTCAAACTCGTGTGCATAAATATCATCCGACTGATAACATTATTGGTGATTTGAATGTAGGTGTTCAAACTAGACATCGTTCACTTGCTGAAAATTCATATGCACAGATCGGGGACACATGTATTATGGAAACATGTTTGCATGCTTGCTTTATTTCTCAAATAGAGCCAACGAATGTGGCTGAAGCGCTTGATGATGATTGTTGGATCGAGGCGATGTAAGAGGAGCTAACTCAATTTGACAAACTACATGTTTGGGATTTAGTTGACTTACCCAAAGGTTCAAGATCAATTGGCACGAAATGGGTGTTTAAGTGCAAATGTGATGATCGAGGCATGGTGGTACGCAATAAGGAAAGGCTTGTTGTTCAAGGATTTAACCAACAAGAAGGGATTGACTACACGGAAGTTTATGCTCCAGTTGCGAGGATTGAGGCGATCTGTTTATTTCCTCCTTACGCATCTTTCAAGGGGTTTAAGGTATTCCAGCTAGATGTGAAAAGTGCTTTTCTATATGGAAAGGTGAAGGAAGAGGTATATGTGAAACAATCGCCTTGTTTTGAAGACTCCAAGTTCCCAGACAAAGTGCTTAAACTTGATAAGGCGTTATATGGTCTTCATCAGGCTCCTCGTGCCTGGTATGAAACTTTGTCCGTGCACTTACTCGAAAATGGATTTGAGCGTGGTCAGATCGATTCCACACCTTTCATCAGAAAAGCAGGGGGATATATCTTAATAGTTCAAGTTTATGTGAACGACATAATTTTTGGGTCGACGAAAGTTGATATGTGTAAAGATTTTGTGAGAGTGATGAAGCTGAAATTTGAGATGAGCAGCATGGGAGAGCTATCTTTCTTTTTGGGTCTTCAATTTTATCAGAAAGAATATGGTTTCTATATTCATCAAACGTAGTACGTGTCGGATATTTTGAAGAAATTTGAGATGTCAGATACCTCAGCGTTCAGTACTCCAATTCCTGTAAATCATAAACTAGATTCTGATTCGAAAGGGAATGAAGTGGATTGTAGGTTATACAGAGGAATAATCGGGTCTTTAATGTATTTAACTGCGTCCATGCCTGACGTTATGTTCGCGGTATGCTTGCGTTCGAGATTTCAGTCCAAGCCGTGAGAATCTCATCTGATTGCTGTAAAACGGATCTTTCGATACCTAAAGGGTAAACCAAGGTTGGGGTTGTGGTATCCTAATAATTCTGACTTTGATTTCAAAGCTTTTACAGATTCAGATTATGGAGGTTGCAGTTTGGATAGAAAATAGACGTCTGGTGGTTGTCAAATCTTGGGAAATAGACTCGTGTCCTGGCAATGCAAAAAGCAAAAATCGGTTGCAATTTCAACGTGCGAGGCCGAATACATTGTAGCAGCCAATTGGTGTTACCAAATCCTGTGGATTAAGCAACAATTAAGGAATTATGGTCTGAACTTCATAGAGACACCAAAGGTGTAGCTAGCACGAGAGTCTAAATGGCAAAGTGATCCTTGAAAGCTCACAACGTTAACCTAGTGTGTAATGTTCATGAATATGAATTAATAATGTGTCTAAGAGTAGGTCTAGGGTTTTAATGGATGTGAGTACTGAGAATTGTACAATGAGTTCATGTCATAAAAGGAATGTGTTTTGTATTTTGAATAATTGATTTAGGGTTTGGGTTGGATACTAAATAAATCAAATAATTATTATTTATTTATTTAGTTTAGAAAAATAGTGTGGATATTATATTTATTTAAATATGATTTAAATAAGTGATGCTCTTATTTATTCGTAAAAGTGTGTGTTCTATAGTAAACGTAAATTAAATAAATAATTTTTACTTTATTTATTTATTTATGAAGGTGTGTAAATAATACTTATGTATAAAATTTAACAAACATACATTTAGCTTTTTAATGTAGATTATAATAAACAAATGTTTTTAGTTGGAAATTACTTTCCTTTAATTAGTTAAATAACTAAATTTTTGTTTTAAACATTTAATATAAAATTTTAACAATGGAATTCATAAAAAAAAAATGAGTTTATATTGTCAATTGATATACATACGTTAACACGAAGGATTCCGCACTCCATGTTATCGAGACGTCTTGTCAAGAGATCGATCTGAGATGAGTCATGTGGACCTACAAGTGGTATCAGAGCATTTGCTCGTGATTTGTGTTTGATTCTTGGTGATTAGAGACATTTTTATGTACAATTTGACAAGAAATTGATAATTTTTAGAAGTTTTTGTATCCATGGAGTTTTCAAGTTCTTGAAGCTAATTTTACTGCTGAATTCTTGGATTTGAGGTGGATTTTGGTGAAATTAATTCGATAGAAGTGTTCTAATTCATAAAATACTATATCCTGCGATCCAATATCTTCCAATTCCTTCAAATATGTGAAAAATGATGATTTTCGACGCTTTGAGTTCGTGTTTGTGTTGATGAGTTTGTTACAGCTGAAGCAAGCAAACTTACTGATATTTGTTGTAGGCGAACTTAGCAAGCGAACTTATTAAGTTCGCTTCTCTCAGTTTAAGCGAACTTAGTAGGCGAACTTAATCAGTAGGCGAACTTACCGGAGTTTCTTGGTTAAGCGAACTTATCAAGTTCGCTTGATATCAAATTCGCTTGTTTGGATTTGAAGCGAACTTATTATCTTCGCCTAAGGGGAGTATTTGTTCAACACCTGGAAATTTTTTCTGAAAATGGCAAATATGGTGCAAGTGACTAATATGTTAAATTATGATAACGAGATTGGTACATCTCTAAAACCACCCAAATTGTTAAGTCTTGCAGACTATTCTAACTGGAATGATCGGTTTGATCAGTTCGTGTCTTTTACTGAAACAAGTTTATGGATTTCAATCTTGGAAGGTTATACACATCCGACATATACTTGGATAGTGTAAGGCCCCTTTCCCGGGTAACCTCACTTGTTGGATTTACTCATAAACATAGTCATCATTACTGAACTATTAATTAAAAACATTCAAACACAGCGGAAGCATTCATCATTCGAGTATATAAACAGCGGAAGTCTTAATTTTAAACATAAGATAACATTGTATTAACATAAATCAAAGTGGGATGTCAGTCATACGCCGGGTAGTCATCACGCCTTCGCACGACCCTTCTTTCTCTTACCTGAAATGTATACTAAAGTCAGCTAACGCTGGTGAGTTCTAGTTTAATGCGTTTAGATATAAACATTCTTTTCTTTACTTCATAAGTAAACATTATTATAAAGTCATTCATATAAATTCGTATTCATAACTTTTGCTTTTCTTTCATCTTTCTTTTCTTTAATAATGTGATTACATATATATATATATGCGTTCACCCTTTTTCTTTCACTTTTCTTACCATTCTTTCTTTATCTTTCTTACGTGATTACATAGATATGCATTCACCTTTACTTTCTTTACCATTTATTGGTCATACACATAAGGGTGATCAACCCATCTTACGGTACGTATATCACAAAGACATACGCCCTCGAGCTACCGTCGTAGCCCTTTTACTTAACCGTCCGGCACTAGAAACCGTCCGTCATATCTTTACCGTCCTACCGAAGTAGTCCGTCATATCTTTACCGTCCTACCGAAGTAGTCCGTCATATCTTTACCGTCCTACCGTCGTAGTCCGTCATATTCGCCCGTCTGCCCTAAGGCATCCGTTTCCCACTTGAGCTAATTATGCAGCCGCATATTGTTTTAGCGACTTACTCCACCGTAGTGGCCTTTAATTAGTCTAACTTTCTAGACTTCCTTCTCTAGCTGCATAATAGTCAAGTGGTCGTCCGTCTACCGTAGTAGCCGTTAGCTTCGTTTCCGTCCATAACGTATACTTACATTCTTAGCATGCAATATATATATTTATAAAGCAAGATTTCATTTATTTACGTTATGTCATTCTTTTCATACTTGGCAAGCAATATATACATAGATATAAAGCAAGATTTCGTTCTTACACTTTGTGTCATTCTTTTCATACTTGGCAAGCAATATATACATAGATATAAAGCAAGATTTCGTTCTTACTCTTTGTGTCATTCTTTTCATACTTGGCAAGCAATATATACATAGATATAAAGCAAGATTTCATTCTTATGTACTATGCCATGCTTTCATTTCTTTATTTAAAAACATACTTGTCATACCTATATTCAGCATGAATTGTCACATAGCACATAACATAACATTCATTCATATCATGTATACATTCCAGCCCCAAAACATTTAAAATCATTTGCACGTAGCACATAGGGGGCACATAGAACTCACCTGATAGGCGGGTCCTGAGATACTATCACTGGCCAGTAGGCGTCTCTAGATGTCACATACAATCTGTATAATCAAGTCATACCAGATAAGACAATGAACCTAAGCGACATTAAACATTTCTATTCTTAGGGTTATATCGAAACTTGGTAGTTTCGATACATCAGTCTTATTTCCCGAACTTGTAAGGAGGACGTCTAAGTTGTAAAAATACACTTCTTTAATCTAACGAAGATCGGACAGAGTCCCGCTTGTTTTTATCTAAAACCCGACAATATTAATTGTCCATTTCTATTATCAAATCATAACCAGTAATTATCCATAATGATCGGGTTCTAACTTCCATCATAAATATCCATTTTTCTATATTTATTAAATATTCATTTATCCAAATAATTGACCTCTTGTCGGTTATCCTTTATCATTTAAAGCCATTGCTATACGTCCTCAAATACGTTATTCGTAACCCGACTAATAATAACAATTAATGTCTACGAGTTATAAAGGATATACCTTCCCGAACACGATCCTGAAATATAACCGAGACCCGACCCGAACCGTATCCATTTTTTTATCATTATGTAATCATCATCATCATCATCTTACCATTATTATCATATCGAAACTACCATATCACATTACCATCATCGAAACTTCTATCATCATATCGAAACTACTCAGATTACCATCATCGAAACTTCTCATGAACACCATCATCGAAACTTCTCATGAACCCCATCATCGAAACTACATCATCGAAACTTCTGCTGCCATCAACACGCCACCATCTACGACCACCTTTATCACCCTCTTCTTTTCCTTCACGTGAGTCACTATTAACTGCCGTGAACCACCGATAACCACCCTTTACCCGAAAATACTATCATCACCCGAAACTACCGTTGCGGACACCACCCCTCGAAACTACCATTATCAGCCACTGCCGTGAACCGCCTTGTCGCTGCCATTACCATCACCCATCGTGAGCTTCCTGTTTGGCCATCATCACTGCTGTCAACCACCACTCGGACCATCACCATCCACCCAAATCAGCGAGTACTCGCCGGACCTGAGACAAACCACCATCTGTCGTCCCCGGCGACGAACCACCACTTCCAACACCATTTCCATCCTTTCGTAACCTCCATTGCCGCCGTGATCCTCCACCTAGCTCCCTTACCTCCGTCTCCTCCGGAAGACCCATACCTCATCATCACCGTGAAGCTTTAAACAACCCCCATTGCGCCACAAGTACTCATGGCTGCCACCTTGAGGTCACCATGTAGACCAACATCACCATCTCCGTCTTGACCTGATGTATACAAGCTCTCTCTGCTGCTGCCGGAGTTATGGCAGCAGCTCACGTATTCACTGTCATCGTCCTTTGTGATTTGAAATGGAGCCGAGCTTTCCCGTGTGAAACGAGCAGGTTAAGAAGGAAATTGGTCGGACTAGTGTTTCCTGGTGGCGATGTCGTGTGGAGTTGCAGGCGCAAGAAAATGAAGTAGGATAAATGTTGAGGTTGGCGGCTGTAAGCGATGGAATAAATTTTAGGTTTTAAGGAATTTTCATTTAAGGCCCCTCATCTTTTAAAAGAACTTACACTTTCACCCCTTTTTGTTTTAATTTGTTGTTGAACCATTGTAACGCACTTTAGTTCTTTGGCACCCATAATCCTAATAGAAATCCCGTGTTTTATGTTGTAGAGAATTTTGGGATGTTACAGATAGGAAAGGATGATTTTCCTAAATCAGTATTTGCGTTAACCACAGAAGAAAAATTATTGTTTGATAGGGAAAAAAAGGCAATGGCCAGTATCTCAATGTCTCTTCCTAAAGAAATTTATCATAGCTTTAAACAGTTCAGGACTTCTCAACAAATGTGGGAAGCGTTACAAAAGCGGTGTGAAGGTAGTTTGGATGTTAAGAAAAGTAGAAAAGAATTACTGAAGAAGCAGTTCTTAGTATTCAAGCACTTTCAAAATGAATCTTTAGATGATCTTGCAACAAGATTCTATCATTTGCTGAGTGAGTTGTCAAGTGCTTCAGTGGTTTATGAGACTGAAGAGAATAATGATAAGTTTTTGGAGGCATTACCATCTAAATTTGATGTGTAAACAATTTTGATAAAAGAGAATGTCAAGTATAAAACTATGTCTCTTGAAGAGGTTCTTGGCAAGATTCAATCACATGATTTGAATATGAAGAAAAAGGAAACCAATATGGAGCATATCCAAGATCCTTCAATATATTTATCTAAGACTTTTGGAAAAACTGGTGCAGGGGTTGCGTTCTTTTCTGGTGATACTCAAGATGTTTCTAATGATCATTGTTCTGGGGTTCCAAGTCATTCAGGTTTCTCTGTAAATACAGCTTCTTCATCATCTGGATCACATAATTTAAATCAAAGAGTTGCTAATGATTATTTAGTGATGTTTCTTCCTTTATGGCCTCTTATGAAAATTTTATTGGAGGAAAGATTCATGATCCAAAGGTTATTGAAGAGGATTTCAGAAAAATTAATCCTGTTGATCTAGAAGAGATGAACATTCAATGGAACATGGCTATGCTGATGCGACAAGCAAAGGATTTTTTGAAGAAGACTGGAAGAAAGTATATTGGTTCCAACAGTCGTTCACGTATGGGATTTGACAAAACCAAAATTCGTTGCTAGAATTGTCAGGAGTATGGTCATTTTGCCAAAGAATGTGTGAAACAAAAAGTTGAATTTGATTCTTAAAAGAAGCCTAATAAGTTTCAGAACAATCGTAATCAGTCACATGGCTCATCTGGCTCTGGAAATTCTAATCATGCATCTGCATCATCTGCTTTGGTTGCTCAGAATGATGAAAATTATGACTGGGGTATTCATCTTGATGATCTGGTCGGTACGGTAAGTCAAGCTTTTGTAGCTGAGATTCATTCTGCAAAATCTGAAGAGTCAACTGATGATGATAACTCAAGTGATGGTGAGAGTTTATGTAACATCCCTGATTTTCCGACCCTGTTTTAACTTATTTTTAACTAATAAAATAACAACACGACATTGAATCATATACTTGTTCAAACCTACACCTCATTAATCGTTAGCCGATCGTATTCAATTCAAGAATTTAGAACTCATAATCAAGTGGTAACACCTCTTAGAGTTAATCCAGTTAGTAATCCCATTAGGGGTTCTGTTAAATCCTAACCAAGCTAATTCCGTCAAAGCTGAAGTTACAAGGGCTGATTTTGTAAATAACCAGAAACCCTAGTAGGCACGGTCGCGCCTCTTATAGGCACGGTCGCGCCTTACACGAGTAGAAACGTAAATGCGATTTTAATCGCTCGATCGTTGAGTTCAGTAACCGTTCCTCACTTCAGTTCCATTTACGAGAGTAATAGCATTTTCAATTACACAAACATCCCAGTTTAATTCCTTCGGACTCGAAAAATCGTTCAAACATTTCAAAGAAAACATAAACCTTTTCTTCGATCCGAATCCTCCCAACCAAACAGAAGATTCACGATATACGATCCTCCCTAAAGCTTCAGAACACATTGAGTTAGCCGGAGTTGCAGCAGAAGACGCCGGAGATCAAACCCGTCATCGCCGGAACTCATCTTTACCGTACGCTATCAATTCATCGTCTTTCCGGGTAATTGAAACCTCCTACACTTTCGATTTAGTCTATAGATCAAAAGCCCCAAACTAATTTGGGCTTACAATATACAATTTAACACGAACCCGAATCTAGGGTTCATTCCAAAATGATTTAATCGAATACTGCTTTAAACATGTTTTAAACACAATTAATCTACACCAACAGACTCGTTCTAACCTTGTGAATGAAAGCCCTATACATTCCAGCACTATTAATATAAGAATCAATCAATTCCTTTCGGTTTTGAAAGAGACACGGTCGCTCTAATCATCTAGCACGGTCGTGCCTCGGGAGACGCGGTCGTGTCGACTTCCAGCGCCGTCGTGCCTCCTGCTCAGACCCAGTCAATGCTCGTTGGCTATACTTGATCGTACCCCAGAAGCATAGACACGGTCGTGCCTATCGAAGACACGGTCGTGCCTATCGAAGGCACGGTCGTGCCTAGTCATTTGGCTAGTTGTCCTCTGTTTGACCAACACGGTCGCGCCCTGTCTAGAACGGTCCCGCCGGCCCTAGCACGATCGTGCCCTATCCTAGGCACGGTCGTGTGTGTTGGCAGAATGTTATTAATTTTTAAATTTCTAAAAAATTAGTATTTCATACTAATTTCTAAAATAATAATAATTGAATTTATAAAAATCTGTATTATTTTTATTTAGAAAAGATAAAATATTTAATCTTAAAATAAATGGAAATTATTTAAAATTCAACATTTAATTTATAAACACTACACTTAAATAATATTTTAAATGTCTAAATTACATTATATAAATAAATGAATAAGGTAATAATTATTTATTTGATTTATAATTAAACAAAAACATTTATTTAGTTACACCTAACACTTACATTATTTTCATAAACAGTAATTATTTAGTTTACATATTTAATTATTTCAAACTCAAACCTCATTAAAAAATGTTCTAAAAATATTCATTTTAAATCTTCTATTTTATACAATACTTTCAAGTACCAAACACTAACTTTATCCAATTTAACTTTAGATATAGACTTAGACTATTGTGCATTATTAATGCAATATACATTACACTCTAGGTTAACATTGTACAATACAAAGGATCACATTACTATCTCGTATCTCGTGTTAGCTACGCTTTCGAATCAAGTGAGTATACATAGCCCCTTTTACTGTTTTACATTTTTGGGGTGAAACATGAACACTATTCAACTTACATGTTTACATTTACACAAACAACACAAGTACAAATCCTATTTACATTCATGTGTGCAATTTGAGCTTTATGCCTGAGGGCTAGGTGTGCTAACCTTTTGTATGCGATTATGTGCAATCATTAACTTTTTAAGCCGACGGTTTTCAATGATACATCTATTGAGTTTGACAAACCCACCCAGATTGGGGTGATTGATACCGACAGCACAATTTTGCATTCTAGTTACAAAGGTTTGATTGTACTTGGTTACACAATAGCTGCTCCCCATAAATGCCTTATTTATCATGTTATGTAAGGATTTGTTTTACAAACTATATGCTATCTATATACAAACCTGTGTTATACTCACCAACTTTTTAGTTAACCTTATTTTATTCATGTTTCAGGTGCTTTCATATGAGTTTGATCAAGACATGTTACACATAGGCTTTGGACCTAATTAATCTTAATTCAAAAACAAATTGTATTTCATTATATACTTGGAACTTGATTCATGTTGTTTGAATGGAAATGGATTTAACATATTACAATTTAGTCAACCTTGAGCTCATGAACACTCTACATGTCCCGCCCCGATGATTCCGCCGTCGGTTGTGGTGTGACAGATTGATATCAGAGCCTTGGTTATAGGGAACTAGGTTATTAGACACCCTTGACCTAGACTATAACTTTAGGACACCTATACAATGCCATGCTACTACATGTTACATTATTAGTTCTTGTGTAAATACATGCTATCATAAGTATTTACACTACGTGATACAATACATAATGACTTATGTGTCACACTACTTGATAACTTTTGTGCTTACACTCATTACTATCTACATGCTATATGAATATTTTTTTTTGTGTGAATATTCTTACATGTTATACTATATAGCTACATCATATGATACAATACTTAATAATTTATGTGTCACATTGCCTGCCAACTTTTCCCCTATTCATTGCTACCTATTTAATTTATTTAAAGTGCTATCCTAAGTTTCCACACTCATACACAGTTAGTTATTCATGCACCCCTAAACTCACATACATAATACCACACCTCTTGTGAACAACAAATTTTTAAACTATTGGGCCTAATGTCCATCAATAATAAACTAAGAAGCCTATCTATCATTCAAGAAGCAAAAGCCCACTGAAATGCATAAACCTTACTTTCGGGCCACAAGGTCCAGTTCGCAACAATTCTCATCATGACCATGAGCCCAACAATAGTATGATTAATACATGATGGCTGGAAGAGTGTGTAAGCCCATGAAGGATTCTGGCTAAGGAAAGATAGGGTACTTAAGTGTATCCTAGTGACCCACCCCTCTTTCCTAAGAATTCTCCTTAGGGATACACTACTTATAGGTCAAGTGTACTCCTAAAATACTATTGTGAAGACTCGGCGTTATGACTAGTCAAACTCTAAACCTATGAGAACTCCTATGTTTGACACTCAGTATTTATTTATCGCTTACAACCTTTCCATTGTTTTCCTGCTAAGCATGGACTCCTACCCTCCTACCTCCCCGATATGTCGTCCCGATACACTACTTATAGGTCAAGTGTACTCCTAAAATACTATTGTGAAGACTCGGCGTTATGACTAGTCAAACTCTAAACCTATGAGAACTCCTATGTTTGACACTCAGTATTTATTTATCGCTTACAACCTTTCCATTGTTTTCCTGCTAAGCATGGACTCCTACCCTCCTACCTCCCCGATATGTCGTCCCGAATAAGAGTCTGATTGGGAAGAAGACACCGGATCACCCGTATATCGATCACCAACACCCGCAGCTGCTAGATCAAGGTTTGATGTAAGGGTAGATTGGATTAGGAACACCGGCCCAAGACTTCGAACACCTGGATCAGCCGCACCCATAAACCCGTATCATACACCCCATCTCCACAATGAATTACCACCCCCACTGAGAGACCCATATCTAATGCCCGACCAGTACCTTCCTAACCCTTGGGTAAGGCATACCATGGTACCCACTGGTGTGTTATGGGAATTCCAACCAACGACTTCCCTCAATATGTAAGAACTTCAGAATTTGGGAGGCAAAGGATAGAGCAAGGAGTATTACACGACTTGCAAATACAAAGAATGGATAGCCTAGCAGACCAATTAGGGTACCAAAAGGAGCTAATCTCCATCCTCGAAAAGGAAGTACAAGAACATCGCACGGAGACCGCCAGGACTGAAGCCAGATCTGTTACACGAGTTACCATAACCGTACTCATATTGGCGATTATCTTCTTCCTAGTGGAAAGCTACCAGAGACATTAAGCGAAAATTTTTATTTATTATCTTTAAATTCTCGATTTGAGGACCATTTTCCTATGTTTTGAATAATGTTTAACATTTCAGCCTTTAATCGATTTCATATGCATCAACTCTAAGGTTATTAATTGTTGATTTGACCCATGGAGCGTGAATTTTCCCATCATATTTTTTTACAAAAATAAAAAAAAAAATTTTTTTCTCAAGTATCACCTTCTTCATTCAAATACGATTTAGTACACTACCAACAATCTTATTCAAATCATCATATTCTATGATTTAAACAAAACTTCGTTACCTTATTTAATCAAAATGAATATCAAATTTTTAGATAATATAAAATAAACATAAAATTTTTCATAAAACTTTTCACCTGATAAGGAAAGTTAATACAACCAATTTTATAAAAATATATATATATTTTTTTTACTGATAGATAATTATGGTTTTTCTTCATTAAAGTAAATATTTCTAAAACTTTGGCTAAATCTTGTTTAAGCCAATAGTTGAAAATTTAACTAAAAGATATTTTTTTTCATAAATTGCATATTCATTTAAAATATGCCATTCAATGATTTCACTACTTTATATATCTACAACCAAGAACAATTTACTACTTTCTATGTTCAAACAAAGACCAGTATTTGTAAACACAATTTCCGAATATTCCCAAAACCTCCTTGTTATCTTTCACTTGACGCTTCAAGAGACGATCCATACCGCATAGACGTTAACCTTTCCCACCAACCTCAATGAGATTTGAGGACTCGAACCTAACTACCACATTATGCAAGAACGCCAAACAATACGTTTGTCCGCAACACTCGATCACATGCAAAACCCGTTAATATACATCGCACGCGAAGTTCAATACTTACGTATACACGTTCGTAATATATCCAACGCAACCACATGGAACATGAAACTCAAATATTCTCAATATATCCAATGCTACACAAATTACATGATACCTTAAACTAGTTTGCCTACAAATCACAATTTACTCGATTGATTACGTAATGCACGAAACACGTTTATTTGCAATACACATGCTACTGGCTTGAGCACATGATACACGAAACTTAGTTGTTTGCAATATACATGATACATAAGAATTGCTTCATTGATACATAATTCTAGATTGACCACACTATACATGAAACTTATTTGGTTACGAAGTACATTACACTAAGCTGTGCGCATTGTACAATATACATGATGCTAAGTTGCCAACACCCTACATGAAATTCATTTCCTACTATACACAAAATACTATGTTGTTTACATTACACATCAGAGTTCATTGACTTAAAAAAATACAAGACGCTTAATTATTTACGCTATATATGAGGCTTATTTGATTATGAGCTACGTGACACTCGATCATACATGAGACTTGTGTGCTTACTATATACTCGAAACAAAAAATTTGCTTACAATTATTGCAATGGATTGATTACATTCTACACAAGACATGGTCATGCACTTTGTACACCAAAGTTGAAGACCATAATACATTGAAACGACTCGGGGTTTGGCGTATTTTTGTTCAAACACGAGCAAACAAAGAAACTTTAAGTGTTACTACTTTACTACTCTTTAGTTGCGAACTGACCTGATTAGGGACATAGTTACTTGTTAACGACTTTTGATGTGTAAACAATAGACGTGATCATAGTGAAATTATGCCCCTCCTTACCCGTACACAATGAAACAATCTATACGGACCATACGATGATTTAAATAATTACGAGTGCACACGGAATTATAAAAATCAGCGCATGTAAACTATAGAGAAATTTTGTCGTGTGTTGTGACCTAAAACTTATCATGATGTGTAACAACGAAACTGATGTGATATGACAAGGACATGGTGGATACGCCGATGGTACTTCCTATATATAAGTGTCCTATAATATTATCAGAAGTAACGTTGCTCGTGTCACGTAAAGTTTTGACCTAGACCAATGTTTATGAAATCTTTTACCCACTGACAAATTTAAAGGATATTATACTACATCTTACACAAACCCTAATTATCAAGATATCAACAAATTCATTCCAAATAATATATATCACATTTAGAATTCAGAATTATTATTTGACAATCTCCTCCTTAAATTCATTTCAAAACAAAATTCTTTATCACCCTTCATATTCAACTTTAAGTACCAGGCCTAAGCCATGTCAAGGGTTACACTCCCCATAATACAACATTCAAAACTCACCGTGAACCCAAAACTTTCACCTGTTTCTTGATTTTAATAGCCTCCATTAGTTAAATTTCGGGACAAAATTCCCTTAACATGGGGAGACTGTAACATCCCTGATCTTCCGACCCTATTTTAACTTATTTTTAACTAATAAAATAACAACACGACTTTGAATCATATACTTGTTCAAACCTACACCTCATTAATCGTTAGCCGATCGTATTCAATTCAAGGATTTAGAACTCATAATCAAGTGGTAACACCTCTTAGAGTTAATCCAGTTAGTAATCCCGTTAGGGGTTCTGTTAAATCCTAACCAAGCTAATTCTGTCAAAGCTGAAGTTACAAGGGCTGATTTTATAAATAACCAAAAACCCTAGTAGGCACGGTCGCGCCACGTTTTGGCACGGTCGCGCCTCGTGTGGCACGGTCGTGCCTCTTATAGGCACGGTCGCGCCTTACACCAGTTGAAACGTAAATGCGGTTTTAATCGTTCGATCGTTGAGTTCCGTAACCGTTCCTCACTTCAGTTCCATTTACGAGAGTAATAGCATTTTCAACTACACAAACGTCCCAGTTTAATTCCTTCGGACTCGAAAAATCGTTCAAACATTTCAAAGAAAACATAAACCTTTTCTTCGATCCGAATCCTCCCAACCAAACAGAAGATTCACGATATACGATCCTCCCTAAAGCTTCAGAACACATTGAGTTAGCCGGAGTTGTAGCAGAAGACGCCGGAGATCAAACCCGTCATCGCCGGAACTCATCTTTACCGTACGCTATCAATTCATTGTCTTTCCGGGTAATTGAAACCTCCTACACTTTCGATTTAGTCTATAGATCAAAAGCCCCAAACTAATTTGGGCTTACAATATACAATTTAACACGAACCCGAATCTAGGGTTCATTCCAAAATGATTTAATCGAATACTACTTTAAACATGTTTTAAACACAATTAATCTACACCAACAGACTCGTACTAACCTTGTGAATGAAAGCCCTATACATTCCAGCACTATTAATATAAGAATCAATCAATTCGTTTCGGTTTTGAAAGAGACACGGTCGCTCTAATCATCTAGCGCGGTCGTGCCTCGGGAGACGCGATCGTGTCGACTTCCAGCGCGGTCGTGCCTCCTGCTCAGACCCAGTCAATGCTCGTTGGCTAGACTTGATCATACCCCAGAAGCATAGACACGGTCGTGCCTATCGAAGGCACAGTCGTGCCTAGTCATTTGGCTAGTTGTCCTCTGTTTGACCAACACGGTCGCGCCCTGTCTAGAACGGTCCCGCCGGCCCTAGCACGATCGTGCCCTATCCTAGGCACGGTTGTGTGTGTTGGCAGAATGTTATTAATTTTTAAATTTCTAAACAATTAGTATTTCATACTAATTTCTAAAATAATAATAATTGAATTTATAAAGATCTGTATTATTTTTATTTAGAAAAGATCAAATATTTAATCTTAAAATAAATGGAAATTATTTAAAGTTCAACATTTAATTTATAAACCCTACACTTAAATAATATTTTAAATGTCTAAATTACATTATATAAATAAATGAATAAGGTAATAATTATTTATTTGATTTATAATTAAACAAAAACATTTATTTAGTTACACCTAACACTTACATTATTTTCATAAACAGTAATTATTTAGTTTACATATTTAATTATTCCAAACTCAAACCTCATTAAAAAATGTTCTAAAAATATTCATTTCAAATCTTATATTTTATACAATACTTTCAAGTACCAAACACTAACTTTATCCAATTTAACTTTAGATATAGACTTAGACTATTGTGCATTATTAATGCAATATACATTACACTCTAGGTTAACATTGTGCAATACAAAGGATCACATTACTATCTCGTATCTCGTGTTAGCTGCGCTTTCGAATCAAGTGAGTATACATAGCCCCTTTTACTCTTTTACATTTTTGGGGTGAAACATGAACACTATTCAACTTACATGTTTACATTTACACAAACAACACAAGTACAAATCCTATTTACATTCATGTGTGCAATTTGAGCTTTATGCCCGAGGGCTAGGTGTGCTAACCTTTTGTATGCGATTATGTGCAATCATTAGCTTTTCAAGCCGACGGTTTTCAATGATAGATCTATTGAGTCTGACAAACCCACCCAGATTGGGGTGATTGATACCGACAACACAATTTTGCATGCTAGTTACAAAGGTTTGATTGTACTTGGTTACACAATAGCTGCTCGCCACAAATGCCTTATTTATCATGTTATGTAAGGATTTGTTTTACAAACTATATGCTATCTATATACAAACCTGTGTTATACTCACCAACTTTTTAGTTGACCTTATTTTATTCATGTTTCAGGTGCTTTCATATGAGTTTGATCAAGACATGCTACACATAGGCTTTGGACCTAATTAATCTTAATTCAAAAACAAATTGTATTTCATTATATACTTTGAACTTGATTCATGTTGTTTGAATGGAAATGGATTTAACATATTACAATTTAGTCACCCTTGAGCTCATGAACAGTCTACATGTCCCGCCCCGATGATTCCGCCGTCGGTTGGGTGTGACAGTTTACCTAGTGCTGATGAAGAGCATGATCAAGTACATAATGCTGAGTCTGATATTACATCTGGTGTATCTGAGGATGACATAGTATTAACTCAAAATTCTTCTGATGGTGCTGATTCTGAAAATATTCCGATTACAAAAGTTTTCATGGCAGATATGTAAGATCCTTCAAAGGTAAAAGATTCTGTCTGCCACATTTATTCTTCTAATTACATCAGTATAAAAGATAAAATGCAAAAAAGTAATGGATGATAACACAACTTTAATTTGTGATATGAAATCGATGCATTCAGTTAATCAAACATTGAAAGATAATGATAAATTGTGTATAGATAGAATTGAGTCTTTGAAAATAGATTTGAACTCTTTGGGATTGAAATATAAGGAACAAGCATATCATCTGGATATGACTTATGCTGAGAGTGAGAAGCGAAATGAAATTGTCACTCAGAAGAACAAAGAAATTTATGATAAAGAATCTGAAGTGATCAAATTACATAGAAAGCTAGAAAATTTTGAAAATTCATCTGTGGTATTGGATTACTTTAATGCTAATGCTGATCCTACAAAGAGGGTTGCTGGTATTGGATTTGTTCCTCCACCATTCAATGCAAATTATGTGGTTGAACCAGAAATTATTCATAAAGAGGAAATTAATCCAAAGACAGTGTTGAAAGTAAATCCAGTAACTGGTGAAGATATGATATATGATTTTGATTATGAGGATGAAGTTTTTGATGATAAAAAGGTTGAAGGCATTCCTAAGGAAGCGCAACTTGATGAACCAAAGGTAGTGAAAAATGTTACCCGTGATAGATGCATTTTAACAGAACCTGATGAGGTGAAAGTTGATCAACCTAAAATTTCCAAAATGTTACAATCAAATGGTTTTGTTGCTGCTGGTCATCATAAGAAGAATTTATCAACGGTGACTAAACAAGTTTTTGTTCAAAAGAATCCAGTCAACTGTTCAGTAAAATCTTCTGAAGATTGTTCATCGGATGGATCATCAAATTCTAGAAAAACTCCTTATATCAGAAATCATCAAGATAGAAGAGTTTGTTTTCACTGTAATGAGCCTGGTCATATTCTGATTCACTGTCCTTATAAGAATCAAGACAAATTAAAGAGTGATCCCTCACAAAAACGAGTGGTGACGTTTCTGAAAAGAAAAAATGGGGGAAAAGCCTACGTCTAGTGTTGTAAAGAATATGCCTTGTCAATCTTTTGCTAAATCTTCGGGATTTAAGCAACATGATAAGCATATTTCTAAACCGTTGTTTTTCAAAATGGGTTTAAGATTCCACATGTTGGAATTCCAAAAGAGTCTCAACCTGAAGTCAAACTTTCTAGACCACAACGAAGAAGACGTAACAGAAAATTAAAGAAATTTTTGGAAATATCTGAATCTGATAATCATAAAACTAATAATGTTTTTCCAATTAATTATAATGTCTCTTCATTGAAAAGGTCTAATTGTGAATCCTATGTTCCAAAGGTTGATGACAATGTTGATTGTGAATTGCTTGAAGTTGTTTATTTAGATCCATCTGGACGACCCAAGACCACAATGGCTTGGGTTCCTATTTCTAACTGATTTTCTTTGTTTATGTAGGGGCAGCCAAGGAGGACTATCAACAATACATGGTATGTGGATAGTGGTTGTTCTCGACATATGACAGGGAATATTCGTTTGTTGGAAGATGTTATTAATTTTGATGGTGGTTTTGTCGCTTTTGCTGGAAATAAAGGCGGGTACATAACTGGACAGAGTACTTTAAAGAATGATAAAGTCAAATTTGAGAAAGTGAACTATGTGGAGCAACTTGAACACATTCTTTTGAGTGTATCTCATGTGTGTGACAAGAAGTTTTCATTTCATTTCAATGATTCTGAGTGTTATATCTTGAAACCGGGCTTTGTTATTCCTGACGAATGGATTCTAATGAAGTGTAACATGTCTGATTTTTAGTATCGGTATTTCAATTCAATGTAATACGTTTCGAACTCAATTCAAGTGCACTGTTTTGTTTCTGTTCGTATGATCAATTTAATACTATATTTCAATGCAAATCCGCAAATTTTACTCGGTTATATCCTATCAAAACAATACATAAGTATCTAATTGTACAAATATGACAAAAGACTAAAGTTACAAGGTCTGATGTTGAAAAATAGCAAGAAACCCTAATAGGCACGGTCGCGTCTCGTTCTGGCACGGTCGCGCTGAGTGCTTTGGTAAGGTCGCGCGACTTGCTTTGGAACGATCGCGCCTGGTGCCTTAGCACGGTCGCGCCTAGTACCAGTTGAAACGGAAATACAGCCTTTAATCACAGAGACGTTCGATTTCGTAACCGTTTTACACGTTCCAACTATTAACAAATAGAGTTAAGCCACTTGATCATCCTAATTACAACAAATAAACGGAATTTCATCAATTCATCTAATAATCAACAAAATCGTCCACTAGACCGTCGAATCCTACAAATTGTTTGCAATTCTCCCAAGCAAACGCACAAACGATCCTCCCAGAAGCTACTGACCCACTTGAAGCAACCGGAATCGTAGCAGAAGACGCCGGAAACCAAGCTCGCCGACGTCGGAACTCCTTCCTACCGTTCGCTATCGATTCGCCATCATTCCGGGTAATTGAAACCTTGTCCTCTATCGATTTAGTCCTTAGATCAAAATCCCCATGTTAATTTGGGCTTCCAATATGGAAATCAACTTAAACCCGAATCTAGTTTTTGTTCAGAAATGATTTAATCGAATCCGAATCTAGACACGTTTTAAATCCAATTAATCTATGCAAAAAGACTCGAAATAATCTAATGGGTGAAAGCCCTATGATTTCCAACCCTCTTATTATAAGAATTAGTCAATTCGTTCCTGATTTGGAACAGACGCGGTCGCGCTAATCATCTAGCGTGGTCGTGCCTCATGAGACGCGGTAGTGCCGACTATCAGCGCGGTCGTGTCCTCCTGTCCAGACCTAATCATGCACTTTGCCTAATCTCAGTCGTGTCTTAGGATCATGAACACGATCGTGTCTGGCCAAGGCACGGTCGTGCCTAATGATTTAGTTAGTTAAGCCTCAGTTTGATCAACACGGTCGCGCCCTGGCTAGCATGGTCGCGCTCGTGGTTTGAGCACGATCGTGCCCTTCCTAGGCACGGTCGTGTGTGAGTTAAATTCTTGGCAGAATTATAAATTTTATGTATTTTTCAAACCATAAATATTATGATTAAATTACAAAATAAAAATAGTTGATTTTTATAAAATTGCATTTAATCTTATTTAGAAAGAACAAATATTTAATAAATGGAAAATTATTTATTTAAAGTTTATAAAATTTAATTTACAGTTATTGCTAAACCTTTCATTTAAAAAGTATTTAAATGGTTAAGTTACATTTTATAAATAAATAAATAAAATAATGATTATTTACCTTATATTTAAACAAAAACATTTATTTATTTACACTTAATTTCATTTAACACTTATAATATTTTCATAAACAATAATTATTTACATTACTTATTTAATTATTCAAACTCAAACCTTAAACAAAATGTTCTAAAAATATTCTTTCAAACTTTATATATTTTATTCAATACCTCCGATTTCAAATCAATGACTTTTTACACAAGTCCAAATGCAACTTTAGATTTAAACTCTTGTGCACACTATTAATACCATATACATTACACTTTAGGTTAACTTGTGCATTTCAAGGGTCTTTATTCTATCTAGTACATTTGTTAGCAACGTCTTCAAACCAAGTGAGTATACATAGCCTCTTTTACTCTTTTACATTTTTGGGGTGAGACATGAACATTATTCAAATTACATGTTTACATTTACACAAACAACACAAGTATAAATCCTATTTACATTCATGTGTGCAATTCGAGCTTTATGCCCGAGTGCTAGGTGTGCTAACCTTTGTATGCGATTATGTGCAATCATTAACAATTCAAGTCGACGGTTTTCAATGATAGATCTATTGAGTCTGACAAACCCACCCAGATTGGGGTGATTGATACCGACAACACAATTTTGCATGCTAGTTACAAAGGTTTGATTGTACATGGTTACACAATAGCTGCTCCCCATAAATGCCTTATTTATCATGTTATGTAAGGATTTGTTTTACAAACTATATGCTATCTATATAAACCTGTGTTATACTCACCAATTTTTTAGTTGACTTTATTTTATTCATGTTTCAGGTTCTAATGTGTGAGATTGATCAAGATGTGCTACACATAGGCTTGGACTTAGTTAAATTAAATAAAAGAACTCTATGTATTTCAATTTTGTTCTATCTTGGATTTGGTTGTGTTTGGACTACTTGTTATGAAATTTGATGTTTAATATATTCAATCTAGTCAACCTTGTGATTATGAACAGTCTACATGTCCCGCCCCGATGATTCCGCCATCGGTCGGGGTGTGACAGATTGGTATCAGAGCCTTGGTTATAGGGAATTAGGTTATTAGACACCTTGACCTAGACTATAAATTTAGGACACCTACTTATGCTATGTTTCATGATTACATGTTATATGTTACATGCTATATGTTATATGTTATGTGTTACATGCTCTGTGCTACATGTTTACTTTGGTTAGTTATTATTTTATTTGATAACATAATTGTTAAAAAAAGCCATGACTTATTAATATATACTTAAATGATAAATTAAATAAACAATATCTTTTCCTATATCCTAAAACCTCATAATATTCTTATCTTCTTCTCTATCTTTATCTTTCTAAGCATGTGGAAAATTCATGAAGCTAAAGTCATAAAAATTTCTTTATTTCCTCGTTAAGGTTTTTAAGCTTTGTTAATTATTTGGGGACACGTGCAATCTGGAAGAATGACACCTGTATTTTGGGTTTTCTATCTAGGAAAGCATTTCGCATAAATCCCAATCAACTGAGTGACCCGTATGTTTTCCTGGGAATTCCCGAGATGAGTGTTTACTTATAGGCTAAAGCATGTCTCTTTGAAAATTATATAAGTTTAATTAACCTTAATGTGCCATAGTATTCGAGTGATTATATCACTATTTGAGTACAATCCAAACTATGATTATCCATTTATTTTATTATCTTATTCTATTAAATCCAAACAATTCTCATGAGTTCTTACATCTTTTCTTGTCTTGTGAAAATCTGTAGAATGCCTCCTCGTCGTGCTCCTGCGGCCAACACCAATACCGATATTGCTGCTATTCTTGCACAACTCGTGACACAACTCGTGACACAACTCACTAAAGTTAATAGTGCCACCAATGGTAACAATGGTGGAAATGGTAGTAATAGTGGTAATGCTGGTAATGGTGGTAACAACCTATCTCAATGCACCTTCAAGCATTTCAACTCGTGTAATCCCCTCAAGTTCTATGGTATCGAAGGAGCTACCGGACTCCTTCAATGGTTCGAAAGCATTGAGAATACCTTTCTCAAAAGTGACTGCCCCGACAACCTTCGTGTTCGTCATGCCACAAGTGTCCTACAAAAACGGGCACTCACGTGGTGGAATGGGGAGAAAAGAAATAAGGGTGTGGATGTAGCAATGGCCTTACCTTGGGATGAGGTTAAAAGGCTAATGACCGAGGAAATCTGTCCTCGAAATGAAGTGAAGAAACTTGAAGCTGAGTTTTGGGATCTTGCCCAAGATAGTGGTGAAAACTTGGCGTACACAACTCGGTTCCATGAGTTTAGTCTTCTTGGGCCCCACATGGTCACCCCTTTGTCCCGCTGCATTGAAAAGTATATTAGGGGACTACCTAGGCAAATTCAAGATACTGTCCTAGGAAGGAATCCTGCAACACTTGAGGATGCTATCCGCTTATCTACTACCTTAACCGATAATCATGTGAGGGCGGGGACTCTTACTAAAAAGGGCACCAAGAAAGTTTCTGATACTATAACCCCTCCTACCCACAACAAAGAAGCCACAACTGAACCCTCCCGCAATAATAGGAAAAGGAAGACTAGAAACTATGCTGTGGTCACTCCTGATATTCCTATTAACCAAGCTGCACCTATGGTTCAAGCACCGGCCAAAAAGCCATATGTTGGAATCTACCCACTTTGTGCCACCTGCAACTACCATCATCCCCAAGGCATCCCATGTCGCCTTTGTACTTATTGTGAAAAATATGGCCATACAGTTAATGTTTGTAGGGCCAAAGCTCTTGCGGGCCAAGTCAACCTACCAAACCAAACCAACACCCAAGTGACAAATCAAGGTGTACCCGCTATTGCAAATGGGCGAGCATGTTATGAGTGTGGCAACCCGAACCATTTCCGTGATCAATGCCCAAAGTTAGTCAATGCTAGACAAGGTGGAGCTCGTGGGCGTGCTTTCAACATAAACGCCAATGAAGCTCAAGCCAACAATGACGTGGTCAATGGTACGTTCCTTGTTAATAGTCAATATGCCTCCATTTTATTCGATACCGGTGCCGATAAGAGTTTCGTGTCACTTAACTTTGAACCTTCACTTGCAAAGACACGATCCCAATTGGAGAAAACCTTTACCGTCGAAATAGCAAATGGTGATTCACTTACAATCGAGTCTATTATCTATGACTGTTCTCTAGAACTTAATGAACATACATTCCCAATCAACCTTGTTCCAATGCCACTAGGAAGTTTTGATATCATCATAGGCATGGATTGGCTATCAAATCATCATGCCGAAGTCGTCTGTTTCGATAAGTGCATCCGAATACCTCTACCATCGGGAGAAACGTTGAGAGTCTTTGGTGAAAAGCCTTGCAAAGGGCTTAAATTAATGTCATGCACTACTGCTCAAAAGTACTTACGAAAGAAGTACGTGCCCTTTTTGGCCCATATCGTTCGTAAGGATGTTAAAAAGAAGAGTATTCAAGATATCCCCATTATCCGAGATTTTCCTGAAGTATTCCCCGAAGACTTATCCGGCCTTCCACCCGTTCGTCAAGTAGAATTTCACATTGATCTTGTGCCCGGAGCTAACCCCGTGGCTAGAGCTCCATACCGTCTTGCACCATCTGAAATGCAAGAACTCGCAGGTCAACTTCAAGAGCTCTCCGACAAAGGATTCATTCATCCAAGTCATTCACCGTGGGGTGCACCCGTCTTATTCGTAAAAAAGAAGGATGGATCATTTCACATGTGTATTGAGTACCGCGAACTCAACAAACTTACTATCAAAAACCGTTATCCTTTGCCTAGAATTGATGACCTCTTTGATCAACTTCAAGGTTCTACTTGTTTCTCGAAGAATGATCTTCGATCTGGTTATCATCAACTCCGTGTGCAAGAAGATGATATTCCAAAGACTGCCTTCCGAACAAGGTATGGTCATTACGAGTTCATGGTTATGCCTTTTGGGCTAACCAATGCACCTGCAGTTTTCATGGACCTCATGAATCGTGTGTGCAAACCATACCTTGATAAATTTGTGATTGTTTTTATCGATGACATCTTAATCTATTCCAAGACCAAAGCCGATCATGAGCAACACCTTAAATTAGTTTTGGATCTCTTGAAGAAAGAACAACTATATGCCAAATTATCCAAATGTGAATTTTGGCTAAAGGAAGTTCAATTTCTTGGTCACATCGTCAACGACAAGGGCATCCATGTTGATCCTGCTAAGATCGAGACGGTTAAGAATTGGAATACCCCGAAGACTCCCACTGAAGTTCGTTCATTTCTTGGTCTTGCGGGATATTACCGTCGTTTCATCTCAAACTTCTCTAAGATTGCTGTCCCCCTTACCGCTTTGACCCACAAGGGTAAGACTTATAGAGTCATATCTTAATGTATAAGCTGTTGTCATTTATTGTTTGTTTAAACAGCTTTTAGACTAGTTTACTTTCTGTCATTTCATTAAATGTAATTTCAGTTTTATGTAATTTACTGTTTTTTTTTCTAAGTCTGGGCCATAGTTTCGATAGATGGTAGTTTCGACAGTATTTGTATCTCTTGTAAATGGCCAATCGAAACTAGTAGTTTTGATTGAACATAGTTTCGATTGAACATAGCTTCGATTGAACATAGTTTCGATACTGTCACTACTATAAATAGCCTAGTTTGAGAATGTTTAGGGGTGAGTAGCGGCTGTAACCCTGAACCTTCTCTTTCACATTTTTCTTGAATCAATACAATTTGCAGTATTTTATTCACTGTGTTCTTAAACTTTCATACTATTTGCGTGTTGATTCAAACTGTGGTTAGCCTGTTATCTTCACCAACACTGTTTCTATTATCTGTTTCACCACCATACACACAGTTTCCGCCTGTGTGTGTGTGTAATCGATCAAATCAGTGATTTTAAGAGAAATTTGGACCTACAATTGGTATCAGAGCTTTATGCTCTAGTGTTTTTGAGTGTTATCAGGTTTTGTGATTGATTCTAGGTGATTTGTGAGGTATTTTGAGCTTATTTTGGGATTTTGCACAACTATTCTCGGAAGTACTGTTTCATCGATTTCGAAGGGTTTTTGCTCGTATTTTCAGAATCGGAAGTTGGATTAGTGATCAGGAGGGTTAGTAGAAGGTTTTCGCCGAATTGGTTTGTTATTTCTAAACTATTGATTTCTGGAGCTTATCATCAATGGAGTATTTATGAGCTTTGAGAAGAATGCATCGAAACTACTGGGGACAGTTTCTGATTTCCGTTGATCATCGAAACTTCTTGTCTATATTTTGTCGGGAGAAGGTACTATCGAAACTATATTTTATCTTATCTCTATCGAAACTGTGCTTATCGAAACTTGCCTCGAAAATTTTCGATAGTTCAAAGTAGTTTCGATATGTACAACTAGTTTCGATAGTTCAAAGTAGTTTCGATATGTACAACTAGTTTCGATAGTTCAAAGTAGTTTCGATATGTACAACTAGTTTCGATAGTTCAAAGTAGTTTCGATTTGTACAACTAGTTTCGATAGTTCAAAGTAGTTTCGATATGTACAACTAGTTTCGATAGTTCAAAGTAGTTTCGATATGTACAACTAGTTTCGATAGTTCAAAGTAGTTTCGATATGTACAACTAGTTTCGATAATTCAAAGTAGTTTCGATGGCCCAGACTTAGAAATAAAAACAGTAAATTACATAAAACTGAAATTACATTTAATGAAATGACAGAAAGTAAACTAGTCTAAAAGCTATTTAAACAAATAATAAATGACAACAGCTTATACATTAAGATATGACTCTACAAGACTTATGAATGGGGACCAAAGCAAGAAGAAGCTTTCCAAACCCTAAAGCAAAAGTTGTGCAATGCTCCTATTTTGACTCTCCCTGATGGGAATGATGATTTAGTTGTCTACTGTGATGCTTCTAACCAAGGTCTCGGTTGTGTCCTTATGCAACGAGGCAAAGCAATTGCCTACGCATCACGACAACTTAAGATTCATGAGAAGAATTATACGACACACGATCTCGAGTTGGGTGCGGTCGTATTCGCATTAAAGATTTGGAGACATTATCTCTATGGCACAAAATGCGTGGTGTTCACCGACCACAAAAGTCTTCAACATATCTTCAATCAAAAGGAACTAAATATGAGGCAACGACGTTGGGTTGAACTCCTTAACGACTATGACTGCGAGATTCGTTACCATCCCGGCAAAGCGGATGTTGTAGCCGACGCTTTGAGTCGAAAGAACCATGTCATGCTTCAATGTGTTCGAATTCAAACCGACATTCAAAACCGCATCTTAGAAGCTCAACACGTCTCAGTCACCGAGGGTAACATGTACGAGGAAATGTCGTGTGGTGTTGAACTTCTGCTTGAATCTAAACCAAATGGCTTACTTTATTACTTAAACCATATCTGGGTTCCCGATCGCGATGATCTCCGTACATTTCTCATGAACGAGGCTCACAAGACTCGTTATTCTATTCATCCTGGTGCGGATAAAATGTACCAAGATCTTCGCCAACAATATTGGTGGCCCGGTATGAAAAAGGACATTGCTCTTTATGTTGCCAAATGTTTAACCTGTTCCAAAGTCAAAGCCGAACATCAACGTCCTTCTGGTTTACTTGAACAACCAGAAATTCCCGTGTGGAAATGGGAAAACTTAGCTATGGATTTCATTACCAAGCTCCCTCGCACCTCGAGTGGTTATGATAGCATTTGGGTGATTATTGATCGTCTCACCAAATCTGCTCACTTCTTGCCTATCCGTGAAGACTATCGGGTTAAGAAACTAGCCCGAATTTACATTGATGAAATTGTGAGCCGTCATGGTGTTCCCTTGAACATAATATCCGACCGAGATGCCCGGTTCACTTCTCGATTTTGCCAATCTCTCCAAACCGCTCTTGGCACACGATTGGATTTGAGCACCACTTACCATCCCCAAACTGATGATCAAACCGAGAGGACAATCCAAACGCTTAAAGACATGCTTAGAGCCTGCGTAATCGATTTTGGTGGAAATTGGGATTCACATTTATCCCTCATCGAATTCTCTTACAATAATAGCTACCACACAAGTATCAACATGGCTCCATTCGAAGCTCTCTATGGTCGCAAGTGTCGTTCTCCTATCTGTTGGAACGAGATTGGTGAAGCACAAATCACCGGTCCCGAGCTAATTCATGAAACATCCGAAAAGATTATCCAAATCCGTGACAACATCCGAACAGCGAGAAGTCGGCAAAAGAGTTATGCCGATAAACGACGAAAACCCTTGGAATTCCAAGTCGCTGACCTTGTTCTTCTTAAAGTGTCCCCGTGGAAGGGTGTGATCCGCTTTGGAAAGAAAGGCAAGTTAGCCCCTCACTATGTTGGTCCATTCAAAATCCCTGAAAGGATTGGGAAAGTGGCTTACAAACTTGAGTTACCTCCATCTCTTGGCAATGTGCATCCTATATTTCACTTATCTAATCTGAAGAAATGTCTCGCTGATGAAAATCTCCATATACCACTTGATGACATGCGCATTGATGAAACGATGCACTTTGTTGAGAAACCGGTAGAAATTATGGATCGTGAAATCAAGCAACTCAAGTGAAGTCGTATTCCTATTGTCAAAGTTCGTTGGGAGTCT
This sequence comes from Smallanthus sonchifolius, assembly GCA_023525975.1. NCBI lineage: Eukaryota > Viridiplantae > Streptophyta > Magnoliopsida > Asterales > Asteraceae > Smallanthus > Smallanthus sonchifolius. Next base: position 77,211,906 of record CM042025.1, read on the forward strand.
AAGCGTGGTCCTGAATTCACTTGGGAACGAGAGGACCAAATGAAGCTCAAGTACCCCCATCTTTTTACTGATGCCGTAGCTTCCTCTAACTAAATTTCGGGACGAAATTCCCTCAACATGGGGAGACTGTAACATTTCTGATTTTTAGTATCGGTATTTCAATTCAATGTAATACGTTTCAAACTCAATTCAAGTGCACTGTTTTGTTTCTGTTCGTATGATCAATTTAATACTATATTTCAATGCAAATCCGTAAATTTTACTCGGTTATATCCTATCAAAACAATACATAAGTATCTAACTGTACAAATATGGCAAAAGACTAAAGTTACAAGGTCTGATGTTGAAAAATAGCAAGAAAACCTAATAGGCACGGTCGCGTCTCGTTCTGGCACGGTCGTGCCGAGTGCTTTGGCATCGTAGCGCGACTTTCTTTGGAACGATCGCGCCTGGTGCCTTAGCACGGTCGCGCCACATATGGGCACGGTCGCGCCTAGTACCAGTTGAAACGGAAATACAGCCTTTAATCACAGAGACGTTCGATTTCGTAATTGTTTTACACGTTCCAACTATTAATAAACAGAGTTAAGCCACTTGATCATCCTAATTACAACAAATAAACGTAATTTCATCAAATCATCTAATAATCAACAAAATCGTCCACTAGACCGTCGAATCCTCCATATTGTTTGCAATTCTCCCAAGCAAACGCACAAACGATCCTCCCAGAAGCTACTGACCCACTTGAAGCAACCGAAATCGTAGCAGAAGACGTCGGAAACCAAGCTCGCCGACGTCGGAACTCCTTCCTACCGTTCGCTATCGATTCGCCATCATTCCGGGTAATTGAAACCTTGTCCTCTATCGAATTAGTCCTTAGATCAAAAGCCCCATGTTAATTTGGGCTTCCAATATGGAAATCAACTTAAACCCGAATCTAGTTTTCGTTCAGAAATTATTTAATCGAATCCGACTCTAGACACGTTTTAAATCCAATTAATCTATGAAAACAGACTCGAAATAATCTAATGGGTGAAAGCCCTATGATTTCCGACCCTGTTATTATAAGAATTAGTCAATTCGTTCCTGATTTGGAACAGACGCGGTCGCGCTAATCATCTAGCGCGGTCGTACCTCATGAGACGCGGTCGTGCCGACTATCAGCGCGGTCGTGTCCTCCTGTCCAGACCCAATCATGCCCTTTGGCTAATCTCAGTCGTGTCTTAGGATCATGAACACGATCGTGCTTTGCCAAGGCACGGTCGTGCCTAATGATTTAGTTAGTTAAGCCTCAATTTGATCAACACGGTCGCGCCCTGGCCAGCATGGTCGCGCCCGTGGTTTGAGCACGATCGTGCCCTTCCCAGGCACGGTCGTGTGTGAGTTAAATTCTTGGCAGAATTATAAATTTTATATATTTTTCAAACCATAAATATTCTGATTAAATTACAAAATAAAAATAGTTGATTTTTATAAAATTGCATTTAATCTTATTTAGAAAGAACAAATATTTAATAAATGGAAAATTATTTATTTAAAGTTTATAAAATTTAATTTACAGTTATTGCTAAACCTTTCATTTAAAGAGTATTTAAATGGTTAAGTTACATTTTATAAATAAATAAATAAAATAATGATTATTTACCTTATATTTAAACAAAAACATTTATTTATTTACACTTAATTTCATTTAACACTTATAATATTTGCATAAACAATAATTATTTACATTACTAATTTAATTATTCAAACTCAAACCTTAATCAAAATGTTCTAAAAATATTCTTTCAAACTTTATATATTTTATTCAATACCTTCGATTTCAAATCAATGACTTTTTACACAAGTCCAAATGCAACTTTAGAATTAAACTCTTGTGCACACTATTAATACCATATACATTACACTTTAGGTTAACTTGTGCATTTCAAGGATCTTTATTCTATCTAGTACATTTGTTAGCAACGCCTTCAAACCAAGTGAGTATACATAGCCTCTTTTACTCTTTTACATTTTTGGGGTGAGACATGAACATTATTCAAATTACATGTTTACATTTACACAAACAACACAAGTACAAATCCTATTTACATTCATGTGTGCAATTTGAGCTTTATGCCCGAGTGCTAGGTGTGCTAACCTTTGTATGCGATTATGTGCAATCATTAACTATTCAAGCCGACGGTTTTCAATGATAGATCTATTGAGTCTGACAAACCCACCCAGATTGGGGTGATTGATACCGACAACACAATTTTGCATGCTAGTTACAAAGGTTTGATTATACATGGTTACACAATAGCTGCTCCCCATAAATGCCTTATTTATCATGTTATGTAAGGATTTGTTTTACAAACTATATGCTATCTATATAAACCTGTGTTATACTCACCAACTTTTTAGTTGACTTTATTTTATTCATGTTTCAGGTTCTAATGTGTGAGATTGATCAAGATGTGCTACACATAGGCTTGGACTTAGTTAAATTAAATAAAAGAACTCTATGTATTTCAATTTTGCTCTATCTTGGATTTGGTTGTGTTTGGACTACTTGTTATGAAATTTGATGTTTAATATATTCAATCTAGTCAACCTTGTGCTTATGAACAGTCTACATGTCCCACCCCGATGATTCCGCCATCGGTCGGGGTGTGACATGAAGGCTCTGAGGAGAAATGACACATATGTCCTAGACATGAGCGTTGCTACTACAACGGATTCAATTTCTACATGTCTACACTCCAAGGCGTTTGCGTCGGATTCTATTTTGTGGCACAGGAAACTTTCTCACATCAATTATCGGAAAATGAATTATCTCGTGAAGAATGATCTGGTATTTTGGTGTTTCGAAAATGAAATTTTCACTTCCTGATGTTTGTATTCCTTGCAATAAGGGGAAACAACACAAGAAGTCCCACAAATCTAAGTCAAAGAATTCAATTGTGACTCCTTTGGAGCTACTGCCGATGGATTTGTTTGGACCGATTAGTATCAGGAGCATTGGTGGTAAATCTTATTGTCTGGTAGTAACAGATGATTTCTCTATATTTTCAGGGATTAAGTTCCTTACTTCTAAAGCCGAAACCACAGAGTTAGTGCAATTCTTAATCCTGGGTTTAGAGAATTTGTGCAAACAGAAAGTTAGAAGAATAAGGAGTGACAATGGCAGTGAGTTTAAAAATAGCAATATGGGTTTATTTTGACTTCAAAAGGGAATTCATCATGAATTCAGTGGGCTATATATGTACCTCAACAAAATGGAGTTGCTGAACGAAAGAACAGGACTTTGGTTGAAACGGCACGTACAATGCTTGCAGATTCTATGTCACACCCCGACCGATGGCGGAATCATCGGGGCGGGACATGTAAGACTGTTCATAGCACATGGTTGACTAAATTGAAATATATTAAAGTCAAATTTGCATTACAAGAAATCCAAGTACAAGATCAAATTCACACAAGAAACATAACAACTCATAAAATTCTTGATTTATTTTGCTAAGTCCAAATCCTATGTTGAACACGTCTTGAATCAATCTCACATATTGGGGCCTGAAACATGAATAAAATAAAGTCAACTAAAAAGTTGGTGAGTATAACACAGTTGTATATAGATAGCATATAGATGAAAACAAATCCTTTACATGACATGATAAATAAGGCGTTTTTGGGGAGTAACTATTGTGTAACCAAATGTACAATCAAACCTTGTAACTAGCATGCAAAACAAATGTGTTGTCGATTTCAATCACCTCGTACCATGGGTGGGTTTGTCAGACTCAATAGATCCATCATTGAAAACCGTCGGCTTGTATAGTTAATGATTGCACATAAGAGCATACAAAGGTTAACACACCTAGCACTCGGGCACAAAGCTCAAATTTTTGCACACATGTATGTATATAGGATTTTTGCACTTGTGTTGTTTGTGTAAATGTAAATTTGTAATGTGTAATGAGTATAGAGTTCATGTTCCACCCCAAAAGTGTAAAAGAGAAAAAGGGGTTGTGAATACTCACTTGGTATGGAAGTGTAGCGAACAAGGATAATAGATAGAAAATAAAGATCCTCGAGTGCACAAATCAACCTAAAGAGTAATATGTATTGAATCACATAGATGCATAAAGTTTAAGTCTAAAATGAATGTTGGATTTGTATATAAAACCATTGGTTTGTATTTAAAAAGTGTTGGATAAGAAAAACGTATAAAGTTTGAGGTAAAATATGTTTGAAACAATTTAATTAGGTTTGAATTAAATAAGTAAGTGTATAACTATAGTTTATAAAATAATGTAAATATTAATTGTAATTAAGTATAATTAAATAAATGATTTTTGATTTAAAATGTAAATTAAATAACTAATCATTATTTATAAATTTTGTAACTTAAAATATCATTTAAGTAAAGATAATAAATATTAATAATTTTTTTTATAAACTTTTCAATAAATTATTTTTTTGTGCCAAGATTAAACTTTTAATCTATTTTTTTAAATACAGAAAACATGTTTTTATAAAATCTGTAATGTTTACTGATTAAAATACATAAAATTGAAATTCTGTTAAAATTTCTGAGTCTAGCACGACCGTGCCTCGGAAGGACACAATCGTGCTCAAGCCACGGGCGCGACCGCGCTAGTCGGGGCGCGACGGGGTTGATCAACAGGAGCACAATCTAGACAAGTTTGACAGGCACGACCGTTCCTTGGCCCGGCACGGTCGTGTCTATGATCTTTGGACACAACAGGGACTAGCCCAGAGGGCATGACAAGGTCTGGTCAGGATGACACGACCGCGCTGATAAACGGCACAACCGCGCTAAAAGAGGCACGGCCGCGCTAGATGATTAGCGCGACCGTGTCTATTCCAATTCAGACACGAATCGAGAATTTCTTGTATTTTAATTGGTGAAATTGTTAGGGCTTTTCATTTATGGGTTATTACGAGTGTTCTGAGATATTTTAATTGTATTAATAACATGATTAGGAGTGATTCCGATTAAACCATTTTTCTTATAAAAAGGATTCTGGTTCTGAATGATTCCTGTAATGAAAGCCCGAATTGACGGAGGGCTTTTGATACATGGACCGAAACGAAAGAGAGGAATGATTTAATTACCTCAAAAAGAAGGGAATTGATAGCGATCAGAAGAAAGGAGTTCCGGCGACGGCAAGATTGGCTTCCGGCGGCTTCTGCTGCGATTCCGGCTGATCCAACCCTTTTGAAACCTTAGAAATGATCGGAGGATCGAGTTCCTTGAATAATTGGTAGAATTTTGATCGAAAACAGAGATTCGAGGCTTGGGAGATAATTTGGATGTTTTTCTTGAGAGAATATGCAATCGAATGGTAATGATCGTAAATGGCAAAATTATTTTCTTTGTCAATGAAAATGAAACGTATCGGTTTTGAATTTCGAACAATCGGGCGTTTTGAAACTGCATTTACGTTTCGACTGTTACGCAGGCGCGACCGTGCCAAGATAGGCGCGACCGTGCCAAAGCACTTGGCGCGACCGTGCTAGGATGAAGCACGACCGTGCTAACTAGGGTTTTCTTGATATTTTTCAACTTTAGTCCTTGACTTTTCAGGTTTGATAAGTTTGTACCAAATAGTTTCTTGTATAGCGTTTAAATGTAAATAATCGAGTAAAACTTGCGAATTTGTATAGAATCATTGCATTAAATTTACGGCGAGAAAATAATGAGACATTGCACGAGTATAGAACTTGAAATTGCATTATATTGAATTGAAATAGGAATACTAAAAATCCGAGATGTTACAGTCTCCCCATGTTGAGAGAATTTCGTCCCGAAATTTAGCTAGAGGGAACAACATTATTAGTAAAAAGAAGGGGGTACTTGAGCTTCATTTGGTCTTCTCGTTCCCAAGTGAACTCAGGACCATGCTTAGATTCCCAACGAACTTTGACTGTAGGAATACGACTTCGCTTGAGTTGCTTGACTTCACGATCCATAATTTCCACCGGCTTCTCAACGAAGTGCATCGTTTCATCAATGCGCACGTCGTCAAGCGGTATATGGAGATTTTCATCAGCGAGACACTTCTTTAGATTAGATATATGAAATGTAGGATGCACATTGCCAAGAGATGGAGGTAACTCGAGCTTATAAGCCACTTTCCCAATCCTTTCAAGGATTTTGAATGGACCAACATAACGAGGTGCTAACTTGCCTTTCTTTCCAAAACGGACCACACCCTTCCAAGGAGACACCTTTAGAAGAACAAGGTCACCGACTTGGAATTCCAAGGGTTTTCGACGTTTGTCGGCATAACTCTTTTGCCGACTCCTCGCTACTCGAATATTTGTCACGGATTTGAATGATCTTGTCGGATGTTTCTTGAATTAACTCGGGACCAGTGATTTGTGCTTCACCAATCTCACTCCACCAGATAGGAGAACGACACTTGCGACCATAGAGAGCTTCGAATGGAGCCATGTTGATACTTGTGTGGTAGCTATTGTTGTAAGAAAACTCAATAAGGGATAAATGTGATTCCCAATTGCCACCAAAATCGATTACACAAGCTCTAAGCATGTCTTCAAGAGTTTGGATTGTTCGCTCGGTTTGTCCATCAGTTTGGGGATGGTAAGCCGTGCTCAAATCCAAACGAGTACCAAGAGCAGATTGGAGATTGCCAAAATCGAGAAGTGAACCGAGCGTCTCTATCGGATATTATGTTCAAGGGAACACCATGACAGCTCACAATTTCATCAATGTAAATTCGGGCTAATTTCTCCACCTTAAAGTCTTCACGAATAGGCAAGAAGTGGGCAGATTTGGTGAGTCGATCAATGATCACCCAAATACTATCATAACCACTCGAGGTGCGAGGGAGCTTGGTAATGAAATCCATAGCTAAATTCTCCCATTTCCACACGGGAATTTCCGGTTGTTCGAGTAAACCAGAAGGACGTTGATGTTCGGCTTTGACTTTGGAGCAAGTTAAGCATTTGGCAAAATAAAGAGCAATGTCCCTCTTCATACCGGGCCACCAATAAAGTTGGCGAAGATCTTGGTACATTTTATCCGCACCAGGATGAATAGAATAACGAGTCTTATGAGCCTCGTTCATGAGAATTGCACGGAGATCATCGCGATCGGGAATCCAAATACGGTTCAAGTAATATAGTAAGCCATTTGGTTTTGATTCAAGAAGAAGTTCAACACCACACGACATTTCTTCATACATATTACCCTCGGTTACCGAGACGTGTTGAGCTTCCAAGATACGGGTTTGAATATCGGATTGAATACGGGCACAATGAAGCATAACATGGTCCTTTCGACTCAAAGCATCGGCTACAACATTCGCTTTGCCGGGATGGTAACGAATCTCGCAGTCGTAGTCGTTAAGGAGTTCGACCCAACGTCGTTGCCTCATATTGAGTTCTTTTTGGTTGAAGATATGTTGAAGACTTTTGTGGTCGGTGAATACCACACATTTCGTACCATATAGGTAATGTCTCCAAATCTTTAACGCGAATACGACTGCACCCAACTCGAGATCGTGCGTCGTATAATTCTTTTCATGAATTTTGAGTTGCCTTGATGCATAAGCGATTACTTTTCCTCGTTGCATGAGGACACAACCAAGACCTTGGTTAGAAGCATCACAATAGACAACTAGGTCATCATTTCCATCGGGAAGAGTTAAAATGGGAGCATTGCACAACTTATGCTTAAGAGTTTGGAAAGCTTCTTCTTGTTTCGGTCCCCATTCATAAGCTTTACCCTTATGGGTCAAGGCGGTAAGAGGGACATCAATCTTTGAGATGTTTGAGATGAAACGACGATAATAACCCGCAAGACCAAGAAATGAACGAACTTCGGTAGGAGTCTTCGGGGCATTCCAATTCTTAACCGTTTCGATCTTAGCAGGATCAACATGAATACCCTTGTGGTTGACGATGTGACCAAGAAATTGAACTTCTTTTAACCAAAACTCACATTTGGAGAACTTGGCATATAGTTGTTCTTTCTTTAAAAGGTCCAAAACCAATCTAAGGTGTTCTTCATGGTCGGCTTTAGTCTTGGAATAGATTAAGATATCGTCAATGAAAACGATCACGAATTTATCAAGGTACGGTTTGCACACACGGTTCATGAGATCCATGAAAACTGCGGGTGCATTGGTTAACCCGAAAGGCATAACCATGAACTCGTAATGACCATACCTTGTTCGAAAAGCAGTCTTAGGAACACGGAGCTGATGATAACCAGATCGAAGATCAATCTTCGAGAAGCAAGTAGAACCTTGAAGTTGATCAAAGAGATCATCGATTCTAGGCAAAGGATAACGGTTCTTGATAGTAAGCTTATTGAGTTCGCGATAGTCAATACACATGCGAAATGATCCATCCTTCTTCTTTACAAATAAGACGGGTGCACCCCACGGTGAATGACTCGGGCGAATGAACCCTTTATCAGAGAGTTCTTGAAGTTGACTTGCGAGCTCTTGCATTTCAGAAGGTGCAAGACGATAAGGAGCTCTAGTAACGGGGTTAGCTCCGGGCATGAGATCAATACGGAACTCGACTTGACGAACGGGAGGAAGACCGGATAAATCTTTAGGAAAAACTTCGGGGAAATCCCGAATGATCGGAATGTCTTGAATACTCTTCTCCTTGACATCCTTTTGAACAATATGAGCTAAGAAAGCAATGTACTTCTTTCGTAAGTACTTTTGAGCGGTAGTACAAGACATCAATTTAAGACCCTTGCAAGGCTTTTCACCAAAAACCCTTAATGTTTCTCCCGATGGTAGCGGAATTCGGATACACTTTTCAAAGCAAATGACTTCGGCATGATGATTTGATAGCCAATCTATACCTATGATAATATCAAAGCTTCCTAGTGGCATTGGAACAAGGTTGATTGGGAATGCATGATCATTAAGTTCTAAAGAGCAATCATAGATAATAGACTCAATTGTAAGGGAGTCACCATTTGCTATTTCAACGGTGAAGGTTTTCTCTAATTGGGATCGTGTCTTTGCAAGTAAAGGCTCAAAATTAAGTGACACAAAACTTTTATCGGCACCGGTATCGAACAAAATGGAGGCATATTGACTATTAACAAGGAACGTACCATTAACCACGTCATTGCTGGCTTGAGCTTCGTTGGCGTTTATGTTGAACGCACGTCCACGAGCTCCACCTTGTCTAGCATTTGCAAGTCTTGGACATTGATTACGAAAATGGTTCGGGTCACCACACTCATAACAAGCACGCCCATTAGCAATGGCGGGAGCACCTTGGTTAGCCACTTGAGGTACGGTTTGGTTTGGAGGGTTGACTTGGCCCGTAAGGGCTTTGGTCCTACAAACATTAACCGTATGACCATATCTCCCACAATAAGTACAAAGGCGACATGGGATGTTTTGGGGATGATGGTAGTTGCAGGTGGCACAAAGTGGGTAAATTCCACCATATGGCTTTTTGACTGGTGCTTGAACCATAGGTGCAGCTTGGTTGACGGGAACATCAGGAGTAACCACAACAAAATTTCTAACCTTCCTCTTTTTGTTATTGCGAGGGGGTTCAGTTGTAGTTTCTTTGTTGTGGGTAGGAGGGGTTACGGTTTCAGCAGTTTTCTTAGAACCCTTTTTAGTAAGAGTTCCAGCTTTCACATGATTATCAGTTAGGGTAGTAGACAGGCGGATGGCATCTTCCAAGGTAGCAGGATTTCTACCTAAGACAGTATCTTGGATTTGTCTTGGTAGCCCACCAATATATTTCTCGATACAACGAGACAAAAGAGTGACCATGTGGGGCACTAGAAGACTCAACTCATGGAACCGAGTTGTATATGCTAAGCTTTCCCCACTATCTTGGGCAAGATCCCAAAATTCGGCCTCTAACTTCTTCACTTCATTTCGAGGACAGAATTCCTCGGTCATAAGCCTTTTAACCTCATCCCAAGGTAAGGCCATAGCTACATCAACACCCCTATTCCTTTTCTCCCCATTCCACCAAGTAAGTGCCCGCTTTTGGAGGACACTTGTGGCATGACGAACGCGGAGGTTGTCGGGACAGTCACTATTGAGAAAGGTATTCTCAATACTTTCAAACCATTGAAGGAGTCCAGTAGCTCCTTCGGTTCCATAAAAATTTAGGGGATTGCACGAATTGAAGTGCTTGAAGGTGCATTGAGATGGATTATTTCCACCATTTCCACCATTACCACCATTATTACCACTATTGCTTCCATTTCCACCATTGCCATTAGTGGCACCATTGGCTTGGGTGAGTTGTGTCACCAATTGGGTAAGAATAGCAGCAATGTCGGAATTGGCGTTGGCGGCGGGAGCACGACGAGGAGGCATCCTACAGATTTTCACAAAACAAGAAAAGATTGAAAGAACTTATGAGAATTGCTAGGATTTTAATAGAATGATATAATCAAATAGAAAGATAGATATTCATAGTTTGGATTGTACTCAAAAAGTGATAAAATCACTTGAATACTATGGCACATTAAGGTTAATTTAAACTCATATAATTTTCAAGGAGACATGCTTTAGCCTATAGGTAAACACTCATCTCGGGAATTCCCAGGAAAGCATACGGGTCCCTCGGTTGATTGGGATTTATGCGAAATGCTTTCCTAGACAGAAAACCCAAAATACAGGTGTCACCCTTCCAGATTGCACGTGTCCTCAAATAATTAAACAAGTTTAAAAACCTTAACGAAGAAAATAAAAATTTAAAGATCTTTGCTTCAAGAATTTTCCACATGCTTAGAAAGAATAAAGATAGAAAAGAAGATAGAAATATTATAAGGTTTTAGGATATAGGAAAGGATATTATTTATTAAATTATTATTTAAGAAGATCCTAATAAGTCATGCATTTCTATCAAGTAAAGCATCAAATATAATAATAATTTATCATGATAAGCTTGTAGCACATAGCATGTAACACATAGCACAAAAATCATAGAATATAGCATAAGTGGGTGTCCTAAAGTTATAGTCTAGGTCAAGGTGTCTAATAACCTAATTCCCTATAACCAAGGCTCTGATACCAATCTGTCACACCCCGACCGATGGCGGAATCATCGGGGCGGGACATGTAAGACTGTTCATAGCACATGGTTGACTAAATTGAAATATATTAAAGTCAAATTTGCATTACAAGAAATCCAAGTACAAGATCAAATTCAAACAAGAAACATAACAACTCATAAAATTCTTGATTTATTTTGCTAAGTCCAAATCCTATGTTGAACACGTCTTGAATCAATCTCACATATTGGGGCCTGAAACATGAATAAAATAAAGTCAACTAAAAAGTTGGTGAGTATAACACAGTTGTATATAGATAGCATATAGATGAAAACAAATCCTTTACATGACATGATAAATAAGGCGTTTATGGGGAGTAACTATTGTGTAACCAAATGTACAATCAAACCTTGTAACTAGCATGCAAAACAAATGTGTTGTCGATTTCAATCACCGCGTACCATGGGTGGGTTTGTCAGACTCAATAGATCCATCATTGAAAACCGTCGGCTTGTATAGTTAATGATTGCACATAAGAGCATACAAAGGTTAACACACCTAGCACTCGGGCACAAAGCTCAAATTTTTGCACACATGTATGTATATAGGATTTTTGCACTTGTGTTGTTTGTGTAAATGTAAATGTGTAATGTGTAATGAGTATAGAGTTCATGTTCCACCCCAAAAGTGTAAAAGAGAAAAAGGGGTTGTGAATACTCACTTGGTATGGAAGTGTAGCGAACAAGGATAATAGATAGAAAATAAAGATCCTCGAGTGCACAAATCAACCTAAAGAGTAATATGTATTGAATCACATAGATGCATAAAGTTTAAGTGTAAAATGAAAGTTGGATTTGTATATAAAACCATTGGTTTGTATTTAAAAAGTGTTGGATAAGAAAAACGTATAAAGTTTGAGGTAAAATATATTTGAAACAATTTAATTAGGTTTGAATTAAATAAGTAAGTGTATAACTATAGTTTATGAAATAATATAAATATTAATTGTAATTAAGTATAATTAAATAAATGATTTTTGATTTAAAATGTAAATTAAATAACTAATCATTATTTATAAATTTTGTAACTTAAAATATCATTTAAGTAAAGATAATAAATATTAATAATTTTTTTTATAAACTTTTCAATAAATTATTTTTTTCTGCCAAGATTAAACTTTTAATCTATTTTTTTAAATACAGAAAACATGTTTTTATAAAATCTGTAATGTTAACTGATTAAAATACATAAAATTGAAATTCTGTTAAAATTTCTGAGTCTAGCACGACCGTGCCTCGGAAGGACACGATCGTGCTCAAGCCACGGGCGCGACCGCGCTAGTCGGGGCGCGACCGGGTTGATCAACAGGAGCACAATCTAGACAAGTTTGACAGGCACGACCGTGCCTTGGCCCGGCACGGTCGTGTCTATGATCTTTGGACACAACAGGGCCTAGCCCAGAGGGCATGACAAGGTCTGGTCAGGATGACACGACCGCGCTGATAAACGGCACAACCGCGCTAAAAGAGGCACGGCCGCGCTAGATGATTAGCGCGACCGTGTCTATTCCAATTCAGACACGAATCGAGAATTTCTTGTATTTTAATTGGTGAAATTGTTAGGGCTTTTCATTTATGGGTTATTACGAGTGTTCTGAGATATTTTAATTGTATTAATAACATGATTAGGAGTGATTCCGATTAAACCATTTTTCTTATAAAAAGGATTCTGGTTCTGAATGATTCCTGTAATGAAAGCCCGAATTGACGGAGGGCTTTTGATACATGGACTGAAACGAAAGAGAGGAATGATTTAATTACCTCAAAAAGAAGGGAATTGATAGCGATCAGAAGAAAGGAGTTCCGGCGACGGCAAGATTGGCTTCCGGCGGCTTCTGCTGCGATTCCGGCTGATCCAACCCTTTAGAAACCTTAGAAATGATCGGAGGATCGAGTTCCTTGAATAATTGGTAGAATTTTGATCGAAAACAGAGATTCGAGGCTTGGGAGATAATTTGGATGTTTTTCTTGAGAGAATATGCAATCGAATGGTAATAATCGTAAATGGCAAAATTATTTTCTTTGTCAATGAAAATGAAACGTATCGGTTTTGAATTTCGAACAATCGGGCGTTTTGAAACTGCATTTACGTTTCGACTGTTACGCAGGCGCGACCGTGCTAGGATGAAGCACGACCGTGCTAACTAGGGTTTTCTTGATATTTTTCAACTTTAGTCCTTGACTTTTCAGGTTTGATAAGTTTGTACCAAATAGTTTCTTGTATAGCGTTTAAATGTAAATAATCGAGTAAAACTTGCGAATTTGTATAGAATCATTGCATTAAATTTATGGCGAGAAAATAATGAGACATTGCACGAGTATAGAACTTGAAATTGCATTATATTGAATTGAAATAGGAATACTAAAAATCCGAAATGTTACAGTCTCCCCATGTTGAGAGAATTTCGTCCCGAAATTTAGCTAGAGGGAACAACATTATTAGTAAAAAGATGGGGGTACTTGAGCTTCATTTGGTCTTCTCGTTCCCAAGTGAACTCAGGACCATGCTTAGATTCCTAACGAACTTTGACTGTAGGAATACGACTTCGCTTGAGTTGCTTGACTTCACGATCCATAATTTATGAGGTATGTTGCAAATTCTACTACCAAGAGGGTATATAACAAAGAGACTCGTCAGGTTGAAGAATGGTTTCATATTGACTGTTCTAATCGGTCTTTACCTCAAATAGTGATTGGAGCAGACTGGGCTTTTGATTATGATAATTTTTTCAAGTCTTTTCATTTACCTTATGATATTTCTCCTGAGGAAGCTGCTGTATTATATGATTCATTTCTGGATGCACAGAATAGTGGTTTTCTATCTACTGCGGTTCCACAATCATCTGTTCCTTCCACATTTGTTTCAGATCCTACTGTTGCTTCTTGTTCGGGAACACAAGAGTCTGATAGTGAGGACGAAAATGTTATTTTTCAAGATTCTTCTGCTAATCCTTTGTTAGTTGATGAACCTTCTAATTTGACACAGGATCAGGGGGAGATTCCTACAAATCTGGACTCGGAGAGACCAGGTAATCAGGATATGTGTTATCAATCTGATTCAACTCAAGTTGATGTGTTGCCAGTTCCTGAGGTTGCATCTATCAAGGAACTCAAAGCTCATCCAATTACAAATATCATTGGGAATTTACGTGATGGAGTGCAAACTCGTTCTATTATTGACAACACTTGCTTGTATACAGGTATTAAGAATTCTGTTATTCTTGATGTATGCTCACATTCCTGTTTTATTTCTCAAGTCGAACCAAAGAATGTCGAAATGGCATTACGTGACAACAATTGGATAGAGGCCATGCAGGAAGAACTTGCTCAGTTTGACAAACTCAAAGTTTGGAATTTTGTAGATCTTCCAAAGGGTGTGTATCCAATTGGTACAAAAGTACAATGTGTGCGTTTAAATTCAAGAAAGACGATCGAGGTGTTGTGGTGAAAAATAAGGCAAGATTAGTTGTACAAGGTTTCAATTAACAAGAGGGAATTAATTCTGAAAATTTCCCGATTGCAAAAGTCTTCATGGCAGATATGTCAGATCCTTCAAAGGTAAAAGATTCTGTCTGTCACATTTATTGCTCATATTGCATAAGTATAAAATATAAAATGCAAAAAGTAATGGATGATAACACAAATTTAATTTGTGATATGAATTCGATGCATTCAGTTAATCAAAAATTGAAAGATAATGATAAATTGTGTATAGATAGAATTGAGTCTTTGAAAAGAGATTTGAACTCTTTGGGATTGAAATATAAGGAACAAGCATATCATCTGGATATGGCTTATGCTGAGATTGAGAAGCGAAATGAAATTGTCACTCAGAAGAACAAAGAAATTTATGATAAAGAATCTGAAGTGATCAAATTACATAGAAAGCTGGAAAATTATGAAAATTCATTTGTGGTATTGGATTACATTAATGCTAATGCTGATCCTACAAAGAGGGTTGCTGGTATTGGATTTGTTCCTCCACTATTCAATGCAAATTATGTGGTTGAACCAGAAACTATTCATGAAGAGGAAATTGACCAAAGACGGTGTTGAAAGTAAATCCAGTAACTGGTGAAGATATGATATATGATTTTGATTATGTGGATGAAGTTTTTGAGGATAAAAAGGTTGAAGGCATTCCTAAGGAAGTGCAACTTGATGAACCAAAGGTAGTGAAAAATGTTACCCGTGATAGATGCATTTTAACAGAACCTGATGAGGTGAAAGTTGATCAACCTAAAATTTCCAAAATGTTACAATCAAATGGTTTTGTTGCTGCTGGTCATCAGAAGAAGAATTTATCAACGACGACTAAACAAGTTTTTGTTCAAAAGAAGCCAGTCAACTATTCAGTAAAATCTTCTGATGATTGTTCATTAGATGGATCATCAAATTTGAGAAAAACTCCTTATATAAAAAGTCATCAAGATAGAAGAGTTTGTTTTCACTATAATGAGGCTGGTCATATTCTGGTTCACTGTCCTTATAAGAATCAAGGCAAATTAAAGAGTGATCCCTCACAAAAATGAGTGGTGACGATTCTGAAAAGACAAAATGGGGAAAAGCCTATGTCTAGTGTTGTAAAGAATATGCCTTGTCAATCTTTTGCTAAATCTTCAGGATTTAAGCAACATGATAAGCATATTTCTAAATCAGTTGTTTTTCAAAATAGGTTTAAGATTCCACATGTTGGAATTCCAAAAGAGTCTGAACCTGAAGTCAAACTTTCTAGACCACAACGAAGAAGACGTAATAGAAAATTAAAGAAATTTTTGGAAATATCTGAATCTGATTATCATAAATCTAATAATGTTTTTCTAATTAATCATAATGTGTCTTCATTGAAAAGGTCTAATTGTGAATCTTATGTTTCAAAGGTTGATGACAATGTTGATTGTGAATTGCTTGAAGTTGTTTATTTTGATCCATCTGGACGACCCAAGACCACAATGGCTTGGGTTCCTATTTCTAACTGATTTTCTTTGTTTATGTAGGGGCAACCAAGGAGAACTATCAACAATACGTGGTATGTGGATAGTGGTTGTTCTCGACATATGACAGGGAATATTCGTTTGTTGGAAGATGTTATTAATTTTGATGGTGGTTATGTCGCTTTTGCTGGAAATAAAGGCGGGTACATAACTGGACAGGGTACTTTAAAGAATGATAAAGTCAAATTTGAGAAAGTGAACTATGTGGAGCAACTTGAACACAATCTTTTGAGTGTATCTCAAGTGTGTGACAAGAAGTTTTCATTTCCTTTCAATGATTCTGAGTGTTATATCTTGAAACAGGGCTTTGTTATTCCTGAGGCTCTGAGGAGAAATGACACATATGTCCTAGACATGAGTGTTGCTACTACAACAGATTCAATTCCTACATGTCTACTATCTAAGGAGTCTGCGTCGGATTCTATTTTGTGGCACTGGAAACTTGCTCACATTAATTATCGGAAAATGAATTATCTCGTGAAGAATGATCTGGTTTTTTGGTGTTCCGAAAATGAAATTTTCAGTTCCTGATGTTTGTATTCTTTGCAAGAAGGGGAAATAACACAGGAAGTCCCACAAATCTAAATCAAAGAATTCAATTTTGACTCCTTTGGAGCTACTGCATATGGATTTGTTCGAACCGATTAGTATCAGGAGCATTGGTGGTAAATCTTATTGTAT
Organism: Smallanthus sonchifolius; assembly: GCA_023525975.1. Classification (NCBI taxonomy): domain Eukaryota; kingdom Viridiplantae; phylum Streptophyta; class Magnoliopsida; order Asterales; family Asteraceae; genus Smallanthus; species Smallanthus sonchifolius. Next base: position 77,228,669 of record CM042025.1, read on the forward strand.
GGTAGTAACAGATGATTTCTCTAGATTTTAATGGATTAAGTTCCTTGCTTCTAAAGCCGAAACCACATAGTTAGTGCAATTCTTAATCCTGGGTTTAGAGAATTTGTGCAAACAGAAAATCAGAAGAATAAGGAGTGACAATGGCAGCGAGTTTAAAAATAAGAAGATGGGTTTATTTTGTCTTCAAAAGGGAATTCATCATGAATTCAGTGGGCCATATGTACCTCAACAAAATGGAGTTGCTGAATGAAAGAACAGGACTTTGGTTGAAACGGCACGTACAATGCTTGCAGATTGTAAGCCTCTAGTAACTTTTTGGGCGGAGGCTGTGAATACTGCGTGTCACGTTTTGAACAGAATTTTGATCGTTAAGCGATAGAACAAGACATGCTATGAGTTGCTTAATAATCGTAAGCCGAATCTGGAATATTTACTACCTTTTGGTAATCCATGCACCCTGTTGAAAGTTAAAGATGTCCCAACCAAGTTCAGTGCTAAGGCTATTGAAGGGATGTTTCTGAGGTATGTTGCAAATTCTACTACCAAGAGGGTATATAACAAAGAGACTCGTTAGGTTGAAGAATGGTTTCATATTGACTGTTCTAATCGGTCATTACCTCAAATAGCGTTTGGACCAGACTGGGCTTTTGATTATGACAATTTTTTCAAGTCTTTTCATTTACCTTATGATATTTCTCCTGAGGAAGCTGCTGTATTATATGATTCATTTCAGGATGCACAGAATAGTGGTTTTCTACCGACTGCGTTTCCACAATCATCTGTTCCTTCTACATTTGTTTCAGATCCTACTGTTGCTTATTGTTCGGGAACACAAGAGTCTGATAGTGAGGACGAAAATGTTATTTTTCAAGATTCTTCTACTGATCCTTTGTTAGTTGATGAACTTTCTAATTTGAAACAGGATCAGGGGGAGATTCCTACAAATCTGGACTCGGAGATACCAGTTAATCAGGATTTGTCTTATCAATCTGATTCAACTCAAGTTGATGTGTTGCTAGTTCCTGAGGTTGCATCTATCAAGGAACTCAAAGCTCATCCGATTACAAATATCATTGGGAATTTACGTGATGGAGTGCAAACTCGTTCTATTATTGACAACACTTGCTTGTATACAGGTATTAAGAATTCTGGTGTTCTTGATGTATGCTCACATTCCTGTTTTATTTCTCAGGTCGAACCAAAGAATGTCTAAATGGCATTACGTGATAACAATTGGATAGAGGCCATGCAGGAAGAACTTGCTCAGTTTGACAAACTCAAAGTTTGGAATCTTGTAGATCTTCCAAAGGGTGTGTATCCAATTGGTACAAAGTGGGTGTTTAAATTCAAGAAAGACGATCGAGGTGTCGTGGTGAGAAATAAGGCAAGATTAGTTGTACAAGGTTTCAATCAACAAGAGGGAATTGATTACACTGAGGTTTATGCTCACGTTGCTAGGCTTGAAGCTATACGGTTGTTTCTTGCTTTTGCTTCATACTGCAGGTCCACATGGCTCTTCTACGGATCATTCTCGTGATAAGACTTATTGTTAATACGGAGTGCGGAATCCAACCGAATTAAAAATTGTATACACAAAAGACAATAGAAACAATCACGTAAATAACATTCAAGCTTGTATTCCAACAATCATAGAGTTTAAAGACTCAATCAGATAATTAGTTCACTTCTGTTCTACGCTCTGTTTTTGTTACCACTGTTGACTCTGTAAACATCTATATATAGACATTTGATCTGTATTAGGCGAACTTAACAAGTTCGCCTCTAACAGACTAGGCGATCTTAACAAGTTCGCCTCAGATAGACTAAGCGAACTAACAAGTTCGCCTGTGTTAGACTAGGCGAACTTGACAAGTTCGCCTCTAGCAATACTTGTATAAACACTTAGAACATTACATACAAAAACATAAAGACATTAGATCTAAACTATTACAAGGCTTTTGTCATTACAAACTATGTCCTAACAGACTCCCCCTTGACAATAGCTTGATCTTCAGTCTTTAGTCTTTATGATGAGCTTTTCCAATTATCCGATAATCTGCAGCCTGCATGCACTCCATATCTTCTACAAATCTCCAATACTCTCTTGTACTGCAATCCTTGTTCTTTCCATTCATCAGTGAACATGATTTCATTCTTTCTTAACGTTCTCTGATCTTTCTTTGAAAAATTGATAAGATTCATTGCATCATAGAAACATACAATGACCTTATTATCTTTGTCTTCAATCCTTGCTTCACCAGTATTGACATCAACATACCACCATTTCATATTACCAAGAAAATCTTGGGGAATCTTCTTCAACGGTATCTTTTGTACAACACGTACTGGTTTGAACTTGTACTTCCAGGTCACTTTCCCAGTCTTTTGATCTATTATCCTCACTCTATTTCCTTTCTGAGGCTTTAGTTTTTCATACTTTCCCGAATCACCTTCTCTCTTGATCAGATTAGCAATCACATCAGCTAAACCAAACTTAGATCTATTAATAAGTTGTTTTGAAGCTAGACCATTCATTTCACACCTTGGCAAGGTATTGAAATATTTGATGCTCGACTTTAAGTACTGAACACCATCAGATCTTTTAATAGCAAATAATTTTGTTTCATTATCATAAAACCAACTTCTGATTCTTCCAACACACCTCTCTTTATTCACATATTTTTCTTTCTGAGCTGGTTGTGCTTCAGACTTGGGTAGTACCTTCATCCAGCTATTCACAACTTCTCTCCACTGTTCTCTAGTCATCCATGTATTTCTGTACATCACAGGTTCTTCATTCACCTTAGGAGACACAGTGTGAGTAGTATCAGCTTCAGCATCTATATTGGATTGAACATTCTCATCATCAGTATCCATCTTGGATTCAGCAGTATCTTAAGGCACAGTGATATCTTCAATAGAGTCCATAGAATCTGTTACTCCTTCATAAGTAAACTCAGGAATAACATCATCTTGGATGAAGTTATAAGGAACATTAAGACCATCACTACCTTCATAAGTAACAATATCTCTATTTTTCTCTATCTCTATCTCTACTATCTCTCCTTCTTCCACTTCATTATTAGACACATCATCTTCATCTTCAATATCATTGAATAATTCATCAATGTCATCCAGACATTCTATCTTCTCAGCTTCTTCCTCTTCAGAATCCGTAAAGAATTCCAATAGCAGAACTTCTTCATTAACTCCAGAAGCATCCTTGTTTCCTTCAATTGTTTGAGATGTAGACTCCCCCTGAACTGTAGATATAGGATTAACGTCAGCGTATTGACGAACACCCTCAGCATTTCTAGTAGGATCATTGTCTTCATCATCCTTTCTTTGAATGGACTCAGTGTGACACGTATCATGGATCCTTAACTCCCCCTGAGCGTCAAGACGCTCAACAAGTTTGGATACCAATGCTTGCATGTCAGCAATATGCTTGGCTTGAGTCTGAATCACCAACTGTCTTTGAGAATCAAAAGATACAAGAGTATCCACCTAAGTTTGTAAAGTAAGCACTTGAGATTCAAGGAAAGTAATCCTCTCAGAATCATAAGGCTTTGAAGGAACAGTTGAAGGTTGAGGAACAATCGGAATAGGAGTAATCACAGGAGAAACAGGAGTTGTCACAGGAGATACATGTGTAGATCTTGGAGGTGAAACCAGTAAGGAAGAAACAAAGATAGCATCCTCAACACCTTGTGAAGAATGAGCAGCAGCAATAGAAGCTGACATAAGCTTCTGAGCTTTAGGATCCGGATTGAAATCACTATCAGTATCAGAACTCTCATCCACCAATGATCTTTTTCCATGTACTGATCCGGAAGGAGGATCCCGAACAGACTTCCGTCTTGGTCTTCTGGCTTGAGATTTAATTCGTTTGCCAGCATTTGTCAATGGTATTTCAGCTAACCTCTCATAATGATCTGAGCAAAAATCTCTAGACGCATCAGAGTCAGTTTCTTCAGACACAGGCAAAATTGTTTCACTGGAGCTGGAACTAAAATCATTCTCTGTCACCACATTCCCTTCAGCTTCATGAATGGGTGAGTTCACAACATCATCAACAAAATCATCCATATTCACTCCTAGGTCATGTTCATGTTCTTGAACAACCTCTTCTTGAACAGGTTCATTAACAGGTATATTAACATGAGCTTGTTGAATAGGAACTTGTTCTGGAATAGGAATTGGTTGTTGTACTGGAACTTGTTGTTGTTGAGGTTGTTGTACATTCTGACCATGTCCTTGAGTCAACTCTTCAGGATGAAACCAGTTATCATTTGGTGGTTCAACATAATCATGATTGATTAAGTGACCAAATAATGGAGTTTGAACAGGAATCAATGCTGCATTCTGTTGTTTTACCTTAGTGCAGTCTATAAAAATCCTCTTTGATATCGGAGTCAATGTTAAACAAATAGGATGCTGTGGGAGATCAGGAATAAGATGATTCAGAATCATTTGGATGAACCGAGGATACATAAGAAATCCTTGACCTTCAGCAGAATTTATTTGCATGACCAATTTCCAGTAAATATAAAGAGCAAAATTGAATCGCTTGTTCAATGTCAAAGCCACCATAGCAGCTTGAAGAGCATTTTTTAATCCATCTGTACCAGCTTTACGAGGAGATAAGCATTGGATAATCACATGTATGAAATACCTCCATTCACCAACCAAACCACTCTTACAAGCTTGTGTATCATTAGGTCTTCCACGGTAACCCATCCTCTGAAAACATCCCATAAGCAAAGTTCCAGAATATGACATACGATCATCAGCAGCACCACCTAGAGCTAGAGCAGCACGAATAGTCTCTGCCGATATGGCAATCTCCGTATTGTTCACAGTAGCACGAAGAACTTGAGGTTCTACGTCTGTATCTTGATGTACTGTGTCCCAAAATTGCTGAATATACACCAAGCTGATGTATAGATCTGCAGATAATGCTACACTGAGACGTGAACGATTTAAGAACCCAATAATTGCTTGAAAATTAATAGCCTCCGACATGGTAGGATCTAACAGTGCCACCTGGTTATGTTTGTATTCTACACGACGGGCCATCTGAAAAATATTTGGACAACAAACACATTAGAAAAATAATAAACACACAAAAAAAAATATTTAAAAAATTCAAACAAAAAAAAATTTCACAAGTCCAAACTCTCTCAGATCCCCTAGGCGAACTTACTAAGTTCGCTTAGTGTTACACGAGGCGAACTTAATAAGTTCGCTTAGACAAGTTCGCTTGAACAAGTTCGCTGAACCAGTCTGCCGTTTCAAATTCCAAATAGAAATCAAATTTTGATTAATCGATGTTGTAACCCAAAATTAACTATAGAAATGATATCGACTAATACTCATGAAACAAACACAACACTCAATTTGTAGATTTAATACATATATAGCACCAATTAGGTAAAAAATGACTCGGTTAAACTTTTTACGAAAACCGGAAAGAAAAAGCTTAAAATCTCACTATTCAACGGATGAAAAACACTAAAACTACCTTAGTAATGATCGCAATTCAAATCCGAACCAGAAGGTACTAGTTAAACAATCCAACAACACACTGATTTTGAAAATTTTTAAATTCGATCAACACTAATAAGTTCGCCTAACGTTTCTGAGAAGACAAAGTGACTAAGTTCGCCTGGACAAAAATCCTTATACACATTAAGTTCGCTTAATTAGGTGAACTTGTTAAGTTCGCTTAACAAGCCCCAGGATAACATATTAAGTTCGCTTCATTAACCTCAGGCGAACATATTAAGTTCGCTTCACCTCAACCAAGCGAACATAGTAAGTTCTCCTTAACCTTTTGCCTTGAAAAATTTTCCAACTTTCAACACGTTATTTCTTTCACTTCCTTCAGCAGCAGGTATCCGATCCAATCCCAAACATTTTAATAAAAAATTTAGAATTTTCATGGAAAATAAAAAACAAAATCTTTTTGAATTTTATCTATACAAACGGAATCACATATTTTTGGATTTTTTCTGTACAAATTGAAATCACATATTTTTGAATTTTTATCTGAATAAACTGAAATCACATATTTTTGAATGAACATCATGAGTAAGAAGATCATATCAGTATCCAAGTAGTTCATCACACATTTTAGCAATAACCAAGGGTAACCTATGATATGAAACAATCCAACTCATTATTGTGCACTATGCATCTTTTTCATTTTTACATACTCTTTTTAGTATTTATAAATCAATCAGTTTGAATAATATTTGAAATGATACGCGATAAATTTCAAAGTAAATAAGATCAGGTTATGAAATGCCCAATTATTCATACCAAATTTGTGATATAAAGCATGAATTCTTAAATTTGTCAATATTATATTATTTGAAACTATAAGCGTTTATTCTCCAAATTCATGTGATTTAGAACTATTTAGATGAAAAACATCGTGTACCCCACATATATGCCAAACAGAAATATAAATTGCACTATCTTCAAGACTATATAGTTTATTTTAAGATTAGATCAATTTCCAAGATGAAATTATCTCTTTTAGCACAAGTATAGAAAAGCAGATCCCAAAAGAAATAAGAATCATGATGATTCAGAATCAGAAGATTATAATGAATTGGCTGTATAATGAGAATTAACAGATTCAGGTAAGAGGATCCAACTATTATCTGGATAAGTTTCAATGGAGTCAGACTAGATGATGTATCTAACTGATCCAAGGGCGAATATATGTTTCAACAGATGTTGTTTGAAAGCATATCTTAGTTCAACAACACATTGAATGTTTTTCGGGGCATGGGCAGTGAAGTGAACTGAAATAGATTTGTGCTAAAGATATAATTCGATATTGGTCTCATAAAATTCTTTAAAACCATATATTCTTTATCTGATAATGATCTTTTACACATACACACCCAGGCATATAATGTATTTAAATCACAGATGTAATCATATCATATTTAATTTTCACACTACTATTAGTTTCAAAACGCTTCTAGTCTATTGACAATTCAAGTTTCAAAACTCATACACAAATTTAAAAACATATTATCAGATTAGAGCATTCAAAACACTATTATTTCTCATTTATGCAGACTTTGAAAGTTAGATCAAATCAAATTACTTTAAACAATCTTATATCAAAGGTCTACTAAGGTCATGTGAAATGAACTAATCACTGATGTACTATCATTTATTCTCTAACTTCAAATGATGTCAAATTTTATACTTTTCACTTTGTTTTGACTTATTATAAATTAAGAACTTTTTGACTGAAAATTTAAAATGCAGAAATGTAATAAAGCAATAAAAGAAATTAAAAACAAAATTTTCCATGAAAATCTGATTTTGCAAAACTTTTATTTGGGATTGATCATACCTATCAGTTTGATAAGAAATTCAAACCTGGTACGATCAAATGCCTTGTTAAACAAATCAGCAAAATTATCATCAGTATGAACCTTTTCCAGCTCAATCAACCTTTTCTCTGCACAATCGCGAATAAAATGATATATAATCTCAATGTGCTTTGTTTTACTATGCTTAACAGGATTATTAGTTATAGACATTGTAGCATTATTATCAATAAACATAGGGGTTCCTGTAAAATTCAAACCGTAATCTCTTAATTGCTGTTGTATCCACAAAATCTGTGAAAAACAACTTGCAGCAGCGATGTATTCTGCTTCGCATGTAGAAATGGAGACTGTGGTTTGCTTTTTTGCATTGCGAGGAAACAAGTCGATTACCCAAGAACTGGCAACCACCTGTTGTAGATTTCCTGTCCAAACAACTACCACCAAAATCAGAATCAGTGTAAGCATTGAAATCAAAGTTAGAACCATGTGGATACCATAGTCCCCATCTTTGTTTTCCTTTCAAATAACGAAAGATTCTTTCTACAGCTATAAAGTAAGATTCTTTTGGTTTTGCCTGGAATCTGGAACAAATACACACAGCGAACATTATATCTGGCCTTGAAGCGATTAAGTACATGAGAGATCCAATCATTGCCCTGTAAAGTCGACAATCAACATCTTTTCCATCCGGGTCAGAATTCAACTTATGATTGACCGGGATCGGAGTATCATATGGGGTACAGTCCTCCATCTTGAACCGGCTCAAGATGTCTTTGACATACTTCGACTGATGAATAAAGAAACCATCTTCCTTTTGATTTACTTGTAAACCTAGGAAAAATGATAGCTCTCCCATAGCTGACATTTCAAACTTCAACTTCATAACACTCTCAAAATCTTTGCACAACCCTTCATTCGTAGAGCCAAAAATAATATCGTCCACATATATCTGCACCAGTAGGTAATCTCCCTCTGATTTCTTTATGAATAATGTCGAGTCAATCTTGCCACGAAAAAAATCATTTGCCAAAATATGTGTAGACAACGTTTCATACCATGCACGAGGAGCCTGATGAAGACCATAGAGGGCCTTATGAAGCTTGAAAACCATATTCGGATTAAGTGGATCTTCAAACCCCGGCGGTTGAGAAACATAAACTTCCTCCTTGACCTTGCCATATAAAAAAGCACTTTTCACGTCCGATTGAAACACCTTAAAACCTTTATAAGAAGCAAAAGCCAGAAATAGCCTTATAGCTTCAAGCCTCGCAACAGGAGCATAAACCTCGGTGTAATCAATTCCCTCTTGTTGATTGAAACCGTGGACAACTAATCTTGCCTTATTTCTTACCACGACACCTCGATCGTCTTTATTACATTTAAACACCCATTTTGTACCAATTGGATACATACCCTTCGGAAGATCTACAAGATTCCAAACCTTGAGTTTGTCAAACTGAGCAAGTTCTTCCTGCATGGCCTCTATCAAATTGTTATCATTTAAAGCCATTTCAACATTATTTGGTTCGACCTGAGAAATAAAACATGAATGTGAGCAATCATCAAGAGCACCAGAATCTTTAATACATGTATACAAACAAGTATTGTCAACAATAGAACGTGTTTTCACTCCATCATGCAAACTTCCTATTATATTCGTCGTCCGATGATCTTTGAGTTCCTTGATTGATGCGACCTCAGGAACTGGCAACACTTCAACTTGAGTTGTATCAGATTGATAAGAAAAATGTTGATTAATTGGAATTTCCGAGTCTAAATTAGTAGGAATCTTCCCCTGAGACTGTGTCGAAGGTAATGGATCACCACCCAATAAAGGATCAGCAGAAGAATCTTGAAAGATAGCATTGTCTTCCTCACTCTCAGAATCTTGTGGTCCTGAACAAGAAGCAACATTAGGATCGAGAGCAGAAGCAGATGGAACCGATGAATTTTGAACTGCATTTGGCAGAAAAGCATTGTGTTGTACATCCTGACATGAATCATAGAGAACAGCAGCTTCTTCAGGAGAAATATTAAAAGGTAAATGAAAAGACTTGAATAAATTTTCATAATCAAATGCCCAATCTGGTCCAATCGCCATTTGAGGTAAAGACCGATTTCAACAGTCAATATGGAACCATTCTTCAACTTGGCGCGTCTCTTTGTTATAAACCCTCTTGGTAATAGAATTTGCAACATACCCCAGAAAAATCTCTTCAATAGCCTTAGCACTGAACTTGGTTGGGACATCTCAAACTTTCAATAGGGTGCAAGGATTACCAAAAGGTAGTAAATATTCCAGATTCGGCTTTTGATTATTCAGCAACTTGTAGCATGTCTTGTTGTGACGCTTGACGGTCAAGACCCTGTTCAAAACGTGACACGCAGTATTCACAGCCTCAGCCCAAAAAGTAACTGGAAGCTTAGAATCTGCAAGCATCGTGCGTGCCGTTTCAACCAATGTCCTGTTCTTTCGTTCAGCAACACCATTTTGTTGAGGAACATATGGCGCACTGAATTAATGATGAAATCCCTTTTGTAGACAGAATAAGCCAATCTTGCTATTCATAAACTCGATGCCTTTGTCACTCCTAATTCTTTTGACCTTCAGATTGAACAAATTCTCCAAACCCAGGATTAAGTATTGTACCAACTCAGTGGTTTCAGCTTTAGAAGAAAGAAACTTAACCCATGAAAATCTAGAGAAATCATCCATTACTGCCAAACAGTACGATTTTCCACCAATGCTCCTGATACTAATCGGACTGAACAAATCCATATGCAGCAGCTCCAAAGGAGTTATGATAGAATTCTTTGATTTAGATTTGTGTGATTTCTTTCGTTTTTTCCCCTTCTTGCAAGGAATATAATCATCAGGAACAGAGAATTTCATCTTCGGAATACCAAGAACCAGATCATTCTTAACAATATAGTTCATCTTCCGATAGTTGATGTGAGCTAGCTTCCTGTGCCACAAAATAGAATCTGATTCCGACACCTTAGAGAGTAAATAGGTAGGAATTGAATCCGTTGTAGTAGCGACACTCATGTCAAGGACATACGTGTCATTTCTCCTCGGAGCCTTCATGAGAATCCATTTGTCAGGAATAACGAAGCCCGGTTTCAAGATACAACACTCAACATCATTGAAATGGAACGAAAACTTCTTGTCACAAACTTGTGATACACTCAAAAGATTATGTTCAAGCTGCTCCACATAATTCACCTTCTCAAATTTGACTTTGTCATTCTTTAAAGTACCTTGACCAGTTATGTACCCGCCTTTATTACCCGCAAAAGCGACATAACCTCCATCAATATTTTTGACATCTTCAAGCAACCAAATATTCCCTGTCATATGTCGAGAACAACCACTATCCACATACCATGTATTGTTGATAGTCCTCCTTGGTTGTCCCTAAAAAAACAAAGAAAATCAGTTAGAAATTGGAACCCAAGCCATTGTGGTCTTAGGTCGTCCAGATTGATCAAAATAAACAACTTCAAGCAATTCACAATCAATGTTATCATTAACCTTTGGAACAGAAGTTTCACATTTAGACTTTTTCAATGAAGACACATTATGCTTTATTGGAAAACATTGTTTGATATATTATTATCAGATTTAGAAGTTTCCAAAAGTATCTTCAATTTTCTGTTTCGTCTTCTCCTTTATGGTCTAGACAATTTAACTTCAGGTGTAAAATCTTTTGAAATTCCAACATGTGGAATCTCAAATTTCTCTTGACACACAAAAGATTTAGAATTCAATTTATCTTGCTGTTTAAATCCAGAAGATTTAACAAAAGATCGACCAGGCATATTGTTCTTGACATTAGAAGTCAACTTTCCCTCATCTATTCTTTTCAGAATTTGCACCACTTTTGATTGTGAAGGAGCAATCTTCAATTTGCCCTGGTTCTTATAAGGACACTTTATCAGAATATGACCAGCTTTATTGCAGTGAAAACAAACTCTTCTATCTTGATAAGTTCTAAAATAAGGGGTTTTTCTTGAGTTTGAGGAACTATCAGATGAGTAAGCTTCAGAAGATTGCACAGAACACTTTACTTGATTCTTTGTAACATAAACCTGTGTATGTACTTTTGATGAAAGCATCTTTTGATGATCGGCAGCAACAAACCCACTTGACTGTAAAATTGGAGAAAGCTTAGGTGTAATAACTTTCACCTCGTCAGGTTCAGTCAGAATGCATCTATCACGAGTAACAGTTTTTATAACTGTTGGTTCATCCAGTTTCACCTCTTTTGGAATACCTTCGACCTTCTTCTCATCAAATACCTCATCCTTAGAATCAGATTCATAAACCATATCCTCACCAGTTACCGGATTGACTTTCAACACTGTTTTTGGATGTATTTCATCTTCATGTATGATTTCAGGTTCAACCACATAATTTGCATTAAATGGAGGAGGAACAAATCCAATCCCACCAAATCTCTTAGTAGGATCAGCATTAGCATTAAAATAATCCAATACTACAGAAGAATTTTCAAAATTTTCCAACTTTCTATGAAGTTTGATCACCACAGACACTTTGTCAGAAATTTCTTTATTCTTTTGAGCAACAACTTCATTTCGTTTTTCTATCTCAGCATAAGCCATATCCAGATGATAAGCTTGTTCTTTATATTTTAACTCAAGAGAATTTAAGTCTCTTTTCAAAGACTCAATTCTCTCGATGCACAATTTATCATTATCTTTCAGTTTCTGATTAACTGAATGCATCGATTTCATATCACAAATCAAGTTTGTGTTATCATCCATGACCTTTTGCAATTTATCTTTTATACTAATGCAGTTAGAACAGTAAATATGACAAACAGAGTCTTTTACCTTTGACGGATCAGACATGTCTGCCATGAAAACTTTGGCAATCGGAATACTCTCTGAATCAGCACCATCTGAAGCATTTTGTGTTAAAACAATATCATCTTCAGCAACACCTGATGCAATATCAAAATCAATATTCAGTACTTGTTCTATCTCTTCATCAACGCTCGGCACACTTTCACCATCACTCGAACTATCATCATCAGTCGACTCTTCGGATTTTTCAGAATGAATCTCTGCTACAAATGCTTGACTTACCGTACCCACCAAATCTTCCAGATGAATACCCCAGTCATAGTTATCATCGTTCTGAGCAACCAAAGCCGATGATGCAGATGTATGATTAGAATTACCTGATGCACCATGTGAGTGATTACGATTATGCTGAAAGTTATTCGGCTTCTTCTGAGAATCAAACTCAACTTTTGGTTTCACACATTCTTTAGCAAAGTGACCATACTCTTGACAGTTATAGCAACGCACTTTGGTTTTATCAAATCCCATGCGTGATCAACTATTAGAGCCAATATACTTTCTTCCAGTCTTTTTCAAGAAATCCTTTGCTTGACGCATCAACATAGCCATAATCTATTGGATGTTCATTTCTTTCATATCAACAGTATCAATCTGTCTAAAATCTTCTTCAATAACCTCAGGATCATGAATTTTCCCTCCAATAAAATTATCATACGATGCCATGAATGAGGAAAACATAGCCAAATAATCATCAGCAACCTTTTGATTCATATTGTGAGTTCCAGACGATGAAGACGCTGTAGTTGCAGAGAAACCAGAATGACTAGAATGACCAGAATGAAGAGGGACTCCAGAACACTGATCATTAGACGTATCTTGAGCATCACCTGAAAAAAATGCAACCCCTGTACCAGTTTTACCAGAAGTCTTGGCAAAATACATTGAAGGATCTTGTATATGTTCCATATTAGCTCCTTCTTCTTCATATTCAAATCATGAGATTGAATCTTTCCAAGAACCTCTTCCAGAGACATTGATTTATACTTGATATTCTCTTTTATTAAAACTGTATACACATCAAACTTAGATGGTAATGCCTCCAAGAATTTATTGTTAATCTCTTCAGTCTCATACACCACAGAAGCACTCGACAATTCACTCAGCAGATGATAAAATCTTGTAGCAAGATCATCCAAGGATTCATTTTGAAAGTGCTTGAAAACCAAGAATTGCTTCTTCAGTAGCTCTTTTCTACTCTTCTTTACATCCAAACTACCTTCACATCTTTTCTATAATGCTTCCCACAGTTGTTGAGAAGACTTGAATTGTTTAAAACTGTGATATATTTCCTTCGGAAGAGACATCGAAATACTAGCCATCGCTTTCTTTTCTCGATCAAACATCAACTTTTCCTCTGTGGTTAACGCAGACACCGGCTTTGGAACATCATCCTTTCCCATCCACGAGTAAGTCGGATGCGTATAACCTTCTAAGATTGGAATCCATAGACTGGTATCGGTAAAGGATACGAACTGATCAAACCGATCTTTCCAATTACAATAATCGGCAAGATTTAACAACTTCGGCGGTTTCTGAGATGTACCAATCTCATTATCATAATTGAACATATTAGTTACTTGAACCATATTTGCCATTTTCCAAAAAAATTTTTCAAGTGTTGAACACACACTACCCTTAGGCGAAGATAGTAAGTTCGCTTCAGATACACCCGAGCGAATTTGATATCAAGCGAACTTAATTAGTTCGCTTAAACCAGAAATCTGACTAAGTTTGCCAAAAAATTAAGTTCGCCTAATTTGAGAGAAGCGAACTTGACAAGTTCGCCTATAAGTTCACCTGCACACAGATTCAGCAAGTTCGCTTGCTTTAGCAGAATCAAGAATCAAGAAGAGCTTCAACCCAAATACACGAACCCAATTTCACCAAAAATCTTCATAATTCACTGATTTGAAGGAATTAGACCAAATTAAACCATAGGATTGTGTATTTTCTCAATTAGAACCTTTCTATCGGATCAATTTCTTCAAAAACACCAAATCAGAAGCAAAATAAGCTTGAAAACTCCATGGAAATGAAAATTTCAAAGATGATGAATTTCTTGTCAATTTGCATACAAAACCGTCTAAAATCACCAAGAATCACAAGCATAAGCTCTGATACCACTTGTAGGTCCACATGGCTCTTCTACGGATCGTTCTCGTGATAAGGCGTACTGTTAACGTGGAGTGCGGAATCCAACCGAATCAACAATTGTATACACAAAAAACAATAGAAACAATCACGTAAATAACATTCAAGCTTGTATTCCAACAATCATAGAGTTTACAGACTCAATCAGATAATTCGTTCACTTCTGTTCTACGCTCTGTTTTTGTTACTACTGTTGACTCTGTAAACATCTATATCTAGACATCTGATATGTATTAGGCAAACTTAACAAGTTTGCCTCTAACAGACTAAGTGAACTTAACAAGTTCGCCTCAGATAGACTAAGCGAACTTTACAAGTTCGCCTCTGTTAGACTAGGCGAACTTGACAAGTTCGCCTCTAGCAATACTTGTATAAACACTTAGAACATTACATACAAAAACATAAAGACATTAGATCTAAACTATTACAAGGCTTTTGTCATTACAAACTACGTCCTAACAGACTCCCCCTTGACAATAGCTTGATCTTCAGTCTTTAGTCTTTATGATGAGCTTTTCCAATTATCCGGTAATCTGCTGCCTGCATGCACTCCATATCTTCTACAAATCTCCAATACTCTCTTGTACTGCAATCCTTGTTCTTTCCATTCATCAGTGAACATGATTTCATTCTTTCTCAATGTTCTCTGATCTTTCTTTGAAAAACTGATAAGATTCATTGCATCATAGAAACATACAATGACCTTATTATCTTTGTCTTCAATCCTTGCTTCACCAGTATTGACATCATCAACATACCACCATTTCATATTCCCAAGAAAATGTTGAGGAATCTTCTTCAACGGTATCTTGTGTACAGCACGTACTAGTTTGAACTTGTACTTCCAGGTCACTTTCCCAGTCTTTTGATCTATTATCCTCACTCTCTTTCCTTTCTGATGCTTTAGTTTTTCATACTTTCCCGAACCACCTTCTCTCTTGATCAGATTAGCAATCACATCAGCTAAACCAAACTTAGATCTATTAATAAGTGTTTTGAAGCTAGACCATTCATTTCACACCTTGGTAAGGTATTGAAATATTTGATCCTCGGCTTTAAGTACTGAACACCATCAGATCTTTTAACAGCAAATAATTTTATTTCATTATCATAAAACCAACTTATGATTCTTCCAACACACCTCTCTTTATTCACATATTTTTCTTTCTGAGCAGGTTGTGCTTTAGACTTGGGTAGTACCTTCATCCAGCTATTCACAACTTCTCTCCACTATTCTCTAGTCATCCCTGTATTTCTGTACATCACAGGTTCTTCATTCACCTTAGGAGACACAGTGTGAGTAGTATCAGCATCTATATTGGATTGAACATTCTCATCATCAGTATCCAACTTGGATTCAGCAGTATCTTAAGGCACAGTGATATCTTCAATAGAATCCATAGAATCTGTTACTCCTTCATAAGTAAACTCAGGAATAACATCATCTTGGATGAAGTTATAAGGAACATTAAGACCATCACTGCCTTCATAAGTAATAGTATCTCTATTTTTCTCTATCTCTATCTCCACTATCTTTCCTTCTTCCACTTCATTATCAGACACATCATCTTCATCTTCAATATCATTGAATAATTCAACAATGTCATCCAGACATTCTATCTTCTTAGCTTCTTCCTCTTCAGAATCCGCAAAGAATTCCAATAGCAGAACTTCTTCATTAACTCCAGAAGCATTCTTGTTTCCTTCAATTGTTTGAGATGTCGACTCCCCCTGAACTGTAGATATAGGATTAACGTCAGCGTATTGACGATCACCCTCATCATTTCCAGTAGGATCATTGTCTTCATCATCCTTTCTTTGAATGGACTCAGTGTGACACGTATCATGGATCCTTGACTCCCTTGAGCATCAAGACGCTCAACAAGTTTGGATACCAATGCTTGCATGTCAGCAATCTGCTTGGCTTGATACCACTTGTAGGTCCACATGGCTCTTCTACGGATCGTTCTCGTGATAAGACGTATTGTTAACGTGGAGTGCGGAATCCAACCGAATCAACAATTGTATACACAAAAGACAATAGAAACAATCAAGTAAATAACATTGAAGCTTGTATTCCAACAATCATAGAGTTTACAGACTCAATCCGACAATTCGTTCACTTCTGTTCTATGCTCTGTTTTTGTTACCACTGTTGACACTATAAACATCTATATGTAGACATCTGATCTGTATTAGGCGAACTTAACAAGTTCGCCTCTAACAGACTAAGCGAACTTAACAGGTTCCCCTCAGATACACTAAGCGAACTTTACAAGTTCGCCTTAGATAAACTAAGCGAACTTAACAAGTTCGCCTCTGTTAGACTTGGCGAACTTGAGAAGTTCGTCTCTAGCAATACTTGTATAAACGCTTAGAACATTACATACAAAAACATAAAGACATTAGATCTAAATTATTACAAAGCTTTTGTCATTACAAACTATGTCCTAACACATACAAAGGGTTTAAGGTGTTTCAATTTGATATAAAAATTGATTTCTTATATGGTAAAGTCAAGGAGGAGGTATATGTGTGTCAGCCGCCGGGGTTTGAAGATCTATTAATCTGTCTAGAGTTTTCAAGCTTGATAAAGCTCTCTATGGTCTTCATCAAGCTCCTCGAGCGTGGAATGAAACGTTGTCGACACATTAAATGGATAATGATTTTGTTCGTGGCCAAATTGACTCGACTTTATTCATTAAGAAAGCAGGGGGAGAATATCTAATGGTGCAGATATATGTAGATGATATTATTTTTGGCTCTACAAATGAAGGGTTGTGCAAAGAGTTTGAGAGTGTTATGAAATCGAAGTTTGAGATGTCAGCTATGTGAGAGTTATCATTTTTCCTAGGTCTACAAGTTAATCAGAAGGAAGATGGTTTCTTTATTCATCAGTCCAAGTATGTAATGGACATCTTGAGCCGGTTCACGATGGAGGACTGTACCCCATATGATACTCCGATTCCGGTCAATCATAAATTGAATTCTGACCCGGATGGAAAAGAATTTGATTGCCGACTCTACCGTGCAATGATTGGATCTCTCATGTACTTAACCGCTTTAAGGCCAGACATAATGTTCGCTGTGTGTATTTGTTCTAGGTTCCAAGCAAAACCAAAAGAGTCTCATTTGATTGCAATAAAGAGTCTTTCGATATCTGAAAGGAAAACAAAGATTGGGACTATGGTTTCCACATGGTTCTAACTTTGAATTCAATGCATACACTGATTCTGATTTTGGTGGTTGTTGTTTGGACAGGAAATCTACTACAGGTTGTTGCCAGTTCTTGGGTAATCGTATAGTTTCCTAGCAATGCAAAAAGAAAACTACGGTCTCCATTTCAATATGTAAAGCAGAATACATTGCTGCTGCAAGTTGTTGTTCACAGAACTTGTGGATCCAACAACAATTAAGAGACTACAGTTTGAATTTTACACGAAACCCCATGTTTATTGATAATAATGCTACAATGTCTATCACAATTAATCCTGTTAAGTACAGTAAAGCAAAGCACATTGAAATTAGATATCATTTTATTCATGATTGTGCAGATAAAAAGTTTATTGAGCTAGTGAAGGTGCATACAGATGACAATTTTGTTGATCTTTTTACCAAGGCATTTGATCGTACCAGGTTTGAATTTCTAATCAAAATGATCGGTATGATCAATCCCGAATAAAAGTTTTTCAAAAACAATTTTCATGGGAGATTTTGTTTTAAATTTCTTCTATTGCTTTATTACATTTCTGCATTTTAAATTTCAGTCAAAAATTGTTATTTATAAAAATTCAAAACAAAATAAAAAATATAAAATTCATATCATTTGAAGTTAGAGAAGAAATGATAGTACATCAGTGAATAGTTCATTACACATGAGCATACTAGACCTTTGATATATGATAGTTTAAAGGAATTTGATTTGATCTAATTTTCAAAGTCTGCACAAATGAGAAATGATAGTGTTTTGAATGCTCTAATCTTGATAATATGTTTTAAATTTGAATATGATGAATTGTCAATAGACTAAAAGCATTTTTTGAACCAATAGTAGTGTGAAAATTAAATATGATATGATTACAACTGTGATTTGAATCCATTATATGCCTGGGTGTGTGTGTAAAAGATCATTATCAGATAAAGAATATATGGTTTTAAGAATTTCATGAGACCAATATCGAATTATATCTTTAGCACAATCTCTTTCAGTTCACTTCACTGCCCATGCCCCGAAAAACATGCAATGTGCCGTTGAACTAAGATATGTTTCTAACAACATCTGTTGGAACATATATTCACCCTTGGATCAGTTAGATACATCATCTATTCTGATTTCATTGAAATTTATCCAGATAATAGTTGGATCCTCCTTCCTGAATCTATTGGTTCTCATTATAAAGCCAATTCATTAGAATCTTTTGATTCTAAATCATTCTGATTCTTATATCCTTTGGGATCTGCTATTCTATACTTGTGCTAATAGAGATAATTTCATCTTGGAGATTGATCTAATCTTGCAATAAACTGTGTATGTCTTGGAGATAGTGCAAATTTAAATTTCTGTTGGCATATATGTGAGGTACATGATGTTTTTCATCTAAATAGTACTAACTCACATGAATTTGGAAGAAAAATGCTTATAGTTTTAAATTATATAATATTGAAAATTTAAGAATTCATGCTTTGTATTGCAAATTCGGAATGAAAAATTGAGCATTTATAACCTGATCTTGTTTACTTTGAAATTTATCGCGTATCATTTCAAGTATTATTCGAATTGATTGCAAAAGTTACATAAAATTGAAAAAGATTCGAGTTTCATAAGAATGAGTTTGATTGTTTCATATCCTTTTCTTTGGGCATATCATAGGTTACCCATAGTTGATAATAGACTGTGTGATGAATTGCTCATATACTGATATGATCTTCTTGCACATGATGTTCAACCAAAAATATGTGATTCCGTTTGTACTGATAAAATCCAAAAATATTTTGTTTCTATCTTCCATGAAAATTTTATTTTTTATTAAGATGATTCGGGATTGGATCGGATACATGCTACAGATGGAAGTTCACAAGAATGTGACGTGTTGAAAGTAAAGAAATTGTTCAAGGCAGAGGTTTGGAGCGAACTTAATATGATCGTCTAGGGCTTGTTAAGCGAACTTAAAAAGTTCGCCTAATGAAGCGAACTTAATTGTGATTAAATATTTTGTTCAGGCGAACTTATTTTTTTTATCTTGTTTCATTGTGAGAGCGAACTTATCGAGCGAACTTACAGGTTTTTTAGCGAACTTGTGATTTTCTGATCCAGGGTTTTCGATTTGAAATTTTTGTGGTTGTTTCTGCATCAGATTTGAATTGCGAATCTTTCTAAGGTACTTTCAGGGTCTTTTATCCATTAAATCGATGGAATTTGATCCTTTGACCCTGTGTTCATCGTTGTTTTGACAACCGGTCTGATTTTGATCTAATATAGTGTCTTTTCATGGTTAAAACTTGAAATTGAAGCTTAATAGTGTTTCGTGGTTGTAAGTCGATGTATATGTTATGATTAATTTGAAAAATTTTGACGATTTAGACATTTTTGGATTCTGCTGAAGAATTTGTATCGACAAACTGGTTCAGGCGAACTTGTTTAGGCGAACTAATTATGTTCGCCTCTTGCAGCACTAAGCGAGCTTATTAAGTTCGCCTAAGGGCTCAGTAGTATTTGGACTTGTGATTTCTTTTAAAAAATTTTGTGTGTGAAATTTTTTATGAGTTTTTTTTATTTCTTTCTTTTGATTGTTATATAACTAATGTGTGTTCTTTGTCCAATACTTTTACAGATGGCTCGTCGTGTTGAGTACAAACATAATAAAGTGGCGTTGTTAAATCCAAATATGTCTGAAGCTGTAAGTTTTCAAGGAATTATCAACTTTCTGAATCATTCACGTTTTCGTGTGGCCTTATCTGCTAATCCGTACATCAGTTTACCATATATTCAACAATTCTGGGATACAGTACATCAAGATACAGATGTTGAACCTCACGTACTTCATGCTACGGTGAATAATACGGAGGTAGTTATTTCAGTGGAAACTATTCATGCTGCTTTGGCATTGGGAGGTGCTAATGATGATCCTATGTCTTATCATGGAACACTGATTATGGGGTGTTTTCAGAGGATGGGTTACAGATGACGACCAAATGATACTCAAGCACGAAAAGGTGGTTTAGTTGGAGAATGGAGGTATTTTATGCACGTAATCATTCAATGTTTATCTCCAAGAAAGGTTGGTACTGATGGTTTGAAGAGTGCATTACAAGCTGCAATGGTTTCTTTGACTCTGAACAAACGGTTTAACTTTTCTTTGTATATATACCGTGAGTTGGTCATGCAAATCAATCCTCTAGAAGGTCAATGGTTTCCTATGTACCCTAGGTTCGTGCAAATGATTCTGAACCATTTAATTCTAGATTTACCTCAGCATCCAATCTGTTTGACCTTGACTCCTATGTCCAAAAGAATCTTTACTGATTGTACTAAGGTTAAACAACAAAATGCTGCTTTGATTCCTGTTCCAACTCCTTTGTTTGGTTACTTAATCAATCCTGATTATGTTGAGCCACCTAATGATATATGTTTTCATCTTGCGGTGTTAGTTCAAGGCCAAGTCCAGAATCAAGTACAACAACTGCAACAAGTTCAAGCACAGGTACAACTTGTAGAAATAAAGTCTGATGGCCACAAAACCTTCTAAGTACAAATGCTGCTTACCTCAGAGTTTGCTGCTGACCAATAAACTGCTGCGGATAAGCTTATCTACAGCGGATACTTGTTCTTCTGTTGAAGAACAAATCTGCTGCGGATAGCCTTGTCTGTTGAAGACCAGAGTTGCTGCGGATAGGCTTCTCAGCAGCATCAACACTTGATGCTGCTAATAGACAAATCATCAGCAGCTTTGGATGGTTGCATCTTGCTGCTGATCTCCATCTTTGCAGCTGATAGCCATTTCCACTGAAGATCAAACGTTGCAGCTGACAACTTTCTGCCACACCACTGACACATTCCATGCAGAAAGAATGTCACTAGTGCAGACAATAAAGCACTACAACGCTCTTCTCCAAGCACGCAAGCAATGATGCCTAAGAAGACGTTTGAGTAAAGTTAACTAGCATAGTTACTATTATTGTCTATACATGTAGAATAGCTTCAATACAAGATCAACAGTTTGTGTTAGATCTGATCCTTAGAACCAAGGGTCTATCTTGTTTCTAAGTTACTATATAAGTAGTACTTAGAGTCATTGTACCTTAGTGCTTTTCTTAGATTTTTTCTCTGTAATCTTGTAACCATTGAAGCTCAATACAAATTGCATTTATCAGTACTTCTTGTGTTTACTTGTTTACTTTGATTAAGTTGTGATTGTTTCCGCCAATCTCAACTGGAATAGAACAATATTGTATTTACCGATCCTACAAGTGGTATCAGAGCTTCGGCTCACAGATTAAACAAACTCACACTTGTTTAATCATTCTTCGGTTCTATTCTAAACTATCTCTTTGTTAAAGTCTCTCACTATCACAAATCAAAAATATGGCTCAAAACAATGGATTTGAAGATATTGAAAGCATTATCAGACCACCAAGACTGGTGTCTGGGGAAGACTACGATATGTGGAAGAACAGAATGGAAAGCTTCTTCTGCTATTAGGAATATGGGATGTGGAAATCCATTAAAGTTGGACCATACATACCCATGGTGTCTTCAGCTGGTTCCGAAGGTACACTGGTTCCCAAAGAACCCTCCAAGTACTCTGATGAAGACATCAAGAAAATGGAGGTAGACTTCAAAGCCTTGGGAGCCATCCAGATGTCTAACCAAATGAATTTTTTCATAACTACAGACGTTATAAAACTGCAAAGGAGCTATGGGAGGCTCTTGAAAAAATGTTTGCTGGTTCAAAAGAAGTAAAAGAAAACAGAAGAGACATTCTGAAGCATCAATATGAAAAATTCGTCTGGAAGGAAGGTGAGTCTCTAACGGTTTTATATAACAGATTTACCTATCTTGTAGGTGAGCTGTAGTGCTCAAATGTGAAGCTGGAGAATGAAGATATTCTCAAGAAATTCATCAGGTCTCTACCGAGTTGCTGGACACTCTACACAATGTCCATCAGAAGAACTGAGAATCTGAAGACTCTCCAGATAACTGAGCTCTTTGGAATGCTAAAAACCTATGAGCTAGAGATGATTCAGGCAAAAGAAAGAAGCTCAAGCTACCAAATAGCCTCAACATCCACCACCACCTCCTCTGCCCTCCATTCTGACCACTCAGGTCCTAGTTCAAGCAACTATTATCCTCGCATCATCACTCATCCCTAAACTCCAACCTCTCAAACAAACACATCACCATTTCTCCTAGAAGCTCCTCCTCAAACCTCAACCTCTGCTGCTTTTGTTTCTGAAAACACCAGCAACATGTCCTTTATCAAGGAGGATCTGGAATGCTTACATCCAGATGACTTAGAAGAAATGGACATACAGCACTCGTATGCCATGCTCTCTATAAAAGCAAAAAGGTTCTACTCTAGAACCGGAAGACCCATTCCAAGTAACAACTCCAACACCAGAGTTGGCTTGGATAAAAGCAAATTAAGATGTTACAACTGTAACCAACTGGGTCACTTTGCTAGAGAATGCAAGGCACCTAGGTCAAACCCAGTAGCTCCTTAATCAAGACAAGCTCACCAAGCCCAACCAAGACAACAACAGCAACAAGCTACTCCTCCAGCTCAAACTACAGCTTGTGCAGCTGTTGGAACTTCTGACTTTAACTGGAGCTTCCAGTAGATTTGCCTGCTAACAACCAAGCTCTTATGGCAGAGATAACTGAGATACCGCCTCAGGTATATGAACATCTCTATTCCTAAGCTTGTATTGATAAGGTGTTAGGCTACAAAAAGCATAATCAAAACCTTAAAGATCAAAATGAAGAGTTTCATCAAATGAAATCTGAATTCACAAAATTAGAAAACAGTTATAAAGAAAAAATTAATTGCCTAAAGAAAGAGATTTCATTACTAAAACAAGAACAAACCAATCTTGAAACTCAGATTGATGATCTACTGACTAGATTAAAAGCTACCAGAGCAGAATTGGCAGAACAGAAAGTTCATGTTGACAAATATGAATTTGCATCCAAAAAGCTGCAAAGACTTTTGGATGCTCAAATTCATGACAAGGTAAAAACTGGTCTGGGGTATCATGCTGAACAATATCAAGCCGTTGCACCTCCTGCTGACTACATTGCAATCCATGAACCAAGCTTCAATCTCTCAAATCTTGAAAAGGACAACCGATATCTTGATCCTTCAAGGCATGAACCATTGGTACAAGAATGCACTACCTCGTCAGAATCCGAGTCAACTTGCTCAGCGTCCACTAAAACTGAGGACGCCTTATCACCGGTACAAGTACCAGAACCGCATGTTCTCGAAGTAATTCAAACAAGTGCTCTTGTCCCTTTACCAGCTGTTCCAGTTCCTATGCCTTTCAACCAAATCAAAATCAGCTATCCTCCAAAAGGAAGAAAGCTAAATGTTGAAAAGGGGCAGTCTTCAACCTGCAACAACTCAAAGCTTCAAAGAAAGGTGTTTGACGTATGTCATGCGCCTGGAGAAAGAATTCCATATGTTCAAAAGACATTGGAAGAAGCCACCTTTGAGCACAACAAAGCTCACCCCTGGAACTTTAAAGACCTATTCAAAAGAAAGGGCTATGTTTACCTTTCAAGGGACAAACTGGCCAAATCATGCTTTGCCTGTGAAAAATACAACCACACTGCCAGCACCTTCTTCTACTACCTTCAGCAGCAAAGAAACCTCAAACAACATGCTTTTGAGAAGAGACACAAGAACAGAAAGGTAAGGAGTTTCGAAGCCAAGGCATGTAACATTTCTGATTTCTAGTATCCGTATTTCAATTCAATATAATGCATTTCAAACTCAATTCTAGTGCACTATTTTGTTATATTCGTAACATCAATTAAATACTATACTTCAATGCAAATCCACAAATTTTACTCGGTTATATTCTATTAAAACACTACATAAGTATCTATTTATACCAATACGTCAAAAGACTAAAGTTACAAGGTCTGATGTTGAAAATTTATAAGAAACCCTAATAGGCACGGTCACGCCTCGTTCTGGCACGGTCGCGCCAAGTGCTTTGGCACGGTCGCGCGACCAGCTTTGGAACGATCGCGCCCTGTGCCTAGGCACGGTCGTGCCTCAAATGGACACGGTCGCGCCTCTCAGCAGTTGAAACGTAAAAACAACATTTAAAGGAACGTTCGGATTCATAACCGTTCTACACGTTTTCGTCATTAACCAACTCCATTAAGCCCTTTAATCATCACCATTACAACAAATGAACTTATTTTCATCAAATTACCTCATAATCACCAAATTCTCTTAGGAAATCACCAAATTCACCAATTTGATTACAATTCTTCCAAGCCAACATACCATTGATCCTCTATAAGGCTTCTGGACACGCTGGTTTAGTCGGAATTGCAGCAGAGGACGCCGGAGACAGAACCCGTCGTCGTCGGAATTTCTCTCTACCGAACACTATCAATTCGTCGTCCTTCCGGGTAATTGAAACCTCTCACACTTACGTTTTAGTCTACTAATCAAAAGCCCTAATCTAATTTGGGCTTACAATACGGGAATTATCACGAACCAGAGTCTAGTTTTCGTTCAAAATAGATTTAATCGAATCGAATCTTAGACATGATCTAATGGGTGAAAGCCCCATGAATTCCAACATTTACAATATAAGAATTGGTCAAATTGAATCTGTTTTGGAACAGACACGGTAGCGCTAATCATATAGCGCGGTCGTGCTTCATGAGACACGGTCGCGCCAAATACCAGCGCGGTCGTGCCTCACACACTCAGACCCAGTCATGCCTTTGACTAGACCTGGTCATGCCTCAAAACCCTAGACACGGTCCTGCCTAGTCCAGAACACGATCGTGCCTAGAGAATAACCCAATTGTGCATTTTGTTTGATCAACACGGTCGTGCCCTGACTAGCATGGTCGAGTGGTTCGAGCACGATCGTGCCCTTCCCAGGCACGGTCGTGTGTGAGTTAAATTTTTGGCAGAATTATAATTTTATATATTTTTCAAACAATAAATATTCTGATTAAATTACAAAATAAAAATAGTTAATTTTTATAAAAATGCATTTAATCCTATTTAGAAAGATCAAATATTTAATTTTGGAATAAATAGAAAATTTTTATTTAAAGTTTATAAAAATTTAATTTACATTTATTGTTAAACCTTAAAAAGTATTTTAATGGTTATGTTACATATATTATAAATAAATAAATAAATGATTATTTATTAAAAAAAAACATTAATTATTTATACTAAATTATAACTAATACTTACAATGTTTTCATAAACAATAATCATTTACATTACTTAGTTAATTATTCAAACTCAAATCTTAATCAAAATATTCTAAAAATATTCTTTCAAACTTTATATTTTATTCAATACTTTCAATTACAAATCAATGACTTTTTACACAAGTCCAAATGCAACTTTAGACTTAAACTTTTGTGCACACTATTAATACCATATACATTACACTTTAGGTTAACTTATGCATTTGAAGGATCTTTATTCTATATAGTATCTTTGTTAGCTACGCCTTCAAACCAAGTGAGTATACATAGCCCCTTTTACTTTTTTACATTTTTGGGGTGAAACATGAACACTATTCAAATTACATGTTTACATTTACACAAACAACACAAATACAAATCCTATTTACATTCATGTGTACAATTTGGAGCTTTATGCCCGAATGCTATGTGTGCTAACTTTTGTGAACACTTATGTGCAATCATTAACTATTCAAGCCGACGGTTTTCAATGATAGATCTATTGAGTCTGACAAATTTACCCAGATTGGGGTGATTGATTGCATGCTAGTTACAAAGGTTTGATTGTACTTGGTTACACAATAGCTGCTCCCCATAAATGCCTTATTTATCATGTTATGTAAGGATTTGTTTTTCAAACTATATGCTATATATATACAAACCTGTGTTATACTTACCAACTTTTTAGTTGACTTTATTTTATTCATGTTTCAGGTTCTAATGTGTGAGATTGATCAAGATGTGCTACACTTAGGCTTTGGACTTAGCTAATTTAAATAAAGAAGTCTATGTTTTGAAATATTGTTTCTGTCTTGGATTTGGTTTTGTTTGAATGATTGTAATGGAATTTGAAGTTTAATATATTTCAATTTAGTCAACCTTGTGCTTATGAACAGTCTACATGTCCCTGCCCCGATGAGTCCGCCATCGGTCGGGGTGTGACAGATTGGTATCAGAGCCTTGGTTATAGGGAATTAGGTTATTAGACACCTTGACCTAGACTATAACTTTAGGACACCTACCTATGCTATGTTTCCTGATTACATGTTATATGCTACATACTATATGTTATATGTTATGTGTTACATGCTATGTGCTACATGCTTACTATGATTAGTTATTATTTTATTTAATGACTTAATTGTTAATAATCCATGACTTATTAGTATATATTTAAATGATAAATTAAATAAACAACATCCTTTCCTATATCCTAAAACCTCATAATATTCTTATCTTCTTCTCTATCTTTATCTTTCTAAGCATGTGGAAACTTCATGAAGCAAGATCCATAAAAATTTCTTCATTTCCTCGTTAAGGTTTTTAACTTTGTTAATTATTTGAGGACACGTGCAATCTGGAAGAGTGACACCTGTATTTTGGGTTTTCTGTCTAGGAAAGCATTTCGCATAAATCCCAATCAACCGAGGGACCCGTATGCTTTCCTGGGAATTCCCGAGATGAGTGTTTACTTACAGGCTAAAGCATGTCTCCTTGAAAATTATATGAGTTTAATTAACCTTAATGTGTCATAGTATTCAAGTGATTATATCACTATTTGAGTACAATCTAAACTATGATTAACTATTTTATTTCATTATCTTGTCCTTTTAATCCAAGCAATTCTCATAAGTTCTTACATTTTTTCTTGTCTTGTTAAAATCTGTAGAATGCCTCCTCGTCGTGCTCCAGCGGCCAGCACCAACACCGACATTGCTGCTATTCTTGCACAACTCGTGACACAACTCACTCAAGCTAATGGTGCCACCAATGGCAACCATGGTGGAAATGGTAGCAATAGTGGTAATGGTGGTAATGGTGGTAACAACCCATCTCAATGCACTTTCAACCATTTCAACTCGTGTAATCCCCCCAAGTTCTATGGTATCGAAGGAGCTACTGGACTTCTTCAATGGTTCAAAAGTATTGAGAATACCTTTCTCAATAGTGACTGCCCCGACAATCTTCGTGTTCGTCATGCCACAAGTTTCTTACAAAAACGGGCACTCACGTGGTGGAATGGGGAGAAGAGAAATAGAGGTGTGGATGTAGCAATGGCCTTACCTTGGGATGAGGTTAAAAGGTTAATGACCGAGGAATTCTGTCCTCGAAATGAAGTAAAGAAACTTGAAGCCGAATTTTGGGATATTGCCCAATGTAGTGGTGAAAATTTGGCGTATACAACTCGGTTTCACGAGTTAAGTCTTCTTGTGCCCCACATGGTCACTCCTTTGTCCCACTGCATTGAAAAGTATATTGGGGGACTACCTAGGCAAATTCAAGATACTGTCCTAGGAAGAAATCCTGCAACACTTGAGGATGCGATCCGTTTGTCCGCTACCTTAACCAATAATCATGTGAAGGCGGGGACTCTTACTAAAAAGGGCACCAAGAAAGTCTCCGACACTGCAACTCCTTCCACCCACTACAAAGAGGCCATAACTGAACCCTCCCAGCATAATAAGAAGAGAAAGGCTAGAAATTTTGCTGTGGTCACTCCTGCTATTCCTGTTAACCAAGCTGCACCTATGGTTCAAGCACCGGCCAAAAAGCCTTATGTTGGAATCTACCCACTTTGTGCCACCTGCAATTACCATCATCCCCAAAGCATCCCATGTCGCCTTTGTACTCATTGTGGGAGATATGGCCATACGGTCAATGTTTGTAGGGCCAAAGCTCTTGCGGGCCAAGTCAACCCACCAAACCAAACCAACACCCAAGTGACTAATCAAGGTACTCCCGCTATTACAAATGGGCGTGCATGTTATGAATGTGGCAACCGAACCATTTCTGTGATCAATGCCCAAGATTTGCCAATGCTAGACAAGGTGGAGCTCATGGGCATGCTTTCAACATAAACGCCAACGAAGCTCAAGCCAACAATGACGTGGTCAATGGTACGTTCCTTGTAAATAGTCAATATGCCTCCATTTTATTTGATACCGGTGCCGATAAGAGTTTTGTGTCACTTAACTTTGAACCTTTACTTGCCAAGACACGATCTCAATTAGAGAAAACCTTCACTGTCGGAATAGCAAATGGTGATTCACTTACAATCGAGTCTATTATCTATGACTGTTCTCTAGAACTTAATGAACATACATTCCCAATCAATCTTGTACCAATGCCATTAGGAAGTTTTGATATCATCATAGGCATGGATTTGCTATCAAATCATCATGTCGAAGTCATCTATTTCGAGAAGTGTATTCGAATACCTTGTAAGGCTCCAAACCCGGGAGGCCCCACTTGTTGGATTTACTCATTCACAAACAGTTCTTAAACATGAATATCAAATAACGCAGCGGAAAACTTCATTCATTCATCATAATTAAAACTTGTTCATACATGCGGAAGCGTAAACATAGTTTAAAACATATTTACATCATAACTAAACATAACGGGATGCCAGTCTTCATGATCAGCCGGGTAACTCTTCTCGCTTGCCAAGCATCACCGTCCATCCTCATAACCTACCTTAACTTGAATGTGCACACTTAAAAACGTCAGCTACGCTGGTGAGTTCTAGTTTTAACATAAAACCTTTACTTCAAATAAATTGCCAAAAACATCACTTCATACTTCATTTAATAAAAAGCGTACGTAAATAATGCAATAACAAACATAACACTTCATAAGTCAACGAACATATAGAATCTGCGCCTTCTCGTAACCGTCAAATCCAAACGTTACATACTGGTTGAATAACTTAAGGATCACCACCACTAGGCCCATCATCACCGTACTGTCCTTTGGGTGAGGAACTCCTAGGGCCCGATACTTAGGTCATTCAACCCTTCAAGCACGGCGTCCCAAAGGATAGCGCGTACCAAACTTCAAGCACTGCATCCCGTCGGACTCAAGTACTTAACTTCAAGCACGACTACCCCGTAAGGTAAATCGTACCAACTTCAAGGATCACGACCGTCATCGCCCCAGTTGTACAACAGTTGGCCAGCCACAGAGGCCCCTAAAAGGTAAAGGCCCATAACATACTTCCCATCCCTTAACCTTCATTCCCTAAGGAATATTGGCAGATTCGTTCGTTTGTGACTTTCGTAAACCTTCGCTTCTTTTACTTCAAAAACTTCAGTTAAAGCATTCGTACGTTTTATTAAAAAAAAACATTCTCATTCGTTAAAACACTTCGTAAACTTCTTTTGGCAAAATATTTCATAAACACTTCCTTCATAAACCTTCCTTCTAAAACATCCTTCATAAACATCATTTTATAAAACGTTACATACATCCTTCGTAAACATCGTTTCATAACATCGTTTTATAAAATCATCACGTGTGCACACCAGCCCAAAAACATTATTAAAACATTTAAAAGAGGGCTTCTAGAACTCACCTTATAAGCTAGTCTCGGTTGTCCTAAACAAAGGTCCAACAACTTCACTTCCGATCTGAATGGATTAGTTAAATACACATCAGACCAATACCGACTATAACGGTTTAACCCTTCTAAACATACTGACTTCACTTAATCAGTTCTGATGTCTGCACATATCGAAACTTGTAGTTTCGATGGACCTGCACATATCGAAACTTGTAGTTTCGATGGACCTGCACATATCGAAACTTGTAGTTTCGATGGACCTGCACATATCGAAACTAGTAGTATCGAAACTAGTAGTTTCGATGGGGTCTGCACAGATTGTCTTCCCAAAAATCCGAAGCTTTTGCATGTGAGTTTGATCTAGTCAGTATCTCAACTTTTCTTAGATCAAAACGTTCGGTTTTCATTCTAGATGCTATACCTAAGCTCATTTTTAAGTTCCATCCGCAAAATCGTTGCCTTTTTAGCCAAAACCCGAAAATCCCAAAAACGAACAAAAACTCAGATTTAGGTCGGATCGTTACCTGAATCGAGCTTCTGATCCGGAGGTTCTTCTCACGAGTTATGGAGCAACACACTTCTCAAATCTCGGGTCGATCCGACAACTTTCTCTCTCTACGGTTTCTCTCTCTAGAAGTTGCAAATGAGAGAAATGGGTTGTGACCTTGGCTATTTATAGGGGAGGCTCCCCTTCTAGCCCATCTGACCCGACCCGACATGCCTCGTTCGTTTATTTCGTCATTTTAACCGTCGTTTTATTTTTGGGATGTTACATACCTCTACCATCGGGAGAAACACTAAGAGTCTTTGGTGAAAAGCCTTGCAAATGGCTTAAATTAATGTCATGCACTACTGCTCAAAAGTACTTACGAAAGAAGTACGTGGCCTTTTTGGCCCATATCGTTCAAAAAGATGTCGAAAAGAAGAGTATTCAAGACATCCCCATTATCCGGGATTTTCCCCAAGTGTTCCCCGAAGATTTATCCGGTCTTCCACCCGTTCGACAAGTATAATTTCGCATCGATCTTGTGCCCGGAGCTAACCCCGTGGCTAGAGATCCATACCGTCTTGCACCTTCTGAAATGCAAGAACTTGCAAGTCAACTTCAAGAGCTCTCCAACAAAGGATTCATTCGTCCAAGTCATTCACCGTGGGGTGCACCCGTCTTATTCGTCAAAAAGAAGGATGGATCATTTCGCATGTGTATTGACTACCACGAACTCAACAAGCTTACTATCAAAAATTGTTATCCTTTGCCTAGAATTGATGACCTCTTTGATCAACTTCAAGGTTCTACTTGCTTCTCGAAGATTGACCTTCGATCTGGTTATCACCAACTTCGTGTGCAAGAAGACGATATTCCAAAGACTGCCTTCCGAACAAGGTATGGTCATTACGAGTTCATGGTTATGCCTTTTGGACTAACCAATGCACCCGCAGTTTTCTGGACCTCATGAATCGTGTGTGCAAACCGTACCTTGATAAGTTCGTGATCGTTTTCATCGATGACATCTTAATCTATTCCAAGACTAAAGACGATCATGAGTAACATCTTAGATTGGTTTTGGATCTCTTGAAGAAAGAACAACTATATGCCAAATTCTCCAAATGTGAATTTTGGTTAAAAGAAGTTCAATTTCTTGGCCATATCGTCAACGACAAGGGTATTCATGTTGACCCTGCTAGGATCGAAACGGTTAAGAATTGGAATGCCCCTAAGACTCCCACTGAAGTTCGTTCATTTCTTGGTCTTGCGGGATATTACCATCGTTTCATCTCAAACTTCTCAAAGATTGTTATCCCTCTCACCGCTTTGACCCACAAGGGTAAAACTTATGAATGGGGACCAAAACAAGAAGAAGTTTTCCAAACCCTTAAGCAAAAGTTGTGCAATGCTCCCATTTTGACTCTCCCTGATGGGAATGATGATCTAGTTGTCTACTATGATGCTTCTAACCAAGTTCTCGGTTGTGTCCTCATGCAGCGAGGCAAAGTAATCGCTTATGCATCAAGGCAACTTAAGATTCATGAGAAAAATTATACGACGCACGATCTCGAGTTGGGTGCGGTCGTATTCGCATTGAAGATTTGGAGACATTATCTCTATGGCACAAAATGCGTGGTGTTCACCGACCACAAAAGTCTTCAACATATCTTCAATCAAAAGGAACTCAATATGAGGCAACGACGTTGGGTCGAACTCCTTAACGACTATGACTGCGAGATTCGTTACCATCCCGGCAAAGCGAATGTTGTAGCCGACGCTTTGAGTCGAAAGGATCATGTCATGCTTCAATGTGTCCGAATTCAAACCGACATTCAAAACCGCATCTTAGAAGCTCAACACGTCTCAGTCACCGGGGGTAACATGTATGAGGAAATGTCGTGTGGTGTTGAACTTCAACTTGAATCAAAACCCAATGGCTTACTTTATCACTTGAACCGTATTTGGGTTCCCGATCGCGATGATCTCCGTACATTTCTTATGAACGAGGCTCATAAGACTCGTTATTCTATTCATCCTGGTGCGGATAAAATGTACCAAGATCTTCGCCAACAATATTGGTGGCCTGGTATGAAGAAAGACATTGCTCTTTATGTTGCCAAATGTTTAACCTACTCCAAAGTCAAAGACGAACATCAACGTCCTTCTGGTCTGCTTGAACAACCGGAAATTCCCGTGTGGAAATGGGAGAACTTAGCTATGGATTTCATTACCAAACTCCCTCGTACCTCGAGTGGCTATGATAGCATTTGGGTGATCATTGATCGTCTCACCAAATCTGCTCATTTCTTGCCTATCCGTGAAGACTATCGGGTTGAGAAACTAGCCCGAATTTACATCGACGAAATTGTGAGCCGTCACGGTGTTCCCTTAAACATAATCTCCGATAGAGATGCTCGGTTCACCTCTCGATTTTGGCAATCTCTCCAAACTGCTCTTGGCACACGATTGGATTTGAGCACGGCTTACCATCCTCAAACTGATGGTCAAACCGAGCGAACGATCCAAACTCTTGAAGACATGCTTAGAGCTTGTGTAATCGATTTTGGTGGCAATTGAGATTCACATTTACCCCTAATTGAGTTCTCTTACAATAATAGCTACCACACAAGTATCAACATGGCTCCATTCGAAGCTCTTTATAGTCGCAAGTGTCGTTCTCCTATCTGTTGGAACGAGATTGGTGAAGCACAAATCACCGGTCCCGAGCTAATTCAAGAAACATCCGATAAGATCATTCAAATCCTTGACAATATTCGAGTGGTGAGGAGTCGTTAAAAGAGTTATGCCGACAAACGTCGAAAACCCTTGGAATTCCAAGTCGGTGACCTTGTTCTTCTTAAGGTGTCTCCGTGGAAGGGTGTGATCCGTTTTGGAAAGAAAGGCAAATTATCACCTCGCTATGTAGGTCCATTCAAGATCCTTGAAAGGATTGGGAAAGTGGCTTACAAACTCGACTTACCTCCATCTCTTGGAAATGTGCATCCTACATTTCATGTATCTAATCTGAAGAAATGTCTCGCTGATGAGAATCTCCATATACCACTTGATGACGTGCGCATTGATGAAACGATGCACTTCGTTGAGAAACCGGTAGAAATTATGGATCGTGAAATCAAGCAACTCAAGCGAAGTCGTATTCCTATTATCAAAGTTCGTTGGGAGTCTAAGCGTGGTCCTGAATTCACTTAGGAACAAGGGGACCAAATGAAGGTCAAGTACCCCCATCTTTTTACTGATGCCGTAGCTTCCTCTAGCTAAATTTCAGGATGAAATTCCCTCAACATGGGGAGACTGTAACATTTTTGATTTCTAGTATCCGTATTTCAATTCAATATAATGCATTTCAAACTCAATTCTAATACACTGTTTTGTTCTATTCGTACCATCAATTAAATACTATACCTCAATGCAAATCCACAAATTTTACTCGGTTATATTCTATTAAAACACTACATAAGTATCTATTTATACCAATACGTCAAAAAACTAAAGTTACAAGGTCTCAAGTTGAAAATTTACAAGAAACCCTAATAGGCACGGTTGCGCCTCGTTCTGGCACGGTCGCGCCAAGTGCTTTGGCACGTCGCGCGACCAGCTTTGGAACGATCGCGCCCGGTGCCTAGGCACGGTCGCGCCTCAAATGGACACGGTCGCGCCTCTCAGCAGTTGAAACGTAAAAACAACATTTAATCACAGGAACGTTCGGTTTCATAACCGTTCTACACGTTTTCGTCATTAACCAACTCCATTAAGCCCTTTAATCATCACCATTACAACAAATGAACTTATTTTCATCGAATTACCTCATAATCACCAAATTCTCTCACGAAATCACCAAATTCACCAATTTGATTACAATTCTTCCAAGCCAACATACCATCGATCCTCAATAAGGCTTCTGGACACGCTGGTTTAGTCGGAATTGCAGCAGAGGACGCCGGAGACAGAACCCGTCGTCGCCGGAATTTCTCTCTACCGAACACTATCAATTCGTCGTCCTTCCGGGTAATTGAAACCTCTCACCCTTACGTTTTAGTCTACTAATCAAAAGCCCTAATCTAATTTGGGCTTACAATACGGGAATTAACACGAACAAGAGTCTAGTTTTCGTTCAAAATAGATTTAATCGAATCGAATCTTAGACATGCTTTAAATACAATTAATCTCTACAAAAAGATTCGTGATGATCTAATGGGTTAAAGCCACATGAATTCCAACATTTACAATATAAGAATTAGTCAAATTGAATCTGTTTTGGAACAGACACGGTCGCGCTAATCATATAGCGCAGTCGTGCTTCATGAGACACGGTCACGCCAAATACCAGTGCGGTCGTGCCTCACACACTCAGACCCAGTCATGCCTTTGACTAGACCTGGTCATGCCTCAAAACCCTTGACACGGTCGTGCCTAGTCCAGAACACGATCGTGCCTAGAGAATAACAAAATTGTGCATTCTGTTTGATCAACACGGTCGCGCCCTGACTAGCATGGTCGCGCCCGTGGTTCGAGCACGATCGTGCCCTTCCCAGGCACGGTCGTGTGTGAGTTAAATTTTTGGCCGAATTATAATTTTATATATTTTTCAAACAATAAATATTCTGATTAAATTACAAAATAAAAATAGTTGATTTTTATAAAAATGCATTTAATCCTATTTAGAAATATCAAATATTTAATCTTGGAATAAATAGAAAATTTGTATTTAATGTTTATAAAAATTTAATTTACATTTATTGTTAAACCATAAAAAGTATTTTAATGGTTATGTTACATAATAAATAAATAAATAAAGAAATGATTATTTATTTAATTTATATTTAAACAAAAACAATTAATTATTTATACTAAATTATAACTGATACTTACAATGTTTTCATAAACAATAATCATTTACATTACTTAGTTAATTATTCAAACTCAAATCTTAATCAAAATATTCTAAAAATATTCTTTCAAACTTTATATTTTATACAATACTTTCAATTACAAATTAAAGACTTTTTACACAAGTCCAAATGCAACTTTAGACTTAAACTTTTGTGCACACTATTAATACCATATACATTACACTCTTGGTTAACTTGTGCATTTGAAGGATCTTTATTCTATATAGTATCTTTGTTAGCTACGCCTTCAAACCAAGTGAGTATACATAGCCCCTTTTACTCTTTTACATTTTTGGGGTGAAACATGAACACTATTAAAATTACATGTTTACATTTACACAAACAACACAAGTACAAATCCTATTTACATTCATGTGTGCAAATTTGAGCTTTATGCCCGAGTGCTATGTTTGCTAACTTTTGTGAACACTTATGTGCAATCATTAACTATTCAAGCTGACGGTTTTCAATGATAGATCTATTGAGTCTGACAAACCCACCCAGATTGGGGTGATTGATACCGACAACACAATTTGCATGCTAGTTACAAATGTTTGATTGTACTTGGTTACACAATAGCTGCTCCCCATAAATGCCTTATTTATCATGTTATGTAAGGATTTGTTTTTCAAACTATATGCTATCTATATACAAACCTGTGTTATACTCACCAACTTTTTAGTTGACTTTATTTTATTCATGTTTCAGGTTCTAATGTGTGAGATTGATCAAGATGTGCTACACTTAGGCTTTGGACTTAGCTAATTTAAATAAAGAAGTCCATGTTTTGAAATATTGTTTCTGTCTTGGATTTGGTTTTGTTTGAATGATTGTAATGGAATTTAAAGTTTAATATATTTCAATTTAGTCAACCTCGTGCTTATGAACAGGCTACATGTCCCGCCCCGATGATTTCGTCATCGGTCGGGGTGTGACAAGGCAACTCATTTCAGAAACTCTCTTTCTCCACCAAGAAAGTAGCTGCCAAAGCCTCAACAATCCTGCATCATCTATGGTGAATCAGACCACTTTTCTATAATTTGTGAATTTAATCACTTCAACCAGATCCTTCATCAAGCCCCTCCTAAACAAAAGCCCATCAGCATGAGAACTTCTACAGAGAAGCCCTCCATCAACAAGGCAAAGAAGGATAAGCATACATTGGTTGTTAAACCATCAGCAGCCAGCAAAAATGTTGGTAATCAAGACAAGAGCAAGAAACCAAAGGACAAGCCTTCAGCAGCAACCAAGTCTACTGCTGCACAAGCAAAACCATCAGCAGCAACAAAATCTACTGCTGATAAGCTAAAGTCGTCAGCAGTAAAATCCACTGATGCTGATAAGCCGAAGTCCTCAGCAGCAACAACATCGGCTGCTGATAAGCCAAAGTCATCAGCAGCAAAATCTGCTGCTGATAAAGCAAATCCATCAGCAGCCAAAGCAACATCAGCTGCTGATAGAGCAAAGAGAACTGGAAAACCATCTCCTCAGCAATGGAAAGCCAAGATCCCAGCTTCTATCCTTCCAAGAATCATCATTGGCTCTGTTGAATGCACACATGCTGAATCTGATATTCCGAGAACCCTTTTCTTCAAGGATTCAAGCCCTTGGATTCCTCCCACTAACTAGATCTCTCTCATGTGTAGGGGCAGCCAGGTCACAACAATAACACTTGTGTGGTTGTTCCATGCACATGACAGGAAACAGATCCATCCTCTCCAACTTCAGACACTTCAATGGAGGATATGTTGCCTTTGGGAGTGACTCAAAATGAGGATCTATTACTGGACAAGGGACTGTGTCAAATGAAAGAATGAGTATTGATAAAGTAAATTATGTCAAAGAATTGGACTTCAATCTCATGAGTGTTTCCCAGGTCTGTGATCAAAAGCATTGGATGCTCTTCACAGACAAAGAATGCTTTGTACTATCTCCTGGCTTATCCAAACCTCCTCCAGAAAAGATTTTATTAACTGCTCAGAGAAAAGAAAATCTTTATGTGCTTGACATGAATGAGGTCACTCCATCTGGCAATGTATCATGTTTTCTGTCAAAAGCTTCAGTTGATGAATCAACTCTCTGGCACAGGAGATTAAGCCATGTTAACATCAAAACCATCAACAAATTGGTGAAGGATAATCTTGTCAGAGGGCTTCCCGATAAAGAATTCCAGCTAGAAGATCACTGCATTGCTTGTTTGAAGGGGAAGAAACACAAGAGTTATCACAAGCCCAAGACTTTGAATACAAATGATACTCCACTACAACTGCTGCATATGGATCTCTTTGGTCTTACAAATATTGTGTCAATGGGCAAGAAGTCATACTGTCTGGTGATAACTGATGACTACACCAGATTCTCATGGGTGTACTTCTTGAGAACAAAAGATGAAACTGCTGAAATTCTCAAATCCTACATCCTTATGGTGGAAAATCAAAGCAACTAGAGGTAAAGATAATAAGGTGTGATCAGGGCACAGAGTTCAAGAACCACACTTTGAACTTTTTTGTGAGAGCAAGGGAGTCGAAAGGCAAAACAGTGCTCCAAGAACTCCTCAACAAAATGGAGTTGCTGAAAGAAGAAACAGAACTCTAATTGAGTCAGCAAGATCTATGTTGGCTGACTCAAAACTGCCTCTCACATTTTGGGCAGAAGCAGTAAGCACAGCCTGCTATGTGCAAAATAGAGTTCTCATAGTCAAGCCTCTCAACAAGACACCCTATGAACTATGGTTCCAAAGAGTTCCATACATTGGATTTCTAAAACCTTTTGGATGTCCATGCACAATTCTGATCACACATGGGATTCTTCTTAAGTTTGGTTCCAAATCTGATGAAGGATATTTTGTGGGCTTTTCCTCTTAATCCAAGGCCTACAGAGTATTCAACTCAAAAACAAGAATTGTGGAAGAATCAGCCATGTGGAATGCAGAGAACACATTGTCTGTGAATAGGGAAAAGGCCCAAACTGGCTTTTTGACATAGACTCCTTCACCCAAATATTTGAGCCTCTCATCTTCTCAAATATGGAGTCTTCCTCTTCTCAAGCACCTGCTTCTACCTCCTCTGAATACAGACTGGATTTTCCAAAATCTTCTATCAGTCTGAGAAGACCATCCATTAATCCTCCATCTATTATGGAATCCATTGAAGCAAGTGCAGC
The DNA here is from genome assembly GCA_023525975.1 of Smallanthus sonchifolius. Classification (NCBI taxonomy): domain Eukaryota; kingdom Viridiplantae; phylum Streptophyta; class Magnoliopsida; order Asterales; family Asteraceae; genus Smallanthus; species Smallanthus sonchifolius. The sequence continues at coordinate 77,267,424 of CM042025.1, forward strand.
CAGAACCACACTCTGTAATGTCACCACCAGCACCCTGTCTGAAAATGAAAACTTAAATGAAGACTCTTCGGTAAATGCTGTAGATGCTGCAAATACCATTGCTGATAATACTTATGTAGTTGTTGATCTTGAAGACTCTTCAACCATGAATAAATAAATCCCTGATCAAAATCAAAGCAATCTTGAGCAAGGGATACAGCTGGAGGTGGTACCAGCACAAAGGATCAATAAGAAATATCCTCTGGAAAATATTATTGGCCAAGTTCACCAAGGAGTTCTAACAAGAAGCAAATCTCATGAGGCCAATATATGTTTGTTTTCAAGTTTCCTATCTCAGGTGGAACCAAAGAAGATAGATGAAGCTTTGCAACACAGCAGTTGGATTGAGGCAATGCAGGAAGAGTTGCTGCAATTCAAGAGACAGGATGTCCGGAAGCTTGTTGATCTTCCACCTGGTCAATCTGCCATTGGCACAAGATGGGTATTCAGGAATAAGCAAGATGAGAGAGGCATTTTAGTCAAGAACAAAGCCAGACTTGTAGCTCAAGGCTACACTCAGGAATAGAGGTGGGCAAAAAAACCGGTTTGGAAATCCAAACCGGTTTCAAATCGAAACATGACCCGAGACTAAACCGGTTTAGGGAAAACCGGTTTCAAAATGGTGTGAACCGCCGATTTTGAACCGATTTACTGTTTCCTGTGAATAAGCGGTTTAGGACCGGTTTTTTGAGAACCGGTTTGACGAACCGGTTTGCCAAACCAGTTTAAACCGGTTTAACGGTAACTTTCGAAAACTAACCGTTGGGATAACGGCTATATAGCCTGGGTGTTTTGGATAAATCACACTTCTGAAACCCGCTCTCTACACTCTCGTTTATAAAAAAACGCTCGACAACGCTCAAAAAACACTCAAAAAAAACTCTGAAAAAAACGCTATGGCAGATTCAAGTTTTGGTGTTTCCTCTAACAAAGTTAGCGTTGTGAAAAACAAACCAACAACGAGGAACCCCGCAATTTGGTCAAACTACGATCTATGTGAGTTGTCTAACGGGTTGGAACGTGCTCGTTGCAAAAATTGTGGTGGTTTTTTTAAAAAGGAATCAAATTCTACTCTAAAAACTCATCTGGAAAAATCATGCCCGAGTTTGAAGAAAATTCCGGGTGAGGGTCAAACATATATGACAAGCGAGGGTGGAATTTGGAACTTCGATCCAAATATTGTTCGAGATAGAATGGTGAAATTAGTTATTCAAAGAGGTTTGGCGTTCAACCACTTCGACAACCCGCTCGTGACGAGGATGATTCAAGAAGCCCTTCAACCACGTTATCATCAAGTAAGTCGTAGTACTCTTAGACGTGATTGTCTAAAAATGTGGAAAAAAGAAAAAAAAGAATTAATTTTAGGTTTTGAAAAATTGGAAACCGGTGTGAACTTAACCACCGACGTTTGGTCGGCTCCACATGGTATTCCCGACTCATATATTTGCGTTACCGCTCATTGGGTTGATCCCAATACGTGGCAAATGATGAAACGTACAATCGCGTTTGAGATGTTTGAATATCCGCTCGAGGAATGTGAACTTAAATTTGTATAACGAAATGAGAAATGAATTTACTAAACAGGCTAGAGGGTCCACCCCGAGTAGCAAACTCGGAAGGTATACGGGAACAAACTTTTTATCATTTATGAGTCCGGATGTTTTTGAGGACTTTGATATTTTGGCTTGGTGTAAAGGAAACGAATCTACTTTTTCGGTCCTTTCCGCCATGGCCCGTGATTTACTAACCGTCCAAGCTTCCACGGTAACTTCGGAATCCGTTTTTCTCTTAGTGGCAGGGTTTTATTTATTCGAAGAACTAGACTCACTCCCGCGGCAATGGAAATGTGCATTTGCTTGAAAGACCATTTGGATGCGGTAGATAGGAGACAAGATAGGAGTTCGCTTGAAGACGAAATTGAAGTTGAAGAATTCATACATGAATCTGAGGTCAACCAAGGATTGGCGAGCCCACTTACAAATGAAGAACTCGCCGAAGATGATAGACTACGAGGATCCACTAGTAACTCCGAGAATGACGGCGAAAATTAAACAAAAAAATCCAAAAAAAAATATATTTTTCTTTTTGTCGAATTGTAATATTTAATTTTGTAATGTTTTGTGATTTCTGAACTCCTACAATATGAATAAACGTTGAACTTTATGTTTTTATTTGTTAAATATTTATTTTTTAATTTTTTTTTAATAAATCCGGTTTAAACCGGTTCACCAATCCGAACCGTTCCAGAACCGAACTGAACCAGTTCAACAGGTTTGAGATTTTATATTAAATAAACTGGTTTAACCCGAACCGGTTTAGTCAAAACCGGTTTAAGGTTTGGTCAACGCAAACCGGTCCGGGCCGGTTTGGAACCGGTTCGGTTCAAAAAACCCTGTTTGTGCACCTCTACTCAGGAAGAGGGAATTGACTATGATGAAGTCTTTGCTCCTGTTGCTAGACTAGAGGCCAGCAGAATCTTCCTGGCAAATGCTGCATCCAAGAATTTCATGGTCTATCAAATGGATGTCAAGAGTGCCTTTCTGTATGGGAAGATTGGTGAAGAAGTATATGTCAAACAGCCTCCAGGCTTTGTAGACCCTACACATCCTAACCAAGTGTTCAAACTAGACAAAGCTCCATATGGCTTACATCAAGCCCCAAGAGCCTGGTATGAAACTTTGTCTCGATATCTACTAAGCAACAACTTTAGAAGAGATGCCATTGACCAGACCTTGTTTATCAAAGATGAAGGGGGAGAAATCTTACTGGTTCAAATCTACATTGATGATATCCTCTTTGGATCAACAAGGAAGAAGCTGTGTAAAGACTTCGAGATCCTGATGCACTCAAAGTTTGAAATGAGCTCAATGGGTGAGCTAAATTTCTTTCTAGGTCTTCAAGTCAAACAAGTCCCAAATGGAATCTTCATCAGTCAATCCAAATATGTCAAGAGCATTTTAGAAAGATTCAAGATGGCTGACTGCTCTGCTGCAAGAACCCCTATGCAAGTGCACCATCAGCTGACTCCAGACAAAGATGGTCAAGACACTGATCAACATCAGTACCATGCTATGATAGGGTCTCTCATGTATCTCACTGCCTCAAGGCCAGATATCATGTTTTGTAGTTTGTCTCTGTGCAAGATTCCAATCAGCTCCAAAGATTTCACATCTTCAAGCTGTCAAGAGAATTTTCAGATACCTAAAGGGAGCCCCAAGACTTGGGCTATGGTACTCAAAAAAAGATAAGTTCAATCTCTATGCATACACTTACAGTCATTATGGGGGATGCAACTTGGAAAAAAAGTCCACTTCATGGGTATGTCAGTTTCTAGGAGGAAGACTGATTTCATGGCTATGCAAGAAGCAAACATGTGTTTCAACCTCTACAGCAAAAGCAGGATACATTGCAGCTTCAAGTTGCTATGCACAAGTCATCTGGATACAAAATCAATTGCTGGATTATGGGATGACTTTCATGGCAACTCCCATCACATTAACAACAAGAGTGCTATATCAATCACAAACAATCCGGTGCAGCACTCCAAGATAAAGCGCATTGACATCAGGTATCACTTCATAAGAGATCAAGCTGAGAAAAGGAGAATTATTTTAACCAAAGTTCATACCAATGAGCAATATGCTGATTTGTTTACAAAACCGTTTGATGAAGCTAGATTTAGATATTTAGTTGAATCTATTGGTATGATGAACTTTGATTAAAATATATCTCTAAAATTTTGTCTTTGTAAATATATTTGTCTTTTGTTATAAATAAAAGTTACAAGTCAGCAGCATCCATTTTTGCTGCTGACAGGTTTAATAATCAGCTGCAAAGATTTTGCCACGACTGCTTTAAGTTATCAGCAGGAACAAGTTTCCTGCGGATAGCTTTAAGGCAGTTAGCAATAACTCACTTGCTGCGGATCATTGCATCCATCACCAGCAATAGATTTTCCTGCTGACAAACTTAACTATCCGTCGCAACAAAGCTTGCAACGGATAGGCTTAACCATCCGCAGTAACCAAGTTTGCTGTTGATGGGTAAAAATAAGTCTAAATTAACTTTTACCCGCTGTAAAAATTCCTTTCAGCCTTTACCATGACTGCTATAGTGTATTACAGCTGTAACAGTAAAAAGGTGAATGAGGTTGTACCGTACAAGTCATCTTGTTTTTCCCTCCTCTGTCGTTATAAGAACAAATTAAATTTCATCACCACCCCTTCACATTTAATTTCTCCCTAACTCCCCTCACTTTCTCTCAAACCCCCACAACATTCAAAGCCTTCCATTCCTAACCACCCTTCAAAATCTTCCCCTTTCCCTCCAAACCAACAAAAATGGCAGACATAAACAATCCTGATGATAAGTTCTCCCCATATCACAACCTCACGACATACTTAACCAAAGGAAAGAAGTCCGAGGGATTCGATGATATGATCGATTTTCTGTGCCGATCAAAGATACATTTTGCACTAACAGTCAACCCTACCATTTATATTCCTCATATGGAAGATTTTTGGAATACCGTCGTCTACTCTATCGAACAGGGGATTCCTCAAATAAAAGCCAAGGTAGATGGAAAGGACATCATCATCTCTGAAGCTACTCTCCGAAAATATCTTCAGCTTCAATATGAGGGGGCAGCCATCTCATACTCAAAGGAAGAATACTTGAGGACCTTTGTATCCATAGGGTACACTGGAAATCAAAATGAGTACACAATAGAGAAGGCACTGATGGGCCCTCCATGGAAGTATCTCTGTCACACTCTTCTACAATGCATATCTCAGAAGAGAAGTGGATGGCATCAAGTGAGCTCTGCACTTGCCTCTACTTTCCATGGTATGGTTGCTAGCTTAGACTTCAACTTTGCACTCCTCATCTTTGAGGGTTTGAGATATAACCTTCAAGAGGGTGCAAAGCAACAATTTTTTATGTACCGCAGATTCTTGCAGGAGGTTTTCAACCAGGAACTAAAAGATCTCTCAAAACCTGTAAGAATCTACATCATGTTGGGTCATAAAAATAATATTTTTCAAAGTATGAGAACTGTTTCCAAAAAGTTCTCAGGGGTCAATATTCCATTGTTATCTACAATGCTGAACATACAAAGTACCTAGGGTGACAGTTCAGCAATCCCAGCTGATACTGATCCCACACCCTCCACTTCAAATCCTGAACAACAAGTTGCTTCCATTGCTCGAACCCCTGTGCAAACTACTAAGGATGCTCAGGTACAAAAATCACTTACATCTGTTTTGAATGTTATCTTTCAACTGGAAAAAAGGGGCCCAGTTGCAACGACATACACTAGAAAAAGGAGCAAGAAGACTCCTTCTCTTATTGTCTCAAAGACCTAATCCCAACCTCAAAGCCCTCATTCAAAATCCCAACACTTTGATGAGAATATCAAAAGGGATAGCCAAAATATTAGAGAGTCCTCCTTGGAAGTTTCTCTATTAGGATCAGGATCACATCCTGGATCCATAGAACAACCTGCTGAGCCATACCTTCATTTATATTCTCTGAACTTAAGTGCAGAGTCTCCTTGTCAAGATGATATACCTTCTCCAACAACCACTATCTTGGAGGTATTGATTAACTTGGCTGCTGGTGCACCTAACCCAAGTTCATCACCCAAGAAGGTTCACTCTAGTGGTACTAATAGAGTGAATGTGGAAAGGGCTGTCACTACTCCTGGTACATCAACTGACCGGGAGGACAGTGATAACATAACTAAAACCCTAACCACGACAACTCACAGTGAGGATGTTTCCTTAGAAACACACTTCACTGAGAGGAATCCCAGGCGCCAAGAAAACCAGGGTGATGGGGATGGAGAGGCTAGGCCTAAGACCCCATCCAGCTCCAAGGATTCCACAACTGTGGAGGAGGATAGACTGAAACTTCATAATTTAGAATTGATGGCCAGGGTGGCAATGCTAGAGGCTGAAGTGTCCAAACTGCGGCACCAAGTCTCTGTACATGAAGCCCATCAATGCCCTCTAGTGACTTCTCCCTCCTTATATCAGTGTGCACTCAAACAGATAACACTCTATGCACTGATGCAACCAAAAAGGGGGAGGTGGTTACCAAGGAAGATGATGCGGACAGCCTAGAAGAATGGATACAAGAGCATACTATGTTTCAAAGTTCGCTATACAAACCTGCTTTTGTTCAAATCCATGAATTGCCAGACTCAGTAGATGAAGAGGAAAATATCACTGAGGATTGAAAGTTAGTTGTCCAAGCTGTTAATGAGGTGTTGCAAGAGGAAACTCTCCATGAAGACACACCTCCATCATTCAGCATACTTCCTGATCCTACAGCCATAATAAGTCAAACATCTACTCCCCAATTCTCCCTAACTTCAAACAACCTAGAATTCGACTCCATTCTAGCTTGGGGGTATGATGGCATAGCTGAGAGATTCTGGATTGGATGGGAGTTTAGTGGAGTAGAAGAGCTAAACTGGAACACTCTTCATGCCCTCCAGGTTCTTAATCTGTATCTGACAAGATGTATCAACACTTCATCAGATCTCTCAGCAAAACTTGCAATCAGCAAGTTTTATGACTTAATGGAGGATAATATGCCCTGGTTTGAAAGACTACTAAAAGAAGCAAATAGGGTGGCTTATCGTGAATCTTCGTCAATAGCAGAACAAAGACTGGCTCCAAGAAGACTTGACTTAACCAGAAGCAGTGTTTTAACTGAAGAAGAAGAAATTATCTCCTTGCGAAGATTCCTGTACAACATCATGGTCAGGGACTTGGAAGTGCTAGGATGGGTGAGCACTGATTCCTTTGATTTCACCTTCTTCCTAAGCAATGGATCTTCTCTCTCAATCAACATCAAATAGATCTTACTCCTACCTTCAGACTTCCTGCATAAGGTCTTTGAGCTCAGATCACTCATCTGCAACATCAACTCTTTAGAAAGTCAAGAAATGATCAAACTCATTAGGGCTTCTCTTTATAAGGAGGAATCGCCTGCAATGAATGACTCTGACTCAGATCTATCCCTTCCCTCCTCACCAACTGTCATACTGAACGCAGCAGAAGGGTCAAGAAAAGTGGTTGCTCAGAATATCAAAGAAGCCTTTAAAGCTATATATGGGAATGAATGGGAAAAGGAAGAGAGTGAAGCAGTCCCTTCCTCTATGTCTACTCCTCATCATGCCAATGAAGCTGAAGTTGAGATCCTAACAGCATCTCTTACATCTGCTGTTGTGGTCCATGAAGCTGAAGCAGAGGCATCCAGCAAAGACAAGGGGAAAAGACCTATGACAGAAGGAGATGAAAAAAAGTTATGTCACACCCCAACCGATGGCGGAATCATCGGGGCGGGACATGTAGACTGTTCATGAGCACAAGGTTGACTAGATTGTAATATATTAAATCCATTTCCATTCAAACAAACATGAAACAAGCTCAAAGTACATAATGAAATACAATTTGTTTTTGATTGAATATTAACTAGGTCCAAAGCCTATGTGTAGCATGTCTTGATCTAGCTCATATGAAAGCACCTGAAACATGAATAAAATAAGGTCAACTAAAAAGTTGGTGAGTATAACACAGGTTTGTATATAGATAGTATATAGTTTGTAAAACAAATCCTTACATAACATGATAAATAAGGCATTTATGGGGAGCAAATATTGTGTAACCAAGTACAATCAAACCTTTGTAACTAGCATGCAAATTGTGTTGTCAGTATCAATCACCTCAACAAGGTGGGTTTGTCAGACTCAATAGATCTATCATTGAAAACCGTCGGCTTGAATAGTTAATGATTGCACATAATCGCATACAAAAGTTAGCACACATAGCACTCGGGCATAAAGCTCAAATTTGTACACATGAATGTAAATAGGATTTGTACTTGTGTTGTTTGTGTAAATGTAAACATGTAATTTGAATAGTGTTCATGTTTCACCCCAAAAATGTAAAAGAGTAAGAGGGGCTATGTATACTCACTTGATTTGAAGGCGTAGCTAACACGAGATACTAGAAAGTAATGTGATCCTTGTATCGCACAACGTTAACCTTGAGTGCAAAGTATATTGCATTAATAATGCACAATAGTCTAAGTCTAAGTCTAAGGTTGAATTGGATAAAGTTAGTGATTGGTACTTGGAAGTATTGTAAAAAACGGAAAATTTGAAATGAATATTTTTACAACATTTTGAATAAGGTTTGAGTTTGGAATAATTAAATAAGTAAATTAATTAATTATTGTTTATGAGAATAATGTAAGTATTAGATGTAATTAAGTATAACTAAATAAATGTTTTTGTTTAATTATAAATCAAATAAATAATTATTACCTTATTCATCTATTTATAAAATGTAACTTAGACATTAAAATATTATTTAAGTGTAGGGTTTATAATTTAAAGGTTGAAACTTTAATTAAATAATTTCCATTTATTTTAAGATTAAATACTTGATCTTTTTAAATAAAGATAATACGCATTTTTATAAATTCAACTATTTTTATTTTGAAAATTAACTTGAAATACTAATTGTTTAAAAATATAGAAATTTTAAGGATTCTGTGAACACTCACGACCGTGCCTAGACAAGGCACGATCGTGCTCGGGCCACGGGCGCGACCGCGCTAGTCAGGGCGCGACTGTGTTGATCAACAGAGGACATAGCTAGACAAATCACTAGGCACAATCGTGCCTTGTACAGGCACGACCGTGTCTATGCTTCAGGGGCACGACCAAGTCTATCCAACGAACATGACTGGGTCTGAGCACGAGGCACGACCGCGCTGGAAGTTGGCACGACCGCGTCTCCCGAGGCACGACCGCGCTAGATGATTAGCGCGACCGTGTCTCTTTCAAAACATAAACGAATTGATTGATCCTTATATTGATGGTGTCAGAATTGATAGGGCTTTCATTCACAAGGTCATTAAAAGTCTTTTGGTGTAGATTAATTGTGTTTAAATCATGTTTAGGACCGGATTCAATTAAACTATTTTGAATGAAAATATGGTTTCTGGTTCGAGTAGATTTTGATATTGAATGCCCAAATTAGATTGGGGTTATTGATCTATAGAATAAATATAAGGTTTAGAAGATTTCAATTACCCTGTACGATGATGGATTGGTAGCTTACGGTAGGAAGGAGTTCCGGCGTGACGAATTTGGTCTCCGGCGTCTCCTGCTGCAATTCCGGCTAAACCAGTGTACTCGCGAGTTTCAATGAGGATCGATGGTGCAATGGATTGAGGAAACTTCACTTCAGAATATAAGAATCTCGGTTCAAACGGAGGGAGGTTTATTTTTTTGAGACTAATCGGATTTCTGGGACTATTGGTTGTAAATGACAGTGTAATTGTTTTGTTAAGAGATATTAAGTGGAAATCGGTTACGGGAAACCAACGATCGGGCGATTAAAGCTGCAGTTACGTTTTCTCAGACATGAGGCGCGACCGTGCCAAAACAAGGCGAGACCGTGCCAGACGAGGCGCGATCGTGCCAACATGAGGCGCGACCGTGCCTACTAGGGTTTCTGGTTATTTACAAAATCAGCCCTTGCAACTTCAGCTTTGACAGAATTTGCTTGGTTAGGATTTAACAGAACACCTAACGGGATTACTAAATGAGTTAACTCTAGGAGGTGTAACCATGTGATTTGAGTTCAAAAACTTTGAATTAAAATATGATCGGCTAACAATTTAATGAGGCGTAGGTTTGAACAAGTATAGGGTCTAGCATTGTATTGTTATTAAAATAAGTTAGAATAGGGTCGGAGAATCAGGAATGTTACAGTCTCCCCATGTTAAGGGATTTTCGTCCCGAAATTTAACTAATGGAGGCTGCAAAAAAAAAATCAAGAAAGAGGAGGGAGTTTTGGGTTCTCGGGTAGTTTTGAGTGTTGGATTCTGGGGTGTGTAACCGTTGACATGACTTAAGCCTGATACTTTGAATATGAAGAGTGATAATAAATTTTGTTTTGAAATGAAGATTGTCGAATAAAAATTGGAATTCTAAATGTGAAATGTGTTACTTGGAATTGATTTGATGGGATTTGATATTTAGAGTTTGTGTAAGATATAGTCTAATATGTTCTAAATTGTTAGTGGGTAAGAGATTTCATAACCATTGGTCTGGGTCAAAACCTCACGTGACACGAACAACGCTACTTATGATAATATGATAGGACACTTATATATAGGAAGTACCATCGGCGTATCCACCATGCCCTTGTCATATTACATCAGTTTCGTTGTTACATATCATGATAAGTTTTAGGTCATAACACATGACAAAATTTCACTATAGTTTCCATGCACTGATTTTTATAATTCCGTGTGCACCTGTAATTATTTAAATCATCGTATGGTCCGTATAGATTGTTTCGTTTTGTGCGGGTAAGGGGGCATAATTTCACTATGATCACGTCTATTGTTTACACATAAAAAGTCGTTAACAAGTAATTATGTCCCTAATCAGGTCAGTTCGCAACTAAAGAGTAGTAAAGTAGTAAAACTTAAAGTTTCTTTGTTTGCTCGTGTTTGAACAAGAATATGTCAAACCCCGAGTCGTTTCAATGTATTATGGTCTTCAACTTTGGTGTATAAAGTGCATGACCATGTCTTGTGTAGAATGTAATCAATCCATTGCAATAATTATAAGCAAAATTTTGTTTCGAGTATATAGTAAGCACACAAGTCTCATGTATGATCTAGTATCACGTAGCTCGTAATCAAATAAGTCTCATATATTGCGTAAATAATTAAGCGTCTTGTATTTTGTAAGTCAATGAACTCTGATGTGTAATGTAAACAACATAGTATTTTGTGTATAGTAGGAAATGAATTTCATGTAGAGTATTGGCAACTTAGCATCATGTATATTGTACAATGTGCACATCTTAGTGTAATGTACTTCGTAACCAAATAAGTTTCATGTATAGTGTGGTCAATCTAGAATTATGTATCAATGAAGCAATTCTTATGTATCATGTATATTGCAAACAACTAAGTTTCGTGTATCATGTGCTCAATCCAGTAGCATGTGTATTGCAAATAAACGTGTTTCGTGCATTACGTAATCAATCGAGTAAGTTGTGATTTGTAGGCAACTAGTTTCATGTATCATGTAATTTGTGTAGCATTGGATATATTGAGAATATTTGAGTTTCATGTACCATGTGGTTGCGTTGGATATATTATGAACGTGTATACGTAAGTATTGAACTTCGCGTGCGATGTATATTAATGGGTTTCGCATGTGATCGAGTGTTGCGGACAAACGTGTTGTTTGGCGTTCTTGCATAATGTGGTAGTTGGGTTCGAATCCTCAAATCTCGTTGAGGTTGGTGGGAAAGGTTAACGTCTATGCGGTATGGATCGTCTCTTGAAGCGACAAGTGAAAAGTAATGAGGAAGTTCTGAAAACGTTCGGGGAAATGTGTTTACAAATACGGATCTTTGTTTGAAATGTGAAAGTGGTAAGTCGTCCTTGATTGTAGATATATAACGTAGTGAATCCATTGAGTCACATATTTCAAATAAATAGACAATTTATGGGAAAAATATGTTAATTTAAATTTTCAGCTATTTAATATGAGAATATTTTTAAGCGAAATTATTGGCTAAACAATTAGTCGTATATTAATTTAGCTAGGTTTTAGAAATATTTACTTAAACGAGGAAAACCATAATTATTTATCAATTCGAAATAATATATATATATATATATATTATAAAATCGGTTGTATTAACTTTCCTTCTCAGGTGGAAAGTTTTATGAAAAATTTATGTTTTTGATACTATCTAAAAGTTTGATAAACATTTTGTTTGAACGAAATAACGAGGTTTGTTTAAATCAAATAATTGAATGATTTGTTTACGAAAGAGATTGTTCGTAGTGTACTAAATTGTGGTGAATGGGAAAGATAATACTTGGAGAATTTTGATGAAAATATGATGGGTGTAATTCACACTCAACGTATTGAATTTATGAATAATAACTTTGGAAAATATAAAATTTAGAAATGCTGATATGTATTCAAAACACAGGGAAATGGTTCTCAAACTGAAATAAATAAGAAAAATAATCCTGTTAACGCCTCCTGTAGTTTTCCACTAGAAGGAGAATAATTCCCAAGGCGAGCACCGCTTCGAGGATGGAGATTAATTCCTTTTGGTATCCTAATTGGTTTGCTAGGCTATTCCTTGTCCTTGCAAGTCGTGCATTAATCTCAAATTCTGAGGTCCTTACATATTGGTGCGTGTCATTGATTGGAAATTCGATAGTACTAGTGAGTGCCATGATATGCACTACTCAAGGATTAGAGTAATATGGGTCGGGCATTAGATATGGGTCTCTTAGTGGGAGTGGTAGTTGATTGTGGGGATGGGGTGTCTGATACGGGTTTCTGGGCGCGGCTGATCCAGGTGTTCGAAGTCTTGGGCCGGTGTTCCTAATCCAATCTACCCTTAACTCAAACCTTGATCTAGCAGCCGCGGGTGTTGGTGATCGATGTACGGGTGATCCGGTGTCTTCTTCCCAATCAGACTCTTCTTCGAGACGGCATACCGGGGAGGTAGGAGAGTAGGAGTCCATACTTAGCAGGAAAACAATGGAAAGGTTGTAAGCGATAATAAAATACTGAGTGTCAAATGTAGGAGTTCTCATAGGTTTAGAGTTTGACTAGTTCTCATAACGCCAAACCTTCACAATGGTATTTTAGAAATGCACTTGACCTATAAGCAATGCATCCCTGAAGAGAATTCACAGGAAAGAGGGGTGGGTCACTAGGACACACTTAAGTACCCTATCTTTCCTTAGCCAGAATCCCTCATGGGCCTACACACTCTTCCAGCCATCATGTATTAATAACACTATTGTTGGGCTCATGGTCATGATGAGAATTGTTGTGAACTGGGCCTTGTGGCCCGAAAGTAAGGTTTATGCATTTCAGTGGGCTTTTGCTTCTTGGAGGATAGATTGACTGCTTAGTTTATTATTGATGGACATTAGGCCCAATAGTTTAAAATTTTGTTGTTTAGAAGAGGTGTGGTATTAGGTATGTGAGTTTAGGGGTGCATGAATAACTAAGTGTGTATGAGTGTGTGAGGAAACTTAGAATAGCACTTTTAAATAAGTTAAATAGATAGCAATGAATAGGAGAAAAAGTGGGCAGGTAATGTGACACATAGATTATTAAGTATTGTATCATATGATGTAGTTATATAGTATAACATGTAAGAATATTCACATAAAAATAATCATATAGCATGTAAATAGTAATGAGTGTAAGCACAAAAGTTATCAAGTAGTGTGACACATAAGTCATTATGTATTGTATCACGTAGTGTAAATATTTATGATAGCATGTAAAAATATTTACACAAGAACTAATAATGTAACATGTAGTAGCATGGGATTGTATGGGTGTCCTAAAGTTATAGTCTAGGTCAAGAGTGTCTAATAACCTAGTTCCCTATAACCAAGGCTCTGATACCAATCCGTCACACCCCAACCGACGGCGGAATCATCGGGGCGGGACATGTAGACTGTTCATGAGCACAAGGTTGACTAGATTGTAATATATTAAATCCATTTCCATTCAAACAAACATGAAACAAGCTCAAAGTACATAATGAAATACAATTTGTTTTTAATTGAATATTAACTAGGTCCAAAGCCTATGTGTAGCATGTCTTGATCTAGCTCATATGAAAGCACCTGAAACATGAATAAAATAAGGTCAACTAAAAAGTTGGTGAGTATAACACAGGTTTGTATATAGATAGTATATAGTTTGTAAAACAAATCCTTACATAACATGATAAATAAGGCATTTATGGGGAGCAACTATTGTGTAACCAAGTACAATCAAACCTTTGTAACTAGCATGCAAGTTGTGTTGTCGGTATCAATCACCTCAACAAGGTGGGTTTGTCAGACTCAATAGATCTATCATTGAAAATCGACGGCTTGAATAGTTAATGATTGCACATAATCGCATACAAAAGTTAGCACACATAGCACTCGGGCATAAAGCTCAAATTTGTACACATGAATGTAAATAGGATTTGTACTTGTGTTGTTTGTGTAAATGTAAACATGTAATTTGAATAGTGTTCATGTTTCACCCCAAAAATGTAAAAGAGTAAGAGGGGCTATGCATACTCACTTGATTTGAAGGCGTAGCTAACACGAGATACTAGAAAGTAATGTGATCCTTGTATCGCACAACGTTAACCTAAAGTGTAATGTATATTGCATTAATAATGCACAATAGTCTAAGTCTAAGTCTAAGGTTGAATTGGATAAAGTTAGTGATTGGTACTTGGAAGTATTGTATAAAACGGAAAATTTGAAATGAATATTTTTACAACATTTTGAATAAGGTTTGAGTTTGGAATAATTAAATAAGTAAATTAATTAATTATTGTTTATGAGAATAATGTAAGTATTAAATATAATTAAGTATAACTAAATAAATATTTTTGTTTAATTATAAATCAAATAAATAATTATTACCTTATTCATCTATTTATAAAATGTAACTTAGACATTAAAATATTATTTAAGTGTAGGGTTTATAATTTAAAAGTTGAAACTTTAATTAAATAATTTCCATTTATTTTAAGATTAAATACTTGATCTTTTTAAATAAAGATAATACACATTTTTATAAATTCAACTATTTTTATTTTGAAAATTAACTTGAAATACTAATTGTTTAAAAATATAGAAATTTTAAGGATTCTGTGAACACGCACGACCGTGCCTAGACAAGGCACGATCGTGCTCGGGCCACGGGCGCGACTGTGTTGATCAACAGAGGACATAGCTAGACAAATCACAAGGCACGAACGTGCCTTGTACAGGCATGACCATGTCTATGCTTCAGGGGCACGACCAAGTCTAGCCAACGAGCATGACTGGGTCTGAGCAGGAGGCACGACCGCGCTGGAAGTCGGCACGACCACGTCTCCCGAGGCACGACCGCGCTAGATGATTAGTGCGACCGTGTCTCTTTCAAAACAGAAAAGAATTGATTGATCCTTATATTGATGGTGTCATAATTGATAGGGCTTTCATTCACAAGGTCATTAAAAGTCTTTTGGTGTAGATTAATTGTGCTTAAAACATGTTTAGGACCGGATTCGATTAAACTATTTGAATGAAAATATGGTTTCTGGTTCGAGTAGATTTTGATATTGAATACCCAAATTAGATTGGGGCTATTGATCTATAGAATAAATATAAGGTTTAGAAGATTTCAATTACCCTGTACGATGATGGATTGGTAGCTTACGGTAGGAAGGAGTTCCGGCGTGACGAATTTGGTCTCCGGCGTCTCCTGCTGCAATTCCGGCTAAACTAGTGTACTCGCGAGTTTCAATGAGGATCGATGGTGCAATGGATTGAGGAAACTTCACTTCAGAATATAAGAATCTCGGTTCAAATGGAGGGAGGTTTATTTTTCTGAGACTAATCGGATTTCTGGGACTATTGGTTGTAAATGACAGTGTAATTGTTTTGTTAAGAGATATTAAGTGGAAATCGGTTACGGGAAACCAACGATCGGGCGATTAAAGCTACAGTTACGTTTTCTCAAACATGAGGCGCGACCGTGCCAAAACAAGGCGCGACCGTGCCAGACGAGGCACGACCGTGCCAACATGAGGCGCGACCGTGCCTACTAGGGTTTCTGGTTATTTACAAAATCAGCCCTTGCAACTTCAGCTTTGACAGAATTTGCTTGGTTAGGATTTAACAGAACACCTAACGGGATTACTAACTGAGTTAACTCTAGGAGGTGTTACCATGTGATTTGAGTTCTAAAACTTTGAATTAAAATATGATCGGCTAACAATTTAATGAGGCGTAGGTTTGAACAAGTATAGGGTCTAGCATTGTATTGTTATTAAAATAAGTTAGAATAGGGTCGGAAAATCAGGAATGTTACAAGTTATTGAAAGAGAATAAGGAAAGAGAGGAAAGAATAAGAAGAAGAAGAAGAAGCGGAGATGGTTGAACTAAGAAAAGCTCAAGAAAGAAAAGCGGCCATTCTCCTCAGAAAACAACAGATCCAGCTGTATGCCAAACAGCTGGATGATCTGAATGTTAAGATTCCTGCAGTCTATCAAATTCAAGAAGATGAAGCTCTTGCTCTTCAACTGCAGGAACAATTTAATAAAGAAGAAGAAGAAACTGAGAAGAAGAAGAAGAAGGAAGAGGCCAAGTTCAGAATAACTGATTTTGAACTAGCCAAAGAAATGAGAGAGAAGTGGATAGAGGCTCTGATTTCTCAAGGTGAGGATGCAGACTACCTTGAGAAACTATCAAATAAAGAAATCTACAGAGCCTTCATGGGTCAGCAAGGTCTATTGGCAAACAAGAAAAGGGCTGAAGAAGAAGAAAAAGCCAAACAAAAATCCAAGAAGACCATTGCCTTCAACAAAAGAACCCATGAAGAAAGGAAGGTCATGATTGACTTCCTAAAGGCTAGAGGAAAGAGTGGAAAAAGGCTGGGTTCCATGAGCTTCATGAACCCGCAAGCTCTTTACTTGAAAGTCAAAAAGGAAGAGGATGAAAGACTGGGGGAGAAAGGCTCAAAGAATAGGGTAATCAATCAAGAAGAAGAAAGGAAACCAAAGAAACCCAAGCCTTCTCCCTCATCCACCACTTCCTCTATCCAACAACCTTCCATTCTCCATCCTAGACCTCCTTCCTCTTCACCCACAAAGTCCCAATCCTCCCACCCAGCTCTGACTCATCAACAACCTCCCAAGAAGAAAAGCAAACCTACTACCAAACCAGAAGACTCAAGAGAAATTGTCAACTGGTTCTATAGCACCCAAGATCAAAGGTTTGAAGTCTTCAGGGGAAGAACAGAAGAAAGAAGATCAATTTATACAACTGTTGATGAGGTATTGCAGCTTCCGGATTCTGATCTAACAAGAATGATGGAGCTGGGTGAAGCCAATGAGCCTGAGAATGAAGGTGGGAGACATCTGTTGCTGGTGATCAAACATTACTTCAACCCCAGCAAAGACGAAATCATTAATGCCAAACCTCTCCAATCCCACTCTCCATTCATCAGTTGGTCCTACAATGCTGAAAAGAATGAGTTCACATTGACAGATGTTAAAAGACAGAAGATGAGGTGTTCAAGCAAGGCCATCTTCAAAATGGCAAGCAAAGACATCAAGACTCTATCTGAGCTTCCTCTTAATAATCCCAGCAAAGACAAGAGAGGATATGAGGTTGCAAGAATAATCAGCAACATGGAAAAGCTTCAGCAGCAAAAGAAGTAAGAAAGTTTTGGTAGCAATAGTCTAGGGAGAGTTTGTAGAAATAAAGACTGATGGCTACAAAACATTCTAAGTACAAATGTTGCTTACCTCAAAGTTTGCTACTGACCAACAAACTGCAGCGGATAAGCTTATCTACAGCGGATACTTGATCTTCTGCTGAAGAACAAATCTGCTGCGGATAGCCTTATCTGCTGAAGACCAGAGTTGCTGCGGATAGGCTTCTCAGCAGCATCAACACTTGATGTTGCTGATAGGCAAATCATCAGCAGCATTGGATGGTTGCATCTTGCTGCTAATCTCCATTTTTGTAGCTGATAGCCATTTCCACTTAAGAACAAACGTTGCAGCTGGCTGACTTCGATAAAGCAACCATTATCTACTGACAACTTTCTGCTACACCACTGACACACTCCATGCAGAAAGAATGTCACTAGTGTAGACAATAAAGCACTACAACGCTCTTCTCCAAGTATGCAAGCAATGATGCCTAAGAAGACGTTTGAGTAAAGTTAACTAGCATAGTTATTATTATTGTCTGTACATGTAGAATAGCTTCAATACAAGATCAATGGTTTGTGTTAGATCTGATCCTTAGAATCAAGGGTATGTCTTAATTCTAAGTTACTATATAAGTAGTACTTAGAGTCATTGTACCTTAGTGCTTTTCTTAGATTTTTTCTCTGTAATCTTGTAACCATTGAAGCTCAATACAAATTGCATTTATCAGTACTTCTTGTGTTTACTTGTTTACTTTGATTAAGTTGTGATTGTTTCCGCCAATCTCAACTGGAATAGAACCATCTTGTATTTACCGATCCTACACAACTACAACAACAACAAGTTCCTATACAACAACAACAAGTTCCTATTTAACATCAACAAGTTCCAATTCCACAAGAACATGTTCACATTCCTGTTAATGAACCAGTTTAGGAAGATGTTGCTCAAGATAATGAACAGGATTTGGGTATGAATATGGACGATTTTGATAATGAAGCTGTGGACTCACCTATTCATGAAGCTGAAGGAAATGTAGTGGATACGAGTTCCGGTGATACTATTTTACCTGATACTGAGGCTACTGAATCTGATTCGTCTAGAGATTTTAGCTCAGATCATTATGAGAGGTTGGCTACATTACCATTGAAAAATGCGGGGAAACGTATTAAATCTAAAGCTAGAAAGCCGAGGCGTACGTCTGTTCGGAATCCTCCTTCTGGACCAATACTTGGCAAGAGAACTTTAATCGATGAGAGTTCTGACTCGGATAGTGATGTTATTCCAGTTCCAAAAGCTCAGAAGCTTATGTCTGCTACTATTGATGTTGCTCATTCATCTCAAGGTGTTGAGGACGCTACTTTTGTTGCTTCCTTACTGGTTACACCTCCTACATCTAAACATCCTGTCACACCCCGACCGATGGCGGAATCATCGGGACGGGACATGTAGACTGTTCATGAGCACAAGGTTGACTAAATTGTAATATATTAAACATTATTTTAATTTCAAATAATCCAAACACAACCAAATCCAAGAAAGAACATAATTGAAATACATGAAATCCTTTATTCAAATTAACTAAGTCACATAGCCTATGTAATCTTGATCAAATCACACATTAGTACCTGAAACATGAATAAAATAAGGTCAACTAAAAAGTTGGTGAGCATACAAAGGTTTGTATATAGATAGCATAAAGTTTGTAAATAAACAAATCCTTACATATCATAATAAAATAAGGCATTTATGGGGAGCAGCTATTTTGTAACCAAGTGCAATCAAACCTTTGTAACTAGCATGCAAAATTGTGTTGTCGGTAACAATCACCCTACCTGGGTGGGTTTGTCAGACTCAATAGATCTATCATTGCTTACCGTCGGCTTGAATAGTTAATGATTGCACATAAATCGCACACAAAAGTTAGCACAACTAGCACTCGGGCATAAAGCTCAAATTGCACACATGGATGTAAAGAGGATTTGTACTTGTGTAGTTTGTGTAAGTGTAAGTAATAGTGTTGTATAGTGTTCATGTTCCACCCCAAAAAGTGTAAAAGAGTAAAAGGGGCTATGTAATACTCACTTGGTTTGAAGGCGTAGCTAACACGAGATACTAGATAGTAACGGGGTCCTCGTAATGCACAACGTTAACCTAGAGTGTAATATGTATTGAATCAATAGTGTGCACAATAGTCTATGTCTAAGTCTAAGGTTAAATTGGATGTGTGTATAAGAAATTTAAAGTTGTAGGCGTTAGTGGGTTGTACTTGAACGGTGTTGTATAAAATTTGGGTTTGGAATAACTAAATAATAAAATTATTATTTGTTTACTTAAAAATAATGTAAGTATTAGGGGTGATTAAGTATGACCTAAACAATTGGTTTTTGTTTAAATGTAATTTAAATAAATAATTGTAATCTTATTTATTTCTTTATAAAATATGTAACTTAGTCATTTAGTTATGAGAATGTATTAAATGTTTTATATTAAATATAAATTTCTTTACTTTACTTTCATAAAGATTTTTAAAAAATTGTGTAAATAATAATTAAGTGTAGGGTTTAACAATAAATATAGATTAAATTTTGTAAGTTTTAAATAATTAATTTCTATTTATTTTAGAATAGAAATTTGATCTTTTTAAATAATGTTAATATAAATCT
Source organism: Smallanthus sonchifolius (assembly GCA_023525975.1). Lineage (NCBI taxonomy): Eukaryota > Viridiplantae > Streptophyta > Magnoliopsida > Asterales > Asteraceae > Smallanthus > Smallanthus sonchifolius. The sequence goes on from CM042025.1 coordinate 77,287,432, forward strand.
TCATAAAATCAATTATTTTTATTAAAAATTAATTTGAAATACTTATTGTTTTTAAAATATGAAAATAATTATTCTACCAAGAATTTTCTCACACACACCACCGTGTTTGGGACAAGGCACGATCGTGCTATAACCACGGGCGCGACCGTGCTAGTAAGGGACGCGACCGTGTTGACCAATACAGAGGATATAGCTAAGTTGTTCATTAGGCACGATCGTGTCTTGGGCCGGGCGCGACCGTGTCTAGGGTTTTGAGGCACGACCAAGTCTAGCCAAGGGCATGACCGGGTCTGAGTGTGTGAGGCACGATCGCGCTGGTATTTGGCGTGACCGTGTCTCATGAAGCACGACCGCGCTAGAAGACTAGCGCGACCGTGTCTGTTCCAAAACAGGAACGAATTGGTCGATTCTTATGATAATAGTGTTAGGAATCATAGGGCTTTCACGTATCAGGTTATTACTAGTCTTTTTGTGTAGTTTAATTGTATTTAAAACACATACAAGGTATGATTCGATAAAACCTTTTTAGAACGAACCCTAGATTCGGGTTCGTGTAAATTTCGCTATTGTAAGCCCAAATTAGTTTGGGGCTTTTGATCTATAGACTAAATCGAATGTGTGGAAGTTTTCAATTACTCGGAAGGCGAATGAATCGATGGTGTACGGGTAGGCTGAGTTCCGGCGACGAAGGGCTTGATCTCCGGCGTCTTCTGCTGTAACTCCGACTAAATCACGTGTTCAGGAACTTTAGAGAGGATCGACAGTGCGTTTGCTTGGGAGAATTGCAAACATATTGGGTGAATTCGATGGTCTCGTGGACGAATTTGATGATTATGAGATGAATTGATGTAATTCAGTTTATTTGTTATAATTATGATGATCAAGAGGCTTAACTCTGTTTGTTAATAGTTGGAACGTGTAGAACGGTTACGAAATCGAACGTCTCTATGATTAAAGACTGCATTTACGTTTCAACTGATGCGAGGCGCGACCGTGCCAAAGCACTTGGCGCGACCATGCCTATTAGGGTTTCTCGTTACTTTTGTAACTTTAGTCTTTGACATATTTGTATAAATCGATACTTATGTAGTGTCTAGTAGGTTATAACCAAGTAAAATTTGCGGATTTGCATTTGTAATATAATATTTAATTGATGGTACGAATAGAACAAAACAGTGCACTAGAATTGGGTTTGAAATGCATTACATTGAATTGAAATACGGATACTAAAAATCATAAATGTTACACATCCTTCTCCGGTGATTTCTCCACATGTTCCACACACATCTGACGCTGGTCCTTCAAAGCCGTCTGATTCTGAAAGGATTACCTTCCTTGAATCACATGTGCTTGCTTTGCAGACTCAGGTGGATACTCTTGTGTCTACAGATACTCAGAGACGGTTGGTTCTTCAAGCTCAAGCTACACAGATTGCTGACATGCAGTTATTAGTGTCCAAACTTGTTGAGCGTCTTGACGCTCAGGGGGAGTTAAGGATACATGATACTTGTCATGTTGAATCAATTCAACGAAAGGATAATGATGACAATGATCCTAGTGGTAATGTTGAGGGTGATCGTCAATACGCTGACGTGAATCCAATATCAAGAGCTCAGGGGGAGTCGACATCACATACTATCGAAGGAACCAAGAACGATTCTGGAGTGAATGAAGAAATGTTATTAATGGAATTCTTTACTGATTCTGAAGAAGAAGAAGAAGCTGAGAGGTTAGAATGTCTGGATGATATTGACGAATTATTTGTTGATGTTGAAGAGGATGTGTTGGATAATGAAGTTGAAGAAGGAGAGATTGTAGAAATTGAGATAGAAAAGAGTAAAGATAAAGTTACATATGAAGGAAGTGATGGTCTGAATGTACCGTATACCTTCATCTAAGATGATGTTATTCCTGAGTTTTCTTATGATGGAGTAACAGATTCTATGGACTCTGTTGAAGATATCACTACACCTGATGATATTGCTCAATCCAATATAGATTCTGATGTCGATACTACTCATGCTGTGTCTCCTAAGCTAAATGAAGAACCTGTGATGTATAGAAATATAGGAATGACTAGAGGACAGTGGAGAGAAGTAGTTAACAGTTGGATGAAAGTACTACCAAAGTCACCTATACAACCTGCTTAGCAAGAAAGATATGTGAATAAAGAGAGGTGTATTGGAAGAATCATCAGTTGGTTTTATGATGATGACACGAAGTTGTTTGCTCCTAAAAGATCTGATGGTGTTCAATACTTAAATCCTAGGATCAAGTATTTCAATACCTTGCCAAGGTGTGAAAATAATTATGTACCTAAGAAACCACTGATTAATAGATCAAAGTGTGGATTAGCCGATGTGATTGCCAACCTGATTAAAAGAGAAGGTGGATCAGGGAAGTATGAAAGATTAAATCCACAGAAAGGAAAAAGAGTGAAGATTGTAGATAAAAAGATTGAGATTGTGACTTGGAAGTATAAGTTCAAGCCAGTACGTGCTGTACAGAAGATACCATTGAAGAAAATACCACAAGAGTTTCTGGGGAATATGAAATGGTGGTACGTAGATGTGAATGCTGGTGAAGCTAGGATTGATGATAAAGATAATAAGTTCATTGTTAGTTTCTATGATGCAACGAATCTTATTAACTTCTCAAAGAAAGATCAGAGGACGTTAAGAAGAATGAGATTATGTTTACTGATGAATGGAGAGAACAAGGATTACAATATAAAAGAGTGTTGGAGATATGTCAGATATATGGAGTGCATATAGGAAGGAGATTACCATCATAAAGACTAAACATAGAAGATCAAGCTATTGTCAAGGGGGAGTCTGTTAGGACATAGAATGTATGACAAAAGCTTTGTAATAGTTTAGGTCTTATTGTCTTTATGTTTTTATGTAATTGTATAGATTTTGTCTAAGTGACAGAACAGGTTCTGCTAGAGGCGAACTTAATAAGTTCACCTAGCCTATTAGAGGCGAACTTGTTAAGTTCGCCTAAGCATCTTTGAGGCGAACTTGTTAAGTTCGCCTATTGCAGAGCGTGTCTCTATAAATAGGAATTTATAGATTCAGTGAAAAAGAGAGTAAAAAGTAGAAAGCAGAGAGTTGAACGAGTATATTCTGTAAACTCTATGTGTTTGATGATATAAAAAGAGAAGTTTATTTACCTGTTTTTTCTATTGTAAATTGATATACATACGTTAACACGAAGGATTTCATACTCCGTGTTATCGAGACTTCTTGTCACGAGATCGATCTGAGATGAGTCATGTGGACCTACATCTTCATCTTCGGAATCATCATCTTCATCAAAACTTGCCACTTCAAAGACGTTATGAAATGTCAGCGGTTCTTCGTTATCTCCTGCCCTTACACGGTTGAGTTCCTTCAAAATATTCTCTTCTCCTTTCCTAATCATAGCCAGTGCTTTGGCAACACACCTCATGTTCTTTCGGTGTACTTCATTCCACCTGATCTGCTTATTTTAGCGTATCTTCATTCCTAATATCTCTTTTCTCTGCTTCTCATGGGATTTTCGTAGAGCTTGAATTTCATATTTGAGATTGTCCAGTTCGTTAGGCTTCTTTGGAGGTGGAGAAGCATCATTTCTTGGAATCACCGCAAATTTATTGGTGGCTGAGATTGATTGTTTTGATTTGCTGGGAGTAGGAATAGCTTGATTCTTGGTGGGAGATTGATGTGTTCTGGAAGTACCTTCTAACTGCATAGGCGGAGGATGCCTAAGTGTAGAAAGAGTCATACCGGAAATGAAATATGCATCAATGACTTCATCGTTATGGAATGGGGTGATGGAGTTGTCTTGCTAGATTCTTTCTTGTTCTCTTCTGTAGGCTAACCTTGCTGACCTCATTAATCCATCTCCATAGCTGGGCACAAGAGCTCTTTTCCTTTTCTTTTCATTGGAGGTATCGATAGCCTTACCTTTTGCTTTTCTTTTTGCTGCCTCTTTCTTAGACTCTTTTCTTGAAAACTTTCCTTTGTCAGGTACACTGGTTGCTTCAACCCTTCTCCTCATAGTGTTGTAGCTTTCTTATGGACGGTTTTTTTCTCAATCATTTTCTTGAACAGAGGAGTTTCCTTTCCGGAGAAGCTATGATGATTTCTCAATAGATCAGTGTAAAATCGGGAATCAAGTTTTCAGAAGTTCATCAGGACTCCTTTTGGTGGTAGCTTCTTAAGAAGGTGATTCAAAATCATTGCGACAAATCGAGGATACAACAACCATTTGTTCTTTGTAACATTGCTATACATGTAGTCGAATATGTGATGAGAAACGTTGCAGGTTTCATGATTGCAGACTTTTACCATGACTCCTCCCCATTTTAATCTGAGGCCATCATATCCTCCCCTTTTGTGTGATAAAGAGTGAATGAAGATTTATAGAATTATTTTCCAGTCCTTAGATAATCCTTTCTTCATAATATCACCCTTTCTGAATGGCCCTTCATATCCAAGTTCCTCAATAAAACGTCTCTCGACTTCCTTCTTATCGATAGTGTATGGTTCAAGAGAGTTATCTGTAGGTCCCTCGGGTGTGGCGGATCATCACATGCAAGTGGGTCTACTAGTCGGACCGGGTGCGGAATGCCCATGACTAGGCGGAGAGTCTAGCTAAACAAAGTAAACCAACAAGAGAAAACACTTTAAACGTTCTTTGTATTATAAACACTTGAAGGTTATAGAGAAAAGCACTGAGATTACAATCTGCGTATTTGCGTCTATGTCTGCGTACTTAACTTCTGTCAACCTATCCTATTTATACAAGACCTGATGCCTGCGCACTTAGCAAGTGCGCAAGGCAAAATTCTCTTGCGTACTTAGCAAGTACGCAAAGTTACTCTTGCGTACTTGCCAAGTACGCAGGAGCTTTCTCCTGCGCACTTACAAGTGCGCAAAACACTTGGAGAAATTCTGCAACATTCAATATGTAAAAGTAAATACAACTCGATAAACTAATACATAAAGACTCTTACATACAAAGACAATTACAAACAATACAAAACAACCTAAGACTAAGACTCTATCTATCCAGAGTGTTTGTCACAGGAAAGTGCTTCAACAAACTCCCCTTTGACAACAGCTCTGGATAATCTTCAGTCTTCGGTCTTCACATCTTCAGTCTTCACAGTACTTGATCTTTAGCTTCCATCTTCTTCTTGTAATCAAGGCAGAACTTAATCACCTTGTCATATTTAGAAGCAAGGAGCTTTGTCCACTCATCCGTGTAGACGCAATAACGTTCTGCTAGTACCTCTAGATCTTTCACAGAAAAGTTGATGAAGAAGATTTCATCAAATATTCTGATCAGTTCCTTTGGCACTATGTTCCCGCTCTCTGAACGTCCTTTACCCATGATCACAGCCTCGCCCGTCTTTGGATCTACGTACCAGTACCACATGTCACCAAGAATATCCTGAGATAACTTGCTCAGGGGAATCTTAGTTTCACATCGCACTGGCTTGTATACAATTTTATTTAAGTGCTTCTTAGTCAAAGGATGTACAGCGTGCTTATCCTTGACTCTCTTGGGCACTTGAGGCTTGAACATCTCGAACTTCCCTGATCTTGCTTCTCGCTGCAGAACCACCCACAAACTAATCGCCACTGCGTGATTGGAATGACCGAGCAACTCTCGGTTTGCTAGGTTCACAAGGTCGTATTTGGGAAAGGAGCTGAATGCTTCACTGGTGGGTTTCAAGTATTGAACCCCCCCAGATCTTTTGATAGCGAACAGCTGCTTGTCCTCCTCGAACCTTACAGCCAAGATCATCCTTGTTGCTCCGTATTTGTCTATTATAGACGTCTTTTGCCACACAGGAGCTGGACCCTTTGATGAAGTAGAAGGCATGTATGTTTCTTTCGGTGCCTCTGGGTCCACAGGTTCAGGGTCAACTGGGGAGGCTTCAGTCGAGGCTTCTACATTACTAGCCTGTTCGACTGAACCTGTGTCGAGCGGAGCGTTGAAGGATGGAAATTCAAAGATCTCTCCATCTTCTAGCTCGTACTCTCCTTCCCCGTCACCCTTGGGAATTTTGATCACAACGTCTTCATCATCATCATCCCAATCGTCACCAGAGTCGATCTCTCCTTCTTCTAGATTGAAGAGAGCATCGATCTGTGCTTCTTTGGAATAGTCAGGCTCTAGATATAGGATCTCATCATCAGATAAGTCCTTAAGTACTTCAGTCACTGACTTTCCTTTATCACCAGCACCACCACCAGAGGTATCACCACCCTCTTGATGAGTCGACTCCCCCTGAGCCATTGGAACAGCAGAGATGGGCACGATTGCTAAAGCTTGGTGCTCACCTCCACTAGGACCGGCTTCGGGATCCTTGTCCTTGTCGTCATCCTTAGTCAGGTCGACTGGATGACCGCCTCATCACCAGTAGTCCTCTTTTCCTTATCTTTCTCTTTCTCTTTGTCCTTCTCCCCCTGAGCATCAAGCTTCTTGGTCAAATCAGCAATCAGCTTGACCATCAGCTCATGCTCCTTCCTTTGAGCGTCAAACCTCGGCTCCAAGGACGACCCATGACTCAGAAGCATTTCATTTGTCTTGATTAGGAGCTCATTCTAGGACAGGACGTTCTTCAGTCGTTCCTCAGTCCATGTTCTCTGGCTACGAAGGATTTTAACTTCATCTACCAAAGAATTGATATGTGCTTGTTGAGCATCAGACTCCTCCTTTGATTTCTGAATAGTCTCCAGTAATCCAGCAACTTGGGTTCCAGAACATCTATCCTAGCATCATTTGGATCAGGATATCTGGATGAGGATGCCTCGACATTGTGAATGGGGGAGGAGAATATGGTATCAAAGTCAAACCCTTGTGTGAAGTCTCCATAGTTGAAGGGTTGACTTGGAGGCTCAATGGTGGTGGTTGGGATGGAAGATGTGACGAGAGTTTTAGGGGTAATGGTAGGGGTGATGGTGACTGACTCCGTGAGAACTGGAGTAGTGGTAGGGAGGGTCACTATCAAAGGGATCTCCGCTGTGATTGAAGTGACGGCCACTTCACTTTGCACCTGCGGCCTCCTCCTCCTACGGTAAAGCTGCTGTGAAGGTGGGGTGGAGCCTGAATCCGGACTAGCAGCTGACACTTGTACTTGCTGCTGAGCCTCCACCACACTGGGGATAGAAGGCTGTTGCCTATCGCCCCTGTTCTTGTGAATGCTTTCCCTTCTTTGTCTTTGTATAGCAGCGTCAGAGTCAGAGTCTGGCTCATATTCGCTGTTAGAGGACTGTCGCTTTCTCTTGGAGGACGACTCAGGTAGGGTTACCTTAGCCGTTCTCCTCGGGTGTACCTGCGACGGTGCATCATCGGAATCAGAAGAATCTGACTCAGTAGCTTCCGAGTCGGATCCCTCAGCACCCTCATTTCCTCCTTCGTCGTCTCCATCATCAGATGATCCATCATCACTCTCCATTTCCTCATGTTGTTGTTCCTATTGTTAGTCGGAGTGTTCACTCAATTCCGGCTCTGAGTCGTAACTGTACCATCTCCAGTCACCTAGGGCCACATATGTTTCATTGATGAGGTGGCCAAAGAGTTCTGTATGCACAGGGGTAGGATCTACACTGCCTGGCTTTAGGAATTGGGCGAATACTCTTTTGTCCACCCTCTTTACTTGCAGTCTCTCCCCTATGGCAGGAAGGTTTGGCAACGCATCATTAATCAGAAGTTGCACAAACTGAGGGTATAACAAGAACCGAAACCTCTCCGCTATGTTGATCTGGTCATTGATGGCCTTAAAGATGTAGCGGGAGAAGTTGTATCCCTTGTTGAGAGAAAGCCCGACCATGGCTACTGCAAGGTCATGACCCATGGCATCTTTCCCAGCTTTCCTTGATGAGATGCACATGATCATGACGTGGGCAAAATATCTCCATTGGTCTAACACCCACATCTTTTTGTATGAAGCATAGTCCCTCGCACCGACATAGCCCATTCTTTGTCTCCAACAGCCGTCGACAAACTAGTCTGGATAGGCTGTCGGGTCGGTTGCGAGATCTCTGAATTGAAGGACCCTTCGTATAGTATCTTCAGAGAAAGCAATAGCATGACCAGCAATGGTAGCTCTTAACGTTGGGGGTTACCGTGCAGTCGTGCTCTACAATCTCCCAAAACTGCTCGAGGTAGGGTCTTAACACGATCGGGTCAGAAGAAATGGCGTAGATGATTCTTGAACGGTTCAAGAAATCAACTATGTCTCTGTACTGCAATGCTGCACCCTTCCACTCAGGTTCAGTGTTAGCTAACAGGTTGAATTCGTTAGTAAACGCCCGAGCAATGATCTGCAAAAACACACAGAAAACATAATAAGAACAACATGTATCATTGGAAACGGATAAACATGACTTACTATAGCAGTTATTCTTTGAACTGAATTTCAGACTTAGGAATTTTTGCCAAGTGTTGGTCCTGTGTACTTAGCAAGTACGCAGGGGTTTCTTCTTCCGTACTTAACAAGTACGCATGAAGTGCTTCTTGCGTACTTGTTAAGTACGCAGGAAACGCACTTGGTGAAAAATTCAGAAGTTTGAAATTCAACTTGATGATCAAAAATTGGTGTGTATTGGGTCACCACTAGGTCGGAATCAACGATTCGAGCCTATGGGACCAATACTTACACCAATACACTGCGAACTTTGACCAATTTTGACCTAACCGTCAAACTTAGCCACTGACGGTTCAAATTCTAGTCCAAGGTCAAAATCCGATACTCGAATGGACGATTAATGGTCAATTAGTGATCGATTAAAGATTGTTAACAAGTTTTAATTATTAGGTTTTACCCAAACAACACAAAAATTGTCTAAAAATCTCTAATAAAAAACCTAAGATGAATCGGTCCAAAATCACGAGTTTCGTCGATGGCTTAAGCCAAAAATCTCACCAAATCAATGTTGTACGATGATGAAACATGTAATGGGACGAAAAGATGGTTTAGGAACACTTGGATTTTGAGTAAAAATTTGCAGAGGGAAAAGTGCCGGTTTGAATGTGATGAAAGACTCAGAAATTTTCTAAGTCCTATATTTATACCCCACACCAAAAGGCCGTGCGTACTTAGCAAGTGCGCACGTTTTAACTCGTGCGTACTTACAAGTGCGCAAGACTTAACTCTTGCGTACTTACAAGTGCACAAAATTTAACTCTTGCGTACTTATTAAGTACGCAGGGCTTACTTCATGCGCACTTACAAGTACGTACAAACCCTTAAGTGCGCAAACTTTCAACTCAAATTTATGAAGTTTATCAAGTCAAATAACGAACAAGTTAAAAATATTCAATCAAGAGGATTCAAATAAATATCAGGAAGGTTAAACACAAATATTTTTGGCTTTTCTGAAATAAAATTAAACTATGCATAAACTTAAAATCTTTTTGATCTTTTCTAATAAAAATATACAAGTATTCACACAAACTATTTTTGATCAAAGAAACGAGCAGAGAATCATATCAGGGTATCTTATAGCAAAAACGATACAATATAAACATCAAAGAATATGGGATCATGTCATGGATTACTATTTATTCATACGCAATAAGCACATAAACAAGTAATTCAAGTTGACAATATTATAAGAGTTGAAACTATAAGCATCTTTGTATCACGTTCTTGTGTATTAAGGTATTAATTATAAGATATACAACGTGTACCCCACATATATGCTACAATAATGTAAATTGCATTATCTCAAGGCATCTAAGATTTTCCCAATGATTTTCTAAATTTTCAGAATGAAGTTACATCTATTAGCACAAGAAAAATCAAGCAGAATCCATAAGGATTATCAGGAATCATAAGATTCAGAATCTAGTGATTCATTTGATTTTCTTCATTAAATATTGGTATGATGATTCAGGATAATATATATGATGTTTGAGTTTTAAGGTAAGGGGATCCAACTTTTATCTGGATTTGATTTCAATGAATCAGGAGTGATTTAAGGGTGAATACATGCTCAACGGTTAATGTAGAGACATGTCTTGAGTGAGATGAACCGCATTAATTGTGCTAACGACATAACCCAAAACTGACCTCAAAAGAAAATTATTGCCAAAATCTAACATCCTTTATCTGATAATAATCTTTTCTATTCTGTTACGCACACACACTTGCAAACATAGGTTCAAATCACGGTTGTAATTTAGATTTAGTTACCACACTACTAGTGATTCAAAGACGCATACAGCCTACTGACAATTCAAATTACTTGTAAATAAGCAGATTAAAAACACAATAATTTAAACAATTAAGTAAGCATGACGCGATCATTTCCCATATGAGCAGTCTGTGACGTTTAGATCATTTCTGATGTACTATCATTTCCTCTGTTCTCAAGTTAACTTTGAAATTTTCCTCATTTTCTATTTTGTTTTTGATTTTGTAAAATATTTTTGAAAATTAAAAGTATACAGAAAATTTAAAAGAAATAAAGTTTAACTTCCATGAATTGAATTGATTTAAGAAAAACTAATTTTCACTCAGGATTGAACATTCCTATCAAGTTGACAAGATGCTCAAAACGAGATCGATCAAATGCCTTTGTGAAAAGGTCGGCAAGATTGTCATCCGTGTGAACTTTTACAAGTTCAATTAAATGTTTTTCAGCACAATCATGGATGAGATGTTGGCGAATCTCTATATGTTTAGTTTTGGAATGTTTCACCAGGTTATTTGTGATAGACATGGTGGCATTGTTGTCAATGAATAGAGGAGTTCCAGTGAAGTTCAAGCCGTAGACTCTCAATTGTTGCTGAATCCACAATATTTGAGAACAACCGCTCGCTGCAGCAATGTATTCTGCTTCACAAGTTGAGACAGAAACCATTGACTGCTTCTTGCACTGCCAGAGTCTGTCTCCTAAGAATTGACATCCACCAGAAGTTGACTTTCTGTCAAGGTTACAACTACCATAATCTGAATCAGTGTAGGCTTTGAAGTCGAATGACTGCTTCTTAGAGTACCAAAGACCTAATCGGGGTTTCCCATTCAGGTATCTGAAAATTCTCTTCACGGCTATCATATGTGACTCCTTCGGTTGAGACTGAAACCTTGAGCACAAGCACACAACAAACATTATATCGGGTCTTGAAGCTGTGAGATACATAAGTGATCCGATCATCCCACGGTACAATCTGCTATCTACATCCTTTCTATCATTGTCAGGATGCAGACCATGATTGACTGGGATAGGTGTGCCATAAGTACTGCTATCATTCATCTTGTATTTTGACAAGATGTACTGCACATACTTGGTTTGATGTAGATAAATGCCATCCTCTCTTTGACTGACTTGCAGACCCAGGAAGAATGACAATTCACCCATATTACTCATTTCAAACCTGGACTTCATCACCTGCTCGAATTCCCTACACATCCCTTCATTGGTAGATCCAAAGATAATGTCGTCGACGTATACTTGTACAAGAAGAATGTCACCTCCTGCTTTCCTAATGAAGTGAGTCGAGTCAATTTGTCCACGGTCGAAACCATTAGATAGTAAATGCTTAGATAATGTCTCATACCATGCCCGCGATGGTTGATGAAGACCATAAAGTGCTTTGTCGAGCTTATACACTTTATTGATATTATGCGGATCTTCAAAACCGAGAGGTTGAGTGACATAGACCTCTTCATGAACTTTACCATAAAGGAAAGCACTCTTCACATCAAGTTGATAGACCTTGAAGCCGACATATGTGGCATAAGCCAAGAACAGTCGAGTGGCCTCAATTCTAGCAACTGGGGCATATACTTCCGTGTAATCCAAGCCCTCTTGTTGGTAAAAACCCTGAACAAATCTTGCTTTGTTCTTCACAACAACATGACGATCATCCGTCTTGCATTTGAACACCCATCTGGTTCCAATTGGCTGAAAGCCTTTTGGCAAGTCAATCAAATCCCACACGTGCAACTTTTGGAATTGAGACAGTTCATATTGCATCGCCTCAATCCAGCAGTTGTCAGTGAGAGCCTCCTTCAGATTCTTCGGCTCTAACTGAGACACGAATGCAGCATGCAGACATGTTTCCATGACACCAGTGTCAAGTATCTCTGTGTAAAGACTGGTGTTCTCAGTGATGGTTCCATGACGAGTCTGAACACCAGCATAAGGAACACCACCATCTCCGGTACAATCGGTTCCTGAATTTCTGGATCAAGATTCGTGCTTAACTCCCCCATTTCTTGTGTTCCAGAGGAAGAAGATTCAATGTTAATTGGATCAGCTGGAGCTTCATTTCCTGCAGTTGTGTTAGGATTAGCTTGAGCGTCATCTCCAACAACAAGAACATCTTCACTGTTATCACTATCATGAGTTCCAGATGCAGATGCAACATTGGAATCAGGAGTTACAATAGGTACAGTAGCACGAGTAGAGAAGCTGGAGTCATTGTCGCCACCCAATAATTCATAAACATTTGCGGCGTCAACTGCAGATAGATCAGGAAGATTGAATGACTTGAATAGCGCATCATAATCAAAACCCTAAGCTGGACCTGTTAGTTCGGGTGGAATGCTGTGTTTACTGCAGTCCACTTCAAACCATTCCTTGACAGTACGAGTTCCTATGTTGTACACTCTCTTGCAAGGCGAGTTAGCAACGTATCCTAAGAAGATGCCTTCCACCGCTTTTGCATGAAACTTAGACTGGCGGTCTTTGTACTGTAGCAACCAGGAACAGGGACTACCAAAAGGAACTAGGTAATAAAGATTGGGAAGTCGATTGTTGATCAACTCGTAACAAGTCTTGTACTGCCTTTTTACAACCAGAACTCTATTTAAGATGTGACAAGCTGTATTAACGGATTATACCCAGAATGTGACATGAAGCTTTGCATCCGACAGCATAGTCCTTGAAGTCTCAATCAGTGTTCTGTTCTTCCATTCAGCAACTCCATTCTGCTGAGGCGTGTACGGCACGCTGAATTCGTGACAGATCCCTTTCTTGAGACAGAAAAGCTCCATCAAATTATTCTTGAACTCAGTTCCGTTGTCAATCCTTATCCTTCTAACTTTCAGCTTACAAAGAGATTCCAAGCTCAGGATCAAGTATTGAAGAATATCAGCAGTCTCGTCTTTAGTACCTAAAAAATGCACCCAAGAAAAACGTGAGAAATCATCAGTTACTACTAGACAGAACGACTTACCTCCAATACTCCTGATACTTATGGGGCCAAACAGATCCATGTGTAATAGCTCCAAAGGGGTATCAATAGAGTTTTGGAGCTTGGGCTTGTGAGACTTCCGTTGTTGTTTGCCCTTTTTACAAGGCATACAGTCATCTGCAATAGTAAATCTCAGCTTGGAACCCCAGTTACCAAACCGTTTCGGACAAGATGATTCATTTTACGATACGAAATATGTCCGAGTTTCCTATGCCACAAGATGGAGTCAAGCTCTGTTCCTTTTGTAAGCAAATAGGTAGAAACTGTTGAGGTGGTTGTTGCCACGCTCATATCAATTTAATAGGTTTCGTTTATCCTTGGTGCTCTCATCAGATTCCAATCTTCAGGAACCTCAAAACCAGGTTTGAGAATCAGGCATTCTGACTTGTCAAACATCACTGAGTACTGCTTATCACACATTTGGGAGACACTCAACAAGTTATGCTTCAGCTGCTCGCAGAAGTTGACATTGTCAAAGCTGACACAACCTTTTGAAACCACACCTTGACACGTGATGCTGTCGCCTTTTTCTCCGGCAAAGGCCACATAGCCACCTCTGAATGGTTTAACATCTTGAAGCAGGGCCATGTTTCCTGTCATGTGCCGGGAGCATCCACTATCTACATACCAGCGGTTAGAGATAGTACCCTTTGGACGTCCCTGCACGAGTCACAAAAGAATTAGTTAGATTTGGAGACCCAAGCCATTGTGGTCTTGGGTCGTCCATCCTTTTCAAAATAAACTACTTCCTTTAACTCACAGTCATGATGACTGTTCAAAATTGATTAATCTTTAGAAGAAATAGAACTAGGAGATTGAGAAGTTTTGGATTTGGCAGTCCAGGATCTTTTTCTGTTTCTTAACCGGAACAGGAGACTTTGGTTCAACTACAGCAGGTGAACTTGTGGAAGCTTTACCTGATTGAATTGAAGTCAGCTGTTCAAGCTTTCTCAACCTCTTGTTTCTTCTTCTTCTCTATGGCTTAGAAAGTCTCGCCACAGGTTTCTCACCAGTACGTTTACTACCGGAGGTTGGTACACAAGGTACAGCAGGTTGCGTTACCTTTCTTGTAACAGATGGTTTAGCTTCAGACTTTATCTTAGGCTTTACCATCGGTTTGACTGGTGGTTTCACCACATTTTGTTTTGGATTTTTGGGAGCTTTCACTGATGGCGACATGGGGACAACAACTGGTTGTGGAACAACATGTTGTTTCCCTTGGTTCTTAGAAGGACATTTCACAATAATGTGACCAACCAAGCCACAGTGAAAACAATTTCTCTTGTCTACATAAGTTCTCTTGTAAGGCTCATTAGATCTGGCCCTAGATAACTCAGCATTATGAGAAGGAGGAGTTGGTTTATGAACATTAGTCTGAACCTTACAGTTTGGTTTTTGGGAGTATAATATTTTTCCAAATTTTCTTTATACCCAAGCCCATAATGAGCTGAAAAAGCTTCTTTCTTTGCTTGGTTAAGACTTTTATATCCCCCATAAAGCATTACCTTTAGATTATCATTTGTTTCAATGATATCGGGTCAGTTAAAATGCAATTATCACCATTAGTGATAACGTTTTTCTTTACCTTTTGTTCAGTGAACAACTCCTCAGATACTGCTCCTTCAGGGTATGTGTTAACCGACCCATCTTCAGAAGCAGTAACAAACTCCTCACGATGTGGAGTTAGCCTTACTTGAGGATTCATCCTTTTTAGAGGAATCATCCTTATCAGAGGACTCATCTAGACAAGTGAGATCAATGTCTATTAAGCTATTGACAAACTTCCCGCTCACTGGTGGAGGAATGGCATTAGTACCTAGCCCTAACCCATTCATTTGTCTCACTACAGATTCGTAGTGTTCCACCACAAAGCGAGAGTTTTTCAACTTCTCATTAGTGCATTTTAACTGCAAGATCTCATTTTGCAGTTGTTGATTTCATTGTTCTGTTTTTCCAACCCCCTGTATGCAACATCTAAGTGAAGCTGTTGATCACTTATTTTTAAAGAATATTCACACTTTTCTTTTTTTAATGTTTCAATAGAATCTTTAAAACGTTTTTCATTTTCTTTGTAGTTTAGAGCTGCCATACTTAGGGGTTCGATTTTGTCTTGGAGCCTAGAATTTTCAAGTTTTAGCCCTAGACATTTAGAACATTAAATAACAGAAAAAGGGTTAGAATCTACCTCAGAAGATGAACTTGTTGCTTCTCCAATGGCCATGAGAGCAACAGCAGTAGTCGATTCCTCTTCATCAGCTACATGAGCTTCCATATCTTCAGCTTCCTTCACCTTCTCTGTAGCAACAGTTGTAGATTCTTCTACGTCAGCCATAGAAGCTTCCCTTTTCTCTGCTTCCATCATCTCCATGATCTCAGCCATGAGACCAACATGGGTTTGTGCGATGATGGCATCCTCAAGATGAACACCCCAATCAAAGCTTTCGTCCTGTTGGGTTGCCAGTGCATTGGACGTTCCAGCTTGGCTTTGATTGTGGTGGTTTGAGTTGTTGTGGCCATGGATGTTTCCTTGGCTGGGTCGGGTAAAACCAGAGGCCGGTGCTCTGTCTTTCTGACACTCACGAGCAAAGTGTCCATAGTTCAGACACTTGTAGCATTTGGCCTTAGATTTGTCAAACCCGACCTTGGCATTAGGATGCCCGCCAATAAACTTTCTTCCTGTTCTGTTCAGGAAACGCTTGGCTCTCCTCAATAGCATGGTCATATTCCATTGAATATCCATGTCCTCCATGTCATCAGGATCCACTTGATTAAAATCTTCTTCAATCGTCTCTGGATCAGTAAGCTTGCCACCTATGAAATTCTCATATGCAAGCATACAAGATGAGAATAGTGCTACATGATCTTCAGCTATTCTGGCTATAGCTGATTGGTTAGCTGAAGACGTAGTAGGAGGATTTCTTGAGGTATGTTGATGATGAGATCCCAACCCTGATCCTGAAGCATAGCATGCATGACCACCACACCCAGTTGAGTGGTCTTCTTCAGTAGGATTTCCAGTGAAGAGGGCAATTCCAGAGCCCAATGACTTGGATGTAGAGGTCGTCCCATGATACATAGAAGGGTCTTGTATCTGGGGTCTTCCAGAGCTCTCCTTTCTTCTTAGTTTCATGTCATGAGCTTGAACCTTTCCTATTGCCTCCTCTACTGTCAACTCATAGAATTTAGGATTTTCCCTCATCAGGGTTGTGTACATCTCAAATTTGGGTGGTAAAGCATCCAAAAAATCTTCCACCATCTCTTCATCTGGATACCTGAGTTCAAAAGCCTTCAACTCAGTCTGTAAATGATAGAATCTAGAGACGAGGTTATCTAAAGATTCGTTCTCAAAAAATCTGAAGCACTCATACTGCTTCCTGAGAAGATCCCGCTTACCCTTCTTGATGTTACTATTTCCTTCGAATCTCTACTGTAAGGCTTTCCAGAGATCCTTAGAATTGTCATACCCTCGGAAACTATGGAACAATTCCCGAGTTAATGCCATAGTCATCGAACCAAGTGCCTTCTTTTCACGATCATAAGCTTTCTTTTCTTCGTCAGAAAGCTTAGAGATAGGTTTGGGCATGGTTTCATCAAGATAGATGTGTGTGGGATGCTTATATCCCTCAAGGATTGGTATCCATAGTGATGAGTCGGTATAAGAAATGTAGTGCTCGAAACGTGCTTTCCAATTAGAATAATCGTTCACGTTCAGCAACTTTGGTGGTTTCTGTGGTGTACCGATCTCATTATCATAAATTAATAGGTTTCCCAAATTCTGAAGATTCGACATAGTGAACACTTAGTCAAATTTCAGAAAAATCAGACACATTTGCGCACTTGATTTTTGGCCTTGCGCACTTGAGAAATGGTCTTGCGTATTTAGATTTGCTCTTGCGTACTTGTAAGTACGCAGGAGTAAATAATAAGTACGCAGGATATAACTTAAGTTCGCACAAGATCAGTCTTGCGTACTTGTAAGTACGTAGGAGATAAGTCTTGCGTATTTAGTAAGTACGCACAAAACTGTACTTTTTACCAGAAATGGTAAGTACGCAGGATACCTTTTCAGCAACATTCACCAAACTTTTCCGATCACCTGAAACTCACCGGAGATGGCAAAAATTGGTCTGATGATCAATGCAAATGAGTCAAAGGATCAGAAACTTGTTTCTAACCAACCTTAGATGCTCAAAACACTCAAATAGACAACAAAAATCAGTTTTTGAGTGATTTTTGCTTCTAAAATAGTGCTCAAGAGCTACCCCTATTTTATTACAAAAATCAACAAAAATACCTCTTTTTGCTTGTAAAAACTCGATAGAAACTCTTCAAACTCACTCATAACACTCGAAATCAGGGGCTAGTGCTCTGATACCACTTGTAGGTCCCTCGGGTGTGGCGGATCGTCACATGCAAGTGATTCTACTAGTCGGACCGGGTGCGGAATGACCATGACTAGGCGGAGAGTCTAGCTAAACAAAGTAAACTGACAAGAGAAAACACTTTAAACGTTCTTTGTATTATAAACACTTGAAGGTTACAGAGAAAAGCACTGAGATTACAATCTGCGTATTTGCGTCTATGTATGCGTACTTAACTTCTGTCAACCTATCCTATTTATACAAGACCTGATGCCTGCGCACTTAGCAAGTGCGCAGGGCAAAATGCTCTTGCGTACTTAGCAAGTACGCAAAGTTACTCTTGCGTACTTGCCAAGTACGCAGGAGCTTTCTCCTGCGCACTTACAAGTGCGCAAAAATTTGGAGAAATTCTGCAACATTCAATATGTAAAAGTAAATACAACTCGATAAACTAATACATAAAGACTCTTACATACAAAGACAATTACAAACAAGACAAAACAACCTAAGACTAAGACTCTATCTATCCAGAGTGTTTGTCACAGGAAAGTGCTTCAACATTATCCCGTAACATCAATGCTTCCCTGATGGTGTTTTCAAACACTACTGTAGGTCCCTCGGGTGTGGCGGATCATCACATGCAAGTGCGTTGGCTAGTTGGACCGGCTGCGGAATACATGTGACTAGGTGGAGAATCAAACACACAAAGTAAACCAACAAGAGAATCACTTTAAACTTTCGTCTATTATAAACACTTGAAGGTTACAGAGAGAAAAATACTGAGTGCACAATAGCCTGCGTACTTATCTACTGTCAACCTATCCTATTTATACAAGACCTGAACTCTGCGCACTTAGCAAGTGCGCAGGGCAAATTGCTCATGCGTACTTAACAAGTACACATAGTATTCTTGCGTACTTACTAAGTACGTAGGAACTAATTCCTACGCACATACTAAGTGCGCAAAACACTTAGAGAATTAAACTACTAACAACATGCATTAGTAAATACAACTCGATAACTAATACATACAGACGCTTACAAACAAAGACAAATACAAACAACGAAAGTACATAAACAAAGACTCTATCCAGAGTGTTTATCACACAAAAGTGATTCAACAAACTCCCCCTTGATAACAGCTCTGGATCATCTTCGATCTTCACAGCTCTGCATCTTTAGCTTCCATCTTCTTCTTGTAGTCAAGGCAAAACTTGATTACCTTGTTGCATTTAAAAGCAAGGAACTTTGTCCATTCATCCGTATGCATGCAGTACCTGTCAGCTAGAGCCTCCAGATCTTTCACATAGAAGTTAATGAATCAGACTTCATCAAATACCCTGATCAGTTCCCTTGGCACTAAGCTTCCACTATCTGACCATACCTTTCCTATCACCACTGCCTCACCCGTTTTTGCATCTACGTACTAGTACCATATGTTACCGAGGATATCCTGAGATAACTTGCTCAAGGGAATCTTGGTTTCACATAGCACTGGCTTGTATACCAGTTTCTTTAAGCTTTTCTTAGTCACAGGATGTCTAGCTTTGTTATCCTTGACTCGCTTGGGCACTTGAGGCTTAAACACTTCAAATTTCCCAGATCTTACTTCATGTTGTAGAACCTGCCACAAACCCATCGCTACTGCGTGATTTAAGTGACCCAGCAGCTCTCGGTTTCCTAGGTTCACGAGGTCGTATCTAGGTAAGGAGTTTAAAGCTTCACTGGTTGGTTTCACGTATTTAACCCCCCAGATCGCTTGATTGCAAACAACTGCTTATCTTCCTCGAACCTCACAGCTAGGATCATCCCTGTTGCTCCGTGTTTGTCTATGATAGAATTCTTTTGCCAAACTGGAGCAGGATCCTTTGATGAACTAGCAGGCATATCTTTATTTTTCTGTTCCTCTGCACAGGTGTAGGGTCGGCATGGGAGGCTTCAGTCGATGCTTCAACATTGCTAGCAGTCTCGACTGAACCTGTGTCGAGCTGAGATTCAAAGGATAGAACTTCGAAGATCTCTCCATCTTCAAACTCATACTCGCCTCCCCCGTCACCCTTGGGAATTTCAATAACTACATCATCATCATCTTTATCCCAATCATCACCAGAGTCGATCTCTCCTTCTTCAAGATTGTCGAGAGCCTCGATCTGTGCTTCTTTGGAATAGTCAGGCTCTAAGAATAAGATCTCATCATCAGATAGATCTCTCAGAACATCAGCCACTGACTTTCCTTTATCACCACCACCAGAAGTATCACCACCTTCCTGATGAGTCGACTCCCCCTCAGCCATTGGAATAGCAGAAATGGGCACGATTGCCAAAGCTTGATGCTCACTTCCACTAGGACCGACTTCAGGATCCTTGTCTTTGTCATCATCCTTAGTTAAGTCAACCGGATGACAAGCCTCATCACCGGTAGGTTTAGATGCCTTATCCTTCTCTTTTTCTTTCTCTTTCTCCTTCTCCCCCTAAATAGCAAGCTTTTCAGTCAGGTTAGTTACTAACTTGACCATCATTTCATGTTCTTTTCTCTGCATGTCAAACTGAATCTCTAGAGACGACCTGTGACCCAGAATCATATTGTGTGTTTTGATCAGTAGTTCATTCTGGGCCATCACATTTGCTAGTCGCTCTTGCATCCCATCCTTCTGGCTTCTCAGAATAGTAACCTCGTCCACCAACGAATTTATCTGAGCCTGTTGAGCCTCAGATTCCTTCCTTGATTTCCGAATAGTTTCCAGTAGAGCAGGAACTTGGGTTTCCAAAGTATCAATCCTTACATCATTCGGATCAGGATTCCTGGACGTAGAAGCTTCAGCATTATGAAGTGGGGAGGAGAAGATCGTGTCAAAGTCAAAGCCCTGAGTAATGTCTCTATAGTTGTAGGGTTGACTGATAGGTTCAGTGGTGGTAGTAGGGATTTATGGATGGGATGATGGTTGTAGGAGTGATGGAAGGTGTGATGGTGACTGACTCTGTAAGAATCGGAGTTATCACCGCCACATGGACAGATGGTACAGGGATGGTCACTATCACATGAACCTCCTCTGTGATAGAAGTGACCGCCACATCAAGTGTTACATGTGGCCTTCTTCGCTGTCTGCGGTACAGCTATTGTGAAGGTGGGGTAGAAGCTGAATCGGTACTCGCAGCCGATACTTCTACTTGCCTCTGAGCACGATCTTCCACCTCATGAGGAATAGTTTGTTGCTGCCTATCCCCCCGATTTTTGTTTATACTTTCACGTCTTTGTCTTTGTATAGCAACGTCAGATTCAGAATCTGGCTCGTATTCACTGCTCGTCGTTTGTCGCTTTCTCTTTAAAGATGACTCAAGAAGGGTTACCTTTGTCAATCTTCTCGGGTGTACCTGTGATGGTGCATCATCAGAATCAGATGAATCAGACTCTGTATATTTGGAGTCGGATCCTTCAGCACATCATTAACTGCTTCTTCGTCTCCTCCTTCAGACGATTCATCCACACTTTCAACGTCCTCCTCTTCTCGTTGCTCATCAGAGTGTTCACTGAGTTCAAGCTCAGAGTCATGACTAAACCATCTCCATTCATCTAGTGCCACATATGCTTCATTTATCAGGTGGCCAAAGAGTGCGGTGTGCTCAGGGGTAGGTTCTACACTGCCTGGCTTTAGGAATTGGGCAAACACTCTCTTGTCCACCCGTTTAACTTGCAATCTCTCCCCAGTAGCAGGCAGATTTGGCAATGCATCATTTATCAGTAGTTGCACAAATCTTGGATATAACAGGAATCTAAACCTCTCAGCCGTATTTATCTGATCATTTAATGCTTTGAAGATGTATCTTGAGAAGTTATAGCCCCTGTTGAGAGATAAGCCAACCATGGCTGTTACAAGATCATGTCCCATTGCATCCTTTCCCGCCTTTCTTGAAGATATGCACATGATCATCACGTGGGCAAAGTACCTCAACTGATCGAGCACCCACATCTTCTTGTAGGAAGAATAATCTCGAACACCGACATATCCCATACGCTGCCTCCAACATCCATCCACGAAGTAGTCAGGATAAGCTGTTGGGTCGGTGGCCAGATCTCGGAACTGTAAGACCCGTCTAATTGTGTCTTTAGAAAACGCCATGTCATGACCTACCACGGTAGCCCGTATAAGATTAGGAGTTACTATGCAGTCATGTTCCGTTGTATCCCAGAACTGCTCCAGGTACGGTCTTGATACAATTGGGTCTGTTGATATAGCATAGCTGATCCTTGAATGGTTCAAGAAGTCAACTATCTCTCGGTATTGTAGTACAACACCCTTCCATTCCGGTTCTGTATTATGCTAGGAGGTTGAACTCACTGGTAAAGGCACGAGCCATCACTGCAAAAACACACAGACCACATAATAAGAACAAGAAGATTCATTGGAATTGAATACACATGACTAAGTATAGTAGTTACTCATTGAACATAATTTCAGACTTAAAAAAATTTCACAAGTGTTGGTCCTGCGTACTTAGCAAGTACGCATGGATTTCTTCTTGCATACTTAACAAGTACGCAGGAATTACTTCTTGCGTACTTGTTAAGTACGCAAGAAACGCACCTAGTCAATTTTTTTAGAGATCCAATTTTTTAACCGATGATCAACATTGATGTGGATTAGGGTCACCACAAGGTCAAAATCGGTGATAAAGACCTATGGAACCTCTATCTTCATCAATGAATTGCTATTCTTGTCAAATTTTAACCTAAAAAACCACTCAGACGAATTGACGGTCAATCGAGGGGTCAAGGTCAAAATCAAGAGTCATTAAGGATGATTAAGGACTGAATAAGGATCAATTGTTGATTCTAAGCAAGTTTTAATTGTAGTGAGTTACCAAAACAACCAAAAATTTGTCCAAAAATCAAGATTTAACCTTAAATATTCAAAGTTCTAAATCGGTTCTTAAGTCGAGATTTAATGGTTGAAATGCTCTACGATTCTCACCAGATGATATTAAGACAATGATGATACTAGAATCGTGACGAAAAACAGGTTAGGAACACACGAAATTTTATGAGTAAAAGTGTGCAGAGGGAATTTAACAGTAGAAAAAGATTTGAATGAGATAAACTTATGAAATTTTTCTAAGTCCTGTATATATACCCAATACAAAATAGTCTTGCGTACTTACTAAGTGTGCAGGACTTAACTCCTTTGTACTTACTAAGTACGCATGACTTAAGTCTTGCGTACTTGTTAAGTACGCAGGGTTTACTTCATGCGCACTTATCAAGTACGCAGAGACCCTTGTGTGCACAAACTTTCAACTCAATTTATGAAGATTTCAAGTCAAATAACGAACAAGATAAAAGAATTCAATCAAGAGGATTCAAAGTCAATTCAAGAAGGTTAAACACAAATATTTTTGGCTTTTCTATTAAAATTGAACTGTACACAAACTTAAAATCTTTTAGATCTTTTCTAGATAGAAATATACACGAATATACAAACACACTATTTTTGTTCAAAGACACGAGCAGAGGAACAAATCAGCCTAAGTTATAGCAAAAACGATACAAGATAAACATCAAAGAATATGGGATCATGTCATGGATTACTATTTATTCATACGTAATAAGCACATAAACAAGTAATTCAAGTTAACAAAATTATAAGATTTGAAACTATAAGCATCTCTGTATCACGTTCTTGTGTGTTAAGGTATTAATTATAAGATATACAACGTGTACCACACTGATATTCTAAAGTAATGTAAATTGCACTATCTCAAGGAATAGAAGATTTTCGCAATGATTTTCTAAATTTCCAGAATGAGGCTACATCAATTAGCACAGGAAAAATCAAGCAAAATCCATAAAGATTATCAGGAATCATAAGATTCAGAATCGAGTGATTCATTTGTCTTGGTTTCATTTGATTTCTTCATTGAATATCGGTATGATGATTCAGGATAATGAGTATGGTGTTTGAGTATTAGGGTAAGGGAATCCAACTTTTATCTGGATTTGAATTCAATGAATCATGAGTGATTCAAGGGTGAATACACGTTCCACGGTTGATGTAGAGACATGTCTTGATTCAATCTCTCATTGCATACTTGTGAGTATGAGCAGTGAGATGAACCGCATTAATTGTGCTAACGACCTAACGGGAAACTGGTCTCCTGAGAGAATTATTGCCAAAATCTAACATCCTTTATCTGATAATGATCTTTTTGTATTCTTTTACACACGCACACATGCATAATATGGGTTCAAATCACAGTTGTAGTCTATATTTAGTTTCCACACTACTAGTGATTCAAAGATGCCTACAGCCTACTGACAATTCAAATTACTTGTAAATAAGCAGATTAAAAACATAACAATTTAAACAATTAAGTAAGCATGACGCAATCATTTCCCATATGAGCAGTCTATGGCGTTTAGATCATTTCTGATGTACTATCATTTCCTCAGCAGTACGAGTTCCTATATTGTACACTCTCTTGCAAGGCGAGTTGGCAACATATCCTAAGAAGATGCCTTCCACCGCTTTTGCATGAAACTTAGACATGCGGTCTTTGTATTGTAGCAATAAGGAACAGGGACTACCAAAAGGAACTAGATAGTCAAGATTGGGAGGTCGATCATTGATCAACTCATAACAAGTCTTGTTGTGCCTCTTCACAACCAGAACTCTATTCAAGACGTGACAAACTGTATTAACTGCTTCCGCCAGAAAGTGACAGGAAGCTTTGCATCTGACAGCATTGTCCTTGCAGTCTCAATCAATGTTCTGTTCTTCCGCTCTGCGACTCCATTCTGCTGAGGTGTGTACGGGGCACTAAATTAGTGACGGATCCCCTTCTTGAGACAGAGAAGTTCCATCAAATTATTCTTGAACTCAGTTTCGTTGTCACTCCTTATTCTTCTAACCTTCAGCTTGGACAGAGATTCCAAGTTCAGGATCAGGTATTGAAGAATGTCAGCAGTTTCGTCTTTCGTACCTAAAAAATGCACCCAAGAAAAATGTGAGAAATCATTAGTTACAACCAGACAGAATGGCTTACCTCCAATACTCCTGATACTTATGGGGACAAACTGATCCATATGTAATAGCTCCAAGGGGGTATCGTTAGATTTTTGGAGCTTGGGCTTGTGAGACTTCCGTTGCTGTTTGCCTTTTTTACAAGGTATACAGTCATCTGCAACGGTAAATCTCAGCTTAGGAACACCGGTTACCAAACCTTTTCGGACAAGATGATTCATTTTACGATAAGAAATATGTCCGAGTTTCCTATGCCACAAGATAGAGTCAAGTTCTGTCTCTTTGGTAAGCAAACAGGTAGCAACTGATGAGGTGGTTGTTGCCAAGCTCATATCAATTTAATAGGTTTCGTTTATCCTTGGTGCTCTCATCAGATTCCAATCTTCAGGAACCTCAAAACCAGGTTTGAGTATCAAGCATTCATTCTTGTCAAACATCACTGAGTACTCCTTGTCGTAAATTTGGGAGACACTCAACAAGGTATGCTTCAACTGCTCACAGTAGTTGACATTGTCAGAGTTCACACAACCATTTGATACCACACCTTGACACGTGATACTACCACCTTTCTCTCCAGCAAAGGCCACATAGCCGCCTCTGAATGGTTTAACATCTTGAAGCAAGGCCATGTTACTTGTCATGTACCGGGAGCATCCACTATCTACGATTAGAGATAGTACCCTTCGGATGTCCCTGCACGAGTCACAAAAAGAATTAGTTAGATTTGGAGACCCAAGCCATAGTGGTCTTGGGTCATCCGTCTTTCTTAAAATAAACAACCTCAATTAACTCACAGTCGTGACTGTTAAAAATGGATGAATCCTTAGAAGAATTGGGACTAGGAGATTGAGAATTTTTATCTCTGTTGTTCCAAGATCTCTTCTTTTTCTTAACTGGAACAGTAGACTTATATTCAACAGCAACAGGTGAACTGGTGGAAGCTTCACCTGATTGAATTGTAGTCAGCTGTTCAAGCTTTCTCAACCTCTTGTTCCTTCTCCTTCTCTATGGCTTAGAGAGTTTCACCACAGGTTTCTCACCAGTTGGTGTACTACCAGAGGTAGATACACCAGGTTTAGCAGGATGCTTTTCCTTTCTTGAAACAGATGGTTTAGCCTCAGATGTGATCTTTGGCTTTACCATAAGTTTTACTAGTGGTTTCATCACATTTTTCTTTGGACTTTTGGGATGTGTAGGTCCATCGGGTGTGTCGAATCGTCACATGCAAGTGGGTCTTCTAGTCGGACCGGGTGCGGAATACCCGTGACCAGGTGGAGAGTCTTATAACACAAAGTAAACCGACAAGAGAATCACTTTAAACTTTTATCTATTATAAACACTTGAAGGTTATAGAGAGAAATATTGAGATTACAAGTTCTACGTATTTGCTACTGTGAATGCGTCTAAGATTGCGTACTTATCTACTGTCAACCATTCCTATTTATACACGACCTGATGCATGCGCACTTAGAAAGTGCGCATGGCAATTTGCTCATGCGTACTTAGCAAGTACGCAAAGGTATTCTTGCGTACTTGCTAAGTACGCAGGAACTATCTCCTGCGCACATACAAGTGGGAAAAACACTTAGAGAAATCTGCAACAGTCAATATGTAAAAGTAAATACAACTTGATAACTAATACATACAGACACTTACAAACAAAGACAAATACGTACATGAAAGTACTAAACTAAGACTCTATCTATCCAGAGTGTTTGTCACAGGAAAGTGCTTCAACAAACTCCCCCTTGACAACAACTCTGGATCATCTTGGATCTTTAGTCTTCAATCTTCAGTCTTCAGTCTCTTGTATGTCCCCGTTCTCTGGCTTCGTAGAATTCTAACTTCGTCCACCAACGAATTAATCTGTGCTTGTTGAGCATCCGATTCCTCCTTTGACTTCCGAACAATTTCCAGCAGACCAGCAACTTGGGTTTCCAGAATTTCTATCCTTTCTTCATTAGGATCAGGATGTCTGGAGGTAGATGCTTCAGCATTGAGAATTGGGGAGGAGAAGATAGTATCGAAGTCAAACCCTTGAGTATATTCTCCGTATTTGAAGGGTTGACTTATCGGTTCAATGGTGGTTGTTGGGATTGAGGATGTGATGACGGTTGTAGGTGTTATGGAAGGGGTGATGGTGACTGACTCTGTGAGAATTGGAGTAATCGCCGCCACCTGGACAGATGTGACAGGGAGGGTTACTATCACAGGAACCTCCTTTGTGATTGAAGTGACTGCCTCCTCAGGTTGTACCTGTGGCCTCCTCCTCTATCTTTGGTATAATTACTGTGAAGGTGGGGTAGAGGCTGAGTCAGTACTTGCAGCTGGAACTTGTACTTGCTGCAGATTAGTAACCTCCACCTCACTAGGAATAGCAAGTTGCTGCCTATCCCCTCTGTTCTTGTGAACACTTTCACGTCTTTGCCTTTGAATAGCAGCGTCATAGTCAGAATCTGGCTCATATTCACTGCTAGAGGACTGTCGCTTTCTATTTGAGGACGACTCAGGAAGGGTGACCTTCGTCGTTCTCCTCGGGTGAACCTGCGATGGTGCATCATCGGAATCAGAAGAATCAGACTCTGTCTCTTCCGATTCGGATCCCTCAGCACCATCATGAGCTTCTTCTTCATCTCCACCATCAAACGATCCATCTTCACTTTCAACTTCCTCCTCTTGTTGTTGTTGTTGTTCATCTGAATTTTAACTCAACTCTGGCTCTGAATCATGACTATACCATCTCCAGTCAGCCGGTGCCACATATGCTTCGTTTATTAGGTGGTCAAAGAGTCCTGTATGCTCAGGGGTATGTTCTACACTTCCTGGCTTAGAGAATTATGCGAACACCCTCTTGTCCACCGTCTTCACTTGCAATCTCTCCCCAGTTGTAGGTAGGTTTGGCAACGCATCGTCAATCAGAAGTTGTACAAACCTTGGGTATAATAAGAACCTGAACCTCTCAGTCGTGTTAATCTAATCATTGATGGCTTTGAATATGTATCGTGAGAAGTTGTAGCCCTTATTGAGAGACAAGCCAACCATGGCAGCAGCAAGGTCATGACCCATTGCATCCTTTCCAGCTTTTCTTGAGGAGATGCACATGATCATGATCTGGGCAAAATATCTCCATTGATCTAGCACCCACATTTTCTTATAAGAAGCATAGTCTCTCGCACCGACATACCCCATTCGTTGCCTCCAACAGCCATCCACAAAGTAGTCAGGATGGGCTGTCGGGTCGGTGGAAAGATCTCTGAATTGTAAGACCCGTCTAATAGTGTCTTCCGAGAAGGCGATATCATGACCAGCAACGGTACCCCTTATAACATTGGGGGTTACCGTGCAATCATACTCCACGGTCTCCCAGAATTGCTCGAGGTAAGGTGTTGAAACGATAGGGTCAACTGAAATATCATAGCTGATTATTGAACGGTTCAAGAAATCAACTATCTCTCGATACTGAAGTGCTGCACCCTTCCATTCCGGTTGAGTATGAGCTAGAAGATTGAACTCATTCGTAAACGCACGAGCCATAATCTGCAAAAACACACAGAAAACATAATCAGAACAACAAGTTTCATTGGAATTGAATAAACATGACTCAGTATAGCAGTTACTCTTTGAACTGAATATTCAGACTTAGAAATTTTTCCCAAGTGTTGGTCCTGCGTACATAGCAAGTACGCAGGAATTTCCTCTTGCGTACTTAACAAGTACGCAAGAATTACTTCTCGCGTACTTGCTAAGTGCGCAAGAAACATACTTGTTCAAAATTCCAGAAGTTTTAAAAAATCAACAGATGTTCAAAAATGGAGTAGATTAGGTCACCACAAGGTCGGGATCAGTGATAATGACTCATGGAACCAACATCAACACCAATTCACTGCTACATTGGTCCAATTTTGACCTAAACGACGACCATTCGAACTGACGGTCAAATCCAAGCCCAAGGTCAAAATCAAAGGACTAAACGGACGATTAAGGGTCGAATAATGATTCTAGGCAAGTTTTAGTTATCATGAATTAACAAAACAACCAATAATTTGTCTAAAATCACGGATTAAACCCTAAATAATTTAAGCATCTGAATCGGTCCAAAATCACAAATTTGTGGATGGATTGAGTCTAGATTCTCACCAAAGGATTGTAGTACAAAGATGATACTAGTAATGGGACTAAAAATCAGTTGGAACACTTGGAATTTTTGAGGAAATTTTGCAGAGGGAAATGAACAGGCTTTTGAGTTTGAAAGATAAAAGTCTGCAAATTTTCTAAGTGCCATATATATACCCAACACTAAACCGTCTTGCGTACTTGCTAAGTGCGCAAGCTTTAACTCCTGTGTACTTACAAGTGCGCAAGACTTAACTCGTGCGTACTTGTTAAGTACGCAGGGCTTACTTCATGCGCACTTGCCAAGTACGCAGAAACCCTTAAGTGCGCAAACTTTCAACTCAAATTATGAAGATTTCAAGTCAAATATTGAACAAGATAAACAACATTCAATCAAGAGGATTCAAACTCAATTCAGGAAGGTTAAATACAAATATTTTTTGTTTTTCTGATTAAGATTGAACTACACACAAACTTAAAATCTTTTTGATCTTTTCTAGATAGAAATATACATGTATTTACACAAACTATTTTTGATCAAAGACACGAGCAGAGGATCATATCAGGCTAACTTATAGCAAAAACGATACAATATAAACATCAAAGAATATGGGATCATGTCATGGATTACTATTAATTCATACATAATAAGCACATAAACAAGTAATTCAAGTTGGCAATATTATAAGATTTGAAACTATAAGCATCTTTGTATCACGTTCTTGTGTATTAAGGTATTAATTATAAGATATACAACGTGTACCCCACTGATATGCTACAATAATGTAAATTGCACTACCTCAAGGCATCTAAGATTTTCCTAATGATTTTCTAAATTTTCAGAATGAAGCTACATCAATTAGCACAGGAAAAATCAAGCACAATCCATAAGGATTATCAGGAATCAGAAGATTCAGAATCGAGTGATTCATTTGTCTTGGTTTCATTTGATTTCTACATTGAATATCGGTATGATGATTCAGGATAATGAATATGGTGTTTGACTAAGGTAAGGGAATCAAACTTTTATCTAGATTTGATTTCAAGGGTGAATACATGCTTAACGGTTGATGTAGAGACATGTCTTGATTCAAACTCTCCTTGCATACTTGTGAGTATAGGCAGTGACATGAACCGCATTAATTGTGCTAACGACATAACCCAAAACTGACCTCAAAAGAAAATTATTGCCAAAATCTAATATCCTTTATCTGATAATGATCTTTTCTATTCTTTTATACACACATACTAGCAAACATGGGTTCAAATCACAGTTGTAACTTTAGATTAAGTTTCCACACTACTAGTGATTCAAAGACGCATACAGCCTACTGATAATTTAAATTACTTGTAAATAAGCAGATTAAAACCATAATAATTTACATAATTAAGTAAGCATGACGCAATCATTTCCCATATGAGCAGTCTATGACGTTTAGATCATTTTTGATGTACTATCATTTCCTCTTTTCTCAAGTTAACTTTGAAATTTTCCCCATTTTCTATTTTGTTTTTGTTAACTTTAATTAAGTTAACGTTTAGATCAGTAGTGATTCAAGGGTGAATACATGCTCAACGGTTGATGTAGAGATATGTCTTGATTCAAACTCTCCTTGCATACTTGTGAGTGTGGGTAGTGAGATGAACCGCATTAATTGTGCTAACGACATAACCCAAAACTGACCTCAAAAGAAAATTATTGCCAAAATCTAATATCCTTTATCTGATAATTATCTTTTCTATTCTATTACGCACACATACTAGCAAACATTAGTTCAAATCACAGTTGTAACTTTAGATTAAGTTTCCACACTACTAGTGATTCAAAGACGCATACAGCCTACTGACACTTTAAATTACTTGTAAATAAGAAGATTAAAACCATAATAATTTACATAATTAAGTAAGCATGACGCAATCATTTCCCATATGAGCAGTCTGTGACGTTTAGATCATTTCTGATATACTATCATTTCCTCTTTTCTCAAGTTAACTTTGAAATTTTCTCCATTTTCTATTTTGTTTTTGATTTAATAAAATGTTTTTGAAAGTTAAAAGAACTATACAGAAAACTTAAAAGAAATAAAAATTTAACTTTCATGAATTGAATTGATTTAAGAAAAACAAGTTTTCACTCAGGATTGAACATTCCTATCAAGTTGACAAGATGCTCAAAACGGGATCGATCAAAAGCCTTTGTAAAAAGGCCAGCAAGATTTTCATCCATGTGAACTTAACAAGTTCAATTAAATGCTTTTCAGCACAATCACGGATGAAATGATGGCGAATTTCTATATGTTTAGTTTTGGAATGTTTAACCGGGTTATTTGTGATGGACATTGTGGCATTCTTATCAATGAACAAAGGAGTTCCAGTGAAGTTCAAGCCGTAGTCTCTCAATTGCTGCTGTATCCACAATATTTGAGAGCAACCGCTCGCCGCAGCAATGTATTCTGCTTCACAAGTTGAGACAGAAACCGTTGACTGCTTTTTACACTGCTAGGAAACCAGTCTGTCTCCTAAGAATTGACATCCACCAGAAGTTGACTTTCTGTCAAGGTTACAACCTCCATAGTCTGAATCAGTGTAGGCTTTGAAGTCGAATGACTGCTGCTTAGAGTACCAATTACCCAATCGAGGTTTCCCTTTCAAGTATCTGAAAATTCTCTTCACGGCTATCATATGTGACTCCTTCGGTTGAGACTGAAACTTTGAGCACAAGCACACAGCAAACATTATATCTGGTCTTGAAGCTGTGAGATACATAAGTGATCCGATCATCCCATGGTACAATCTGCAATCCACATCCTTTCCATCTTTGTCAGGATGTAGACCATGATTGACTGGGATAGGTGTGCCATAAGTACTGCTATCATTCATCTTGTATTTTGACAAGATGTCCTACATATACTTAGTTTGATGTAGATAAATGCCATCCTCTCTTTGACTGACTTGCAGACCTAGGAAGAACACACTCTGGATAGATAAAGTCTTAGTCTTAGGTTGTTTTGTCTTGTTTGTAATTGTTTTTGTATTTAAGAGTCTTTATGTATTAGTTTATCGAGTTGTATTTACTTTTACATATTGAATGTTGCAAAATTCTCTAAGTGTTTTGCGCACTTGTAAGTGTGCAGGAGAAAGCTCCTGCGTACTTAGCAAGTACGCAATAACAACTATGCGTACTTGCTAAGTACGCAAGAGCATTTTTCCCAGCGCACTTGCTAAGTGCGCAGGCATCAGGTCTTGTATAAATAGGATAGGTTGACAGAAGTTAAGTACGTAGGCTTTAGTGCAAATACGTAGATTGTAATCTCATTGCTTTTCTTTGTAACCTTCAAGTGTTTATAATACAAAGAACGTTTACAGTGTTTTCTCTTATCGGTTTACTTTGTTTAGCTAGACTCTCTGCCTAGTCACGGGCATTCCGCACACGGTCCGACTAGTAGACCCACTTGCATGTGACTATCCACCACACCCGAGGGACCTACAAGTGGTATCAGAGCATTTGCTCCTGATTTCGAGTGTCGTGAGTGAGTTTGGAGAGTTTTTACAAGCAAAAAGAGGTATTTTTGTTGATTGTTGTGATAAAATAGGGGTAGCTCTTGAGCACTATTTTAGAAACAAAAATCACTCAAAAACTGATTTTTTTTGTGTATTTGAGTGTTTTGATCATGAAAGGTTGGTTAGAAACAAGTTTCTGACCCTTTGGCTCATTTGCATTGATCATCAGACGAATTTTTACCATCTCCGGCGACTTTCAGGTGACCGTAATAGTTAGGTGAAAGTTGCTGAAAAGGTATCCTGCGTACTTACCATTTCTGGAAAAAAGTACAGTTTTGTGTGTACTTACTAAATACGCAAGACTTATCTCCTGCGTACTTATAAGTGCGCAAGACTGAACTTATGCGAACTTAAGTTATATCCTGTGTACTTACAAGTACGCAAGAGGAAATCTAAATACGCAAGACCATTTCTCAAGTGCGCAAGGCCAAAAATCAAGTGCGCAGCTGTGTCTGATTTTTCTAAAATTTGACTAAGTATTCACTATGTCGAATCTTCAGAATCTTGGAAACCTATTGAATTATGATAATGAGATCGGTACACCACAGAAACCACCAAAGTTGCAGAACGTGAACGATTATTCTAATTGGAAAGCACGTTTTGAGCACTACATTTCGTATACCGACTCATCGCTTTGGATACCAATCCTTGAGGGATATAAGCATCCCACGCACATCTATCTTGATGAAACCATGCCCAAACCTATATCTAAGCTTTCTGACGAAGAAAAGAAAACTTATGACCGAGAAAAGAAGGCACTTGGTTCGATCACTATGGCATTAACTCGGGAATTGTTCCACAGTTTCCGAGGGTATGACAATTCTAAGGATCTCTGGAAAGCTTTACAGAAAAGATTCGAAGGAAATAGTGACATCAAGAAGAGTAAGCGGGATCTTCTCAAGAAGCAGTATGAGTGCTTTAGATTTTTTGAGAACGGATCTTTAAATGATCTCATCTCTAGATTCTACCATTTACAGACTGAGTTGAAGGCTTTTGATCTCAGGTATCCAGATGAAGAGATGGCAGAAAAGTTTTTGGATGCTTTACCACCCAAATTTGAGATGTACACAACCCTGATGAGGGAAAATCCTAAATTCTATGAGTAGACAGTTGAGGAGGCAAAAGGAAAGGTTCAAGCTCATGACATGAACCTAAGAAGAAATGAGAGCTTAGGAAGACCCCAGATACAAGACCCTTCTATGTATCATGGGACGACCTCTACATCCAAGTCATCGGGCTCTGGAATTGCCCTATTCACTGGAAATCCTACTGAAGAAGACCACTCAACTGGGTGAGGTGGTCATGCTTGCTATGCTTTAGGATCAGGGTTGGGGTCTCATCATCAAAATACCTCAAGAAATACTCCGGCTACGTCTTCAGCTAACCAGTCAGCTATAGCCAGAATAGCTGAAGATCATGTAGCACTATTCTCATCTTATATGCTTGTGTATGAGAATTTCATAGGTGGCAAGCTTACTGATCCAGAGACGATTGAAGAAGATTTTAATCAAGTGGATCCTGATGAAATGGAGGACATGGATATTCAATGGAATATGGCCATGCTATTGAGGAGAGTCAAGCATTTCCTGAACAGAACCGGAAGAAAGTTTATTGGCGGACATCCTAATGCCAAGGTCGGGTTTGACAAATCTAAGGCCAAATGCTACAAGTTTCTGAACTATGGACACTTTGCTCGTGAGTGTCAGAAAGACAGAGCACCTGCCTCTGGTTTTACCCGACCCAGCCAAGGAAACAGCCATGGCCACAACAACTCAAACCACCACAATCAAAGCCAAGGTGGAACGTCCAATGCACTGGTAGCACAACAGGACGACATCTTTGATTGGGGCATTCATCTTGAGGATGCCATCATCGTACAAACCCAGGTTGGTCTCATGGCTGAGATCATGGAGATGATGGAAGCAGAGAAAAGGGAAGCTTCTATGGCTGACCTAGAAGAATCTACAACTGCTGCTACAGAGGAGGTGAAGGAAGCTGAAGAATGGAAGCTCCTGTAGCTGATGAAGAGGAATCGACCACTGTTGTTGTTCTCATGGCCATTGGAGAAGCAACAAGTTCGTCGTCTGAGGTAGATTCTAACCCTTTCTCTATTATTTCATGTTCTAAATGTCTAGGGCTAAAACTTGAAAATTCTCGGCTCCAAGACAAAATCGAACCCCTAAGTATGGCAGCTCTAAACTATAAATAAAATGAAAAACGTTTTAAAGATTCTATTGAAACGTTGAAAAAAGAAAAATGTGAATATTCCTTAAAAATAAGTGATCAACAGCTTCACTTAGATGTTGCATACAGGGGGTTAGAAAAACGGAACAATGAAATCAACAAACTGCAAAATGAGATCTTCAAGTTAAAATGCACTAATGAGAAGTTGAAAAACTCTCGCTTTGTGGTGGAACACTACGAGTCTGTGGTGAGACAACTGAATGGGTTAGGTTTGGGTACTAATGCCATTCCTCCACCGGTGAGCGAGAAGTTTGTCAATAGCTTTATAGACATTGATCTCACATGTCTAGATGAGTCCTCTGATAAAGATGATTCCCATAAAAAGGATGAATCCTCAAGTAAGGCTAACTCCACATCTAGTGATGAGTTTGTTACTGCTTCTGAAGATGGGTCGGTTAACTCTTGCCCTGAAGGAGTAGTATCTGAGGAGTTGTTGACTGAACAAAAGGTAAAGAAAAACGTTATCACTAATATGGTGATAATTGCATTTTAACTGAACCCGATATCATTGAAACAAATGATAATCTAAAGGTAATGCTTTATGCGGGGTATGAAAGTCTTAACCAAGCAAAGAAAGAAGCTTTTTCAGCTCATTATGGGCTTGGGTATAAAGAAAATTTGGAAAAATATTATACTCCCAAAAACCAAACTGTAAAGGTTCATACTAATGTTCATAAACCAATTCCTCCTTCTCATAATGCTGAGTTATCTAAGGCCAGATCTAGTGAGCCTTACAAGAGAACTTATGTAGAAAAGAGGAACTGTTTTCACTGTGGCTTGGTTGGTCAGATTTTTGTGAACTGTCCTTCGAAGAACGAAGGGAAACGGCCTGTTGTTTCACAACCAGCTGTTATCCCCAGGTCACCACCAGTGAAACCATCTCCCAAACATCCAAAGCAAAATGTGGTGAAACCACCAGTCAAACTGATGGTAAAGCCTAAGATCAAATCTGAAGTTAAACCATCTGTTTCAAGAAAGGTAACGCAACCTGCTGTACCTCGTGTATCTACCTCTGGTAGTACACGTACTGGTGAGAAACCTGTGGCAAGAATCTCTAAGCCATAGAGGAGGAGATGGAACAAGAGGTTGAGAAAGCTGGAACAGCTGACTTCAGCTCAATCAGGTGAAGCTTCCACAAGTTCACCTGCTGTTGTTGATTCAAAGTCTCCTGTTCCGGTTAAGAAGCAGAAGAGATCCTGGACTGCCAAAACCAAAACCTCTCAATCTCCTAGTTCTATTTCTTCTAAAGATTCATCAATTTTGAACAGTCATCATGACTGTGTGTTAAAGGAAGTAGTTTATTTTGAAAAGGGTGGACGACCCAAGACCATAATGGCTTGGGTCTCCAAATCTAACTAATTCTTTTGTGACTCGTGCAGGGACATCCGAAGGGTACTATCTCTAACCGCTGGTATGTAGATAGTGGATGTTCCAGGCACATGACAGGAAACATGGCCTTGCTTCAAGATGTTAAACCATTCAGAAGCGGCTATGTGGCCTTTGTCGGAGAAAAAGGTGGCAGCATCACGTGTCAAGGCGTGGTTTTGAATGGTTGTGTCAGCTTTGACAATGTCAAGTTCTGCGAGCAGCTGAAGCATAACCTGTTGAGTGTCTCCCAAATGTGTGATAAGGAGTACTCGGTGATGTTTGACAAGTCAGAATGCCTGATTCTCAAACCCGTTTTTGAAGTTCCAGAAGATTGGATCCTGATGAGAGCGCCAAGAACAAACCACACCTATCAGATCGATATGATCGTGGCAACAACCACCTCATCAGTTCCTACCTGTTTGCTTACTAAAGCGACAGAGCTCGACTCCATCTTGTGGCATAGGAAACTCGGACATATTTCGTATCGTAAAATGAATCATCTTGTCCGAAACGGTTTGGTAACCGGGGTTGGATTACACGGAAGTATATGCCCTAGTTGCTAGAATTGAGGCCATTCGACTGTTCTTGGCTTATGCCACATAATATCAATAAAGTGTATTTCATGATGTGAAGAGTGCTTTCCTTTATGGTAAAGTTCATGAAGAGGTCTATGTCACTCAACCTCCCAGTTTTGAAGATCCGCATAATATCAATAAAGTGTATAAGCTCGACAAAGCACTTTATGGTCTTCATCAAGCACCGCGGGCATGGTATGAGACATTATCTAAGCATTTACTGTCTAATGGTTTCGACCGTGGACAGATTGACTCGACTCTCTTCATTAGGAAAGCAGGAGTTGACATTCTTCTTGTACAAGTATACGTCGACAACATTATCTTTGGATCTACCAATGAATGGATGTGTAGGGAATTCGAGCAGGTGATGAAGTCCAAGTTTGAAATGAGTAACATGGGTGAACAGTCGTTCTTCCTGGGTCTACAAGTCAGTCAAAGAGAGGATGGCATTTACCTACATCAAACCAAGTATGTGCAGGACATCTTGTCAAAATACAAGATGAATGATAGCAGTACTCATGGCACACCTATCCCAGTCAATCATGGTCTGCATCCTGACAAAGATGGAAAGGATGTAGATAGAAGATTGTACCGTGGGATGATCGGATCACTTATGTATCTCACAACTTCAAGACCCGATATAATGTTTGTTGTGTGCTTGTGCTCAAGGTTTCAATCTCAACCGAAGGAGTCACATATGATAGTCGTGAAGAGAATTTTCAGATACCTGAAAGGGAAACCCCGATTAGGTCTCTAGTACTCTAATTAGCAGTCATTTGACTTCAAAGCCTACACTGATTCAGATTATGGCTGTTGTAACCTTGATAGAAAGTCAACTTCTGGTGGATGTCAATTCTTAAGAGACAGACTAGTCTCCTGGCAGTGTAAGAAGCAGTCAACGGTTTCTGTCTCAACTTGTGAAGCAGAATACATTGCTGCAGCGAGCGGTTGTTCTCAGATACTGTGGATTCAGCAGCAGTTGAGAGACTACGGCTTAAACTTCACTGGAACTCCTCTATTCATTGACAACAATGCCACCATGTCCATCACAAATAACCCGGTGAAACATTCCAAAACTAAACATATAGAGATTCACCATCATTTCATCCGTGATTATGCTGAAAAGCATTTAATTGAACTTGTGAAAGTTCACATGGATGAAAATCTTGCCGACCTTTTCACAAAGGCATTTGATCGATCCCGTTTTGAGCATCTTGTCAACTTGATAGGAATATTCAATCCTGAGTGAAAATTAATTTTTCTTAAATCAATTCAATTCATGGAAGTTAAACTTTATTTCTTTTAAAGTTTCTGTATAGTTCTTTTAAGTTTCAAAATATTTTACAAAAACAAAAACAAATTAGAAAATGGAGAAAATTTCAAAGTTAACTTGAGAAAAGAGGAAATAATAGTACATCAGAAATGATCTAAACGTCACAAACTGCTCATATGGGAAATGATTGCGTCATGCTTACTTAATTGTTTAACTTATTATGTTTTAAATCTGCTTATTTACAAGTAATTTAAATTGTCAGTAGGTTGTATGCGTCTTTGAATCACTAGTAGTGTGGAAACTAAATCTAAACTACAACTGTGATTTGAACCCATGTTTGCAAGTGTGTGTGCGTAAAAGAATAGAAAAGATCATTATCAGATAAAGAATGTTAGATTTTGGCAATAATTTTCTTTTGAGGTCAGTTTCGGGTTATGTCGTTAGCACAATTAATGCGGTTCATCTCACTGCCCATACTCACAAGTATGCAAGGAGAGATTGAATCAAGACATGTCTCTACATTAACCGTTGAGCATGTATTAACCCTTGAATCACTCCTGATTCATTGAAATCAAATCCAGATAAAAGTTGGATCCCCTTACCTTAAAACTCAAACACCATATATATTATCTTGAATCATCATACCGATATTCAATGAAGAAAATCAAATGAAACCAAGACAAATGAATCACTCGATTCTGAATCTTATGATTCCTGATAATCCTTATGTATTCTGCTTGATTTTTCCTGTGCTAATAGATGTAACTTCATTCTGAAAATTTAGAAAATCATTGGGAAAATCTTAGATGCCTTGAGATAATGCAATTTACATTAGTATAGCATATCAGTGGGGTACATGTTGTATATCTTATAAATAATACCTTAATACACAAGAATGTGATACAAAGATGCTTATAGTTTCAAATCTTATAATATTGTCAACTTGAATTACTTGTTTATGTGCTTATTACCTATGAATAAATAGTAATCCATGACATGATCCCATATTATTTGATGTTTATATTGTATCGTTTTTGCAAAAAGATAGCCTGATATGATCCCTGCTTGTGTCTTTGATCAAAAATAGTTTGTGTGAATACTTGTATATTTTTATTAGAAAAGATCAAAAAGATTATAGGTTTATGCATAGTTCAATTTTATTCAGAAAAGCCAAAAATATTTGTGTTTAACCTTCCTGAATTGTATTTGAATCCTCTTGATTGAATATTTTTAACTTGTTCGTTATTTGACTTGAAAAACTTCATAAATTTAAGTTGAAAGTTTGCGCACTTAAGGGTTTGAGCGTACTTGTAAGTGCGCATGAGGTAAGCCCTGCGTACTTAACAAGTACGCAAGAGTTAAGTCTTGCGCACTTGTAAGTACGCAAGAGTTAAAGCTTGCGCACTTGTAAGTACGCAAGAGTTAAAGCTTGCGCACTTGTAAGTACGCATGAGTTAAAACGTGCGCACTTGCTAAGTACGCACGGTCTTTTAGTGTTGAGTATAAAAAGAGGACTTAGAAATTTTCAGAGTTTTTCATCACATTCAAACAGCTTTTTCCCTCTACAAACTTACTCAAAAATTCAAGTGTTCCAATCCGATTTTTCCGTCCCACTACTAGTTTCATCACCTCATAACATTGATTTGGTGAGATTTTGGGCTTAATCCATCCACAAAAACTCTTGATTTTGGACCGATTATCCTAGGTTATTGTTCGAGATTTTTAGACAATTTTTGGGTTGTTTGGGTAATACCTAATAATTAAAACTTGTTAATAATTATTATTCGATCACTAATCTACCTTTAATCATCCATTCGAGTGTTTGATTTTGACTTTAGGTTAGAATTTGAACCGACGGTTGCTCGTTCGACTGTTAGAACAAATTAAGTCAAGTTTAGCAGGTATTTGGTGTAAGTATTGGTCCCATAGGCTCGAATCGTTGATTCCGACCTAGTGGTGACCCAATACACACCAATTTTTGAACATCAAGTTGGATTTCAAACTTCTGAAATTTTCACCAAGTACGTTTCCTACGCACTTAACAAGTACGCAAGAAGCACTTCCTGTGTACTTGTTAAGTACGCAAGAGGAAAGTCCTGCGTACTTGCTAAGTACGCAGGACCAGCACTTGGCAAAAATTCCTAAGTCTGAAATTCTGTTCAAAGAGTAACTGCTATATTGAGTCATGTTTATCCATTTTCAATGATACGTGTTGTTCTTATTATGTTTTCTGTGTGTTTTTGCAGATCATGTCTCGGGCGTTTACTAACGAATTCAACCTGTTAGCTAACACTGAACCTAAGTGGAAGGGTGCAGCATTGCAGTACAGAGACATAATTGATTTCTTAAACCGCTCAAGAATTAGCTACGCCATTTCTGCTGACCCGATAGTGTCCAGACCCTACCTCGAGCAATTTTGGGAGACTGCATAGCACGACTGCACGGTAAACCCCAACGTTATAAGGGCTACCGTTGCTGGTCATGCTATTGCTTTCTCTGAAGATACTATACGAAGGGTCCTTCAATTCAGAGACCTCGCGACCGACCCGAGTTGCTTACAGTTGTAACATCTTAGTTTAGACTTGTCAAAACCTGCATACTTTCCTCCAAGACGCTTCTTACCGGTTCTATCCATGAATCCTTGTGCTCTTAGAGTCAACATTGCCATCTGCCACTGCAAATCAACTTCTTCCATGTCATCTGGGTCAACCTGAAATACATCTTCAATATGGCTTACTCCTGCTTTTAATTCACCTGAAATGAGAGCTTGATAAATGTTCACAAATAATCCAAATAGAGCCATGTGTTCACTTGATGGGTTTGGAATTGAGGTTCTGGTTTGATTTGTGTTTTGCTCATTGCTTTAAACAGTCCGTTGAGAGACAGCAGGAGTAGACACCATAGCGGGAATAGTTCCAGAGGGACCAGCACCAATGTTTGATGAAGATGGAGCAATGAAAACAACATTAGTTGGTGCCATGGTTTTGGTGTAGCCATATTGATTCATTTGACGCTTTTCAATTTCCATTTCAAAGGACTTTAGGGTATTGATTATGTCAGATAAGGTGGAAGCTTCATTCACGTATTGTCGTTTGATCAACATGCACTGTATACTCCATTCTTGAGGCAAAGAGTCTAGCAGTTTCTTGATAAGATCAGTATTCTTAATGACAACCCCGGCTTGCTTCAATTTGCTTGAAATTTCCATGAACCTTGAGATATGTGCTTAGACAAACATTCTCCTTTAATACTCCAGAAGGTATCATATTATTTCTAGAGCATGTCTTTCTTCCCTTCTTTCAAGTCAGAATTTCCTTCATAGAAGTCACACAGTGCCTGCCATAACGTTTGAGAGATCTTGTATTCCTCAAACATGTTCATGATGTCGGCTGGAAGAGCCATATTGATAGCACCAAAGGCTTTATAATCTCGTAGGATCATAAGTTTGTCATTTTCGGTATAAGCAGCGGGATCAGTTTGAGCTACAACACCATCAGCTCCAGTGGTCATAGGACAGTGTGGACCATTGGTGATCGAGACCCACTGATCGAAGTCAGTCACATAAAAGTACGCCTTCATGCGGTTCTTCCAATTAGGGAAATCATCGGTAGATAGAAGCTTAGGAGGTCTAGACATGGAGCCGGTCTCCAAAGTAACAGACATCTTGAAAAAAAGAAATCACAAACAAGTTCAGAAAATGAGAAAATCCAAGAGTCGGCTCGGAACAAGCAAGACAGTCGGCTCGAAGAATCGACTGAAGATAAAAGACAGTCGGCAACACCCTAAGGTGTTTGGGAAAACTCACGTGAAGAGTCGACTATGATAGTCGCTACCTCACACTTGTGAGTCGTAAACTTGTGTTTACTGAGAGAATCGCTAGATGACAAAGAATCGGCTCGGATCAAGTGACAATCGGCCACAAAAGGTCACAATCGGCTCAAACAAGTAACTGGAAACTAGACAATCGTCTTAAGAACATCACCATACTCTTTTCATAAAACAACACAAAATCAATTGCCAAATGTTCAGATCTAAACCAAAATAACAATCAGATCTGTCAAACTCTTCGCAAACAAATATCTGAGTTAATTTCAATACCAATTTCTGATCTTGATACAGATCTAGCCAGAAATCAAAGAAATTCAGATTTTCATAAAAAACCAGAAACTTATCACAAATCACTAAGAATCAAGAGCACAGAAGACTCTGATACCAAATTGTAGGTCCTGTCAATAGCGTCCATGTGCTAGAATGATTCTAAATAGGAAACAATCAACAGAATGGCTATAGATGAGCTAATTTGTTGATGATCATAAGAAACACAAGATGAAGAGCAAAAGCATATAAGAACAGCCAAGACACAATTCTATTAGATCCATAATGATACGATTACACAATAAGCTCCTGGATAACAAAGATAACAATCACAACCTCCTACCTTCTCAAATTAACTATAGTAACACTGGCTGAATCGAGATCCATAATTAGGTTTTTGGGATGCTATTTATAGACATGTAGCAAGAGTCAACATTCAGATAGCCGATTGTCAAGACAGTTGGCTGGCAGCCGACCTATCGACTCATCAAGAGTCTAGCGACTCTTGACCCCAAAACCTAAGTTACAAGAGTTACAAACTAGCCCCTATTGTTATCAGGAATGCATTGGTTTTTAGGTTCCAACACTTTAACTCTCTGCAGAGATGTGAAGTCAATGGGTTATCA
Source organism: Smallanthus sonchifolius (assembly GCA_023525975.1). NCBI lineage: Eukaryota > Viridiplantae > Streptophyta > Magnoliopsida > Asterales > Asteraceae > Smallanthus > Smallanthus sonchifolius. The sequence continues at coordinate 77,329,870 of CM042025.1, forward strand.
ACAAAATCCTTGATTAACAGATCAGGCAATGGCATAGCTAATTCAATTGCCAAGCTTATAAGAATTGAAGGAGGATCAGGGAAATAGGAGAGATTGAAGCCACAACAGGGAAAAAGATTCAAGGAAATAGATCCAGTTTCAAAGAAAACGATCTGGATATATAAATTCAAACCTATTAAAGTTATTCCCAATATTCCTTTAAAGATGATTCCTTAAGATTGTTTGGGTGAATTGAAGTGGTGGTACGTGGATGTTAATACACGTGAAGCAGTGATTGAAGATTTGCATGGGAAGGTTCTGGCAAGATTCTTTGATGTCATGAATCTTGTAAATTTTTCAAAGAATGATCAAAAGATGCTGAAGCGTAGAGAAATTATGTACACTAGTGAATGGAGAGAACAGGCGATGCAGTATAAGAGAGTGCTTTGTGTGTGTGTGTGTGTGTGTTAAGTATGGAGTGTGTGCAGTAAGCTTGTTACCAGAGAGTTGAAAGGGCAAGACTTGAAGATAAAGACCAATCCGTTGTCAAGGGGGAGTTTGTTGGAACATTTGTGTGACAATCAGTCTTGTAATAGATTAGGTCTTTATGATTTCTTGTATGTAATGTTTTCTAAGTGTGTTAAGTTTTTGTAACAGGCGAACTTGTTAGTTGTGGCGAACTTAAGGCTTGTTCTGGCGAACTTGCTAAGTTCGCTTGTAGCAGTGTGTTGCCTATAAATAGTGCTTAGTTTGTGTTGATTTGTACATCTGGGATTTGTAACTTGTAAGCACTATTATCAAAGCAATACAACAGAGAGTTTACTCGAGATCTTGTCTTTGTATGTGTATCTGTTCGAGACGCGTGTATTCGTTAGGATTCCGCACTATGAGTTCATGTTGCGTGTTATACGCCTGAGATCGATCCGTAGACCCGCTGGGACCTACAAAAAAAGTCGAGCGGTTTTTTTAATTTTTTTTTTAAATCTGATTTTTTTTTACATATGTAAATGCTATTTTTTACATATGTAAACACTGACGTATCGCATACGTAAGGAAAAAAAATGCTGATTTTTGTTATTTTTTACATGTTTTTATTTTTATTTTTATTGGGCATTTTTTTCATTTTTTGCGAACCTACTTTTTTTGGGTAAATAATCAATCCCAAATTTTATAAAAAAAATTGATTTTTTTAAAGGGTTTCGTGGGTTTTTCCAAATCAATGGGGTTTTTATTCTACACTTCCCCTATTAATCACTTTCAATCACTTAAAGTTTTTAAATAAATAATCTGCTTTTTAAATTTTTTTAATTTAAGTAATTGAAGTGAAAAAAACTTTAAATATTATAAACACACATATATACTAAACTAGGTTAGAATCCCGTGTATTACACGGTTGAATAAATGTAATGTTAAATACTTAGTAATAAAAAAATTATGTATTTAAAACCCGTGTATTACACGGGTTGAATAAATATAATATTATATACTTAGTAATAAAAAATTTATGTTTTAAAAAACTCATGTATTACACGGGTTAAATAAAATATTACATGACAGTTATAAATTCTGTTAAGTTAATTTTTAAAATATTTTTTTAGCTGAGTATTAATTTTTTTTATGTAACTGATAAGTGTTAATTCATATTAAACTTTAGAAACCCGATGCATTACACTGGTTGAATAAATGCAATATTATATATACTTAGTAATAAATATTTACATATTACAGGGGAAGTGTAGAATAAAAACCCCCTTGAGTTGGAAAAACTCACGAAACCCTTTAAAAAAAATTCAAAGTTTTTTTTATTAAATTTGGGATTGATTATTTACCCAAAAAAAGTAAGTTCGCAAAAAAAATGAAAAAAATGCCAAAATAAAAATAAAAACCATGTAAAAAATTACAAAAATCAACGTTTTTTTCATACGTATGCAATACGTCAGCGTTTATATATGTAAAAAACAGTATTTACATATGTAAAAAACGTCTGATCTTAAAAAAAAAAATTAAAAAACCTTTCGGCTTTTTTTTTATTGTTTTCAACAAAAGTGATAAAATTGAATGTAGAATTCATCCCAAACATAAAAAGTTACTTTTTTACATATGTAAAACAGAGTTTAGTGAATTTTTTTAATTCAAGAGGGTTTTTAATAGAACCACCACCTATATATATATATATAATCTATTAACGGAGGATAAAATAAAAAAGAGATTTTCCTTAAATAGTCTAATAAAATAAGAAAATGAGTATTTTGGTAAAAAAAAAAACTATTTTCCATTCTCCCTGTATCTGTCGTTCATCCCTTTTTCTTTACGGAAATCCAGTACATCCTTATCAAAATCGATGGATTTGATTCATCGCCTCTTAACCATCCCCAATCGACACTCCAGCCGAATTCACTGCAGTTTTAACCTAATTAGGCTCAAATGCTCGAGGTTGCCGCTGCCTCCGTCGCGGTAGCATCTATTTCGGCTTCCGTAATCTGCTCGACTTAGATTTGATCCTAGAGCTCCTTGTACGCGTTACGCCATGTCTACACCATAGCCATTACTCGGGGGGTGCGGAATCATGGATAATCAGAGACTATAACAACATTCACGATTTGAAACAGAGAGGGGAAGAAGCCATAGGAAGCAGGATTTTCCCGAATAAAATGATGGAAATCAGTGCAGGAGTTGCCATTTTCTGTATAAATCATCTTTAATTAATGTGGAAGGAGGTTCTCATCTTATTTAGCAATTGTCGCGATGATGTGATTAATTTTCTTCTGAATCTCAACCATGGCTTGGTAAATTTTGATTCATTGTTATGATTGATTGTTCATTGTTAGGGTTAGTCTTTGAACAACAATTTCTCTGTTTCGTTAGCATACAAATTGTCCTCATTTTGTTCCAAATTTGTTTTTCTGATTATTAACTTCTTATGTGAAATATAGTCAAAAAGTCAAAATCCAGAAAAGACTTGCAATTAACTTCTGGAAGATAATATGAACTTTGTCTTTGCCTCTAGAACACCTTCTAAATGGAAAAGAGGAAACTTATTTTTAAAATGAGGTATATGCTACATTTTTCATACTTTCTGTTTTTGTGTGAATGACTGCAGATCTATATGGGGATAATGTGAGACCAGTTTCCCCTTTTGGTAGCACGTATAGTAAACCGGTTGTTGATTCGTTATTGATACATAGATGCTTGCCGGATGAATTACTATTTGAGGTATGTTAAGTTATGTATATCACTAGACTGGATTTAATAACCATTATTATAGATTATGATTTAGAACTGAACTTGTTTATTCTGTTTATTATATTGTTTATCTAACTTCAGTTTGGAAGTACTATCTTGAAGTTACTTTATAGTAATTTCTCATGTAGATTTTTGGTAGAATAACCCCATACAACTTGGGGAAGACAGCGTGTGTCTGTAGAAAATGGAGAAATAATGTTCGTAACCTTGTGTTTTGACGCAACACGTGCTTAAAAGCCTGGCAAGTATATTTGTTATTGATGATTTGATGTGAAATCCTACTTAACCAAAATTTTATTTGAATAATGCTCTGAAATATGTTTAATTAAATATTGAATTTTGTAACGATTTCTCCTATGGTGGAAAATTATAAGCCTATGCAAAGCAATTATGATTCCTCGTGGAGGAAGATGTGGCTATCGAGGCCAAGGGTTTGCAAGGATGGTAAGTTGCAAATGTTTGTTACTTGTTTATATGAGTTTTGTGTTTGTGAAATTAATTTATTGTCCTGCAGGTATCTGTGTTAGTAGGAACACTTATATAACTTGCAAGGTCAACCATTTGATTTTCTTTTGAATGTCAAAGTGTGTCTGTATTGGTGGCACCACACTACTCCAGTCTCTCATGGAGGAAGATGATTATATCGGTGTTAAGTAGCAGCCTAATTCTTGTCTAGCATTGTCAAATTGTGTAAGTTGTTTCATTTTGGATCTAACAAAATCATATGATTGTGTTGTTTTTCTTTTTTACATATTGTCTGTTTTTTTATGTGCTGATTTATTCACTAAATTCTGTGAACTACAAAGTGTTAGAAATTGATGACTTCATATGTGGCTAGGGGAACTTCATAAATAACCAAAATCAATTCAATAATTCAAGTTTGTCAGTAATGATCCATTTGAATGGGTCATCATGTGTTTTAGTTATGTGCTACTGTAGCTTTTTCTTTTATATATATTCATCTCATAATTTCTTAATTTATCAATGAATTTCATGTTAACTGTAGTTTTTTCATTCCCTATTGGCCTACTATTTATACCTTGCTAGTGGTTGTCTAGATTTCCATAAATCGAAAAAAAAAACAGTCTTCTTTTTTGTGCTTGAAGTTAATTTGTTTTGGAAGTTAAAGACCCACTAACGATGCAGTATCCCTAATTTACCATGGTAGGTAATGTATATGTCGAATTAGTGAGATAGAAGCCGTGAATGAAGTGAAGTGTTCAACTTTGAAATTGATTCTTTTAAACATCAAAGTGCTAAATTGCTATTGTGCTTATTTGCTATTGCTATTGTGCTAATACAGTACATTTTTATACAAATGAAAATAAGGTATTAAGCTTCCACTTTTGGATTTCTTATTTTATAAGTTGAATGGACCTATGAAATACTACGTAAAAATACAGCACATGTTAAAACACAAATAAAAACAAGGTCAATATAACACATAAAATACAGCACAATTAAAACAACACATAAATATTACTACAAATATACCACACATAAATTCAGCACATAAAATATAGCACTAAAAATACATCACAAAAAGTCAGTACTTAAAATATATGATAGAAAATCAGGAGTGAAAATAAAGCATTAAAAATACAACACTAAAAACCAGCACTGAAAATACAAGAAAGAAAATCAGCACTGATATTTCAGCATAAAAATTCAACACAGAAGATACATCACTGAAAATACAATACAAAAAGTCAGCACTGAAAATACAGGACAAAAAAACAGCACAGAAAATACAACATTGAAATTCAGCACAACAATATAATATAGAAAATACAGCACAAGTTTTTAAATTTTTTTAACTCGACACTTTTTATATAACATTATACTCAAATTAAAGAGAAAAAAATACTCGATTTTATGACGTAATTTTTTTAAAAATAATGTCGTATAAAAAAGTTATAAACGTTTAAAAATATGGGGGAACTTAAAAAAATTCAACAAAAGTGGTTCTTACAAAAATACCTTTCCACACTTTTTTCCCTCACTTGAATCTTATCCCTTGATTACAAAATTAGATGGCAAAGATTTCTTCTTAAACCACTTAGGCAAAAACCTCTTCTTAGGGGATCCTCCCTCATCAATTATTTATGCTAGTTAATAAATAAAAATCATAGGGCACACGTGACATAATTATAGAGCCCCCATTTATATTTTCTCGTCTAAACCATTTTAGCACATTATTTTAGGGAACTAAATTATTTCTTATAATTCAATATCATAATAATTTAAATATTCCATGATTATTTAATATCAACATGATAAAACAAAACATTTCTTGTAATTTTTTTAAATAAGTAATGAAAATAGTATTTAGATTGACATTTTATTTCACAAAATATAATAAAATTAAATTATCTGTTAACTGTGTTCCTCTAAAATCTAATAATAATTTATTAACATATAAGATATTTATTTATTGTATTATTTTCATGATTCAAGCAGTAGAATACACGAGAATCTAACCTAGTAACCTATAAACTTATAAATCTAATCAAATAAGTTTCAAGTAATCATCAAAAACTTAAGCAATAAAAAACGATTTTAAACCTAATCAAATAAGTTTCACAATTCACAACTAGACATCGAATGATTTTCGATTTTAAACCAAATCAGTACGATTATAACCAAAAATCAATTTAAACCTAGGAGTCGTTAGACATAAAAAAAATCAGATTGTCAAATGATAGAATCATAGAAAGTTAAAGAAATACAAATTAACCTAAACAAACAACGAAACAAATTAACGTAACGAAAGAAATTAAAAATACTTTCAATTATATTAAAAAAATTTTAACTTAAAGAGTTAAAAATTAAGAAACTTATATGACGGGAAATGATAAATATTCTAATAAATATGGTAAAGACTTTCAATTATATTAAAACAAATTAACCTAATGAAAGAACTTTAAAAGTATTTTCGATTATACTAACAATTTCAATCATTCCTTTTTCTTTACTTTCGTGTGCAACATGGTAAAGATTCTAAGAAATATGATATTTTCACATTAACAAAAATAAAATAATAAGAATATAACAGAAAGTTTAAGAATAGAATAGCATGCTTTAAGTTTAGATCTTGAAACAATTTCCTTTCTCATCATCCAGACATCCCACAGATCTACATCTACATTTGGGTTGTATAAGGGCCCCATTTGGACATGCCCCCTTGCCATTGCACACCCGCACCTCTTGTAGGCCGGCTCTGGATACTGCATATATGTAGTATGATGATATTGTATATATGCAGTATGATCATATTGCATATACTACATACAGTATAATCATACTGCATATATGTAGTATCATCATACTGCATATATGTAGTATCGAAAAAATCCGACACGTTAATTTTTTGTTTTTTTTATATAGCAATATTATACTCAAATTAAATATAAAAAATGCTTAATTTATTAGTGTATTTTTTAAAAAAATAACGGATGAAAAAGTTGTTAAGGTTTAAAATTTGAGAGGGGAAGAAAAAGTTTTCTAGTTTTCTCGTATACCTAACACCATATATATATATATATATATATATATATATATATAGAAGTGAGGATAGTGTGAATGAAATGATGAATTAGATTCCGACTCGTGAATCATGTTGGATCGTGACATATGGTAAAAAGCAAATCTAGGGTAATATCACATTGTACTCCTCCTACTCTAAATGGGTCACATTTTGCAAGGGTCCATACTAATAAAAACATGGGCCCAAAATCTAATCATGCACTTCCTTTTTCCTATTTTGGTTTTTAATCATATCATTATAAAATCATCACTTTGTTTTTGTAATAGCAGAAAAGATGCAACCATCAAAATCTATATCTATATCTATACTATTTAATAAATAAAGTTTTTCACGTCACGTGTCTCCTCAGTATTAATTCTCATCATTTTTTTCCCGCCCCTCTCTTTTATTAAATGCACCCCTATCTTTTAATAATAGGCAAATTGGTTTTTAATAATCCAAACTATGAATCATTGGCTGATAATAATCCAAACTAACAGTTTGGTTGGTGATAATCTCAACTTTCACTTTTGTTGTCAATGTAAATCCCAGTAGCATAATTATCATAGATTAACACTTATTTTCGCTTAAAATGGCGATTTCAAATGGAATTGAGAAACAAACGAAATTGAGTGGAAATCAAGTGTAAATCGAGTGTAAATATATGATGATTATGCTACTGATACTGCCATTGACAACAAAAGTTAAAGTTGAGATTATCACCAACCAACATGTTAGTTTGTATTGTTATCAGCCAATAAGTAATAGTTTTAATTATTAAAAACCAATTTACCTTAATAATAACATATTTTTAAAGAAAATATTTATTATAGTAATAAAACAAATTTATTTTAAATCATCCATTATTATAAGAAAACTTTGAAATCTAATTATGTAACTTTTATTTTCAATCAAATAGTAAATTAAATTAAATAGTAATTAACGTATTTTTGAAATCCAATTATATATTAATTTTTACATATTTTGAATTTTGTTTGTTATCCTTAATATATGTAATATATTTTTATATCTGTAAAAATATATAAATAAAGATTTAAAAATTTTATGTATTAAAATTTTTCATCTTATGTGTAGTACACGGGTTCTAATCTAGTATAAATATATATGAGGGTTCTTACGCAGAACTGTAAATAATGCGAGAGATAAGGATTGGGGCATAGTGGTAAGAGAAGAGTCCCACCACCATGTGGGTGTGGGTTCAAACTTTTCCCAAATAAAAAATAAAATAAATAAAAAAATTCACAATAAAAAAATAATAAATAATGTGAGACCACGCAGAACAAAATTAATCTTTCATTTTAAAATTTTTTAAAATAAAAAAATTATAGAAATGCAATTTTTACTCGTTTCCCATGAAATTAAATAAAAAACATGAATAGATTTCGTATATCAACATAACTTACATATGTGTAATTCATGTGTAGCTTATATTTTCAACACATAACCTACATATGTATAGGTAAACGTTTAAATATTAAAAAAATTCTATCCGTTTAAAGGTGTGACATCCGACATTTTCAGATTAACTTCGTTAACGCAAACATCGTTATATCAAACACTTATTTATATCAACTCAGTTATCTTAGTTAGTCATGCATACATTACGTTTAATTAGGGTTAATTAATTATGTCAGTTATTGCACAAACATTCACGTAACGGTAATTCAGAGAATTACCGAATCGCACGAGTCGATCCTCGAACGTTGGTGATAATTAAAAATAATATTTTGAACAATAAATAATTTATAATTGATATAAATTATGTGTTTTTACGTGTTATGTGATTTTATGCGTAAACTGTAGACTTTCGTGAAATCGCGTACGTTTACGCGGAACGTTGTGACTTTTATTGTTTTAGTAATTTTTATAAATAAGTTTTATAAAAATATTTATTAGAAACTATATTAATTAGTTATATTTAATTAAAATAGTTTTAAACTCATTTAATTAGTCAACGGGCCTCCTAGACATACATTTTTATCCATTTTTAGGCCCATGAAGTATGTATATAAGGATTTTATAAAAACCCTAACTCCCATTCTCCTAATTTTCAAAAATAATCAGCCCCCACACCCTCTTGAAATCGCAAATCTCTTCTCCATCATCAAACCATTCTTAGATCGATCTCCTTCTTGCAATCGTTGGTGTTCTTGAGCAATCCTAGCACTAATCTTCGTTTCTATCGGATCAAGTAAGATTTTCCAGGATTATTTATATATATATTTTCGAAATATGGTTATGTGAAACCATAGTTTTCATTCAAAAAAGAATCCATTCAATAAAGATGCAAACTTTGATAATTAATTGTGTATTATAATGATAGTTATTAGTTTTGTTGATTTGGTAAAACCCTAGATGTCTAGAACCGAGAGTTACTATATAAGGAAACTTTTTGTGTATTCTATCTTGCATGTTAGACATGATTAGGATGATGTGATGATATTTATACGTTACTTGATGCATGTTTAAGTGAACTGTGAAGTTAGATTTTGAATACCTAGCCCGGTTTTACAAACTTGCTAAATAAGGAAACTTTAATCGACTAAAGTAGTCATAACTTGCTAGTTAGATATGCATGTTAGTATATTATGATAGTTATATGTTAACAATGATGAAATAACGTGTTGTAACGTGTTAAATCTAAGAAAGCATGCATGATATCTTTAGCCGACTATAAAATGAAACCCTAAACTGAAATGTGATCAACATGTTAAAGATCAAGGTGTGTGTTACATGTTTAACCATCTAGGACGTATTAGATTCATATTATGAACATAATTAGTAACGATGGTTTCTAGAAAACATGAGTCTCGAACATAACTGCTATTTATGGAAACTTGCTAATTATGGAAATCTGCTACTTATGGAAACTTACTATTTATGGAAACTTGCTATTTATGGAAACTTGCTAATTATGGAAACCTACTAAATATGGAAAGCTGCTAAATATAGAAACTTACTATATGTGGTAACTGTGCTAGCATACTAAAACAATAAGGAATTGTTGCTAAGTGTTACCTGCATGATCTATGTGTGTAATATGGAAGTATTATATTAATTAAACACTATTTCATACATTGAGTCATCAACGGGTCGTCGGGTCAAATATGAGTCAAACTTATAAACTCTTTTCAAAGACATAAACAATGGGATTGTTTGGATGCAAGGGTCTTACGAACACACACTCATAAACTTATGAAAAATAGGTAGATGTTAGCGGGTCACCTGTCCTTCACTTGTCATGCTAGCACATACTATAAGGTGAGTTTCACGGCCCCTCTCTTACTTACTTTTCTTTTTGGGGGAGAAAGCATGCACACAAACATTTTAGATCTTGTATTACTGTATATCACTTGTGTACTATAGTGCAAACACACCATGGAAGTCCTTACATCTCAAACAGTTAGTATTGGAGCATAGCGAGATAATTTTGAGTAGTAGTACTGGGTTTGACAAACCCCACCCGCGTTAGTCACGCTAACTCGACAGGAGGTCGAACGGGTGTAATATTGACCTAGACATTTAGCCATTGTTTTGGTGGACATATCGGAAGGCAAACACAACAAACAAACCAAACAGTCAGCTTCGGTTGCGAAACACTATATAGTAGCATGAACATATACTAGCTATCTATTGATGTACTTTAGTTACACTATCTGGCAAACATTAAACATTTATTTACTTACAAACCTGTGAACTCACCAACCATTGTGTTGACACTTTAATCATGTCTTTCTCAGGTCGCTAAAGTACACATTCATGAATAAGATGTATCCGAGTTTGCATGACTTGCATTGAACATGTTTTCTTACATTAACTACTTTGGTTTTGGGCGCCTTGTTTTGCGCGTATGGTTGTTCTTACATTTTGTTTTACTTTACGCTTCCGCAATTGTTTACAAACTTAATGGTATTGTCTCGTGACTATGAGTAATACTGGTATTTTCAAACTCATATAGTGGTCGTTCAACATAACTAATGACAATGATCCTGGTTTGTCACGCGCCTCGCGGTATAACCCCTCGGGTGGATTTTGAGGGTGTGACAGATTGGTATCAGAGCCAATGGTTGTCGCAAACTAGGTTTGCATTAGTAGTAGACTTAGACTATAACCACACACATTGCATTAGTTACACAACACAGATACTCATACATGACACTTACACATTACATTACACGAAATGTCTACATCACCTGCATCCCTAGCTAGCCAGGAAAGTGTTGTTCCTACAGTACCATCACCCGAGGCAAAGAAGTGCCGACTTAACACCGTTGACAACACCATAGTTTATGGTGATCCTTTCACAATTCGTACCACAAATAGCACCCAAGACTGGCACTGGTACCCCGACATGATCAGGAGTTGGATCCATCAGGAGCAAGTCCCACCCCCACCTACTGCTGACACTACCTCTACCTCGCAGACTCTACCACCTTTGCAGTATCCCTTAGAGCAGGCTTTTGCTGCCTTCATGGCAAAGATGGACCGAGAGATCGGGAACAAGCGTGATGCAGCTGGAGAGATCACGGGATTTTTGCAGAAGGGGAATCAAGCTGATTGTAAGCTGAAGGAGCTGTCTGTAGGTTTAGGCGAGACGGATGTTGTGCACGATAATTTGGTCGTGGCATTCAAGGACTTGGAAGACCACATGCATGGTCTAGAGTTTGGTGTCGCAGCAGCTCAGACGAGGATTGAGGAGTTAGAGGCACAACTTGAGGTTGCCATTGCGACAGGTCTATCGATCTAACGAGTCAGCACTTATTCTAAACTCATTTTCGAATCTTGTATTCTTAAACAATATCTATGTTTTCAATCCAGGTCAACATGTTAACTCCTAGGCTTCCTCATTCAAGACCTTTATGGACTGTAAGCCACATACATTCAGTGGGGCTAAAGGAGCAGTTGGTTTGCTCTGTTATATGGACAAGGCTGAATCGGTTTTCGCAATGTGCAACTGTCCCCAGGTCAACCCAGTCAATTATGCATCTGGCACACTTGAGGGTCCGGCCCTTACTTGGTGGAACTCCCAAGTTCAGATGTTGGGTCTAGACATGTCAAATGCATTACCAAGGGAAGAGTTCAAAACGATGCTTAGAGAAGAGTACTGTCCCCATGACGAGGTACAGAAATTGGAGGGTGAATTCTGGAACCTAAAGATGGAGGGTTCAGAGATTGAGGCCTACACTACTCGTTCGCATGAGTTAGCAATTCTATGTCCTCAATTGGTGACACCAGCTTACAAGAGAATTGAGAAGTACATTGAGGGTCTAGTCCCTCAAATCCAGAGTATGGTGACCTCTTCAAAACCATATGTCACACCCCAACCGACGGCGGAAACGTCAGGGCGGGACATGTAGACTGTTCATGAGCACAAGGTTGACTAGATTTCAATATTTTAATCATCAAATTTAACTTCAAATAATTCAACACAACCAAATTCAAACAAGTACATAAAACGAAATACATAATAGTCTTTATTTAAGTTTAACTAAGTCCAAAGCCTATGTGTAGCATGCCTTCATCAAACTCACTCATTAGTACCTGAAACATGAATAAAATAAGGTCAACTAAAAAGTTGGTGAGCATACACAGGTTTGTACATAGATAGCGTATAGATTGTGAATAAACAAATCCTTACATAACATGATAAAATAAGGCATTTATGGAGAGTAGCCATTGTGTAACCAAAGTACAATCAAACCTTTGTAACTAGCATGCAAAACTGTGTTGTCGGTAACAATCACCCCAATTTGGGTGGGTTTGTCAGACTCAATAGATCTATCATTGTTTACCGTCAGCTTGAATAGTTAATGATTGCACATAAATTGCACACAAAAGTTATCACAACTAGCACTCAGGCATAAAGCTCAAATTGCACACATGAATGTAAAGAGGATTTGTATTTGTGTAGTTTGTGTAAATGTAAGCAATAGTTTGTATAGTGTTCATGTTCCACCCTAAAAAGTGTAAAAGTGTAAAAGAGTAAAAGGGGCTATGTAATACTCACATGATTCAAAAGGCGTAGCTAACACGAGAGACTAGCTAGTAACGAGATCCTTGTAATGCACAACGTTAACCTAGAGTGTAATATGTATTGAATTAATAGTGTGCACAATAGTTTATGTCTAAGTCTAGGGTTGAATTGGATGTGCGTTCAAGGAGTTGGAGTTGTAGGCGTTAAGTTTTGTTAAGCATAACCTAAATAAACAATCTTTGTTTAAATATAGATTAAATAAATAATTGATACTTTATTTATTTATTTATAAAAATATGTACTTAGTCATTTAGTGATAAAAATGTATCGAGCGTTTTATATTAAGCTTAAATTTAGTAAATAGCTTTTGTTAATCTATTTTTATAAATATGTGTAAATGGGTTGTATAAATAATATCTAGGAGTAGGGTTTAATAATAAGTATAAAATTAATTTTGTAGGTTTAAATAAATAACTTCTATTTATTTTAGAATATGAATTTGATCTTTTTAAATAAGGTTAATATAAATCTTTATAAAATCAATTATTTTTATTTGAAAATTCATTTGAAATGCTTATTGTTTTTAAAATATAAAATTTAGTATTCTGCCAAGATTTTCTCACGCACAAGACCATGCCTGGGACAAGGCACGATCGTGCTAGGACCACGGGCGCGACCGTGCTAGTCAGGGCATGACCGTGTTGATCAAACAGAAGACATAACTAAGCTGTTCATTAGGCACGACCGTGACTAGGGTTCTGAGGCACGACCAAGTCTAGCCAAGGGGCACGACCGGGTCTGAGTGCGTGAGGCACGACCGCGCTAGTATTGACACGACCGTGTCTCATGAAGCATGACCGCGCTAAATGGTTAGCGCGACCGTGTCTATTCCAAAACAGGAACGAATTGACTATTTCTTATGATAACAGTGTTAGAAATCATAGGGCTTTCATCCATTAGGTTATTACGAGTCTTTTTGTATAGATTAATTATATTTAAAATATGTCCAGAACCGGATTCGATTAAACCATTTTTGAACGAAACATAGATTCGGGTTCGTGTTAATTTCCATATTGTATGCCCAAATTAAGTTAGGGCTTTTGATCTATAGACTAAATCGATTGAGTATGAGATTTCAATTACCCGGAAGACAATGAATCGATAGCGTACGGTAGAAACGAGTTCCGGCGGCGACGGGTTTGGTTTCCAGCGTCTTCTGCTGCAATTCCGGCTGCTTTAATGTTTTTGGGAGTTTCAGAGGGGTTCGATGGAGTGTTTGCTTGGGAGGATTTCAATTCAGAATAGACGAATTGTGGTTCAAATGAAAGAATTTTGTTTTTTTTGAGACTAATTGAATTTCTTGGAGTTATTGGATGTAATTGTGGACATTATTCAATTAATTGTTTTCGTTACTGGTAATGATGTGTATATCGGTTACGAACTCAAACGATCCTGCGTTTAAAACTGTATTTACGTTTCAACTGACGCGAGGCGCGACCGTGCCAAGGCACCGAGCGCGACCGTTTCAAAGCAAGGCGCGCGACCATGCCAAAGCACTTGACGCGACCATGCCAGAATGAGGCGCGACCGTGCCTATTAGGGTTTCTGGTTATTTATAAAATCAGTCCTTGCAACTTCAGCTTTGACAGAATTAGCTTGGTTAGGATTTAGCAGAACACCTAATGGGATTACTAACTGAGTTAACTCTAGGAGGTGTTACCACGTGATTATGAGTTCTAAAACTTTGAATTAAAATATGTTCAACTAACAATTAATGAGGCATAGGTTTGAACAAGTATAGGATTTAATGTAGTGTTGTTATTTTATTAAGTAAAATAAATTAAAATACAAAAAATCAGAGATGTTACAGTCTCCCCATGTTAAGGGAATTTCCTCCCTAAATTTAACTAATGGGGCTATTAAATCAGGCAAGAGGTGAGAGCTTTGGATTCTCGGTGAGTTTTGACTGTTAGATCTTGGGAAGTGTAACCGTTGACATAGCTTAGGCCTGATACTCAAGGTCGGATATGAATGATGATAATGAATTTAGTTTTGAAATGAACTTAACGAGGAGATCATCAAATAATAATTTGGATTCTAAAGGTGGAATCCATTACTTGGAATGAATTTGATGGGTTCTTGATAATTAGGGTTTGTGATGTATTCTAATATACTTAAATTTGGCAGCGGGTAAAAGATTTCACAAACATTAGTCTGGGTCAAAACTTCACGTGACATGAGCAACGCTACTTCTGATAATATTATAGGACACTTATATATAGGAAGTACCATCGGCGTATCCACCATTCCCTTGTCATATCACATTAGTTTCGTTGTTACATATCATGATAAGTTTTAGTCACAACACACGACAAAATTTTACTATGCTTTCCATGCGCTGATTTTCATAATTCCGTGTGCACCTGTAATTACTCAAATCATGGCATGGTCCGTATAGATCTTTCCGTTGTGTGCGGGTCAAGGGGGCATAACTTTCACTCCGTTCAAGTCCATTGTTTTCACATAAAAGTCGCTAGCAAGTAACTATGTCCTTAATCAGGTTAGTTCGCAACTAAAGAGTAGTATAACTTAAAGTTTCTTAGTTTTCTCGTGTTTGAACAAGAATACGTCAAACCCCGAGTCGTTTCAATGTATTATGGTCTTCGACTTTGGTGAACAAAAGTGCATGACCATGTCTTGTATATAATGAAATCAATCAATTGCAATAATTGTAAGCAAATTTTGTTTCGTGTATAAAGTAAACACACAAGTCTCATGTATGATCTAGTGTCACGTAGCTCGTAATCAAATAGGTCTAATGTGTAGCGTGAACAATTTAGCGTCATATATTTTGTAAATCATTAAGCTCCCATGTGGAATGTAAACAACATAATGTCATGTGTATTGTAGAAAATGAAGTTCATGTATGGTGTCGACAACTTAGTGTCATGTATTTTGTAAATCAATAAGCTCTCATGTGAAATGTAAACAACATAGTATCATGTGTATTGTAGGAAATAAAGTTCATGTATGGTGTCGACAACTTAGTGTCATGTATTTTGCAAATCAATAAGCTCTCATGTGAAATGTAAGCAACATAGTATCATGTGTATTGTAGGAAATGAAGTTCATGTATGGTGTCGACAACTTAGTGTCATGTATTTTGTAAATCAATAAGCTCTCATGTGAAATATAAGCAACATAGTATCATGTGTATTGTAGGAAATGAAGTTCATGTATGGTGTTGGAAACTTAGCATCATGTATTTTGTAAATGAATATCTTTCATGTGTAATATAAACAATTTAGTATCATGTATATTGCATAATGTGCATAATTTAGTATAATGTACCTTGTAACTAAATGGGTTTCATGTTTAATGTGGTCAATCTAGAATTATCTACCAATCAAACAATTGTTATGCATCATGTATATTGCAAACAACTAAGTTTCGTGTATTATGTGCTCAATCCAGTAGCATGTGTATTGCAAATAAACATGTTTCGTGTGTTATGTGATCAATCCAGTAAATTGTGATTTGTATACAAACTAGTTTCATGTATTATGAAATTTATGTAGCATTTGATATATTGAGAATAATTTAGTTTCATGTACCATGTGGTTGCGTTGGGTTTATTGTGAACGTGCATACGTAAGTTATTGAACTTCGTGTGTGATATATACTAACTGGTTTTGTATGTGATCGAGTGTTGCGGACAAGCGTGTTTTTTGGCGTTCCCGTATAATGTGGTAGTTAGGTTCTAGCTCTTAAATCTCATTGAGGTTGATGGGGAGGGTTAACGTCTACGCGGTATGGATCGTCTCTTGAAGCGACAAGCGAAAGGTAGCGAGAAGGTTCTGAAAAACATTTGGGGAAATGTGTTTACAAATACTGATCTTTGTTTGAAAATAGAAAGTGGTAAATTGTTCTTGGTTGTAGATATATAAAGTAGTGAAACCATTGAGTCACATAATTTAAATAAATAGACAATTTATGGGAAAAATCTTTTAATTTAAATTTTCAGCTATTAATAAGAGAATATTTTTAAGCGGAATTATTGGCTAAACAAGTAGTCGTATACTAATTTAGCCAGGGTTTATAAATATTTACTTTAATGAGGAAAATCATAATTATTTATCAATTCGAAATAATATTTTTATAAAATAGATTGTATTAAGTTTCCTTATCAGGTGAAAAGTTTTATGGAAAATTTATGTTTTTGATACTATCTAAAAGTTTGATAAACATTTTGTTCGAACAAGATAACGAGGTTTGTTCAAATCTAATAGGATGGGTTGTTTACGAAGGAGATTGTTGGTAGTGTACTAAATCGTATTGAATGAAGAAGGTGATACTTGGAAATTTTAATGAAAATATGTTGGGTGTGATTTATACTTAACGGGTCAAATCAATGAATAATAACTTTAGAGTTGAAATATATAAAATTGACTAAATGCTAAAATGTTAAACATTACTCAAAACATAAGGAAATGGTTCTCAAATCAAAAATTTAAAGACAATAATTAGAAATTTCTCCTAACGTCTCTGGTAGCTTTCCACTAGGACGAAGATAATCACCAAGATGAGCACCGCTATGGTCACTCGGGTAGCCGTCCTGGCTTCAGCTCTAGCTGTCTCCGTGTGATGCTCTAGTATTTCTTTTTCGAGGATGGAGATTAACTCCTTTTGGTACCCTAATTGGTTTGCTAGGCTATCCATTCTTTGTCCTTGTAAGTCGTACATTACCCCCTACTCTATCCTTTGCCTCTCAAATTATGAGGTTCTTACATATTGGTGAAAGTCATTGGTTGGAATTCCCATAACACCAGTGGGTGCCATGATATGCCTTACCCAAGGGTTGGGAAGGTACGGGTCGGGCATTAGATATGGGTCTCTTAGTGGGGGTGGTAACGGATTGTGGAGATGGGGTGTCTGATACGGGTTCCTGGGTGTGGGTGATCCAGATGTAACATTTCTGATTTCCAACCTGTTTGAAATTCAATGTAACTCTTTTAAATTCCAAATTCTAGTGCACTGGTTTAAACTGTTCGTACCAAATATGAAACCTCAAAACAAATCCGCAAACTCGTTTACGGGTATACATTTATATAAAATTTCAATCAAATACATACACACATAGATGCATTTATACCATTAACAAGAAATTTCACGGCTGATCGAACCCCAAAACAATTAAACCCTAAATTGGAACCCCACACTCCAATTTTGACCTTCCTTGACTTGTTTGGCTTTCAAAAGTCAAAGGGGCCAAAACCGTGACAATTCAAGTCGGCCATCGACGGATTTCTTTTGAATTGGACTCCTCATGATTTCCCCAACAAGAATCGATCCAATCTCGGCCCAAACAACAACCCAATTTGATCGATTTAGCGGTCAAGGTTCAAATTCAAACGAATTTGACTCTTGAAAGTCAAACCGTATCATTTTAGGTTTAATTCGTGTAAATAACGCGTATTCAATCACTGAAATCATGCCCAGTCGACCTCGAGTGAACCTGGACTGCTTTCAGACTCAATTCGTTCCCAATTCAATGGAATAACGCGAAATCAGCCCCGCAAAAACGTTTCGGTCAAATCGAAATCGAATTGGTTAATTCGAATAAAATTGAACGAATTAAACAACTCACCCTCACGCTTATACCACCTCACAAACTCCCCCAACCTCTGGCGAATATGCATTTCATCTCTGGAATCCTCTCGATCACGAAGAACAGTCAGAACCAACCTCGTAGCCGTCAACACTTGTTGCCCAATCTCAACGTGTAAGTTTTACATCATTAGAATCGTAATCGAACCCTGATCAATAGCCCCATATCAATTTATACTATCAATACAGAATCGAACCAATTTAAATTCTAGGGTTCTTGGCGCTCATACGGATTTGGGTTTCGATCCGAAGTTGTGTTTTTAAATTTTTGGTATTCATATAATCCAGCGAAACCACCTGGTCCGGCCGACAAGTCACTGCGCCGCCGAACCAGGTGGCGTGGGTTCGAAACCCACCAAACCAGCCTTTTTGCGCGAAGCTTGAACATCAGACCCGGATACCTTTTCGTTACGGATTATCAGATACCCGAACGGGTCTTATACGCGAATAGCTCCCCTGGTACAGCGGTATACACGCAACACTCACACAGGATCCACCCGGGTTCGAACCGGGTGGCCTGTTTATATTTTTAAATACCATTTTTAAAACTCAAAATAAATATAAGTCATTTATTATAACATACAAAGGTAAATATATTTACTTTTTACACACCTATATAAATAAATATTATTTTTTTATATATCTTTATAAATAAATAAATAAATTATTTATTTAAATAAGATAAATCACACGACTAATTTTATAACTACATTATTAAATAATAGTTATTTAATTTATTTAGTTATTCGAACTCAAAACTTAGTTTAATTATTTTAAAACTATTTATTTAAATTCCTTATTTTATGAAACATTTCATTCAAATATGAAACACTAATACTGGGTGCGGTTGTATTCGCATTGAAGATTTGGAGACATTACCTCTACGGCACTAAATGTGTGGTGTTCACAGACCACAAAAGTCTCCAACACATCTTCAACCAAAAAGAACTCAATATGTGAGGCAACAACGTTGGGTTGAACTCCTTAACGATTATGACTGCGAGATTCGTTACCATCCCGGTAAGGCGAACGTTGTAGCCAACGCCTTAAGTCGAAAGGACCATGTCATGCTTCAATGTGTCCAAATTCGAACAAACATTCAAAATCGTATCTTAGAAGCTCAACACGTCTCAGTCACCGAGGGAAACATGTACGAGGAGAAGTCGTGTGGTGTTGAACTTCTGCTCGAATCAAGACCCAATGGCTTACTGTATTACTTGAACCGTATTTGGGTTCTCGATCGCGATGATCTCAGTATATTTCTCATGAATGAGGCCCACAAGACTCGTTATTCTATCCATCCTGGTGCAGATAAAATGTACCAAGACCTTCGCCAACAATATTGGTGGCCCGGTATGAAGAAAGACATTGCTCTCTATGTAGCCAAATGTCTAACTTGCTCCAAAGTCAAAGCCGAACATCAACGTCCTTCCGGGTTACTTGAACAGCCGGAAATTCCCGTGTGGAAATGGGAGAACTTAGCTATGGATTTCATTACCAAACTCCCTCGCACCTCAAGTGGTTATGATAGCATCTGGGTGATCATTGACCGTCTCACCAAATCTGCTCATTTCTTACCCATTCGTGAAGACTATCGTGTTAGGAAATTGGTTAGAGCTTGTGTAATTGATTTTGGTGGCAATTGGGATTCCCATTTATCCCTAATCGAGTTCTTTTACAACAATAGCTACCACACACGTATCAACATGGCTCCATTTGAAGCTATTTATGGTCGCAAGTGTTGTTCTCCTATCTGTTGGAATGAGATTGGTGAAGCACAAATCACCGGACCCGAGCTAATTCAAGAAACATCCGAAAAAATTATTTAAATCCGTGATAACATTCGAGTAGCGAGGAGCGGCAAAAGGGTTATGCCGACAAACGACGAAAACCCTTGGAATTTCAAGTCGGTGACTTGTTCTGCTAAAGGTGTCTTCGTGGAAGGGTGTGATCCGTTTTGGAAAGAAAGGCAAGTTAGCACCTCGCTATGTTGGTCCATTCAAAATCCTTGAAAGGATTAGGAAAGTGGCTCACAAACTCGAGTTACCTCCATCTCTTGACAATGTGCATCCTACATTTCATGTGTCTAATCTAAAGAAATGTCTTGCTGATGAGAACCTCCTTATACCTCTTGACGATGTGCACATTGACGAAATGATGCACTTCGTTGAGAGACCAGTAGAAATCATGGATCGTGAGATCAAGCAGCTAATGCGAAGCCGTATTCCTATTGTCAAAGTTCGTTGGGAATCAAGACGTGGTCCTGAGTTTACTTGGGAACGTGAGGACCAAATGAAGCTCAAGTACCCTCACCTCTTTGTTGATTCTGTAGTCCCAACTAGCTAAATTTCGGGACGAAATTCCCTCAACATGGGGATACTGTAACATTTCTGATTTCCAACCTGTTTCAAATTCAATGTAACTCGTTTAAATTCCAAATTCTAGTGCACTGGTTTTAAACTGTTCGTACCAAATATTAAACCTCAAAACAAATCCGCAAACTCGTTTACGAGTATACATTTATATAAAATTTAAATCAAATACATACACACATAGATACATTTATACCATTAACAAGAAATTTCACGGCTGATCGAACCCCGAAACAAATAAACCCTAAATTGGAACCCCATACTCCAATTTTGACCTTCCTTGACTTGTTTGACTTTCAAAACTGAAAGGGGCCAAAACCGTGACAATTCAAGTCGGCCATCGACGGATTTATTTTGAATTGGACTCCTCATGATTTCCCAGACAAGAATCGATCCAATCTCGGCCCAAATAACAACCCAATTTGATCGATTTAGCGGTCAAGGTTCAAATTCAAACGAATTTGACTCCTGAAAATCAAACCGTTTCATTTTATGTTTAATTCGTGTAAATAACACGTATTCAATCCCTGAACTCATGCCCCAGTCGACCTCGAGTGAACCTGGACTGCTATCAGACTCAATTCGTTCCCAATTCAATGGAATAACGCGAAATCAGCCCCGCAAAAACGTTTCGGTCAAATCGAAATCGAATTGGTTAATTCGAATAAAATTGAACGAATTAAACCACTCACCTTCACGCGTATACCTCCTCACAAACTCCCCCAACCTCTGGCGAATCTGCATTTCATCTCTGGAATCCTCTCGATCACGAAGAACAGTCGGAACCAACCTCGTAGCCGTCAGCACTAGTTGCCCAATCTCAACGTGTAAGTTTTACATCATTAGAATTGTAATCGAACCCTGATCAATAGCCCTATATCAATTTATACTAACAATACAGAATCGAACCAATTTAAATTCTAGGGTTCTTGGCGCTCATACGGATTTGGGTTTCGATCCGAAGTTGTGTTTTTAAATTTTTGGTATTCATATAATTCAGCGAAACCACCTGGTCCGGCCGGCAAGTCACTGCGCCGCTGAACCAGGTGGCGTGGGTTCGAAACCCACCAAACCAGCCTTTTTGCGCGAAGCTTGAACATCAGACCCGGATACCTTTTCGTTACGGATTATCAGATACCCGAACTGGTCTTATACGCGAATAGCTCCCCTGGTCCAACGGTATACACGCAACACTCACACAGGATCCACCCGGTTCGAACCGGGTGGCCTGTTTATATTTTTAAATACCATTTTTAAAACTCAAAAAATGTTATAAAAAATATTTTTATAAACCTTGAAACATTTATAACAGAATAAAAGCAGAATCATTAAATTTCAATATAAATTCCGATTTAATCTGAATTAAAGTGTTAAATCGCATATTAAACTTTTAAATCAAAACTTTAAACATTTAAATTAATTTCTAAATAAAAACAATTAATTTTATAAAAGTTATAAAAGATTAATTTTATTTAAAACAATCAAAATGCTTATTTTCCAAAGGATGAATAAATAAATATAAGTCATTTATTATAACATATAAAGGTAAATATATTTTACTTTTTACACACCTATATAAATAAATATTATTATTTTACATATCTTTATAGATAAATAAAAAAATTATTTATTTAAATAAGATAAATCACACGACTAATTTTATAACTAAATTATTAAATAATAATTATTTAATTTATTTAGTTATTCGAACTCAAAACCTAGTTTAATTATTTTAAAACTATTTATTTAAATTCCTCATTTTATGAAACATTTCATTCAAATACGAACCACTAATACTTGCCACTCCAACACTTGTTACACACAACCGATTCAATCCTAGACTTAGACATAGACTATTGTACTCTCTAATAATTCAAATATACATTATACATTAGGTTAACGTGGTGAGTTGCAAGGATCAAATTACAATCTAGTCTCCCGTGTTTAGCTACACCTTGAACCATGTGAGTATTTCATAGCCCCTTTTACTCTTTTACACTTTTGGGGTGAAACATGAACTATATACAAATTACTATTTACATTTACACAAACAACACAAATACAAATCCTATTTACATTCATGTGCGCAATTTGAGCTTTATGCCTGAGTGCTAGGTGTGCTAACTTTTGTGAACAACTTATGTGCAATCATTAACTATTCAAGCCGACGGTTTTCAATGATAGATCTATTGAGTCTGACAAACCCACCCAGGTAGGGTGATTGATACCGACAACACAATTTTGCATGCTAGTTACAAAGGTTTGATTGTACTTGGTTACACAATAGCTGCTCTCCATAAATGCCTTATTTATCATGTTATGTAGGGATTTGTTTTACAAACTATATGCTATCTATATACAAACCTGTGTTATACTCACCAACTTTTTAGTTGACTTTATTTTATTCATGTTTCAGGTACTAATGTGTGAGTTTGATCAAGATGTGCTTCACATAGCTTGGACTTAGTAAATATAAATAAGGAACTTATGTATTTCAATTATGTTGCTTTCTTAGATTTGTTTTGTCATGAATGTTGCAATGAAGTTTGATAATTAATATATTTCAATTTAGTCAACCTTGTGCTTATGAACAGTCAACATGTCCCGCCCCGATGAATCCGCCATCGGTCGGGGTGTGACACCGGATGTTCGAAGTCTTGGGCCGATGTTCCTAATCCAATCTGCCCTTACATCGAACCTTGGTCTAGTAGTTGGGGGTGTTGGTGAGCGATGCACATGTGTCCCGATGTCTTCTTCCTAATCAGACTCTTCTCCGGGACGGTATACCGGGGCGGAAGGAGAGTAGGAGTCCATGTCTAGTAGGAAACAATGAAAAGATTGTAAGTGATAATAAAATATTAAGTGTTAAATATAGGAGTTCTCATAGGTTTAGAGTTTACCTAGTCATAACATCGAGCCTTCATTATAGTATTTTAGAAATACAATTGACCTATAAACAATGCATCCCTGAGGAGGATTCCCAGGAAAGAGGGGTGGGTCACTAGGACAAACTTAAGTACCCTATCTTTCCTTAGCCAGAATCCCTCATGGGCGTACACACTCTTCCAGCCATCGTGTATTAATAACACTATTGTTGGGCTCATGGTCATGATGAGAATTGTTGTGGACTGGGCTTTGAGGCCTGAAAGTGAGGCTTATATGTTGTAGTAGGCTTCTTCTTCATGGAGGGTAAGTGGGCTTCTAGTTTATTATTAATGGGCTTTAGGCCTAATAGTTTAGATTTAGATCACAAGAGGTGGTGACATTATATGTGTGAGTTTAAGGGTGCATGAAAAACTAAGTGTGTATAAGTGTGTGTGGAAACTTAGGATAGCACTTTAATAAATCAAATAGGTAGCAATGAATAGGAGACACAAGTTGGCAGGTAATGTGACACATAGACTATTATGTATTGTATCATATGATATAATTATATAGTATAACATGTAAAAATATTCACATATGAAATAATCATGTAGCATGTAGTAGCATGGCATAGTATGGGTGTCTTAAGGTTATAGTCTAGGTCAAGAGTGTCTGATACCAATCTGTCACACCCCAACCGACGGCGGAAACGTCGGGGCGGGACATATAGACTGTTCATGAGCACAAGGTTGACTAGATTTCAATATTTTAATCATCAAATTTAACTTCAAATAATTCAACACAACCAAATTCAAACAAGTACATAAAACGAAATACATAATAGTCTTTATTTAAATTTAACTAAGTCCAAAGCCTATGTGTAGCATGCCTTGATCAAACTTACTCATTAGCACCTGAAACATGAATAAAATAAGGTCAACTAAAAAGTTGGTGAGCATACACAGGTTTGTACATAGATAGCGTATAGATTGTGAATAAACAAATCCTTACATAACATGATAAAATAAGGCATTTATGGAGAGTAGCGATTGTGTAACCAAAGTACAATCAAACCTTTGTAACTAGCATGCAAAATTATGTTGTCGGTAACAATCACCCCAATCTGGGTGGGTTTGTCAGACTCAATAGATCTATCATTGTTTACCGTCGGATTGAATAGTTAATGATTGCACATAAATTGCACACAAAAGTTATCACAACTAGCACTCAGGCATAAAGCTCAAATTGCACACATGAATGTAAAGAGGATTTGTATTTGTGTAGTTTGTGTAAATGTAAGCAATAGTTTGTATAGTGTTCATGTACCAGCCCAAAAAGTGTAAAAGAGTAAAAGAGTAAAAGGGGCTATGTAATACTCACATGATTCAAAAGGCGTAGCTAACACGAGAGACTAGATAGTAACGAGATCCTTGTAATGCACAACGTTAACCTAGAGTGTAATATGTATTGAATTAATAGTGTGCACAATAGTCTATGTCTAAGTCTAGGGTTGAATTGGATGTGTGTTCAAGGAGTTGGAGTTGTAGGCGTTAAGTTTTGTTAAGCATAACCTAAATAAACAATCTTTGTTTAAATATAGATTAAATAAATAATTGATACTTTATTTATTTATTTATTTATAAAAATATGTACTTAGTCATTTATTGATAAAAATGTATCGAGAGTTTTATATTAACTATAAATTTAGTAAATAGCTTTTGTTAATCTATTTTTAAAATTATGTGTAAATGAGTTGTATAAATAATATCTAGGTGTAGGGTTTAATAATAAGTATAAATTTAATTTTGTAGGTTTAAATAAATAACTTCTATTTATTTTAGAATAGAAATTTGATCTTTTTAAATAAGGTTAATATAAATCTTTATAAAATCAATTATTTTTATTTGAAAATTCATTTGAAATGCTTATTGTTTTTAAAATATAAAATTTAGTATTCTGCCAAGATTTTCTTACGCACACGACCGTGCCTGGGACAAGGCACGATCGTGCTAGGACCACGGGCGCGACCGTGCTAGTCAGGGCACGACCGTGTTGATCAAACAGAAGACATAACTAAGCTGTTCACTAGGCACGACCGTGTCTGGGCCAGGCACGACCGTGTCTAGGGTTCTGAAGCACGACCAAGTCTAGCCAAGGGGCACGACTGGGTCTGAGTGCGTGAGGCACGGTTGCGCTGGTATTGACACGACCGTGTCTCATGAAGCACGAACGCGCTAAATGGTTAGCGCGACCGTGTCTGTTCCAAAACAGGAACGAATTGACTATTTCTTATGATAACTGTGTTAGAAATCATAGGGCTTTCATCCATTAGGTTATTACGAGTCTTTTTGTATAGATTAATTGTATTTAAAATATGTCAAGAACCGGATTCGATTAAACCATTTTTGAACGAAACATAGATTCGGGTTCGTGTTAATTTCCATATTGTATGCCCAAATTAAGTTGGGGATTTTGATCTATAGACTAAATCGATTGAGTATGAGATTTCAATTACCCGAAAGATGATGAATCGATAGCGTACGGTAGAAACGAGTTCCGGCGGCGACGGGTTTGGTTTCCGGCTGCTTTTGCTGCAATTCTGGCTGCTTCAATGTTTTCGGGAGTTTCAGAGTGGTTCGATGGAGTGTTTGCTTGGGGGGATTTCAATTCAGAATAGACGAATTGTGGTTCAAATGAAAGAATTTTGGATTTTTTGAGACTAATTGAATTTCTTGGAGTTATTGGATGTAATTTTGGACATTATTCGATTAATTGTTTTCGTTACTGGTAATGATGTGTATATCAGTTACGAACTTAAACGATCCTGCGTTTAAAACTGTATTTACGTTTCAACTGACGCGAGGCGTGACCATGCCTATAAAAGGCGCGACCGTGCCAAGGCACTGGGCGCGACCGTTCCAAAGCAAGGCGCGCGACCGTGCCAAAGCACTTAACGCGACCGTGCCAGAATGAGGCGCGACCGTGCCTATTAGGGTTTCTGGTTATTTATAAAATCAGTCCTTGCAACTTCAGCTTTGACAGAATTAGCTTGGTTAGGATTTAACAGAACACCTAACGGGATTACTAACTGAGTTAACTCTAGGAGGTGTTACCACGTGATTATGAGTTCTAAAACTTTGAATTAAAATACATTCATCTAACAATTAATGAGGCATAGGTTTGAACAAGTATATGATTTAATGTAGTGTTGTTATTTTATTAAGTAAAATAAATTAAAATAGGGTCGAAAAATCAGAGATGTTACAGTCTCCCCAGCTAACAATTTTATCAATGCTGGAAAGTTCCCAAAGTGCAACAAGTGTGGTTTTCACCATACAGGGCCATGTGATAAGTACCGCTGCCAGCGGTGTGGTAAAACGGGCCATGCGGCCAAGGACTGCACAGTTGAGCTTCAAGCGAAACAGAAACCAACTGGTGAAGCACCTAAAGGTTGCTTTGAGTGCGACAAGGAAAGGCATTTCAAGAGAAACTGTCCTCAACCGCAAAAGAATGGTAATGGAAATGGCAACGGTAACAACAACCAGGGAAACAATGACAATAATAATGAAAATGGTGTGAAGGGTCGAGCCTTCGTGATTGGTTTAGGGGAGGCAACGAATGATCACAATGTGGTTACCGGTATGTTTCCTCTAAACGATTGTTTTGCTTCTGTTCTTTTCGATACCGGTGCGGATAGGAGCTTTATATCTCAAAGCTTTAGTAAACAGTTAGAAACAACCCCAACCATATTAGAACCCAAGTACACCATAGTGAGAGCGGATGTTAAGATAATGGAAGCAACTCACATCCTCAAGGGATGTAAGCTAGGACTGTCTGGTCGTAAACTTGATATCGATCTCATGCAAGTTACACTTAGCAGTTTTGACATTCTTGTCGGTATGGATTGGTTATCCAAAAACCAAGCCGAAATCATCCGCCGTGATAAAATTGTTTGTATTCCCCTCTCTAGAGGAGAAATCCTATCTGTTCAAGGCGAGAAGAGTGGTGCAGTCATAGGCATCATATCCTTCATGAAAGCGCAGAAGTGTTTGCATAAAGGTCATACAGCTATTCTAGCCCTTGTCACCGAGAAACCTTCCAAAGAGAAGAAGATTGATGACATATCTATCGTTCATGACTTTCCAGAAGTATTCTCTAAAGACTCGCCAGGTCTTCCACCTCACCGTCAGGTCGAATTTCAGGTTGATTTAACACACGGAGAAGCGCCTATTGCGCGAGCACCGTACAGACTTGCACCGAATGAGTTACAAGAGTTATCCACACAACTGCAAGAGTTGTTGGGTAAGGTTTTTATCCAACCTAGCTCATCGCCATGGGGAGCCCCAGTCCTATTCACCAAGAAGAAAGACGGGACATTCCGTATGTGTGTCGATTACTGTGAGCTGAACAAAGTAACTTTCAAGAATTGTTATCTACTTCCCCGTATTGATGATCTGTTCGATCAACTTCAAGGGTTGAGCTTCTATTCGAAAATCGATCTAAGATCCAGTTATCATAAGCTGAGAGTTCGAGAGGAGGACATCTCTAAAACTGCATTCAGAACCCGGTACAGCCATTACGAGTTTTTGGTCATGCCATTCAGATTAACCAACACACCCACAGTATTCATGGACCTCATGAACCGAGTGTGTAAACCTTACCTCGATTAGTTCGTCATCGTTTTCATTGATGACATTCTCATATATTCCAAGAGTAAGGAAAAATATGAGGAGCATCTGCATTTAATTCTTGAACTACTGAAGCAAGAGCAGTTATATGCCAAATTTTCCAAATGCAATTTTTGGATTCGCGAAGTTCAATTCTTAGGACATGTAAGGAATACATGTCGATCCAGCTAAAGTAGAAGCCATCAAGATTTTGGCAGCACCAATGACTCCGACAGAGGTGCGCCAATTTCTAGGATTGGCTGGCTACTACCGTCGATTTATTGAAGGATTTTCTAAGATTGCTCAACCTCTCACCGCCCTAACCCAAAAAGATAAACCCTATAACCGGAGTGAAACCCAGGAATTGTCATTTCAACTGCTGAAACAGAAACTCTGTAGTGCACCCATCCTATCTTCGCTAGAAGGAACGTATGACTTTGTAGTGTATTGCGATGCCTCCATCCAAGGTCTCAGTTGTGTGTTAATGCAACGCGAGAAGGTTATCGCATATGCTTCCCGGCAATTGAAAATTCAAGAGAAGAACTACACGACTCACGACTTGGAGTTGGGAACCGTGGTGTTTGCACTGAAAATCTGGAGACATTACTTGTACGGTACCAAGTGCACCATTTACACTGATTACAAGAGTCTCCAGCACATCTTCCAACAGAAAGAGTTGAACATGCGATAGCGTCGCAGGATTGAACTTTTAAATGATTATGATTGTGCCATCAAGTATCATCTGGGAAAAGCTAACGTGGTAGCTGATGCCCTAAGCCAAAAAGAAACCAAACCAAGACGAGTTCGAGCACTACAACTTCCTATTCACACCGGATTACCCGAACAAATCCGTAATGCTCAACTCGAAGCTCTGAAAGAAGAGAACCTACCATTAGAGTCCACGCGTGGCATGGAGAAACAACTTGAGGTTAAATCATATGGTATTCGCTACTTCGCAGAGTGAATATGGATTCCAGTGTATGGAAACCTGAGAGAACTTGTTATGGATGAAGCTTATAAATCCCGATACTCTATTCATCCTGGATCTAACAAGTTGTATCACGTTATAAATGTGTTGTATTAGTGGCCGAACATGAAAGCCGATATAGCCACCTATGTGAGCACGTGTCTGACTTGTTCAAAGGTCAAGATGGAGTACCAAAAGTCATTCGGATTGCTCCAACAACTGGAAATCCCGATGTAGAAATGGGAGCATATTTCCATGGATTTTATCACCAAATTACCTCAAACCCCTACTAGATGTGACATAATCTGGGTGATAGTGGATCGCCTAACCAAATCCGCTCATTTCCTTGGAATCAAAGAGACTGAAAAAAATGGAAAAGCTAACTCGTATTTATCTGAAAGAAGTAGTCTCTCTGCATGGAGTGCCAATCTCTATCATTTCTGATCGAGACGCTCGTTTCACCTCAAACTTCTGGCAATCGTTACAAAGATCTCTAGGCACGTGCCTGGATATGATCACAACGTACCATCCTTAAACAAATTTCCAGAGTGAGCGTACCATTCAAACCCTAGAAGACATGTTACGGGCTTGTGTGATTGATTTCAATAACAGTTGGGAAACTCATCTGCCTTTAGTAGAGTTCTCCTACAGTAACAACTATCATACTAGCATCAAAGCGGCACCGTTCGAGGCATTGTACGGAAGAAAATGTCGTTCACCAATTTGTTGGGCTGAAGTTGGAGATAGCCAATGTCACACCCCAAATTCCACTAACGGAGTTTTACCGTTTGGAAGGTGACACACCAGGATCTCAGTCATTAGTTACATCAAACGACACTATATGGGACTTGAAATGTCATAACATAAGAGTTCAGAGTTAATGCGTAAGCGTTTAAACAAAATAGATACTGCGCAAAACAATTACGCTCAAGTTAATTTAATAAAAACAAGTGAATTGTCTCAAATGTTTTCATATGAATGAAATGACAGTAGAACTCCATGCATGCCCTAGATGTGCAACTTGTGCCTTAGCGACCTGAGAAACATGTAAGAAAAAGTGTCAACACGAGGTTGGTGAGTTCACAGGTTTCAAGTTTATAATAAGAGAGTGTTTGCCAGATTATGTACATTCAATATGCATATCTATAGGTAGCTAGCCTATGTTCATGTCTTACTAAAGCGCTCGCAACCGAAGCTGACTGTTTGTTTATTGCCTCCTGCCAGGTCTATCAACTCTGGCAAATGTGAGTAGGCTAACATTACACCCGTTCGACCTCCAATCGAGTTAGCGCGACTAACGCGGGTGGGGCTTGTCAAACCCAGTAGTACTACTAAATATTACCTCGCTAAGATCCATATTAATGGTTCGATGTATGATGAGGACTTTCTGTGATAGTATGTCACGCTTAGCCTCAACAGTAATAACATATGAATTACAATAATCTAAAATAGTTGTGTCATGTTTTTCTCCCCCAATGGGAAAAACATGTAACATAATGTTTGTCTGCGTACCTGTTTCTCCCCCACGGGAAAAACAAGTAAAAGTATGATAGTTGGTGTTCATGTTTGTTTCTCCTCAACAGGAAAACAAGTAAAATATGTTTGTGTGTAAGCATGTTTCTCCCCCAATAATAAAACAAGTAAAAAGGGGCCGTGAAACTCACTTGCGTTGCGTAGTAGGTAGTATCACACAAGTATGAGATTTAGAACCTCAAGGGTTAGCCTGCAACGGCTTACGTATGCCCTATAATTATACACATAACAATTAGGGATACAATAGGATTTGTGACGACGACACGGAAGATTGAACGTCCTAAAACGCTGTAATGATCAAGGAGTAGACGAACGTGTCCACCAGAATACGGATTTCTAAATTAAATAATTAGGATGGATACGATTCGCATCGAATGACTCCATTTACAAGTAAATATATATATAATAAATATATTCAAGTGTTTTCGCCATTAAATAATGGTATAGAAAAATAATATTATATTATTCTGAAACTCGTAAAGTTGATACGATAATCCTTTATGTGGTAAAAATAATAATATATTATTTTTATTTGAGAATATATTTATGGGTAAATAATATAGATATTTATATTATTTATAACTTTGAAGCGTTTACAAAAATGTTTATAACATGGAGGGAATAACATATAAAGTATATTATTTTTAATTGATGTTACGGAATGAAAATAATATAAATATATTATTCTATGAATTTTAATAATAAATAAGGGTTGCAAAACCAAACCCGCCCCTACGAGTGGTTTCTGGGTTAAAACACATTTATATATTAATATAATAAGATAGTGATGGGTTTTATATTTAAAATTATTGTTTAACAAATAAATATACAAAAACAGGGGTGAGGAGACTCGAACCCGGGTCTCCTCCCCATCAACACACTGCTTTAACCAACTCGGCTTGCTAGGGAATCGCACAAGAATCCAGATTCGAATTGTTTTAACACTGACGGTCCCTGTGATCTTCCCCTTTCACGCGAGCCGTACCAAACCAGTCCAGATTCCATCGAATTCAACTATGATTGATTACAAACGATTAGGGGTTTTGACAAGCAAGAGTTTTCGAATCTAAGGGTTCGTTTAATTGCAAAAACATCGCGTTTTGGATAGTTTAATTATGCGTTTAAGCACCGAAAACCCTAGTTTAATCTTGAAATCAAATTGATTGAATCATATAAGATTATGGTTCCAGACCATAGGGCTTTTGAAAAGTGAAGGATTGCGATTCTAGCCATACAAGTTAATTGGATTGAGACAGAGTCGAGGATATGGTTCGATTAAACCCGGATTCGTATGAACCCTAGAATTGGTTCATCCTCAATTCGATGATATAAGCCTTAATTAGTTTAGGGCTTTTGTTCTAGAGATGGAAACAAGTCTGAGGATGCATTTGGTTACCTGCTTTGAGTTCGAATTGATAGAGTTTGATTAAAACCCAGTCGCGTGTCTGACGAGTTCGTCCCCGGCGTCTCCTGCTGCGATTCTGGGGAAATTGACATGGGGAAAAGGATCAGAAAGGCTCGGTTTCGGTGCGCAGGTTGCTATATGTGACATTTCAAAAATCTTCGTTGCGGAATTTATCATGTAAATATTAACATTTTATATTTAATCAAATTTATACAAATTGGTGTATTGGCAAATTTCAATTTATGTACTTTTAATTTTTAAAAATATTTGAAGGTTATAAACTATATAAATTATGTTATTAAATTAAATAATTTATATAAATCAATGGTTTTCAATTTTATTTACCATTCAATGAGATTGATTTTAAATAAAAACATAAGTTTTATAAAACTTTATATGCTTAAGTTTTATTTGGTTTTTATACAAATAAGTATTTTATGTTATGAATTTAATATTAGAATTTTATAAATTTTAAAAACTAATATAAAATTCTATACAAAAATTCTACATTTAAAAAGTTGCATATTTAATAAAACAACATATTTTAATAAGATTTATAACTTTTATAAAGATTATTAATTATAAAATAATAATAAAATAAGTTTATAAAAACATTTTTAAATTAATTTGATTAAAAAAAAAGAAATTTAAATTAATTTATTCATTTAAAAGTTCAGGGGTTGTATTGTAATAAATCAAACTCAAAGGTTTTAACAGAAAATAACTGTAGGGTCTGTTTCTGGACAATTTAAACTCAAGGGACCCATCAGTATTTATTTTAGGGGTTAATTTAATATAAAGACAAACTCCAGGGACCATTTTTGCCAAACCTCGATTCGTATTTCCGGTTACCCCCAACAATGGTCCGGCGGTCCAAAGCTTTCTCCGGCGAACACCCCGACAGGGCTGTTCCCTGCACCTCGACAGCCGAAAGTGGTCTCTCTGGCTTCGTCTCTCCCACGCGAACAAGAGCCCTCGACCAATTTGTCGATTAATCATACGGAAAGCCTGATTGTGTCTATGGCCGAAAGTCCACGCCTCTAATACAGCCCCGACAGTTAACCTCCACGCCTGCAAGAGGTCTCGACAGATTCGTCTCGTCCAGACGAGTGTCTGGACATACTCAATTGCGTGTTTTAATATAAGGATCGAGCTCGGCTTTAAATGGCCATTTACAGACCTGCTCGAGCTCGCCCACCCTCCTCCACCTGCTCTCACTTCAAATTGAAACCACCATCGTGTTCGTCTCTTCTGTGCGAAGCTATACCACCCCTACTGACGGCCTAACTCCCTTTGGAACTCGAGATCACTATCTTGGTATTTCGAACCAAAAAGCTTGCCGACCAGACCCTTCGCGACCAAAGAGGTACCTTAAATCCATTCAATTGCCTTCTGTTACCCTTTGGCAAACTATTCTAATCCAAATCGCGGCTTAAATCCATCGATTGCCGGGCAAACCAATGTCCTCGGACACGGTTTGTCGGTTGCCGAGGACCAGCGACCAGTTTCGCTTGTGTGTATATCAATTAAACGACACACACATAACCAGCGATGGGCGGTAGCCCGGCTGGTTATGCGTGTGTGTGTTTGAGCTTCAGGTCGGGGGTTCGAGTCCTCTGGTCTCCGGCCCAACCCCATTTTTGCTCTGTTTTCATTTTTTTTATTTTATTTAATTATCTTAACTTATTTTAATATTATTTTTATACACTAAAGACTAAAACGAGTAGGTTTGATCGTTCGTTTATTTTGAAACCGATTAAACAATCTTTTTAATCCATAAACTATTCCATTTTTTTATAAATCTTGTAATATTATTTAAATACATTTTTATATATAAAATATCTTATATTTTTATAAATCTTGTAATACTTTTATAAACTTATTTAAATACATTTTTATATATAAAATGTCCTATATTTTTATAACTCTTGTAACATTTTTATAAACTTAATAAAATACATCTAATGTATAAAATGTCTCATTTTCTTTATATAAACACTAGCAATGTTTTTTTTTAATAAACTTGTTAAGATAAATTTTAATATACAAAATATCAACATAATTAGTCAAATAAAGACTTATCTTTTTTATTTATTATTATTGTTTAAATACATTAAACATAATGATTAATTATTTAAAAATGTAATATTTAAACAATATATATATATATATATATATATATTTTTAAAGTTAAAGTTTTACAAAACCATTATCATATTCCTACCACATTTTATACAAATAAATATTAAGGATATTATTATAAAACCTATACTCATTTAAATACGAATACGTACATACATATAAACATACAATAATACCCATTTATCTACATGGGGTTTCATTGTGCTTAGACTTCAACATACTTATCACCTACATGCGTGGACAAATACCCGCTTGCAAGGTGAGTTACATATCCCCTTTTTACATTTTTATACATTTTGGGGTGAAACGTAATCTGTGCATACTTACATACAATTCAACTTGTGTTTACAAGTGTAGATTATTGTGCTTTTGTGCTTGATCACTTGTTATGCTATGAATACTTTTAGGATGGTTTAAATTATGTGTAACCCACATAGTCTTGATTCCATGCCTATCACTTTTAGGGTAGCGGTATGCTATGCCTATCACGTTAAACCTTTATGCTTATATACATAATTACATGCTTACAATTGGTATACATATAGTGAATTCTCCATATTATGCCATACCATACCATGTCAAACTATGAATTGTATAAACGTTTTTAACTAAACTTTTACTTAAACATATGTAAACTCACCAACTCTCATAGTTGACACTTGTTTTGGATTACGTTTCAGGTGAAGATATGTGATTGTGTGACTATGTGTTGAAGGTGCTACACATAAGGCTTTTGGACCTAGTAAAATAATTATGTGTAATATTCTAGAATAGGGTGTTGTAACTTGAATTGTATTTGGATATTTGATATTTAAATCTTATTAATGAATTATGCAACCTTAGTAGATCATGTGCTTATGAACAATCATTTCATTGTCCGCCTCGATGATTCCACCATCGGTCGGGGTGTGACAGATTGGTATCAGAGCCATGGTTATAGGGAATTAGGTTATTAGACACAATGACCTAGACTATAACCCTAAGACTCCCTTTTATGTGTTATGTGCTAAATGATTAATTGCTATGTGAATTATTTGTAGATTAGTATTATTTGAATTTTCCTAAGTTTGGTACATGAGACTTATACACATACATACAAGGCTTTAATACATGATACATACACATTTGACAACAAAACTTATGCAAACAAATACACTACCCATCCTTATCCATACTCTTTCCTATTTCATATTAATTGCAACGTTTATACACATTTTATACTATCAAGACTATTAAAATCTTGAAAATCTCGTCAACGACTTAATTTCTTGAAACCAGTAAAGGACACGTGCAATCTGGAAGGGTGACACCTGTACATTGGGTTTTCTGTCTAGGAAAGCATTTCGTATAAATCCAAGTAAACGGACTCGTATGCTTTCCTGGGAATTCCTGAAGTGAGTGTTTACCTATAGGCTAAAGCATGTCTCCTTGAAAGTTTTGAGGAATTATTTAACGTTGATAAGTCAATGTATTCGCAAGAATACAATCCGAACTTAAACTCAAAATTTGGGGACATTATAGCAAGGTAGGAAGAACTAGACGAACATGCAAAACAAATCATTATTACGGGTGCACACGTAATAACGATTTGTAGTGCATGCGAATCCCGGCCATTCCTATTGCGCGAATAACGATCTATGTTATCATATCCTCCCAGGAATAGATTTCATGGCTTATTTCCCCTATCCTTTAGTGTTATAAATTTTGAATGAATTATGTGATCAGTTTTAGTCAGAACTTACATACATTATTACGCGACATGATGAGTGTCATCTCACGTTCCTGCTTGTATTATTGTGAACAGTCTACCAACTGTGGCACATACATGCCTATTTTATCCGAAGTCTCATAAATTCTTGTCTTTCTTGTGGTACTTATAGAATGCCTCCCCGTCGCGCGGTTAATGCTAACTCTAGCAACTCCAACGTTGACCTTGCTGCACTACTTACTCAACTAATAAGCCAAATGATCCAAGATAACAACAACAATGATGGGTCTAATACGCAAGGGAATGGTGCAAACCCATCGTACTGCACATTCAAGCACTTCAATTCTTGCAACCCCACCAAATTCTTCGGGACAGAAGGTGCTACTGGCCTTCTTCAATGGTTTGAAAGTATGGAGAGTACTTTCCTAAACAGCGATTGTCCCGACAACCTCAAAGTCCGTTATGCTGCCAGCGTCTTCCAAAAACGAGCACTCACCTGGTGGAACGGTGAGAAACGTACTCGAGGCAACGAATCTGCTATGTCCTTGTCTTGGGACGAAATGAAACGACTTATGACTGACGAGTTCTGTCCTCGCAACGAAATGAGGAAGCTCGAAGCTGAATTTTGGGATCTCACCCAAGATAGCGGAGAGAATTTGACTTACACCACTCGTTTTCAAGAACTAAGTCTGCTCGTGTCCCACATGGTTACTCCCTTAGCGCGGGGAGTTGAGAAATACATAGGTGGACTGCCTATGCCGCTCCAAGACACCGTATTGGGAAGTAATCCCTCCACTCTCGAAGACGCTATCCGTTTGTCTGCTGTGTTGACTGACAATCACGTCAAAGCGGGTACCTTATCCAGGAAGGGTACCAAGAAAGTGGTCGACAAGGCTGCTACTTCTGTGTCCGACAAAGATGAAGAACCCAAATCTTCCCATCATGATAGGAAGCGTAAGGCCCAAAACTTTGCGGCCGTCATTCCTGCCGTACCTGTGACCCAAGTTACTCCTGCGGGTCAAATTCTAAGAAATTATGTAGGTTCATTTCCCCAATGCCCTACTTGCAAGTATCACCATGCCCCACATGCTGCATGCCGTCTATGCTCAAAATGTGGACGCTATGGACACGTTGTTACTACTTGTCGTGCTCGCACTATCGTTAATCAAGCTACTCAAGGCAATCATCCAGTGCCTCTCACTGTCACCTATGGACGGGCCTGTTACGAATGTGGAGACCCAAACCACTTTCGAAACCAATGTCCAAGACTTCAAAATCAAGGTGGTCCTCATGGATGAGCATTTAATATAAATGCTAACGAGGCTCCGGCCAATGACAACACTGTCAACGGTACGTTCCTTTGTTCACTATCTTTATACATCCGTTTTATTCAATATTCAAGATTGTGTCTCTTGTTTTTAACCAACTATTTGCTAAACAACCAACCAATTTTGGTAACTCGTATATCATGGAAATAGCGGATGGGAAATCCATTGCTATAAGTTCTATAACCCGGGATTGCATATAACAGCTATGCTATCACCATTCATCTCATCCCTATACTTTTGTGAAACAAACCTATTATGTTTAAACTCGGTCATACAACTTGCTAGCTCTGTTAAAGTTTACTTAAATTGTTGAAGTTCCAAATCCTAGTAATTATGCACGGGGAATCCCCGGTATATCAAAGGGGTGGTGGGTTAGCCGCTGGTACACCCTATACATAAACCCACATGATATAACGAGTATAAACCATGCATAAGTACTAGGAAGAGGATCGATTCTTGAATTGTTAGACATATTTGTGCTATAAAACCACTCATAGACGTGATAACAAATTTTATGCATTTCATTGTACGATTTTCAATTGAGAAAGGTGATTTAATTAAAATGATCTAAATCCTAGTAATTATGCACGGGAAATCCCCGGTATATCAAAGGGGTGGTGGGTTAGCCGCTGGTACACCCTATACATAAACCCACTTGATATAACGAGTATAAAACGTGTATAAGTACTAAGAGGAGGACCGGTTTTTGAAAATGTTTTTGCAAATTTTGAAAATATGAACACCCGTGGGGTGGAGTTTTAAAGGAAAATGCCACGTCGCAAGGTGATTGGCACCAATATCGTTAAATCTGGTTTCTAGTAGTTTACATTCATGCGTTGTACGAGCAATTGTATGCATAAATCTCATTATACTATTAGAACAATTAGTTGACAACTCGACTCAAATTAACACCATCATCCGTTATCATACGCTATTTCCCCGTTGAATCTTTCTCTCGTGAAGAAATTCCATTCTAAGTCCTTTGGCATCTCTTTCCCGCTTCTATAACGCTCGCTAATCGAATTTCGGGACGAAATTCCTTCAACTTGGGGAGACTGTGACATTTCAAAAATCTTCGTTGCGGAATTTATCATGTAAATATTAACATTTTATATTTAATCAAATTTATACAAATTGGTGTATTGGCAAATTTCAATTTATGTACTTTTAATTTTTAAAAATATTTGAAGGTTATAAACTATATAAATTATGTTATTAAATTAAATAATTTATATAAATCAATGGTTTTCAATTTTATTTACCATTCAATGAGATTGATTTTAAATAAAAACATAAGTTTTATAAAACTTTA
This sequence comes from Smallanthus sonchifolius, assembly GCA_023525975.1. Lineage (NCBI taxonomy): Eukaryota > Viridiplantae > Streptophyta > Magnoliopsida > Asterales > Asteraceae > Smallanthus > Smallanthus sonchifolius. The sequence continues at coordinate 77,368,579 of CM042025.1, forward strand.
TATGCTTAAGTTTTATTTGGTTTTTATACAAATAAGTATTTTATGTTATGAATTTAATATTAGAATTTTATAAATTTTAAAAACTAATATAAAATTCTATACAAAAATTCTACATTTAAAAAGTTGCATATTTAATAAAACAACATATTTTAATAAGATTTATAACTTTTATAAAGATTATTAATTATAAAATAATAATAAAATAAGTTTATAAAAACATTTTTAAATTAATTTGATTAAAAAAAAAAGAAATTTAAATTAATTTATTCATTTAAAAGTTCAGGGGTTGTATTGTAATAAATCGAACTCAAAGGTTTTAACAGAAAATAACTATAGGGTCTGTTTCTGGACAATTTAAACTTAAGGGACCCATCCGTTTTTATTTTAGGGGTTAATTTAATATAAAGACAAACTCCAGGGACCATTTTTGCCAAACCTCGATTCGTATTTCCGGTTACCCCCAACAATGGTCCGGCGGTCCAAGGCTTTCTCCGGCGAACACCCCGACAGGGCTGTTCCCTGCACCTCGACAGCCGAAAGTGGTCTCTCTGGCTTCGTCTCTCCCACGCGAACAAGAGCCCTCGACCAATTTGTCGATTAATCATACGGAAAGCCTGATTGTGTCTATGGCCGAAAGTCCACGCCTCTAATACAGCCCCGACAGTCAACCTCCACGCCTGCAAGAGGTCTCGACAGATTCGTCTCGTCCAGACGAGTGTCTGGACATACTCAATTGCGTGTTTTAATATAAGGATCGAGCTCGACTTTAAATGGCCATTTACAGACTTGCTCGAGCTCGCCCACCCTCCTCCACCTGCTCTCACTTCAAATTGAAACCACCATCGTGTTCGTCTCTTCTGTGTGAAGCTATACCACCCCTACTGACGGCCTAACTCCCTCTGGAACTCGAGATCACTATCTTGGTATTTCGGACCAAAAAGCTTGCCGACCAGACCCTTCGCGACCAAAGAGGTACCTCAAATCCATTCAATTGCCTTCTGTTACCCTTTGGCAAACTATTCTAATCCAAATCGCGGCTTAAATCCATCGATTGCCGGGAAAACCAATGTCCTCGGATACGGTTTGCCGGTTGCCGAGGACCAGCGACCGGTTTCGCTTGTGTGTATATCAATTAAACGACACACACATAACCAGCGATGGGCAGTAGCCCGGCTGGTTATGCGTGTGTGTGTTTGAGCTTCAGGTCGCGGGTTCGAGTCCTCTGGTGTCCGGCCCAACCCCATTTTTGCTCTGTTTTTATTTTTTTTATTTTATTTAATTATCTTAACTTATTTTAATATTATTTTTATACACTAAAGACTAAAACGAGTCGGTTTGATCGTTCGTTTATTTTGAAACCGATTAAACAATCTTTTTAATCCATAAACTATTCCATTTTTTTATAAATCTTGTAATATTATTTAAATACATTTTTATATATAAAATATCTTATATTTTTATAAATCTTGTAATACTTTTATAAACTTATTTAAATACATTTTTATATATAAAATGTCCTATATTTTTATAACTCTTGTAACATTTTTATAAACTTAATAAAATACATCTAATATATAAAATGTCTCATTTTCTTTATATAAACACTAGCAATGTTTTTTTTTAATAAACTTGTTAAGATAAATTTTAATATACAAAATATCAACATAATTAGTCAAATAAAGACTTATCTTTTTTATTTATTATTATTGTTTAAATACATTAAACATAATGATTAATTATTTAAAAATGTAATATTTAAACAATATATATATATATATTTTTAAAGTTAAAGTTTTACAAAACCATTATCATATTCCTACCACATTTTATACAAATAAATATTAAGGATATTATTATAAAACCTATACTCATTTAAATACGAATACGCACATACATATAAACATACAATAATACCCATTTATCTACATAGGGTTTCATTGTGCTTAGACTTCAACATACTTATCACCTACACGCGTGGACAAATACCCGCTTGCAAGGTGAGTTACATATCCCCTTTTTACATTTTTATACATTTTGGGGTGAAACGTAATCTGTGCATACTTACATACAATTCAACTTGTGTTTACATGTGTAGATTATTGTGCTTTTGTGCTTGATCACTTGTTATGCTATGAATACTTTTAGGATGGTTTAAATTATGTGTAACCCACATAGTCTTGATTCCATGCCTATCACTTTTAGGGTAGCGGTATGCTATGCCTATCACGTTAAACCTTTATGCTTATATACATAATTACATGCTTACAATTGGTATACATATAGTGAATTCTCCACATTATGCCATACCATACCATGTCAAACTATGAATTGTATAAACGTTTTTAACTAAACTTTTACTTAAACATATGTAAACTCACCAACTCTCGTAGTTGACACTTGTTTTGGATTACGTTTCAGGTGAAGATATGTGATTGTGTGACTATGTGTTGAAGGTGCTACACATAAGGCTTTTGGACCTAGTAAAATAATTATGTGTAATATTCTAGAATAGGGTGTTGTAACTTGAATTGTATTTGGATATTTGATATTTAAATCTTATTAATGAATTATGCAACCTTAGTAGATCATGTGCTTATGAACAATCATTTCATTGTCCGCCTCGATGATTCCGCCATCGGTCGGGATGTGACACTATACTTCCAATATTTTAGGCCAAATGATCTAATTGAGGAATTTTTGTCAAGAGGTCGACGGTTACGGTTTAATGGACATAATTGGGTTTTAATTCGAATCAATTGCTTCGTTAATGTCTCTAATGATGTCGTTTAAGGTGTTTAATGCGAATTTCGGTTACTGGTTCCATGAATTTCAGCTGAGTTATGCGAATTTTGATTAAGAACCATTATGGGTTGACTTTTAAAAAGTCAACAGGAACAAAACTCTTCAATTTTGACTTTCAAGGTCAACAGACATGAGTTTAGGGTAAATACAAAACTAGTCCTTGTAACTATTGTGTATTAGGGTTGTAATAGGGACAAGTTTAGTCCTTGTGGTTTGAAATTAGCTAACAGGGTTAAGAGATAACGGAATTCGAGTTAACGGGGTTAACCCGAAATAACCGGATGTCACAGCCAACTTACGGGTCCTGAACTTGTGCACGAAACTTAGGAGAAAATCGTACAAATCCGAAACTGTATGGCGGTAGCCCGTGACCGTCAAAAGAGTTATGCAGACAAGCATAGAAACCGTTAGAATTCTAGGTGGGAGACAAAGTACTATTAAAGGTTTCACCTTAGAAAGGTGTAGGTCCCTCGGGTGTCACAGATCGTCACATGCAAGTGGGTTGGCTAGTCAGACCGGGTGCGGAATACCCGTAACTAGGTGGAGAATCAAACAACACAAAGTAAACCGACAAGAGAATTACTTTAAAGTTTCGTCTATTCTAAACACTTGAAGGTTACAGAGAGAAAATACTGAGTGCACAATAGTCTGCACACTTAACTTCGGTCAACCTATCCTATTTATGCAATACCTGATCTCTGCGTACTTTGCAAGTGCGTAGGGAAAATTGCTCATGCGTACTTAGCAAGTACATAGAGTATTTTTGCGTACTTGCTAAGTACGCAGGAACTAATTCCTGCGCACATACTAAGTGCGCAAAACACTTAGAGAATTAAGCAACTATCAACATGCATTAGTAAATACAACTCGATAACTAATACATACAGACGCTTACAAACAAAGACAAATACATACAAAGAAAGTACATAAACTAAGACTCTATCCAGAGTGTTTGTCACACAAAAATGCTTCAACACAAGCGCAGAAAACTGTTAGAATTCTAGGTGGGCGACAAAGTACTATTAAAGGTTTCACCTTGGAAAGGTGTGATTCATTTCGGAAAACGAGGCAAGCTAAACCCGCGTTACGTTGGACCATTCGAGATAGTAAAAAGGATTGGTCCAGAACCGTATCAACTGAACCTACCAGATGAACTCAACGGAGTACACAATGTCTTTCATGTCTCAAACCTAAAGAAATGCCTATCAGACGAGACACTAGTGGTTCCACTCGAGGAGTTGGAAATCGATGAACAGTTACGTTTCATCGAGGAACCAGTTGAAATCATAGATCGAGAGGTCAAAACGCTCAAGCATAGCAAAATCCCAATCGTTAGAGTCCGCTGGAACTCGAAGCGTGGACCGGAGTTCACATGGGAACACGAGGATCAGATGACGCGAAAGTATCCTCAGCTTTTCAAATAGTCAACGGCAAACACGAAAGGTACTAGTTAAATTTCGAGACGAAATTTCTTTTAACAAGGGGATAATGTGACAACCCAAACTTTTTATTTCAGACAACTAGTGACTTTATTTAATTTTCGGGACGATAATTCTTTCAACAAGGGGATGATGTGACATACGACATTTTCAGGTTAACTCCGTTAACGCAAACATCGTTATCTCAAACACTTATTTATACCAACTCAGTTATCTTATTTAGTTATGCACAATGTTTTAAATACGGTTCAAACTGACCGGTAATACCGGTTGAACCGGGTTTCGATCACTCGCCCTGTAAGTTTGAGTCCGGTAAATTGGAAAAATGGTTTATAAGTGGTACCACCGGTATTACCGGGTTATACCGTTGTACCGGTTTTAAGTTTGAACTTTAAAACAAAAAAAATTGTTCAGTTCCTTTTAAAAAAGTTAACGACCCAGTTTAGAAAAAAAATGTGCAACCATCATTCTTTTGCTTGCGGTTAAATAATTGCTCGGTTACCTAAGGCCCATTTTAGAAAAAAAAAATTGCACGCTTTTTTTTAAAACTTTGTTGGAAATTGATTATTTTGAATTATTTTTTTATTATGGATTAACTTTTAGATTGTTTTTTATTATGGAATCATGCACTTTTAAATTATTTTTCGAGTTGAAGGTGTATTTTAATGGAATTATAGGGTTAACTAATCAACCCGGTTGAACCGTCGGTATAACCCGGTATAACTGGTTAAACCATTTCTGAGCCCAACCCGGTAAGGTTTAAAAACCGGTTTTTAAAACATTGGTCATGTATACATTACGTTTAATTAGGGTTAATTAATTGTGTCAGTTATTGCACAAACAATCACGTAACGGTAATTCGGAGAATTACCGAATCGCACGAGTCAATCCCCGAACGTTGGTGATAATTAAAAATAATATTTTGAACAATAAATAATTTATAATTGATATAAATCATGTGCTTTTATGTGTTATGTGATTTTATGCGTAAAGTGTAGACTTTCGTTAAATCGCGTATGTTTACGCGGAATGTTGTAACTTTTATTGTTTTAGTAATCTTTATAAATATGTTTTATAAAAATATTTATTAGAAACTATCTTAATTAGTTACATTTCTTTAAAATAGTTTTAAACTCATTTAATTAGTCAACGGGCCTCCTAGACTTACACTTTTATCCATTTTTGGGCCCATGAAGCATGTATATAAGGATTTTATAAAAACCCTAACTCCCATTCTCCTAATTTTAAAAAATAATCAACCCCCACACCCTTTTGAAAACACAAATCTCTTCTCTATCATCAAACCATTCTCAGATCGATCCCCTTCTTGCAATCGTTGGTGTTCTTGAGCAATCCTAGCACCAATCTTCGTTTCTATCGGATCAACTAAGATTTTTCAGGATTATTTATATATATTTTTTCGAAATATGGTTATGTGAAACCCTAGTTTTCATCCAAATAGGAATCCATTCAATAAAGATGAAAACTTTGATAATTAATTGTGTATTATGATGATAGTTGTTAGTTTTGTTGATTTGGTAAAACCCTAGATGTCTAGAACCGAGAGTTACTATATAAGGAAACTTTTTTGTTTTCTATCTTTCATGTTAGACATGATTAGGATGATATGATGATATTTATACGTTACTTGATGTATGTTTAAGTGAGCTGTGAAGTTAGATTTTGAATACCTAGCCCGGTTTTACAAACTTGCTAAATAAGGAAACTTTAATCGACTAAAGTAGTCATAACTTGCTAGTTTGATATGCATGTTAGTATATTATGATAGTTGTATATTAACAATGATGAAATAATGTGTTGTAATGTGTTAAATCTCATAAACCATGCATGATATCTTTAGCCGACTATAAAATGAAACCCTAAACTGAAATGTGATTAACATGTTAAAGATCAAGGTGTGTGTTACATGTTTAACCATCTAGGACGTATTAGATTCATATTATCAACATAATTAGTAACGATAGTTTCTAGAAAGCACGAGTCTCGAACATAACTGATATTTATGGAAACTTGCTAATTATGGAAACCTGCTACTTATGGAAACTTACTATTTATGAAAACTTGCTAATTATGGAAACCTGCTAAATATGGAAAGCTGCTAAATATAGAAACTTACTATATGTGGTAACTGAGCTAGCATACTAGAACAACAAAGAATTGTTGCTAAGTGTTACCTGCATGATCTTATGTGTGTAATATGGAAGTATTATATTAATTAGACATTATTTCATACATTGAGTCACCAACGGGTTGTCGGGTCAAACAGGAGGCAAACTTGTAAACTCTTTTCAAACACATAAACAATGGGATTGTTTTGGATGCAAGGGTCTTACGAACCAAAACGAACACACACTCATAAACTTATGAAATATAGGTAGCCGTTAGCGGGGTCAGCTGTCCTTCACTTGTCATTCTATCACATACTATAAGGTGAGTTTCATAGCCCCTCTCTTTTACTTACTTTTCTTTTTGGGGGAGAAAGCATGCATACAAACATTTTGGATCTTGTATTACTGTATATCACTTGTGTACTATAGTGCAAACACACCATGGAAGTCCTTACATCTCGAACCGTTAGTATTGGAGGATAACGAGGTAATTTTGAGTAGTACTACTGGGTTTGACAAACCCCACCCGCGTAGTCGCGTTAACTAGACTGGAGGTCGAACGGGTGTAATATTGACCTAGACATTTAGCCATTGTTTTGGTGGACATTGCCGAAGGCAAACACAACAAACAAACCAAACAGTCAGCTTCTGTTGCGAAACACAATATAGTAGCATGAACATAGACTAGTTATCTATTGATATAATTTAGTTACAATATCTGGCAAACATTGAACATTTATTTACTTACAAACCTGTGAACTCACCAACCATTGTGTTGACACTTTAAGCATATTTTTCTCAGGTCGCTAAGGTACACATTCAGGAATAGGATGTATCCGAGTTTGCATGACTTGCATTGAACATGTTTTCTTACATTAACTACTTTGGTTTTGGGTGCCTTGTTTTGCGTATATGGTTGTTCTTACATTTTGTTTTACTTTACGCTTCCGTAATTGTTTACAAGCTTAATGGTTTTGTCTCGTGACTATGAGCAATACTGGTATTTTCAAACTCATATAGTGCTCGTTCAACATAACTAATGGCAATGATCATGGTTTGTCATGCGCCTCTTGGTATAACCCCGCAGGTGGATTTTGAGGGTGTGACAAAATGATTCGCATACCGCAAAGGCCTCTGTTGGAACCTAATAGTCCATAGAAATCAATTAGGTTTTAGAAGTATTAACTTCAGAGTTTTCGGTCGAAAACATTTTTCGATCAAGAAGATTTTGATCGAAAACTCTCTAGTATAAATAGTTGTGTCTTTTGTATTTCAAATAACTTTCTCATTTTGTACTTGTAGGTCCTCATGGCACTTCTACGGATCGATCTCGTGATAAGACGTGACGTTAACTCAGAGTGCGGAATCCAACGAATCAACGTTTATATGCATAAAAGACAATGTAGACAATCACGTAAATAACATTCTCAATTGTATTCCAAATCACAATGATGTTTACAGACTCAATCAGACTAATCGATAATTCTCTATTCTATGCGTTGTGACTGACTCTGTAAACACACATATATATAACTATCTGACCTGCTATAAGAGAACTTATTAAGTTAGCCTCTAACAGACTAAGAGAACTTAACAAGTTCGCCTCAGATAGACTTAAGCGAACTTATTAAGTTCGCCTCTGTTAAACCAGGTGAACTTAACAAGTTCGCCTCTAGGTAAACTTGAATAAACACTTAGTGACTTTTTTCATAACAAAAACATAAAGACATAAGATATAACTATTACAAGCTTTTGTCATTACAAACTATGTCCTAACAGACTCCCCTTTGACAATAGCTTGATCTACAGTCTTCATTCTTCATGATGAGCTTTTCCGGTAGTCTGCTGCCAGCATGCACTCCATATCTTCTGCATATCTCCAAAACTCTCTTGTACTGTAAGCCTTGTTCTTTCCATTCATCAGTGAACATTGTTTCATTCTTTCGCAACGTCCTCTGATCTTTCTTTGAGAAATTTATAAGATTCATTGCATCATAGAAACATACAATGACCTTATTGTCTTTATCTTCAATCTTTGCTTCACCAGTATTGACATCGACATACCACCATTTCATATTCCCAAGAAAGTATTGAGGAATCTTCTTCAACGGTATCTTGTGTACAGCACGTACTGGTTTATACTTGTAATTCCAGGTCACCTTCCCAGTCTTCGGATCTGTGTTCTTCACTCGCTTTCCTTTTTGTGGTTTCAGTCTTTCATACTTTCCTAAACTACCTTCTCTCTTGATCAAGTTTGCTATTACATCAGCCAAACCATTCTTCGATCTATTAATAAGAGGCTTTGAAGCTAGACCATTCATTTCACACCTTGGCAAGGTATTGAAATATTTGATCCTCGGCTTTAAGTATTGAACACCGTCAGATCGTTTAATTGCAAATAATTTTGTATCACCATCATAAAACCAACTTATGATCCTTCCTACACACCGCTCGTTATTCACATATTTCTCTTTCTGAGCAGGTTGTGCTGGAGACTTGGGTAGCACCTTCATCCAACTATTTACAACTTCTCTCCACTGTTCTCTTGTCATCCCTGTATCTCTGTACATCACAGGTTCTTCATTAACCTTCGGAGACTCAGTGTGAGTAGTTTCAGTTTCAGGATCTTTATTGGATTGAATATTCTCATCATCAGTATCTATCTTTGAATCAGCAGTGTCTTCAGGCAGTGTGACGTCTTCAACAGAGTCCATAGAATCTGTTACTCCTTCATAAGTGAATTCAGGAATAACATCATCCTGGATGAAGTTATACGACACTTTAAGACCATCACAGCCTTCATATATAACATTATCTTTATCTTTCTCTATCTCTATTATCTCTCCTTCTTCTATTTCATTTTCAGACACTTCATCATCCATATCATTGAATAAATCATCAATGTCATCAAGACATGCAATCTTTCCAGCTTCTTATTCTTCAGAATCTGCAAAGAACTCCTATAATAGAATTTCTTCTTCATTAGCACCAGAAGTATCTTTGTTTCCTTCAAGTCATTGTGATGTCGACTCCCCCTGAACCTTTGATATAGGATTAGCGTCAGTGTATTGACGATCACCCTCAACATTTCCAGTAGGATCATTGTCTTCATCATCACGTCTTTGAATAGACTCAGTGTGACATGTATCATGTATCCTCAACTCCCCCTGAGCGTCAAGACGCTGAACGAGTTTGGACACTAATGCTTGCATGTCAGCTATCTGTTGAGCTTGAGTCTGAATCACCAGCTGCCGTTGTGAATCAGTAGACACAAGAGTATCCACCTGAGCTTGAAGTGTAAGCACTTGAGATTCAAGGATAGTAATCCTTTCAGAATCAGAAGGCTTTGACGGACCAATTGACGATTGTGGAGTAGAAGGACTTGCAGCAGGAGTAATGATTGGAGGAACAGGAGTTCTAACCGGAGATGTATCTTTAGATCTTGGAGGGGTAATAATCAATGAAGCAACAAAATTAGCATCCTCTACTCCCTGTGAAGATTGAGCAGCAGCTATTGAAGCAGACATTAACTTTTGAGTCTTGGATCTGGATTAAAGTCACTATAAGACTCAGTACTTTCATCAACCAAGGATCTTTTTCCATGTACTGAACCGGAAGGAGGATCTCGAACAGACTTTCTTCTTGGTCGTCTGGCTTGAGATTTAATGCGTTTTCCAGCGTTAGCCAGTGGAATAGCAGCTAACCGTTCATAATGACCTGAGGAAAAATCCCTCGATTCATCAGAATCAGTGCTTTCATTAACAGGTAATATCGTATTACTTGAGCATGAACTAGATTCATCATCAGTCACCACATTCCCTTCAGCTTCATGAATGGGCGAGTTCACAGCGTCATCAAGGAAATCATCCATGTTCATTCCTATATCATGTTCATGTGCATGAACGACCTCCTCTTGAACACGTTCATGAATAGGTATTTCAACCTCAGCTTGTGGAATAGGAACTTGTTCATGAATAGGAATTTGTGGTTGTATGGGAACCTGAACTTGTTGAACTGGAACTTGTTGTTGTATCGGTTGCTGTGGAACTTGTGGTTGTCGTTGTGGTTGTTGTTGTTGTGGAACATTTAAACCTTGAGCTTGAGCAATTTCATCAGGATGAAACCAGTTGTCATTAGGTGGTGCAACATAATCAGGATTGATTAAGTGACCAAACAAAGGAGTATTGACTGGTATCAATGCGGCATTCTGCTGTTTCACCTTCGTGCAATCAGTAAAGATACGCTTTGACATTGGAGTCAAAGTTAGTCTTATAGGATGTTGTGGAAGATCCGGAATAAGATGATTGAGAATCATTTGAATAAAGCGAGGATACATCAAAAATCCTTGACCTTCAGCTGGATTAATCTGCATGACCATCTCCCGATAGAAGTAAAGTGAAAAATTGAATCGCTTATTTAATGTTAAAGCCACCATTGCCGTTTGAAGAGCCATCTTTAAACCATCGGTTCCAGCTTTACGAGGAGAGATGCATTGAATAATCACATTCATGAAATATCTCCATTCACCTACTAATCCACCTTTACGTGCTTGGGTATTATTCTGTCTCCCACGATAACCCATTCTTTGAAAACAACCCATAATAAGAGTGCCTGTATAAGACATTGGGTCTTCAGCATTACCACCCAAATTAAGAGCAGCACGAATTGTTTCTTCAGATATAGCAATTTCAGTATTATTGACAGTAGCACGAAGAACATGAGGTTCTACTTCTGTATCCTGATGAACCGTATCCCAAAATTGCTGTATGTATAACAAACTGATGTAAGGATCAGCAGATAAAGCAGTATGAAGACGTGAACGATTTAGAAATCGGATTATTCCTTGAAAATTGACTGCCTCGGACATGTTAGGATCTAACAATGCCACTTGATTATGCTTATATTCGACACGTCGAACCATCTGAAAACATTCGGACAACAAAACACATTAGTAAAAAAATATCAAACACAAACAAACACAAAAAAAAAAAATTTACACAAATTTTTTTTTTTTAAAAAAATTTTCTAACACTAAAAAATCACAAGTCCAAATACTCTCTGACCCCTAGGCGAACTTAATAAGTTCGCTTAGTGTTGCAAGAGGCGAACTTAACAAGTTCGCCTGGACAAGTTCGCTTCAAACAAGTTCGCTTGGAACAAGTTCGCTAGGAACAAGTTCGCTTGGAACAAGTTCGCCTGAACCTGTGACGATTCAAATTCAAACACAGAAGTTCAAAAATCAGCAAATCGAGTTAAACTCATGGAATAAGCAATGAACATCAGTCGAATATCAATTAACAACCAATTAGAATGATCAATTTTATAATTCCTGTCAAAATTAGGTCAAAAGCAGTCCTTTTAAACTTTCGACGGAAACCGAGAATAAAAACACCAAATACTTACAATTGAACGGATGAAATTCAACAAAATTACCTTGGTTGAGTTCGCAATTCAATTTGGAATATGATAGAACCGGTAAACAACCCTAACAACACAGATTAAAAATTTCAAAAAAATTTTCAAACAAGTTCGCTTGAAATGAAGATGATGACTATCAAGTTCGCTTGACCAAGAGTCTTAAACACATTAAGTTCGCTTATTTAGGCGAACTTGTTAAGTTCGCTTAACAAGCCATCGGCGAACATGATAAGTTCGCTTCACCTTCCACAGACAAACAGATTAAGTTCGCTTCACTGTTTTTAAGCGAACTTATTAAGTTCGCTTCACTGTACACAGACGAACTTAATATCTATTCACTTTTGCCTTTGAACAAAATTTTACCAACTTCAACCTTTCAAGTCTTGAACTTTCGTCAGCATCACGTATCCGATCCAATTCCGAACAATTTTAATAAAAGTTTTGAATTTTCATGGAAAATAAAAATCAAAATCTTTTTGAGTTTTATCTATACAAACGGAATCACATATTTTTGGATTTTTATCTAAATAAACGAAAACACATATTTTTGCATTTTATCTATTCAAACGAAAACACATATTTTTGGATTATCATCATGAGCAAGAAGATCATATCAGTATCCAATTAATTCATCACACATTTTAACAATAACAAAGGGTAACCTATAGTATGAAACCATCCAACTCAGTTTTGTGCACTTCGCATCTTTTTCATTTTTGAAACTCATTCAATTTGAATAATATTTGAAATGATACGTGATAAATTCCAAAGTAAATAAGATCAGATTATAAAATACTCTTTTATTTATACCGAATTTGAAATATAAAGCATGAATTCTTAAATTTGTCAATATTACATGATTTGAAACTATAAGCGTTTATTCTCCAAATTCATGTGATTTAGTACCATTTAGATGAAAAACATCGTGTACCCCACATATATGCCAAACAGAAATATAAATTGCACTATCTTCAAGACATATACAGTTAATGTTAAGATTAGATCAATTTCCAAGATGAAATTATTTCTTTTAGCACAAGAATAGAATTAGATCCCAAAGGATATAAGAATCATGATGATTCAGAATCAGAAGATTCTAATGAATAGGCTGAATAGTGTGAATCAACAGATTCAGGTATGAGGATCCAACTATTATCTGGATAAAAATTCAATGGAGTCAGACTAGATGATGTATCTAATTGATCCAAGGGCGTATATATGTTTCAACAGATTTTGAAAGCCTATCTTAGTTCAACAACACCTTGCATGTTTTTCGGGGCATGGGCAGTGAAGTGAACTGAAATAAATTTGTGCTAAAGATATAATTCGATATTGGTCTCATGAAATTCTTTATAACCATATATTCTTTATCTGATAATGATCTTTTACACACACACCCAGGCATATAATGGTTTCAAATCACAGATGTAGTCATATTATATTTAATTTCCACACTACTATTAGTTTGAAAACGCTTTTAGTCTATTGACAATTTAAGTTTCAAAACTCATACACAAATTTGAAAACAAATTATCAGGATTAGAGCATTCACAACACTATCATTTCTTATTTATGCAGACTTTGAAATTTAGATCAGATCAACTCAGTTTAATCAATCATATATTAAAGGTCTACTAAGGTCGTGTGAAATGAATTAATTACTGATGTACTATCATTTCTTCTCTAACCTCAAATGATGTCAAAATTTATTTTTTTCAATTTGTTTTGACTTTTTATAAATTAAAAACTTATTGACTAAAAATGTAAATGCAGAAATGTAATAAAGCAATAAAGAAATTAAAAAACAAAATTTTCCATGAAATTCTGATTTCGAAAAGATTTTATTCTGGATTGATCATACCAATCATTTTAATTAGGACCTCAAACCTGGTACGATCAAATGCCTTGGTAAACAAATCAGCAAAATTTTCTTCAGTGTGTACCTTTACCAGCTCAATCAACCTTTTCTCTACACAATCACGAATAAAATGATATCGAATTTCGATGTGCTTAGTTTTACTATGTTTAACATGATTATTAGTTATGGATATAGTAGCATTATTATCGATAAGCATAGGGGTTCCTGGGAAATTCAAACCATAATCTCTCAATTGCTGTTGTATCCACAGAATCTGTGAACAACAACTCGCAGCAGCAATGTATTCTGCTTCGCATGTAGAAATGGAGACAGTGGTTTGCTTTTTGCATTGCCAGGACACAAGTCGATTACCTAAGAACTGGCAACCACCTGTTGTAGATTTCCTGTCCAAACAACAACCACCAAAATCAGAATCAGTATAAGCATTGAAATCAAAGTTAGAACCATGAGGATACCATAGCCCCAAACGTTGTTTTACATTCAAATACCGAAAGATTCTTTTCACAGCAATTAAGTGAGATTCTTTTGGTTTTGCCTGGAATCTGGAACAGATGCACACGGAGAACATTATATATGGCCTTGAAGTGGTTAAGTACATGAGGGATCCAATCATAGCTCTGTAAAGTCGACAATCCACATCTTTTCCATCCGGGTCAGAATTCAACTTATGATTGACCGGAATTGGAGTATCATATGGGGTACAGTCCTCCATCTTGAACCGGCTCAAGATGTCTTTGACATACTTGGACTGATGAATAAAGAAACCATCTTCCTTTTGATTTACTTTCAAACCTAAGAAAAACGATAAATCTCCCACAGCAGACATTTCAAACTTCGACTTCATTACACCCTCAAAATCTTTACATAACCCTTCGTTTGTTGAGCCAAAAATAATATCGTCCACATAAATCTGCACCAGTAGGTAATCTCCCCCTGATTTCTTTATGAATAAGGTCGAGTCTATCTTTCCACGAACAAAGTCATTTGCCAAAAGATGTGTGGATAATGTTTCATACCACGCACGAGGAGCCTGATGAAGACCATAGAGGGCCTTATCAAGCTTGAAAACCATATTCGGATTCAGTGGATCTTCAAACCCCGGTGGCTGACAAACATAGACTTCCTCCTTGACCTTTCCATATAAAAACGCACTTTTGACGTCTAATTGAAACACCTTAAAACCTTTAAAAGAAGCAAAAGCTAGAAACGGCCTTATGGCTTCAAGCCTTGCAACAGGCGCATAAACCTCTGTGTAATCAATTCCTTCTTGTTGATTGAAGCCCTGGACAACTAATCTTGCTTTGTTGCGTACCACGACACCTCGATCGTCTTTCTTACATTTAAACACCCATTTTGTTCCTATCGGATACGCACCCTTCGGAAGATCAACAAGATTCCAAACCTTAAGTTTGTCAAATTGAGCAAGTTCTTCCTGCATAGCTTCTATCCAATTGTTGTCATTTAAAGCCATCTCAATATTCTTGGGTTCAACCTGCGAAATAAAGCATGAATGTGAGCAATCATCAAGAACACCAGAATCTTTAATGCAGGTATACAAACAAGTATTGTCAACAAGAGAACGTGTTTTCACTCCATCCTGTAAATTTCCAATTATATTCGTCACTGGATGATCTTTGAGTTCCTTGATGGATGCAACATCAGGAACCGGCAACACGTCAACTTGAGTAGAGTCAGATTGATAAGAATAATCTTGATTAATTGGAATATCCGAGTCTAAATTTGTAGGAATCTCCCATTGAGCCTGTGGCGAAGGTAATAGATCATCGCCCAACAACGGATCAGTAGAAGAATCTTGAAAAATAGCATTATCCTCCTCACTCTCTGAATCTTGTGGACCTGAACAAGAAGCAACATTAGGATCGGGAGCAGAAGTAGATGGAATCGATGAATTTGAAACTAAATATGGTAGAAACCCATTGTGCTGTGCATCCTGACATGACTCATAGAGAACAACAACATCTTCATATGAAATATCAGAAGATAAATGAAAAGACTTGAATAAGTTTTCATAATCAAATGCCCAATCCGGACCAATCGCCATTTGTTGTAAAGACCGATTTGAATAATCAATATGGAACCATTCTTCAACTTGGCGCGTTTCTTTGTTAAAAACCCTCTTGGTTGTTGAATTAGCCACATACCCCAGAAAAATCCCTTCAATAGCCTTCGCATTGAATTTTGTTGGGACATCTCGAACTTTCAATAGGGTGCAACGATTACCAAAAGGTAGTAAATAATCCAGATTCGGCTTTCGATTATTCAGTAATTCATAGCAAGTCTTGTTAGGTCGCTTGACGGTCAAGACCCTGTTCAAAACATGACACGCAGTATTTACAGCTTCAGCCCAAAAGGTGACTGGAAGCTTAGAATCTGCAAGCATCGTGCGAGCCGTTTCGACCAAAGTCCTGTTCTTTCGTTCAGTGACACCGTTTTGTTGAGGAACATATGGCGCACTGAATTCATGATGAATTCCTTTTTTAAGACAGAATAAGCCCATTTTGCTATTCTTAAATTCGCTGCCATTGTCACTCCTTATTCTTCTGACTTTCAGATTGAATAAATTCTCCAAACTCAGGATTAAGTATTGCACCAACTCAGTGGTTTCACCTTTAGAAGAAAGAAACTTAACCCATGAAAATTTAGAGTAATCATCAGTTACTACCAAGCAGTACGATTTCCCACCAATGCTCCTGATACTGATAGGACCGAACAAATCCATATGCAGCAACTCCAACGGAGTTACGATAGAATTCGTTGATTTAGATTTGTGAGATTTCTTTCTTTGCTTCCCCTTCTTGCAAGGAATACAATTATCAGGAACTGAGAATTTCATCTTCGGAATACCAAGAACCAAATCATTCCTAACAATGTAGTTCATCTTCCTAAAGTTAATGTGAGCTAGCTTCCTGTGCCACAATATTGAATCAGATTCCGACGCCTTGGAGAGTAAACATGTTGGAATTGAATCCGTTGTAGTGGCGACATTCATGTCAAGGACATACGTGTCATTTCTCCTCGGAGCCTTCATAAGAATCCATTAATCAGGAATCACGAAGCCCGGTTTCAAAATATAGCATTCAGCCTCGTTGAAATGGAACGAAAACTTCTTGTCACAAACTTGTGATACACTTAAAAGATTGTGTTCCAGCTGCTCAACATAATTCACCTTCTCAAATTTGACTTTGTCACTCTTTAACATACCCTGTCCAGTTATGTACCCGCCTTTATTGCCCGCAAAAGCGACATAACCTCCATCAATTTGTTTTACATCCTCAAGCAATCTAACATTCCCTGTCATATGTCGAGAGCAACCACTATCCACATACCATGTATTGTTGATAGTCCTCCTTGGTTGTCCCTACATAAACAACGAGAATCAGTTAGAAATAGGAACCCAAGCCATCGTGGTCTTGGGTCGTCCAGATTGATCAAAATAAACAACTTCTTGTAATTTACAATCAATCTTATCATTCACTTTTGGAACAGAAGTTTGACAATCAGACTTTTTCAAAGAAGATCTATTTATATTATTTTGAAAAACATTATTTGATATATTATTGTCAGATTCAGATGTTTCCAAAATTTTCTTCAATTTTCTGTTTCGTCTTCTCCTTTGAGGTCTAGACAATTTAACTTCCTGATGAGAATCTTTTGAAATTCCAACATTAGGAATCTCAAGCTTCTCTTTGCATACAAAATATTTAGCATTCAATTTATCCTGTTGTTTAAATCTAGAGGATTTAACAAAAGATCGACCATGCAAATTTTTCTCCAAACTAGAAGACGACTTTCCCTCATCTTTTCTTTTCAGAATCTTCACCACTTTTGGTTGTGAAGGAACAGTCTTCATTTTACCCTGGTTCTTGTAAGGACAATTGATCAGAATATGACCAGCCTCATGACAATGAAAACACACTCTTCTTTCTTGATAAGTTCTGAAATAAGGAGTTTTCCTTGAATTTGAGGATTCATCAGAGGAATAAGCTTCAGAGGAATGTCCAGAACAGTTTATCGGCTTCTTTGGAACATAAGCCTGTGTTAGCACCTTTGAAGAACACACTTTTTGATAACCGGCCGCTACAAAACCACTCGATTGTAAAATCGGAGAAAGCTTAGATGGACCAACTTTCACCTCTTCAGGTTCAGTCAGAATGCATCTATCTCGGGTAATAGATTTAACAACTGTTGGGTCATCAATTTTGACCTCTTTTGGAATGCCCTCGACTTTCTTCTCATCAAACACCTCATCTTCAGAATCAGACTCATACACCATATCCTCCCCAGTTACCGGATTCACCTTTAACACAGTCTTTGGATCTATCTCCTCTTCATGTATTATTTCAGGTTCCACCATATAATTTGCATTAAACGGTGGAGGAATAAATCCAATTCCAGCAACACGCTTAGTAGGATCAGCATTTGAGTTAAAATAATCCAAAATAACCAAAGAATTTTCAAAATTTTCCATCTTTCTATGAAGTTTGATCAATTCAGATTCTTTGTCAGATATTTCTTTGTTCTTTTGAGCAACAACTTCATTACGTTTTTCTATCTCAGCATAAGCCATATCTAGATGATAACCTTGCTCTTTGTATTTTAGCCCAAGAGAATTTAAGTCTCTTTTCAAAGACTCAATTCTCTCGATGCACAATTTATCATTATCTTTCAGTTTCTGATTAACAGTATGCATCGATCTCATGTCACAAATCAAGTTTGTGTTATCATCCATGACCTTTTGCAATTTATCTTTAACATAAATGCAGTTAGAACAGTAAATATGACAAACAGAGTCTTTTACCTTCGACGGATCAGACATGTCTGCCATGAATACTTTGGAAATGGGAATATTTTTTGAATCAGCACCATCAGAAGAATTTTGAGTAAGAACGATATCCTCCTCAACAACACCTGATGCATTATCAGAATCAATATTCTGCACTTGTTCTACTTCTTCATCAACGCTTGGAACACTGTCACCATCACAAGAATCATCACTAGAACTTTCATCATCAGTCGACTCCTCTAGTTTTTCAGAATGAATTTATGCTACAAAAGCCTGACTCACAGCACCCACCAAGTCTTCTAGATGAATGCCCAGTCATAGTTTTGGTCATTTTGAGCAACTAATGCCGATGAAGCAGATGCATGATTTGTATTACCAGATGAACCATGTGACTGATTCCTATTATGCTGAAAATTAGGCTGCTTCTTTTGAGAATCAAACTCGACCTTTGGCTTCACACATTCCTTAGCAAAGTGACCATATTCTTAACAGTTGTAACACCGAACTTTGCTTTTATCAAAACCCATACGAGATCGACTATTTGAGCCAATATATTTTCTGCCCGTTTTCTTCAAGAAATCTTTAGCTTGACACATCAACATGGCCATATTCCATTGGATATTCATTTCTTCCAGATCAACAGGGTCAATCTGACTGAAATCGTCCTCTATAACCTCAGGATCATGTATTTTACCTCCAATAAAATTCTCATATGATGCCATTAATGAAGAAAACATAGCAAGATAATCATCAGCAACGTTTTGATTCAAATGAGATCCAGATGAAGTAGAAGCTGTAGTCGCAGAAAATCCAGAATGGCTTGAATAACCAGAATGAATTGGAACTCCAGAACATTGATCATTTGAAGAATCTTGAGCATCACCAGAAAAGAATGCCACTCCATTACCAGATTTACCGGTAGATTTGACAAAATACATTGAGGGATCCTAGATATGCTCCAAGTTAGTCTCTTTCTTCTTCATATTCATGTCATGCGACTGAATCTTCCCTAGAACTTCTTCAAGAGACATGGTTTTATACTTAATGTTCTCTTTGATTAAAACCGTGTACACATTAAATTTTAATGGTAAAGCCTCCAAGAATTTATCATTGATTGCTTCAGTCTCATACACTACAGAAGCACTTGCCAGTTCACTAACAAGATGATAGAATCTTGTAGCAAGATCATCCAAGGATTCGTTTTGAAAATGTTTAAATACCAAGAACTGCTTCTTTAATAGCTCCTTTCTACTCTTCTTCACGTCCAAACTTCCTTCACACCTTTTCTGTAATGCTTCCCACAGTTGTTGAGAAGACTTGAACTGTTTAAAACTGTGATATATTTCCATAGGAAGAGACATCGAAATACTAGCCATCGCTTTCTTTTCCCTGTCAAATAGTAGCTTCTCTTCAGTAGTTAACGCTGACCCCGATTTTGGAACATTATCCTGTCCCATCCAAGAATAAGTCAGATGCATATAACTTTACAAAATCGGAATCCATAAACTAATGTCGGTAAAAGATACAAACTGGTCGAACCGATCTTTCCAATTTGAATAATCAGCTAGATTCAACAACTTCGGAGGTTTTTGAGATGTACCGATCTCATTGTCATAATTGAACATATTTGTGACTTGAACCATATTTGCCATTTTTTCCTGAAAAATTTTCCAAGTGTTGAACATCCTGTACCCTTAGGCGAAGATAATAAGTTCGCCTCTGATACACCCAAGCAAACTTAATGAGAAACGAACTTAATAAGTTCACTTAAACCAGAAACTTGAAATCTGCTTAAATTCGCTTAAAACAAGTTCGCCTAAATCAGTATTCAAAAAATCTGATTAAGTTCGCCTAAAATAAGTTCGCTTAATCTTGTGAGAAGCGAACTTGACAAGTTCGCCTGCACACAATTCAGCAAGTTCGCTTGCAGTAACAGAATCAAGATCAAGAACTCTTCAAACCAAACTCGTGAACCAGAAACATACAGAAATCATCATTAATCACTGATTTGAAGGAATTAAACAAAATTGGACCGTAGGATTGTGTAATTTGTCAATTAGAAGCTTTCTATCGGATCAATTTCGTCAAAATCCTCTTCAAAAACACCAAATCAGATCTGAATCAGTCTAGAAAACTCCATGGAAATGAAAAACACAAAAATGACGAATTTCATGTCAATTTACATATAAAACCGCCTAGAATCAACAAGAATCACGAGCAATAGCTCTGATACCACTTGTAGGTCCTCATGGCGCTTCTACGGATCGATCTCGTGATAAGACGTGACGTTAACTAGGAGTGCGGAATCCAACGAATCAACGTTTATATGCATAAAAGCCAATGTAGACAATCACGTAAATAACCTTCTCAATTGTATTCCAAATCACAATGGTGTTTACAGACTCAATCAGACTAATCGATAATTCTCTCTTCTATATGTTGTGACTGACTCTGTAGACTTAAGCGAACTTATTAAGTTCGCCTCTAACAGACTAAGCGAACTTAACAAGTTCGCCTCATATAGACTTAAGCGAACTTATTAAGTTCGCCTCTGATAAACCAGGCGAACTTAACAAGTTCGCCTCTAGGTAAACTTGAATAAACACTTAGTGACTTTTTACATAACAAAAACATAAAGACATAAGATCTAACTATTACAAGCTTTTGTCATTACAAACTATGTCCTAACAGTACTCTGAATTTTACAATTTAATCAAAAGAATCTTTGTGTGTTTCTGCTGTTAATACTTGATTACCTTACTTGATTAACGAAGATAATCATCATGAAATATTCATTTGGTGTGATTGATAGTATCGAGATTGCTCATCTTTGATTTGTTCATTTCGGTGTGGATTTGATTTCTGAATTGTTTCCACCAATTCAGAGAGTGATTGAGGACTTTATCCTTGAATATCAGCAGGTCTGAGGGAATCACAAGTGGTATCAGAGCTGTTGGTTAATAGCTCTTGGTATTCAAGAAGATTTTATGTCAAATCTGATCAAATTGAAGTAATTTGGGTGCCATTTTTGCTGATTTGAAGCTAGTTTTGATGGAGATGAAGTTTGCATCAAGTTTGAAGACTTGATTCTTTACTCGGATCATCACAGAAAGTTTTTGGTCAATTCAAGTGTTCTTCTATTGGATTGTCTGAAAAGTTTGTTTGAAGTAGCTGAAAACTCTGTTTGAAGAAATTGAAAAGTATTTCGTTCGAAACGTATTGTCCGAAATTTCATCTGTTTGAAATATTCTGACTTTTCGATTGAAAAGTATTGTACTAAGTTTTCGACCGAAAAGTTATAAGTTGAAAATTTTCTGATTTAGACCAAGTTTCAAATTACAAGTAAAGAATGACTGGAAATGTATACGATACTGAGAGGGTTATTGGGAAATCACCACCGATGCTGAAATCAACATCAGAATTTTTAAATTGGAATATAATGATTAAGGATTATTTCAAGTTTACTGAACACACACTTTGGGAATCAATTGTAAAAGGTCCTCACATTCCCAAGACAGCAAATGCTGATGGGTTAGTCCCGATTGCTGATCCTGATCTTTATTCAGAGGAAGATAAGAAGTTAATCGAAAGGGATAACAGAGCATTTATTATTCTAGCACTTCCGACTGAGTTGTATTTGAATTTTGAGCAACATGAAACTACTCAGGGTCTGTGGAACGCTTTGTGCTTAAGATTTGAAGGTAATCCAGCTCTTCAGGAAAGCAGAACCGATCTTCTACTGAAGCAATATAACATGTTTAGTTATAAAAAGAATGAGACTCTCAGTGAGAAGGTGACTAGGTTTACAACCATGATCAACAGGTTTGAAAAAAGTGGGAGTAAAATTTGAAGAGTATGAAATAGGAAAGAAGCTGTTAGACTCACTGCTAGATTGCTGGAGTATACCTAGTATGCTAATCAAGAACACAACTCCAGATCTGAAGAGTAAAACACTTGATGATATTATCTGTTTACTCGAGTCTTATGAATTGGATGCAAAGAAGAGAGAACTGAACAACAAAGATAAACAAATTAACTCAAGTTCAACAAATGCAGCATTATTTCTGAAAGTAGTGAAGGAAATAGTGGAACAAAACCTGAGAAAAACAAAGGTTGTTATGAACACTCCTCTAGTGAGAAGATCAAGTCATCTGGACAAATCTGTAGGTCCCTCGGGTGTGGCGGATCGTCACATGCAAGTGGGTCTACTAGTCGGACCGGGTGCGGAATGCCCATTACTAGGCGGAGAGTCTAGCTAAACAATGTAAACCGACAAGAGAAAACACTTTAAATGTTCTTTGTATTATAAACACTTGAAGGTTACAGAGAAAAGCACTGAGATTACAATCTGCGTATTTGCTATAATGCCTGCGTACTTAACTTCTGTCAACCTATCCTATTTATACATGACCTGATGCCTGCGCACTTAGCAAGTGCGCAGGGCAAAATGCTCTTGCGTACTTAGCAAGAACGCAAAGTTACTCTTGCGTACTTGCCAAGTACGCAGGAGCTTTCTCCTGCGCACTTACAAGTGCGCAAAACACTTGGAGAATTCTGCAACATTCAATATGTAAAAGTAAATACAACTCGATAAACTAATACATAAAGACTCTTACATACAAAGACAATTACAAACAAGACAAAACAACCAAAGACTAAGACTCTATCTATCCAAAGTGTTTGTCACAGGAAAGTGCTTCAACAAACTCCCCCTTGACAACATCTCTGGATAATCTTCAGTCTTCGGTCTTCACATCTTCAGTCTTCACAGCACTTGATCTTTAGCTTCCATCTTCTTCTTGTAATCAAGGCAGAACTTAATCACCTTGTCATATTTAGAAGCAAGGAGCTTTGTCCACTCATCCGTGTAGATGCAATAACGTTCTGCTAGTACCTCTATATCTTTCACAGAAAAGTTGATGAAGCAGACTTCATCAAATATTCTGATCAGTTCCTTTGGCACTATGTTCCCGCTCTCTGCACGTCCCTTACCCATGATCACAGCCTCGTCCGTCTTTGGATCTACGTACCAGTACCACATGTCACCAAGAATATCCTGAGATAACTTGCTCAGAGGAATCTTAGTTTCACATCGCACTGGCTTGTATACCAATTTCTTTAAGTGCTTCTTAGTCATAGGATTTATAGCGTGCTTATCCTTGACTCTCTTGGGCACTTGAGGCTTGAACATCTCGAACTTCCCTGATCTTTCTTCTCGTTGCAGAACAACCCACAAACCCATCGCCACTGCGTGATTGGAATGACCCAGCAGCTCTCGGTTTGCTAGGTTCACAAGGTCGTATTTGGGCAAGGAGCTGAACGCTTCACTGGTGGGTTTCAAGTATTGAACCCCCCAGATCTTTTGATAGCGAACAGCTGCTTGTCCTCCTCGAACCTTACAGCCAAGATCATCCCTGTTGCTCCGTGTTTGACTATTATAGACGTCTTTTGCCTCACAGGAGCTGGACCCTTTGATGAAGTAGAAGGCATGTCTATTTCTTTCGGTGCCTCTAGGTCCACAGGTTCAGGGTCAACTGGGGAGGCTTCAGTCGAGGCTTCTACATTACTAGCCTGCTCGACTGAACCTGTGTCGAGCGGAGCGTCGAAGGATGGAAATTCAAAGATCTCTCCATATTCTAGCTCGTACTCTCCTTCCCCGTCACCCTTGGGAATTTCGATCACAACGTCTTCATCATCATCATCCCAATCGTCACCGAGTCGATCTGTCCTTCTTCTAGATTGAAGAGAGCATCGATCTGTGCTTATTTGGAATAGTCAGGCTCTAGATATAGGATCTCATCATAAGATAAGTCCTTAAGTACTTCAGCCACTGACTTTCCTTTATCACCACCTCCACCACCAGAGGTATCACCACCCTCTTGATGAGTCGACTCCCCCTGAGCCATTGGAACAGCAGTAATGGGCACGATTGCTAAAGTTTGGTGCTCACCTCCACTAGGACCGGCTTCGAGATCCTTGTCCTTGTCGTCATCCTTAGTCAAGTCGACCAGATAACATGCCTCATCACCAGTAGTCCTCTTTTCCTTCTCTTTCTCTTTGTCCTTCTCCCCCTGAGCATCAAGCTTCTTGGTCAAATCAACAATCAGCTTGACCATCAGCTCATGCTCCTTCCTTTGAGCGTCAAACCTCAGCTCCAAGGACGACCCATGACCCAGAAGCATTTCATTTGTCTTGATTAGGAGCTCATTCTGGGCCAAGACGTTCTTCAGTCGTTCCTTAGTCCCTGTTCTCTGGCTACGAAGGATTTTAACTTCATCTACCAAAGAATTGATCTGTGCTTGTTGAGCGTCAGACTCCTCCTTCGATTTCTGAATAGTCTCCAGTAATCCAGCAACTTGGGTTTCCAGAACATCTATCCTAGCATCATTCCGATCAGGATGTCTGGATGAGGACGCCTCGACATTGTGAATGGGGGAGGAGAATATGGTATCAAAGTCAAACCCTTGTGTGAAGTCTCCATAGTTGAAGGGTTGACTTGGAGGCTCAATGGTGGTGGTTGGGATGGAAGATGTGACGAGAGTTGTAGGGGTAATGGTAGGGGTGATGGTGACTGACTCCGTGAGAACTGGAGTAGTCACCGCCACCTGAACAGTAGTGGTAGGGAGGGTCACTATCACAGGGATCTCCACTATGATTGAAGTGACGGCCACTTAACTTTGCACCTGCGGCCTCTTCCTCCTACGGTAAAGCTGCTGTGAAGGTGGGGTGGAGGCTGAATCCGGACTAGCAGCTGAAACTTGTACTTGCTGCTGAGCCTCCACCACACTGGGGATAGAAGGTTGTTGCCTATCACCCCTGTTCTTGTGAATGCTTTCCCTTCTTTGTCTTTGTATAGCAGCGTCAAAGTCATAGTCTGGCTCATATTCGCTGCTAGAGGACTGTCGCTTTCTCTTGGAGGACGACTCAGGTAGGGTTTCCTTAGCCGTTCTCCTCAGGTGTTCCTGCGACGGTGCATCATCGGAATCGGAAGAATCTGACTTAGTCGCTTCCGAGTCGGATCCCTCAGCACCCTCATTTCCTCCTTCGTTGTCTCCATCATCAGACGATCCATCATCACTCTCCATTTCCTCCTGTTGTTGTTCCTGTTGTTCATCGGAGTGTTCACTCAATTCTGGCTGCGAGTTGTGACTATACCATCTCCACTCACCTGGGGCCACATATGCTTCATTGATGAGGTGGACAAAGAGTTCTCTATGCACAGGGGTAGGATCTACACTGCCTGGCTTTAGGAATTGGGCGAATACTCTTTTGTCCACCCTCTTTACTTGCTGTCTCTCCCCTATAGCAGGAAGGTTTGGCAACGCATCATTAATCAGAAGTTGCACAAACCGAGGGTATAATGAGAACCGAATCCTCTCCGCTGTGTTGATCTGGTCATTTATGGCCTTAAAGATGTAGCGGGAGAAGTTGTAGCCCTTGTTGAGAGAAAGGCCGACCATGGCTGCTGCAAGGTCATGACCCATGGCATCTTTCCCAGCTTTCCTTGATGAGATGCACATGATCATGACGTGGGCGAAATATCTCCATTGGTCTAACACCCACATCTTTTTGTATGAAGCATAGTCCCTCGCACCGACATAACCCATTCTTTGTCTCCAACATCCGTCCACAAAGTAGTCTGAATTGAAGGACCCTTCATATAGTATCTTCAGAGAAAGCAATAGCATGACAAGCAACGGTAGCCCTTATAACGTTGGGGGTTACCGTGCAGCCGTGCTCTGCAGTCTCCCAAAACTGCTCGAGGTAGGGTCTTGACACGATCGGGTTAGCAGAAATGGCGTAGCTGATTCTTGAACGGTTCAAAAAATCAACTGTGTCTCTGTACTGCAATGCTGCACCCTTCCACTCAGGTTCAGTGTTAGCTAACAGGTTGAATTTGTTAGTAAACGCCCGAGCCATGTTCTGCAAAAACACACAGAAAACATAATAAGAACAACATGTATCATTGGAAACGGATAAACATGACTTAGTATAGCAGTTACTCTTTGAACTGAATTTCAGAGTTAGGAATTTTTGCCAAGTGTTGGTCCTGCGTACTTAGCAAGTACGCATGAGTTTCTTCTTGCGTACTTAACAAGTACGCATGAAGTGCTTCATGCGTACTTGTTAAGTACGCAGGAAACGCACTTGGTGAAAAATTCAGAAGTTTGAAATTCAACTTGATGATCAAAAATTGGTGTGTATTGGGTCACCACTAGGTCGGAATCAACGATTTGAGCCTATGGGACCAATACTTACACCAATACACTGCTAACTTTGACCAATTTTGACCTAACCTCGAACTTAGCCACTTACGGTTCAAATTCTAGTCCAAGGTCAAAATCCGATACTCGAATGGATGATTAAGGGTCTATTAGTGATCGATTAAAGATTGTTAACAGGTTTTAATTATTAGGTTTTACCCAAACAACACAAAAATTGTCTAAAAATCTCTAATAAAAAACCTAAGATGAATCGGTCCAAAATCACGAGTTTCGTCGATGGATTAAGCCAAAAATCTCACCAAATCGATGTTGTACGATGATGAAACTTGTAATGGGATGAAAAGATGGTTTAGGAACACTTGAATTTTGAGTAAAAATTTGCAGAGGGAAAAGTGTCGGTTTGAATGTGATGAAAGACTCGGAAAGTCCAATATTTATACCCACACCAAAAGGCCGTGCGTACTTAACAAGTGCGCACGATTTAACTCGTGCGTACTTACAAGTGCGCAAGACTTAACTCTTGCGTACTTACAAGTGCGCAAGACTTAACTCTTGCGTACTTATTAAGTACACATGGCTTACTTCATGCGCACTTACAAGTACGCACAAACCCTTAAGTGCTCAAACTTTCAACTCAAATTTATGAAGTTTATCAAGTCAAAGAATGAACAAGTTAAAAATATTCAATTAAGAGGATTCAAATACAATCCAGGAAGGTTAAACACAAATATTTTTGGCTTTTCTGAATAAAATTGAACTATGCATAAACTTAAAATCTTTTTGATCTTTTCTAATAAAAATATGCAAGTATTCACATAAACTATTTTTGATCAAAGACACGAGCAGAGAATCATATCAGGCTATCTTATAGCAAAAACGATACAATATAAACATCAAAGAATATGGGATCATGTCATGGATTACTATTTGTTCATACGTAATAAGCACATAAACAAGTAATTCAAGTTGACAATATTATAAGAGTTGAAACTATAAGCATCTTTGTATCACGTTCTTGTGTATTAAGGTATTAATTATAAGATATACAACGTGTACCCCACTGATATGCTACAATAATGTAAATTGCATTATCTCAAGGCGTCTAAGATTTTCCCAATGATTTTCTAAATTTTCAGAATGAAGTTACATCTATTAGCACAGGAAAAATCAAGCAGAATCCATAAGGATTATCAGGAATCATAAGATTCAGAATCGAGTGATTCATTTGATTTTCTTCATTGAATATTGGTATGATGATTCAGGATAATATATATGGTGTTTGAGTTTTAAGGTAAGGGGATCCAACTTTTATCTGGATTTGATTTCAATGAATCAGGAGTGATTCAAGGGTGAATACATGCTCAACGGTTAATGTAAAGACATGTCTTGATTCAATCTCTCCTTGCATACTTGTGAGTATGGGCAGTGAGATGAACCGCATTAATTGTGCTAACGACATAACCCGAAACTGACCTAAAAAAAATTATTGACAAAATCTAACATCCTTTATCTGATAGTGATCTTTTCTATTCTTTTACGCACACACACTTGCAAACATGGGTTCAAATCACGGTTGTAATTTAGATTTAGTTACCACACTACTAGTGATTCAAAGACGCATACAGCCTACTGACAATTCAAATTACTTGTAAATAAGCAGATTAAAAACACAATAATTTAAACAATTAAGTAAGCATGACGCAATCATTTCCCATATGAGCAGTCTGTGACGTTTAGATCATTTCTGATGTACTATCATTTCCTCTTTTCTCAAGTTAACTTTGAAATTTTCTTCATTTTCTATTTTTTTTTGATTTTGTAAAATATTTTTGAAAATTAAAAGAACTATACAGAAAATTTAAAAGAAATAAAGTTTAACTTCCATGAATTGAATTGATTATTAATTTTCACTCAGGATTGAACATTCCTATCAAGTTGACAAGATGCTCAAAAACGGGATCGATCAAATGCCTTTGTGAAAAGGTCGGCAAGATTGTCATCCGTGTGAACTTTTACAAGTTCAATTAAATGCTTTTCAGCACAATCACGGATGAAATGATGACGAATCTCTATATGTTTAGTTTTGGAATGTTTCACCGGGTTATTTGTGATGGACATGGTGGCATTGTTGTCAATGAATAGAGGAGTTCCAGTGAAGTTCAAGCCGTAGTCTTTCAATTGCTGCTGAATCCACAATATCTTAGAACAACCGCTCGCTGCAGCAATGTATTCTGCTTCACAAGTTGAGACAGAAACCGTTGACTGCTTCTTGCACTGCCAGGAGACCAGTCTGTCTCCTAAGAATTGACATCCACCGGAAGTTGACTTTCTGTGAAGGTTACAACCGCCATAATCTGAATCAGTCTAGGCTTTGAAGTCGAATGACTGCTGCTTAGAGTACCAAAGACCTAATCGGGGTTTCCCTTTCAGGTATCTGAAAATTCTCTTCACAACTATCATATGTGACTCCTTCAGTTGAGACTGAAACCTTGAGCACAAGCACACAGCAAACATTATATCGGGTCTTGAAGCTGTGAGATACATAAGTGATTCGATCATCCCACGGTACAATCTGCTATCTACATCCTTTCCATCTTTGTCAGGATGCAGACCATGATTGATGGGATAGGTGTGCCATAAGTACTGCTATCATTCATCTTGTATTTTGACAAGATGTCCTACACATACTTGGTTTGATGTAGATAAATGCCATCCTCTCTTTGACTAACTTGCAGACCCAGGAAGAATGACAA
Source organism: Smallanthus sonchifolius (assembly GCA_023525975.1). Classification (NCBI taxonomy): domain Eukaryota; kingdom Viridiplantae; phylum Streptophyta; class Magnoliopsida; order Asterales; family Asteraceae; genus Smallanthus; species Smallanthus sonchifolius. Next base: position 77,398,028 of record CM042025.1, read on the forward strand.
TTCACCCATATTACTCATTTCAAACTTGGACTTCATCACCTGCTCGAATTCCCTACACATCCCTTCATTGGTAGATCCAAAGATAATGTCGTCGACGTATACTTGTACAAGAAGAATGTCACCTCTTGCTTTCCTAATGAAGAGAGTCGAGTCAATCTGTCCACGATCAAAACCATTAGACAGTAAATGCTTAGATAATGTCTCATACCTTGCCCGCAGTGCTTGATGAAGACCATAAAGTGCTTTGTCGAGCTTATACACTTTATTGATATTATGCGGATCTTCAAAACCGGGAGGTTGAGTGACGTAGACCTCTTCATGAACTTTACCATAAAGGAAAGCACTCTTCACATCAAGTTGATAGACCTTGAAGCCGACATATGTGGCATAAGCCAAGAACAGTCGAATGCCCTCAATTCTAGCAACTGGGGCATATACTTCCGTGTAATCCAAGCCCTCTTGTTGGTAAAAACCTTGATCAACCAATCTTACTTTGTTCTTCACAACAACATGACGATCATCCGTCTTGCATTTGAACACCCATCTGGTTCCAATTGGCTGAAAGCCTTTTGGTAAGTCAACTAAATCCCACACGTGCAACTTTTGGAATTGAGACAGTTCATCTTGCATCGCCTCAATCCAGCAGTTTTCAGTGAGAGCCTCCTTCACATTCTTTGGCTCTAACTGGGACACGAATGCAGCGTGCAGACATGTTTCCATGACACCAGTGTCAAGTATCTCTGTGTAAAGACTGGTGTTCTCAGTGATGGTTCGATAACGAGTCTGAACACCGGCATAAGGATCACCAATAATGTTGTCGATTGGATGATTCCTATGCACTCTCGTCTCCGGTACAATCAGTTCCTGAATTTTTGGATCAAGATTCGTGCTTAACTCCCCCATTTCCTGTGTTCCAGAGGAAGAAGATTCAATGTTAATTGGATCAGCTGGAGCTTCATTTCCTACAGTTGTGTTAGGATTAGCATGAGTGTCATCTCCAACAACAAGAACATCTTCACTGTTATCACTATCATGAGTTCCAGATGTAGATGCAGCATTGGAATCAGGAGTTACAATCGGTACAGTAGCACGAGTAGAGAAGCTGGAGTCATTGTCGCCACCCAATAATTCATAAACATTTGTGGTGTCAACTTGTAGGTCCCGGAAGCCTCGTCGCGCAGCGGATTTACACGGACCTGTTCTGCGATTTGTGTGGGAACCAAGAAACGAGACAGAGAAAACACGAACAAAGACAAAAGAAAATGAAACGACACGTAATCCATAACAAAGAAGTCATCCCGTATTACAGACTACATACCGAAGGAGCACACATCTCTCATCTAAGCTCACGGTCCAGGGGTCGGGAGAGCTCTTCCCGAACCGGACATCTCTCAACCTTGTTCCAGAGTTCCACCTACAAATGAAGACAAGTATTCTATTTATAAGGGAAGGAACACTACCTGCGTACTTGACAAGTACGCAAGGAAAAAGCCTTGCGTACTTAATAAGTACGCATGGTTTGGTCATGCGTACTTGACAAGTACGCAAGGCAAAAGCCTTGCATACTTACTAAGTACGCAGGACCAAACTGCTGTGCGGGCTAAGTACTCAGGAACACCCTCCTACGTACTAGCCACGTACACCGATACATAGAATTTAATCTGTAGTTACAAAACATGCTTCTACAAACTCCCTCTTAACTATAGCATCAAATTCTATCTATCACTAACACTGATAATCATCAGTTTACAAAGAATGTCCTAACAGACTCCCTCTAAACTAATGACATCACGTGTCTTCTGGCGAGACTTGATCTTCTGGCATTCCACTTGAGATCTTCAAATCTTCAAACTTCAGTCTTCAGTGGCCGAGTGATGACAAACCCGACTCCCTCATAACTGTAGCTTTCATTGTAGACCAAACCAAGTGCTTCAATAAGAACCAACTAACCCAACATAACTCATTATAGTTCATCCTCTCAACAGTAGCAACCTCCACCCTGACTTAGGATTCTGAGTCTAACAATGTCTTCCTAACCAGGTAACAATAGTAGACTAAGACAACTCCAAATCAGTTGGCATATGATAGAGAGTTTGAGTTTCCAATAACCTGCATCAAACTAATCAGCTCCCATAGGAATTCCAGTAAGATAAACTTAAGTCTTCAACCAGATGTGTCCAACTCTATCCTGTATCTTCACGAGTTAACCAAATTCCAGAAGATGTTCATTTCCAATATCCCCTTTCAGTTTAAGCTCCATCTGACTAGACCAGAAACAAGGGTATGTTTCCTATCCCATCGGCCAATGATAAAAGGTTCCATCTTCAACTAATAATCCAACGAATATCCAGCTTCATCTTGAAAACACACAATAGAATCAAACACGAAAAATATAGTTTACACGAGAAATCACGGTTGAGATCCATGTTACGTCAAAGAGGTATATATAGGAAGTACCAATGGCTTTTCCACCACCTCTTTAATGTCTCATGAATACTAGATTTTATCCCCCTCATTTCTCTGTAAACTATGACCAGCTTCATCATCACTTCACTCAAATCCTCAAAAAGCACAACTAGCCAAGTCCAGGATTTTATTCTTTTATTCCTTTGCAAAGATCCAAAACAGCAAATCCTTGGGTTCAAGTTGTTCCAGTATTCATCCCCTATTAAATAAGTATCCCGGATACTCGTAGCCTACATATTCAGGTTTGAATACCTAAACAAGATGATTCTCTTTCCAAAAGACCCAAAGCAACCACATATTCACAAATAGAACGAGACCTTTAGCCGATGACGACCCAATTGCTCCCATTAGTTCAGCATTCATACCTTATTAAATAAGTATCCCGGATACTCGTAGCCTACATTTTCAGGTATGGACCCTTAAACAATGTATGACAAGTGGTATCATCCAACAAAAATCTCGTCCGTGTTTCGCTAAGCCACATCGTATACAAATTCTGGTCCGGAAAAACCAAAATTACTATCTTCTAAAAAATGGGCCGAAACACACATACAAATGATCAGTAATTTTTTTTTTTGAATCACAGATGCTAGTCCATGCGTACTTAGTAAATACGCACATAAAGGGTGCTCATGCGTATTTGATAAGTTCGCAAAATGCCCATGCGTACATGCTAAGTACGCAGAGTTAAATACTCATGCGTACTTAACAAGTACGCAGGACAACTTCTCTTGCGTACTTAGTAAGTACGCAGGACAAAACCCATGCGTACTTAGTAAGTACGCAGAAAAGCTGAATTTGCGTACTTATCAAAACGTAACAACGTTCTTGACGGATCTTGAGGAGAATGCTCGAAAAGTGATGGATCTGAGAAATTGATGCTTCCAAAAGCTTAGAAATCATCATCTAACAAACCCTTAGCCTTCCAAACACCAAATGAAGTGATAACAAACTCAGATTTGAGGATTTTTGCTAGAAAAAGTAGAGACTTTTATATCTCAGATCTGCTAAAAAAACCCTAAAACCCAAAACTGGAACACAAATCAACGAACACCGAGGCTCTGATACCACTTGTAGGTCCCTCGGGTGTGGCGGATAGTCACATGCAAGTGGGTCTACTAGTCGGACCGGGTGCGGAATGCCCGTGACTAGGCAGAGAGTCTAGCTAAACAAAGTAAACCGACAAGAGAAAACACTTTAAGCGTTCTTTGTATTATAAACACTTGAAGGTTACAGAGAAAAGCACTGAGATTACAATCTGCGTATTTGCACTAAAGCCTGCGTACTTAACTTCTATCAACCTATCCTATTTATACAGGACTTGATACCTGCGCACTTAGCAAGTGCGCAGTGCAAAATGATCTTGCGTACTTAGCAAGTACGCAAAGTTACTCTTGCGTACTTGCCAAGTACGCAGGAGCTTTCTCTTGCGCATTTACATGTGCGCAAAACACTTGGAGAAATTTGCAATATTCAATATGTAAAGATAAATACAACTCGATAAACTAATACATAAATACTCTTACATACAAAGACAATTACAAACAAGACAAAACAACCTAAGACTAAGACTCTATCTATCCACAGTGTTTGTCACAGGAAAGTGCTTCAACACAACTGCAGATAGATCAGGAAGATTGAATGACTAGAATAGCGCATCATAATCAAAACCCCAAGCTGGACCTGTTGGTTCAAGTGGAATGCTGTGTTTACTGCAGTCCACTTCAAACCATTCCTTGAAAGTACGAGTTCCTATGTTGTACACTATCTTGCAAGGCGAGTTAGCAACGTATCCTAAGAAGATGCCTTCCACTGCTTTTGCATGAAACTTAGACTGGCGGTCTTTGTATTGTAGCAACAAAGAACAGGGACTACCAAAATGAACTAGGTAATCAAGATTGGTAAGTCAATTGTTGATCAACTCGTAACAAGTCTTGTTGTGCCTTTTCACAACCAGAACTCTGTTCAAGAAGTGACAAGCTGTATTAACGGCTTCTGCCCAGAATGTGACAGGAACCTTTGCATCCGACAGCATAGTCCTTGCAGTCTCAATCAGTGTTCTGTTCTTCCGTTCAGCAACTCCATTCTGCTGAGGCGTGTACGGCGCGCTAAATTCATGACGGATCCCTTTCTTGAGACAGAAAAGCTCCATCAAATTATTCTTGAACTCAGTTCCGTTGTCGCTCCTTATCCTTCTAACTTTCAGTTTGCAAAGAGATTCCAAGCTCAGGATCAAATATTGAAGAATATCAGCAGTCTCATCTTTAGTACCTAAAAAATGCACCCAAGAAAAACGTGAGAAATCATCAGTTACTACTAGACAGAACGACTTACCTCCAATACTCCTGATACTTATGGGGCCAAACAGATCCATGTGTAATAGATCCAAAGGGGTATCAATAGAGTTTTGGAGCTTGGGCTTGTGAGACTTCCGTTGCTGTTTGGCCTTTTTACGAGGCATACAATCATCTGCAACGGTAAATCTCAGCTTAGGAACCCCGGTTACCAAACCGTTTCGGACAAGATGATTCATTTTATGATACGAAATATGTCCGTGTTTCCTATGCCACAAGATGGAGTCGAGCTTTGTCGCTTTAGTAAGCAAACATGTAGCAACTGATGAGGTGGTTGTTGCCACGCTCATATCGATTTGATAGGTGTCGTTTGTTCTTGGCGCTCTCATCAGGATCCAGTCTTCCGGAACTTCAAAACCAGGTTTGAGAATCAGGCATTCTGACTTATCAAACATCACCGAGTACTCCTTATCACACATTTGGGAGACACTCAACAGGTTATGCTTCAGCTGCTCGCAGAAGTTGACATTGTCAAAGCTGACACAACCGTTCGAAACCACGCCTTGACACGTGATGCTGCCGCCTTTTTCTCTAGCAAAGGCCACATAGCCGCCTCTGAATGGTTTAACATCTTGAAGCAGGGCCATGTTTTCTGTCATGTGCCGGGAGCATCCACTATCTACATACCAGCGGTTAGAGATAGTACCCTTCGGACGTCCCTGCACGAGTCACAAAAGAGTTAGTTAGATTTGGAGACCCAAGCCATTGTGGTCTTGGGTCGTCCATCCTTTTCAAAATAAACTACTTCCTTGAACTCACAGTCATGATGACTGTTCAAAATTGATGAATCTTTATAAGAAATACAACTAGGAGATTGAGAAGTTTTGGATTTGGCAGTCCAGGATCTCTTATGTTTCTTAACCGGAACAGGAGACTTTGGTTCAACTACAGCAGGTGAACTTGTGGAAGCTTCACCTGATTGAACTGAAGTCAGCTGTTCAATCTTTCTCAACATCTTGTTTCTTCTTCTTCTTCTCTGTGGCTTAGAAAGTCTCACCACCGGTTTCTCACCAGTACGTGTACTACCGGAGGTAGGTACACAAGGTACAGCAGGTTGCGTTACCTTTCTTGTAACAGATGGTTTAGCTTCAGACTTTATCTTAGGCTTTACCATTGGTTTGACTGGTGGTTTCACCACATTTTGTTTTGGATTTTTGGGAGCTTTCACTGATGGCGACCTGGGGATAACAACTGGTTGTGGAACAACATGCTGTTTCCCTTGGTTCTTAGAAGGACAGTTCACAATAATGTGACCAACCAAGCCACAGTGAAAACAATTTCTCTTGTCTACATAAGTTCTCTTGTAAGGTTCATTAGATCTGGCCTTAGATAACTCAGCATTATGAGAAGGAGGAGTTGGTTTATGAACATTAGTCTGAACCTTTACAGTTTGGTTTTTGGGAGTATAATATTTTTCCAAACTTTCTTTATACACAAGCCCATAATGAGCTGAAAAAGCTTCTTTCTTTGCTTGGTTAAGACTTTTATAACCCCCATAAAGCATTACCTTTAGATTATCATTTGTTTCAATGATATCGGGTTCAGTTAAAATGCAATTATCACCATTAGTGATAACGTTTTTCTTTACTTTTAGTTCAGTGAACAACTCCTCAGATACTGCTCCTTCAGGGTAAGTGTTAACCGACCCATCTTCAGAAGCAGTAACAAACTCCTCACTAGATGTGGAGTTAGCCTTACTTGAGGATTCATCCTTTTTAGGGGAATCATCCTTATCAGAGGACTCATCTAGACAAGTGAGATCAATGTCTATTAAGCTATTGACAAACTTCCCGCTCACTGGTGGAGGAATGGCATTAGTACGCAGCCCTAACCCATTCATTTGTCTCACTACAGATTCGTAGTCTTCCACCACAAAGCGAGAGTTTTTCAACTTCTCATTAGTGCATTTTAACTGCAAGATCTCATTTTGCAGTTTGTTGATTTCATTGTTTCGTTTTTCCAACCCCCTGTATGCAACATCTAAGTGAAGCTGTTGATCACTTATTTTTAAAGAATATTCACACTTTCCTTTTTTTAACGTTTCAATAGAATCTTTAAAACGTTTTCATTTTCTTTGTAGTTTAGAGCTGCCATACTTAGGGGTTCGATTTTGTCTTGGAGCCTAGAATTTTCAAGTTTTAGCCCTAGACATTTAGAACATGAAATAACAGAAAAATGGTTAGAATCTACCTCAGAAGATGAACTTGTTGCTTCTCCAATGGCCATGAGAGCAACAGCAGTAGTCGATTCCTCTTCATCAGCTGCAGGAGCTTCCATATCTTCAGCTTCCTTCACCTTCTCTGTAGCAGAAGTTGTAGATTCTCCTAGGTCAGGCATAGAAGCTTCCCTTTTCTCTACTTCCATCATCTCCATGATCACAGCCATGAGACCTACCTGGGTTTGTGCGATGATGGCATCCTCAAGATGAACACCCCAATCAAAGCTTTCGTCCTATTGGGCTACCAGTGCATTGGACGTTCCAACTTGGCTTTGATTGTGGTGGTTTGAGTTGTTGTGGCCATGGCTGTTTCCTTGGCTGGGTCGGGTAAAACCAGAGGCCGGTGCTCTGTCTTTCTGACACTCACGAGCAAAGTGTCCATAGTTCAGACACTTGTAGCATTTGGCCTTAGATTAGTCAAACTCGACCTTGGGATTAGGATGCCAGCCAATAAACTTTCTTCCTGTTCTGTTCAGGAAACGCTTGGCTCTCCTTAATAGCATGGCCATATTCCATTGAATATCCATGTCCTCCATGTCATCAGGATCCACTTGATTAAAATCTTCTTCAATCGTCTCTAGATCAGTAAGCTTGCCATCTATGAAATTATCATACGCAAGCATACAAGATGAGAATAGTGCTACATGATCTACAGCTATTCTGGCTATAGCTGATTGGTTAGCTGAAGACGTAGCAGGAGGATTTCTTGAGTTATGTTGATGATGAGATCCCAACCCTGATCCTGAAGCATAGCATGCATGACCACCACACCCAGTTGAGTGGTCTTCTTCAGTAGGATTTCCAGTGAAGAGGGAAATTCCAGAGCCCGATGAATTAGATGTAGAGGTCGTCCCATGATACATAGAAGGGTCTTGTATCTGGGGTCTTCCAGAGCTCTCCTTTCTTCTTAGGTTCATGTCATGAGCTTGAACCTTTCCTATTGCCTCCTCTACTGTCAACTCATAGAATTTAGGATTTTCCCTCATCAAGGTTGTGTACATCTCAAATTTGGGTGGTAAAGCATCCAAAAACTTTTCCACCATCTCTTCATCAAGATACCGGAATTCAAAAGCCTTGAACTCAGTCTGTAAATGATAGAATCTAGAGATGAGGTCATCTAAGGATCCGTTCTCAAAAAATATGAAGCACTCATACTGCTTCCTAAGAAGATCCCTCTTACTCTTCTTGATGTCACTATTTCCTTCGAATCTTGTAGATCCTGAGCAGAACTGTAGACACAGATCTGCTGAGAAATTCTTCAAACAGTCCGGATCGAGAGGCGGAATCTCTGGATCCGGTATCACTCTCGAATCAGAAATGGTAGAGACGGGTGCGGGAATCATAAACACGAACAGAAATATATAAAAGTGAAAAGTACGGATAATTAGAGCATAAAAAGTATGATTCTTTGATTGATATGAAAATTAAAAGGCTCCTCACACACTCTATAATTATCTCACCCCAGGGTGAGCTCCCCCTAGGGTGGTGATTCCATCTACAGACACACACTCACTCCTAGGGCATAATATGCTATATATAGGAGGCCAAGCACATGCGCCTTGTTTTCCAAGCCACCGCCCAATGGGCCTGAAAAATAGGTATCGAAACTACCTAGTTTCGATTGAACAAATGTTCAACCGAAACTAGTAGTTTCGATTGAACAAAAGTTCAACCGAAACTAGTAGTTTCAATACTGTAATTTCGATTGACAGCATCAGTCTCAAAATTATACCCAACAATCTCTCCCTAGACTGATGCTATCACTTCTTGTCCGACTCTGTCTTTCGTCTTCATAGATTGACTGATGATCCAATGCCTTTCGTTGTTATTCTCCCCCTCAAGTGTAGACTCTCCTACCTTGTAGGCAAATGATAAAGGTTTGAATCCCAAGTATTTAGCAGTAAATAATCATCTTTCTACAAGGATTCTTGACATTCTCGAACACTTGATCAACTTTTGCCTTCTCTCCCCCTAAAAAAGGTCAATTTCAAGCAAAAGCTCACTTTGTCTTACATCTTCATAACTCTGCTGATAATTTGAAGTCTTTCGTGATAATTCTCCCCCCGAAGTGTAGACCCTCCTATTTCTAGGCAAAAGATAAGGGATCGAATCACCATGTAATCAACAACTAATGATCCGATTTGTCACAAGTATGCTTGACTTTGTTACCCGCTGCCCAAACTTGACCTTTGATCAAAGGAATTACGGCTGAATCAGGCAGAACATCGTGTATATTGTCAAAGAAACGAAATTTTCGAAAACCCGAAAAAGGCTGTCTCCAAGTTTTCTTCCAAAACTCCCCTCCTTCTATGCAATATCCTGTTAAAAAAATTACCCAAGAAAATTTTCAAAAAACAAATTTTTTTTTGGAAAGTATTTGGACAGTTCTGCCTGTAGTTTCGATAGGCTCTACTTCAGTCGAAACAAGGCTAGTTTTGATAGAGACAGTATCGAAACAAGAAGTTACGATAGAGAGATTCTTCAATCGAAACTAGTAGTTTCGATAGGAGATACTTCAACCGAAACTAGTAGTTCCGATACCCTCTAGTTTCGATAGCCTAGTTTCAACAGCCTAGTTTCGATGTCTTCTACTTCTGATTTAGGGCAACACCAGTAGTTTCGATAGAAAATGTTCAGCCGCCACATAGTTTCGATTGACCATCTTCAACCTTCAGCTACTTCGATACCCCCAATCCAGGTCTGAAAAATGCTTCAAAAGCCTTCCATCTTCAGATTTTGACAGTGGAAATGTAGAACAGCAGTCACGAACCTGCTACACATCGATTTCTTCATGTTTAACGTCTCAATGGCGGTTTTTTTGGATTTTTGAGCAGATTCGAGAGTAATAAGAGCCACCATGGCTCTGATACCAACTGTAGGTCCTGAGCAGAACTGTAGACACAGATCTGCGGAGAAATTCTTCAAACAGTCCAGATCGAGAGGCGGAATCTCTGGATCCGGTATCACTCTCGAATCAGAAATGGTAGAGACGGGTGCGGGAATCCCAAACATGAACAAAAATATATAAAAGTGAAAAGAACAGATAATTTGAGCATAAAACGTATGATTCTTTGATTGATATGAAAATTAAAAGGCTCCTCACACACTCTACAATTATCACACCCTAAGGTGAGCTCCCCCTGGGGTGGTGATTCCCTCTACAGACACACACTCACTCCTAGGGCATAATCTGCTATATATTGGAGGCCAAGCACATGCGCCTTGTTTTCCAAGCCACCGCCCAATGGGCCTGAAAAACAGGTATCGAAACTACCTAGTTTCGATTGAACAAATGTTCAACAGAAACTAGTAGTTTCGATTGAACAAAAGTTCAACCGAAACTAGTAGTTTCGATACTGTAATTTCGATTGACAGCATCAGTCTCAAAATTATACCCAACAATCTCCCCCTAGACTGATGCTATCAATTCTTGTCCGACTCTGTCTTTCGTCTTCATAGATTGACTAATGATCCAATGCCTTTCGTTGTGATTCTCCCCCTCAAGTGTAGACCCTCCTACCTTGTAGGCAAATGATAAAGGTTTGAATCCCAAGTATTTAGCAGTAAATAATCATCTTTCTACAAGGATTCTTGACATTCTCGAACACTTGATCAACTTTTATCTTCTCTCCCCCTAAAAAAGGTCAATTTCAAGCAAAAGCTCACTTTGTCTTACATCTTCATAACTCTGCTGATAATTTGAAGTCTTTCGTGATATTCTCCCCCTGAAGTGTAGACCCTCCTATTTCTAGGCAAAAGATAAGGGATTGAATCACCATGTAATCAACAACTAATGATCCGGTTTGTCACAAGTATGCTTGACTTTTTTACCCGCTGCCCAAACTTGACCTTTGATCAAAGGAATTACGGCTGAATCAGGCAGAACATCGTGTATATTGCCGAAGAAACGAAATTTTCAAAAACCCGAAAAAGGCTGTCTCCAAGTTTTCTTCCAAAACTCCCCTCCTTCTATGCAATATCCTGTTAAAAAATTTACCCAAGAAAATTTTTGAAAAACAAATTTTTTTTTTGGAAAGTACTTGGACAGTTCTGCCTGTAGTTTCGATAGGCTCTACTTTAGTCGAAACAAGGCTAGTTTTGATAGAGACAGTATCGAAACAAGAAGTTTCGATAGAGAGATTCTTCAATCGAAACTAGTAGTTTTGATAGGAGATTCTTCAACCGAAACTAGTAGTTTCGATACCCTCTAGTTTCGATAGCCTAGTTTCAACAGCCTAGTTTCGATGTCTTCTACATCTGATTTAGGGCAACACCAGTAGTTTCGATAGAAAATGTTCAGCCGCCACATAGTTTCGATTGACCATCTTCAACCTTCAGCTACTTCGATACCCCCAATCCAGGTCTGAAAAATGCTTCAAAAGCCTTACATCTTCACATTTTGACAGTGGAAATGTAGAACAGCAGTCACGAACCTGTTACACATCGATTTCTTCATGTTTAACGTCTCAATGGCGGTTTTTTTCTAATTTTTTAGCAGATTCGAGAGTAATAAGAGCCACCATGGCTCTGATACCAACTGTAGGTCCTGAGCAGAACTGTAGACATAGATCTGCGGAGAAATTCTTCAAACAGTCCAGATAGAGAGGCGGAATCTCTGGATCCGGTATCACTCTCGAATCAGAAATGGTAGAGACGGGTGCGGGAATCCCAAACATGAACAGAAATATATAAAAGTGAAAAGAACAGATAATTTGAGCATAAAACGTACGATTCTTTGATTGATATGAAAATTAAAAGGCTCCTCACACACTCTACAATTATCTCACCCCAGGGTGAGCTCCCCCTGGGGTAGTGATTCCCTCTACAGACACACACTCTCTCCTAGGGCATAATCTGCTATATACTGGAGGCCAAGCACATGCGCCTTGTTTTCCAAGCCACCGCCCAATAGGCCTGAAAAACAGGTATCGAAACTACCTAGTTTCGATTGAACAAATGTTCAACCGAAACTAGTAGTTTCGATTGAACAAAAGTTCAACCGAAACTAGTAGTTTCGATACTGTAATTTCGATTGACAGCATTAGTCTCAAAATAATACCCAACAATCTCCCCCTAGACTGATGCTATCAATTCTTGTCCGACTCTGTCTTTCGTCTTCATAGATTGACTGATGATCCAATGCCTTTCGTTGTGATTCTCCCCCTCAAGTGTAGACCCTCCTACCTTGTAGGCAAATGATAAAGGTTTGAATCCCAAGTATTTAGCAGTAAATAACCATCTTTCTACAAGGATTCTTGACATTCTCGAACACTTGATCAACTTTTGCCGTCTCTCCCCCTAAAAAAAGGTCAATTTCAAGTAAAGGCTCACTTTGTCTTACATCTTCATAACTCTGCTGATAATTTGAAGTCTTTCGTGATAATTCTCCCCCTGAAGTGTAGACCCTCCTATTTCTAGGCAAAAGATAAGGGATCGAATCACCATGTAATCAAAAACTAATGATCCGGTTTGTCACAATTATGCTTGACTTTGTTACCCGCTGCCCAAACTTGAACTTTGATCAAAGGAATTACGGCTGAATCAGGCAGAACATCGTGTATATTGCCGAAGAAACAAAATTTTCGAAAACCCGAAAAAGGCTGTCTCCAAGTTTTCTTCCAAAACTCCCCTCCTTCTATGCAATATCCTGTTAAAAAAATTACCCAAGAAAATTTCCAAAAAACAATTTTTTTTTTTGGAAAGTACCTGGACAGTTCTGTCTGTAGTTTCGATAGGCTCTACTTCAGTCGAAACAAGGCTAGTTTTGATAGAGACAGTATCGAAAAAAGAAGTTTCGATCGAGAGATTCTTCAATCGAAACTAGTAGTTTTGATAGGAGATTCTTCAACCGAAACTAGTAGTTTCGATACCCTCTAGTTTTGACAGCCTAGCTTCGACAGCCTAGTTTCGATGTCTTCTACTTCTGATTTAGGGCAACACCAGTAGTTTCGATAGAAAATGTTCAGCCGCCACATAGTTTCGATTGACCATCTTCAACCTTCAGCTACTTCGATACCCCCAATCCAGGTCTGAAAAATGCTTCAAAAGCCTTACATCTTCACATTTTGACTGTGGAAATGTAGAACAGCAGTCACGAACCTGTTACACATCGATTTGTTCATGTTTAACGTCTCAATGGCGGTTTTTTTCTGATTTTTTAGCAGATTCGAGAGTAATAAGAGCCACCATGGCTCTGATACCAACTGTAGGTCCTGAGCAGAACTGTAGACATAGATCTGCGGAGAAATTCTTCAAACAGTCCAGATAGAGAGGCGGAATCTCTGGATCCGGTATCACTCTCGAATCAGAAATGGTAGAGACGGGTGCGGGAATCCCAAACATGAACAGAAATATATAAAAGTGAAAAGAACAGATAATTTGAGCATAAAACGTATGATTCTTTGATTGATATGAAAATTAAAAGGCTCCTCACACACTCTACAATTATCTCACCCCAGGGTGAGCTCCCCCTGGGGTGGTGATTCCCTCTACAGACACACACTCTCTCTTAGGGCATAATCTGCTATATACTGGAGGCCAAGCACATGCGCCTTGTTTTCCAAGCCACCGCCCAATGGGCCTGAAAAACAGGTATCGAAACTACCTAGTTTCGATTGAACAACTGTTCAACCGAAACTAGTAGTTTCGATTGAACAAAAGTTCAACTGAAACTAGTAGTTTCAATATTGTAATTTCGATTGACAGCATCAGTCTCAAAATTATACCCAACAATCTCCCCCTAGACTGATGCTATCAATTCTTGTCCGACTCTGTCTTTCGTCTTCATAGATTGACTGATGATCCAATGCCTTTCGTTGTGATTCTCCCCCTCATGTGTAGACCCTCCTACCTTGTAGGCAAATGATAAAGGTTTGAATCCCAAGTATTTAGCAGTAAATAACCATCTTTCTACAAGGATTCTTGACATTCTCGAACACTTGATCAACTTTTGCCGTCTCTCCCCCTAAAAAAAAGGTCAATTTCAAGTAAAGGCTCACTTTGTCTTACATCTTCATAACTCTGCTGATAATTTGAAGTCTTTCGTGATAATTCTCCCCCTGAAGTGTAGACCCTCCTATTTCTAGGCAAAAGATAAGGGATCGAATCACCATGTAATAAAAAACTAATGATCCGGTTTGTCACAATTATGCTTGACTTTGTTACCCGCTGCCCAAACTTGAACTTTGATCAAAGGAATTACGGCTGAATCAGGCAGAACATCGTGTATATTGCCGAAGAAACAAAATTTTCGAAAACCCGAAAAAGGCTGTCTCCAAGTTTTCTTCCAAAACTCCCCTCCTTCTATGCAATATCCTGTTAAAAAAATTACCCAAGAAAATTTCCAAAAAACAACTTTTTTTTTTGGAAAGTACTTGGACAGTTCTGCCTGTAGTTTCGATAGGCTCTACTTCAGTCGAAACAAGGCTAGTTTTGATAGAGACAGTATCGAAAAAAGAAGTTTCGATAGAGAGATTCTTCAATCGAAACTAGTAGTTTCGATAGGAGATTCTTCAACCGAAACTAGTAGTTTCGATACCCTCTAGTTTTGACAGCCTAGTTTCGACAGCCTAGTTTCGATGTCTTCTACTTCTGATTTTGGGCAAAACCAGTAGTTTCGATAGAAAATGTTCAGCCGCCACATAGTTTCGATTGACCATCTTCAACCTTCAGCTACTTCGATACCCCCAATCCAGGTTTGAAAAATGCTTCAAAAGCCTTACATCTTCAGATTTTGACAGTGGAAATGTAGAACAGCAGTCACGAACCTGTTACACATCGATTTCTTCATGTTTAACGTCTCAATGGCGGTTTTTTCTAATTTTTGAGCAGATTCGAGAGTAATAAGAGCCACCATGGCTCTGATACCAACTGTAGGTCCTGAGCAGAACTGTAGACATAGATCTACGGAGAAATTCTTCAATCAGTCCAGATAGAGAGGCGGAATCTCTGGATCCGGTATCACTCTCGAATCAGAAATGGTAGAGACGGGTGCGGGAATCCCAAACATGAACATAAATATATAAAAGTGAAAAGAACAGATAATTTGAGCATAAAACGTATGATTCTTTGATTGATATGAAAATTAAAAGGCTCCTCACACACTCTACAATTATCTCACCCCAGGGTGAGCTCCCCCTGGGGTGGTGATTCCCTCTACAGACACACACTCACTCCTAGGGCATAATCTGCTATATATAGGAGTTGTTTTCCAAGCCACCGCCCAATGGGCCTGAAAAACAGGTATCGAAACTACCTAGTTTCGATTGAACAAATGTTCAACCGAAACTAGTAGTTTCGATTGAACAAAAGTTCAACAGAAACTAGTAGTTTCGATACTGTAATTTCGATTGACAGCATCAGTCTCAAAATTATACCCAACAATCTTTTCTTCGTCAGAAAGCTTAGAGATAGGTTTGGGTATGGTTTTATCAAGATAGATGTGTGTGGGATGCTTATATCCCTGAAGGATTGGTATCCATAGTGATGAGTCGGTATAAGAAATGTAGTGCTCGAAACGTGCTTTCCAATTAGAATAATCGTTCACGTTCAGCAACTTTGGTCGTTTATGTGGTGTACCGATCTCATTATCATAATTTAACAGGTTTCCCAAATTCTGAAGATTCGACATAGTGAACACTTAGTCAAATTTCAGAAAATCAGACACAGTTGCGCACTTGAGAATTGGTCTTGCGTATTTAGATTTGCTCTTACGTACTTGTAAGTACGCAGGAGTAAATGGTAAGTCCGCAGGATATAACTTAAGTTAGCACAAGTTCAGTCTTACGTACTTGTAAGTACGCAGGGGATAAGGCATGCGTATTTAGTAAGTACGCACAAAACTGTACTTTTTGCTAGAAATGGTAAGTACGCAGGATACCTTTTCAGCAACTTTCACCAAACTTTTCCGGTCACCTGAAACTCGTCGGAGATGGTAAAATTGGTCTGATGATCAATGCAAATGAGCCAAAGTGTCAGAAACTTGTTTCTAACCAACCTTTGATGCTCAAAACACTCAAATACACAACAAAAATTAGTTTTTGAGTGATTTTTGCTTCTAAAATAGTGCTCAAGAGCTGCCCCTATTTTATCACAAAAATCAACAAAAATACCTCTTTTTGCTTGTAAAAACTCGATAGAAACTCTCCAAACTCACTCACAACACTCGAAATCAGGAGCAAGGCTCTAATACTGCTTGTAGGTCCCTCGGGTGTGCAGATCGTCACATGCAAGTGGGTCTACTAGTCGGACCGGGTGCGGAATGCCCGTGACTAGGCGGAGAGTCTAGCTAAACAAAGTAAACCGATAAGAGAAAACACTTTAAACGTTCTTTGTATTATAAACACTTGAAGGTTACAGAGAAAAGCACTGAGATTACAATCTGCGTATTTGCTATAAAGCCTGTGTACTTAACTTCTGTCAACCTATCCTATTTATACAGGACCTGATGCCTGCGCACTTAACAAGTGTGCAGGGCAAAATGCTCTTGCGTACTTAGCAAGTACGCAAAGTTACTCTTGCGTACTTTCCAAGTACACAAGAGCTTTCTCCTGCGCACTTACAAGTGCGCAAAACACTTGTAGAATTCTGCAACATTCAATATGTAAAAGTAAATACAACTCGATCAACTAATACATAAAGACTCTTACATACAAAGACATTTACAAACAAGACAAAACAACCTAAGACTAAGACTCTATCTATCCAGAGTGTTTGTCACAGGAAAGTGCTTCAACAAAATCCCTGAAGATCAGATTGTCACACCCTAACTGACGGCGAAATACGTCAGGGGGGGACATGTAGACTGTTCATGAGCTCAAGGTTGACTAAATTGTAATACATTAAATTTATTTCAATTCAAACAAACATAAACCAATTCCAAAGTACATAATGAAATACAAAATTGTTCTTGAATTAAAATTAACTAAGTCCTAAAACCTATGTGTAGCAAGCCTTGATCAAAATCACACATTAGCACCTGAAACATGAATAAAATAAGGTCAACTAAAAAGTTGGTGAGCATACACAGGTTTATACATAGATAGTATATAGACGTTAATAAAAAAAATCCTTACATAACATGATAAAATAAGGCATTTATGGGGAGCAACTATTGTGTAACCAAAGTAAAATCAAACCTTTGTAGCTAGCATGCAAATTGTGTTGTTGGTAACAATCACCCCAATCTGGGTGGGTTTGTCAGACTCAATAGATCTATCATTGTTTACCGTCGGCTTGAATAGTTAATGATTGCACATAGATTGCACACAAACAGTTAACACACCTAGTACTCAAACATAAAGCTCAAATTTACATACATGAATGTAAAGAGGATTTGTGTTTGTGTAGTTTGTGTAAATGTAAGCTATTGTGCGTATAGATTTCATGTTTCACCCCAAAAAGTGTAAAAGAGTAAAAGGGGCTATGTAGTACTCACCTTGATATTGTGACTTATACTTGAACTAGATCTTAAGAACAAGTGAATCGGTTTAACGATGCCCTAGATACATAAGATATGTTATTTAGTATATAGGAACGACTAAAAGAAATAAGAACGGAATGATTTGGGTCATAGGAATTGGAACGCACGAACGAGCGAAATGGTATTAAAGATTTTGGTGTAGAGGTTACAGGAAATAATGTTTTATAAAAAGAAAACTTGGTTTTAAATATCAAATATATTAACTATAATTTAATACTATATTTGTAATATTATAAGATAATAACATAAATATATAATTTGAAATAAATAAGTAAATTAGTTATGTAACATTACTGTTTATGAAAAATCCAATTTAGTAAGACTAATTATTTAACTAGAAATCATAAATTTTGCAACTAATATTATGTTATTTGTGATTGTATTAATAATATGATAATTATGTAAATAAAACGATTATAACTTTAGCAACACTAATAAAATCATATTGTTACTAGTATGTTATAATTTAAGTCGTTTTAAAGGTTTAAGTAAAATATATATAAGTTTAATAAGAGTCACGAGTTTACTACACGATTATTTTATGGTTTTAAAAGTTATATATATTTATCTATATATTTATCAAGGATGTTAAGTATAACTTTACGAATTTATAAAAGAATTTTATTAACCAAAATTTAACCATAATAGTTTACAATGAATATATAATTGAGTGTGTCATGTGTGTGTGTGTATGAGTTAAAGAAGAACAAGTACAAGTAACAAAAAAGAGTATAAATTGATCCTGGCAGGGTTCGAACCCGCGACCACAGCTGTGTGAGGGAGGGAACTTAACCAATAGATCTGGGCGTTAGCCTTGAAGGAAACATGATTTCCCTGTTTTTATTAACCAGTCCCAAACACCTTTCTTCCCCCAATTCAAGGTATTGAAACCATAGCCCCAATTCCACCAACAAATAGTGTTCTTAAACAGAGGGCTTCTGATCAAATGTTAAAATCAAGCAGAGAGGTATGATTTTTACCTGGAATTACACTCGTTTTGCTGCAAAAAGACGTGAGACAAGTTACCACAACCGATCGCGATGGGGAGGAGGAAAAGGACCGATTTTGATGTTGCTTTCAGTTGTATATCGGTAGAAGCTTATATAGGGAACGATTATACATGCGTTACAGGTTTGAATGGACGAGATTAGTGGGTTTGAGGACTTGATATGCGGGTTTTGAAACCCACGACCGAGAATATAAAAAAAAAAGTGTAAAACTTTTAATTTCTCAATTAATTAGATTGATTACAAGTTTCCAAATGATCACAAACGGTTTAGAATTTGATTGGGGAAGATTTGAATCCTGAAATCACATGAATTAGAGAGTTTAGACGTGGATTTGACTTCTTTGAAGTCAAAATTGGTTTAAAAATGTTCCAGAGTTCAAAATTGAAAAAGAGGGGTTCAATGAGGGTCCAAATGCAAAAAGTGGGGTTCAATGGCAATGAAAAAGTGGGTTCAAGTTCTAATTCTTTTGATATTTATTTACAAAAATTGTTTCTATAACATTTATAAAAACTTACTCATTATTTGTTTTATTAAAATTATTTTATAAGGAAAAGTTCCATTTTTATAAACTTACAAATTGTATAAATGGTTTCTTTAATATAGTAAAATATACATATGTTTATATTTATAAACAAATACATGTATATATATTAAAAGATGTAAATATATAATTAAAACTCATGGGTTTTATTTTTGATATATTTATTATAACAAAGTATGAACATGTATATATTTACACATGTTATATATGTATATATATAAATTTAGTACAGAGAGAAAAAAAAATGATATGTAATTGCAAAGATTGGAAATTTTAATTTGAAGTACTTGAAATCACGATTAAGGATTTATAATGTAATGAACTAGAATGAAATTGAATATATTATTATCATATAAATAAAAATTTACGGCTAAAAAATCATGGATGTTACAGTATCCCCAAGTTGAGGGAATTTTGTCCCAAAATTTAAACGTTGGAGGTCATTGAATTTAGGAGAAAGACGAGGGTTTAAATTTTCATTGGGCGTTGGTTGTCGGTTTGAGGAGTATAATCGATGACAAGTTTTAGGTATGATACTCAAAGTCAGGAAGGATTGTTGATAGTGAATTTAGTTTTTGGAAATGAACTTAAGGAGGAAAAACTGTCGAATAATAATTTGGATTCTAAAGGTGAAATGCATTACTTGGAATGGATTTGATGGGAATTTTGATGATCAGGGTTCGTTTAGGATGTAGTCTAATAAGTTCAAGAATTGTCATCGGATAAGAACATTGGTATAAGTCGAAATAACATAAAACTTCACGTGACACAAGTAACGCTACTTTTGACAATATGACAGGAACACTTATATATAGGAAGTACCAACGGCGTATCCACCATGCCCTTATCATATCATCTCAGTTTCGTTACTATACATCATGATAATTTTTATGTCCTAACACACGATAGAATTTACTATGTTTTTCATGCGCTGACTTTTATAATTACGTGTGTGTTGAGTATAATTTTGAGACTGATGCTGTCAATCGAAATTACAGTATCGAAACTACTAGTTTCGATACCTGTTTTTCAGGCCCATTGGGCGGTGGCTTGGAAAACAAGGCGCATGTGCTTGGCCTCCTATATTTAGCAGATTATGTCCTAGGAGTGAGTGTGTGTCTGTAGAGGGAATCACCACCCCAGGGGGAGCTCACCCTGGGATGAGACTAATTGTTAGTGTATGATCGATCGTTTATTTTCATTTCAATCAAAGAATCATACGTTTTTATGCTTTCAATTAGCTGTTTTTCTTCATCTTCATATGTTTCTGTTTGTGTATGTGATTCCCGCACCCGTCTCTACCATTTCTGATCTAGAGTGATACCGGATCCAGAGATTCCGCCTCTCGATCTGGACTGTTTGAAGAATTTCTCCGCAGATCTGTTCTCTCAGGTCTGCTCAGGACCTACAGTGTGCACCCGTAATTACTCGAATAATTGCATGGTCCGTATAGATCCTTCCGTTATGTGCAGGTCAAGAGGGGGCACAAATTCACTTAGTTCATGTCTATTGTTTTCACATATGAGTTGCTAATAATTAACTATGTCCTTAAGCAGGTCAGTTCACAACTAAAGAGTAATAAGGTAGTATAACTTAAAGTTTCTTAGTTTACTCATGTTTGAACAAAAATACGTCAAACACCGAGTTGCTTCAATGTATTATGGTTTTCAACTTTGGTGAACAAAGTGTATGACCATGTTTTGTGTATAATGTAATTGTAACAACTGTAAGTAATTTAGTTTCGTGTATAATGTAGCACCCAAGTTTCATGTATGATCTAGTTTCATGTAGCTTGTAATCAAATAGGTTTCATGTGTAACGTGAACATATTAGAATCATGTATATGGTAAGAAATGAATTTCGTGTATGATGTTAACAACTTAGTATCATGTATTTTGTAAACCAATAAGCTTTCATGTGTAATGTAAACAACATAGTATCATGTGCATTGTAAGAAATGAATTTCATGTATGGTGTTAACAACTTAGCATCATGTGTTTTGTAAATCAATAAGTATCATGTTCAATGTAGTCAATCTGGTATTATGTACCAAGCAAACAATTGTTATGTATCATGTATATTGCAACCAACCAAATTCCATGTGTTCAACCCAATAGCATGTGTATTGCAAATAAACAAGTTTCATGTGTTATGTGATCAATCCAGTAAATTGGGATTTGTAAATAAACTAGTTTCATGTATTATGTGATCGTGTTGTGTATCTTGTGAACGTGCATACGTAAATTATTGAATTCCGTGTGTGACGTATACTAACGAGTTTTGCATGTGATCGAGTGTTGCGGACAAGCATGTAATTTGGCGTTCATGTATAATGTGGTAGTTAGGTTCTAGCTCTTTAAATCTCGTTGAGGTTTGTAGGGATGGTTAACGTTTACGCGAAATTGGTCGTCTCTTGAAGCGGCAAGTGAAAGGTAACGAGGAGGTTCATAAAATATCATGGGAAATGGGTTTACAAGGAACTGATCTTTGGTTGAAAATAGGAAATTGTAACATGTTCTTGTTGGTAGATATAAAGTAGGAAACTATTGAGTCAAATAACCTAAATAAATAACCAATTTATAGGAAAAATCTTTTTATTAAATTTTCAATTATTATAAGAACATTTTTTTAGAGAAATTTATTGGCTAAACAAGCGGTTGTATATTATTTTAACCAGGGTTTAGAATTTATTGACTTAACGAGAAAAGTCATAATTATTTATCAATTTGAAATACTGCTTTTATAAGATAGGTCGTATTAGGGTGAAAAGGTTTATGGAAAATTTATATTTTTGATACTATCTAAAAGTTTGATAAACATTTTGTTTGAACAAGATGTATTGAATGAAGAAGGTGATACTTGGGAAATTTTAATGAAAATATGATGGGTGTGATTTACACTCAACGGGTCAAATTAATGAATAATAACTTTAGAGTTGAAATATATAAAATTGATTAAGTGTTGAAATGTTAAACATTACTAAAAACATAGGGAAATGGTTCTCAAACTGAAAATTTAAAGACAATAAATAATGGAAAAATAATTTTGTTAACGTCTCTTGTAGCTTTCCACTAGAAGGAAGATAATTCCCAAGATGAGCACCATTATGGTCACTCGGGTAGCCGATCTGGCTTCAGCTTTAGCTGTCTCCATAAGATGCTCCAGTATTTCTTTTTCAAGGATGGAGATTAACTCCTTTTGGTACCCTAATTGGTTTGCTAGGCTATCCATTCTTTGTCCTTGCAAATCGTGCATTACCCCCTGCTCCATCCTTTGCCTCTCAAATTCGGAGGTCCTTACATATGGGTGAATGTCATTGGTTGGAATTCCCATAACACTAGTGGGTGCCGTGGTATGCCTTACCCAAGGGTTAGGATGATACGGGTCGGGCATTAGATATGGGTCTCTTAATGCGGGTGGTAACTGATTGTGGACATGGGGTGTCTAATACGGGTTCCTAGGTGCGGGTGATCCAGATGTTCGAATTCTTGGGCCGATGTTCCTAATCTAATCTGCCCTTACATCGAACCTTGGTCTAGCAGCTGGGGGTGTTGGTGACCGATGCACGGGTGTCCCGATGTCTTCTCCCCAATCAGACTCTTCTCCGGGACGGTATACCGGGGAGGGAGCAGAGTAGGAGTCCATGTCTAGCAGAAAACAATAAAAGGTTGAAAGTGATAATGAAATATGGAGTGTTAGACATAGGAGTTCTCATAAGTTTAGAGTTTGACTAGTCATAACACCGAGCCTTCACAATAGTATTTTAGAAATACACTTGACCTATAAGCAATGTATCCCCGAGGAGAATTCCCAGGAAAGAGGGGTGGGTTACTAGGACACCCTTAAGTACCATGTCTTTCCTTGGCCAGAATTCCTCATGGGCCTACACACTCTTCCAACCATCATGTACTAATAACACTGTTGTTGGACTCATGGTTATGATGAGAATTGTTGTAGACTGGGCCTTGTGGCCCGAAAGTAAGGTTTATGCATTTCAGTGGCCTTATCCTTCTTGGAGGATAAATGGGCTTCATAGTTTAATATTAATGGGTATTAGTCCCAATAGTTTAAGTCTTTGTTCACAAGAGGTGATGGTATCATGTATGTGAGTTCAAAGGTGTACGAAGATTTTGGTGTGTATGTGTGTGTGTTAAAACTTAGGATAGCACTTAATGAAACACATAGGTAGCATGTAGGTAATAATGAATGTAAGCACAAGAGTTATCAAGTAGTGTGACACATAAACTATTAAGTATTGTAGCATGTATTGAAATTACTTAGGATAACATGTAAAATATAAAATATTCACACAAGTATTAGTCATGTAATCATATAGTAGCATGGCATATTGTGGGTGTCCCTAGGTTATAGTCTCGGTCAAAAGTGTCTAATAACCTAATTCTCTATAACCAAGGCTCTGATACCAATCTGTCACACCCCAACCGACGGCGGAATACGTCAGGGTGGGACATGTAGACTGTTCATGAGCTCAAGGTTGACTAAATTGTAATACATTAAATTTATTTCAATTCAAACAAACATAAACCAATTCCAAAGTACATAATGAAATACAAAATTGTTCTTGAATTAAAATTAACTAAGTTCCAAAACCTATGTGTAGCAAGCCTTGATCAAAATCACACATTAGCACCTGAAACATGAATAAAATAAGGTCAACTAAAAAGTTGGTGAGCATACACATGTTTGTACATAGATAGTATATAGATATGAATAAACAAATCTTTACATAACATGATAAAATAAGGAATTTATGGGGAGCAACTATTGTGTAACCAAAGTACAATAATACCTTTGTAACTAGCATGCAAATTGTGTTGTCGGTAACAATCACCCCAATCTGGGTGGGTTTGTTAAACTCAATAGATCTATCATTGTTTACCGTCGGCTTGAATAGTTAATGATTGCACATAAATTGCACACAAACAGTTAACACACCTAGTACTCAAACATAAAGCTCAAATTTGCATACTTGAATGTAAAGAGTATTTGTGTTTGTGTAAATGTAAGCAATTGTGTGTATAGATTTCATGTTTCACCCCAAAAAGTATAAAAGAGTAAAAGGGGCTATGTAGTACTCACCTTGATATTGTGACTTATACTTGAACTAGATCGTGAGAACAAGTGAACCGGTTTAACGATGCCCTAGATACATAAGATATGTTATTTAGTATATAGGAACGACTAAAAGAAATAAGAACGGGATGATTTGGGTCATAGGAATTGGAACGCACGAACGAGCGAAATGGTATTAAAGATTTTGGTGTAGAGGTTACAAGAAATAATGTTTTATAAAAGAAAACTTGGTTTTAAGTATCAAATATATTAACTATAATTTAATACTATATTTGTAATATTATAAGATAATAACATAAATATATAATTTGAAATAAATAAGTAAATTAGTTATGTAACATTACTGTTTATGAAAAATCCAAATTAGTAAGACTAATTATTTAACTAGAAATTATAAATTTTGCTACTAATATTATGTTATTTGTGATTGTATTAATAATATGATAATTATGTAAATAAAACGATTATAACTTTAGCAACACTAATAAAATCATATTGTTACTAGTATGTTATAATTTAAGTCGTTTTAAAGGTTTAAGTAAAATATATATAAGTTTAATAAGAGTCACGAGTTTACTACACGATTATTTTATGGTTTTAAAAGTTATATATATATTTATCTATATATTTATCAAGGATGTTAAGTATAACTTTACGAATTTATAAAAGAATTTTATTAACCAAAATTTAACCATAATAGTTTACAATGAATATATAATTGAGTGTGTCATGTGTGTGCGTGTGTATGAGTTAAACAAGAACAAGTAACAAGTAACAAAAAAGAGTATAAATCGAGCCTGGCCGGGTTCGAACCCGCGACCACAGCTGTGTGAGGGAAGGAACTTAACCAGTAGATCTGGGCGTTAGCCTTGGTAAGGAAACATGATTTCCCTGTTTTTATTAACCAGTCCCAAAAACCTTTCTTCCCTTGATTCAAGGTATTGAAACCCTAGCCCCAATTCCACCAACAAATCTTGTTCTTAAACAGACGGCTCGAGCAGAGAGGTATGATTTTTACCTGGAATTACGCTCGTTTTGCTGCAAAAAGACGTGAGACAAGTTACCACAGCCGATCGCGATGGGGAGGAGGAAAAGGACCGATTTTGAGGCTTCTTTCAGTTGTAAATCGATAGAAGCTTATATAGGGAACGATTATACATGCATTACAGGTTTGAATGGACGAGATTAGTGGGTTTGAGAACTTGATATGCCGGTTTTGAAACCCACGACCGAGAATATAAAAAAAAAAGTTTTAAAACTTTTAATTTCTCAATTAATTAGATTGATTACAAGTTTCCAAATGATCACAAACGGTTTAGAATTTGATTGGGGAAGATTTGAATCCCAAAATCACAGGAATTAGAGAGTTTAGGCGCGGATTTGACTTCTTTCAAGTCAAAATTGGTTTGAAAATGTTCCAGAGTTCAAAATTGAAAAAGAGGGGTTCAATGAGGGTCCAAATGCAAAAAGTGGGGTTCAATGGGAAAGAAAAAGTGGGTTCAAGTTCTAATTCTTTTGATATTTATTTACAAAAATTGTTTCTATAACATTTATAAAAACTTACTCATTATTTGTTTTATTATAATTATTTTATAAGGAAAAGTTCCATTTTTATAAACTTACAAATTGTATAAATGGTTTCTTTAATATAGTAAAATATATATATGTTTATATTTATAAACAAATACATGTATATATATTAAAAGATGTAAGTACATAATTAAAACTCATGGGTTTTATTTTTGATATATTTATTATAACAAAGTATGAACATGTATATATTTACATATGTTATATATGTATATATATAAATTTAGTAGAGAGAAAAAAAAATGATATGTAATTGCAAAGATTGGAAATTTTAATTTGAAGTACTTGAAATCACGATTAAGGATTTATAATGTACTGAACTAGAATGAAATTGAATATATTATTATCATATAAATAAAAATTTACGGCCGAAAAATTATGGGTGTTACACAGATTGCTTTGTTTGGAGCTTTTATGAGCAGCTATGATGCACTGGTGACAAGAAAGTTACAACCTGTCGTGCATGATGTAAAAGATCTTGTTCAGATCAATCCCGATGACTTTGAATATATGGACTTGCAATGGCAGATGGCCATGATAGCTGTAAGGGCTAAAAAGTATTTGCAGAAGGTTGGGAAGGATAAGTTGCAGTTTGGTAAAAAGGTTGGTTTTAACAAATCTAAACTCAAGTGCTACAACTGTCAACAGCTTGGTCACTTCGCTCGTGAGTGTACCAAGGACAACAAAAGGAAGGTTGAGGGAAGCGAGGTTAAGCTGGTGGAAATGATTGATGAATATGATAAGTCAAAGAAGGCTCCAACTGCACTCATGTCAAAACAGCTAATGTAGGTCCCTTCGTGCGTGTCGGATCGTTACATGCAAGTGATCTACTAGTCAGACCGGGTGCGGAATACCCGTGACTAGGAGGAGAGTCTAACTAAAACAAAGTAAACCAACACGAGAGTCACAATAAAAGCTCTTTCTATTATAAACACTCGATGGTTAAAGAGATAATACAAATTGTATACTTAACAAACTGAGTTCGTCTAAGATATGAGTTCTGCGTACTTATCCTCTGTGAACCAAACCTATTTATACAGACCTGATGCCTGCGCACTTAGCAAGTGCGCAGGACCAAATGCTCTTGCGTACTTAGCAAGTACGCATGGGTCTACGCAGGAGCTTTCTCCTGCGCACAGGTAAGTGCGCAAAACACTGAGAAGAAATGCAACATACCCTATGTAAAAGTAAATACAACTCGATAAACTATTACATAACGACTCTTACATACAAAGACAAATTACAGACATTAGAAATACAAACTAAGACTCTATCCAGAGTGTTGTCACAAGAAAGTGCATCAACAAACTCCCCCTTGACAACAGCTCGGGATCTTCATCGTTTTCAGTTTTCAATCTTCAGTCTTCACAGCACTGGTCCCTTAGCTTCCATCTTCTTCTTGTAATTAAGGCAGAACTTAATCACCTTGTCATATTTAGAAGCAAGGAGCTTTGTCCATTCGTCCGTGCGGACACAGTAGCGTTCCGCTAGTACCTCCAGATCTTTCACAGAAAAGTTGATGAAGCAGACTTCATCAAAGATTCTGATCAGTTCTTTTGGTACTGTGTTCCCACTCTCGGAACGAACCTTTCCCATGATCACAGCCTCGCCCGTTTTTGGATCTACGTACCAGTACCACATGTCACCAAGAATGTCCTGAGATAACTTGCTCAAGGGAATCTTAGTTTCACATTGCACTGGCTTGTATACCAATCTCTTTGTGTGCTTCTTAGTCACAGGATGTATAGCGTGCTTATCCTTGACTCTTCTGGGCACTTGAGGCTTGAAGTATTCAAATTTCCCTGATCTTGCTTCCCGCTGTAGTGTTACCCACAAACCCATTGCTGCTGCATGACTCGAGTGACTCAGCAGGTCACGGTTTGCGAGGTTCACAAGGTCGTACTTGGGCAAAGAGTTGAACGCCTCACTGGTTGGTTTCAAGTATTGAACCCCCCCAGATCTTTTGATGGCGAACAACTGTTTATCCTCCTCGAACCTAACAGCCAAGATCATACCTGTAGCCCCGTGCTTGTCTGTGATGGACGTCTTTTGCCACACGGGAGTTGGACCCTTAGATGATGCAGAAGGCATGTCTTTATCTTTTGGTGCCTCGGGGTCCACAGGTGTAGGGTCGACTAGGGAGGCTTCAGTTGTAGCTTTAACATTACTTGCCATGTCAACTGAGCCTGTGTCGAGCAGAGATTCGAGCGAAGGTACTTCAAAGATCTCACCATCCTCTAACTCGTACTCTCCTTCCCTGTCGCCCTTGGGAATCTCTATCACCACATCCTCATCTTCATCATTCCAGTCATCACCAGAGTCAATCTCTCCTTCTTCTAGATTGAAGAGAGCATCGATCTGTGCTTCTTTAGAGTAGTCAGGCTCTAGATATAGGATCTCATCATCAGATAAGTCCTTAAGTACTTCAGCCACTGACTTCCCTTTATCACCACCACCACCAGATGTATCACCACCCTCTTGTTGAGTAGACTCCCCCTCAGTCATTGGAACAGAAGAGATGGGCACAATCGCCAAAGCTTGGTGCTCACCTCCACTAGGACCGACTTCAGGATCCTTGTCTTTATCATCATCCTTAGTCAAGTCGACTGGATGACAAGGCTCAACACCAGTGGATTTATTTTCTTTCTCTTTCTCCTTCTCTTTCTCTTTTTCTTTCTCTTTCTCTTTTTCCTTCTCTTTCTCCCCCCTGAGCACCAAGCTTCTTGGTCAGTTCTTCAACTAATTTGACCATCGCTTCGTGCTCTTTTCTTTGCAAATCCATCCTTAGCTCAAGTGAAGTTCTGTGGCCTAGAATCATTTCATTGGTTTTCATCAGCAGCTCGTTTTGTGCCATTACATTCTTCAGTTGCTCATTTGTCCCTGTTCTCTGGCTGTGGAGAATCCTAACTTCATCGGCCAGGGATTTAATCTATGCTTGTTGAGCATCAGACTCCTCCTTCGACTTTTGAATGGTCTTCAACAGTTCAGCAACTTGGGTTTCTAAGACATTGATCCTTGCTTCATACGGATCAGAATGCCTAGATGATGAGGCTTCAGCATTATGGATGGGGGAGGAGAAAATTGTGTCAAAGTCAAACCCTTGTGAGAAATCACCATAGTTGAAGGGTTGACCTGACGGCTCGGTGGTGTGAGGTTGGTTTGGAGATGGAATGATGGGAGTGGGTGTTATGGTTGGGGTGATGGTGACTGACTCCGTGAGAAGTGGAGTAGTCATCGTCACCTGGACGGTTGGAGTAGGGAGGGTCACCGTCACAGGAATCTCCTTTGTGGCCTTCTCCTCCTTCTGTACAGTTGCTGTGCTGGTGTGGTAGATTCTGACTCTGGACTATCAGCTGCAGGTTGTACTTGCTGCACAGTCAGGATCTCTACAACCCTGGGGATAGCAACCTCTTGCCTATTGCCCCTCTTCTTGTTGGCACTCTCTTGCCTTTGTCTTTGTAGAGCAGCGTCAGAGTCAGAAGTCGGCTTATATTCATTGCTCGAGCTTTGTCGCTTTCTTTTTGAAGACGACGCAGGCAGGGTTACCTGTGCTAATCTCCTCGGGTGTGCCTGGGATGGTGCGTCATCGGAATCAGAAGAATCTGATTCTGTTGCTTCTGAATCGGATTCCTCAGCACCACCATCACCACCTTCGTCATCACCTCCATCACTTTCATTCTCTTCTTCTTGTTGTTCATCAGAATCATCACTCATCTCTGGTGCCGAATTGGGACTATACCAATTCCAATCTTCTGGTGCGACATATGCTTCATTAAGCAGGTGGCCAAAGAGTTCAGTATGCACAGGGGTAGGATCTACACTGCCTGGCTTTAGAAACTGAGCAAATACTCTCTTGTCCACTCGTTTTACTTGCAGTCTCTCCTCGATAGCACGTAGGTTTGGCAATGCATCATCAATCAAGAGTTGCACAAACCTCGGGTACAATAGGAATCTAAACTTCTCTGCTGTATTGATCTGATCATTGATTGCTTTGAAGATGTAGCGAGAGAAGTTGTAGCCCCTATTAAGAGACAAGCCCACCATGGCTGCTGCAAGGTCATGACCCATGGCATCTTTCCCCGCTTTTCTGGACGAGATGCACACGATCATGATGTGGGCAAAATACCTCCATTGATCCAAAACCCACATCTTCTTGTAAGAAGCATAGTCCCTCGCTCCGACATATCCCATTCTATGCCTCCAACATCCATCCACATAGTAATCTGGATAGGATGTCGGGTCGGTAGTGAGGTCTCCGAACTGCAGGACCCTTCTTATTGTATCCTCAGAGAAAGCAATAGCCCGACCATCCACGGTAGCCCTTATGACATTAAGGGATACCGTGCAGTCGTGCTCTGCCGTCTCCCAGAACTGCTCCAAGTAAGGTCTTGAGACTGTTGGGTCAGCTGAGATTGCATAACTTATTTTTGATCGGTTCAAAAAGTCAATGATCTGCCGATACTGCAAAGCCGCCCCTTTCCACTCAAGTTGAGTGTTTGCTAACAAGTTGAACTCATCAGTGAATGCCCGAGCCATAGTCTGCAGAAACACACAGAAAACATAATCAGAACAACACGTATCATTGGAAATGGATAAACATGACTCAGTATAGCAGTTACTCAATGAAGTGAATTTCAGACTTAGGAAATTTTGCTAAGTGTTGGTCCTGCGTACTTAGCAAGTACGCAGGAGTTAGTTCTTGCGTACTTAACAAGTACGCAGGAGTTACTTCTTGCGTACTTGTTAAGTGCGCAAGACTTGTACTTAGCCAAAATTCCAGAAGTCTCAATTTCAAACAGAAGTGAGGCATTCCTGTGGATTATGGTCACCACAAGGTCGAAATACTTGATTAAGACCTATGGGACCACTATCCACTGCAAGTAACTGTTAAACTCGTCAATTTTATGTCCTAGATGACGACCCAGTGGAAACCACGGTCAATCGAGGGTCAAGGCCAAAATCAAACCATGTTAAGGACAAATTCGGAGTCAATAGGTTTCGATTAGTGATTATTAACAAGTTTTAGGTCTTAATTTGTATTTAGAACACCAAAATAGGTCAATAATTTCACACTCAAAAACGTCGATGAATCGGACGAAAACTTGGGATTTAATGGATGATACGGACCGAGATTCTCACCAAGTAAATGTTTAATGATGATTAAACAATGAGTGGGACGAAAAATCCGGTTGGAACACTCGAAATTTTTGAGGAAAATGGTCGGAGGGAATATCACAGGAGAAAACGATTTGAAAGTGATAAACCCTAAAAAATTTTCTAAGTCCTGTATTTATACCCAACACATATTGGTCGTGCGTACTTACTAAGTGCGCAGGACTTAACTCCTGCTTACTTACTAAGTACGCATGACTTAAGTCTTGCGTACTTGTTAAGTACGCAGGGTTTACCTCATGCGCACTTATCAAGTACGCAGAGACCCTTATGTGCGCACACTTTCAACTCAACTTATGAAGATTTTAAGTCAAATAACGAACAAGATTAAAGCGTTCAATCAAGAGGATTCAAAATCAATTCAGGAAGGTTAAATACAAATATTTTTGGCTTTTCTGAATAAAGTTGAACTATGCATAAACTTAAAATATTTTTGATCTTTTCTCATAGAAATATACAAGTATTCACACAAACTATTTTTGATCAAAGACACGAGCAGAGGATCATATCAGGCTATCTTTTAGCAAAAACGATACAAAATAAACATCAAAGAATATGGGATCATGTCATGGATTACTATTTATTCATACGTAATAAGCATATAGACAAGTAATTCAAGTTGACAATATTATAAGATTTGAAACTATAAGCATCTTTGTATCACATTCTTGTGTATTAATGTATTATTTATAAGATATACAACGTGTACCCCACTGATATGCTATTCTAACTTGCACTATCTCAAGGCATCTAAGATTTTTCCAATGATTTTCTAAATTTTCAGAATGAAGCTACATCTATTAGCACAGGAAAAATCAAGCAGAATCCATAAGGATTATCAAGAATCATAAGATTCAGAATCGAGTGATTCATTTGTCTTGGTTTCATGTGATTTTCTTCTTTGAATATCGGGATGATGATTCAGGATAATAGATATGGTGTTTGATTATCAGGTAAGAGGATCCAACTTTTATCTGGATTTGATTTCAATGAATCAGGAGTGATTCAAGGATGAATACATGCTCAACGGTTAATGTAGAGACATGTCTTGATTCAATCTCTTCTTACATACTTGTGAGTATGGGCAGTGAGATGAACCGCATTAATTGTGCTAACGACATAACCCGAAACTGATCTCAAAAGAAAATTATTGCCAAAATCTAACATCCTTTATCTGATAATGATCTTTTCTATTCTTTTATGCACACACGCTTGCAAACATGGGTTCAAATCACGGTTGTATTATAGATTTAGTTTCCACACTACTAGTGATTCAAAGACGCATACAGCCTACTAACAATTCAAATTACTTGTTAATAAACAGATTAAAAACATAATAATGTAGGCAATTAAGTAAGCATGACGCAATCATTTCCCATATGAGCAGTCTATGGTGTTTAGATCATTTCTGATGTACTATCATTTCCTCTTTTCTCAAGTTAACTTTGAAAAAAAAAAATTATTTTCTATTTTTTTTTATTTTTGTAAAATATTTTAAAAACAAAAAGAACTATACAGAAAATTTAAAAGAATTAAAAGTTTAACTTTCATGAATTGAATTGAGTTAAGAAAACTTAGTTTTCACTCAGGATTGAGCATTCCTATCAAGTTGACAAGATGCTCAAAACGGGATCGATCAAATTCCTTTGTGAAAAGGTCAGCAAGATTGTCATCCGTGTGAACTTTTACAAGTTCGATTAAATGCTTTTCAGCACAATCACGGATGAAATGATGGCGAATCTCTATGTGTTTTGTTTTGGAATGTTTCACCGGGTTATTTGTGATGGACATGGTGGCATTGTTGTCAATGAATAGAGGAGTTCCAGTGAAGTTTAAGCCGTAGTCTCTCAACTGTTGCTGAATCCACAGTATTTGAGAACAACTGTTCGCTGCAGCGATGTATTCTGCTTCACAAGTTGAGACAGAAACCGTTGACTGCTTCTTACACTGCCAAGAGACCAGTCTGTCTCCTAAGAATTGACATCCACCAGAAGTTGCCTTTCTGTCAAGGTTACAACCGCCATAATCTGAATCAGTGTAGGCTTTGAAGTCGAATGACTGCTTCTTAGAGTACCAAAGAACTAATCGGGGTTTCCCTTTCAGGTATCTGAAAATTCTCTTCACGGCTATCATATGTGACTCCTTTGGTTGAGAATGAAACCTTGAGCACAAACATACAGCAAACATTATATCGGGTCTTGAAGCTGTGAGATACATAAGTGATCCGATCATCCCACGGTACAATCTGCTGTCTACATCCTTTCCATCTTTGTCAGGATGTAAACCATGTTTGACTGTGATAGTGTACCATAAGTACTGCTATCATTCATCTTGTATTTTGATAAGATGTCCTGCACATACTTAGTTTGATGTAGATAAATGCCATCCTCTCTTTGACTGACTTGCAGACCCAGGAAGAACGACAATTCACCCATATTACTCATTTCAAATTTGGACTTCATCACCTGCTCGAATTCCCTACACATCCCTTCATTGGTAGACCCAAAAATGATGTCGTCAACATATACTTGTACAAGAAGAATGTCACCTCCTGCTTTCCTAATGAAGAGAGTCGAGTCAATCTGTCCACGGTCGAAAGCATTAGAAAGTAAATGCTTAGATAATGTCTCATACCATGCCCGCGGTGCTTGATGAAGACCATAAAGTGCTTTGTCGAGCTTATACACCTTATTGATATTATGCGGATCTTCAAAACTGGGAGGCTGAGTGACATAGACTTCTTCATGAACTTTACCATAAAGGAAAGCACTCTTCACATCAAGTTGATAGACCTTGAAGCCGACATATGTGGCATAAGCCAAGAACAGTCGAATAGCTTCAATTCTAGCAACTGGGGCATATACTTCCGTGTCATCCAAGCCCTCTTGCTGATAAAAATCCTGAACAACCAATCTTGCTTTGTTCTTCACAACAACATGACGATTATCCGTCTTGCATTTGAACACCCATCTGGTTCCAATTGGTTGAAAACCCTTTGGCAAGTCAACCAAATCCCACACGTGCAACTTTTGGAATTGAGACAATTCATCTTGTATCGCCTCATTCCAGCAGTTGTCAGTGAGAGCCTCATTCACATTCTTCGGCTCTAACTGGGACACAAATGCAGCATGCAGACATGTTTCTATAACACCAGTGTCAAGTATCTCTGTGTAAAGACTGGTGTTCTCAGTGATGGTTCGATGACGAGTCTGAACGCCGGCATAAGGATCACCAATAATGTTGTCAATTGGATGATTCCTATGCACTCTCGTCTCCGGTACCATTGGTTCTTGAATTTCTTGATCAAGATTCGTGCTTAACTCCCCCATTTCTTGTGTTCCAGAGGAAGAATATTCAATGTTAATTGGATTAGCTGGAGCTTCATTTCCTACAGTTGTGTTAGGATTGGCTTGAGCGTCATCTCCAACAGCAAGAACATCTTCACTGTTATCACTGTCATGAGTTCCAGATGCAGATGCAGCATTGGAATCAATAGTTACAATCGGTACAGTAGCACGAGTAGAGAAGCTGGAGTCATCGCCGCCACCCAATAATTCATAAACATTTGCGGCGTCATCTGCAGATATATTAGGAAGGTTGAATGACTTGAATAGCGCATCATAATCAAAACCCCAAGCTGGACCTGTTGGTTCGGGTGGAATGCTGTGTTTACTACAATCCACTTCAAACCATTCCTCGACAGTACGAGTTCCATTGTTGTACACTCTCTTGCAAGGCGAGTTGGCAACGTATCCTAAGAAGATGCCTTCCACCGCTTTTGCATGAAACTTAGACTGGCGGTCTTTGTACTGTAGCAACAAGGAACAAGGACTACCAAAAGGAACTAGGTAATCAAGATTGGGAAGTCGATTGTTGATCAACTCGTAACAAGTCTTGTTGTGCCTCTTCACTACCAGAACTCTGTTTAAGACATGACATGCTGTATTAACTGCTTCTACCCAGAAAGTGACAGGAAGCTTTGCATCCGACAGCATAGTCCTTGAAGTCTCAATCAGCGTTCTGTTCTTTCGTTCAGCAACTCCATTCTGCTGAGGCGTGTACGACGTGCTGAATTCGTGACGGATCCCTTTCTTGAGACAGAAAAGCTCCATCAAATTATTCTTGAACTCAGTTCCGTTGTCGCTCCTTATCCTTCTAATTTTCAGCTTGCAAAGAGATTCCAAGCTCAGGATCAAGTATTGAAGGATATCAGCAGTCTCGTCTTTAGTACCTAAAAAATGCACCCAAGAAAAACATGAGAAATCATCAGTTACAACTAGACAGAACGACTTACCTCCAATACTCCTGATACTTATGGGGCCAAACAGATCCATGTGTAATAGCTCCAAAGGGGCATCAATAGAGTTTTGGAGCTTGGGCTTGTGAGACTTCCGTTGCTGTTTGCCCTTTTTACAAGGCATACAGTCATCTGCAAATGGTAAATCTCAGCTTAGGAACCCCGGTTACCAAACCGTTTCAGACAAGATGATTCATTTTACGATACGAAATATGTCCGAGTTTCCTATGCCACAAGATAGAGTCAAGTTCTGTCGCTTTTTTAAGCAAACAAGTAGCAACTGATGAGGTGGTTGTTGCAACGCTCATATTGATCTGATATGTGTCATTCGTTCTTGGTGCTCTCATCAGAATCCAGTCTTCGGGAACCTCAAAACCAAGTTTGAGAATCAGGCATTCTGACTTGTCAAACATCACCGACTACTCCTTATCACACATTTGGGAGACACTCAACAGGTTATGCTTCAGCTGCTCGCAGAAGTTGACATTGTCAAAGCTGACACAACCGTTTGAAACCACACCTTGACACGTGATGCTGCCTCCTTTTTCTCCGGCAAAGGACACATAGCCGCCTCTGAATGGTTTAATGTCTTGAAGCAGGGCCATGTTTCCTGTCATGTGCCTGGAACATCCACTATCTACATACCAGCGGTTAGAGATAGTACCCTTCGGACGTCCCTGCACGAGTCACAAAAGAATTAGTTAGATTTGGAGACCTAAGCCATTGTGGTCTTGGGTCGTCCGTCTTTCTTAAAATAAACTACTTCTTTCAACTCACAGTCATGATGACTGTTCAAAATTGGTGAGTCTTTGGAGGAATTGGGAACAGGAGATTGAGAACCTTTTACTTTCTTGTTCCAGGATCTCTTTTGAATCATAACTAGAACATGAGACTTTGGCTCAACCACAGCTGGTGAACTTGTGGAAGCTTCACCTGATTGAGCTTTAGTCAGCTGTTCTAGCTTTCTCAACCTCTTATTCCTTCTTCTTCTCTGTGGCTTGGAGAGTCTGGCCACAGATTTCTCACCAGTACGTGTACTACCAGATGTAGACACACGAGGTACAGCAGGTTGCTTTACCTTTCTTGCAACAGATGGTTTGGCCTCAGATTTGATCTTTGGCTTTGCCATCGGTTGGACTGGTGGTTTCACCACATTTTGCTTTGGATGTTTGGGGGATGGTTTCACTGGTGACGACCTGGGGATAACAGCTGGTTGTGAAACAACAGGCCGTTTCCCTTGGTTCTTAGAAGGACAGTTCACAAAAATGTGACCAACCAAGCCACAGTGAAAACAGTTCATCTTGTCTACATAAGTTCTCTTGTAAGGCTCATTAGATCTGGCCTTAGATAACTCAGCATTATGAGCAGGAGGAGTTGGTTTCTGAACAGCAGTCTGAACCTTAACAGTTTGATTTTTGGGAGAATAGTATTTTTCCAAATTTTCTTTGTAACCAAGCCCAAAGTGAGCTGAAAAAGCCTCTTTCTTTACTTGGTTAAGGTTTTTACACCCCCCATAAAGCATTACCTTAAGTTTATTGTTTGATTCAATGACATCAGGTTCAATTAAAATGCAATTATCAGCATTAGTGATAATGTTTTTCTTGACTTTCTGTTCAGTCAACAACTCCTCAGATACTACTCCTTCAGGGCAAGTGTTAACCGACCCATCTTCAGAAGCAGTAACAAACTCCTCACTAGATGTGGAGTTAGCCTTAATTGAGGATTCATCCTTTTTAGGGGAATCATCCTTATCAAAGGACTCATCTAGACAAGTGAGATCAATGTCTATTAAGCTATTGACAAACTTCCCGCTCACTGGTGGAGGAATGGCATTGGTACCAAGACCTAGACCATTCATTTTCCTCACTACAGATTCGTAGTGTTCCACCACAAAGCGAGAGTTCTTCAACTTCTCATTAGTGCATTTTAACTGCAAGATCTCATTTTGCAGCTTGTTGATTTCATTGTTCCGTTTTTCTAACCCCTTATAAGCAATATCCAAGTGAAGCTGTTGATCGCTCATTTTTAAAGAATACTCACGTTTTTCTTTTGTCAATGTGTCAATAGATTCTTTAAAACGTTTTTCGTTTTCTTTATAGTTTAGAGCTGCCATACTTAGGGGTTCGATTTTGTCTTGGAGCTTAGAGTTTTCAAGTTTTAGCCCTAGACACTTAGAACATGAAACAACAGAAAAGGGATTAGAGTCTACCTCATGAGATGAACTTGTTGCTTCTCCAATGGCCATGAGAGCAACAGCAGTCGATTCCTCTTTCTCAGCTACTGAAGCTTCCTTTCCTTCAGCTACCTCCTCTTCGTCTGTAGCGGCAGTAGTAGACTCTTTTGGGTCAGCAATAGAAGCTTCCCTTCTCTGTGCTTCCATCATTTCCATGATCTCAGCCATGAGACCAACCTGTGTTTGTGCGATGATGGCATCCTCAAGATGAATGCCCCAATCAAAGTTGTCGTCCGGTTGTGCTACCAGTGCATTAGACGTTCCACTTTGGCTTTGATTGTGGTGGATTGGATTGTTTTGGCCATGGCTGTTTCCTTGGCTGGGTCGGGTAAAACCAGAGGTAGGTGCTCTGTCTTTCTGACACTCACGAGCAAAGTGTCCATAGTTCAGACACTTGTAGCATTTGGCCTTAGATTTGTCGAACCCGACCTTGGCATTAGGATGCCCACCAATAAACTTTCTTCCTGTTCTGTTCAGGAAACGCTTGGCTCTCCTCAAAAGCATGGCCATATTCCATTGAATATCCATGTCCTCCATGTCATCAGGATCCACTTGATTAAAATCTTCTTCAATTATCTCTGGATTAGTAAGCTTGCCACCTTTGAAATTTTCATATGCAAGCATACAGGATGAGAATAAAGCTACATGATCTTCAGCTATTTTGGCTATAGCTGAGTTGTTAGCTGAAGACGTAGCAGGAGGATTTCTTGAGGTATTTTGATGATGAGACCCCAACCCTGATCCTGAAGCATAGCAAGCATGACCACCACATCCAGTTGAGTGGTCTTCTTCAGTAGGATTTCCAGTGAAGAGGGCAATTCCAGAGCCAGATGAGTTGGATGTAGAAGTCATCCCATGATACATAGAAGGGTCTTGTATCTGGGGTCTTCCAGAGCTCTCCTTTCTTTTCAAGTTCATTTCATGAGCTTGAATCTTTCCTATTGCTTCCTCTACTGTCAACTCATAGAATTTAGGATTTTCCCTCATCAGGGTTGTGTACATCTCAAATTTGGGTGGTAAGGCATCCAAAAACTTTTCCACCATCTCATCATCTGGATACTTGAGGTCAAAAGCATTCAACTCAGTCTGTAAATGATAGAACCTAGAGATGAGGTCATCTAAAGATTCGTTCTCAAAGAATCTAAAGCACTCATACTGCTTCCTGAGAAGATCCCGCTTACTCTTCTTGATGTCACTATTTCCTTTGAATCTCTTCTGTAAGGCTTTCCAGAGATCCTTAGAATTGTCATACCCTCGGAAACTGTGGAACAATTCCCGAGTTAATGCCATAGTGATCGAACCAAGTGCCTTCTTTTCTCGATCATAAGATTTCTTTTCTTCGTCAGAAAGCTTAGAGATAGGCTTGGGCAATTCATCATCAAGATAGATGTGTGTGGGATGCTTATATCCCTCAAGGATTGGTATCCATAATGATGAGTCGGTATATGAAATGTAGTGCTCAAAACGTGCTTTCCAATTAGAATAATCGTTCACGTTCAGCAACTTTAGTGGTTTCTGTGGTGTACCGATCTCATTATCATAATTCAGCAGGTTTCCAAGATTCTGAAGATTCGACATAGTGAACACTTAGTCAAATTTCAGAAAAGTCAGACACAGTTACGCACTTTGTTTTGGCCTTGCGCACTTGAGAAATGGTCTTGCGTATTTAGATTTCCTCTTGCGTACCTGTAAGTACGCAGGAGGAAATGATTAAGTACGCAGGATATGACTTAAGTTCGCACAAGTTCAGTCTTGCGCACTTGTAAGTACGCAGGAGATAACTCTTGAGTATTTAGTAAGTACGCAGAAGACAGTACTTTTTGCCAAAAATGGTAAGTACGCAGGATACATTTTCAGCAACTCTCACCAACCTTTTCCGGTGACCTGAAAATCGCCGGAGATGGTAAAAATTGGTCTGATGATTAATGCAAATGAGCCAAAGGGTCAGAAACTTGTTTCTAACCAACCTTTGATGCTCAAATAACTTAAATACACAACAAAAATTGGTTTTTGAGAGATTTTTGCTTCTAAAAAAGTGCTCAAGAGCTACCCCCTTTTTATCACAAAAATCAACAAAAATACCTCTTTTTGCTTGTAAAACTCAGTAAAAACTTCTCCAAACTCACTTACAACACTCGAATTCAAGAGCAGAGCTCTGATACCACTTGTAGGTCCCTTCGTGTGTGTCAGATCGTTACATGCAAGTGGTCTACTAGTCGGACCGGGTGCGGAATACCCGTGACTAGGAGGAGAGTCTAACTAAAACAAAGTAAACCAACACGAGAGTCACAATAAAAGCTCTTTCTATTATAAACACTCGATGGTTACAGAGATAATACAAATTGCATACTTAACAAACTGAGTTCGTCTAAGATATGAGTTCTGCGTACTTATCCTCTGTGAACCAAACCTATTTATACAGACCTGATGCCTGCGCACTTAGCAAGTGCGCAGGACCAAATGCTCTTGCGTACTTAGCAAGTACGCATGGGTCTTCCTGCGTACTTGCTAAGTACGCAGGAGCTTTCTCCTGCGCACAGGTAAGTGCGCAAAACACTTAGAAGAAATGCAACATACCCTATGTAAAAGTAAATACAACTCGATAAACTATTACATAACGACTCTTACATACAAAGACAAATTACAGACATTAGAAATACAAACTAAGACTCTATCCAGAGTGTTGTCACAAGAAAGTGCATCAATAGCTAAGTAATTGTGAATGGGAGGATGAGATCGAGGATGTTGAGGATGAAATGGATGAAGCCTTGATG
The DNA here is from genome assembly GCA_023525975.1 of Smallanthus sonchifolius. Classification (NCBI taxonomy): domain Eukaryota; kingdom Viridiplantae; phylum Streptophyta; class Magnoliopsida; order Asterales; family Asteraceae; genus Smallanthus; species Smallanthus sonchifolius. Next base: position 77,438,257 of record CM042025.1, read on the forward strand.
GCTGAAATTGAAGATTCAATGAAACCAGCTGATATTGCCAGTGACTGTGTGCTCAAAACCGATTCTAAAGAAAAGGGCAAAGCTGTTGTTTCTGATGAAACCTCATCTGAGAATGAGGTAAATTCTGAAAATAAATTTGATTTATGTTCCTCATTGTGTGTAGATCGAATGCAAAACTATCATGCAGCAAACACGTTTCTGATTGCTGAAAATGATAAACTAAAAAGAGTAAACAAAGAATTGAAACAAAATGAAGTAAATTATATAAGAAAAATTAAAGCATTATTGAAAGATAATGTAACATTTAAAGAATATTTGGATAAAAGGGACGTTTTAATCAAAGATCTTTCAGAAAAACTTATCAAATCTAAAACTAATTTAATAAAAGAAAGGGTAATTGTTTCAAAGTGGAAGATGCAACAAAATGTCTTTGATGAATGTGTGAGCAAACAGAGAACTGTTTATATCAAAGACGGGTTGGGTTACAACAAGGTTCCACATCCTGAGAATTTTGTACCTTTTCCTGAACCGCATGAATCGAATGAGTTGATGAATGTCGAAAATTCTAACTTTCATGATATGTATATTAGTGTAGATATAAACTCAGGGTGTGTGGATGATGAAAATGAAATTGATGGAGTGAAAATTTTTTCAGCTTTCAATAAACAGTGCACTAGGGAGTTTATTAGGGACTGTAAACAGAATCTAGATGTTGACTGTAATCTAGATAAATTTGTTTCAATTTCTTGTTTAAATGCTGATGCAAAAAATATTAATGCTTCTGATTCTGATTCTAATATTTCTTATGTTTCGGCATGTTCTACTAACGGTTGTGTTGAGTGTGATTGCGTGTCTGAAGTGTCATCAACATCTACTTTCTTTGATAAAGTGGTGCATACAACTAGAGATTATGTTCCACTTAATAAACTCTCAATCTAGTTGGTGATGTGGTCTTAGATGAGTTTGGAAATCCTCTGATTCAAGAGTATGATTTGTCAAGTGAGAGACCAAAGAAAAATAATGTCATTTCATCAGAGAATCATATTCTTACCAGTGAGATAAAGAACAATAAAGTTGTCAAAGTTAAAGTGAGTGTGCCAACAAATGTCTAAAGAAAGTCTTGGTGTGTCAAAGGCAAAACCATTGATGTTAAAGACAAGTTCATTGATGTCAAAGATAAGTCTATTCAAATCAAAGAACAATTAAGGAAGAAAAGTTGCGGCCTAAAGAGTGAAGTAGGATAGAGTTCAAAGTCAAAGTCAAAGTCAAAGCCTAAGAGCTACAATTGCTTTGTGTGTGGTCAGGTTGGTCATTTTGCGAGAAATTGCAAACAAAACTCTAGTGAGTCAAGGTTCACAAAGAACAAAGCGAAAGTTAAGAGCAACGTTATTTGGCATTTCAAGCGAGCGTCTGAGAATGACAGTGTGTCAGAGTTCGGAGTGATACAAAGATACAGTCGTGATTACTTGCTTTCCAGAAATTGTCATGCTTTATATTATAATGTTTGTCGTGAGTACGTGCTACCAAAGTTTGAGGATAAACGTGTCCCAAATGGTTCACAATATGTGAAAAAATTTAACCAACCAATCTATCTTGCTAAAGAAAAAAATAATATGAAATATGCGAAAAAAGTTGGTTATGTTTGGAAAGTTAAAAATGAACAGTCTTCACATATGGTTGGAGTAAAGAAAAATATAAAATTGATAAAATTGAAAGAACAAGATGTTAAAGATGTTAAGAATTTAAAAGGTAAAAGTCAGTCCGGGTCAAAGATGATCTGGGTACCTGTTTATCATTAATTTTGTCTTGAATGTGCAGAGTTTAACCGGGATGACTATTAATAATGCTTGGCATGTTGATAGCGGTTGCTCAAAGCACATGACTGGAGAAAGAAAAATTCTGGAAAATTTTTGAACTTTTGATGGAGGTTTTGTTGCATTTGCTGGAGATAAAAAGGGAGGAAAAATAACTGGTCAAGGAACAGTGTTAAATGAACTCATAACATTAGAAAAAGTAATTTTGTGTCTCAATTGGATATCAATTTACTAAATGTTTCTCAAGTTTGTGATAAAGACATACCAGTTCATTTTACTGCAAAGGAATGCTTGTTCTTAAAGCCAGGATTGGTTATTCCAGAAGAAATGATTCTGATGCGTGCTCCAAGGAAATTTAACACATATGTGGTTGACATGAATGATCATACTACACCAGTAAATGTTTCATGTTTGTTATCAAAGGCATCTGGTTCAGAATCTTATTTGTGGCATCGAAGAATGGGTCATGTGAATTCAAAGAACATGAATAACTTGATGCATAAAGATTTGGTGCGAGGATTGCCATAGAAAGAGTTCATAATTGAAGAAAATTGCATGTCATGTGTAAAGGGAAAACAGAACAAAAAGTCCCATCCAAGAAAAACCATAACAACTTTTACTAGACCTTTATTTATTATTCATATGGATTTATTTGGTCTAGTTCGAGTTAAGAGTATTGCGAAAAAGTCATATTGTCTTGTTATCACAGATGATTTTTCAAGATTTTCATGGGTGTTTTTCCTTACAACAAAGGCTGAAACACCTGAAACAATTTTGATTTTTTCAAACGAATAGAAAACATCTGTGATAGCAAAGTTTCAATCATTCGCAGTGACAATGGAACAAAATTTAAAAATAAACTGATAAGTTCGTTTTGTGCAGAAAAAGGAATAACACGTCAGTATAGTGCTGCAAGAACACCACAACAGAATGGAGTAGCAGAAAGGAAGAACATAACTTTAATAGAAGTTGCTCGAACAATGCTTGTCGATTCCAAGTTGCCCATTATCTTCTGGGCTGAAGCAGTAAACACTGCATGTTATGTTTTAAACAGAGTTCTTATGATGAAGCAACTTACAAAGACTTCGTATGAACTATTCTATAAACGAAAGCCATATATCAAGTTCTTCAGAGCATTTGGTTGTTCTTGTACATTGTTGAATACACAAGATTCATTGGCAAAATTTGCAGCTGTCGGTGATGAATGCTATTTTTTGGGTTATTCTTCATATAAGAAAGCTTATAGAGTGTACAACAATAGAACCAAAATTGTTGAAGAATCGTTTTATATGGAGTGACAAGAACTAAATACTCCTACAGGTCAAAATGGACGTGACTGGTTCTTTGATGCTGAAGTAATCTTCAAAACGTTTGATCAACAACTCCAAATGGATTCTAATGAAGCAAGTACTTTGGGTACTGTAACTGAGTGTAGGTCCCTCGGGTGTGGTGGATCGTCACATGCAAGTGGTCTACTAGTCGGACCGGGTGCGGAATACCCGTGACTAGGTGGAGAGTCTAACTAAACAAAGTAAACCGAACACAAGAGTCACAATAATCGTTCTTTGTATTATAAACACTCGACGGTTACAGAGAGAATACAAGCTGCGTACTTAGCAAAACTGAGTTTGTATGAACAAATGGTTCTGCGTACTTAGCTTCTGTGAACCTATCCTATTTATACTGACCGTGCGCAGGACCAATTACTCATGCGTACTTAACAAGTACGCATAGGTATTCCTGCGTACTTACTAAGTACGTAGGAGCATTCTCCTACGCACATACAAGTGCGCAAAACACTTAGAAGAAATCAACAAAACATTAAGTAAAAGTAAATACAACTCGATAAACTTTTACATAATGACTCTTACATACAAAGACAAAATACAGACATTAGACATACAAACCTAGACTCTATCCAGAGTGTTGTCACAGGAAAGTGCATCAACAAACTCCCCCTTGACAACAGCTCGGGATCTTCATCGTCTTCAGTCTTCAATCTTCAGTCTTCACAGCACTGCTTCCTTAGCTTCCATCTTCTTTTTGTAATCAAGACAGAACTTGATTAACTTGTCGTATTTGGCCGAGAGAAGCTTTGTCCATTCGTCAGTGTGGATGCAGAATTTGTCTGCTAGTACCTCCAGATCGTTCACAGAGAAATTGATGAAGCAGACTTCATCAAAAACCCTGATCACTTCCTTTGGCACTGTGTTTCCACTATCTGACTTACCTTTACCCATGATCACAGCCTCGCCCGTTTTTGGATCAACGTACCAGTACCACATGTCACCAAGAATATCCTGAGGTAACTTGCTCAGGGGAATCTTAGTTTCACATCGCACTGGCTTGTATACCAATCTCTTTAACGGCTTCTTAGTCACAGGATGCACAACGTGCTTATCCTTGACTCTTCTGGGCACCTGAGGCTTAAGATACTCATACTTTCCCGATCTTGCTTCACGCTGTAGTATACTCCACAAACCCATTGCTACTGCATGATTCGAATGATTCAGCAGGTCGCGGTTTGCAAGGTTAACTAGGTCGTACCTGGGCAAAGAGTTGAACGCCTCACTGGTTGGTTTCAAGTATTGAACCCCTCCAGATCTTTTGATGGCGAACAACTGCTTGTCCTCCTCAAACCTGGCAGCTAAGATCATACCTGTCGCTCCATACTTGTCTTTGATAGACGTCTTTTGCCACACTGGAGCTGGACCTTTTGTAGATGCAGAAGGCATGTCTTTCTCTTTTTGTGCCTCGGGGTCCACAGGTATAGGGTCGACCGGGGGGGCATCAGTTGTAGCTTCAACTGAGCCTGTGTCTATTTCGAGCAGAGATTCGAGCGATGGTATTTCAAAGATCTCACCATCCTCTAACTCATACTCTAGATCCCCGTCGCCCTTGGGAATCCCGATTATCACATCATCATCATCATCATTCCAATCATCACTAGAGTCGATCTCTCCTTCTTCCAGATTAAGGAGAGCATCGATCTGTGCTTCTTTAGAATAGTCAGGCTCGAGACATAGAATCTCACCAGCCACTGACTTCCCTTTATCACCGCCACCACCACCTGCTGAGGTATCACCACCCTCTTGCGTAGTAGACTCCCCCTCAGCCATTGACGTAGTAGAGATGGGCACAATTGCCGAAGCTTGGTGCTCACCTCCACTAGGACCGACTTCAGGATCCTTGTCTTTGTCATCATCCTTAGTCAAATCGACTGGATGACAAACCTCTGCACCGGTGGATTTTTCTTTTTCCTTCTCCCCCTTAGCACCTAGCTTCTCGGTCAGTTCTGCAATCAATTTGACCATAGTAGCGTGCTCCTGCCTTTGAGCATCCATCCTTAGCTCAATTGAAGTTCTGTGGGCCAGAATCATTTCATTCGTCTTCATTAATAGTTCATTCTGTGCCATCACATTCTTCATCCATTCATCAGTCCCCGTTCTCTGACTACGCAGAATCCTAACTTCATCTACCAGAGAGTTTATCTGTGCTTGTTAAGCATCAGAATCCTCTTTTAACTTTTGAATAGTCTTCAACAAGCCAGCAACTTGGGTTTCTAGCACATCGATCCTAGCTTCATTTGGATCCGGATGCCTAGATAATGAGGCTTCGGCGTTGTGGATGGGGGAAGAGAAGATTGTGTCAAAGTCGAACCCCTGTGAGATGTCACCATAATTAAAGGGTTGACCTGACGTCTCTTTGGTGGGTGTTGGGGTTGGGGATGGTATGATGTGAGTGGGTGTTATGGTTGGGGTGACTGTGACTGACTCTGTGAGAAGTGGAGCAGTCACCATCACCTGGACGGTTGGAATAGGGAGGGTCACCGTCACAGGAATCACCTCTGTGACCGCCGTGACCGCCACATCTGCTTGTACCAGTGGCCTTCTCCTCCTACTAAACAGTTGCCGTGCTGGCATGGTAGATTCTGGAATGGCAGCCTCAACTTGTACTGGTTGCACAGTTGGAATCTCTTCAACCCTGGGGATGGCAACCTCTTGCCTATCGCCCCTTTTCTTGTTGGTGCTCTCATGCCTCTGTCTTTGTAAAGCAGCGTCAGAGTCGGAATCCGGCTCATATTCGCTGCTGGAGCTTTGTCTCTTTCTTTTTGAAGACGACGCAGGCTTGGTTACCTGTGCCTGTCTCCTCGGATGTGCCTGTGATGGTGCATCATCGGAATCAGAAGAATCTGATTCTGTAGCCTCCGAATCGGATTCCTCAGCACCACCAACACCACCTTCATCATCACCCTCATCATTACCTTCATCATTGCCTTCATCATCCTCATTCTCTTCATCTTGTTCTTCATCAGAGTGATCACTCATCTCTGGTCCCGAGTTGGGACTATACCAGTTCCAGTCATCCGGAGCGACGTATGCTTCATTCAATAGGTGGCCAAAGAGTTCAGTGTGCTCAGGGGTAGGATCTACACTGCCTGGCTTTAGAAACTGTGCAAAAACTCTCTTGGCCACTCTCTTCACTTGCAGTCTCTCCCCGATCGCACGCAGGTTTGGCAACGCATCATCGATCAAAAGTTGCACAAACCTCGGGTATAAAAGGAACCTAAACCTCTCCGCCGTATTTATCTGGTCATTGATTGCTTTAAAAATAAAGCGGGAGAAGTTGTAGCCCCGATTGAGAGACAAGCCCACCATGGCTGCGGCAAGGTCATGACCCATGGCATCCTTCCCTACTTTCCTTGATGAGATGCACATGATCATGATGTGGGCAAAGTAACGCCATTGATCTAGAACCCACATTTTCTTGTATGAAGCATAGTCCCTTTCCCCGACATATCCCATTCTCTGCCTCCAACACCCATCCACGTAGTAATCTGGATAGGATGTCGGGTCGGTGGGAAGGTCTCCAAACTGCAGTACTCTCCTTATTGTATCCTCAGAGATGGCAATAGCCCGACCGTCAACGGTAGCCCTTATGACATTTGGAGATACCGTGCAATCGTGCTTTGCTGTCTCCCAGAATTGCTCTAAGTAAGGTCTTGAGACTGTTGGATTAGCCGAGATTGCATAACTTATTTTAGATCTGTTTAGGAAGTCCACAATCTCTCTATATTGTAAGGCTGCCCCTTTCCATTCTGGTTCAGTGTGCGCCAACAGATTGAATTCGTCAGTGAATGCACGAGCCATTATCTGCAAACACACACAGAAAACATAATTAGATCAATTAATAACAATGGAAGTAGACTCACATGACATAGAATAGTAGTTACACTTTGTAAAAAATTTCAGACTTTGAAAAATTTTCTAAGTGTTGGTCCTGCGCACTTAGCAAGTGCGCATGATTTTACTCTTGCGTACTTAACAAGTACGCAGGAATTACTTCTTGCGTACTTGCTAAGTGCGCAAGAACAACCCTTAGCAAAAATTTCAAAGATTTAAATTCGTTCAAAAAGCGGGTTGATTAGGTATCCACTAGGTCGGAATCAGGGATTCGAACCTATGGTACCATGATCAACACCATTAACCACTACGACACGATCAAATTTTGACCTAGGTTAGTGATCGACCCACTAACGGTTCGACTTCAACCCGTCGGATCAATCGATGACCAAAGGGAAAATGTATGATCGATTAGGCAATCTAATAGCTTGTTAGTGGCATTAGTTACCCAAACAACCCATTTTACCCCAAAAATTCTACGGATTTAACCTAAAAATTCTAAGTCAAAAATCGGTCCAAAATTTCACGAATTTACGGATGAAATCGGTCTAAAATCTCACCAAGGAGATGAAATACGAAGATGATAATGTGGAAGGGATGAAAAACGGGTTTGAACACACTCGATTTTGAGAGAAAATTGCAGGGGGAAAAATTTCGGTTTGAAAGCTTAACCTGAAAATTTTTCTAAGTGTTGAACTTATACCCCACTGATAATGTTCGTGCGTACTTGACAAGTGCGCAGAAACTTTAAGTGCGCAATTTTCAACTCAGAATTATGAAGATTTTCAAGTCAAATAACGAACAAGATAAAAATATTCAATCGGGAGGATTCAAATACAATTCATGAAGGTTAAACATAAAATATTTTTGGCCTTTTCTGAATTAAACTTAAACAATGCATAAACTTAAAATCTTTTTGTTCTTTTCAAAATAGATATGTACAAGTATTCACACAAGCTATTTTTTTTTTTGATCAAAGACACGAGCAGAGGATCATATCAGGCTAACTTATAGCAAAAACGATACAATATAAACATCAAAGAATATGGGATCATGTCATATATTACTCTTTATTCTTACGTAATAAGCAAATAAACAAGTAATTCAAGTTGACAATATTATAAGATTTAAAACTATATGCATCTTTGTATCATGTTCTTGTGTATTAAGTTATTAATTATAAAATATACAACATGTACCCCACTTAAATGCTATGAAATTTTGCACTATCTCAAGGCATCTAAGATTTTTCCAATGATATTCTTAATTTTCAGAATGAAGTTACATCAATTAGCACAGAAAAATCAAGCAGAATCCATGAGGATTATCAAGAATCATAAGATTCAGAATCGAGTGATTCAATTGTCTTGGTTTCATGTGATTTTCTTCTTTGAATATCGGTATGATGATTCGGGATAAGGAACATGGTGTTTGATTATAAGGTAACGGGATCCAACTTTTATCTGGATTTGATTTCAATGAACCAGGAATGATTCAAGGGTGAATACATGCTCAACGGTTGATGTAGAGACATGTCTTGATTCAATCTCTCCTTGCATACTTGTGAGTATGGGCAGTGAGATGAACCGCATTAATTGTGCTAACAACATAACCCGAAACTGATCTCAAAAGAAAATTATTGCCAAAATCTAACATCCTTTATCTGATAATGATCTTTTCTATTCTTTTACACACACACACACTTGCAAATATGGGTTCAAATCACAGTTGTAATTTAGATTTAGTTTCCACACTACTAGTGATTCAAAGACGCATACAGCCTACTGACAATTCAAATTACTTGTAAGTAAACAGATTAAAAACATAATAATTTAAACAATTAAGTAAACATGACGCAATCATTTCCCATGAGCAGTCTATGATGGTTAGATCATTTCAGATGTACTATCATTTCCTCGTTTCTCAAGTGAACTTTTGAAGTTTTCTCCATTTTCTAATTTAATTTATTTATTTATTTTTTTTTATTTTTTTTGTAAAGTATTTTAAACTAACAGAACTATACAGAAAAATTTTAAAAGAAATAAAATTTAACTTCCATGAATTGAATTGATTTAAGAAAATTAATTTTTCACTCGGGATTGAACATTCCTATCAAGTTGACAAGATGCTCAAAACGGGACCGATCAAATGCCTTTGTGAAAAGGTCAGCAAGATTGTCATCCGTGTGAACCTTTACAAGTTCAATTAAATGCTTTTCAGCACAATCACGGATGAAATGATGGCGAATTTCAATATGCTTAGTTTTGGAATGTTTCACCGGGTTATTTGTGATGGACATGGTGGCATTGTTGTCAATGAATAAAGGAGTTCCAGTGAAGTTCAAGCCGTAGTCTCGCAATTGCTGCGGAATCCACAATATCTGAGAACAACCGCTAGCTGCAGCAATGTATTCTGCTTCACAAGTTGAGACAGAAACCGTTGACTGCTTCTTGCACTGCCAGGAGACCAGTCTGTCTCCCAAGAATTGACATCCGCTAGAAGTTGACTTTTTGTCAAGGTTACAACCGCCATAATCTGAATCAGTGTAGGCTTTGAAGTCGAATGACTGCTGCTTAGAGTACCAAAGACCCAATCGGGGTTTCCCTTTCAGGTATCTGAAAATCCTCTTCACGGCTATCGTATGTGACTCCTTCGGTTGAGACTGAAACCTTGAGCACAAGCATACAGCAAACATAATATCGGGTCTTGAAGCTGTGAGATACATAAGTGATCCGATCATCCCACGGTACAACCTGCTGTCTACATCCTTCCCATATTTATCAGGATGCAAACCATGATTGACTGGGATTGGTGTGCCATAAGTAGTGCTATCACTCATCTTGTATTTTGACAGGATGTCTTGCACGTACTTAGTTTGATGTAGATAAATGTCATCCTCTCTTTGACTGACTTGCAGACCCAGGAAGAACGACAGTTCACCCATATTGCTCATTTCAAACTTGGACTTCATCACCTTCTCGAATTCCCTACACATCCCTTCATTGGTCGACCCAAAGATGATGTCGTCGACATATACTTGCACAAGTAGAATGTCACCTCCTGCTTTCCTTATGAAGAGAGTCGAGTCAATCTGTCCACGGTCGAAACCATTAGACAGTAAATGCTTTGATAGTGTCTCATACCATGCCCGAGGTGCTTGATGAAGACCATAAAGTGCTTTGTCGAGCTTGTACACTTTATTGATATTATGCGGATCTTCAAAACCGGGAGGTTGAGTGACATAGACTTCTTCATGAACTTTACCATAAAGGAAAGCACTCTTCACATCAAGTTGGTAGACCTTGAAGCCGACATATGTGGCATAAGCCAAGAACAGTCGAATGGCCTCAATTCTAGCAACTGGGGCATATACTTCCGTGTAATCCAAGCCCTCTTGTTGATAAAAACCCTGAACAACCAATCTTGCCTTGTTCTTCACAACTACGTGACGATCATCCGTCTTGCATTTGAACACCCATCTGGTTCCAATTGGCTGAAAGCCTTTTGGCAAGTCAACCAAATCCCATACATGCAACTTTTGGAATTGGGACAATTCATCTTGCATCGCCTCAATCCAGCAGTTGTCAGTGAGAGCCTCCTTATCATTCTTTGGCTCTATCTGGGACACGAATGCAGCATGCAGACATGTTTCCATGACACCAGTGTCAAATATCTCTGTGTAAAGACTGGTGTTCTCAGTGATGGTTCTATGACGAGTCTGAACACCGGCATAAGGATCACCAATAATGTTGTCAATTGGATGATTCCTATGCACTCTCGTCTCTGGTACAATTGGTTCTTGAATTTCTGGATCTAAATTTGTGCTCAACTCCCCCATTTCCTGTGTTTCAGCAGAAGAAGATTCAATGTTAATTGGATCAGCTGGAGCTTCATTTCCTACAGTTGTGTTAGGATTGGCTTGAGCGTCATCTCCAACAACATGAACACTTTCACTGTTATCACTGTTATCACTGTCATGAGTTCCAGATGCAGATGCAGCATTGGAGTCAGGAGTTATAATTGGTACAGTAGCACGAGTAGAAAAACTGCCGCCATTCAATAGATTATAAACATTTTCGGCGTCTTCTGCAGATAGCTCAGGAAGATTGAAAGACTTGAATAGCGCATCATAATCAAAACCCCAAGCTGGACCTTTTGGTTCTGGTGGAATGCTGTGTTTACTACAATCCACTTCGAACCATTCCTCGACAGTACGAGTTCCTATGTTGTACACTCTCTTGCAAGGCGAGTTGGCAACATATCCTAAGAAAATGCCTTCCACCGCTTTTGCATGAAACTTAGACTGGCGGTCTTTGTACTGTAGCAACAAGGAACAAGGACTACCAAAAGGAACTAGGTAATCAAGATTGGGAAGTCGATTGTTGATCAACTCATAACAAGTCTTGTTGTGTCTTTTCACCACCAAAACTCTGTTTAAGACGTGACAAGCTGTATTTACTGCTTCTGCCCAGAAAGTGACAGGAAGCTTTACATCTGACAGCATAGTCCTTGCAGTCTCAATCAGTGTTCTGTTCTTCCGTTCAGCAACTCCATTCTGCTGAGGCGTGTACGGCGCGCTGAATTCGTGACGGATCCCTTTCTTGAGACAGAAAAGTTCCATCAAATTATTCTTGAACTCAGTTCCGTTGTCACTCCTTATTCTTCTAACTTTCAGCTTGCAAAGAGATTCCAAGCTCAGGATCAAGTATTGAAGAATATCAGCAGTCTCATCTTTTGTACCTAAAAAATGCATTCAAGAAAAACGTGAGAAATCATCAGTTACAACTAGACAGAATGACTTACCTCCAATACTCCTGATACTTATGGGGCCAAACAGATCCATGTGTAATAGCTCCAAAGGGGTATCGATAGAGTTTTGGAGCTTGGGCTTGTGAGACTTCCGTTGCTGTTTGCCCTTTTTACAAGGCATACAGTCATCTGCAACGGTAAATCTCAGCTTACGAACCCCGGTTACCAAACCGTTTCGGACAAGATGATTCATTTTACGATATGAAATATGTCCGAGTTTCCTATGCCACAAGATGGAGTCAAGCTCTATCGCTTTTGTAAGCAAACAAGTAGCAACTGATGAGGTGGTTTTTTCCACGCTCATATCAATCTGATAAGTGTCGTTTGTTCTTGGTGCTCTCATCAGAATCCAGTCATCAGGAACTTTGAAACCGGGTTTGAGAATCAGACATTCTGACTTGTCAAACATCACTAAGTACTCCTTGTCACACATTTGTGAGACACTCAACAGGTTATGCTTCAGCTGCTCGCAGAAGTTGACATTGTCAAAGCTAACACAACCGTTCGAAACCACGCCTTGACACGTGATACTGCCGCCTTTTTCTCCGGCAAAGGCCACATAGCCGCCTCTAAATGGTTTAACGTCTTGAAGCAAGGCCATGTTTCCTGTCATGTGCCGGGAGCATCCACTATCTACATACCAGCGGTTAGAGATAGTACCCTTCGGACGTCCCTGCACGAGTAACAAAAGAATTAGTTAGATTTGGAGACCCAAGCCATTGTGGTCTTGGGTCGTCCATCCTTCTCAAAATAAACTACTTCTTTCAACTCACAGTCATGATGACTGTCCAAAATTGGTGAATCTTTGGAGGAATTAGGAACAGGAGATTGAGAAACTTTAACTTTCTTGTTCCAGGATCTCTTTTGAATCTTAACCAGAACAGGAGGCTTTGGTTCAATCACAGCTGGTGAACTTGTGGAAGCTTCACCTGATTGAGCTTTAGTCAGCTGTTCCAGCTTTCTCAACCTCTTATTCCTTCTTCTTCTCTGTGGCTTAGAGAGTCTAGCCACAGGTTTCTCACCAGTGCGTGTACTACCAGATGTAGACACACGAGGTACAGCAGGTTGCTTTACCTTTCTTACAACAGATGGCTTGGCCTCAGATTTGATCTTTGGCTTAGCTATCGGTTGCACTGGTGGTTTCACCACATTTAGCTTTGGTCTGATAGGAGCTTTCACTACTGGCGACTTAGGGATAACAGCTGGTCGTGAAACAACATGCCGTTTCCCTGGGTTCTTAGAAGGACAGTTCACAACAATGTGACCAACCAAGCCACAGTGAAAGCAATTCCTCTTGTCAACATAAGTTCTCATGTAAGGCTCTTTAGTTCTGGCCTTAGAAAACTCACCATTGTGAGAAGGAAGACTTGGTTTATGAATAGAAGTTTGAACTTTTACAGTTTGATGTTTGGGGGTATAATACTTTTGCAAATTTTCTTTGTAACCCAGCCCATAATGAGATGAAAAAGCCTCTTTCTTAGCTTGGTTAATATTTTTAAAACCCCCGTAAAGCATTCCCTTAAGTTTATCATTTGTTTCAATGATATCAGGTTCAGTTAAAATGCAATTATCACCATTAGTGATAATGTTTTTCTGGACTTTCTGTTCAGTCAACAACTCCTTAGATACTACTCCTTCAGGGCAAGTGTTAACCGACCCATCCTCAGAAGCAGTAACATACTCCTCACTAGATGTGGAGTTAGCCTTACTTGAGGATTCATCCTTTTTAGGGGAATCATCCTTATCAGAGGGCTCATCTAGACAAGTGAGATCAATGTCTATCAAGCTATTGACAAACTGCCCACTTATTGGTGGAGGAATGGCATTGGTACCAAGTCCTAGGCCATTCATTTTTCTCACCACGGATTCGTAGTGTTCCACCACGAAGCGAGAGTTTTTCAATTTCTCATTAGTGCATTTCAGCTGCAAGATCTCATTTTGCAGTTTGTTAATTTCATTGTTCTTCTTTTCCAAAGCCCTATACGCAATGTCCAAATGAACCTGTTGGTCGCTTATTTTTAAAGAATAGTCTTGTTTTTCGTTCTGTAGCATTTCAACTGATTCTTTAAAACGTGATTCATTCATTTTGTAATTTTTAGCTGCCAACTTTAGGGGTTCAATTATGTCTTGGAGATCAGAAATTTCATTTTTTAGCCCTAGACATTTAGAACAAGAAACAACAGAGAAAGGGTTAGAATCTACCTCAGATGATGAACTTTGTCCTTCTCCAATTGCCATGAGAGCGACAACAGTGGTAGACTCCTTTTCATCAGCTACAGAAGCTTCCTCTTCTTCAGATTCAGAAGATTCCTCTCCTTCAGATTCAGAAGATTCCTCTTCTTCAGCTTCCTTCCTCTCGGCCTCCTTCCTCTCGGCCTCCATCAGCTCCATGATTTCTGCCATGAGACCAACCTGTGCTTGAGCAATGATGGCGTCTTCTAGATGCACACCCCAATCAAAATTTTTGTCATTCTGTGCGACCAGTGCATTGGACTGATTACTTTGGGTATGATTGTGGTGACTTTGGTTGTTTTGGCCATGGCTGTTTCCCTGGCTAGGTCTGGTAAAACCAGAGGCAGGTGCTCTGTCCTTTTGACATTCACGAGCAAAGTGTCCATAGTTTTGACACTTGTAGCACTTGGCCTTGGATTTGTCAAATCCAACCTTGGCATTAGAATGCCCGCCAATATACTTTCTTCCAGTTTTGTTCAGGAAACGCTTGGCCCTCCTCAGTAACATGGCCATATTCCACTGAATATCCATGTCTTCAATATCATCAGGATCCACTTGATTGAAGTCCTCTTCAATAGTCTCAGGATCCGTTAGCTTTCCACCAATGAAATTCTCATATGCCAGCATGCAAGATGAGAATAGTGCTACATGATCTTCAGCTATCTTGGCAATAGCTGACTGGTTGGCTGAGCACGTATTCTGAGGAGTCTTTGAGTTTTGTTGATTTTGTTGATGAGATCCAAACCCTGATCCTGATGCATAACATGCATGACCACCACAACCATTAGAGTGGTCTTCTTCAATGGATTTCCCAGTAAAGAGTGCAATCCCAGAGCCGGAAGACATTAACGTGGAAGTCGTCCCGTGATACATGGAAGGGTCCTGTATCTGAGGTCTTCCAGAATTCTCCCTTTTTATAAGATTCATGTTATGAGCCTGAATCTTACCGACTGCCTCATCTACTGTCATCTCGTAGAACTTTGAACTTTCCCTCATCAGGGTTGTATACATCTCATATCTCGGTGGCAGAGCATCCAAAAACTTTTCCACCATTTCCTCTTCTGGATATTTAAGCTCAAACGATTTCAACTCCGTTTGTAGGTGATAGAATCTAGAGATAAGATCATCTAAAGATTCATTTTCTATAAATCTGAAGCACTCGTATTGCTTCCGGAGCAGATCCCTCTTGCTTTTCTTGATGTCACTATTTCCTTCGAATCTTTTGTGTAAAGCTTTCCAAAGATCCTTAGAAGATTCATATCCTCGGAAACTGTGGAACAAATCCCGAGTTAATGACATAGTGATTGAACCCAATGCCTTCTTCTCTCGATCATAAATTTTCTTTTCTTCTGCATCCAGCTTAGAGATAGGCTTAGGTACATTTTCATCAAGATACAAGTGGGTTGGATGCTTATATCCCTCAAGAATAGGTATCCATAACGATGAATCGGTGTATGAAATATAGTGCTCAAAGCGGGCTTTCCAATTAGAATAATCGTTTACATTGAGCAACTTGGGAGGTTTCTGTGGAGTACCGATTTCATTGTCATAATTTAACATACTACTAAGGTTCTGAAGGTTTGACATGGTGAATACTTGGTCAAAAATCAGAAAAGTCAGTAGCTATTGCGCACTTAGGATTGGCCTTGCGCACTTATGAATGGTCTTGCGTGTTTAATATTTGCCCTTGCGTACTTGTAAGTACGTAGGAGTAAATTGTTAAGTACGCAGGATAAGTCTTAAGTTCGCAGTTCAGTCTTGCGCACTTGTAAGTACGCAGGAGATAACTCTTGCGTATTTAGCAAGTTCGCAGAAAACTGTACTTTTTGCCAAAAATGGTAAGTACGCAGGACACCTTTTCAGCAACTCTCACCAAACCTTTCCGGTGACCTGAAATTCGCCGGAGTTGGTAAAAAATGGTCTGATGATCAATGCAATTGAGTCAACGGGTCAGACACAAGTTTCTAACCAACCTATGATGCTCAAAACACACAAATACCCAACAAAAATCGGTTTTTGAGAGATTTTTGCTTCTAAAAAAGTGCTCAAGAGCTACCCCTTTTTTATCACAAAAATCAACAAAATAACCTCTCTTTGCTTGTAAAACTCAGTAAAAACGTCTCCAAACTCACTTACAACACTCTAATTCAAGAGCAATGCTCTGATACCACTTGTAGGTCCCTCGGGTGTGGTGGATCATCACATGCAAGTGGTCTACTAGTCGGACCGGGTGCGGAATACCCGTGACTAGGTGGAGAGTCTAACTAAACAAAGTAAACCGAACACAAGAGTCACAATAATCGTTCTTTGTATTATAAACACTCGACGGTTACAGAGAGAATACAAGCTGCGTACTTAGAAAAACTGAGTTTGTATGAACAAATGGTTCTGCGTACTTAGCTTCTGTAAACCTATCCTATTTATACTGACCTGATGCCTGCGCACTTAACAAGTGCGTAGGACCAATTACTCCTGCGTACTTAACAAGTACGCATAGGTATTCCTGCGTACTTACTAAGTACGCAGGAGCATTCTCCTGCGCACATACAAGTGCGCAAAACACTTAGAAGAAATCAACAAAACATTAAGTAAAAGTAAATACAACTCGATAAACTTTTACATAATGACTCTTACATACAAAGACAAAATACAGACATTAGACATACAAACCTAGACTCTATCCAGAGTGTTGTCACAGGAAAGTGCATCAACACTAAGTCTTATACAAGTAGTGATCTATCTGTTGGAAAGTTTTTGGTTGGACCATAGAATTTGATGATTCAAAATGAGATGTCTGAGAATGTTACTACATCAACTCAAACACAAGAAGATCTTGTTGATAACTCTGTCACTAATGTTGATTTTGAAGTACAAGAAATTCTAAGTACAAATGATGAACCATCAGTTAATGAAGTTCAGTTGGATCCTGTAAATGATCAGACTTAGGATGTAATCCAGATAAGTTCTTTTAGTGTTGAAGATTCAAATAATCAATTACCAGAGTTGAATGATACAAACATGCCAGAATCTGTGGAAGTTGAGCATATTCAGAATCATCAAATCCATTCTGCTCATCCAGTTGTGAATATTATTGGATCGCTTGAAGATGGAGTAAAGACAAGAAGTCAAACTGGAAATACAAATGTTTGTTTGTACTCCTGTTTCTTATCTCAAGAGGAACCAAAGAATGTTACTGTTGCTTTACAAGATCCAAAGCTATGCAAGAAGAATTGCTTCAGTTTAAGAAGTTAAACGTGTGGCATATTGCGGACTTACCTAAGGGAAAATATCTAATTGGAACGAAGTGGGTCTTCAGAAACAAAAAGGATGATCGTGGGATTGTAGTTCAGAACAAAGCTCGTTTGGTCGTACAAGGTTATGATGATGTTTTTGCTCCTGTTGCAAGAATTGAAGCCATACGAATCTTTTTGGCTTATGCATCGTACAAGAAATTTACTATATATCAAATGAATGTAATAACAGCTTTTCTGTATGGGGTAGTAAAAGAAGAAGTTTACGTGAATCAACCACCGGGTTTTGAAGATCCAACTCATCCATTTCAAGTGTATAAGCTTGATAAAGCACTATACGGGTTACATCAAGCGCCTCGTTTGTGGTATGAAACCTTGTCAATACATCTTACATCAAATGGCTTCGTTCACGGAACAATTGACAAGACCTTATTCTTGAGAAAATATGATGCTGATTTGTTAATTGTACAAGTTTATGTAGATGATATTATCTATGGATCAACAAATGAAGCTCTTTACAAAGAATTTGAACAAGTTATGAAATTAAAGTTTAAAGTGAGCTTGATGGGAAAAATGCAGTTCTTTCTGGTGTTACAAGTTGAGAAGTTTGAATCAGGAATTTTTATTCATCAGGCCAAATATGTGAAAGATATTCTTACAAAATTCAAATTGACTGATTGCCAATCAGTTTCAACACCAATTGCTCCTCATGAACATTTAACTGTCGATGTGTCTAGAGTTGAAGTAAATCAAAAGATGTACAGGTCAATGATTGGCTCGTTGATGTATTTGACTGCAAGTCGACCAGATATCATGTTTGTTGTTTGCTCTTGTGCCAGATATCAGGAAGCTCCAAAAGAATCTCATGAATCAGCTGTTAAACGAATTTTCCGATATCTTAAGGGTAGAGTAAATTTAGGTTTATGGTATCCTTCTGATTCTGAATTTAATTTCTTTGCTTACACTGACAACGGTTATGGAGTTTGTAATTTGGACAGGAAGTCAACTTCAGGTGGATGTCAATTTTTGGGGGAGAGACTGGTGTCTTGGTAGTGTAAGAAACAAACGAATGTATCCACATCAACTGCTGAAGGTGAGTATACTGTTGTCTCGAGCTGTTGTTCACAAGTTATCTGGATTCAACATCAAATGCTAGATTTTGGAGTAAATTTCCTGGAAACTCCGATTTATTATGACAACAAGGCAATGCTCGAAATTGTAAAAAAATCCCATTTAGCATTCCAAAGCAAAGCACATTGCGATCATGTTACATTTCATTCGTGACTGTTTTGAGAATGGGCTGATTAAAGTGGTCCATGTCGATACCCTAGAGCAAAAAGCCGATATTTTTACAAAAGCTTTTTCAACGGATAGGTTTAACTCTTTGGTTGAGATTTTAGGGATGATTTCATTTTTAAAATAAAAAAAAATTAATAAATAAAATAATAAATAAAAAAGGGGTTTTTTAGAATAATAAATAGTTCATTTTTGAACTGAAAGACCTTAGAAATCTGTTCCTCAAATAGATTTTCTTTTAAGTGTTAAAATTGTGTTATGTACGCTTTATATGTGTGTTAGCTTAATGAATGTTTGTTCTCATAAGTGATATAAATAGTAAATAAAGTCACAACACAATTTTAGGGGGAGAATAAAAGAAAAAGAAAATTTGTGTGTCTGAATGACGTATATATAGGAAATGTTATTCGGCATTTCAAGCGAGCGTCTAAGAATGACAGTTTGTCAGTGTCCGGAGTGATACAAAGATACAGTCGTCATTACTTGCTTTCCAGAAATTGTCATGCTTTATATTCTAATGTTTGCTGTGAGTACGTGCTACCAAAGTTTGAGGATAAACGTGTCTCAAAAGGTTCACAATATGTGAAGAAATTTAACCAACCAATCTATTTTGCTAAAGAAAAATTTACTATGAAATATGCGAAAAATGTTGGTTATGTTTGGAAAGTTAAAAATGAACAGTCTTCACATATGGTTGGAGTAAAGAAAAATATAAAATTGATAAAATTGAAAGAACAAGATGTTAAAGATGTTAAGACTTTAAAAGGTAAAAGTCAGCCCGTGTCAAAGATGATTTGGGTACCTCTTTATCATTAATTTTGTCTTAAATGTGCAGAGTTTAACCGGGAGGACTATTAATAATGCTTGGCATGTTGATAGCAGTTGCTCAGGGCACATGACTGGAGAAAGAAAAATTCTGGAAAATTTTTGAACTTTTGATGGAGGTTTTGTTGCATTTGCTGGAGATAAAAAGGGAGGAAAAATAACTAGTCAAGGAACAGTGTCGAATGAACTCATAACATTAGAAAAAGTAAATTTTGTGTCTCAATTGGAATTCAATTTACTAAGTGTTTCTCAAGTTTGTGATAAAGACATATCAGTTCATTTTACTACAAAGGAATGCTTGTTCTTAAAGCCAGGATTGGTTATTCCAGAAGAAATGATTCTGATGCGTGCTCCAAGGAAATTCAACACATTGTGGTTGACATGAATGATCATACTACACCAGTAAATGTTTCATGTTTATTATCAAAGGCAACTGGTTCAGAATCTTATTTGTGGCATCGAAGAATGGGTCATGTGAAGTCAAAGAACATGAATGACTTGGTGCATAAAGATTTGGTGCGAGGATTGCCAAAGAAAGAGTTCATAATTGAAGAAAATTGCATGTCATGTGCAAAGGGAAAACAGCACAAGAAGTCCCATCCAAGAAAAACCATAACAACTCACCTTTATTTCTTATTCATATGGATTTGTTTGGTCCAGTTCGAGTTAAAAGTATTGTGAAAAAGTCATATTGTCTTCTTATCATTAATGATTTTTCAAGATTTTCGTGGGTGTTTTTCTTTGCAACAAATGATGAAACACCTGAAACAATTATTGATTTTGTCAAACGAATAGAAAACATCTGTGATAGCAAAGTTTCAAACATTCGCAGTGACAATGGAACATAATTTAAAAATAAACTGATAAGTTCGTTTTGTGCAGAAAAAGGAAAAACACATCAGTATAGTGTTTCTAGAACACCACAACAGAATGGAGTAGCTGAAAGGAAGAACAGAACTTTAATAGAATTTGCTCGAACAATGCTTGTCGATTCCAAGTTGCCAATTATCTTCTGGGCTAAAGCAGTAAACACTGCATGTTATGTTTTAAACAGAGTTCTTATGATGAAGCAACTTACAAAGACTTCGTATGAACTATTCTATAAACGAAAGCCATATATCAAGTTCTTCAGAGCATTTGGTTGTTCTTGTACATTGTTGAATACACAAGATTCATTGCCAAAATTTGTAGCTGTCGGTGATGAATGCTATTTTTTGGGTTATTCTTCATATCAGAAAGCTTATAGAGTGTACAACAAAAGAACCAAAATTGTTCAAGAATCGTTTTATGTGGAGTGGCAAGAACTAAATACTCCTACAGATCAAAAGGGACCTGACTGGTTCTTTGATGCTGAAGTAATCTTCAAAACTTTTGATCAACAACTTCAAATGGATTCTAATGAAACAAGTACTTCGGGTACTGTAACTGAGTCTTATACAAGTAGTGATCTATCTGTTGGAAAGTTTTTTGTTGGACCACACAATTTGATGATTCAAAATGAGATGTCTGAGAATGTTACTACATCAACTCAAACACAAGAAGATCTTGTTGATAACTCTGTCACTAATGTTGATTCTGAAGTACAAGAAATTCCAAGTACAAATGATAAACCAACAGTTAATGAAGTTCTGTTGGATCCTGTAAATGATCAAACTTAGGATGTAATCCAAATAAGTTCTTCTAGTGTTGAAGATTCAAATGATCAATTACTAGAGTCGAATTTTACAAACATGCAAGAATCTATGGAAGTTGAGCATATTCAAAATCATCAAATCCATTATGCTCATCCAGTTGAGAATATTATTGGATCTCTTGAAGATGGAGTAAAGACAAGAAGTCAAACTGGAAATATAAATGTTTGTTTGTACTCCTGTTTCTTATCTCAAGAGGAACCAAAGAATGTTACTATTGCTTTACAAGATCCAAAGCAATGCAAGAAGAATTGCTTCATTTTAAGAAGTTAAACGTGTGGCATCTTGTGGACTTACCTGAGGGAAAATATCCAATTGGAATGAAGTGGGTCTTCAGAAACAAAAAGGATGATCGTGGGATTGTAGTTCAGAACAAAGCTCGTTTGGTTGTACAAGGTTTTTATCAAGAGGAAGGACTAGATTATGATGATGTCTTTGCTCCTGTTGCACGGATTGAAGCCATACAAATCTTTTTGGCTTATGCATGGTACAAGAAATTTACTGTATATCAAATGGATGTAAAAACAACTTTTCTGTATGGGGTGGTAAAAGAAGAAGTTTACGTGAATCAACCACCAAGTTTTGAAGATCCAGCTCATCTATTTCAAGTGTATAATCTTGATAAAGCACTATACGGGTTACATCAAGCGCCTCGTGCGTGGTATGAAACCTTGTCAATACATCTTACATCAAATGGCTTCGTTCGTGGAACAATTGACAAGACCTTATTCCTGAAAAAATGTGATGCTGATTTGTTAATTGTACAAGTTTATGTCGATGATATTATCTATGGATCAACAAATGAAGCTCTTTACATAGAATTTGAACAAGTTATGAAATTAAAGATTGAAGTGAACTTAATGGGAAAAATACAGTTCTTTCTGGTGTTACAGGTTGAGAAGTCTGAATCATGAATTTTTATTCATCAGGCCAAATATGTGAAAGATATTCTTACAAAATTCAAAATGACTGATTGCAAATCAGTTTCAACACCAATTGCTCTTCACGAACCTTTAACTGTCGATGTGTCTATAGTTGAAGTAAATAAAAAGATGTACAGGTCAATGATTGGCTCGTTGATGTATTTGACTCCAGGTCGACCAGATATCATGTTTGCTGTTTGCTCTTATGCCAGATATCAGGAATCTCCAAAAGAATCTCATGAATCAGATGTTAAACGAATTTTCCGATATCTTAAGGGTCGAGTAAATTTAGGTTTATGGTATCCTTCTGATTCTGAATTTAATTTTTTTTCTTACACTTACAACGATTATGGAGGTTGTAATTTGGACAGGAAGTCAACTTCATGTGGATGCCAATTTTTAGGGGAGAGACTGGTGTCTTGACAGTGTAAGAAACAAACGAATGTATCCACATCAACTACTAAAGCTGAGTATACTGCTGCCTCGAGCTGTTGTTCACAAGTTATCTTGATTCAATATCAAATGATAGATTTTGGAGTAAATTTCTTGGAAACTCCGATTTATTGTGACAACGAGGCAGTGCTCGAAATAGTAAAAAAATCCCATTTAGCATTCCAAAACAATGCACATTGCGATCAGGTTACATTTCATTTGTGTCTGTTTTGAGAATGGGCTGATTAAAGTGGTCCATGTCGATACCCTATACGAAAAAGCCGATATTTTTACAAAAGCTTTTTCAATGGATCGGTTTAACTCTTTGGTTGAGATGTTGTGGATGATTTCATTTTAAAAATAAAAAAATAATAAATAAAAAAGGGGTTTTTTAAAATAATAAATAGTCTATTTTTGAACTGAAAGACCTTAGAAATCTGTTCCTTAAAAAGATTTTCTTTTAAGTGTTAAAATTGTGTTGTGTACGCTTTATATGTGTGTTAGCTTTATGAATATTTGTTTTCATAGGTGATATTAATAGTAAATAAAGTCACAACACAATTTTAGGGGGAGAATAAAAGAAAAAGAAAATTTGTGTGTCTGAATGACGTATATATAGGAAATGTTAGTACAAGTGTGTGCTAAGCTTATGCTTGAATTAGATATGATGGCGACATCGGTTACAATTTTTGATATGCTGGTAGGCTTTGCATATGTAAATTAGGCGATATTTGTGTGATTAACAAAATCGCAATCTTAGTGTTATCCTCATCTAATATCGGTACTTTCATTCTTCAAATGCTAAGTAAATCCATACATACCATGAGACCAGGATCTTGATGGGTTTTAGCAGAATTTGTTTACTCTATTGACTATACCCGTCAAATATATGATTTAGAGTTAAACATTTTTATACAGCTGATGGTTCTGGTGGAAATCTCGGATGGAAATCAGAAAGTCGGTCTGTCTCGCCCTTTGAATCATTCGTGATTTCAATTGACATATCCAATACCCTATGGATATCCGCATACCCGAATCTCATATGAATCAAACTGATTCAGTGTTCGTTCCATCAGAAACCAGTATATATATGAATCAAAAGGATTCACATCAAATCCATCTGGATTATTTTCCTGTGCTAAAAACGCTACCCTCATGCTGGTGATTGGATTATGCTTTGGTGAAACTTTGTGTTGCGTATTGGCTTAGTCCATCTCGATGTTTGGATACACTTTGTATTGATAAATCTTACCTTAAATGTCACACAGTATCTGCTGAAATATGATGTTTGAGTTTAAGCTGAAAATTATACTGGCAATCAAGGTTGAACTGTTTAGATCCTGATTTGATATGCAGTGTAGTTAAGACAATATATATTTATGATCCTATGTCATTTCAATTCATCAAAAGAAAATAAAAGGTTGGAATAAAATTTTGAAATATGATAAGAAAAAGTCAAAAAGAAAATAGTAAATATAAATAAAAAAAAACTATGAATTTCATTAAGTGTTTAACTGTTTTTTATGTTTGAAAAAGAATAATAAATCATTTTTGATATATTAAAAAAGAGAGTTTTTTGGATTCTTACCTGGTTATGATTGTGATTGTTAAAATTAAAAAAAAAATTGGAACAGGTCTTAATGATGTCAAAATGGACTTAAATAAAAAAAGATTGGTTTGAAAATTTTCAAAATTTATCATGTTTGGAGTTTTCGGTCGAAATCTCTTGACCGGAAATATATCATCTGAAACAGTTTTCGATCGAAAAGTCATGACTGAAGTTTTCGGTCAAGATTTAAAAAGTCTATATTCAAAATTTTCGATTTAAAAGATTTTTCCTACTCGTATTTTCTCGAGACCGTATTGTTTCAAAATTCATCGTATTTTACAAGTGTTGAAGTTTCGTACGAAAAAGTGGTCGATCGTGACGTCATCTAGATTCTCAGTGTTTTTTGATCATTCAGGTATGTTCTCGTGATTCATAGAGGTTGATAGGTTAGATCCAAAACTTTAGTTTATGGTTGAATTTTTGAATATTTGAATTGCCCGAAATCTTAGATGAATGGATCGAAAAGTAATTTGAATAGATCGAAAAGTATAATTGATTTATTATTGAAAGTTTTCGATTGAAAAGAAGTGGTTTTTGGTTCATTAGTTTTTTATCGAAAAGAAAATGTTTAGTTTTTCTCTATTAATGAAAGTTTTTGATCGAAAAGTTGTAAGGATAAAATTCAAATGTTTGTTTTAGTCGAAAAAGTAAAGTACTAGGAGTTTTCGATCGAAAAGGTAAAATTCTGAAGAGTTTCCGATCGAAATGTTCAAGGTAATTTTCAGAAATGGTTTTAGATGTTTTCGATCGAAAAAGGGTGTATATATAATGAGGTTTTTGATCGAAATGTCAAAAGTTAAAAGATTTTTTCAAAAATTATCTAACTTGTTGTTTCTTGTTATATACATGAACAGATTAAAATTTGAGCCTAAGCACAACATCTATGCCTGTTTAACGAGTACAAAGAAAGCATGGGGTTATGAAGAAATTGTGCGATTTCTAACCAAGTCAAGAATTAACACTGCAATATCTACACAAGTTTGTGTATTTGAAAAACATGTTAGAGAGTTTTGGGACAACATGGAGTATAAGAATGTGAATAAAGAAATCTAGATTGAAAGCTCGGTGGGAGGAAACAAGATTAAAGTAACTAAGCAAGTGATTAGAGAGGTGCTGAACTTCAGAGACGCAACTGATTTTCCCTACAAAATCAATCACATTGCAATCTCAGGGATAATTTTGAGTATGGGATATGAAGGAACGCTTCTAAGAAGACAAGTGACCAAAACTATGTTTCCAAAACAATGGAGATACCTTGTACATGTATTAATTCATTGCATGAGTCCCAGAACATCTGCTTTTGATCAAATAGGTGAAGTATTCAGCAGATATTGAATAAGCTTGTAAATGAAAGAGAGCCATTTACTGTTCCTGAAGATATTGAATCACCATCTAAAAGGCCAAAGACTTTAAAGATTGATAAGAGTACTTGGTGGACAGTGACTGAGAAGCTATCCATTGTAGAAAAGCTTACACAGACAATAAAGAGTCCAGAACAAGCGTTAACTGGTGAAATATTAGCATGGATGTATGATGGTGAAAAGAATATGTATGTAATAAAGAGATGTGATGGGAATATCCAGTATTTTGATAGAAATTCAAAGTTAAACACATTGCCATACTGGGATATTCGAGAGCTAGGTCACTTGAAGATGATCAATTCATCGAACAATTCATTTGCTGCTAATTTTGAAGAATTTTTAAAGAGAGAGTGTGGAAAAGCTAAATTTGAAAAGTTCAAACCACATATGCCTGAATGCAGAAAGTTGAAAAGAAATGATAAAGACGGCAAAAGAAGGTTTAGATACATTGTGAAGCCTGCTGATACAGTTTCAACTGTTTACATTCCAGCACGTAAAGAGACATTCATTAAAAGCTTCAAGAAGTGGGTGTATGATAGCAAAACACATGAAGCTGTGATTATACAGGATCATTTACCAGAAGTCAGAGTTTTTGATCCAGTGGATTTGTTTAGCTTTTCTGATGATGATCTAAAGATTTTGTATAAGAATCCTATTAGATGTGATATGAGCACGAAGATTAAAACTGAAGCAAAGTTGTATATGAGAGTCGTGGCTCGATGTTTGTCAGGAAGACATGAAGCCGAAGTGATCAAGAAGAGACTTGCTGCTATAGATACTAAGAAGCTACGTGTTAAAGTCAAAACCAAGCCTGAAAAAGACAACTTTTGAAGAATTGATGTTCTGTGGACTAGGGGGAGATTGTTGCAACCTAATAGTCCATAGAAATCAATTAGGTTTTAGAAGTATTAACTTCAGAGTTTTCGATCGAAAACATTTTTCGATCAAGAAGATTTCGATCAAAAACTCTAGTATAAATAGTTGGATATTTTGTATTTCAAGTAACTTTCTCATTTTGTACTGTGAATTTTACAATTTAATCAAAAGAATCTTTGTGTGTTTCTGCTATTAATACTTGATTACCTTACTTGATTAACGAAGATAATCATCAAGAAATATGCATTTGGTGTGATTGATAGTATCAAGATTGCTCATCCTTGATTTGTTCATTTTGGTGTGGATTTTGATTTCTGAATTGTTTTCGCCAATTTAGAGAGTGATTGAAGACTTTATCCTTGAATATCAGCAGATCTGAGGGAATCACAGTATCTGTTCCGATGGATTAAAAAATTCCATCCGTTTGGAGCTTCGATAAGCGTTTCTTGCTTATGTGCCCTAGTCGCCAATACCACAGATATGACCGATTAAAGTCTGACTTCAATCTTTTGGTGTTGATTGCGTACATCGAACTATTATTGCATGAACCATTCATATCAACTTCATATATCCCATTATGAGGCCTATCCTCAAAATAAATTATATTATTCATGAAATTCAAGATGTTATCACCACTAAAAACATAATTAAAAACTTGTTCACGTGAATGAGAAACTGAAATTATGGTCCTAGTCAAACTAGGAATATAATAGACATTGTCTAAAATCAAATAAAGACCACTTGACAGAAGTATCCTATACTCTCTAATTGTCTTGACTACAATGTTAGCTCCATTCCCAACGTGGAGCTCCATGTCGCCAGCCTTCAGTTCTCTAATGATCCTTAGTCCTTGCATATTATTTCATATGTGAGAACCACATCCGGTGTCAAACACCCATGACTTACGGGAACAGGAATATATGAAACACCCTACTTATTTCTTATTATTTTATCAGAGTTAATTTTGCGAAAAATTGTCCCAGTTTATCAAAACCTTGTCATTAAATGACCAAGGTGTATATTTTATTTATAAACATTGTTTTACATATGATATTCTATTACACATATTTAAGGATTCTTCGTTCCATCCGGCCTTGTCCACAGGAAGCTCTATTCCACGTGCCTTTTTCCTACACTGTTTGGAAAACATTTTGAATTAGCTTACCCTAAGTAAGTACACTGCATCCTTCATTTTATTGTGAACCCTTTAGGTTCTTTAATGTTCAAGTTTCCCAGGCTCTCGGTGCCCCTGTGACCATCTCCGGACATACCTCCGGTCATGTCATTCGTATATTTTATGGGTGTGATAACCCCCTCATGACCATCTTTGGACGTACCTCCGGTCATAGTATTCATTTCATTCATGGGTGTGCTAAACCCCTCATAACCATCTTTGGACGTACCTCCAGTCATAGTATTGGCAATGTCCTTATACTCGTTAGTATAGACCCCTTGCATTTATCACAAAGACTCATTTTCACGAAGGCTCATTCCTTCTTTAGATCTGCCCCGTAGGCTTTTGATCTTTTAATTTATTTCTCTTTTTCTTTTTTGAGATCCACCTTATATGTTGGGTATCTGTTTTCATTTGGGACCTTGAGTATCTTAGACTTACAGCCTCCTAAATGTATCAAGAATTAGTTTTCATTTCATGTATATGCTTGATTCATTCCCAACCAGTCCTTACCTTAAAACTTCGTAACGGTTTCTCCACGATGCACTAAAAGGGTTTATATATAGGAAGTACCAGCGGCGTATCTACCACCTCTTTAATACTTCGTGAGTACTCCATTATTCCATTTAGGGCTTAGACTCATTCCATCACACTCATTCATGTAGGTCCCTCGGGTGTGGCGGATTGTCACATGCAAGTGTGTTCCTGAGTTGGACCGGGTGCGGAATGCCCGTGACTAGGTGGAGAGTCTTACAACACAAAGTAAACCGACAAGAGAATCACTTTAAACTTTCGTCTATTATAAACACTTGAAGGTTACAGAGAGAAATACCGAGTATACAATGTCTGCGTATATGACTGTGTACTTGTCTACTGTCAACCTATCCTATTTATACACGACCTGATTTCTGCGCACTTAGCAAGTGCGCAGGGCAAATTGCTCATGCGTACTTAGCAAGTACGCAAGGTATTCTTGCTTACTTGGTAAGTACGCAGGAACTAATTCCTGCGCACATACAAGTGCGCAAAACACTTTGAGATTTCAGCAACTATCAACATGCATTAGTAAATACAACTCGATAACTAATACATACAGACACTTACAAAAAAATACAAATACATACAATGAAAGTACAAAACTAAGACTCTATCCAGAGTGTTTGTCACATGAAAGTGCTTCAACAAACTCCCCCTTGACAACAGCTCTGGATCGTCTTCGGTCTTCAATCTTCAGTCTTCGGTCTTCAAAGCTCTGCATCTTTAGCTTCCATCTTCTTCTTGTAGTCAAGGCAAAACTTGATCACCTTGTCATATTTAGAAGCAAGGAATTTCGTCCATTCGTCCGTATGCATGCAATACCTGTCAGCTAGTGCCTCCAGATCTTTCACAGAGAAATTTATGAAGCAGACTTCATCAAATACTCTGATTAGTTCCCTCGGCACTAAGCATCCACTTTCTAACTGTACCTCTCCTTTCACCACAACCTCGCCCGTTTTAGGATCTACGTACCTGTACCACATGTCATCGATGATATCCTGAGATAACTTGCTCAGGGGAATCTTGGTTTCACATACCACTGGCTTGTATACCAGTTTCTTTAACCGCTTCTTAGTCACAAGATGTCCAGCATTCTTATCCTTGACTCGCTTGGGCACATGAGGCTTGAACACTTCAAACTTCCCAGATCTTGCTTCCCACTGTAGAAACTTCCACAAACCCATTGCCACTGCGTGATTTGAGTGACCCAGTAGCTCTCGGTTTGCTAGGTTCACTAGGTCGTATTTAGGTAAGGAGTTGAACGCTTCACTGGTTGGTTTCAAGTATTGAACCCCCTAGATCGTTTGATTGCGAACAACTGCTTATCTTCCTCGTACCTTACAGCTAAGATCATCCCTGTTGCTCCTTGTTAGTCGATGATTGACGTCTTTTGCCAAACAGGAGCCGGATCCTTTGATGAACTAGCAGGAATATCTTTATCTTTCTGTTGCCAAACAGGAGCCGGAGGCTTCAGTCGATGCTTCAACATTACTAGCAGACTCGACTGAACCTGTGTCGAGTTGAGATTCAAAGGATGGAACTTCGAAGATCTCTCCATCTTCGAACTCATACTCTCCTTCCCCGTCACCCTTGGGAACTTCAATAACGACATCATCATCATCTTCATCCCAATCATCACCAGAGTCGATCTCTCCTTCTTCAATATTGTAGAGAGCCTCGATCTGCGCTTCCTTGGAATAGTCAGGCTCTAAGTTTAAGATCTCATCGTCGGATAGATACTTTAGAACATCAGTCGCTGACTTTCCTTTATCACCACCAGAAGTATCACCACCTTCCTGATGAGTAGACTCCCCTCAGCCATTGGAATAGCAGAAATGGACACGATTGCCAAAGCTTGATGCTCACTTCCACTAGGACCGACTTCGGGATCCTTGTCTTTGTCATCATCCTTCGTAAAATCAACAGGATGACAAGGCTCATCACCGGTAGGTTTAGATGTCTTCTCCTTCTCTTTCTCTTTATCTTTCTCCTTATCTTTCTCCCCCTGAGCATCTAGCTTCTTGGTCAGATCAGCAATTAATTTGACCATCATGTCATGCTTTTTTCACTACAAATCAAACCAAAGCTCAGGAGATGACCTGTGTCCCAGAATCATGTTGTTTGTCTCGATCAGTAGCTCGTTCTGGACCATCACATTTTTCAGTCTCTCTTCAGTCCCCGTCCTTTGGCTTTTCAGAATTGTAACTTCATCCACCAACGAATTGTTGGGCATCAGATTCCTCCTTTGATTTCCAAACAGTATTCCTGGATGAAGCCGCTTGGGTTTCCAGAGTTTCTATCCTTGCATCATGAGGATCAGGATTCCTGGACGAAGACGCTTTAGCATTATGAAGTGGGGATGAGAAGATAGTATCGAAGTCAAAACCCTGAGTAAACTCGCCATAGTTGTAGGGTTGACTGATCGGTTCAGTGGTGGTTGTTGGAGTGATGGAAGGTGTGATGGTGACTGCCTCAGTAAGAATCGGAGTAGTCACAGCCACAAGGACATATGATACAGGGAGGGTCACTATCACAGGAACTTCCTCTGTGATAGAAGTGACCGCCACATCAGGTTGTACCTGTGGCCTTCTCCGCTGTCGCCGGTATAGTTGCTGTGAAGGTGGGGTAGATGCTGAATCAGTACTTGCAGCTGATACTTGTACTTGCTGCTGAGCACTATCCTCTACCTCACTGGGAATAGCATGTTGCTGCCTATCCCCCCTCCGTTTGTTTACACTTTCACGTCTTTGTCTTTGAATAGCAGCGTCCGAGTCAGAATCTGGCTTGTACTCGCTGCTTGTTGATTGTCACTTTCTCTTTGAAGATGACTCAGGAAGGGTCACTTTCGTCATTCTTCTCGGGTGTGCCAGTGATGGTGCATCATCAGAATAAGAGGAATCAGACTCTGTAGCTTCGGAGTCAGATCCTTCAGCACCATCATGAGCTGCTTCTTCATCTCCACTTTCAGACGATTCATCCGCACTTTCACCATCCTCCTCTTCTTGTTGTTCGTCAGAATGTTCATTTAGTTCTGGCTCCGAGTCATGGCTAAACCATCTCCAGTCATCCGGTGCCACATACGCTTCGTTTATCCGGTGGCCAAAGAGTGTTGTGTGCTCAGGGGTAGGTTCTACACTGCCTGACTTTAAGAATTGTGCAAACACCCTCTTGTCCACCCGCTTGACTTGCAATCTCTCCGTAATAGCAGGTAGATTTGGCAACACATCATCAATCAGTAGTTGTACAAACCTTGGGTATAACAGGAACCTAAACCTCTCAGCCGCATTTATCTGATCATTTATGGCTTTGAAGACGTATCTTGAGAAGTTGTAGCCCCTGTTGAGAGATAAGCCAACCATGGCTGCAGCAAGATCATGACCCATTGCATCCTTCCCAGCCTTTCTTGAAGAGATGCACATGATCATCACGTGGGCAAAATATCTCCATTGACCGAGCACCCACATTTTCTTGTATGAAGCATAATATCTTGCACTGACGTATCCCATACGCTGCCTCCAACATCCATCCACAAAGTAGTCAGGATAAGCTGTTGGGTCGGTGGAGAGATCTCGGAATTGCAAGACCCGTCTAATGGTGTCCTCAGAAAAGGCGATGTCATGACCCACCACGGTAGCCCATATAACATTGAGGGTTATCGTGCAGTCATGTTCCGCGGTCTCCCAGAATTACTCCAAATACGGTCTTGTACTATCGGGTCTGCTGAAATAGCATAGCTGATTCTTGAACGGTTCAAGAAGTCAACTATGTCTCGGTATTATAATGCAACACCCTTCCATTTCGATTCAGTATGTGCTAAGAGGTTGAACTCACTTGTAAACGCACGAGCCATAACTGCAAAACACACAGAAAAACATAATAAGAACAAGAAGATTCATTGGAATTGAATACACATGACTTAGTATAGCAGTTACTCATTGAACTGAAATTTCAGACTTAGAAAATTTTCACAGGTGTTGGTCCTGCGTACTTAACAAGTACGCAGGAATTTGTTCTTGCGTACTTAACAAGTACGCATGAATTACTTCTTGCGTACTTGTTAAGTGCGCAAGAATTGCACTTGTTTAAATTTTTAGAAATCCAATTATTCAACCGATGATGAACATTGATGTGGATTAGGTCACCACAAGGTTGAAATCAGTGATCAAGACCCATGGAACCAATATCAACACCAAATAGCCACTACATTAGTCACAATTTGACCTAAATGACTACCCAGACGAACGACGGTCAATCGAGGGGTCAAGGTCAAAATCAAGAATCAATAAGGACGATTAAGTACTGATTAAGGTTCGATTGATGATTTTAAACATGTTTTTATCTTAATGGGTTACCAGATCGACTTTTAAACGTTCAAAATGAAGATTCAAACCCTAGAAATTTCAAAATCTATAATCGGTCCTTAATTCTCTATTTAGTGGATGAAATGCCTTTAGATTCTCACCAAATGATGTTAAGACAATGATGATACTAGTGTAGGTCCACATGGCTCTTCTACGGATCATTCTCTTGATAAGACGTATCGTTAATGCGAAGTTCGGAATCCTACCGAATCAAAGATTGCATACGAAATAGACAATAGAAACAATCACGTAAATAACATTCAAGCTTGTATTCATAAGTAACATTATCTTTATTTTTCTCTATCTCTATCTCCACTATCTCTCCTTCTTCCACGTCATTATCATACACAGTATCTTCAATGTCATTGAATAATTCATCAATGTCATCCAGACATTCTATCTTCTCATCTTCTTCCTCTTTAGAATCTGCAAAGAATTCCAATAGCAAAACGTCTTCATTAACTCCAGAAGCATCCTTGTTTCCTTCAATTGTTTGAGATGTCGACTCCCCCTGAACTGTAGATATAGGATTAACGTCAGCAGCGTATTGACGATCACCCTCAGCATTTCCAGTAGGATCATTGTCTTCATCATCCTTTCTTTGAATGGACTCAGTGTGACACGTATCATGGATCCTTAACCCCCCCTGAGCGTTAAGACGCTCAACAAGTTTGGATACCAATGCTTGCATGTCAGCAATCGGCTTGGCTTGAGTCTGAATCACCAGCTGTCTTTGAGAATCAGTAGATACAAGAGTATCCACCTGAGTTTGTAAAGTAAGCACTTGAGATTCAAGGAAAGTAATCCTCTCAGAATCAGAAGGCTTTGAATGACCAGCTGAAGATTGAGGAACCGAAGGACATGGAGTAATCACTGGAGGAACAAGAGTTATAGCAGGAGATGAATCTTTAGATTTTGGAGGTGTAACTGTTAAGGAAGCAACAAAATTAGCATCCTCTACACCCTCTGAAGAATGAGCAGCAGCAATTGAAGCAGACATAAGCTTCTGAGCTTTAGGATCCGGATTGAAATCACTATCATTATCAGAACTGTCATCCACCAATGTATTTTTTCCATGTACTAATCCGGAAGGAGGATCCCGAACAGACTTCCGCCTTGGTTTTCTGGCTTGAGATTTAATACGTTTGCCAGCATTTGCCAATGATATTTCAGCTAACCTCTCATAATGATCTGAACAAAAATCTCTAGACGCATCAGAGTCGCTTGCTTTAGAAATAAGCATAATAGTATCACTAGAGCTGGAACTCAAATCATTCTCTGTTACCACATTCCCTTCAGCTTCATGAATGGGTGAGTTCACAACATCTTCAACAAAATCATCCATATTCATCCCTAGGTCATGTTCATGTTCTTGAACGACCACTTCTTGAACAGGTTCATTAACAGGTATATCAACCTGAGCTTGTTGAATAGGAACTTGTTCTGGAATAGGAATTGGTTGTTGTACTGGAACTTGTTGTTGTTGAGGAACTTGTACAGGTTGTTGTTGAGGTTGTTGTTGAGGTTGTTTTTGAAGTTGTTGTTGATGCTGACCATGTCCTTGAGCCAACTCTTCAGGATGAAACCAGTTGTCATTTGGTTGTTCAACATAATCAGGATTGATTAAGTGACCAAATAATGGAGTTTGAACAGGAATCAATGCTGCATTATGTTGTTTTACCTTAGTGCAATTTGTAAAAATTCTCTTTGACATCGGAGTCAATGTTAAATGAATAGGATGCTGTGGGAGATCAGGAATAAGATGATTCAGAATCATTTGGATGAACCGAGGATACATAAGAAATCCTTGACCTTCAGCAGGTGTTATTTGCATAACCAATTCCCGGTAAATATAAAGAGTAAAATTGAATCGCTTGTTCAATGTCAAAGCCACCATAGCAGCTTGAAGAGCATTCTTTAATCCATCTGTACCAGCTTTACGAGGAGATAAGCATTGGATAATCACGTGCATGAAATACCTCCATTCACCAACCAAACAACCCTTACGAGCTTGTGTATCATTAGGTCTTCCATGGTAACCCATCCTCTGAAAACATCCCATAAGCAAAGTTCTAGGATATGACATAGGATCATCAGCAGCACCACCTAGAGCAAGAGCAGCACGAATAGTCTCTGACGATATGGCAATCTCCCTATTGTTCACAGTAGCATGAAGAACATGAGGTTCTACGTCTGTATCTTGATGTACTGTGTCCCAAAATTGCTGAATATACACCAAGCTGGTGCATGGATCTGCAGATAAGGCTACACGGAGACGTGAACGATTTAAGAACCCAATAATTCCTTGAAAATCAACGGCCTCTGACATGTTAGGATCTAACAGTGCCACCTGGTTATGTTTGTATTCTACATGACGAGCCATCTAAAAAGTATTTGGACAACAAACACATTAGACAAATAATAAACACACATAACAAGAAGAAAAAAAAAATTTTAACAAAAAAAATTTCATAAGTCCAAAATCCCTCAGAGCCCCTAAGCGAACTTACTAAGTTCTCTTAGTGTTACAAGAGGCGAACTAGACAAGTTCGCTTGAAACAGTTCGCTTGAACAAGTTCGCCTGAACTTGTCTGCCGTTTCAAATTCTCAAATAGAAATCAAAATTTGTCAAAATGATGTTGTAACCAAGAATTAACCATCGAAATGACTTCGACTAGTACTCAGGAAACAAAAACAAGACTCAATTTGTCTATTGAATATAGATATAGCATCAATTAGGTCAAAATATGTGTCGGTTAAAGTTTTGACGAAAACTAGAAAGAAAAATCCTAATTTCTAACGATTTAATGGATTAAATCCAACAAAATTACCTAATAAATGATCGCAATCAAGAATCGATTAGAATATGAACGATTAACAACCAACAAGACACTTATTTTGAAAATTTTTGAAAATCGCTCAACACAGACAAGTTCGCTTAAAATTTCAAAGAAGACAAAGTGACTAAGTTCGCCTGGACAAAAATCCTTATACACATTAAGTTCGCTTAAGTAGGCGAACTTGTTAAGTTCGCTTAATAAGCCCCAGGCGAACATATTAAGTTCGCTTCATCAACCTCAGGCGGACATATTAAATTCGCTTCACCTCAGCCAAGCGAACATAACAAGTTCTCCACAACCTTTTGCCTTGAACAATTTTCCGACTTTCAACACGTCATTTCTTGAACTTCCGTCAGCAGCATGTATCCGATCCAATCCCAAAAATTTTAATAAAAGATTAGAATTTTCATGGAAAATAATAAAAAAAATCTTTTTGAATTTTATCTATACAAACGGAATCACATATTTTTGGATTTTTAACTGTACAAACTGAAATCACATATTTTTTTTTTATTTTTATTTGAATAAACTGAAATAATATATTTTTGAATGAACATCATGAGTAAGAAAGATCATATCAGTATCCGAGTAGTTCATCACACATTTTAGCAATAACCAAGGGTAACCTATGATATGAAACAATCCAACTCATTATTGTGCACTTTGCATCTTTTTCATTTTTATATTTTCTTTTCAATATTTATAAATCCAACATATTTATTTCTTTGACATATTTCTCTCAAAGGTCTCTTGTCTCTTTTCTTTTCTAAAAATTTACTTTTCTTTTCAAACATTTCAATCAATTTGAATAATATTTGAAATGATACGCGATAAATTTCAAAGTAAATAAGATCAGGTTATGAAATGCTCAATTATTCATACTGAATTTGTAATATAAAGCATGAATTCTTAAATTTTTCAATATTATATGATTTGAAACTATAAGCGTTTATTCTCCAAATTCATGTGATTTAGTACCATTTAGATGAAAAACATTATGTACCCCACATATATGCCAAACAGAAATATAAATTGCACTATCTTCAAAACATATATAGTTTATTTTAAGATTAGATCAATTTCCAAGATGAAATTATCTCTTTTAGCACAAGTATAGAAAAGCAGATCCCAAAGGATATAAGAATCATGATGATTCAGAATCAGAAGATTCTAATGAATTGGTTGTATAATGAGAATCAATAGATTCAGGTATGAGGATCCAACTATTATATGGATAAGTTTCAATGGAGTCAGACTAGATGATGTATTTAACTGATCCAAGGGCGAATATATGTTTCAACAGATGTTGTTTGAAAGCATATCTTAGTTCAACAACACATTGCATGTTTTTCAGGCAGTGAAGTGAACTGAAATAGATTTGTGCTAAAGATATAATTCGATATTGGTCTCATGAAATTCTTTAAAACCATATATTCTTTATCTGATAATAATCTTTTACACACACACCCAGGCATATAATGGATTCAAATCACAGATGTAATCATATCATATTTAATTTTCACACTACTATTAGTTTCAAAACGTTTCTAGTCTATTGACAATTCAAGTTTCAAAACTCATATACAAATTTAAAATCAGATTATCAAGATTAGAGCATTCAAAACACTATCATTTCTCATTTATGCAGACTTTGAAATTTAGATCAAACCAACTCACTTTAAGCAATCATATATCAAAGGTCTACTAAGGTCGTGTTAAATGAACTAATCACTGATGTACTATCATTTCTTCTCTAACTTCAAATGATGTTAAATTTTATATTTTTCACTTTGTTTTGACTTTTTATAAATTAAGTACTTTTTGACTGAAAATTAAAATGCAGAAATGTAATAAAGCAATAAAAGAAATTAAAAACAAAATTTTCCATGAAAATCTGATTTTGAAAAACTTTTATTCGGGATTGATCATACCTATCATTTTGATTAGAAATTCAAACCTGGTACGATCAAATGTCTTGGTAAACAGATCAGCAAAATTATCATCAGTGTGAACCTTTACCAGCTCAATCAACCTTTTCTCTGCACAATCACGAATAAAAAGATATCTAATCTCAATGTGCTTTGTTTTACTGTGCTTAACAGGATTATTAGTTATAGACATTGTAGCATTATTATCAATAAGCATGGGTTCCTGTAAAATTCAAACTGTAATCTTTTAATTACTGTTGTATCCACAAAATCTGTGAACAACAACTTGCAGCAGCGATGTATTCTGCTTCGCGTGTAGAAATGGAGACTGTGGTTTGCTTTTTGCATTGCCAGAAAACAAGTTGATTACCCAAGAACTGGCAACCACCTGTTATAGATTTCCTGTTCAAACAACAACCACCAAAATTAGAATCAGTATAAGCATTGAAATCAAAGTTAGAACCATGTGGATACCATAGTCCCAATCTTTGTTTTCCTTTCAAATAACGAAAGATTCTTTTTACAGCTATCAAGTGAGATTCTTTTGGTTTTGCCTGGAGTCTAGAACAAATACACACAGCGAACATTATATCTGGCCTTGAAGCGGTTAAGTACATGAGAGATCCAATCATTGCCATGTAAAGTCGACAATCAACATCTTTTCCATCCGGGTCAGAATTCAACTTATGATTGACCGGAATCGGAGTATCATATGGGGTACAGTCCTCCATCTTGAACCGGCTCAAGATGTCTTTGACATACTTGGACTGATGAATAAAGAAACCATCTTCCTTTTGATTTACTTGTAAACCTAGGAAAAATGATAACTCTCCCATAGCTGACATTTCAATCTTCGACTTCATAACACTCTCAAAATCTTTGCACAACCCTTCATTCGTAGAACCAAAAATAATATCGTCCACATACATTTGCACCAGTAGGTAATCTCCCCCTGATTTCTTTATGAATAAGGTCGAGTCAATATTGCCATGAACAAAATCATTTGCCAAAAGATGTGTGGACAACGTTTCATACCACGCACGAGGAGCCTGATGAAGACCATAGAGGGCGTTATCAAGCTTGAAAACCATATTTGGATTAACTGGATCTTCAAACCTCGGAGGCTGACAAACATAAACTTCCTCCTTAACCTTTCCATATAAAAAATCACTTTACATGTCCAATTGAAA
This sequence comes from Smallanthus sonchifolius, assembly GCA_023525975.1. Lineage (NCBI taxonomy): Eukaryota > Viridiplantae > Streptophyta > Magnoliopsida > Asterales > Asteraceae > Smallanthus > Smallanthus sonchifolius. The sequence goes on from CM042025.1 coordinate 77,476,589, forward strand.
CACCTTAAAACCTTTATAAGAAGCAAAAGCCAGAAACAGCTGTATAGCTTCAAGCCTCGCAACAAGAGCATAAACCTCGATGTAATCAATTCCCTCTTGTTGATTGAAACCCTGGACAACTACTCTTTCCTTATTTCTTACCACGACACCTCGATCGTCTTTCTTACATTAAACACCCATTTTGTACCAATTGGATACATACCTTTCAGAAGATCTACAAGATTCCAAACCTTAGGTTTGTCAAACTGAGCAAGTTCTTCCTGCATGGCCTCTATCCAATTGTTATCATTTAAAGTCATTTCAACATTCTTTGGTTCGACCTGAGAAATAAAACATGAATGTGAGCAATCATCAAGAACACCAGAATCTTTAATACATGTATACAAACAAGTAGTGTCAACAATAGAACGTGTTTTCACTCCATCACGCAAAATTTCCTATTATATTCATCACCGGATGATCTTTGAGTTCCTTGATTGATGCGACCTCAGGAACTGGCAACACTTCAACTTGAGTTGTAATAGATTGATAAGAAAAATTTTGATTAATTGGAATTTCCGAGTTTAAATTTGTAGGAATCTCCCCCTAAGCCTGTGTCGAAGGTAATGGATCATCACCCAACAAAGGATCAATAGAAGAATCTTGAAGAATAGCATTGTCTTCCTCACTCTCAGAATCTTGTGGTCCTGAACAAGAAGCAACATTAGGATCGGGAGCATAAGTAGATGGAACCGATGAATTTTGAACTGCATTTGGTAGAAAACCATTGTGCTGTACATCCTGACATGAATCATAGAGAACAACAGCTTCTTCAGGAGAAATATCATAAGGTAAATGAAAATACTTGAATAAAGTTTCATAATCAAATGCCCAATCTGGTCCAATCGCCATTTGAGGTAAAGACCGATTTGAACAGTCAATATGGAACCATTCTTCAACTTGGCGCGTCTCTTTGTTATAAACCCACTTGGTAGTAGAATTTGCAACATACCCCAGAAAAATCCCTTCAATAGCCTTATCACTGAACTTGGTTGGGACATCTCTAACTTTCAATAGGGTGCATGTGTGACAATCCGAACTTTTCAGTTAATTCTGTTACAAATTCCGTTAAGTTTCCTGTTAAAACCTAACCCAGTTAACTCAATATCAAAGCCAAAGGACAAATTCTGCCTTTTCCTAATTTCCAACGTCGGGGACTGATCATGCCAAGTCCTAATACTCAAATTATTGACTCCCAAGGTCAAAATCAACCCAAAATCGACCCTGTTGACTTTCAAAAGTCAAACTAAATTTATCCAAATTCAAATTCGTACCTATATCCAAAATTCGTTCGAAATTGTAACTGAAACAGTTAATTTACATCAGTTCGATCATCATTGAAGTAATTAACATCTCCATTATTCACGAATAAATCCCAATTATGGTTATTGAAACCGTAACCGCCGACCCACATCAAACATTCATCGAGTTTGGCAAAACCTTGTATTACCCTCACGAATTAGAACTCTGCATACTCCAATCGAATCCCAAAGAACCTGTTGACATTCCAATTCAACCGGATTCAAGCCCGAAGTTGCCGGAGACCAACGCAGTCGCTGTCGGCATCAGTTTCAGTCGATCACCATCAATCCGACAACATTTCTGGTAATTGCTTGCACTCACACTGTCGTTTTTATCCATAGAATGAAAGCCCTATCATTACCAGGGCTTACATTATCAATTCCATTGAAATCTGTAATCTAGGGTTAATCACTGACCGGCTTAATCGAACCCTAGCCTAGACCCAATCAAATACAATTAACCTATACAGTTTGATTCGCAATACCATTTCCTTGAAAGCCCTCTGTCAGTTCGATGTTTTATTATACAAATTGTTATAACCCGTAATCTAGGGTTCTTACGAAACCAGATTGTCAAAGTCAACCGTAAACCGTATTTTAATCAAATTCAATCATACCATTAGACTCGTAATCGCTTGTGGAGTGAAAGCCCTATGAAGTATCGGGCTTCCATCATCGAATTGATTTTAATCCAGTAATTTGGGTTCATCCTAGAAACGATCTGGGGTTTTCAATCTTAAACTCAAAAGAAATACAATTAAACCACATCATCAGATTCGCAATGTTGTTTTTGTTAAAAGCCCTATGATTCTATCAACTTTTATTATCAGAATATCTCAAATCGATTCAGTGTTCATAATATAGGGTTACGGCTTTTCTTTCTGAAATTAAACAAACTTAAACATGAAAACTTTGCAATTAAACTTAACCACAGGACCGCCTCAACTCGATTATCAAAACCCCCCTACTGTTTCGATCGATTAACACCGGAATCGATGGATCAGGGCCGGGTTTCTATCACGAGTGGATTTAGGAGGAAAATCACTTGAGCCTGGATGTTAAAAGAATTTAATCCAGGTATCCATCGCGATACCCTAGCGGGCGGGACTGGTTGGTTCAGTGTGCGTGTGTGGGAGAGACCCGGGTTCGAGACCGGGCTCCCACAACTATTTTTTAAACACTTTTCTGATATATTTAATTAATAAAAATCAAACTTTATAATATTATATTATTATATAAATGTGTTTTAACTCGGGAAACAACCCGTAGGCTCGGGTTTGAATTATTAACCTATTTTTATATTATTCCCACTTTTATAAATAAGTTATTTTTGTTATTATCAAATAAAAAAAATAATATGTTTATATTATTTTCAAACCGTGACCCGTATTATTAAATAATATATATTTATATTATTTCGAATCATTTTATAACATCGTATATCGATTGAGACTAAATAATAATATAATTGGTTGTATTGTTTACTCGTATATATATTATTATTTTCTCAATTTTTATGAATGACAAAACACCCGGTTATATTTATTATTATTTTTATCATTCGTCGCGTAAAGCAATTCCTAACTCCTTGGACACGTTCGTCTACTCTTGAATATTAGAGCATTTCTTTAGCACGTTTCTTATTCCGTGTCGCTGTCACAATTCCCATTTTTATCCCTAATTTATGTGTTTATAATTTTAGGGCATTCGTAAGTCATTTGAGACTTACACTCGTGGTTTCAACTTACCTCTAGTGTGAAACTACTTTCAACGCAACGCAGGTGAGTTTTCACGACCCCTTTTTATTGTTTTAACTTGGGGGAGAAAACATGATTAACGATTTTTGAGATTTTGTAAATTCGTATGTTATCAATGTTAAAGCTAAGCGTAACACGCTATCACAGAAAGTCCTCATCTTATATAGGACCGTTAATATGGATCTTAGCGAGGTAATATTTAGTAGTACTATTGGGTTTGACAAATCCCACCCGCGTTAGTCGCACTAACTCGATTAGATATCGAACGGGTGAAATGTTAGCCTACTCACACCGCCAGTGTTGATAGACCTGGCAGGAGGCAAATAAACAAACAGTCAGCTTCGGTTGCGAGCGCTTGAGCTAAACATGAACATAGGTTAGTTACCTATAGATACATATTGAATGATCATAAATCTGGTAAACGCTTATTTATATATTGAAACCTATGAACTCACCAACCTCGTGTTGACATATTTTCTTGCATGTTTTCTCAGGTCGCTAAGATAAGACACAGGTGCACATTAGGGCATGCATGGGATTCAACTATTTTGATTATGGCTTATTTATGTTTGTTTGGATTATTTTGTATTGTACTTGGTTTGGTTGGACGTTTTGGAATTTTGGACTTCTGGACTTTTGGTTTGGGCGCGTGTGTTTTGCGCATTTACTTTCTTTACGCTTCCACATTAAAACTCTGATTATTATGATATTTTCATTTGAGTCCCATGTAGGGTCGTTCAAAGTAACTAATGTCTGAGATCCTGGTTCGTCACTTCCCGAAACGGTAAAACTCCGTTAGTTGAAATTTGAGGTGTGGCAGATTGGTATTAGAGCCATTGGTTATAGAGAACTAGGATTGCATACTAGACTATAGCCTCACACATTAGTTACATGTCATTTGGATGTTTGGCACTTATACATATTGTTACAGGAACATGTCGTCAACTCCACCTCCATCACCTAAGGCACCTATCCTATCATCCCCGGAGCCCAAAAGGCGCCGGACTAGTTCTAGTGACCATTCAGTTGACCAAGGTGAACCGAGTAGCGCGCGAGAAATGGATTACACTCTTAATTGGAACGTATACCCACAAATGATCCAAAGGTGGATTGAAATGGGAGATGTTCCATCACCCTACTTTGGTTCTGCGTCCTCATCATCCCCACTACCTAGCTTGCCATGCACTATGGAACAAGCTTTCGCAGCCTTCGTATCTTACATGTCGAAGGAATTGAGTATTGTGCAAGATGCTACCGAGGAGATACCTAACCTTCTGAAGAATGGGCCTCAAATAGAGGAGAATAAGGTAGGAATAGAACTCTTGACTACCGAACTAGCTGTAACGAACCATGTCCATAACCTTTTAGTGGATCGTGTGGCACACATCTGGAGACGAGGGCCAACACTATGGACGATGATATGGAAGGAGTTCCGGAGAGATTGGCTGCTATGGAAGCTCAGCTACATGTAGCAAACCACACTACTGAAGGTCTTCAAGAGAGGGTGACTCACTTGGAAGCCCAACTACAAGCAGCCCTATTTCCTGAGGAGATTCCACTTTCTGATGGCGAGGAGGAGCCCTTTGAGGAAGAGCCCTTCGAGTAGGAGCCCTTGGAGGAGGAGCCACCCGAGGAGGAGCCGGTGGAGATGGACGATGCATAATCGTATGTTTCTTTCGATGACGAAGATGTTTGATGATCTTCCTATTCTATCTTCCTTTTCATGCCTGTTTTTGCTTATGTTATTTCTCTTTTCAAACCTAGATGGGTAAGGTTGTTCCCATTCAATAAAAGCATGAGAAGTTTAATGTTTAAGTTATTTATTTTATAGCCTTACAATTTATTTAATTTTCAAAATATTAGATGTTGTATCTTCTTACTCGTACCTGAATAATGTTTAATATGCGATATTTCTCATTGTTTTTCATTTGTGATTGTGAAGAATCATGTCAGGGAGAGGACGCGGAGGTCGTGCCGGTGGTCGAGGTACCATGTAGGATTTAGAAATTACAAGATGATTCTGTTCTTAGTTGAAATTGGCGGAAACAATAACAACTACACAAGTGTAATCGAGTAAGCAGAAAGAATACTTTTAAGAACACTGTTGTATTAAGCTTTTGCAGATAAACGATTACAATTGAAAAACTCAATCAAAAGACATAAAAACGCACACTTACAGTGAAGTGTTTACACATTATTTATACTCACTTAGAATCAAGACAGCCCCTTGATTCTAAGGATCAGATCTAACACAGACCGTTGATCTGTTGTATGTAGCTAACTATTACACGTTTTGTCTAAAACTAGTTAACTTTATTGAAGCGTCTTCTTTATGCATCATTACTTGCATGCTTGGAGAAGAGCATTGTTGTCCGTTATTGGTTGTGCCATTGCGGTTCCTTCTGCTTTGAGTGTGTCAGTTGCTTTTGCAGAAAGTTGTCAGTGACGCTTAGTATGGATAGTCAGCTGTAACGATTTCTCTTCAAGGCACAAGGCTGTCAGCAACAAGGATGTTGATCAGCAGCAAGATGTAACCATCCAAAGCTGCTGATGATTTGCCTGTCAGCAGCATCAAGTGTTGATGCTGCTGAGAAGCCTATCTATTGAAGCACTTTCCTGTGACAACACTCTGGATAGAGTATTAGTTTGTATTTTCATGTCTGTAATTGTCTTTGTATGTAAGAGTCTTTATGTATTAGTTTATCGAGTCGTATTTACTTTTACATATTGAATGTTGCATTTCTTTCTAAGTGTTTTGCGCACTTACATGTGCGCAGAAGAAAGCTCCTGCGTACTTAGCAAGTACGCAAGAATACCTTCGCGTACTTGTTAAGTACGCAAGAGCATTTTGCCCTGCGCACTTGCTAAGTGCGCAGGCATCAGGTCAGGTATAAGTAGGATAGGTTGACAGAAGTTAAGTACGCAGGCTTTAGTGCAAATACGCAGATTGTAACCTAAGTGCTTTTCTCTGTAACCTTCAAGTGTTTATAATACAAAGATAGTTTAAAGTGATTTCTCTTGTCGGTTTACTTTGTTTAGCTAGACTCTCCACCTAGTCACAGGCATTTCGCACTCTGTCCGACTAGTAGACCCACTTGCATGTGACGATCCGCCACACCCGAGGGACCTACAAGTGGTATCAGAACAATTGCTCCTGATTTCGAGTGTTGTGAGTGAGTTTGGAGAGTGTTTACGAGCAAAAAGAGGTATTTTTGTTGATTTTTGTGATAAAATAGGGGTAGCACTTGAGCACTATTTTAGAAACAAAAATCACTAAAAAAAACTGATTTTTGTTGTGTATTTGAGTGTTTTGAGCATCAAAGGTTGGTTAGAAACAAGTTTTTGACCCTTTGGCTCATTTCCATTGATCATCAGACGAATTTTTACCATCTCCGGTGACTTTCAGGTGACCGGAATAGTTAGGTGAAAGTTGCTGAAAAGGTGTTCTGCGTACTTACCATTTATGGCAAAAAGTATAGTTTTGTGCGTACTTATTAAATACACAAGACTTATCTCCTGCGTACTTATAAGTGCGCAAGACTGAACTTGTGCGAACTTAAGTTATATCCTGCGTACTTACATTTACTCCTGCGTACTTACAAGTACGCAAGAGGAAATCTAAATACGCAAGACCATTTCTCAAGTGCGCATGGCCAAAACCAAGTGCGCAACTGTGTCTGACTTTTCTGAAATTTGACTAAGTGTTCACTATGTCGAATCTTCAGAATCTTTGAAACCTGCTGAATTATGATAATGAGATCGGTACACCACAGAAACCACCAAAGTTGCTGAACGTGAACAATTATTCTAGTTGGAAAGCACGTTTTGAGCACTACATTTCGTATACCGACTCATCACTATGGATACCAATCCTTGAGGGATAAAAGCATCCCACGCACATCTATCTTGATGAAACCATGCCCAAACCTATATCTAAGCTTTCGGACGAAGAAAAGAAAACTTATGATTGTGAAAAGAAGGCACTTGGTTCGATCACTATGGCATTAACTCGGGAATTGTTCCACAGTTTCCGAGGTTATGACAATTCTAAGGATCTCTGGAAAGCTTTACAGAAGATATTCGAAGGAAATAGTGACATCAAGAAAAGTAAGCGGGATTTTCTCAGGAAGCAGTATGAGTGCTTCAGATTCTTTGAGAACGAATCTTTAGATGACCTCATCTCTAGATTCTACCATTACAGACTGAGTTGAAGGCTTTTGAACTCAGGTATCCGGATGAAGAGATGGTGAAAAAGTTTTTGGATGCTTTACCACCCAAATTTGAGATGTACACAACCCTGATGAGGGAAAATCCTAAATTCTATGAGTTGACAGTTGAGGAGGCAATAAGAAAGGTTCAAGCTCATGACATGAACCTAAGGAGAAAAGAGAGCTCAGTAAGACCCCAGATACAAGACACTTCTATGTATCATGGGACGACTTCTACATCCGAGTCATCGGGCTCTGGAATTGCCCTCTTCACTGGAAATCCTACTGAAGAAGACGACTCAACTGGGTGTGGTGGTCATGCTTGCTATTCTTCAGGATCAGGGTTGGGGTCTCATCATCAAATTACCTCAAGAAATCCTCCTGCTACGTCTTCAGCTAACAACTCAGCTATAGCCAGAATAGCTGAAGATCATGTAGCACTATTCTCATCTTGTATGCTTGCATATGAAAATTTCATAGGTGGCAAGCTTACTGATCCAGAGACAATTGAAGAAGATTTTAATCAAGTGGATCCTAATGACATGGAGGACATGGATATTCAATGGAATATGGCCATGCTATTGAGGAGAGCCAAGCGTTTCCTGAACAGAACAGGAAGAAAGTTTTTTGGCGGGCATCCTAATGCCAAGGTCGGGTTTGACAATTCTAAGGCCAAATGCTACAAGTGTCTGAACTATGGACACTTTGCTCGTGAGTGTCAGAAAGACAGAGCATCTGCCTCTGGTTTTACCCAACCCAGCCAAGGAAACAGCCATGGCCACAACAATCCAAATCACCACAATCAAAGCCAAGGTGGAACGTCCAATGCACTGGTAGCCCAACAGGACGACAGCTTTGACTGTGTGTTCATCTTGAGGATGCCATCATCACACAAACCCAGGTTGGTCTCATGGCTGAGATCATGAAGATGATGGAAGCAGAGAAAAGGGAAGCTTCTAAGGCTGACCTAGAAGAATCTACATCTGCTGCTATAGAGGAGGTAAAGGAAGCTGAAGAAATGGAAGCTCCTGTAGCTGATGAAGAGGAATCGACCACTACTGTTGCTCTCATGGCCATTGGAGAAGCAACAAGTTCGTCGTCTGAGGTAGATTCTAACCCTTACTCTGTTATTTCATGTTCTAAATGTCTAGGGCTAAAACTTGAACATTCTAGGCTCCAAGACAAAATCGAACCCCTAAGTATGGCAGCTCTAAACTATAAAGAAAATGAAAAATGTTTAAAAGATTCTATTGAAACGTTGAAAAAAGAAAAATGTGAATATTCCTTAAAAATAAGTGGTCAACCGCTTCACTTAGATGTTGCATACAAGGGGTTAGAAATACAGAACAATGAAATCAACAAACTGCAAAATGAGATCTTGAAGTTAAAATGCACTAATGAGAAGTTGAAAAACTCTCGCTTTATGGTGGAACACTATGAGTCTGTGGTAAGACAACTGAATGGGTTAGGTTTGGGTACTAATGTCATTCCTCCACCAGTGAGCGGAAAGTTTGTCAATAGCTTAATAGACATTGATCTCACTTGTCTAGATGAGTCCTCTGATAAGGATGATTCCCCTAAAAAGGATGAATCCTCAAGTAAGGCTAACTCCACATCTAGTGAGGAGTTTGTTACTGCTTCTGAAGACGGGTCGGTTAACTCTTGCCCTGAAGGAGTAGTATCTGAGATGTTGTTGACTGAACAAAAGGTAAAGAAAAACGTTATCACTAATGGTGATAATTGCATTTTAACTTAACCCGGTATCATTGAAACAAATGATAATCTAAAGGTAATGCTTTACGGGGGTATAAAAGTCTTAACCAAGCTAAGAAAGAGGCTTTTTCAGCTCATTATGGGCTTAGGTATAAAGAAAATTTGGAAAATATTATACTCCCAAAAATCAAACTGCTAAGGTTCAGACTAATGTTCATAAACCAACTCCTCCTTCTCATAATGCTAAGTTATCTAAGGCCAGATCTAATGAGCCTTACAAGAGAACTTATGTAGACAAGAGGAACTGTTTTCACTGTGGCTTGGTTGGTCACATTTTTGTGAACTGTCCTTTGAAGAACGAAGGGAAACGGCATGTTGTTTCACAACCAGCTGTTATCCCCAGCTCGCCACCAGTGAAACTGTCTCCCAAACATCCAAAACAAAATGTGGTGAAACCACCAGTCAAACCGATGGTAAAGCCTAAGATCAAATCTGAAGCTAAACCATCTGTTTCAAGAAAGGTAACGCAACATGTCGTACCTCGTGTATCTACCTCTGGTAGTACACGTACTGGTGAGAAACCTGTGGCAAGACTCTCTAAGCCACAGAGGAGACGGAATAAGAGGTTGAGAAAGCTTGAACAGCTGACTTCAGTTCAATCAGGTGAAGCTTCCACAAGTTCACCTGCTGTAGTTGAACCAAAGTCTCCTATTCTGGTTGAGAAACAGAAGAGATCCTGGACTGCAAAATCCAAAACTTCTCAATCTCCTAGTTCTATTTCTTCTAAAGATTCATCAATTTTGAACAGTCATCATGACTGTGAGTTAAAGGAAGTAGTTTATTTTGAAAAGGATGGAAGACCCAAGACCACAATGGCTTGGGTCTCCAAATCTAACTAATTCTTTTGTGACTCGTGCAGGGACGTCCGAAGGGTACTATCTCTAACCTCTGGTATGTAGATATTGGATGTTCCAGGCACATGACAGGAAAAATTGACCCTGCTTTAAAATGTTAAAACATTAAGAGGCGGCTATGTGGCCTTTACCGGAGAAAAAGGCAGCAGCATCACGTGTCAAGGCGTGGTTTCGAACGGTTGTGTCAGCTTTGACAATGTCAACTTCTGCGAGCAGCTGAAGCATAACCTGTTGAGTGTCTCCCAAATGTGTGATAAGGAGTACTCGGTGATGTTTGACAAGTCAGAATGCCTGATTCTCAAACTCAGTTTTGAAGTTCTGGAAGATTGGATCCTGATGAGAGCGCCAAGAATAAACGATACCTATCAGATCGATATGAGCGTGGCAACAACCACCTCATCAGTTCCTACCTGTTTGCTTACTAAAGCGACAGAGCTCGACTCCATCTTGTGGCATAGGAAACTCGGACATATTTCGTATCGTAAAATGATTCATCTTGTCCGAAACGGTTTGGTAACCGGGGTTCCTAAGCTGAGGTTTACCGTTGCAGATGACTGTATGCCTTGTAAAAAGGGCAAACAGCAACGGAAGTCTCACAAGCCCAAGCTCCAAAACTCTATTGATACCCCTTTGGAGCTATTACACATGGATCTGTTTGGCCCCATAAGTATCAGGAGTATTGGAGGTAAGTCGTTCTGTCTAGTAGTAACTAATGATTTCTCACGTTTTTCTTGGGTGCATTATTTAGGTACTAAAGACGAGACTGCTGATATTATTCAATATTTGATCCTGAGCATGGAATCTCTTTGCAAGCTAAAAGTTAGAAGAATTAGGAGTGACAACGGAACTGAGTTCAAGAATAATTTAATGGAGCTTTTCTGTCTCAGGAAAGGGATCCGTCACGAATTCAGCGCGCCGTACACGCCTCAGCAGAATGGAGTTGCTGAACGGAAGAACAGAACACTGATTGAGACTGCAAGGACTATGCTGTCGGATGCAAAGCTTCCTGTCACTTTCTAGGCAGAAGCCGTTAATACAGCTTGTCACGTCTTAAACAAAGTTCTGGTTGTGAAGAGGCACAACAAGACTTGTTACGAGTTGATCAACAATCGACTTCCCAATCCTGATTACCTAGTTCCTTTTGGTAGTCCTTGTTCCTTGTTGCTACAGTACAAAGACCGCCAGTCTAAGTTTCATGCAAAAGCGGTGGAAGGCATCTTCTTAGGATACATTTCCAACTCGCCTTGAAAGAGAGTGTACAACATAGGAACTCGTACTGTCGAGGAATGGTTTGAAGTGGATTGTAGTAAACACAGCATTCCACCTGAACCAACAGGTCCAGCTTGGGGTTTTGATTATGATGCGCTATTCAAGTCATTCCATCATCCTGATCTATTTGTAGTTGACGCCGCAAATGTATATGAATTATTGGGTGGCGGTGATGACTCCAGCTTCTCTACTCGTGCTACTGTACCAATTATAACTCCTGATTCCAATGTTGCATCTGCATCTGGAACTCATGACAGTGATAACAGTGAAGATGTTCTTGTTGTTGGAGATGACGCTCAAGCCAATCCTAACACAACTGTAGGAAATGAAGCTCCAGGTGATCCAATTAACATTGAATCTTCTTCCTCTGGAACACAGGAAATGGGGGAGTTAAGCACGAACTTAGATCCAGAAATTCAGGAACCGATTGTACCGGAGACGAGAGTGCATAGGAATCATCCAATCGACAACATTATTGGTGATCCTTATGCCAGTGTTCAGACTCGTCATCGAACCATCACTGAGAACACCAGTCTTTACATAGGGATACTTGACACTGGTGTCATGGAAACATGTCTGCATGCTGCATTCGTGTCCCAGTTAGAGCCGAAGAATGTGAAGGAGGCTCTCACTGACAACTGCTGGATTGAGGCGATGCAAGATGAATTGTCTCAATTCCAAAAGTTGCACATGTGGGATTTGGTTGACTTGCCAAAAGGCTTTCAGCCAATTGGAACTAGATGGGTGTTCAAATGCAAGACGGATGATCGTCATGTTGTTGTGAAGAACAAAGCAAGATTGGTTGTTCAGGGTTTTTTTCAACAAGAGGGCTTGGATTACACTGAAGTATATGCCCCAGTTGCTAGAATTGAGGCCATTCGACTGTTCTTGGCTTATACCACATATGTCGGCTTCAAGGTCTATCAACTTGATATGAAGAGTGCTTTCCTTTATGGTAAAGTTCATGAAGAGGTCTATGTCACTCAACCTCCCGGTTTTGAAGATCCGCATAATATTAATAAAGTGTATAAGATTGACAAAGCATTTTATGGTCTTCATCAAGCACCGCGGGCATGGTATGAGACATTATCTAAGCATTTACTGTATATTGGTTTCGACCGTGGATAGATTGACTCGACTCTCTTCATTAGGAAAGCATGAGGTGACATTCTTCTTGTACAAGTATACGTCGACGACATTATCTTTGGATCTACCAATGAAGGGATGTGTAGGGAATTCAAGCAGGTGATGAAGTCCAAGTTTGAAATGAGTAATATGGGTGAATTGTCGTTCTTCCTGGGTCTGCAAGTCAGTCAAAGAGAGGATGGCATTTACCTACATCAAACTAAGTATGTGCAGGACATCTTATCAAAATACAAGATGAATGATAGCAGTACTTATGGCACACCTATCCCAGTCAATCATGGTCTGCATCCTGACAAAGATGGAAAGGATGTAGATAGCAGATTGTACTGTGGGATGATCGGATCACTTATGTATCTCACAGCTTCAAGACCCGATATAATGTTTGCTGTGTGCTTGTGCTCAAGGTTTCAGTCTCAACCGAAGGAGTCACATATGATAGCCGTGAAGAGAATTTTCAGATACCTGAAAGGGAAACCCCGATTAGGTCTTTGGTACTCTACGCAGAAGTCATTCGACTTCAAAGCCTACACTGATTCAGATTATGGCGGTTGTAACCTTGACAGAAAGTCAACTTCTGGTGGATGCCAATTCTTAGGAGACAGACTGGTCTCCTGGCAGTGTAAGAAGCAGTCAACGGTTTCTGTCTCAACTTGTGAAGCAGAATACATTGCTGCAGCGAGCGGTTGTTCTCAGATACTGTGGATTCAGCAGCAGTTGAGAGACTACGGCTTAAACTTCACTGGAACTCCTCTATTCATTGACAACAATGCCACAATGGCCATCACAAATAACCCGGTGAAACATTCCAAAACTAAACATATAGAGATTCGCCATCATTTCATCCGTGATTGTGCTGAAAAGCATTTAATTGAACTTGTAAAAGTTCACACGGATGACAATCTTGCGAACCTTTTCACAAAGGCATTTGATCGATTCCGTTTTGAGCATCTTGTCAACTTGATAGGAATGTTCAATCCTGAGTGAAAATTAATTTTTCTTAAATCAATTCAATTCATGGAAGTTAAACTTTATTTCTTTTAAATTTTCTGTATAGTTCTTTTAAGTTTCAAAATATTTTACAAAAACAAAAACAAAAATAGAAAATGGAGAAAATTTCAAAGTTAACTTGAGAAAAGAGGAAATGATAGTACATCAGAAATGATCTAAACGTCATAGACTGCTCATATGGGAAATGATTGCGTCATGCTTACTTAACTATTTAACTTATTATGTTTTTAATCTGCTTATTTACAAGTAATTTAAATTGTCAGTAGGTTGTATGCGTCTTTGAATCACTAGTAGTGTGGAAACTAAATCTAAATTACAACTGTGATTTGAACCCATGTTTGCAAGTGTGTGTGCGTAAAAGAATAGAAAAGATCATTATCAGATATAGGATGTTAGATTTTGGCAATAATTTTCTTTTGAGGTCAGTTTCGGGTTATGTCGTTAGCACAATTAATGCGGTTCATCTCACTGCCCATACTCACAACTATGCAAGGAGAGACTGAATCAAGACATGTCTCTACATTAACCGTTGAGCATGTATTCACCCTTGAATCACTCCTGATTCATTGAAATCAAATCCAGATAAAATTTGGATCCCCTTACCTCTAAAACTCAAACACCATATATATTATCCTGAATCATCATACCGATATTCAATGAAGAAAATCAAATAAAACCAAGACAAATGAATCACTCGATTCTAAATCTTATGATTCCTGATAATCCTTATGGATTCTGTTTGATTTTTCCTGTGCTAATAGATGTAACTTCATTCTGACAATTTAGAAAATCATTGGGAAAATCTTAGATGCCTTGAGATAATGCAGTTTACATTAATATAGCATATCAGTGGGGTACACGATGTATATCTTATAAATAATACCTTAATACACAAGAATGTGATACAAAGATGCTTATAGTTTCAAATCTTATAATATTGTCAACTTGAATTACTTGTTTATGTGCTTATTACGTATGAATAAATAGTAATCCATGACATGATCCCATATTCTTTGATGTTTATATTGTATCATTTTTGCTAAAAGATAGTCTGATATGATCCTCTGCTCGTGTCTTTGATCAAAAATAGTTTGTGTGAATTCTTGTATATTTTATTAGAAAAGATCAAAAAGATTTTAAGTTTATGCATAGTTCAATTTTATTCAGAAAAGCTAAAAAATTTGTGTTTAACCTTCCTGAATTGTATTTGAATCCTCCTGATTGAATATTTTTATCTTGTTCGTTATTTGACTTGAAATACTTCATAAATTCTGAGTTTAAAATTTGCGCACTTAAGGGTTGTGCGTACTTGTCAAGTTCGCACGAAGTAAGCCTTGCGTACTTAACAAGTACGCAAGAGTTAAAGCTTGCGCACTTGTAAATATGCAAGAGTTAAAGCTTACGCACTTGTAAATGCGCAAGAGTTAACTCGTGCGCACTTAACAAGTACGCACGACTGATTGAGGCTGGGTATAAAAGTGACACTTAGAAAATTTTCTCAGTTTCATGCTTTCAAACGAAAACTTTTCCCTCTACAAATTTCACTCAAAATCAAAGTGTTCCTAAACCATCTTTTCATCCCGTCTATAGTTTCATCATCTCATTTCATCGATTTGGTGAGAATCTAGGCTAAATCCATCCATGAAATCGTAACATTTGGACCGATTATTGACTTAGAAAAATTTAGGTTAAATCCGTTAATTTTTGGGGAAATTATAGGTTGTTTGGGTAACTTAATTTCTGTAACATGCGAATAGGAACCTTAATTAACTCTTAATCATCCTTATGGTCCTCGATTTTGAGCCGTCGGTTGAATTTTAATAGATAGTGGGTCGGGTGATTTAAATACGCAAGAGGAAAAGACTGCGCACTTAGCAAGTGCGCAGGACCAACACTTGGGAAAAATTCTAAGTCTGAAAAATTTTGTTCAAAGAGTAACTACTGTATCGTGTCATGTTTGTTCATTTCCAATGATACGTGTTGTTCTGATTGTGTTTTCTGTGTGTTTTTGCAGATTATGGCTAGGGCGTTAACTAACGAATTCAACCTGTTAGCAAACACTCAAGCCGAATGGAAAGGTTCAGCATTGCAATATAGGGAGATAGTTGATTTCTTGAACCGCTCCAGAATCAGCTATGCTATCTCGGCTGACCCGACCGTGTCAAGACCTTATTTGGAGCAATTCTGGGAGACAGCGGAACACAACTGCACGGTATCCCCCAATGTCATAAGGGCTACCGTTGCTGGTCAGGCTATCACTTTTTCTGAAGACACCATAAGAAGGGTCCTGCAGTTCAGAGACCTTGCCACCGAGACTACTATGTGGATGGGTGTTGGAGGCAAAGAATGGGATACGTCGGAGCGAGGGACTATGCCTCATACAAAAAGATGTGGGTATTAGACCAATGGTGGTATTTCGCCCACGTCATGATCTTGTGCATCTCGTCAAGGAAAGCTGGTAAAGATTCCATGGGTCATGACCTTGTAGCAGCCATGGTGGGCTTGTCTCTTAATAGGGGCTACAACTTCTCGCGCTACATCTTCAAAGCAATCAATGACCAGATCAACACAACAGAGAAGTTTAGATTCTTATTG
Organism: Smallanthus sonchifolius; assembly: GCA_023525975.1. NCBI lineage: Eukaryota > Viridiplantae > Streptophyta > Magnoliopsida > Asterales > Asteraceae > Smallanthus > Smallanthus sonchifolius. The sequence continues at coordinate 77,492,539 of CM042025.1, forward strand.
TACAGTAGGTTTGTGCAACTCTTGATTGATGATGCGTTGCCAAACCTTCCTGCTATGGGGGGGAGACTGCAAGTCAAGCAGGTGAACAAAAGAGTATTTGCTCAATTCTTAAAGCCAGGCGGTGTAGAACGTACCCCTGTGCATATAGAACTCTTTGGCCACCTACTCAATGAAGCATATGCCGCACCTGAACATTGGAATTGGTATAGTCCCAATTCGGCACCAGAAATGAGTGAAAACTCTGATGAGCAACAACAGGAGGAAATGGAGAGTGATGATGGTTCGTCTGAGGATGGAGACGACGAAGGCGGTGATGGTGGTGCTGAGAAATCCGATTCAGAAGCAACAGAATCAGATTTTCTTGATTCCGATGACGCACCATCGCAGGCACACCCCAGGAGATCGGCACAGGTAACCCTACCAGAGTCGTCCTCCAAAAGAAAGCGGCAGAGCTCGAGCAGCGAATATGAGCCATCCTCTGACTCTGACGCAGCTCTACAAAGACAAAGACGAGAGAGTGTTCATAAGAACAGGGGAGATAGGCAAGAGGTTGCCATTTCCATGGTAGTAGAGGTCCCGACTGTGCAGCAAGTACAAGTTCCAGCTGCCAGTCTAGATTCAGCTTCTACCCCACCAGCACAGCAATTGTACCGTAGGAGGTGAAGACCACAAGTTCAAGCTGACGTGGTAGTCACAGCAGTCACAGAGGAGGTTCCTGTGACGGTGACCCTCCCTACAACATCAGTCCAAGTGGCGGTGACTACTCCAATTGTCACGGAGTCTGTCACCATCACCCCTACCACAACACCGACTCCCATCATCTCATCAACAATCCCAACACCCACCATGGAGCCGTCAAGCCAACCCTTTAATTATGGTGACTTCACACAAGGGTTTGACTTCAACACGATCTTCGCCTCCCCTATCCATAATGCCGAAGCGTCATCGTCTAGGCATCCTGATCCGAATGATGCAAGGATCGATGTGCTAGAAACCCAAGTTGCTGGACTGCTGAAGACCATTCAGAAGTCAAAGGAGGAATCTGATGCTCAACAAGCACAGATTAATTCACTGGCCGATGAAGTTAGGATTCTACATAGCCAGAGAACGGGGTCTAATGAGTGACTGAAGAACGTAATGGCACAAAACGAGCTGTTAATGAAGACAAATGAAATGATTCTAGGCCACAGAACTTCACTTGAGCTAAGGCTGATTTACAAAGAAAAGAGCACGAAGCGATGGTCAAATTAGTTGCAGAACTGACCAAGAAGCTTGATGCTCAGGGGGAGAAGGAGAAGGAGAAAGAGAAAGAAAAGAAATCCACTGGTGCTGAGCCTTGTCATCCAGTCGACTTGACTAAGGATGACGATAAAGACAAGGATCCTGAAGTCGGTCCTAGTGGAGGTGAGCACCAAGCTTTGGCAATTGTGCCTATCTCTGCTATTCCAATGGCTGAGGGGGAGTTTACTCAGCAAGAGGGTGGTGATACCTCTGGTGGTGGTGGTGAGAAAGGAAAGTCAGCAGCTGAAGTACTTAAGGACTTATCTAATGGTGAGATCCTTTATCTAGAGCCTGACTATTCCAAGGAGGCACAGATCGATGCTCTCTTTAATCTAGAAGAAGGAGAGATCGATTCTGGTGATGACTGGAATGATGATGATGAAGACGTGGTGATCAAAATTCTCAAGGGTGACGGGGAAGGAGAGTACGAGCTAGAAGATGGTAAGATCTTTGAATTTCCATCCTTCGACGCTCCGCTCGACACAGGTTCAGTCGAGCAGGCCAGTAAAGTGGAAGTCTCGACTGAAGTCTCCCCAGTCAACCCTACACCTGTGGACCCAGAGGCACCAAAAGAAACATACATGCCTTCTACTTCATCAAAGGGTCCAGCTCCGGTGTGGCAAAAGACGTCTATCATAGACAAGCACGGAGCAACAGGTATGATCTTGGCTGTAAGGTTCGAGGAGGAAAGCAGCTGTTCGCAATCAAACGATCTGCCGGGGTTCAATACTTGAAACCCACCAGTGAAGCGTTCAGCTCCTTACCCAAATACGACCTTGTAAACCTAGCAAACCGAGAGCTGCTGGGTCATTCCAATCACGCAGTGGCGATGGGTTTGTGGGTGGTTCTGCAGCGAGAAGCAAGACCAGGGAAGTGCGAGATGTTCAAGCCTCAAGTGCCTAAGAGAGTCAAGGATAAGCACGCTGTACATCCTGTGACTAAGAAGCACTTAAAGAAATTGGTATACAATCCAGTGCGATGTGAAACTAAGATTCCCCTAAGCAAGTTATCTCAGGATATTCTTGGTGACATGTGTTACTGGTACGTAGATCCAAAGACGGGTGAGGCTATGATCATGGGAAAGGGACGTTCCGAGAGTGGGAACTTAGTGCCAAAAGAACTGATCAGAATATTTGATGAAGTCTGCTTCATCAATTTTTTTGTGAAAGATCTGGAGGTACTAGCAGAACACTATTGCGTCTACACGGACGAATGGACAAAACTCCTTGCTTCTAAATATGACAAGGTGATCAAGTTCTGCCTTGAATACAAGAAGAAGATGGAAGCTAATGTTGCACAGCTGTGAAGACTGAAGATTGAATACTGAAGACGATGAAGATCCCGAGCAGTTGTCAAGGGGGAGTTTGTTGAAGCACTTTCCTGTGACAACACTCTGGATAGAGTCTTAGTTTGTATTTTCATGTCTGTAATTTTCTTTGTATGTAAGAGTCTTTATGTATTAGTTTATCGAGTTGTATTTACTTTTACATATTGAATGTTGCATTTCTTTCTAAGTGTTTTGCGCACTTACATGTGCGCAGGAGAAAGCTCCTGCGTACTTAGCAAGTACGCAAGAATACCTTTGCATACTTGTTAAGTACGCAAGAGCATTTTGACCTGCGCACTTGCTAAGTGCACAGGCATTAGGTCAGGTATAAGTAGGATAGGTTGACAGAAGTTAAGTGCACAGGCTCTAGTGCAAATACGCAGATTGTAACCTAAGTGCTTTTCTCTGTAACCTTCAAGTGTTTATAATACAAAGAAAGTTTAAAGTGTTTTCTCTTGTCGATTTACTTTGTTTAGCTAGACTCTCCACCTAGTCACGGGCATTCCGCACCCAGTCTGATTAGTAGACCCACTTGCATGTGACGATCCGCCACACCCGAGGGACCTACACTATCCGCAGCAAATTTGGTCTTCAGCAGATAAGGCTATCCGCAGCAGATTTGTTCTCCAGCAGGAGAACAAGTATCCGCAGCAATTTAGCTTGTCCGCAGCAGTTTGTTGGTCAGCAGCCAAACTCTGAGATCAGCAGCATTTGTACTTAGAGAATTTTTGTAGCCATCAGTCTTTGGTTCTACAAACTCCCCCTTGACTGATGCTACCAAAATTCTCTTACTTCTTTTGTTGCTAAAGCTTTTGCATATTTCTGACTATCCTTTCAACCTCATATTCTCTCTGGTCCATGCTGGGATTGTTAAGAGGAAGCTCAGATAGAGTCTTGATGTCTTTGCTTGCCATTTTGAAGATAGCTTTGCTTGAACACCTCATCTTCTGTCCTTTAACATCTGTCAGAGTGAATTCATTCTTCTCAGCATTGTAGGACCAGCTGATGAATGGAGTGTGGGATTGAAGAGGTTTGGCATCAATGATTTCATCTTTGCTGGGGTTGAAGTAATGTCTGATTGCCAGCAAAAGATGCCTCCTACCTTCATTCTCAGGCTCAGAGGATTCACCCAGCTCCATCATTCTTCTTAGATCAGAATCTAGAAGTTGTAGTACCTCATCAATAGAAGTATAGATTGATCTTTTAGCTTCTGTCCTCCCCCTGAACACTTCAAACCATTGGTCTTCAGGGCTGTATGACCATCTGATTATTTCTCTTGAGTCTTCGGTTTTGGAAGTGGGTTTGTTTTTCTTTTTGGGAGGTTATTGATGAGTAGGAGCTGGGTGTGTGGATTTGGACTTTGAGGGAGGAGAGGAGGGAGGTCTAGGAAGGAGAGTGGAAGGATGCTGGATTGAGTAAGTGTTGGGTTTTTTTTTAATTTCCTTTCTTCTTCTTCAATGTTTACCCTTTTCTTGGATCCTTTCTTCTCCAATCTTTCTTCCTCATCCTTTTTTACTTTGAAATAGAGGGCTTGTAGGTTCATGAAGTTCATGGGACCTAGCCTCTTTCCACTCTCTCCTCTAGCCTTAAGGTAGTCAATCATGACCTTCCTTTCATCATGGGTCCATTTATTAAAGGCAATGGTCTTTTTGGACTTTAGTTTGGCTTTTTCTTCTTCTTCAGCCTTTTTCTTCTTTGCCAATTGACCTTGCTGACCCATGAAGGCTCTGTAGATTTCTTTATTTGATAGTTTCTAAAGGTAGTCTGCATCCTCACCTTGAGAAACTAGAACCTTTACCCACTCCTCTCTCATTTCTTTGGCTAGTTCAGAATCAGTTATTCTGAACTTAGCCTCTTCCTTCTTCTTCTTCTCTAGTTCTTCTTCTTCCTTGTCAAATTGTTCCTGCAGTTGAAGAGCAAGAGCTTCATCTTATTCAATCTGATAAACTGCAGGAATCTTTACTTTGAGCTCATCCAGCTATTTTGCATACATCTGGATTTGTTGTTCTCTGAGGAGAATGGCTGTGAGTCTATCTTGAGCTTTCTTTGTTTCAGCCATCTCCTCTTCTTCTTTTCTTCTTCTTCTTTCTTCTTTCTATTCCTTTTCTCTTTGCAACCTCTCTTCATCGTCTTCGGTTATAATTCCCTTTCCCTTATCTTTGTTGGATGCCTCTGCTTCGGCTTCACTGATCACAACAGCAGATGATTCTTCTGCTGTGGGAATCTCAGCCTCAGCTTCATTGGCAATTTGAGAGGTTGATAAGGGAAGGTCATTAATTTCATCTGTTTTGCACTTAGGTCTTGTAAATTCTATTAGCATTTCTTTGACAGTGGATCTTGATTCATAAGCAGCAGCAAAGATGTCTACTCGAATGGAGGCTGAGTCAGAATCAGTGTCAGAATTTGACACATATACCTCTTCAGCAATCCTTCCTTCTTGTTCAAGATGTGCTCTAACAGTAGCCATCATTGCCTGGCTTTCGAGGGAGTTGACATTGCAGATATTTGCTCTGAGTTGAAAGATCTTGTAAAGAAAGTCTGTAGGCAGTAGCAGGATCTTCCTGGTGTTGATGGTGAGAGATGAGCCGTTGCTTAGCAGAAAGGTGTGGTCAAGAGACTTAGTGCTTACCCATCCCAGCACATCTAAGTCCTTGACAATGGAGTTGTACAGAAATCTTCTTAAGCACAGAACTTCTTCTTCAGTGAGAAGACTGCTCCTTATTATTTCAAGTCTTCAAGGAGTCAGTCTTCTTTCTGTTGCTGTTGAAGATTCAGGATAGGCTACCCTTTTTGCTGCTTGTATTTGTCTTTGAAAGTTGGGTAGATTATCCTCCATCAAGTCATTGAACCTGCCGATGGCAAGTTCTGCTGAGAGGTCCGTTGAGTTGTTGATGCATTGTAGATGGTATAGGTGAAGGACTTGGATGATGTTGAGAAAGTCCCAGTTTAGCTCTTCTACTCCGCTAAACTCCCAACCAATCCAGAACCTCTCTGATTTTCCATCATACCCCCAAGCTAGTATTGTATCAAACTCTAGCTGTGTTGAAGTCAGTAGAAATTAGGGGGGGCAGTGGAGTGACTTATGATGGCTGCTGCTTCAGGGATGATGCTGAAAGATGTATATGTTTGTTCTGTGTCTTCAGCATCATCTCATCAACAGCCCTGACGACTAACTTCCAGTCTTCAGATGTCTCTTCTTTTTCGTTATCTGAAGCTGGCAAGTCATAAACCTGTACAAAAGCTGGCTTAAAAAGTGTGCTTTGAAATACAGCCTGTTCTTGGATCCAGTCGTCAAGACTGTCTAAGTCTTCCTCCATTGGGACCATCTCCCCCTTTTTAGTTGCATCAGTGGACAAATAAGCATCAGTTTGGGTGCCCACTGATACAAGAGAGGGAGAAGGTACAGTTGGGCATTGATGGGCTTCATGCATAGAGACTTGGTGTCTTAGTTTCGACACTTCAGCCTCTAGCATAGCCACCCTGGCCGTCAATTCCAAGTTATGAAGTTTCAGTCTGTCCTCATCCACAGTTGTGGAATCCTTGGATCCAGATGTGGTTTTAGGCCTAGCCTCTTCATCCCCATCACCCATGGTTTCTTGGCACCTAGGATTCCTCTCAGTGAGGGGAGTTTCCAAGGAAGGATCCTTACTGTGAGTTTCCGTGGTTGAGGTTTTAGCAACGTTGTAACTGTCCTCCTGATCATTTGATGGACCAGCAGTAGTGACAGCCTCTTCCACATCCACTCTGTCATAACTCCTAGAGTGGACCTTCAGGGTAGAAGAACTTGGGTTGGGTGTGTTGGAAGCAAGATCAATCAGTACTTTCGAGATAGTGGTAGTTGGAGAAGGTACATCATCTTGATCAGGTTCCTCAACACTTAAGTTCAGAAGAAAAAAGGAAAGGCTCAGGGGGCTGTTCTATTGATCCAGGAAGTGATCCTGATCCTAATAGAGAGACATCCAAAGGAGTCTCCCTAATAATGTGGCTGTCCCTTATGATATTCTCACCAGAATGTTGTGATTCTGAGTGATGGGTGTTAGGTTGGGTTTGGGCCTTGGAAGCAAAAGAAGAAGGAGTTCTCTTGCCCCTTTTCCTAGTATATGTTGTTGCAACCGGGGGCCCTGTGTTCCGGTTGAACGATAACATCCAAAAGAGGTGTATGTAATTTTTGTGCCTGTGCATCCTTAGGAGTATGCACAGGGGTTCGAATGGAAGAAGCAGACTGTTTTTCAGGATGTGGAGTGGAGGGTGTGGGATCAGTATCAGCTGGGATTGCTGAACTATCACGGGGGTACTCTGTATGTTCAGCATTGTAGATAACAATGGAACATTGACCCCTGAGAACTTTTTGGAAACAGTTCTCATGCTTTGAAAAATATTATTTTTATGTCCCAACATGATGTAGATTCTTGCAGGTTTTGAAAGTTCTTTTAGTTCTTGATTAAAAACTTCCTGCAAGAATCTTGGGTACGTAAAGAATTGCTGCTTTGCACCCTCTTGAAGGTTATATCTCAAACCCTCAAAGATGAGGTGTGCAAAGTTGAAGCCTTGGTTAGTGACCATACCATGGAAGGAGGAGGCAAGTGCGGAGCTCACCTGATGCCATCCACTCCTCTTTTGAGATATGCATTGGAGAAGAGTGTGACAAAGATACTTCCATGGAGGGCCCATCAGCGCCTTCTCGATCGTATACTCGGTCTGGTTTCTAGTGTATCCAATGGATACAAAGGTCCTCATGTATTCTTCCTTCGAGTATGAGATGGCTGCTCCCTCATCTTGAAGCTTAAGATGTTTTCTAAGTGTGGCGTCCAAGATGGTGATATCCATGCCGTTTACTTTGGCTTTAATTTGGGGAATTCTCTGTTCGGTTGAGTAGACGGTGGTATTCCAAAAATCCTCCATATGAGGGATATATATGGTAGGGTTGGTGGTGAGGGCAAAGTAGATCTTTGATCGACATAAGAAATCGATTATATCATCAAATCTTTCGGATTTCTTTCCTTTGGTAAGATATGCTGTAAGGTTGTGGTATGGGGAGAACTTATCATCAGGGTTATTGATGTCTGCCATTGTTGTTTGATTTGGAGGGAAGGTCAGAATATGGGAGGCTTTGAATGTTTTAAAGATGAAGGGCTTGAATATGGTGGGGACTTGAGAGAAAGTGATGTGGGTTTAGGGTGAAATTGAAGGTGAAGAGGTGGTAAGGAAATTTGATTCGTTCTTATAACGGCACAAGAGGGAAAAAGCAAAATGACTTGTACAGTACAACCCAATTTACCTTTTATTGTTATAGCTGTAATACACCGAGGCAGTCATGGTAAAGACTGACGTGAATTTTTACAGCGGGTAAAAGTTAATTTGGACTTAAATTTACCAATCAACAGCAAACTTGATTGCTGTGGATGCGGAAGGTTAAGTCTGTCAGCAGCAAACTTATCTGCTGCTGACGGTCTTAAAGAAATCCATAGGAAACCTGTTCCTGCTGATAACTTAAAGCAGTCAGCTGCACATCTTTTGCTGCTGAAGATTAAACATGTCAGCAGCTGAAGGACAAAAATGCTGCTGACTTATAACTTTTATTTACATCAAAGGACAGATACATTTACAACAAAGGATAGACGCATTCAACTGAACCAATGATGATGCTTGATGGTTTTTTTGCCCTCCATTGTTGAGTCGGTGGTTTTTCAGCTCTCTTTGCCTTTTCAACAGCAGAAGCTGCATCTGAGGACTTTGACAGATCAGAAGCAGATTTTGTTGCTGCTGATGGTTTTACTTGACTAGATCCAAACTTTGCCGCTTAAGGATTTCCTTTTGGTTGCTTGGGCTTTACTTGATCAGCAGCAGTTTTGTTGGCTGCTGATGGTTTAAGAACAGACTTATGCCTATCCTTCTTCACCTTACTAATAGGCTTTTGTATAATTGGGGGTGGAAGAAGAATCTGATTGAAAGGATTAAACTTATAATTTGCAGCAAAGTGATCTGATTCACCACAGATGATGCAAGATTGTAGAGGTTTTGACAACTGCTCCCTTGGTGGAGAAAGAGAGTTTCTGAATTTAGTTGTCTTAGCTTCAAACTTTCTTACCTGTTTTTTCTTCTTTGTCTTCTCAAAAGCATGTTGCTTGAGGTTTCTTTGCTGCTGAAGGTAGTAGAAGCAGGTGCTGGCAGTATGATTGTATTTCCCACACACAAAGCATGATTTCACCAGTTTGTCCCTTTGAAAGTACATATAGTCCTTTCTTTTGAACAAGTCTTTGAAGTTCCAAGGGTGAGCTTTATTATTCTCAAAGGTGGCTTCTTCCAATGTCTATTGAACATATGGAACCCTCTCTCCAGACGCATGACATATGTCAAACACCTTCCTTGGTTGGATTGAAGTTGGGGACTGGCCCTTTTCAATATTTAGCTTCCTACCTTCTGGAGGATAACTAATTTTGATTTGTTTGAATGGTGTAGGAACTGGTACTGAAATGGCTGGTACTGGTGCTGAATGGATATTGGGGACTTCATCTTTAGTCAAAATAACTTGAGGGGCAGGAGGAGATGAATCTTCACTTGTTTCAGTGGAGTCTGAGCAAGTTGATTCAGACTTTAATGAGGTAGTGCATTCTTGCACCAAAGGTTCATCCTTAGAGGGATCAAGATTTCTGTTGTCCCTATCAAGATTTGCAAGATTGAAGCTTGGTTCATGGATGGAAACGTAGCCAGCAGGAGGTGCAACGGCTTGATATTGTTCAGCATGATACTCAGACCAATTTTTACCTTTTCATGAATTTGAGCATTCAAAAGTCTTTGCAGCTTTTTGGATGCAAATTCATATTTGTCGATATGTACTTTCTGTTCTGCCAATTCTGCTCTGGTAGCTTTTAATCTGGCCAGTAGATCATCAATCTGAGTTTCAAGATTGGTTTGTTCATGTCTTAATGATGAAATCTCTTTCTTTAGGCAGTTAATTTTTTCTTTGTAACTATCTTCGACCTTTTTGAATTCAGATTTCATTTGATGAAACTCTTCATTTTGATCTATGAGGTTTTGATTATGCTTTATGTAGCCTAAAACCTTATCAATACAGGCTTGGGAACATAGATGTTCATATACCTGAGGCGGTTTTTCAGTTGTATCTGCCATAAGAGCTTGGTTGTTGGTAGGCAGATCTTCATACTGAAAGCTCCAGTCAAAGTCAAAAGTTCCAACAGCTACACAAGCTACAGTTTGAGCTGGAGGAGTAGCTTGTTGCTGTTGTTGTCTAGGTTGGCTTTGGTGAGCTTGTCTTGTTCGATCATCAGCTGGGTTTGCCATAGGTGCCTTGCATTCTCTAGCAAAATGACCCAGTTGGTTACAGTTGTAACATCTCAATTTGCTTTTATCCAAGCCAACTCTGGTGTTGGAGTTGTTGCTTGGAATGGGTCTTCCGGTTCTAGAGTAGAACCTTTTTGCTCTTATAGAGAGAATGGCATACGAGTGCTGTATATCCATTTCTTCTAGATAATCTGGATGGAAACATTCCAGATCCTCCTTGATAAAGTACATGTTGCTTGAGTTTTCAGAAACAAAAGCAGCAGAGGTTGAGGCTTGAGAAGGAGCTTCAAGAAGAAATGGTGATGTGTTTGTTTTAGAGGTAGGAGTTTGAGGATGTGTGACTATGGGAGGATAGTAGTTGCTAGTACTAGGACCTGAGTGCTCAGAGTGAAAAGCAGAAGAGGTGGTGGTGGATGTTGAAGCTGTTTGGTAGCTTGAGCGCCTTTCCTTGGCCTGAATCATTTCTAATTCATAGGTTTTGAGCATACCAAATAGCTCAGTCATCTGAAGAGTCTTCAGATTCTCAGTTCTTCTGATGGACACTGTGTAGAGTGTCCAGCAACTAGGTAGAGATCTGATGAATTTCTTAAGAATATCTTCATTCTCCAACTTCACTTTTGAGCACAGCAACTCACCTACTAGATAAGTATATCTGTTATATAAAACAGTTAGAGACTCACCTTCCTTCCAGACGAAGTTTTCATACTCCTACTTAAGGATGTCTCTTCTGTTTTCATTGACTTCCTCAGAGCCAGCAAACATCTTCTCAAGAGCCTCCCAGAGCTCTTTAGCAGTTTTGTAACTTCTGAAGTTATGAAATACTTCATTTGGAAGGCACATTTGAATAGCTCCTAGTGCCTGGAAGTCCACCTCCATTTTCTTTATGTCCTCTTCTGAGTACTTGGAGGGCTCCTTTGGAACTGATGGTCCTCTAGAGTCAGCAGATGCCACCATGGTAGTGTAGGGTCCATCCCTGATGGATTTCCACATTCCGCACTCCTGATAGCAGAAAAAACTTTCCATGCGATTTTTCCACTTGTCGTAGTCTTCCCCAGATACCAATCTTGGTGGTCGGTTGATGCTGCAGCTGTTTTCAAATCCGTTGCTCTATGCCATCTTTGTTCTTGGTGACTTGATGAAAGAGAGAGAGTTTAGAATAGAACCAGAAGTGATTAAAAAAGTGTGAGTTTGTTTAATCTGAGCCAAAGCTCTGATACCACTTGTAGGATCGAGAAATTACAAGATGGTTCTGTTCTTAGTTGAAATTGGCGGAAACAATAACAACTACACAAGTGTAATCGAGTAAGCAAAAAGAATACTATTAAGAACACTGTTGTATTAAGCTTTTGCAGATAAACGATTACAATTGAAAAACTCAATCAAAAGACATAAAAACGCACACTTACAGTGAAGTGTTTACACATTATTTATACTCACTTAGAATCAAGGCAAGGATCAGATCTAACACAGACCGTTGATCTGTTGTATGTAGCTAACTATTACACGTTTTTGTTGGAGCATATTCTGGTGACAACGAGCTTGAAGATATTATGTCTTAGTCTTAGAGTCTTTGACTTGTAATTGATAGAATTGTTAGCAACAGTTAAAGGGGAGGCTGTTAGGACATGTTTTGTAATTGTTGATAAAATTCTATGTAAGTTCTGCTAGAGGGGAACTTAACAAGTTCGCCTAGCCTATCAGAGGCGAACTTAATAAGTTCGCTTAAGTCTATCAGAGGCGAACTTATTAAGTTCGCTTAGTCTGTTAGAGGCGAACTTAATAAGTTCGCCTGGTGCAGAACTATTGTCTATAAATAGGATATTTCAGCAGAAACAGAATAGACGAGACAAGAGAGATCAGGAGGAACTGATTAGAGTGAATTCTTGTAAACTGATATCTTGGTGGAAACACAAAGCGTTTATTTACACCGTTGTTGTTGATTGAGTTACACGAGCACGTTGATCATGGATTCCGCACGTTATCACCGTGTCGTACTGCGAGTCTAGAGATCCGTCACACACCGAATTAGGGACCTACAAGTGGTATCAGAGCATTTGCTCTTGATTAACAAAAGATTCGTGGTGTTTTCATGTCCAATCAACATCAAAGTTCAGAGATTTTGAAGATTTTTGATGAATTCGTGTTCTTGATAAAAATGGAAGAATTTTTGACAAATTTGGATTGATTTTGAATTGTTTTGATGAAATTGATCCGATAGAAGTGTTCCAAATCAGTTTCTACACATTCCTACGGTTCAGTTTTATCAAATTCCATCAATTAAGCAAGAAATCATGAATTTCGGAAGTTTTGGTTCACGAATATGGTTCTGAGTTGTTCTTGAGCTGATTCTGTTGGAGCAAGCGAACTTAGCAATTCTGTTGCAGGCGAACTTAGCAGGCGAACTTGTCAAGTTCGCTTCTCACAGGATTAAGCGAACTTAGCAGCAGGCGAACTTATTTTAGGCGAACTTAATCTGATTTCAAATTTTCTGGTTTAAGCGAACTTATTAAGTTCGCTTCTCATTAAGTTCGCTTGTGTGTATCAGTCAGGCGAACTTATTAAGTTCGCTTGTACAGTATCAGGCGAACTTATCTGTTTGTGTGATTAAAAAAAATAGAGTATTTTGGCGGGAAAATTCATCTTGTCCAAATTTTTTAGGGAAAGTTTATATGCTTGTTTCGGATCATTTTTGAAATTTTGAAATTAAAAAAAAAAGAGTATTTTGGCGGGAAATTTTTTTCCGAATATTTTCGCCAAAATTTCAAAATGTCAATTTTGTGTGATGAAAATGATATTGGAAATATGCCACCGAGACTTTTGTGCATATCAGATTTTCGTAGCTGGAAGGTCCGGTTCGAACAGTTCGTATCAGCAACTGATGAAAACTTTTGGACATCCATATTTGAAGGATATGTGCATCCTACTTATGACTATATGGGATATTATGATGTTCCTAAACCAGTGACAGCTCTTACTAAAGTAGAAAAGCAGAAGTTTGATCGAGAGATGAAAACGCGTCTTTAACGATGTCTTTACTTAAAGAAAAGCATTCATAAAGTAGAAAAGCAGAAGCAGAACTTTAACGATGTCTTTACCTAAAGAAATCATTCATAGTCTCGGGAAGTGTCCTACTTCAAGAGATCTATGGGAAGCATTGAAGAAAAAGGGTGAAGCAACTTCTCAAGCGTTTGAGGTCTTGATCAAAGAAGTATTGGAGAAGCCGAGTTATTCTCAAAGTGATTCTTCTCCAGATTTAACTGATAGTGAGAGTATTCGTTCTGGTGAAAGTACTCAATCTACTAAGAGTGATGTGATGAGTGAAGAAAGTTTTCAGACAGTTGAAGATGATCTGAGTGACTTAGAAAATGATGCAGAGCCTGTCATTGTTGATCAAAAGGGTGAAGCTAATGATGACGTTTTCATGGCTCCTGGTGCATCTTCTTCAGAAGTAAAACCTGAGGTATTTTCTAACTCTGAGACGTTTTGTTCTAACTGTGTTTCAGTTAAGGATAAAATGATGAGGGTTATGGATGACAACGTCAACCTCATTTGTGATATGAAATCCATGCACACGGTAAACCAGAAATTAAAAGATAATGAGAATGTGTGCATTGAGAGAATAGAATCACTGAAGAGAGATATAAGTTCTCTGACTTTGAAGATCAAAGAGCAGGCATATCACCTGGATATGTCCTTTGCAGAAATTGAGAAAAGAAATACTGATCTTGTTGAGAAAGATAAAGACCTAGCTGAATCTAAAGCAGAGATGATTAGATTACATAGAAAGTTAGAAAGCTTTGCAAATTCATCATTTTTATTAGAACATTATCATAATAACACTGAAGAGGGGAAGGGAACTAGTGGTATTGGTTATGTTCCTCCACCATTCAACGAAAATTATTCTGTTACACCTGAGATTATTAGCGATGCGGATTTAGATCCTCAGACTGTGTTGAAGGTGAAACCAGTCACAGGTGAAGATATGGTGTATTCTGATGAGAGTGATGATGAATATTTTGATGAAGCTAAGGTAGAGGGGATACCGAAAGATGTTAAGAAAGAAGACTCAAAGGTTGATTCTAATTCATCTAGAAATTATACATTTGGAAGTTCTTCAAATTCAAGGAGAGTTCCTTTTGTCAGAGATTATAAAGACAGGCGTACATACTTTCATTGTAATGAGCTGGGTCACATTGTGGTGAACTGTCCTTATAAAAATAAAGGAAAGAAGCATGTAGTTCCTGAGAAGGTGAAGCCTGAATCAAAACCTGTTGCAAAATCTGTAGTTCCAGAGAAAATTAAGCAAAAAGAGGTTCATGTAGGAGAATCTTCTTCAAGTGCATCTTAACGTGTGAAGATTCCTATATGAGAGATTATCATGAGATGAGATCTTGCTTTTACAGTGGTCTGGTGGGTCACATACGGATTGATCAGCCAAAGGTAACCGACATGTTACTCCAGAAAAGGTAAGAACTCATGGTAAGCCTTATGTTAACCCAAATGTGGTTAAACCTCGTGATACACCAAAGAGTAATTCAAAATCTGAGGTTAGGCTTTCTAGACCTCAAAAACGGAGGAGAAACAGAAGATTGAGAAAACTTTTAGAACAACAAGAGTTTTCACAATCTAAACATTTTTCAAATGAAAGAAAATGTTCAAACACTTCACATTTTAAGCAAAAAGAACTTAATGAACAGAAGTATGTTTGGAAATCTAAAGTTTCTGTTTCTGACTCGTCGGAACAATCTCCTAAAATTGGTGTGAGATTCGATTGTGAATGGAGTGAGGTTTATTATTTTGATACAGATGGACGACCCATGACTACCATGGCTTGGGTCCCAATTTCAAATTAATGTTTCTTGTTAGTTGTGCAGGATTTACCAAGAGGGACTATTAATAACATTTTGGTTGTTTATAGTGGTGGTTCTAAGCACATGACAGGGAATGATATCTGCATGAGTAACGAGTTGTTGATAACTATGAATATATTTTATTCAACGACTTGATGCTCAAGGGGGAGAATATGTCACACACAATGTTTTGGAAAGAGTTTTACAAAGACCAAATGATAACCTGACACTTACGATGACAATGGTGAGCATAAAGTCGTTGATGCAACCATTTGACTAGTTGAGGGGAAGTCTACAGGACAGGGGGAGTACAGAACTGTGTTGGTGACAGAGGCAATGACATTCAATTACATTACATCGGTTTGAGTTTTTAAATTGATTGATTTGCTTAATCCTGAGTAACCAAGTAAAATGTTTTTCTTAAAATGTTTTCATGGAAGATTTTATTTTCGTTTGTTTTACTTTCTTTGAAAAAGCCAAACAAATTGAAAAGTTAAAATCGACATTACTTGAAGTTAAAGAAGAGATGATAGTACATCAGTAGATGTTCTTTCACACATGACCTTAGATTGACTGGTTGGTGTTTTATGTTAATATATCTGAATTATATGTGTTGATCTAAACTTCAGAGACTACACAAATAGGAAATGATAGTGTTGTGTATGCATATAATTTGAATTGTCAGTAGTCTTAAAGCTTCACTGAACCATTAGTAGTGTGAAAACATAATTTCATATGTTACAACTGTGATTTGAACCCATTTTATGCCTGGGTGTGTGTGTTAAAAGATCACTATCAGATAAAGAATATTAGCATTTAATAAAGATTTTCCTATGAGATCAGTTTCGGGTTATGTCCTTAGCACTATTCATTCGATTTGCTTCAGTGCCCATGTCCCGAAAAGCATGCAATTTGAAGTATAATCAAGATATGTACTTGACAACATCTGTCAAACATATACTAGCCCTTGGATCATATTGATAAATCATCTTTAATGATTCCATTGAATTAATAATCCAGATAACAGATGGATCCACGTACCTGAATCTTATGATTCCACATATATAAACCAAGACTTTGAATCATTCGATTCTGGATCTTATTGATTCCTATACAATCCAATTTGGATTCTGCTATTCGTGTGCTAAGTGATGTCTCCTCATTCTGAAAATTCGGATAATCTTTAGTAAAATCTCATATGTCTTGAAGATAGTACATTTACTTTCTGTTGGCATACTAGTGGGGTACACGTTGTATTTCATACTTAAATGGTACCTTAACTCACAAGAAAGTGGGAATGAGATGCTTTAGTTTGAAATCTTATAATATTGACAATTTGAATTTGTGTGTCATAGCATGATCCGATTTTCTTTGAATGTTTATCGCGTATCATAACATGCAATATGAAAGTCTTGAAAAGATAGAGTGTGAAAATCTTGAAAGATATTGGTTTGATTGGTCAAGGCTTGAAAGAATGACATAGGATACCATTTGATATTATATGGATTTTATATCCAAGATGTGTGATTGATATATCATATATACTGATATGATCTTCTTACTCGTGATGTTCGATCAAAACGATGTGATTTTGTATTTTACATTTCAGTTTGTATTTAGAAAAACCAAAAAGATTTTGTCTTTCTTATGTTTGAAAAACCAAAAAGATTTTGTGTTTCTTATGTTTGAAAAACCAAAAAGATTTTATTTTTCCAGCTTCCATGGAAATCTTAATTGTTGGTTATTCTTGGCTGTTCTCCTTTGCAAAAACTGAAAATTGCACATAGAAGTTGACAAGGGGTCCTTCTCCCAAGTTTACTTCTAGATTGAAAAAGAGTGTGCAGATGAACAAGACGAAGACTACAACTTGTTTGATGATATTTGAAGACGGATGACAATCTTCTGAAGCTGTTGTCAAGGGGAAGTCTGTTTGACCATATTCTGGTGACAACTTGAAGATATTATGTCTTAGTCTTAGAGTCTTTGACTTGTAATTGATAGAATTGTTAGCAACAGTTAAAGGGGAGTCTATTAGGACATGTTTTGTAACTGTTGATAAAATTCTATGTAAGTTCTGCTAGAGGCGAACTTGTTAGAGGCGAACTTAATAAGTTCGCTTAAGCCTATCAGAGGCGAACTTATTAAGTTCGCTTAGTCTGTTAGAGGCGAACTTATGGTGTAGAACAGTTGTCTATAAATAGGATATTTCAGCAGAAATAGAATAGACGAGACAAGAGAGATCAGGAGGAACTGATTAGAGTGAATACTTGTAAACTGATATCTTGGTGGAAATACAAAGCGTTTATTTACACCGTTGTTGTTGATTGAGTTACACGAGCACGTTGATCATGGATTCTGCACGTTATCACCGTGTCGTACCGCGAGTCTAGAGATCCGTCACACACCGAATTAGGGACCAACAGTTTTGTCTAAAACTAGTTAACTTTATCGAAGCGTCTTCTTTATGCATCATTACTTGCATGCTTGGAGAAGAGCATTGTTGTCCGTTATTGGTTATGCCATTGCGGTTCCTTCTGCTTTGAGTGTGTCAGTTGGTTTTGCAGAAAGTTGTCAGTGACGCTTGGTATGGATAGTCAGCTGTAATGATTTGTCTTCAAGGCACAAGGTTGTCAGCAACAAAGATGTTGATCAGCAGCAAGATGTAACCATCCAAAGCTACTGATGATTTGCCTGTCAGAAGCATCAAGTGTTGATGCTGCTGAGAAGCCTATCCGCAGCAACTTTGGTCTTCAGCAGATAAGGCTATCCGCAGCAGATTTTTTCTCCAGCAGGAGAACAAGTATCCGCAGCAATTTAGCTTGTCCGCAGCAGTTTGTTGGTCAGCAACATTTGTACTTAGAGAATTTTGTAGTCATCAGTCTTTGGTTCTACATACCATTAACATGACGGCAGCGGAGCTAGCGGCACTAATAAACAATAGTGTGGCGGAGGCCCTGGCAGAACAAAATGCTGCAGGTAATACTTTGGCTGTTGACTAATAATGTCAATTCATCTTCTAAAAACATCTTCCTAAACCTTATAATTCCAATCCTATATTGTTTCTAACTCCAGGTCCAAAAAACCCACAACCAGCCTGTACCTTCAAGGCATTCATGGATTGTAAGCCCCACGCCTTTAGTGGAGCTGAAGGAGCCGTTGGACTACTTCGTTGGTTTGAGAAGGTAGAATCAATGATTGCCATGTGCAACTGCCCCGTGGCTAATCAGGTAAAGTTCACCGCTGGAACTTTAGAGGGCCCGGCTCTCACATGGTGGAACGCCCAAGTCCAAATGTTGGGTCTGGCCATGGCAAATGGACTCCCGTGGGAGGAGTTTAAATCAACGATGAAGGAGGAATACTGTCCTCGCGATGAAATCCAGAAGTTAGAGGGCGAGTTCTGGAACCTAGAGATGGAGGGTTCTGAAATTGAACTCTACACCACACGTTCACATGAACTTGCTACTATGTGCCCGCATATGGTGACCCCTGATTACAAGATAATTGAGCTTTACATTGGAGTCTAGTGCCTCAAAAATAAAGCATGGTTACTTCATCCAATCCTGCTACTATCCAACAAACAATCCTGCTACTTCAGGCGGTGACGCAAGGGACTCTACCTCCGAGAGGTTCGGTCTCTAAACCCATCGAAAATCATAAGCGCAAGTTTGATCACCATTCCAACACCCACACCCACTCCAATTCTAAAGGACCCCAGCCCAATCAACCCCAGTTTAATCAGCAGCAGCGTAAGTTCGAGCCTGCTAAAACTCCAACCAGTCGACCTCTTCAGGTCAAAACCAGGGTGGTTACGCAGGAAAATTTCCTAAGTGTAACAAGTGCAACTTCCATCACTTTGGGTTTTGCAACCGTTGTCAACGGTGTGGCAAAATAGGTCATGCTGCCAAAGATTGAAGGGGTGAGTTGCAAGCCAAGCAGCCTTTTCAACAACCTGGGTCTACAAAGGGTTGTTTCGAGTGTGGAAAGGAAGGACATTTTCGGAAGAACTGTCCTCAGTTAAAGAAGAGAGGTAATGGAAACCACAACCCTAATCAGAATAACAACAATGGTGGTAACAATGGAAACGGTGGAGGAAATGGCGCAAAGGGACGAGCCTTTGTGCTAGGATCTGGAGAAGCTCGTTACGA
Organism: Smallanthus sonchifolius; assembly: GCA_023525975.1. Taxonomy (NCBI): domain Eukaryota; kingdom Viridiplantae; phylum Streptophyta; class Magnoliopsida; order Asterales; family Asteraceae; genus Smallanthus; species Smallanthus sonchifolius. The sequence continues at coordinate 77,511,444 of CM042025.1, forward strand.
TCATAATGTGGTCACTGGTAAGTTTCTCTTAAATAATTACTTTGCTTCTGTTCTTTTTGACACTGGAGCTGATATGATTTTTAATAGGAACTCCAACAAAACTTAGTGATATGATAAAAGGAACTCCAACTTTGCTAGAAGCTAAGTATATAATAGAGATAGCTGATGGCCAAATAATTGAAGCAACCCACATTCTTAAGGGTTGTAAGCTTGAGCAAGCAAGACATGTACTTAATATCGACCTTATGCCGGTCACACTTGGTAGTTTTGATGTAATTGTCGGCATGGATTGGCTATCTAAAAACCAAGCTGAAATTATCTGTCTTGAGAAGATTGTTCGTATTCCTCTCCCGAATGGAGAAATCCTTTCCGTTCAGGGCGAAAGAGTTGGTGCAGTCATGGGCATCATATCTTTTATGAAAGCACAAAAATGCCTTCGAAAGGGGCATACGGCTATTTTGGCTCTCGTTGCTGAGCAGCAATCAGAAGAGAAGAAGATTGATGATATTCCCATCGTTCGTGAATTTTTGGAAGTATTTCCGGAGGATCTGCTTGGTCTGCCACCGCACCGTCAAGTTGAATTCCAAATCGATCTAGCACCCGGAGCGGCACCGATCGATCGGGCACCTTATAGGGTAGCACCTAGTGAATTACAAGAGTTGTCCACTCAATTGCAAGATTTGTTGGATAACGGTTTCATCCGACCTAGTTCATCGCCGTGGGGAGCTTCGGTACTATTTGTCAAGAAGAAGGACGGGACTTTCCGTATGTGTATTGACTACCGTGAGCTGAATAAAGTCACAATCAAGAATTGCTACCCTTTGCCTCGCATAGATGACCTCTTTGATTAAGTCCAAGGATCAAGTTTCTATTCCAAAAAAGATCTTAGGTCTGGTTACCATCAGTTAAGAGTCCGAGAAGAGGATATCTCTAAGACTGCATTCAGGACAAGGTACGGCCATTACGAGTTTATGGTCATGCCTTTCGGATTAACCAACGCACCTGTGGTATTCATGGACCTCATGAACCGTGTGTGTAAACCGTATCTTGACCAATTTGTCATCGTGTTCATCGACGACATCCTCATTTATTCCAAGAACAAGGAAGAACATGAGGAACATCTACGCCTAATTTTGGAATTACTTAAGCAAGAGCAATTGTATGCTAAGTTTTCCAAGTGTGAATTCTGGATCCAGGAAGTTCAGTTTCTAGGGCATGTGGTTAACGAGAAAAGAATACATGTCGACCCATCAAAGATAGAAGCCATCACGAATTGGGCAGCACCGACGACTCCGACTGAGGTGAGACAATTTCTGGGATTGGCTGGTTATTACCGTCGATTCATCGAAGGGTTTTCAAAGATTGCACAACCTCTCACTGTCTTAACTCAAAAGGGAAAAGCCTATAGTTGGGGTGATAACCAAGAGTCAGCATTCCAACACCTCAAACAGAAACTTCGCAGTACACCTATTCTAGCTCTTCCGGAAGGAACCGATGATTTTGTGGTGTATTGTGATGCATCTATTCAGGGTCTGGGTTGTGTCTTAATGCAACGCAAAAATTTGATCGCATACGCTTCACGTCAGCTAAAGATTCACGAGAAAAACTACACCACTCATGACCTAGAGTTGGGAGCCGTAGTCTTCGCACTTAAGATATGGAGACATTACTTGTACGGTACCAAATGCACCATCTATACAGATCAAAATAGTCTTCAGCATATATTAGAGCAGAAAGAGTTGAACATGCGACAACGTCGTTGGGTTGAGCTCTTAAATGATTATGACTGTGCGATCCGGTATCATCCGGGTAAAGCTAACGTTGTAGCTGATGACCTAAGTCTAAAAGAAACGAAACCCAAAAGAGTTCGAGCATTACAGCTTACTATTGACAAAATCCGTAGTGCTCAACTCAAAGCCATGAAAGAGGAAAACCTATCACTAGAAGGTACACGCGGTATGGAAGCACAACTCGAAGTCAAATCTGACGGTATTCGCTACTTCACCAAGCGAATATGGATTCCAGTATTCGGAAATTTAAGAGAACTAGTCATGGATGAGGCTCATAAATCTCGTTGCTAAATTCATCCAGGTTCCGACAATATGTACCATGATCTAAAGATACTGTATTGGTGGCCAAAGATGAAGGCCGATATAGCTATCTATGTGAGCAAATGTCTGACATGCGCGAAGGTCAAAGTTGAATACCAAAAGCCTTCTGGTCTTCTCCAACAACCAGAAATTCCCATGTGGAAATGGGAATAAATATCCATGGACTTCATCACCAAATTATCACGAACTCCTACCGGATGTGATACCATTTGGGTAATTGTTGATCGATTAACAAAGTCCTCTCACTTCTTAGCAATCAAAGAGACCGACAAAATGGACAAGCTTACTCGTATTTACTTGAAAGAAGTAGTCTCTTGGCACGGGGTGCCAATCTCTATCATTTCGGATCATGTTGCACGATTCACTTCTCGTTTCTGGTAGTCGTTACATAAAGCTTTAGGCACGCGTCTAGATATGAGCATAGCATACCATCCTCAGACTGATGGCCAGACAGAACGTACTATTCAAACTCTGGAGGACATGCTACGAGCTTGTGTGATTGATTTTGGTAACACTTGGGAGTCTCACCTACCGTTGGTGGAGTTTTCCTACAACAACAGTTATCACACTAGCATCAAGGCAGCTCCATTTGAAGCACTTTATGGACGGAAATGTCGTTCTCCTATTTGTTGGGCCGAGGTTGGGGATAGTCAACTTACAGGTCCTGAACTAGTACTTGAAACATCTGAGAAAATCATTCAAATTAGAAACCGTATGGCAACAGCTCGTGATAGTCAAAAGAGCTATGCCGATAGGCGTCGTAAACCGTTAGAATTTCAAGTAGGGGATATGGTCTTGTTAAAAGTTTCACTTTGGAAGGGTGTCATTCGCTTTGGGAAACGAGGCAAACTGAATCCTCGTTATGTTGGACCATTAAAGATAGTAAAGAGAATCGGACCAGTAGCGTATCAACTGGACCTACCTGAAGGACTTAGTGGTGTACACGATGTATTTCACATCTCAAATTTGAAGAAATGTCTAGCAGACGATTCTCTCGCGGTTCCTCTCGAGGAACTACACATTGATGAATAGCTACGTTTCATCGAAGAACCCGTAGAAATTATGGATAGGAGGTCTAAAGCACAGAAAAATCCCTATTGTTAGAGTTCGTTGGAACTCGAAACGCGGACCGGTATTCACGTGGGAACGTGAGGATCAGATGATGCGTAAATATCCTAATCTGTTCAAGCACTCCGCGTCAAATTCTTAAGGTACTATTTAATTTTCGGGACGAAAATTCTTTCAACTAGGGGATGATGTGATATCCTGGGAATTTTTTTTTATTATTTAATTTTCGGGACGAAAATTCTTTCAACTAGGGGATGATGTGACAATCCGGACTTTTCAGTTAATTCTGTTAGAAATTTCGTTAAGTTTCCTGTTAAAACCTAACCCAGTTAGCTCAATATGAAGTCTAAAGGACAAATTCTGCCTTTTCCTAATCTCCAACGTCGAGGACTGATAATGCCAAGTCCTAATACTTAAATTATTGACTCCCAAGGTCAAAATCGACCTTGTTGACTTTCAAAAGTCAAACTAAATTTATCCAAATTCAAATTCGTACCTATATCCAAAATTCGTTTGAAATTGTAACTGAAACGGTTAATTTACATCAGTTTCGATCATCATTGAAGTAATTAACATCTCCATTATTCACGAATAAATCCCAATTATGGTTATTGAAACCGTAACCACCGACCCACATCAAACATTCATCGAATTCGGCAAAACCTTGTATTACCCTCACGAATTAGAACTCTGCATACTCCAATCGAATCCCAAAGAACCTGTTGCACATTCCAATTCAACCGGATTCAAGCCCGAAGTTGCCGGAGACCAACTCAGTCGCTGTCGGCATCAGTTTCAGTCTATCACCATCAATCCGACAACATTTCTGGTAATTGATTGCGCTCACACTGTCGTTTTTATCCATAGAATGAAAGCCCTATCATTACCAGGGCTTACATTATCAATTCGATCGAAATCTGTAATCTAGGGTTCATCACTGACCGGTTTAATCGAACCCTAGTCTAGACCCAATCAAAATACAATTAACCTATACAGTTTGATTCGCAATACCATTTTCCTTGAAACCCCTCTGTCACTTCGATGTTTTATTATACAAATTGTTATAACCCGTAATCTAGGGTTCTTATGAAACCAGATTGTTGAAGTCAACCCTAAACCGTATTTAAATCAAATTCAATCATACCATTAGACTCGTAATCTCCTGTAGAGTGAAAGCCCTATGAAATATCGGGCTTCCATCATCGAATTGATTTTGATCCAGTAATTAGGGTTCATCCTGGAAATGATCTGGGGTTTTTAATCTTAAACTCAAAAGAAATACAATTAAACCACATCATCAGATTCGCAATGTCATTTTTGTTAAAAGCCCTATGATTCTATCAACTTTTATTATCAGAATATCTCAAATCGATTCAGAGTTCATAATCTAGGGTTATGATTCTATCAACTTTTATTATTAGAATATCTCAAACCGTAACCCTTATTATTAAATAACATATATTTATATTATTTCGAGTCATTTTATAACATCGTATATCGATTGAGACTAAATAATAATATAATTGGTTGTATTATTTACTCGTATATATATTATTATTTTATCAATTTTTATGAATGACAAAACACCCGGTTATATTTATTATTATTTTTGTCATTCGTCGCGTAAAGCAATTCCTAACTCCGTGGACACGTTCGTCCACTCTTGAATATTAAAGCATTTCTTTAGGACGTTTCTCATTCCGTGTCGCTGTCACAATTCCCATTTTTATCCCTAATTTATGTGTTTATAATTTTAGGGCATTCGTAAGTCATTTGAGACCTACACTCGTGGTTTCAACTTACCTCTAGTGTGAACTACCTTCAACGCAACGCAGGTGAGTTTTCACGGCTCCTTTTTATTGTTTTAACTTGGGGGAGAAAACATGATTAACTATTTTTGAGATTTTGTAAATTCGTATGTTATCAATGTTAAAGCTAAGCATAACATGCTATCACAGAAAGTCCTCATCTTATATCGGACCGTTAATATGGATATTAGCGAGGTAATATTTAGTAGTACTACTGGGTTTGACAAATCCCACCCGCTTTAGTCGCGCTAACTCGATTAGATATCGAACGGTTGAAATGTTAGCCTACTCACACCGCCAGTGTTGATAGACCTGGCAGGAGGCAAATAAACAAACAGTCAGCTTCGATTGCGAGCGCTTGAGCTAAACATGAACATAGGTTAGCTACCTATAGATACATATTGAATGATCATAAATCTGGTAAACGCTTATTTATATATTGAAACCTGTGAACTCACCAACCTTGTGTTGACATATTTTGTTGCATGTTTTCTCAGGTCGCTAAAATAAGACACAGGTGCACATTAGGGCATGCATGGGATTCAGCTATTTTGATTATGGCTTATTTATGTTTTTTTGGATTATTTTGTATTGTACTTGGTTTGGTTGGACGTTTTGGACTTTTGGACTTCTGGACTTTTGGTTTGGGCGAGTGTGTTTTGCGCATTTACTTTCTTTACGCTTCCGCATTGAAACTCTGATTATTATGATATTTTCATTTGAGTCCCATGTAGAGTCGTTCAAAGTAACTAATGTCTGAGATCCTGGTTCACCACTTCCCGAAACGATAAAACTCCGTTAGTTGAAATTTGGGGGTGTGACAGCATGGATTACCAAAAGGTAGTAATTATTCCAGATTCGGCTTTCGATTATTCAGCAACTTGTAGCATGTCTTGTTGTGTCTCTTAACGGTCAAGACTCTGTTCAAAATGTGACACGCAGTATTCACAGCCTCAGCCCAAAAAGTAACTGGAAGCTTAGAATCTGCAAGCATCGTGCGTGCCGTTTCAACCAATGTCCTGTTCTTTTGTTCAGCAACACCATTTTGTTGAGGAACATATGGCGCACTAAATTCATGATGAATTCCCTTTTGTAGACAGAATTAGCCCATATTGCTATTCTTAAACTCGTTGCCATTGTCACACCTAATTCTTTTGACCTTCAGGTTGAATAAATTCTCCAAACCCAGGATTAAGTATTGTACCAACTCAGTGGTTTCAGCTTTAGAAGAAAGAAACTTAACCCATGAAAATCTAGAGAAATCATCCATTACTACCAAACAGTACGATTTTCCACCAATGCTCCTCATACTAATCGGACCGAACAAATCCATATGCAGCAGCTCCAAAGGAGTTACGATAGAATTCTTCGATTTAGATTTGTGTGATTTATTTCGTTGTTTCCCCTTCTTGCAAGGAATACAATCATTAGTAACAGAGAATTTCATCTTCGAAATACCAAGAACCAGATCATTCTTAACAATATAGTTCATCTTCCGATAGTTGATATGAGCTAGCTTCCTGTGCCACAAAATAGAATCTGATTCCGACGCCTTGGGGAGTAAACAAGTAGGAATTGAATCCGTTGTAGTAGTGACAATCATGTCAAGGACATACGTGTCATTTGTCCTTGGAGCCTTCATGAGAATCCATTCGTCAGGAATAACGAAGCCCGGTTTCAAAATATAACACTCAGCATCATTGAAATGGAACGAAAACTTCTTGTCACAAACTTGTGATACACTCAAAAGATTGTGTTCAAGCTGCTCCACATAATTCACCATCTCAAATTTGACTTTGTCATTCTTTAAAGTACCTTGACCAGTTATGTACCCACCTTTATTACCCGCAAAAGCGACATAACCTCTATCAATATTTTTGACATCTTCAAGCAACCAAAAATTCCCTGTCATATGTCGAGAGCAACCACTATACACATACCACGTATTGTTGATAGTCCTCCTTGGTTGTCCCTGCATAAACAAAGAAAATCAGTTAGAAATAGGAAACGAAGCCATTGTGGTCTTGGGTCGTCCAGATTGATCAAAATAAAAAACTTCAAGCAATTCACAATCAATGTTATCATTAACCTTTGGAACAGAAGTTTCACACTTAGACTTTTTCAAAGAAGACACATTATGCTTAATTGGAAAAAACATTGTTTGATATATTATTATCATATTCAGAAGTTTCAAAATTTTCTTCAATTTTCTATTTCGTCTTCTCCTTTGTGGTCTAGACAGTTTAACTTCAGGTGTAGAATCTTTTGAAATTCCAACATGTGGAATCTCAAATTTCTCTTGACAAACAAATGATTCAGAATTCAATTTATCCTGCTGTTTAAATCCAGAAGATTTAATAAAAGATCGACAAAGCATATTTTTCTCCACATTAGAAGTCGACTTTCCCTCATCTATTCTTTTCAGAATTCGCACCACTTTTGATTGTGAAGGAGCAGTCTTCAATTTGCCCTGGTTCTTATAAGGACAATTTATCAGAATATGACTAGCTTCATTGCAGTGAAAACAAACTCTTCTCTCTTGATGAGTTCTAAAATAAGGGGTTTTTCTTGAGTTTGAGGAACCATTAGATGAGTAAGCTTCAGAAGATTGTACAGAACACTTTACTTGCTTCTTTGGAACATAAACCTGTGTAGGTACCTTTGATGAAAGCATCTTTTGATGACCGGCAGCAACAAACCCACTTGGCTGTAAAATTAGGGAAAGCTTAGGTGTAATAACTTTCACCTCATCAGGTTCAGTCAGAATGCATCTATCACGAGTAACAGTTTTTACAACTGTTTGTTCATCAAGTTTCACCTCTTTTGGAATACCTTCAACCTTCTTCTCATCAAATACCTTATCCTCAAAATCAGACTCATAAACCATATCCTCACCAGTTACTGGATTGACTTTCAACACTGTCTTTGGATCTATTTCCTCTTCAAGAATAATTTCAGGTTCAACCACATAATTTGCATTGAATGGAGGAGGAACAAATCCAATCCCAGCAACTCTCTTAGTAGGATCAGCATTAGCATTAAAATAATCCAATACTACAGAAGAATTTTCAAAATTTTCCAGCTTTCGATGAAGTTTGATCACCTCAGACTCTTTGTCAGAAATTTCTTTATTCTTTTGAGCGACAACTTCATTTCCTTTTTCTATCTCAGCATAAGCTATATCCAGATGATAAGCTAGTTCTTTATATTTCAACCCTAGAGAATTTAAGTCTCTTTTCAAAGATTCAATTCTATCGATGCACAATTTATCATTATCTTTCAGTTTCTGATTAACTGAATGCATCGATTTCATATCACAAATCAAGTCTGTGTTATCATCCATGATTTTTTGCAATTTATCTTTTATAGTAATGCATTTAGAACAGTAAATATGACAAACAAAGTCTTTTACCTTTGACGGATCAGACATGTCTGCCATGAAAACTTTGGCAATGAGAATACTCTCTGAATCAGCACCATCTGAAGTATTTTGTGTTAGAACAATATCATCTTCAGCAACACCTGATGCAATATCAGAATCAATATTCTACACTTGTTCTATCTCTTCATCAACGCTCGGCACACTTTCACCATCACTCGAACTATCATCATCAGTCGACTCTTCGGATTTTTCAGAATGAATCTCTGCTACAAATGCTTGACTTACCGTACCCACCAAATCTTCCAGATGAATACCCCAGTCATAGTTTTCATCGTTCTGAGCAACTAAAGCCGATGATGTAGATGCATGATTTGAATTACTAGATGAACCTTGTGACTGATTACGATTATTCTGAAAATTATTCTGCTTCTTCTGAGAATCAAACTCAACCTTTGGCTTCACACACTCTTTAACAAAGTGACCATACTCTTGACAGTTATAGCAACGCACTTTGGTTTTATCAAATGCCACGCGTGATCGACTATTAGACCCAATATACTTTCTCCCAGTCTTTTTCAAGAAATCCTTTGCTTGATGCATCAACATAGCCATATTCCATTGGATGTTCATTTCTTCCAGATCAACAGGATCAATCTGTCTCAAATCTTTTTCAATAACCTTAGGATCATGAATTTTCCCTCCAATAAAATTTTCATATGACGCCATGAATGAGGAAAACATAGCCAAATAATCATCAGCAACCTTTTGATTCATATAAGATCCAGATGCTGTAGTTGCAGAGAAACCTGAATGACTAGAATGACCATAATGAATAGGAACTCCAGAATACTAATCATTAGAAGTATCTTGAGCATTACCAGAAAAGAATGCAACTCCTGTACCAGTTTTACCAGAAGTCTTGGCAAAATACATTTAAGGATCTTGTATATGTTCCATATTAGTCTCCTTCTTCTTCATATTCATATCATGAGATTGAATCTTTCCAAGAACCTCTTCCAGAGACATTGATTGATATTCTCTTTTATTAAAAATGTATACACATCAAACTTAGATGGTAATGCCTCCAAGAACTTATCGTTAATCTCTTCAGTCTCATACACTATAGAAGCACTCGACAATTCACTCAGCAGATGATAGAATCTTGTAGCAAGATCATCCAAGGATTCATTTTGAAAGTGCTTTAAAACCAAGAATTGCTTCTTCAGTAGCTCTTTTCTACTCTTCTTACCTTCACATCATTTCTGTAATGCTTCCCACAGTTGTTGAGAAGACTTGAATTGTTTAAAACTGTGATATATTTCCTTCGGAAGAGACATCGAAATACTAGCCATCGCTTTCTTTTCCCGATCAAACAACAACTTTTCTTCTGTGGTTAACGCAGACACCGGATTTGGAACATCATCCTTTCCCATCCACGAGTAAGTTGGATGCGTATAACCTTCTAAGATTGGAATCCATAGACCAGTATCGGTAAAGGATACGAACTGATCAAACCGATCTTTCCAATTAGAATAATCAGCAAGATTTAACAATTTTGACGGTTTCTGAGATGTACCAATCTCTTTATCATAATTGAACATATTAGTTACATGAACCATATTTTCCATTTTCCAAAAAAATTTTCCAAGTGTTGAACACACACTACCCTTAGGCGAAGATAGTAAGTTCGCTTCAGATACACCCAAGATAATTTAATATGAAGCGAACTTAATAAGTTCACTTAAACCAAAATTCAGAAATCTGATTAAGTTCGCCTAATTTGAGAGAGGCGAACTTTAAGTTCGCCTGCAGATCAATTCAGCAAGTTCGCTTGCTTCAGCAGAATCAAACTCAAGAACAGATTCACCTCAAAATCACGAACCCAATTTCACCAAAAATCTTCATATTTCACTGATTTGAAGGAGTTAGACCAAATTAAACCATTGGATTGTATATTTTCTCAATTAGAACCTTTCTATCGGATCAATTTCTTCAAAATCCACTTCAAAAACACCAAATCAGAAGCAAAATAAGCTTGAAAACTCCATGGAAATGAAGATTTCAAAGATGATGAATTTCTTGTCAATTTGCATACAAAACCGTCTAAAATCACCAAGAATCACGAGCATAAGCTCTGATACCACTTGTAGGTCCACATGGCCCTTCTACGGATCGTTCTCGTGATAAGACGTATCGTTAACGCGGAGTGCGGAATCCTACCGAATCAACGATTGCATACGAAATAGACAATAGAAACAATCACGTAAATAACATTCAAGCTTGTATTCCAACAATCATAGAGTTTACATACTTAATCAGACAATTCGTTCACTTCGGTTCAATGCTACGTAAACTGACTCTGTAACCTCTATATATAGAGATCTGATCTGTATTAGGCGAACTTAAGAAGTTCTCCTCTAACAGACTAAGCGAACTTAACAAGTTCGCCTCAGATAGACTAAGCGAACTTAACAAGTTCGCCTCTGTTATACTAGGGACGAAAGATCGGTTAGGAACACACGAAATTTTCTGAGTTAAAGGAGCAGAGGGAATATAACAGTCGACAAAGATTTGAAGGAGATAAAGTTGTGAAAATTTTCTAAGTCCTGTATATATCCAACACAAAATGGTCTTGCGTACTTACTAAGTGTGCAGGACTTAACTCCTGCGTACTTACTAAGTATGCATGACTTAAGTCTTGCGTACTTGTTAAGTGCGCAGGACTTAACTCCTGCGAATTTACTAAGTACGCATGACTTAAGTCTTGCGTACTTGTTAAGTACGCATGGTTTACCTCATGCGCACTTATCAAGTACGCAGAGACCCTTGTGTGCTCAAACTTTCAACTCAAATTATGATGATTTTGTAAGGCCCCAAACCTGGGAGGCCTCACTCGTTGGATTTACTCATTTACAAACAGTTCTTAAACTTGAATATCAAAATAACGCAGCAGAAAATACTTCATTAAAACATAACCATTACATTGTTTAACAAACGGAAGCATAACATAGTTTATTACATAAACATAACATAATCTAATCATGACGGGATGCCAGTCTTCGTATCATCCGGGTAACTCATCAAGCCGCCCAGCATCACCTTCCATCATCATAACCTGCCATAACCTGAAAGTGCATACTAAAACGTCAGCTACGCTGGTGAGTTCTAGCTTTTCATAAAACCTTAACTTCAAATATTTGACAAAAACATATCATTTAACTTCATTAATAAAAGCGTACAAAAACATGCAATAACATAACATAACATCATAAACATAAGTCAACGAACATATCGAATCTGCGCCTTCTCGTAACCGTCAAATCCATACGTCACATACTAGTGGAATAACCTAAAGATCACCACCACTAGGCCCATCAACACCGTACTGTCCTTCGGGTGAGGAACTCCTAGGGCCCGATACTTAGGTTATTCAGCACCAAACTTCAAGCACGGCATCACAAGGATGACACGTACCAAACTTCAAGCACTGCACCCCGTAAGGCGCAAGTACCAAACTTCAATCACGAGTACCCCGTATGGTAAATTGTACCGAACTTCAAGGATCACGATAATCCCCTTGGTGAATGTCATCACCCAGTTGTACAACAGTTGGCCAGCTATAAAGGCCCCTAAAAGGTAAAGGCCCATAACATACTTCCCATACCCCTAACCTTCATTCCCTAAGGAATATTGGCAGATTCGTTCGTTTGTGACTTTCGTAAACATTCACTTCTTTTACTTTAAAACTTCAGTTAAAGCATTCGTACGTTTTATTAAAAATCATTCCTTCATTCATAAACACTTCATAAAGTTCATAAACTTCTATTGGCAAAATATTTCTTAAACACTTCTTTCATAACCCTTCCTTCCAAAACATCGTTCATAAACATCATTTTATAAAACGTCACATACAACATTCATAAACATCGTTTTATAAGATAGTCACATCGTTACGTATGCACACCAACCCAAAAATATTATTCAAAACATTTAAAAGAGGGCTTCTAGAACTCACCGTAGAAGCTAATCTAGGTTGTCCTAAACAAAGGTCCAACAACGTCACTTCTGATCTGAATTGATTAGTTAAATACATATCAGACCTAATCCCGACTCTAACGGTTTAACCTTCTAAACATACTGATTTTACCTAAACAGCCTGATGCCTGAGCACTTAGCAAGTGCGCAGGGCCTTTCTCTTGCGTACTTAATAAGTGCAAAAACTTGCTTCATGCATACTTGATAAATACGCAGTACTTGCTTCATGCGTACTTGATAAGTACGCATGACCCTCTTCATGCGTACTTGATAAGTACGCACGAAGTGCTTCCTCGCAAAAACCCTAACTTTAGCATCCGGGTCTGATCACGTCAAGATCCCGAACATGCTTACTTCAAAAAGTTTGCTTTTCATTAAGGAACCCAAATATATGTTTTCCTTCTAATTCCATCCATAAAAACGTTACATTTTCATCCACCCAAAAAACCCAAAAACGAACATAAACTCAGATTTAGGCCAGATCGTTACCTGAATCGAGTTTCTGATCCGGAGGTTCTTCTCACGAGCTCTGGAGCAACACACTTCTCAAATCTCGGGTCGATCCGACAATTTTCTCTCTCTACGGTTTCTCTCTCTAGAAGTTGCAAATGAGAGAAATGGGTGGTGACCTTGGCTATTTATAGGGGGAAGCTCCCCTTCTAGCCCGCCGGCCCATCCGACCCGACCCGACATGCCTTGTTCGTTTATTCCGTTATTATAACTGTCGTTTTATTTTTGGGATGTTACAAGTCTATCCCCTTACAATAGGTTTCGTCCCCGAAACCTATCATAAGTCAAATAGTTGAGGGTACGACTCCCTCATTTCCGTATCCGTTTCCCAAGTGGCCTCCGATCGCCTTAGATGCTTCTATTGGACTTTAACTAATTGAATAATCTTATTGCGCAAACGCTTCTCCTTTCTGTCTAAGATGGCCACGGAGTTAAGGCTGTTGTCGACCTCGATGTCAGTAAGTGGTACGTGAGCCAATTCATCCGCCAAACACTTTCGCAAGTTTGATACATGGAAGGTAGGATGAATCCCACTTAACTCATCAGGCAACTCTAACCGATAAGCGAATTCACCAACCCGTGCCATTATCCTGAATGTTCCGACAAACCTCGGACTTAACTTTCCTCTCTTCCTGAATTGTATGATTCCCTTCCAGGGTGACACTTTCAACATTACTTTGTCCCCAACATCAAACTTAATAGGCCTTCATCATTTTTCCGCATAGGACTTCTGACGATCTTGTGCGGCCTTCATTCGTGCTTTAATTTGATCAAACCTTTCCGACGTTTCTCTTACAACTTCAAGACTTCTTAATTCCTTCTGTCCAATCTCACCCCAACAAACCGGGGTCCTACACCTTCTCCCATACAACATTTCGTAAGGCGGCATGCCTATCGTCGTGTGATGACTATTGTTGTAGGAGAATTCGGCTAACAACAGATGACTGTCCCAACTACCGCCAAAATCGATAATACAAGCAAGAAGCATATCCTCCAATGTTTGAATGGTCCTTTCGGACTGACCATCCGTTTGTGGGTGGTATGCCGTGCTAACATTAAGTCTCGTGCCCATCGCTTTGTGAAATCTTTTCCAGAACCTTGATGTGAATCATGTGTCCCGGTCGGACACGATCGTCAAAGGCATACCATGCCGTGCTACTACTTTGTTAATAAACACTTCTGCTAACCTTTCCGACGAGAACGTCTCACGAATAGGTAGGAAATGAGCACTCTTCGTTAAACGGTCCACAATTACCCAAATGGCGTCATGACCTTTGGCTGTGCGTGGTAGCTTAGTTATGAAGTCCATGGTAATGTGTTCCCACTTCCACTCCGGTATATCAAGCGGTTGAATCTTTCCATACGGTTTCTGGTGTTCGGCCTTTACTTGCGAGCAAGTCAAACTCTTGCTTACGTACTTTGTCACTTCATATTTCATTCTAGGCCACCAGTATTCATTCCTTAGGTCTTTGTACATTTTATTGGTAACAGGATGGATAGAGTACTGAGACTTATGAGCCTCATCCAAGATTTTGGTTCTAAGCTCGCCACCCATAGGTATCCATACCCGTCCAAAACGTGTCCTAACACCAAGGGTGTTATATTCCAACTTGTCCTGTTGGCCAACCATCCTTTCCTTCTTTATGTTTTCTTTTTTAAGTGCCTCATCTTGAGCTTTTTCAATTTCTCTCATCACATCCGATGTTACCACCAACTAGAAAGCTTTCACTCTAATAGGAGTAGGCACATCCTTTCGACTTAGAGCGTCAGCCACCACGTTTGCCTTTCCAGGATGGTATATTATTTCACAGTCATAGTCTTTCAACAGTTCCAACCATCGCCTCTGCCTCATATTAGGTTCCTTTTGTTCGAAGAAGTACTTCAAACTTTTGTGGTCGGAGTAAATAGTAAACTTCACCCCGTAAAGGTAGTGCCTCCAGATTCTCAATGCGAATACGACAGCAGAAAGTTCCAAATCGTGAGTCGGATAACTGACTTCGTGTACCTTCATTTGTCGTGATGCATAGGCGATCACTCTCCCGCATTGCGTCAACACACACCCTAATCCCTGACCCAAAGCGTCAGAGTATACCACCAAGTCTTCATTGCCCTCAGGAAGGGCCAAGACTGGAGCTTGGGTTAGTTTTTCCTTCAATTCCTTAAACGCCTCATCCTAGGTCGAACCCCATTCGTACTTTAACTCCTTCCGAGTCAACTTTGTCAACGGCGAAGCTATTTTCAAGAAACCCTGGATGAATCTCCGATAGTAGCCAGCCAATCCCAAGAAACTATGGATTTCGGTTGGCGTCTTAGGAATATTCCATTCCTTCACCGTCATTATCTTTGCTGGGTCAACCATGATGTCGTTCGGGTTAATGACGTGACCTAGGAATTGGACTTCTCTAAGCCAGAACACGCATTTAGAGAACTTAGCATACAACTTTTCCTTCTTCAGAGCTTCCAATACTTCCTTCAAGTGACACGCGTGATCACCCTCATTCTTGGAGTAGATGAGGATATCATCGATGAACACAATTAACTATCGATCCAGCATTGGTCGACAAACTCTATTCATCAAATCCATGAACGTTGCGGGGGCGTTCGTCATTCAGAAAGACATTACGCGGAACTAGAAATGTCCATAACGCGTGCGAAATGCAGTTTTCAGTATGTCTTCTTCCCTCACCTTCACCTGATGGTACCCGGACCAAAGGTCGATTTTTGAGAACCAACTTGCGCCTTGCAATTGATCGAACAGGTCGTCGATCCTTGGTAAAGGGTACTTGTTCTTCACCGTACGTTTATTCAACTCGTGATAATCAATACACATTCTCGTCGAACCGTCTTTCTTCTTCACAAACAACACCGGAGCACCCCACGGTGAGATGCTCGGTTGGATAAATCCCTTCTCAAGTAACTCATCTAGTTGTGCCATTAACTCTTTCATCTCCACTGGTGCTAGTCGATATGGAGCCTTAGCCACGGGCTGGGCATCTGGTACTAAGTCGATTCGAAATTCGATCTCTCTGTTGGGTGGTATCCCAGCAATTCCTCTGGAAACAACTCCAGGTACTCGCGTACCATGGGTACATCGTCTAGTTCCTTCACTTCCTTACACTCGTCAATTACGTACACCAGATAAGCCTCGCATCCGCGCCTCAAGTAATATGTTGCCTTAATCATCGTGATGACGTTTGGCATTGGGGCGTCACGATCTCCAAGAACCTCGACTTTGCTACCATCCGGAGCCTTGAGTCGGATTATCTTTCGTTTACGTATAATTTATGCTTCATTGGCAGTTAGCCAATCCATTCCTAACACGACATAGAACCCTTCCAAAACCATAACAAACAATCTAACAGGGAACCTATGACCTTCTATTTTTATCGTGGAGTTGTCAACTACATCGGTCACTCTCGCAGTTCTACCCTCAGCGGTTTCTATGCTAAAAGCCCTTTCAAGCTTACTGACAGTGTACTTCACTCGTTTACAGAAAGTCGCAGATATAAAACTCTTACTGGCACCCGAATCGAATAACACAGATATAAAAGTGTTGTCAAGGATAAACGTACCTGACGCCACATCGGGGTCCACTTTGGCATGTTCCTGCGTCAGCGCATAGGCTCGAGTCTTTGCTCGGGGTCTCTCTTCTTTCCTCTCCGGGCCTTTCCCTTTCCCGGCTTGACCCATCCTGGGCTTGGTGCATTTCCGGCTCATATGACCACTCTCCCCACAGTTGTAGCATTTGAAGCCTTGCGGGCATTCACTGGAGTAGTGTCCGGTTTTGCCGCATTTAAAGCACAGATTTGACCCTAGCCGACATTCACCTGCATGTCTTACCCCACATTTTCAACAGGCTGTCGTCTTACCTACCTTGGCCTGTTTGTCCTGGGCCCCAAACAACTTCCCACTCGATCGCTTAGCGAGAAAACTCAGCTTCTTCTTAGGCTCTTTAATGGCAACGACATTCAGCGCCAGATCATCAAATACCACGCCGCTCAGTTCTACTACCGAATCATAGGTAGTAGGGGCGTTTGCCTTAACATAGGTGCCGACCTGGTCTGGCAGTCCTTGAATGTAGCATGCAATCTTTCTTTCCTCGGTCATGACAAGATGTGGCACCAGACATGCCAGTTCATTGAATCGGGTTGTGTACTGCCGGTGCGTCATGCTCCCGGCCTTCAAACCCAGAAATTCCCTCTCTACCTTCTCAGTCTCGTTTCTTGGGCAGAAATTCTCGATCACCAAGGTTTTCAAGTCAGCCCACATCATCGCATCCACAACCTTGCTCCCTTTTGCTTGACGTACACCTTCCTACCAATGGGATGCAGCCTCTCTCAAGGAGTTAGCAGCAAACTTCACAACTTGATCCGTTCGACATTCGCTCAGACGAATGGCAGCCTCTATACGAATCACCTAATCAAACGTAGCTACCGCGTCTTTCTACCCAGTCAAGACCGGCGGGTCACATGCCTTAAAGGACTTATAGTCGCAACCACAGTTAAGCGGTGCATTGATTGCCTCAGTGTTCGAGGTATCAACCGTCGTGTTAGACCCACCCATCTCATTAACCTTCCTTAATGCTTCTGCCAACAGTCCAGGCAAAGAAACCTTCATCAACTCAGTGAACTCTCGAGCTATAGCTGCTCACACTTCTGGTTCAAAAGTGAAAGGTTGTTCTTCAACCTGTGTCTGCTCAGTTCCATGCACACTAATCGCCGGTTCAGTGTGAACACTTCCTTCTTCACTATACTCTTGGCGTGCAGGGGTCCTGCCGCACCCACCGTTACGACCACCGATACGTCCCCCACCACGCCTTCCACTCTTTCGTCCCACCATTTCGTTCTATAAGACAAGGAATCCAATGTCATCACGCTAGTTAACAAATAAAATTCAACAAGCACTGTAAGATGTTAATATACACTGGACATCTGCAATTAACCATTACACTATCTTTCGATTTCTATTTGACCACCTTTGTGATTCCATCAGAACACAAGTCCTTACCTAACCCTTTCTAAGGCATACTATATATGTAAATATATACTACCTTCATACCTGATGCTGTGGCTTGAGTTACCCGTACTGGCATCCGCTTTAGGTCCCATTCACAGTTTAAGTTCAGACACTGGGAGCGTCCGAATCTCTCAAACTATTGCTCGGATACCAACTTGTAAGGCCCCAAACCCGGGAGGCATCACTCGTTGGATTTACTCATTTACAAACAGTTCTTAAACTTGAATATCAAAATAACGCAGTGAAAAATACTTCATTAAAACATAACCATTACATTGTTTAACAAACGGAAGTGTAACATAGTCTATTACATAAACATAACATAATCTAATCATGACGGGATGCCAGTCTTCATATCATCCGGGTAACTCATCAAGCCGCCCAGCATCACCTTCCATCATCATAACCTGCCTTAACCTGAATGTGCATACTAAAAAGTCAGCTACGCTGGTGAGTTCTAGCTTTTCATAAAACCTTAACTTCAAATATTTGCCAAAAACATATCATTTAACTTCATTAATAAAAGCGTACAAAAACATGCAATAACATAACATAACATCATAAACATAAGTAAACGAACATATCGAATCTGCGCCTTCTCGTAACCGTCAAATCCATATGTCACATACTAGTGGAATAACCTAAAGATCACCACCACTAGGCCCATCAACACCGTACTGTCCTTCGGGTGAGGAACTCCTAGGGCCCGATACTTAAGTTATTCAGCACCAAACTTCAAGCATGACATCACAAGGATGACACGTACCAAACTTCAAGCACTGCACCCCGTAAGGCGCAAGTACTAAACTTCAAGCACGATTACCCCGCAAGGTAAATCGTACAAAACTTCAAGCATCACGATAATCCCCTTGGTGACCGTCATCACCCCAGTTGTACAACAGTTGGCCAGCCACCAAGGCCCCTAAAAGGTAAAGGCCCATAACATACTTCCCATACCCCTAACCTTCATTCCCTAAGGAATATTGGCAGATTCGTTCGTTTGTGGCTTTTGTAAACATTCACTTCTTTTACTTCAAAACTTCAGTTAAAGCATTCGTACGTTTTATTAAAAATCATTCCTTCATTCATAAACACTTCATAAACTTCATAAACTTCTTTTGGCAAAATATTTCATAAACACTTCTTTCGTAACCCTTCCTTCCAAAACATCGTTCATAAACATCATTTTATAAAACGTCACATACAACATTCATAAACATCGTTTTATAAAATAGTCACATCGTTACGTATGCACACCAGCCCAAAAATATTATTCAAAACATTTAAAAGAGGGCTTCTAGAACTCACCGTATAAG
This sequence comes from Smallanthus sonchifolius, assembly GCA_023525975.1. Taxonomy (NCBI): domain Eukaryota; kingdom Viridiplantae; phylum Streptophyta; class Magnoliopsida; order Asterales; family Asteraceae; genus Smallanthus; species Smallanthus sonchifolius. Next base: position 77,530,690 of record CM042025.1, read on the forward strand.
CTAATCTGGGTTGTCCTAAACAAAGGTCAACAACGTCACTTCCGATCTGAATTGATTAGTTAAATACAAATCAGACCTAATCCCGACTCTAACTGTCATACCCCAACCGATGGCGGAATCATCGGGGCGGGACATGTAGACTGTTCATGAGCACAAGGTTGACTAGATTTCAATATTTTAATCATCAAATTTAACTTCAAATAATTCAACACAACCAAATTCAAACAAGTACATAAACAAAATACATAATAGTCTTTATTTATATTTAACTATGTCCAAAGCCTATGTGTAGCATGCCTTAATCAAATTCCTTATTAGCACCTGAAACATGAATAAAATAAGGTCAACTAAAAAGTTGGTGATCATACACAGGTTTGTACATAGATAGCATATAGATTGTAAATAAACAAATCCGTACATAACATGATAAAATAAGGCATTTATGGAAAGCAGCTATTGTGTAACCAAGTGTCACACCCCGCCAAGGAGGAAACGCGAGGCGCGACGTTCACTGGTTTCCAAAGCATATGATTACCGCAAACACATACATGATAAATGGATACATAAATGAGTTTAAAGTTTTACATTACAAAATGTAAAATGAGTTTACAAAACATTAAGATTTCACAAATATGACTCAATTTAATGAGTTATACAAGGGAAATCCTCCTTGAGTAGTATCCATCGTGCATGCATGTAATCTACATTGCTAACCTTGAAATCACGTTCAGTTACCTGAAAAACATACTTAAAATCGTCAACACGAGGTTGGTGAGTTCACAGGTTTAATCAAATAGTTCTTGGTAAAACTCAGTTGTTCATAAATCGTTTCAGTTGTATGTGATAAACAGAATAAGAATTGTTGTCCCATTTGTAAACTAGCTAGGAATACAAATAATATGTTCATACATGAGGCGTAACCAAACCATGACATGTGTGAGCCCCTATTAAGCGTTATCAGATTCTATGCGGCCATAAATCCTCCAGATTGTGGTTAGCGTGACTAACCATGACCGGGAGACGTCACTCTCCATAGTACTATTCATAGGACCCTAGGCTACAGTTAATGGTTACTATGTTGTTCCAGGGGACTTTAGCGGCCTCCAATGTGTTGTTCTCATCCCATGTAAACATAAAGTCGTGTCTTATTCTCTTGTTATCCCATAAAATAGTTGAAGTATGTTCTTCCCCCAAATATTAGAAAACAGTAAAAAGAAAGGGGCCGTGAAACTCACCTTGAGTTTGTGTATATACTTGTGATAATACTTGTTGTAGTCAACCTTGACTATTTGTACCCTAGATACCAAGGGTAAATTGTTGTTAAGACCAACGTCTTAATTGTAAATTGTTCACCGACCTTGTAAATCTGATTGTGTTTGTTTAAATATCGTTTTAGTTTCCCAACACATGTTTTGCTGTAAAATAGTTTTGAGTTACTGCCCAACTGGGACTGTTGTACAGGTGTCGAAACTTCTTAGTTTCGATTGGGCATATATGTGTCAAAACTACTTAGTTTCGATGGAGTATATGTGTGTCGAAACTACTTAGTTTCGATGGAGTGGTCAGGAGTCGAAACAACCTAGTTTCGATTGAGAAAAGGTATCGAAACTACCTAGTTTCGATTGAGTATTTGCTATCGAAACTACCTAGTTTCGATCAAAACTCCTAGTTTCGATGGATCAACAGGTATCGAAACTCCTAGTTTCGATTGAGTTAACTGGTATCGAAACTCCTAGTTTCGATTACTGGACTTCTGTTTGACAGAATCAGTCCTGCATATTTTTATGTTTTAAACTTGAATTCGACACACTCTTCTTGTTATCTTTCTTGCGTTTAAATAAGATGTAAGTTTAGCTACGGTTTTAAAGAAACTAATGTGAAAATGTCGAGTTTTTACCTTAAAACCGAGATGAAGATGATGAAATAAAACAGAGATGATCTCGACTCTTTTGCAGAAACACTTGAAATTCTTCTTAAAATACTGGTTTGTGGTAGGATTTTGCCTTGAAACTGGACTTCGAATTGAAGAGAATTGGAATGTTTGCCGTATGAAAATGAGAAATATGAAGAGGAGTCATGATGTTGAGACTGAAAAGGTATGGGACGAGTGAAGGGAGGGGGTGTGGGTTTTCTCTGGCTTCCGGCCGAGAAGTCAAAGAGTAGGTTGGGTTATAATAATAAAACAATTAGATTTAGGTATTAATATCAATTATAGTTTTAAAGGGGTAAATAAATCCGGTTTAGATCCTCCACGGTATTATAAATTTATTCTGAAAATAATTTATTGTTCTACGCAAAGTTTGTGGAAATAAAATATATATTTCTCTGGTTATTTAAATTAACCACTAGTGTTCGAATTTGTCGGTGTATATAACACGTGATCCGATAACTTCTAGAATTACCAAATATGAAGTGAGACCATGTACGGTTTTTGATGGACCTTAATGTCCTTGTTTGTGAAATTACGTAAATCACAAAAATAATTATAATGTAAACTCGTTTATTGTAATGTAAACATGTTCATAATGTGTACGGATATTGACCTGAAATGTCGGGTGTCACATTCTCCCCTTGTTAAAAGAATTTCGTCCCGAATTCAATTCGTGTCGTCTTGAACTGGTGTATCCTTAAACAAGGATGGGTATTTTGTTTTCATTTGGTCCTCTCGTTCCCATGTATACTCAGGACCACGTTTTGAGTTCCAACGTACTTTAACCAGTTTGATTCGACTACGTCTCAGCTTTTGAACCTTCCAATCTGAAATCTCAATCGGTTCCTCGATGAAATGAAGTTTATCGTCAATATGAATCTCGTCAGACGGTATAATTAGTGTCTCGTCTGATAAACACTTCTTGAGATTTGATACATGAAGCGTATCATGTACATTGTTTAGTTCTTGAGGTAGTTTGAGTTTGTAAGCTACAGGGCCAACCCTAGCCAGTATTTTGAACGGACCAACGTATCTAGGGTTGAGCTTACCACGGTTACCAAACCTTGCAACACCTTTCCATGGTGAGACTTTTAACATTACTCGGTCGCCAATTTGAAATTCTAATGGTTTTCGTCTGTTGTCAGCATAGCTCTTTTGTCTATCTCGGGCCGCTTTCAGACGGTCCTTTATTTTGAAGATCTTATCAGTGGTTTCCTGGATAATCTCAGGGCCTGTCAAATGTTTTTCACCGAATTCCGCCCAACATAGCGGAGATCGACATTTACGACCATATAGAGCTTCAAACGGAGCTGCCTTAATGCTCGTATGGTAACTGTTATTGTAGGAAAACTCAGCTAATGGTAAATGAGTATCCCAATTTCCTCCGAAATCAATTACACACACACGGAGCATATCTTCTAGTGTCTGGATAGTCCGTTCACTTTGACCATCTGTTTGTGGGTGATATGCCGTGCTCATGTCAAGACGTGTGCCCATGGCTTCTTGTAATGATTTCCAGATTCTAGACATGAATCTGCTGTCTCTATCAGAGATAATAGAAATTGGCACTCCATGCCTAGCCACAATTTCCTTGATATAAAGCTTTGCAAGTTTCTCGGTTTTGTCAGTTTCTTTCATTGGCAGAACGTAAGCAGATTTTGTTAATCGGTCGACAATAACCCATATGGTATCATAACCACTGGAAGTCCTGGGTAATTTTGTGATGAAATCCATAGAAATTTGTTCCCATTTCCATTGGGGAATTTCAGGTTGCTGTAGTAAACCAGACGGTTTCTGATGTTCGGCTTTTACTTTTGAGCACGTTAGGCATTTACTGACATATGTGGCAATATCTCCTTTCATATTGGGCCACCAATATAATTCTTTTAGATCCTTATACATCTTATCTGAACCTGGGTGAATGGAGTACCTGGACTTGTGGGCTTCGTCCATAACTAACTCCCGTAAGTTACCAAAACGTGTCACCCAAATTCTATTCATGAAGTATAAAGTGTCATCTGACTTTGGCTCCAATTGCTTTATCATTCCTCGTAAAGCTTCATTCTGAATGTTTTCTTCTTTGATTGCCTCATGTTGTGCCATCCGAATTTGAGTATTAAGATTCGTATGAATTGTCAATCCTAAGGCATGAACACGAAGAGTTTTAACTCGTTCTTTGCGACTTAAAGCGTCCGCTACGACATTGGCTTTCCCGGGATGGTACTTGATATCACAATCATAATCGTTTAGTAGTTCTACCCAACGACGTTGTCTCATGTTAAGTTCCTTTTGATCAAGGATATGTTGGAGACTCTTGTGATCAGTAAAGATAGTACATCTTGTACCGTAAAGGTAATGTCTCCAAATTTTGAGCGCAAACACAACTGCACCCAATTCCAAGTCGTGGGTCGTATAATTCTTTTCGTGCACTTTTAGTTGTCGTGAGGCATATGCGATGACTTTGTCTCTTTGCATTAACACACAACCCAGTCCTTGGTGTGATGCATCGCAGTATACGACAAAATTGTCGATTCCCTCAGGAAGGGATAGAATTGGTGCACTACACAGCTTCTGCTTTAGTAATTGAAAAGCTGACTCTTGCTTGTCATTCCAATCATACTTCTTTTCTTTCTGGGTTAATTTGGTTAAAGGCAGGGCTATTTTTGAAAAATTCTCGATGAATCGTCTGTAATAGCCGGCCAAACCTAAAAATTGACGTACTTCTGTCGGAGTCTTTGGTGCTTCCCAGTTTTTGATCGCTTCAATTTTAGATGGATCAACGTGAATTCCTTCCTTGTTGATGACATGTCCAAGAAAATGCACTTCTTGGATCCAAAACTCACACTTAGAGAATTTAGCGTAAAGTTTCTCGTTTCTGAGTAGTTCTAAGATTAATTTAAGATGATGTTCATGATCCTCCTTGGTTCGTGAATATATTAATATGTCATCGATAAACACAATCACGAATTTATCCAAATATGGTTTGCACACGCGGTTCATGAGATCCATGAAAACAGCTGGTGCGTTTGTCAAACCAAATGGCATAACTAGGAATTCGTAGTGACCATAACGAGTCCTAAATGATGTCTTTGGTACATCTTCTTCTTGGATCCTTAGTTGATGATACCCTGACCGTAGATCGATCTTAGAGTAGAAGCTAGAACCTTGTAGTTGATCGAACAAATCATCTATTCGAGGTAGTGGGTATCGGTTTTTGATTGTAAGCTTGTTTAATTCTCGGTAATCTATACACATCCTAAAGGTTCCATCCTTTTTCTTTACGAATAGGACCGGAGCTCCCCAAGGTGAGAAACTCGGTCTTATGAAACCTTTATCAAGCAACTCTTGTAGTTGATTTGATAATTCTTGCATTTCAGAAGGTGCTAATCGATACGGCGATCGCGCAATCGGTGCGGATCCTGGTACCAAATCAATTCGGAATTCGACTTGCCTCGGTGGTGGTAATCCAGGTAAGTCTTTAGGAAAAACTTCGGGGTAATCCCTAACGATTGGAATATCTTCAAGTCGACGTTCCTTGGGTTTCTTTTCGACGACGTGAGCTAGGAATACGCAATAGCCTTTACGTAGATACTTACGAGCTTTCATGCAGTTTATCATCCTTAACGTTACTCCACTCTTCTCACCTTGAATCGAAAGAACTTCTCCGTTTGAGAGTGGGATATGGACAATCTTCTCAAAACAAACAATCTCGGCATGATTCTTTGACAACCAATCCATGCCAATAACAACGTCAAAGCTTCCTAAATCAACGGGTAACAGATCTATACTAAATGTGTGGTTTTTAAGACATAAGGTACAACCCTGAATGACTTCTTCGGTATTAATTAATTTTCCGTTCGCTAATTCAATTGTATACTTTTGGTCTAGTTTACTGGGCTTAATACCGAGTAGGGACTTAAAGTCATTTGACACAAAACTCAAATCAGCACCCGTATCGAAAAGTATAGAGGCATAGTGATTATTTATCGGGAACGTACCAGTGACAATGTTTGGATCTTGTCATGCGTCACCAGCCCCCATCACAAATGCTCTTCCACGGGCCTGATTGTCGTTTCGGTTCTTCAACTTTGGACAGTCTTTTCTGAAGTGCTTTGGATCTCCACACTCAAAGCATCCTTGATTCATCCTTTCTGTTCCTGGGTTGACTTTTCCTGCTACTTGATTTATCTTGTTAGGGTTTGCATTGCTCCTACAGTCATGGGCTAGATGTCCATACTTTTTACATTTTCCACATTGGGTACACTTCCCACTGTGATGATATCCACAATTGTCACACCTTGGTCGTGCTCCAAGGTATCCTTTTTGTTCCACAGTGTTGGCGACAAAGGCTTTCATAGTTTCAGGTCTCTTGTAAATTTGATTCTTGTTTTGATTAATTGGTTTTCCAAACCATTTCCTCTTTTCTCCAGATTTCCCTCCTTCGGTCTCCTTCTTCTCAAACAAACCATCACGTACAGCATTATCCCTTAGCTTGAAAGCTAAAGTTATGGCGCTCTTGGTATCCATAGGGTTCGATGAAGTCACCAGACTTCGGATTTGAGGTGCGAGACCCCACAAATATCTTTCAACCTTCTTGTATTCCGGGGTAACCATGTGTGGAACCAAGATTGCTAACTCATTGAATCGGTCAGTGTAGCCAGCAACATCATCTCCTGTCATTTGCAAGTTCCACATTTCAGATTCGATCTTTTGCAACTCATTTTGAGGACAATATTCCTCGATCATCATGGCCTTCAGGTCTTCCCATGACAACTCATATGCTGTCTGCCTTCCCAAAGTCTTTACTTGTGAATTCCACCAAGTTAAAGCTTTATCAGTGAGTGAGCATGTAGAATACTTCACCATGCAGTCAGCAGTGCATTCACTGATATCAATCACCGATTCCATTTTCTCTATCCATCTCATTAGTCCAACTGCACCCTCGGTGCCATTGAAGTTACGGGGTTTGCAAGATAGAAAGGCCTTGTAGGAGCACTTCCTATTTGGAGCATCTGTAGAATTACAAGTCATAACGTCATTAATTCGGATAATGACTAGGTGTTACGACTTATTTATTCTATTACCTCCGGAACCTCCGGAACCTCCAGCTGTACCGCTACCTCCTGCACCTCCTCCGCCGGTACCACTGCCGTTTCCTCCTCCACTATTTCGGTTTGCCTCATACTGTTGCATGGCAGCAGCTACTCGCTGTGCTATGAGTTGTTCTACATTTGAAGAAATCGTCTCATTGTTGTCTCCAGTAGTGTTACGGGGTGTGCTACGCTTTGGTGCCATGACGTTCTTTCTAACACATCAATTAAAAAGAAATAACATTATATGACAATAATGATAGCACATGGCATAAGGATACGACAACATCAAAACATAAACCCTTATATACATAGTTAAAACATTCATAGTACATTGTTCCCAAAAGAAACGGATACAAAAGTGATGGGTTCTCATAACCTCATCAGTACTAAAGTTTTAAACTACATAATGTACTATGGGCACAACCCGCCCATATTAGGTTTAGAAGAAGAAGTGAGAGTACAATCCAATCATCATGGCAAGTCCTGCCATAACAAAGCTTGCTCTAGCCACAAATTCTGCAGCCAACGTCCTTTCTTCTAGCGCCTCCACCATGTCTCGGACCGTAACTGTGAACTGCCAGTCCATGTCAGCTCTCAACTCTAGATAGTTAGTGGCATCCTGTATGTTTCGGGTGCGGTCATCTAGAGTCTGAACTCGAGATCCGAGTCCTTGACGAAGTCGCGTGGCTGCATCCCCCTGTGCCCGGATGTCATCTAGGAGATCATCAAGACGCTCCTCATGCGTACGAACGCGTGCTACTAGTGTAGGCACTGTGAGCTCCATGACTTCCCCAGTGTGAGGTAGGGGTGTTGGGGAGTTAGAAGACTATCCAATCTCAAAGGTAGATGGGATGCTCTCCATCTCCCTCCAACGTGCCAGAGTACGGGGCATCCAACGGATAGTTCCCATAGTCGGGTGGTAGTAGGGTCTTTGACTAGGTGGTTCTTCAACAGTCTGTAAGTCTTTCGGGTCACGGGCTGCCAGGTTCCTTTTGTGTGGAAGTCGAAACTTCTTCTTAGCACTTTGCACCTTAACTGGTCCTCCGTTTTTCTTTCGGTAGACGATAGGCGGTTTTCCCAAGGCGACTTTAGGTGGTGTGGAGCTACGGGTTTGTACTCGATTTTTGGGATGTGAGGCGGAACGTTCCTCGTTTGATTCAGTGTCAGAGACGGGATCAGAATGTGAATGTGACGACATGCTTATGACTACAATATCCATATGACAAAATGACTGGTTATACAATGCTTATGCAATGAAAACGTTTTAGTGAGTCATTTAGATTATAGACTAGGTTCCAATTTAGATTCCTAATTCGCTATAATCAATGGCTCTGATACCAAGTTCTGTCACACCCCGCCAAGGCGGAAACGCGAGGCGCGATGTTCACTGGTTTCCAAAGCATATGATTACCACAAACACATACAAGATAAATGGATACATAAATGAGTTTAAAGTTTTACATTACAAAATGTAAAATGAGTTTACAAAACATTAAGATTTCACAAATATGACTCAATTTAATGAGTTATACAAGGGAAATCCTCCTTGAGTAGTATCCATCGTGCATGCATGTAATCTACATTGCTAACCTTGAAATCACGTTCAGTTACCTGAAAAACATACTTAAAATCGTCAACACGAGGTTGGTGAGTTCACAGGTTTAATCAAATAGTTCTTGGTAAAACTCAGTTGTTCATAAATCGTTTCAGTTGTATGTGATAAACAGAATAAGAATTGTTGACCCATTTGTAAACTAGCAAGGAATACAAATAATATGTTCATACATGAGGCGTAACCAAACCATGACATGTGTGAGCCCCTATTAAGCGTTATCAGATTCTATGCGGCCATAAATCCTCCAGATTGTGGTTAGCGCGACTAACCATGACCGGGAGACGTCACTCTCCATAGTACTATTCATAGGACCCTAGGCTACAGTTAATGGTTACTATATTGTTCCAGGGGACTTTAGCGGCCTCCAATGTGTTGTTCTCATCCCATGTAAACATAAAGTCGTGTCTTATTCTCTTGTTATCCCATAAAATAGTTGAAGTATGTTCTTCCCCCAAATATTAGAAAACAGTAAAAAGAAAGGGGCCTTGAAACTCACCTTGAGTTTGTGTATATACTTGTGATAATACTTGTTGTAGTCAACCTTGACTATTTGTACCCTAGATACCAAGGGTAAATTGTTGTTAAGACCAACGTCTTAATTGTAAATTGTTCACCGACCATGTAAATCTGATTGTGTTTGTTTAAATATCGTTTTAGTTTCCCAACACATGTTTTGTTGTAAAATAGTTTTGAGTTACTGCCCAACTGGGACTGTTTTACAGGTGTCGAAACTTCTTAGTTTCGATTAGGCATATGTGTGTCAAAACTACTTAGTTTCGATGGAGTATATGTGTGTCGAAACTACTTAGTTTCGATGGAGTGGTCAGGAGTCGAAACAACCTAGTTTCGATTGAGAAAAGGTATCGAAACTACCTAGTTTCGATTGAGTATTTGCTATCGAAACTACCTAGTTTCGATCAAAACTCCTAGTTTCGATGGATCAACAGGTATCAAAACTAGGAGTTTCGATTGAGTTAACTGGTATCGAAACTCCTAGTTTCGATTACTGGACTTCTGTTTGACAGAATCAGTCCTGCATATTTTTATGTTTTAAACTTGAATTCGACACACTCTTCTTGTTATCTTTCTTGCGTTTAAATAAGATGTAAGTTTAGCTACGGTTTTAAAGAAACTAATGTGAAAATGTCGAGTTTTTACCTTAAAACCGAGATGAAGATGATGAAATAAAACAGAGATGATCTCGACTCTTTTGCAGAAACACTTGAAATTCTTCTTAAAATACTGGTTTGTGGTAGGATTTTGCCTTGAAACTGGACTTCGAATTGAAGAGAATTGGAATGTTTGCCGTATGAAAATGAGAAATATGAAGAGGAGTCGTGATGTTGAGACTGAAAAGGTATGGGACGAGTGAAGGGAGGGGGTGTGGGTTTTCTCTGGCTTCCGGCCGAGAAGTCAAAGAGTAGGTTGGGTTATAATAATAAAACAATTAGATTTAGGTATTAATATCAATTATAGTTTTAAAGGGGTAAATAAATCCGGTTTAGATCCTCCACGGTATTATAAATTTATTCTGAAAATAATTTATTGTTCTACGCAAAGTTTGTGGAAATAAAATATGTATTTCTCTGGTTATTTAAATTAACCACTAGTGTTCGAATTTGTCGGTGTATATAACACGTGATCCGGTAACTCCTAGAATTACCAAATATGAAGTGAGACCATGTACGGTTTTTGATGGACCTTAATGTCCTTGTTTGTGAAATTACGTAAATCACAAAAATAATTATAATGTAAACTCGTTTATTGTAATGTAAACTTGTTCATAATGTGTACGGATATTGACCTGAAATGTCGGGTGTCACACCAAGTACAATCAAACCTTTGTAACTAGCATGCCAAATTGTGTTGTCGGTAACTATCACCCCAATCTGGGTGTGTTTGTCAGACTCAATAGATCTATCATTGTTTACCGTCGGCTTGAATAGTTAATGATTGCACATAAAATGCACACAAAAATAGTTTGTGTAAATGTAAGCAATAGTTTGTATAGTGTTCATGTTCCACCCCAAAAAGTGTAAAAGAGTAAAAGGGGCTATGTAATACTCACTTGATTCAAAAGGCATAGCTAACACGAGAGACTAGATAGTAAGATGATCCTTGTAATGCACAACGTTAACCTAGTGTGGAATGTATATTGAATTAATAGTGTGCACAATAGTCTATGTCTAAGTCTGGGGTTGAATTGGATGTGTGTATAAAGCTTGTGGTTTGTACTTGAAAGGTATTGTATAAAATGAAAGATTTGAAATGGATATTTTTAGAACATTTTGATCAAGATTTGAGTTTGAATAACTAAATAAATAAATTACATAATTATTATTTATTCACTTAGTTATAAAAATAATATAGGTATTAGGGGTAATTAAGTATAACCTAAATAATTTTTGTTTAAATGTAAACTAAATAAATAATTGTTACCTTATTTATTTATTTATAAAATATGTAACTTAGTCAATTAGTTATAACAATGTATCGGATGTTTTATGTTAAATATAAATTTCTTTACTTTATTTTAATAAAGGTGCGTAAATAAGTTGTGTAAATAATATTTAAGTGTAGGGTTTAACAATAAGTATAAATTTAATTTTATAAATTTAAATAACTAACTTCTATTTATTTTAGGATTAAGAATTTGATCTTTTTAAATAAAGTTAATATAAATCGTTATAAAATCAATTATTTTTATTTGAAAATTAATCTGAAATACTTATTATTTTTTTTAAAATATAAAAATAATTATTCTGCCAAGATTTTTCTCACACACCCGACCGTGCCTGGGACAAGGCACGGTCGTGCTAGGACCATGCGACCGTGTTGACCAAACAGAAGACATAGCTAAGCTGTTCACTAGGCACGACCGTGTCTGGGCCAGGCACGACCGTCTCTAGGGTTCTGAGGCACGACCTAGTCTAGCCAAGAGGCATGACCGGGTCTGAGTGTGTGAGGCATGACCGCGCTGGTATTTGCACGACCGTGTCTCATGAAGCACGACCGCGCTAGAAGACTAGCGCGACCATGTCTTTTCCAAAACAGGAACGAATTGATTAAATCTTATATTGTTAATGTTGGATTTCATAGGGCTTTCATCTATAAGGTTATTACGAGTCTATTGGAATATATTAAGTGTATTTAAAACGTGTTCAAAGTAGGGTACGATTAAACCATTTCGAACGAAACATAGATTCGGGTTTGTGAGGATTTCCATACTGTAAGCCCCAATTAAGTTGGGGCTTTTGATCTATGGACTAAACCGAATGAGTATGAGATTTCAATTACCCGGGAAGACGATGAATGGATAGCCTACGGTAGAGGTGAGTTCCGGCATCGACGGGTTGATTTTCGGTGCTCCTTGCTGCAACTCCGGCTAAACCAGCGTGTCCAGATGCTTTAGAGAGGATCGAGTGGTGTGGTTCGTTTGTTTGCTTGAGAGAATTTGGATCGTAATGGAGGAATTTGTGGTCTTGTGAAATTGAGTTGACGGTTTTGAGGCTAATCGAATTTCACCGAGTTATTGGTTGTAATTGTGGTGTGTATTCGATTAATTATTTTCGTTAATGGTAATGATACGTATATCAGTTACGAATTCAAACGATTCTGCGTTTAAAACTGCATTTACATTTCAACTGACGCGAGGCGCGACCGTGCCAAGGCACTTGGCGCGACCGTGCCTATTAGGGTTTCAGGTTATTTTACAAAATCAGCCCTTGCACTTTCAGTATTGACAGATTTGTATAAATATGAACTTATGTAGAATTTAATAGGATGTACTCGTGTAAAACTTACGGATTTGCATTGGGACATAGTATTTAATTGTTGGTAGGAATAGAACAAGTCAGTGTACTAAATTTGAATTTAAAACGTGTCACGTTGAATTAAAATACAGATAACAAAAATCAGAATTGTTACAGTATCCCCATGTTGAGGGAATTTCGTCCTGAAATTTAGCTAGTGGAGGCAATGGCATCAGTGAAGAGATGGGAGTACTTGAGCTTAATTTGGTCCTCTCGTTCCCAAGTAAACTCAGGACCACGTTTAGATTCCCAATGAACTTTGTCAATAAGAATACGGCTTCGTTTGAGCTGTTTGACTTTGCGATCCATGATTTCCACTGGTCTCTCAACGAAGTGCATCGTTTCGTCAATGTGCACGTCGTCAAGAGGTATGTGGAGATTCTCATCGGCAAGACATTTCTTCATATTTGACACGTGAAAAGTAGGATGCACATTGCCAAGTGATGGAGGTAAGTCGAGTTTGTAAGCCACTTTCCCAATCCTTTCAAGGATTTTAAATGGACCCACATAGCGAGGTGCCAACTTGCCTTTCTTCCAAAATGGATCACACCCTTCCACGAAGACACCTTTAGAAGAACAAGGTCACCGACTTGGAATTCCAAGGGTTTTCGTCGTTTGTCGGCATAACTCTTTTGTCGACTTCTCGCTACTCGAATGTTGTCACGGATTTGGATAATCTTGTCGGATATTTCTTGAATTAGCTCGGGACCGGTGATTTGTGCTTCACCAATCTCGTTCCAATAGATAGGGGAACGACACTTGCGACCATAGAGAGCTTCAAATGGAGCCATGTTGATACTCGTGTGGTAGCTATTATTGTAGGAGAACTCGATTAGTGATAGATGTGAATCCCAATTGCCACCAAAATCAATTACACAAGCTCTAAGCATATCTTCAAGAGTCTGGATTGTTCGCTCGGTCTGACCATCAGTTTGGGGATGGTAGGCCGTGCTCAAATCCAATCGTGTACCAAGAGCAGTTTGGAGAGATTGCCAAAAACGAGAGGTGAACCGAGCATCTCTATCGGAGATTATGTTTAAGGGAACACCGTGACGGCTCAAAATTTAGTCAATGTAAATTTGGGCTAGTTTCTCAACTCGATAGTCTTCACGGATAGGTAAGAAATGAGCAGATTTGGTGAGACGGTCAATGATCACCCAAATGCTATCATAACCACTTAAGGTGCGAGGGAGTTTGGTAATGAAGTCCATAGTTAAATTTTCCCATTTCCACACGGGAATTTCCAGTTGTTCGAGTAAGCCGAAAGGACGTTGATGTTCGGCTTTGACTTTGGAACAAGTTAGACATTTGGCAACATAGAGAGCAATGTCTTTCTTCATACCGGGCCACCAATGTTGTTGGCGAAGATCTTGGTACATTTTATCCGCACCAGGATGAATAGAATAACGAGTCTTATGAGCCTCGTTCATGAGAAATGCACGGAGATCATCGCGATCGGGAATCCAAATACGGTTCAAGTAATAAAGTAAGCCATTGGGTTTCGGTTCAAGCTGGAGTTCAACACCACATGACATTTCCTCGTACATCTTACCCTCGGTGACTGAGACGTGTTGAGCTTCTAATATGCGATTTTGAATGTCGGTTTGAATTCGGACACATTGAAGCATGACATGGTCCTTTCGACTCAAAGCGTCGGCTATAACATTCGCTTTGACGGGATGGTAACGAATCTCGCAGTCATAGTCGTTAAGGAGTTCAACCCAATGTCATTGCCTCATATTGAGTTCCTTTTTGTTGAAGATGTGTTGGAGACTTTTGTGGTCGGTGAACACCACACACTTTGTGCCATAGAGGTAATGTCACCAAATTTTCAATGCGAATACGACCACACCCAACTCAAGATCGTGCATCGTATAATTCTTCTCGTGAATCTTGAGTTGTCTTGATGCATAAGCGATTACTTTGCCTCGTTGCATGAGGACACAACCGAGACCTTGGTTGGAAGCATCACAGTAGACAACTAGATCATCATTCCCATCAGGGAGAGTCAAAATAGGAGCATTGCACAAATTTTGCTTGAGAGTTTGGAAAGCTTCTTCTTGTTTTGGTCCCCATTCATAAGTTTTACCCTTGTGGGTCAAAGCGGTAAGAGGGACAGCAATCTTAGAGAAATTTGAGATGAAACGACGATAATATCCCGCAAGACCAAGAAATGAACGAACTTCGGTGGGGGTCTTCGGGGCATTCCAATTCTTAACCGCTTAGATCTTAGCAGTGTCAACATGAATTCCCTTTTCGTTAACGATATGACCAAGAAATTGAACTTCCTTTAACCAAAATTCACACTTGGAGAATTTGGCATATAGTTGTTCCTTACTCAAGAGGTCCAAAACCAGTCTTAGGTGTTGCTCATGGTCAGCTTTAGTCTTGGAGTAGATTAAGATATCGTCAATGAAGACGATCACGAATTTATCAAGGTACGGTTTGCACACACGATTCATGAGGTCCATGAAGACCGCGGGTGCATTGGTTAGTCCAAAAGGCATGACCATGAACTCGTAGTAACCATACCTTGTTCGAAAAGCAGTCTTTGGAATATCTTCCTATTGTACACGGAGTTGGTGATAACCAGATCGAAGATCAATCTTCGAGAAGTAAGTAGAGCCTTGATGTTGATTGAAGAGGTCATCAATCCTAGGCAAAGGGTAACGGTTCTTGATGGTAAGTTTGTTGAGTTCGTAGTAGTCAATACACATGCGGAATGATCCATCCTTCTTCTTGACGAATAAGACGGGTGCACCCCTATTAGAGCATATTCTGGTGACAACGAGCTTGAAGATATTATGTCTTAGTCTTAGAGTCTTTAACTTGTAATTGATAGAATTGTTAGCAACAGTTAAAGGGGAGTCCTGTTAAGACATGTTTTGTAACTGTTGATAAAATTTTGTGTAAGTTCATAGAGAGGCGAACTTAATAAGTTTGCCTGGTTTATCAGAGGCGAATTTAATAAGTTCGCTTAGTCTATCTGAGGCAAACTTGTTAAGTTCGCTTACCCTATTAGAGGCGAACTTAATAAGTTCGCCTATAGCAGATCGTTTGTGTATAAATAGGAGATATCAGTTTCTGTTTAGTATACAAGACAGATTAGAGACGAGAGAAATTCTATGAAATCTTGTAACCTGATATTGTGGTGGACATACAAAGCGTTTATTTACACCGTTGTTGTTGATTGAGTTACACGAGCACGTTGATCATGGATTCCGCACGTTATCACCGTGTCGTACTGCGAGTCTAGAGATCCGTCACGCACTGACTTAGGGACCTACAAGTGGTATCAGAGTAGTTGCTCTTGATTAGCAAAAGATTCGTGGTGTTTTCGTATCCAATCAACATCAAATTCATCGTCTTTGACATTTTCATTTCCATGGAGTTTTCAAGCTTAATTTGGTTCTGATTTTGTGTTTTTGAAGAGGATTTTGATGAAATTGATCCGATAGAAAGCTTCTAATTGACAAATTACACAATCATACTGTCCAATTTTGATTAATTCCTTCAAATTAGTGATTAATGATGATTTCAGTATGTTTCTTGATCGCGAATTTGGTCTGAAGTGTTCTTGATCTTGAATCTGCTGATGCAAGCGAACTTGCTGTATCTGTGTGCAGGCGAACTTAGCAGCAGGCGAACGTTTAGGGGAAAGCTTACGTGCTCGTTTTGAATCATTTTTGAAATTTTTAAAAAAGAGTATTTTGGAGGGAAAAATTTTTCCGGATATTTTCGTAAAAATTTCAAATTGGCAATTTCATGTGATGATAATGAGATTGAAACTATGCCACCGAGACTTTTGTGCATATCAGATTTTCGTAGCTGGAAAGTCTGGTTCGAACAGTTCGTATCAGAAACTGTTGATAACTTTTGGACATCCATATTTGAAGGATATGTGCATCCTACTTATGACTATATGGGATATTATGATGTTCCCAAACGAGTGACAGCTCTTACTAAAGTAGAAAAGCAGAAGTTTGATCGAGAGATGAAGACGCGTGAAACTTTAATGATGTCTTTACCTAAAGAAATCATTCATAGTCTCGGGAAGTGTCTAACTTCAAGAGATCTATGGGAAGCATTGAAGAAAAAGGGTGAAGCAACTTCTCAAGCGTTTGTAGTCTTGATCAAAGAAGTATTAGAGAAGAAGAGTGATTCTCAAAGTGATTCTTCTGCAGATTTAACTGATAGTGAGAGTATTCGTTCTGGTGAAAGTAATCAATCTACTGAGACTGATATGATGACTGAAGATAGCTTTCAGACAGTTGAAGATGATTTGAGTGAATCATAAATTGATGCAGAGCCTATCCATGTTGATCAAAAGGGTGAAGCTGATGAAAACGTATTCATGGCTCCTGGTGCATCTTGTTCAGAAGTATAACCTGGGGTATTTTCTAACTCTAAAATGTTTTGTTCTAACTGTGTTTCAGTTAAGGATAAAATGATGAGGGTTATGGATGACAATGTAAACCTCATTTGTGATATGAAATCGATGCACACGGTAAACCAGAAATTAAAAGATAATGAGAATGTGTGTATTGAAAAAATAGAATCACTGAAGAGGGATATACATTCTCTGAATTTGAAGATCAAAGAGTAGGCATATCACCTGGATATATCCTTTGCAGAAATTGAGAAAAGAAATAATGATCTTGTTGAGAAAGATAAGGAACTAGCTGAATCTAAAGTAGAGGTAATCAGATTGCATAGAAAGTTAGAAAGCTTTGGAAATTCATCATTCTTCTTAGGATATTATCATGAAAATACTGAAGAGGGGAAGGGAACTAGTGGTATTGGCTATGTTCCTCCACCATTCAACGGAAATTATTCTGTTACATCTGAGATTATAAACGATGAGGATTTAGATCCTAAGACTGTGTTGAAAGTGAATCCAGTCACAGGTGAAGATATGGTGTATTCTGATGAGAGTGATGATGAATATTTTGATGAAGCTAAGGTAGAGGGGATACCGAAAGAGCTTAAGAATGAAGACTCAAAGGTTGATTCTAATTCATCTCGAAATTACACTTTTTTAAGTTCTTCAAACTCAAAGAGAGTTCCATATGTCAGAGATTATAAAGACAAGCGTACATGTTTTCATTGTAATGAGATGGGACACATTGTGGTGAACCGTCCTTACAAAAATAAAGGGAAGAAGCATGTAGTTCCTAAGAAAGTGAAGACTGAATCAAGACCTGTTGAGAAAAGGTTTATTCATTCTCAAACTCCAAAAGAAGTTCATATAGGAGAATCTTCTTCAAGTGCCTTTAATCGTGTGAGGATTCCTTATATGAGAGATTATCGCGAGACGAGATCTTGCTTTTCTTGTGGTCTTGTTGGTTAAATTTAGATTGCTTGTCCTCACAACACCAAAGGTAACCGACATGTTACTCAAGGAAAGGTAAGAACTCTTGGTAAGCCTTATGTTAACCCAAATGTGGTTAAACCTCATGATACACCAAAGGGTAATTCAAAATCTGAGGTTAGTCTTTCTAGACCTCAAAGACGGAGGAGAAACAGAAGATTGAGAAAACTATTAGAACAACAAGTGTTTTCACAATCTAAACATTTTTCAAATAAACAAGATTGTTCAAACACTTCACATTTTAAGCAAAAAGAACTTAATGAACAGAAGTATGTTTGGAAATCTAAAGTTTTTGTTTCAGACTCGTCGGAACAATCTCCGAAAATCGATGAGAGATTCGATTGTGAATGGAGTGAGGTTTATTATTTTGATACAGATGGACAACCCATGACTACCATGGCTTGGGTCCCAATTTCAAATTAATGTTTCTTGTTAGATGTGCAAGATTTACCAAGAGGGACTATTAATAGCATTTTGGTTGTTGATAGTGGTGGTTCTAAGCACATGACAGGGTATGACATCTGCAAGAGTAAGGAGTTGTTGATAACTGAGTATCTATTTGATTCAACGACTTGATGCTAAAGGGGGAGAATATGTCACACACAATGTTTTGGAAAGAGTTTTACAAAGTCCAAATGATAACCTGGAACTTAGGATGACAATGGTGAGCATAAAGTCGTTGATGCAACCATTTGACTGTTGAGGGGGAGTCTACAGGACAGGGGGAGTACGGATCTGCGTTGACAAAGGCAAGGCATTTAATTATAGGATTACATCGGTTTGAGTTTTTAATTGATTGATTTTGCTTAATCCTGAGTAACCAAGTAAAATGTTTTTCATAAAATGTTTTCATGGAAGGTTTATTTTCATTTGTTTTACTTTCTTTGAAAAAGATTTTGAAAAAGCCAAACAAATTGAAAAAGATAAAATTGACATTACCTGAAGTTAAAGAAGAGATGATAGTACATTAGTAAATGTTCTTTCACACATGACCTTAGATTGACTGGTTGGTGCTTTATGTTAATATATCTGAATTATATGTTTTGATCTAAAATTCAGAGACTGCACAAATAGGAAATGATAGTGTTGTGTATGCATATAATTTGAATTGTCAGTAGACTAAAAACGTCACTGAACCATTAGTAGTGTGAAAACATAATTTCATATGTTACAACTGTGATTTGAACCCATTTTATGCCTGAGTGTGTGTGTTAAAAGATCACTATCAGAAAAAGAATATTAGCTTTTAATAAAGATTTTCTTATGAGATCAGTTTCGGGTTATGTCCTTAGCACTATTCATTCGATTTGCTTCAGTGCCCATGTCCCGAAAAGCATGCAATTTGAAGTATAATCAAGATATGTACTTGACAACATCTGTCAAACATATACCAGCCCTTGGATCATATTGATAAATCATCTTTACTGATTCCATTGAATTCATAATCCATATAACAGTTGGATCCACGTACCTGAATCTTATGATTCCACATATATTAGCCAAAACAGTGAATCATTCGATTCTGAATCTCATTGATTCCTATACAATCCAATTTGGATTCTGCTATTCATGTGCTAAGTGATGTCTCCTCATTCTGGAAATTTGGATAATCTTTAGTAAAATCTCATATGTCTTGAAGATAGTGCATTTACTTTATGTTGGCATATTAGTGGGGTACACGTTGTATTTCATACTTAAATGGTACCTTAACTCACAAGAAAGTGGGAATGAGATGCTTTAGATTCAAATCTTATAATATTGACAATTTGAATTTGTGTGTCATAGCCTGATCCTATTTTCTTTGAATGTTTATCGCGTATCATAACATGCAATATGAAAGACTTGAAAAGATAGAGAGTGATAATCTTGAAAGATATTGGTTTGATTGGTCAAGGCTAGAAAGAATGACATAGGATACCATTTGATAATATATGGATTTTATATCCAAGATGTGTGATTGATATCTCATATATACTGATATGATCTTCTTACTCGTGATGTTCGACCAAAAAGATGTGATTTTGTATTTTACATTTCAGTTTATATAGAGAAAAACCAAAAAGATTTTTTTTTATGTTTGAAAAACCAAAAAGATTTTATTTTTCCAGCTTCCATGGAAATCTTAATTGTTGGCTTTTCTTGGTTGTTCTCCTTTGCAAAAACTGAATATTTGTAGACAGAAGTTGACAAGGGGTCCTTCTCCCAAGTTTTCTTCTAGATAGAAAGAGAAAGTGCAGAAGAACAAGACGAAGACTACAGTGTGTTTGATGATATATGAAGACGGATGACAATCTTCTAAAGCTGTTGTCAAGGGGGAGTCTGTTGGAGCATATTCTGGTGACAACGAGCTTAAAGATATTATGTCTTAGTCTTAGAGTCTTTGAATTGTAATTGATAGAATTGTTAGCAACAGTTAAAGGGGAGTCCTGTTAGGACATGTTTTGTAACTGTTGATAAAATTCTGTGTAAGTTCATAGAGAGGCGAACTTAATAAGTTCGGCTATAGCAGATCGTTTGTGTATAAATAGGAGATATCAGTTTCTGTTTAGTATACAAGACAGATTAGAGACGAGAGAAATTCTGTGAAATCTTGTAACCTGATATTGTGGTCGAAATACAAAGCGTTTATTTACATCGTTGTTGTTGATTGAGTTACACGAGCACGTTGATCATGGATTCCGCACGTTATCACCGTGTCGTACTGCGAGTCTAGAGATCCGTCACGCACTGAATTAAGGACCTACAACCTCACGGTGAATGACTTGGACGAATGAAGCCCTTGTCGGAGAGCTCTTGGAGTTGACTTGCAAGTTCTTGCATCTCAGAAGGTGTAAGACGGTAAGGAGCTCTAGCCACGGGGTTAGCTCCGGGTATAAGGTCAATGCGAAATTCTACTTGTCGAACGGGTGGAAGACCGGATAGATCTTCGGGAAAATCCCGAATTATGGGAATGTCTTGGATACTCTTCTCTTTGACATCCTTTTGAACAACATGAGCTAAGAAGGCTACGTACTTCTTTCGCAAGTACTTTTGGGCGGTAGTGCATGACATTAACTTAAGTCCTTTGCAAGGCTTTTCACCAAAGACTCTTAACGTTTCTCCCGATGGTAGAGGTATTCGGATGTACTTCTCGAAACAGATGACTTCGTCATGATGATTTGATAGCCAATCCATGCCTATGATGATATCAAAACTTCCTAGTGGCATTGGTACAAGGTTAAATGGAAATGTATGATCATTAAGTTCTAGAAAGCAGTCGTGAATAACAGAATCAATTGTAAGGGAGTCACCATTTGCTACTTCGACGATGAAGGTTTTCTCTAATTGGGATCGTGTCTTTGCAAGTAAGGGTTCAAAGTTAAGTGACACAAAACTTTTATCGGCACCGGTATCAAATAAAATGGTGGCATATTGACTATTAACAAGGAACGTACCGTTGACCACATCATTGTTGGCTTGAGCTTCATTGGCGTTTATGTTGAAAGCACTCCCACGAGCTCCGCCTTGTCTATTATTGATTAATCTTGGGCACTGATCACGGAAATCATTTGGGTTGCCGCATTCATAACAAGCACACCCATTTGCAACAGTAGGAACACCTTGATTTACCACTTGTGGGTTGATTCGGTTTGGTGGGTTGGCTTCGCTTGCAAGTGCTTTGGCTCTACAAACATTGACTGTATGGCCATATTTCCCACAGTGAGTGCAAAGGCGACATGGAATGTTTTGGAGATGGTGATAGTTGCATGTGGCACAAAGTGGGTAGATCCCAACATATGGCTTTTTGGCTGGTGCTTGAACCATAGGTGCAACTTGGTTAACAGGGATAGCAGGAGTGACCAAAACATAGTTTCAAGCCTTTCTTTTCTTATTATTACGAGATGGTTCAGTTGTGCCTTCTATGATGTGTACGGGAGGAGTTGTGGTGTCGGGAACTTTCTTGGTGCCCTTTCTAGTCAGAGTTCCCGCTTTCACTTGGTTGTCGGTTAGTATAGCAGATAAGCGGATAGCATCTTCGAGTGTTGCGGGATTTCTCCCTAAGACAGTATCTTGAATCTGCCTAGGTAATCCACCAATTTACTTCTCAATGCAGCGGGATAAAGGTGTGACCATATGGGGCACAAGGACACTCAACTCATGGAACCGAGTTGTATAAGCTAGGCTTTCACGACCATCTTGGGCAAGATCCCAAAACTCAGCTTCCATTTTCTTAACCTCATTTCGAGGGAAAAATTCTTCAGTCATTAGCCTTTTAACCTCATCCCTAGGTAAGGCCATTGCTACTTCCACGCCTCTAGTTCTCTTTTCCCCATTCCACCACGTGAGTGCCCGTTTTTGTAAGACACTTGTGGCATGACAAACACGAAGGTTATCGGGGCAGTCACTATTGAGGAAGGTATTCTCAATACTTTCGAACCATTGAAGAAGTCCTGTGGCTCCTTCGGTACCATAGAACTTAAGAGGATTACATGAGTTGAAATGCTTGAAGGTGCATTGCGGTGGATTGGCACCACCACCCCCATTAGCTCCATGGTTACCATTGGTTCCATGGTTACCATTAGTGGCCCCATTAGCTTGAGTGAGTTGATTCACAAGTTGTGCAAGGATAGTAGCAATATCGGTGTTGTTGGTCACGGTAGCACGACGGGGAGGCATTTTACAGAATTCCACAACACAAGAAAAGATGTAAGAACTTATGAATGTTGTTTGGATTTAAAAGAATAAGATAACAAATAAAGTAGTTAATCATACTTTGGATTGTACTCAAATAGTGATAAAATCACTTGAATACTATGACACATTAAGGTTAATTAAACTCATATAATTTTCAAGGAGACATGCTTTAGCCTATAAGTAAACACTCATCCCGGGAATACCCAGGAAAGCAAACAGGTCCCTCGGTTGATTGGGATTTATGCGAAATACTTTTCTAGACAGAAAACCCAGAATACAGGTGTCACTCTTCCAGATTGCACGTGTCCTCAAATAATTAACAGAGTTTAAAAGCCTTAACGAGGAAATAAAGAAATTTTTTTTATAGATTTAGATCCATGAAGTTTCCACATGCTAAGGATGTGATGATAGAGGAGTAGGTAAGAGTATTATGCGGTTTTAGGGTATAGGTATCGTTTATTTAATTATTATTTAAGTATATCTTAATAAGTCATGAATTTTTAACAAGTAAGGCATCAAAAACGAAATAATAACTAATCATAGTAAGCATGTAACACATAGCAGGTAGCACATATCACATAATCATGAAGCATGGCATAAGTGGGTGTCCTAAAGTTATAGTCTAGGTCAAGGGTGTCTAATAACCTAGTTCCCTATAACCAAGGCTCTTATACCAATCTATCACACCCTAACCGACGGCGGAATCATCGGGGCGGGACATGTAGACTGTTCATGAGCATAAGGTTGACTATATTTCAATATTTTAATCATCAAATTTAACTTCAAATAATTCAACACAACCAAATTCAAACAAATACATAAACGAAATACATAATAGTCTTTATTTAAATTTAACTAAGTCTAAAGCCTATGTGTAGCATGCCTTGATCAAATTCACTCATTAGCACCTGAAACATGAATAAAATAAGGTCAACTAAAAAGTTGGTGAGCATACACAACTTTGTACATAGATAGCATATAGATTGTAAATAAACAAATCCTTACATAACATGATAAAATAAGGCATTTATGGAGAGCAGCTATTGTGTAACCTAGTACAATCAAACCTTTGTAACTAGCATGCAAAATTGTGTTGTCGGTAACAATCACCCCAATCTGGGTGGGTTTGTCAGACTCAATAGATCTATCATTGTTTACCGTCGGCTTGAATAGTTAATGATTGCACATAAATTGCACACAAAGGTTAGCACAACTAGCACTTAGGCATAAAGCTCAAATTACACACATGAATGTAAAGAGGATTTGTATTTGTGTAGTTTGTGTAAATGTAAGCAATAGTTTGTATAGTGTTCATGTTCCACCCCAAAAAGTGTAAAAGAGTAAAAGGGGCTATGTAATACTCACTTGATTCAAAAGGCGTAGCTAACACGAGAGACTAGAAAGTAAGATGATCCTTGTAATGCACAACGTTAACCTAGTGTGGAATGTATATTGAATTAATAGTGTGCACAATAGTCTATGTCTAAGTCTAGGGTTGAATTGGATGTGTGTATAATGCTTATGGTTTGTACTTGAAAGATATTGTATAAAATGAAAGATTTGAAATGGATATTTTTAGAACATTTTGATCAAGATTTGAGTTTGAATAACTAAATAAACAAATTACATAATTATTATATATTTACTTAGTTATAAAAATAATGTAGGTATTAGGGGTAATTAAGTATAACCTAAATAGTTTTTGTTTAAATGTAAATTAAATAAATAATTGTTACCTTATTTATTTATTTATAAAATATGTAACTTAGTTATTTAGTTATAAAAATGTATCGGATGTTTTATGTTAAATATAAATTTCTTTACTTTATTTTCATAAAGGTGCGTAAATAAGTTGTGTAAATAATATTTAAGTGTAGGGTTTAACAATAAGTATAAATTTAATTTTGTAAATTTAAATAAGTAACTTCTATTTATTTTAGGATTAAGAATTTGATCTTTTTAAATAAAGTTAATATAAATCTTTATAAAATCAATTATTTTTATTTGAAAATTAATCTGAAATACTTATTGTTTTTTTTAAATAAAAAAATAATTATTCTGCCAAGATTTTTCTCACACACACGACCGTGCCTGGGACAAGGCACGATCGTGCTAGGACCACGGGCGCGATCGTGCTAGTCAGGGACGCGACCGTGTTGACCAAACAGAAGACATAGCTAAGCTGTTCACTAGGCACGACCGTGTCTAGGCCAGGCATGACCGTGTCTAGGGTTCTGAGGGACGACCTAGTCTAACCAAGAGGCATGATCGAGTCTGAGTGTGTGAGGCATGACCGCGCTGGTATTAGCAGGACCGTGTCTCATGAAGCATGACCGCGCTAGAAGACTAGCGCGACCGTGTCTGTTCCAAAACAGGAACGAATTGCTTAAATCTTATATTGTTAATGTTGGATTTCATAGGGCTTTCATCTATAAAGTTATTACGAGTCTATTGGAATATATTAATTGTATTTAAAACGTGTTAGAAGTAGGGTTCGATTAAACCATTTTGAACGAAACATAGATTTGTGTTCGTGATGATTTCCATATTGTAATCCCCAATTAAGTTGGGGCTTTTGATATATGGACTAAAAGGAATGAGTATGAGATTTCAATTACACGGGAAGACGATGAATGTATAGGGTACGGTATAGGTAAGTTCCGGCGTCGACGGGTTGATTTCCGGTGCTCCTTGCTGCAACTCCGGCTAAACAAGCGTGTCTAGAAGCTTTAGTGAGGATCGAGTGGTGTGGTTCGTTTGTTTGCTTGAGAGAATTTGGATCATAATGGAGGAATTTGTGGTCTTGCGAAATTGAATTGACGGTTTTGAGGCTAATCGAATTTCACCGAGATATTGGTTGTAATTGTGGTGTGTATCCGATTAATTGTTTTTGTTAATGGTAATGACACGTATATCAGTTAAGAATTCAAACGATTCTGCGTTTAAAACTGCATTTATGTTTCAACTGACGCGAGGCGCGACCGTTCCTATTAGGGTTTCTGGTTATTTTACAAAATTAGCCCTTGCACTTTCACTATTGACAGATTTGTATAAATATGAACTTATGTAGAATTTAATAGGATGTACTCGTGTAAAACTTGCAGATTTGCATTGGAACATAGTATTTAATTGTTGGTACGAATAGAACAAGTTAGTGTACTAAATTTGAATTTGAAACGTGTCACATTTAATTGAAATACAGATAACAAAAATCAGAAATGTTACACTAACTGTTTAACCTTCTAAATATACTGACTTTACCTAAACAATCTGATGCCTGCGCACTTAGCAAGTGCGCAGGGCCTTGCTCTTGCGTACTTAATAAGTGCGCAAACTTGCTTCATGCGTACTTGATAAATACGCAGTACTTGCTTCATTCGTACTTGATAAGTACGCATGACCCTCTTCATGCGTACTTGATAAGTACGCAGGATCAGCTTCATGCGTACTTGATAAGTACGCATGAACTGCTTCCTCGCAAAAACCCTAACTTTCGCATCCGGTTCTGATCACGTCAAGATCCCGAACTTGTTTACTTCAAAATGTTTGCTTTTCATTAAGGAACCCAAATATATGTTTTCCTTCCAATTCCATCCGTAAAAACATTACATTTTCATCCAAAACCCGAAAAACCCAAAAACGAACAAAAACTCAGATTTAGGCCAGATCGTTACCTGAATCGAGTTTCTGATTCTGAGGTTCTTCTCACGAGCTATGGAGCAACACACTTCTCAAATCTCGGGTCGATCCGACAACTATCTCTCTCTATGGTTTCTCTCTCTAGAAGTTGCAAACGAGAGAAATGAGTGGTAACCTTGGCTATTTATAGGGGAGGCTCCCCTTCCAGCCCGCCGGCCCATCCGGCCCGACCCGACATGCCTCGTTCGTTTATTCCGTTATTATAACTGTCGTTTTATTTTTGGGATGTTACAGATTTCAAGTCAAATAACGAAAAAGATAAAAACATTCAATCAAGAGGATTCAAAATCAATTCAGGAAGGTAAAACACAAATATTTTTGGCTTTTCTGATTAAACTTGAACTGTACACAAACTTAAAATCTTTTTGATCTTTTCTAGATAGAGAGATACACACATTCACATAAACTATTTTTGATCAAAGACACGAGCAGAGGATCATATCAGGCTAACATATAGCTTCAACGATACAATATAAACATCAAAGAATACGGGATAATGTCATGGATTACTATTTATTCATACGTAATAAGCACATAAACAAGTAATTCAAGTTGACCATATTATAATATTTGAAACTATAAGCATCTTTGTATCACGTTCTTGTGTGTTAAGGTATTAATTATAAGATATACAATGTGTACCCCACTGATATGCTACAGTAATGTAATTTGCACTATCTCAAGGCATCTAAGATTTTCCCAATTATTTTCTAAATTTTCAGAATGAGGTTACATCAATTAGCACAAGAAAAATCAAGCAGAATCCATAAGGATTATCAGGAATCATAAGATTCAGAATCGAGTGATTCATTTGTCTTGGTTTCATTTGATTTCTTCAGTGAATATCGGTATGATGATTCAGGATAATGAATATGGTGTTTGAGTATTAGGGTAGGGGAATCCAACTTTCATCTGGATTTGATTTCAATGAATCAGGAGTGATTCAAGGGTGAATACATGCTCAACGGTTGATGTAGAGACATGTCTTGATTCAATCTCTCTTTGCATACTTGTGAGTATGGGCAGTGAGATGAACCGCATTAATTGTGCTAATGACATAACCCAAAACTGATCTCAGAAGAAAATTATTGCCAAAATCTAACATCCTTTATCTGATAATGATCTTTTGCATTCTTTTACGCACACACACTAGCATACATGGGTTCAAATCATAGTTGTAATTTAGATTTAGTTTCCACACTACATAATAATTTAAACAATTAAGTACGCATGACGCAATCATTTCACATATGAGCAGTCTATGACGTTTAGATCATTTCTGATGTACTATCATTTCCTCTTTTCTCAAGTTAACTTTGAAATTTTCTCCATTTTCTATTTTGTTTTTGATTTTGTAAAATATTTTGTAGATTAAAATAACTATACATAAGATTTAAAAGAAATAAAATTTAACTTTCATGAATTGAATTGATTTATGAAAAAACAAGTTTTTCACTCAGGATTGAGCATTCCTATCAAGTTGACAAAATGCTCAAAACGGGATCGGTCAAACGCCTTAGTGAATAGGTCAGCAAGATTGTCATCCGTGTGAACCTTCACAAGTTCAATTAAATGCTTTTCAGCACAATAACTGATGAAATGATGGCGAATTTCTATATGTTTAGTTTTGGAATGTTTCACCGGGTTATTTGTGATGGACATGGTGGCATTGTTGTCAATGAACAGAGGAGTTCCAGTGAAGTTCAAGCCATAATCTCTCAATTGCTGTTGAATCCACAATATCTGAGAGCAACCGCTCGCTGCAGTAATGTATTCGGCTTCACATCTTGAGACAGAAACCGTTGACTGCTTCTTACACTGCCAGGAAACCAGTATGTCTCCCAAGAATTGACATCCACCAGAAGTTGACTATCTATCAAGGTTACAACCGCCATAGTCTGAATCAGTGTAGGCTTTGAAGTCAAATGACTGCTGCTTAAAGTACCAAAGACCCAATCGGGGTTTCCCTTTCAAGTATCTGAAAATCCTTTTCACATCTATCATATGGGACTCCTTCGGTTGTGACTGAATCCTTGAGCACAAGCACACCGCAAACATTATATCGGGTCTTGAAGCTGTGAGATACATAAGTGATCCGATCATCCCACGGTACAATCTGCAATCCACATCCTTTCCATCTTTGTCAGGATGCAGACCATAATTAACTAGGATAGGTGTGCCATAAGTACTGCTATTATTCATCTTGTATTTTGACAAGATGTCCTGCACATACTTTGTTTGATGTAGATAAATGCCATCCTCTCTTTGACTGACTCGCAGACCCAGGAAGAACGAAAATTCACCCATGTTACTCATTTTAATCTTGGACTTCATCACCTGTTCGAATTCCCTACACATCCCTTCATTTGTAGATCCAAAAATAATGTCGTCGACATACACTTGTACAAGAAGAATGTCACCACCTGCTTTCCTAATGAAGAGGGTCGAGTCAATCTATCCACGGTTGAAACCATTTGACAGTAGATGTTTAGATAATGTCTCATACCATGCCCGTGGCGCTTGATGAAGACCATAAAGTGCTTTGTTGAGCTTGTACACTTTATTGATATTATGCGGATCTTCAAAGCCGGAAGGTTGAGTGACATAGACCTCTTCATGTTCTTTTCCATACAGGAAAGCACTCTTCATATCAAGTTGATAGATCTTGAAGCCAACATATGAGCCATAAGCCAGAAACAGTAGAATGGCTTCAAGTCTAGCAACTGGGGCATATAATTCCGTGTAATCCAAGCCCTCTTGTTGATAAAAACCCTAAACAACCAACCTTACTTTGTTCTTCACCACAACATGACGATCATCCGTCTTGCATTTGAACACCTATCTGGTGCCAATTGGTTGTACGCCCCTTGCCAAGTCAACCAAATCCCACACATGCAACTTTTGGAATTGAGACTGTTCACTTTGCATTGCCTCAATCCCGCAGTTGTCAGCGAGAGCCTCCTTCACATTCTTCCGCTCTAACTGGGACACGAATGCAGCATGCAGACATGTTTCCATGACACCAATGTCAAGTATCTCCGAGTAGAGACTAGTGTTCTCAATAATGGTTCGATGACGAGTTTGAACACCGGCATGAGGATCACCAATAATGTTGTCAATTGGATGATTCTTATGCACTCTCGCCTCTGGTACATTCGGTTCCTGAATTTCTGAATCGAGGTTCGTGCTTAACTGCCCCATATCCTGTGTTCCAGAAAAAGAAGATTCAATGTTAATTGGATCAGCTGGAGCTTCATTTCCTACACTAGGTTTAAGATTAGCTTGAGCGTCATTTTCGTAAACATGGACATCTTCACTGTTATCACCATTAAGAGTTCCAGATGCAGATGCAGCATTGGAATCAGGAGTTACAATCGGTACAGTAGCACGAGTTGAGAAACTGGAGTCATCACCGCCACCAAATAATTCATATACATTTGCGACATCATTTGCAGACAAATCAGGAAGATTGAATGACCTGAATAGCGCATCATAATCAAAACCCGAAGCTGGACCAGTTGGTTCTGGTGGAATGTTGTGTTTACTATAATCCACTTCAAACCATTCCTCGACAGTACGAGTTCCTATGTTGTACACTCTCTTGCAAGGCGAGTTGGCAACGTATCCTAAGAAGATGCCTTCCACCGCTTTTGCATGAAACTTAGACTTGCGGTCTTTGTACTGTAGCAACAAGGAACAGGGACTACCAAAAGGAACTAGGTAATCAAGATTGGTAAGTCGATTGTTGATCAAGTCATAACAAGTCTTGTTGCACCTCTTCACAAACAGAACTCTGTTCAAGATGTGACACGCTGTATTAACTGCTTCTGCCCAGAAAGTGACAGGAAGCTTTGAATCCGACAGCATCGTCCTTACAGTCTCGATCAAGGTTCTGTTCTTCTGTTCTGCAACTCCATTCTGCTGAGGCGTGTACTAGGCGCTGAATTCGTGACGGATCCACTTCTTGAGACAGAAAAGTTCCATCAAGTTATTCTTGAATTCAGTTCCGTTGTCACTCCTTATTCTTCTAACCTTTAACTTGCAAAGAGATTTCAAGCTCAGGATCAGGTATTGAATTATATCAGTAGTTTCGTCCTTCGTACCTAAAAAATGCACCCAAGAAAAACGTGAGAAATCATCAGTTACAACCAGACAGTATGACTTACCTCCAATACTCCTGATACTTATGGAGCCAAACAGATCCATATGTAATAGCTCCAAAGGGGTATCGATGGAGTTTTGGAGCTTGGGCTTGTGAGACTTCCGTTGCTGTTTGCCCTTTTTACAAGGCATACAGTCATCTGCAATGGTAAATCTCAGCTTAGGAACACCGGTTACCAAACCGTTTCGGACCAGATGATTCATTTTACGATAAGAAATATGTTCGAGTTTCCTATGCCACAAGATAGAGTCAAGTTCTGTCGCTTTTGTAAGCAAACAAGTAGCAACTGATGAGGTGGTTGTTGCCACGCTCATATCGATCTGATAGGTGTCGTTTGTTCTTGGTGCTCTCATCAGAATCCAATCTTCAGGAACTTCAAAACCAGGTTTGAGTATCAAGCATTCATTCTTGTCAAACATCACCGAGTACTCCTTGTCGCACATTTGGGAGACACTCAACAGGTTATGCTTCAGCTGCTCACAAAAGTTGACATTGTCAAAACTGACACAACCAATTGATACCACGCCTTGACACGTGATACTGCCGCCTTTCTCTCCAGCAAAGTCCACATAGCCGCCTCTGAATGGTTTCACGTCTTGAAGCAAGGCCATGTTTCCTATCATGTGCCGGGAGCATCCACTATCTACATACCAACGGTTAGAGATAGTACCCTTCGGATGTCCCTGCACTAGTCACAAAAAGAATTAGTTAGATTTGGAGACCCAAGCCATAGTGGTCTTGGGTCGTCCGTCTTTTTCAAAATAAACAACCTCTTTTAACTCACAGTCGTGGTTCAAAATGGATGAATCCTTAGAAGAATTAGGACTAGGAGATTGAGAACTTTTAGATTTGGAAATCCAGGATCTCTTATGTCTCTTAACTGGAAAAGTAGACTTAGGTTCAACAACAGCCGGTGAACTAATGGAAGCTTCACCTGATTGAACTCCGGTCAGCTGTTCTAGCTTTCTCAACCTCTTATTCCTTCTTCTCCTTTGTGGCTTAGAGAGTTTCACCACAGATTTCTCACCAGTAGGTGTACTACCAAAGGTAGATACAAAAGGTTTAGCAGGTTGCTTTCCCTTTCTTGAAACAGATGGTTTAGCCTAAGAGATTATCCTTGGCTTTACCATCGGTTTTACTGGTGGTTTCACCACATTTGCTTTTGGACTTTTGGGATGCTTCACTGGTGGTGACTTAGGGATGACAGCCGGTTGTGAAACAATAGGTCGTTTCCCTTGGTTCTTAGAAAGGCAGTTCACAAAAATGTGACCAACCATACCACAGTGAAAGCAAGTCCTCTTGTCTGTGTAAGTCCTCTAATAAGGCTCATTAGATCTGGCATTAGATGACTCAGCATGATGAGCAGGAGGAGTTGGTTTGTGAACAGGAGTTTGACCCGATATAGATTGGTTTTTGGGAGTATAGCATTTTTGCAAATTTTCTTTATAACCAAGCCCATAGTGAGCTGAAAAAGCTTCTTTCTTAACTTTATTAAGATATTTATACCCCCCATATAGCATTACCTTTAATTTATAATTTGAGTCAATGATATCGGGTTCAGTTAAAATACAATTGTCACTATTAGTGATAATGTTTTTCTTGACTTTCTGTTCAGATAACAACTCCTCAGATACTACTCCTTTAGGGCAGGTGTTAACCGACCCATCATCAAAAGCAGTAAAGAACTCCTCATTAGATGCGGAGTTGGCTTTACATGAGGAATCATCCTTGTTAGAGGAATCATCCTTACCTGAGGACTCATCAGGCAAGTTAGATCAATGTCTACTAAGCCGTTGAAAAATTAATTTGTATATTTTATGGGTTGCTAACCCCCTCATGAACATCTTCGGACGTACCTCTGGTCATAGTATTAATTTCATTCATGGGTGTGCTAACCCCCTCATGGACATCTTCGGACGTACATTCGGTCATAGTATTGGCAAGGTCCTTATAATCGTCGATATTGTTGGAGCATGTTTTGTAACAAGCAGCTTGAATATTGTTTGTAGTTTATGAGAGTCGTTTGTATCTGATCGAGTTGTATATTCGAGTCCATGTTTATATATGTTTTGGTTAAGTTGCACCTAAGTACTTAGCTTGTACCCCGGAAGTTATCCCTACGTACTTAGGCTTAAGTACGCAGGAAGGTATTCCTGCGTACTTAAGGCTAAGTATGCAGGAGCTGACAAGTCGTCCTGCGTACTTAGAGACTAAGTATGCAGGAACTGGGTCTGTTAGTATATATAGATGGTTCAAGTCATTTGTATGTGGCTCTCACTTTGGTCTTGTAAGAAATATACTTTAGAGAGGAAAACTTGTAATCGTTTGGTGAATGCTAATAGACAAGTGTTTATTTACTCGTGTTTGTTTGCGTTCGTCTTAGTCGTCTTGTAGACCTAGTTAACCGAGGATTCCGCACTCGTGTTTGACTAGTTACACCACCTACACGTAATGATCCGAGAACCCGAGGACCTACAAGTATAGGCCCCTTGCACGAAGACTCATTGCCACGAAGGCTCATTCCTTCTTTAGATTTGCCCCATAGGCTTTTTATCTTTTAATTTAATTCTCTTCTTCTTTATTGAGATCCACCTTATAGGCCGTGTATCTCTTTTCATTTAGGATCTTGAGTATCTTAGACACACAGCTTCCCAAATGTATCAAGCATTTGTTTTCATTTTATGTAAATGCTTGATTCATTCACAACCAGTCCTCACCTTAAAACTTCATAACGGTTTCTCCACGATGCAGTAAAAGGGTTTATATATATGAAGTACCAGCGGCATATCCACCATCCCTTTAATACATCGTGAGTACTCCGTTATTCTATTTTAGGGCTTAGACTCGTTCCATCATACTCATTCATATTGGCATGTATCATAATGCATTCATGTATTCATTTCATCATGTATTCACGTATTCATCTTTGATCATGCATTCATGTATTCATCCTTGGTCATGCATTCACATATTTTTTTTGATCATGCATTTTCATCATCATCCTTAGATTATTCCCCTAACCTTCATAATGGTTTCACCCTGAGATATTAAAGAGGCTTATATATATTGTGTACCTGCGGCGTACCCACCACCCCTTATATATAGGGTGTACCAGCGGTGTACTTACATTACCGTCGACTTATTTCCTAAGTTCGCTGCTCGCTTAAACGTCTCTCCGTTCCTTGCTCGTAACTTTAACGTTTCGCACTTGTAACCGCTGCGCTTGTAACCGTTGTGCTAGCTCCTCGATCTACGTGTCAATGTGTGTGTGTAAAGGAGGAGGTGATGTGTTTTGTGTTCTCAAAATGAACGGCATATTCTACTACACTGCGTCAAAAATGGCCTACCGCCACACAAAAAACGTGTGACCGTAGGCCTCGGATCATCACATGCAAGTGTGTTCCTAGTCGAACCAGGTGAGGAATGTCCGGGACTAGGTGGAGTATCAATCAACATAAAGTAAACCGACAACAAAGACACAAGATGCTTTCAAACTTCGTGTATTGATAATCACAGCTGGTTACAGAGAGAATGAGTGCGTACTAACTTGCTATATATACTAGACCTGGGCTCTGCGCACTTAGCAAGTACGCATGGAAAAATGCTCATGCGTACTTAGCAAGTACGCAGAGAGTTCTTGCAGGAGTTTACTCCTGCACACATGCTAAGTGCGCAAAAGACTTAAAGAATTTAGACAACGAGTACATACAAAAGTAAATACACCTCGATAACTAATACATACAGACACTAAGATACAAAGACTAATACATACAAAACAAGTACAAAAGCTAAGACAATATCCAAAGTGTATGTCACACAAAAGTGCTTCAACAAACTCCCCCTTGACAACATCTCTGGATTGTCTTCGGTCTTCACAGCTCCCCAGCTTTAGCTTCCATCTTCTTCTTGTAGTCAAGGCAGAACTTGACCACCTTGTCGTATTTTGAAGCTAGGAACTTTGTCCACTCATCTGTGTACATACAATACCTGTCAGCTAGTGCCTCCAGATCTTTCATAGAGAAGTTGATGAAGTAGAAATCATCAAACACTTTGATCAGTTCTCTTGGCACTAAGCTTCCACTGTCGGACCAGACCTTTCCAATCACCACCGCATTGCCCGTTTTTGGTTCAACGTACCAGTACCATATGTTACGGAGGATATCCTGAGATAACTTGCTCAGGGGAATCCTAGATTCACACAGCACTGGCTTGTATACCAGTTTCTTTAAGCTTTTATGAGTCACGGGATGTCTAACATTCTTGTCCCTGACTCGCTTGGGCACTTGAGGATTAAAAACTTCAAACTTTCCAGATCTCCCCTCTCGCTGCAGAGCCTGCCACAAACCCATCGCTAATGCGTGATTTGAGTGACCTAACAGCTCTCGGTTTGCTCTGTTCACGAGGTCATATCTTGGCAAGGAGTTGAAAGCTTCGCTAGTTGGTTTCAAGTATTGAGCCCCCTAGCTCGGTTGATTGCAAACAACTTCTTGTCCTCCTCAAACCTCACAGCTAAGATCGTCCCTGTCGCTCCATGTTTGTCTATGATTGATGTCTTTTGCCAGATAGGAGCCGGATCCTTTGATGAATTTGCAGGCATATGTTTATCTTTCTTTGCCTCTGGATCCACAGGTGTAGGGTCGGCAGGGTAGGCTTCAGTCGACGCCTCAACAGCACTGGCAGGCTCGACTGAACCTGTGTCAAGATGAGTTTCAAAGGATGGAGCTTCAAAAATCTCTCCATCTTCAAACTCATACTCTCCTTCCCCATCGCCCTTGGGAACTTCAATCACAACTCCTCATCCTCCTCATCCCAGTCGTCACCAGACTCGATCTCTCCCTCTACCAGATTGTAGAGAGCGTCAATATGTGCTTCTTTGGAATAGTCTGGCTCTAATAATAGGATCACATCTTCCGACACGTCGTCAGATAGATCTTTCAGTTCATCAGCCACAGATTTTCCTTTATCACGACCCGCAACATCACCTCCACCTTCACTCTAAGTAGACTCCCCCTCTGCCATAGGCACGACAGAAATGGGAACAATCGCCAAAGCCAACGATTGCTGCTCACTTCCACTCGGTCCGGCTTCAGGATCCTTGTCCTGATCATCACCCTTAGTTTGATCAACTGAGTGACAAGCCTCTACACTGCTATGCTTATGTGGTTGCTTTTCCAATAATTCTTTCAATCTCTCCCCCTGAGCAGCAAGCATCTTGGCCATATCACAGACCAGTTTCACCATAAGGTCATGTTCTAAACGCTGTTAGTCATCATTCGCCCGCTGTTTCTTTAGCGCGGCCACCTCATCAATCAGAGAGTTAATCTACCCCTATTGTTTGTCATATTCTTCCCTCGATTTTTGGACCGTTTCAAGTAATCCAGTGACTTGAATTTCTAGGGTAGTGATCCTGGCGTCAGAGGATCAGGAACCCTAGACGAAGATGCTTCGGTTTGATGAGTTGGGAAGGTAAAGATTTGATCAAAATCAAAACCATGAGTAAAGTCAAACTCATGAAAGGATTCACTGATTGGTTGGAGAGTGGTTGCAGGGATTGAGGTAGGGATGGTTGTTGTTTGGATGGTGGTTGGGGTGATGGTGATAGACTCGGTCAGAATTGGAGTCGTTACCGCCACCCTAACAAATTGTACAGGGAGGGTTACTATCACAGAAACCTCCTCTGTGATAGTAGTAGCAGCCTCAACAAATGTTACCAATGGCCTCCTCCTCTGTCGTCGATAAAGCTGCTTTGAAGGTGAAGTAGAAGTTGATTCAGTGCTCGCTGATGTCATAGTTACTTGCCTCTAAGCACTTACTTCCACCTCACGAAGAATGGGTTGACATGGCCTATCTCCCTGACGCTTGTTGATACTTTCTCGTCTGCGTCTTTGTATAGCAGCGTCCGAATCCGAATCGGGCTCATATTCACTGCTAGTCTCTTGTCTCATTCTCTTGGAAGATGACTCGGGAAGGGTCACCTTCGTCAATCTCCTTGGGTGTGCCTGGGATGGTGCATCATCAGAATTAGATGAATCTGACTCGGTTGTTTCTGAGTCGGATTCTTCAGCACCCCCACTTCCCTGTTCTTCGTCTCCTTCGTCTTCAGACACATCATCCTCAGATTCAACTTCCTCTTCTTCCTGTTGTTCATCACTATGTTCACTGAGTTCATGCTCAGACTCTGGACTAAACCATCTGAAATTATCTGGGGCCACATATGCTTCGTTGATTAAGTGTCCGAAGAGAGGAGTATGCACAGGGGTAGGTTCTACACTGCCTGGCTTTAAGAATTGAGTGAATACTCTCTTGTCCACTCGCTTCACTTGTAATCTTTCCCCAATTGCTGGTAGATTTGGCAATGCATCATTGATTAGTAGCTGGATAAATCTTCGATACCATATGAATCTAAACTTCTCCGCTGTATAGATCTGGTCAGTTATGGCCTTGTATACGTACTTAGAGAAATTATATCCCTTGTTGAGAGAAAAACCCACCATTGCAGCCGCTAAGTGATGACCCATGGCATCCTTGCCAGCTTTCCTTGAAGAGATACACATGATCATGATGTGGGCGAAGTAGCGACATTGATCGAGTACCCACATCTTCTTGTACGAAGCATAATCCATTGCACCGACGTATCCCATTCTCTGCCTCCAACAACCATCGACAACGTAATCAGGATAGGTAATTGGGTCAGTTGCAAGATCCCGGAACTGTAACACCCTCCTGATGGTGTCTTCGGATATGGCTATCTGTTGATCTGCTACAGTAGCCCTAATGACGTTCGGGGTTACTGTGCAGTCATGACCGGCTATTGCCCATAATTGATCCATGTATGGCATTGAGACGATAGGATCTGCAGAGATAGCATAGCTGATCTTTGAGTGGTTCAGGAAATCAACTATCTCCCTGTATTCAAGTGCAACACCCTTCCACTCAGGTTGTGTTAGGGCCAGAAGATTGAATTCGCTGGTAAAAGCACGAGCAATCACTACACAAACATAAAATGAACACAATTAGAACAAGAATGATTACTGGAAATGTACAAACATGACACGGTATAGCACATTCACAAGAAAGAATTTTCCAGACTTAGAAAAAAATTGCAATTTGCCTTCTTGCGTACTTAGCAAGTACGCAGGAGTTATCTCTTGCGTACTTACCAAGTGCGCAAGGGTTAACACTTAGGACAATTTTTAAAAATCCTAATCCGAATAATGTGATTTTGCTGTGGTTAGAGGTCACCACAAGGTCGAAAAATGCATCTTAGACCTATAGGACCAACACCAACATCACAATCTTACTAAAATCGGTCATATTGACTTAGCCTTGGTCCGACGAGAAACAACGACCACTCAAGGGGTCCAACTTAAAATCAAACCATGTTAAGGACTAATTAGAGATGATTGAGCTTCTATTAGGTAGTTTAAACAGGTTTTATGTCTTTAATTTGGGTCAAGAACAACTAAAATCTGTCAAAATATCATCATCAAAGCCCTAGGTTCGAGAGTTCAATAAATCGGTCCATTACAGTTGATTTAACGGATGAATAGGGCTCAGATTCTCACCAAATATTGGATAAGTGAAGATGAAACAGTGATTCGGATGAAAAAACGGTTTGGAATCACAAAAATTTTGAGGAAATAAGGATTGGAAGGAATTGCACAGTGGCTGTGTTTCAAATGAGATAAAGTCTCAGAATTTTTCTAAGTCCACTATATATACCCATACAATCAGGTCTTGCGTACTTAACAAGTGCGTAAAACTTAACTCTTGCGTACTTAGCAAGTACGCATGACTTAAGTCTTGCGCACTTACAAGTACACAAGGTTTAATTCCTACGCACTTAACAAGTACGCAGAAACCCTTGTGAAATCCGATTTCAACTCAAATTATGAAGAATGTCAAGTCAAATAACGAACCGGATACAAATCATTCAATCAAGAGGATTCAAAGTCAATTCACGAAGGTTAAACACAAATATTTTTTGGCTTTTCTGATTTGAATTTGAACTATACACAAACTTAAATACTTTTTGATCGTTTCAGAATAACGATATACACATATTCAAACACAAACTATTTTTGTTCAATGACACGAGCAGAGGATCATATCAGGCTAATCTATAGCAATAATGATACAAGATAAACATCAAAGAATATGGGATCATGTCATGGATTACAATTTATTCATACGTATTATGTACATAAACAAGTAATTCAAGTTGGCAATATTATAAATTTGAATCCATAAGCATCTTAGGATCATGTTCTTGTGTGTTAAGGTAATAGTTATTAATATACAACGTGTGCCCCACAATTATGCAATGGACTTACTTTGCACTTATCTCAAGGCATCAAAGATTTTCCCAATGATTTTCTAAATTTCCAGAATGAGGCTACATCAATTAGTACAGGAAAAATCAAACATAATCCAAAAGAATTATTAGGAGTCATAAGATTCAGAATCAAGTGATTCGTTTGTCTTGGTTTCATTTGATTTCTTCAGTGAATATCGGTATGATGATTCAGGATAATTAATATGGTGTTTGAGGATTTAGGTAAGGTGATCCAACTTTTATTTGGGTTTGAATTTAATGAATCAAGAGTGATTCAAGGGTGAATACACACTCAACGGTTGATGTAAAGACATGTCTTGATTCAATCTCTCATTGCATACTTGTGAGTATAGGCAGTGAGATGAACCGCATTAATTGTGTTAATGACCTATACCGAAACTGGTCTCAAAAGAAAATAATTGTCAAAATCTAACATCCTGTATACGATAGTGATCTTTTGCATTCTTTTACGCACACACACTAGCAAATATGGGCTCAAATCACAGTTGTAGTATTGATTTAATTTACACCCTACTAATGATTCGAAGATGCTTACAGCCTACTGACAATTCAAATTACTTGTAAATAAGCAGATTAAAAACACAACAATTTAAACAATCAAGTATGCATGAAGCAATCATTTCCCAAATGTGCAGTCTAGGACGTTTAGATCATTTCTGATGTACTATCATTTCCTCTTTTCTCAAGAGAACTTTGAAATTTTATGGCTTTCTATTTTGTTTGGATTTTTGTAAAATATTAGAAAATTAGAATAACTATACAGAAAACTTAAAAGAAATAAAATTTAACTTTCATGAATTTAATTGATTTAAGAAAAACAAGTTTTCACTCCGGATTGAACATTCCTATCATTTTGAGAAGATGTTAAAAACGCGTTCGATCAAACGCCTTTGTGAAAAGGTTAGCAAAGTTGTCATCTGTGTGAACCTTTACAAATTCAATGAGATGCTTTTCAGCACAATCACGGATGAAATGGTGGCGAATTTCAATATGTTTAGTTTTGGAATGTTGCACCGGGTTGTTTGTGATGGACATGGTGGCATTTTTGTCAATGAACAGTGGAGTTCCAGTGAAGTTTAATCCGTAGTCTCTCAATTGCTGTTGAATCCACAATATTTGAGAACAACCGCTCGCTACAGCAATGTACTCTGCTTCACATGTTGAGACAGAAACCGTTGACTGCTTCTTACATTACCAGGAGACCAGCCTGTCTCCCAAGAATTGACATCCACCTGAAGTTGATTTTCTATCAAGGTTACAACCGCCATAATCTGAATCAGTATAGGCTTTGAGGTCAAATGACTGCTGCTTTGAGTACCAAAGACCTAATCGTGGTTTCCCTTTCAAGTATCTAAATATTTCTAAAGAGGATGCAACAGGAGCCATGAATACGTCATCATGACCTCACCCTTTTAAGCAACAATGACAGGCTCTGTATCAATTTCTGATTCACTCAGATCATCTTCAACTGTCTGAAAGCTTTCTTCAGTCATCACATCAGTCTCAGTAGATTAAGTACTTTCACCAGAACGAATACTCTCACTATCAGTTAAATCTGTAGAAGAATCACTTTGAGAATCACCCTGCTTCTCCAATACTTCTTTGATTAAGACCACAAACGCTTGAGAAGTTGCTTCACCCTTTTTCTTCAAAGCTTCCTATAGTTCTCTTGAAGTTGGACACTTCCCGAGACTATGAATGATTTCTTTTGGTAAAGACAACTTTAAAGTTTCACACGTATTCATCTCTTGATCAAACTTCTGCTTTTCTACTTTAGTAAGAGTTGTCACTGGTTTAGGAATATCATGAAATTCCATAAAGTCAAAAGAAGGATGCACATATCCTTCAAATATGGGTGTCCAAAAGTTTTCATCAGTGTCTGATACGAACTGTTCGAACCGGATTTTCCAGCTATGGTAATCTGATATGCACAAAAGCCTCGGTGGCATAGTTCCAATCTCATTATCATCATAAGAAATTGCCATTTTGAATTTTTTGCGAAAATATCGGGAAAAAAATTTCCAGCCAAAATACTCTTTTTTTAAAATTTCAAAAATTCAAAATTTCAAAAATGATTCAAAACAAGCATATAAGATTTCCCAAAAAATTTGGACAAGAACAAATTTCCCACCAAAATACTATTTTTTAAAAATTTCTAAAATTCAAAAATAATTCAAAACAAGCTTATAAGATTTCCATAAAAAAATTGGACAAGAACAAATTTCCCGCCCAAAATTGACATTTTTTTAAGAACACTAACGAACTAGATAAGTTCGCCTGAAATTAGTTCGCCTGAAATTAGTTCGCCTGATACTGCACGAGCGAACTTAATAAGTTCGCCTGAACTTCACTGAGCGAACAAGACCACAAGCGAACTTGACAAGTTCGCCTAATCAATAAGTTCGCCTACTGAATAAGTTCGCTTAAACTGAGTGAAGCGAACTTGATAAGTTCGCTTGCTAAATTCGCCTGCAACAAAATCTCAGCAAGTTCCCTTGCTTCATCTATAACAAACTCAGGAAGAACTTCAACCCAAACACGAACAAACATCACCTAAAATCATCATTTCTCACAGATTAGAAGGAATTTGAAGAAATTGGACCATAGGATTAGGTATTTTATGAATTAGAACACTTCTATCTGATTAATTTCACCAAAAACCACTTCAAATCCATGAATTCAACAGCAAAATTAACTTCAAGAACTTGAAAACTCCATGGATACAAAAACTTCTAAAAATGATCAATTTCTTGTCAAATTGTACACAAAATCGTCTCTAATCACCGAGAATCAAACACAAATCACGAGCAAAAGCTCTGATACCACTTGTAGGTTCACATGACTCATCTACAGATCGATCTCATGACTGGACGTCTCGATAACACGGAGTGCGGAATCCTTCGTGTTAACGTATGTATACGAATTGACAATAGAAACAGCAGGTAGATAAACTTCTCTTTATATATCACCAAACACAGAGTTTACAAATTCACAAAATACAATCGTTCATTCCCCTTCTGCTCTCTCTTTTTCTCTGAATATAATCTGTAAATTTCTATTTATAGACACAAGCCTGCTATAGGAGAACTTAACAAGTTCGCTTCTAAAGATGCTTAGGCGAACTTGTTAAGTTCGCCTCTCTATGAACTTGTACAATATTCCTTAGGCGAACTTAGCAAGTTCGCTCCTAAAGATGCTTAGGCGAACTTGTTAAGTTCGCCTCTCTATGAACTTGTACATAATTTTATCAACAATTACAAAACATGTCCTAACAATGCTGCAAATTTGTATCAATACTGCAGTGGCAGCGACGATACCAATTTCTCAACAAGAACAACAGTACCTATTCCTACTCCTAATATTGCATCTACATCTGGGACGCATGATAGTGACACTGAAGAGGATAATAATGGTGAAGGAAATGATGCTCGAGTTGATCCTAACACTCATGTAGGAAATGAAGCTCCAGTTGATCCAATCAACATAGAATCTTCTTTTGAAATACAAGATTTGGGGGAGTTGAGTACGAACCTTGAAACAGATATCCAAGAACCCATTGTACCAGAAATGAGAATTCAAGGAATCATCCAATCGACAACATCATTGGAGATCCTAATTCCGGTGTTCAAACTCATCTTAGAACCGTTACGAAAAATACAAGTCTTTATGCTGAGATTCTCAGCACATGTATCATGGAGACATGTTTGCATGCTGCATTCATATCCCAATTAGAGCCAAATAATGTGAGGGAAGCTCTAATTGACAAATGTTGGATAGAGGCGATGCAAGAAGAGCTGTCTCAATTCCAAAAGTTGCATGTGTGGGATCTAGTTGACCTACCAAAAGGTGTACTCCAATAGGAACCAGATGGGTGTTCAAGTGCAAAACAAATGATCGACACATTGTGGTGAAAAATAAGGCAAGATTGGCTGTTCAAAGGTTTTACCAACAAGAGGGCTTGGATTACACGGAAGTGTATGCCCCAGTTGCTAGACTTGAAGCGATCCGACTATTTTTGGCATATGCCTCCTTTGTTGGTTTCAAAGTCTTTCAACTAGATGTGAAGAGTGCTTTCATGTATGAAAAAGTTCACGAAGAGGTCTATGTCACTCAACCACCTGGTTTTGAAGACCCGCTTAATCATCATAAAGTATACAAGCTCGACAAAGCATTTTATGGTCTTCATCAGGCACCAAGGGCTTGGTATGAGACTCTTTCAAAGCATTTACTGTCCAATGGTTTTGACCGAGGGCAAATTGACTCTACTCTCTTCATACGAAAAGTAGGAGGTGATATTCTACTTGTGTAAGTATATGTTGATGACCCCATCTTCGGGTCTACAAATGAAGAGATGTGTAAGGAAATCAAACAGGTGATGAAGTCCAAGTTTGAGATGAGCAACATGGGTCAACATGGGTGAATTGTCATTCTTCCTAGGTCTACAGGTCAGTTAACGGGAGGATGATATCTATCTACATCAAACTAAGTATGTGCAGGACATTTTGTCAAAATACAAAATGAATGATTGTACAACTTATGGCACACCTATCCCAGTCAATCATGGTCTGCATCCAGACAAAGATGGAAAGGATGTGGATTGTAAATTGTACCATGGGATGATCGGATCTCTTATGTATCTCACAGCTTCAAGACCTGACATAATGTTTGCAGTCTGCTTGTGCTCGCGGTTTCATTCACAACTAAAGGAATCTCATTTGATAGCTGTAAAGAGGATTTTCAGATACCTGAAAGGGAAACCCTGATTGGGTCTGTGGTACTCTAAGCAACAGTCTTTTGATCTCAAAGCCTATACCGATTCTGATTATGGCGGTTGCAATCTTGATAGAAAGTCAACTTCGGGTGGATGTCAGTTCTTAGGAGACAGACTGGTCTCCTTGCAGTGTAAAAAATAGTCAACAATTTCTATACCAACATGTGAAGTAGAGTACATTGCTGCTGCAAGCTGCTGTTCTCAGATATTGTGGATACAAAAGCAATTGAGGGACTACAACTTGAACTACACTGGAACTCCATTGTTCATTAACAACAATGCCACCATGTCCATCACAAACAACCCGGTGAAACATTCCAAAATGAAACATATTGAAACCCGTATCCACTTTATCCGTTACTATGCTGAAAACATTTAATTGAACTTGTAAAAGTTCACACGGATAATAATTTTGCCGATCTTTTCACCAAAGCATTTGATCATACACGTTTTGAACATCTTGTCAACATGATAAGAATGTTCAATCCTGAATGAAAATCTTTTTTCAAAACAAAATTGTTTCTTGGAAGTTACATTTATTTTTCTCTTTAGTTTACTTTCTGTTAAAACTTTTAAGAAAAACCAAACAAAATATAAAACAATCAAAAATTTCAATGTCATTTGAAGTCAAGAGGAAATTATTGTACATCAGTAAGTGATCTAAATTTCTTAGACTGCACAATTGGGAAATGACTGCTACATGACTATTTAAACTATTTATAAATTATCATTAAATTTGAATTGTCAGTAGGCTAGAAGCATTCATTAAATCATTAGTAGTGTGAAAATCTAAATATATCTACTGCAACTGTGATTTAAATCTGTTGGAGTATTTTGTGTGACATGTAGCTTTATGTAATAGAATAGGTCTTTTGTAATCTTTAGTATTGTAATTTGTCTATTATTGTTATGTTTTGTGAATGGCGAACTTAACAAGTTCGCCTAAGCCATGGGTGTGGCGAACTTGTTAAGTTCGCTTGTGGGAGATTTTGTTTGCCTATAAATAGTGCTTAATTGTAGAACTTAAATAGATTTGCACTTGTAAGCACATTTTACAGAGTAATACAGAGAGCTTTCAGAGAATCTTGTCTTGTGTGTTTGTATTGTGTTCTTATCGGTTCAAGACGCGTTTACTCGTTTGGATTCCGCACTACG
Organism: Smallanthus sonchifolius; assembly: GCA_023525975.1. NCBI lineage: Eukaryota > Viridiplantae > Streptophyta > Magnoliopsida > Asterales > Asteraceae > Smallanthus > Smallanthus sonchifolius. The sequence goes on from CM042025.1 coordinate 77,575,328, forward strand.
AGTATACGTCGTGAGTTATACGAGAGAGATCGGTCCATAGACCAGAGTGGACCTACAATTTGTACCAGTTGTTCTTGATTAGAGATCATCGTGTGACACTGTTTGGTTCGGATTTGCATCAAAAGATTGAGATTTTCAAAGTTTTTCGTGTTGCTGGGTTTCTTAACATTTTTCAAAAATAATTGAGGCCGATTTGATCATCTGTGGAAGTGTTTTGATAAAATTGATCCGTTAGAAGTGTTATTTTTCTCAAATTAAAGAATCCTACGGCTTGATTTTGTTTAATTCCTACAAAATAGCAAGAAATGATGATTTGCAGTCAAGTTCGTGCGTTTGGATGATAGAACAACTCTTCCATATTCTTCAGGAGAAATAGGAGAACTTAATCAAGAAGTTAGAGAGCGAACTTGATCAGCAAACTTGTTAGTTCGCTTCTTCTAATCAGGCGAACTTGTTAAGTTCGCTTAGAACAGAATTTGCTCAGAATTTTTCTAAGTGTTGAATTTTTTCAAGATTTCAAAGATGTCAACTTCTAATGCTACTGTGAGAAACATGACTAATATTCTTGTGACATTTCAAAGATTTTCGTTGCGAAATTTATCGTGTAAATATTAACATTTTATTTCAAAACATATACACGTATATTTAATCAAATTTATACAAATCGGTGTATTGGCAAATTTCAATTTAGGAATTTTTAATTTTTAAAAAATATTTGAAGGTTATAAACTATATAAATTATGTTATTAAATTAAATAATTTATATAAATAAATCAATGGTTTTCAATTTTATTAACCATTCAAAATGATTGATTTTAAATAAAAACATAAGTTTTATAAAACTTTGTATGCTTAAGTTTTATTTGGTTTTATACAAATAGGTATTTTATTTTATGGATTTAAACTAATTAGAAATTTATAAATTTTAAAACTAATATAAAATTTTATATAAAAATCTAGATTTAAAAATTTCATAACTCATTTAAATAATACAAATAATCTTTTTATAAAAGTTATTTATAATAATAATAATGAAAATAAATTTATAAAATATAAATAGATTTAAAAGAAATTAAATTAATTTATTTAATAAAAAGTTTAGGGTTCGTTTTGTAATTAACTAAACTAGAAGGTTTTAAAACTAAAATCGTTTGAGGGGCTGTTTCTGGACAAAACAAACTCCAGGGACCAATTTTGCCAAACCTCGATTCGTATTTCCGGTTACCCCCAACAATAGTCCGGCGGTCAAAGGCTTTCTCCGGCGAACACCCCGACAGGGCTGTTCCCTTCACCTCGACAGCCGAAAGTGGTCTCTCTGGCTTCGTCTCTCCCACGCGAACAAGAGCCCCCGACCAATTTGTCGATTAATCATACGGAAAGCCTGATTGTGTCTATGGCCGAAAGTCCACGCCTCTAATACAGCCCCGACAGTCAACCTCCACGCCTGCAAGAGGTCTCGACAGATTCGTCTCGTCCATACGAGTGTCTGGACATACTCAATTTCGTGTTTTAATATAAGGATCGAGCTCGGCTTTAAATGACCATCTACAGACCTGCACGAGCTCGCCCACCCTCCTCCACCTGCTCTCACTTCAAATTGAAACCACCATCGTGTTCGTCTCTTCTGTGCGAAGCTATACCGCCCCTACTGACGGCCTAACTCCCTCTGGAACTCGAGATCACTATCTTGGTATTTTCGGACAAAAAGCTTGCCGACCAGACCCTTCGCGACCAAAGAGGATTTCATTGTGCTTAGACTTCAACATACTTATCACCCTCACGCGTGGACAAATACCCGCTTGCAAGGTGAGTTACATATCCCCTATTTACATTTTTATACATTTTGGGGTGAAACGTAATCTGTGCTTACTTACATACAATTCAACTTGTGTTTACATGTGTAGATTATTGTGCTTTTGTGCTTGATCACTTGTTATGCTATGAATACTTTTAGGATGGTTTAAATTATGTGTAACCCACATAGTCTTGACTCCATGCCTATCACTTTTAGGGTAGCGGTATGCTATGCCTATCACGTTAAACCTTTATGCTTATATACATAATTACATGCTTACAATTGGTATACATATAGTGAATTCTCCACATTATGCCATATCATACCATGTCAAACTATGAATTGTATAAACATTTTTAACTAAAACTTTTACTTTATTTAAACATATGTAAACTCACCAACTCTCGTAGTTGACACTTGTTTTGGATTACGTTTCAGGTGAAGATAAGTGATTGTGTGACTATGTGTTGAAGGTGCTACACCTAAGGCTTTTGGACCTAGTAAAATAATTATGTGTAATATTCTAGAATAGGGTGTTGTAACTTGAATTGTATTTGGATATTTGGTATTTAAATCTTATTAATGAATTATGCAACCTTAGTAGATCATGTGCTTATGAACAATCATTTCATTGTCCGCCTCGATGATTCCGCCATCGGTCGGGGTGTGACAGATTGGTATCAGAGCCATGGTTATAGGGAATTAGGTTATTAGACACAATGACCTAGACTATAACCTTAGGACTCTCTTTTATGTGTTACGTGCTAAATGATTATTTGCAATGTGAATTATTTGTAGTTAGGTATTATTTGAATTTTCCCAAGTTTGGTACATGAGACTTATACACATACATGCAAGACTTTGATACATGATACATACTTTACATACACATTTGGCAAACAAACTTATGCAAACAAATACACTACCTATCCTTATCCATACACTTTCCTACCCCATATTAATTGCAACGTTTCTACACATTTTATGCTCAAAGACTCTCAAGACTATTAAAATCTTGAAAATCTCGTCAACGACTTAATTTCTTGAAACCAGTAAAGGACACGTGCAATCTGGAAGGGTGACACCTGTACATTGGGTTTTCTGTCTAGGAAAGCATTTCGTATAAATCCAAATAAACGGACCCGTATGCTTTCCTGGGAATTCCTGAAGTGAGTGTTTACCTATAGGCTAAAGCATGTCTCTTTGAAAGTTTCGGGAAATTAATTAACGTTGATAAGTCAATGTATTCGCAAGGATACAATCCGAACTTAAACTCAAATCTGGGGACATTATAGCAAGATAGGAAGAACTAGACGAACATGCAAAACAAATCATTATTACGGGTGCACACGTAATAACAATTTGTAGTGCATGCGAATTCCAGCCATTCCTATTACGCGAATAATGATCTATGTTATCATATCCTCCCAGGAATAGATTTCATGGTTTATTTCCCCTATCCCTTTTGTGTTATAAAATTTTTGAATGAAATATGTGATCAGTTTTAGTCAGAACATACATACATTATCATGCGACATGATGAGTGTCATCTCGCGTTCCTGCTTACATTATTGTGAACAGTCTACCAACTGTAGCACATGCATGCCTATTTTAATCCGAAGTCTCATAAAATTTTGCCTTTCTCGTGGTATTTTATAGAATGCCTCCCCGTCGCGCAGCTAATGCTAACTCCAGCAATCCCAACACTGACCTTGCTGCACTACTTACTCAACTAGTAGGCCAAATGATCCAAGCTAACAACAACAGTGATGGGTCTAATACGCAAGGGAATGGTGCAAACCCACCGTACTGCACATTCAAACACTTCAATTCTTGCAACCCCACCAAATTCTTCGGGACGGAAGGTGCTACTGGCCTTCTTCAATGGTTTGAAAGTATGGAGAGTACTTTCCTAAACAGCGATTGTCCCGACAATCTCAAAGTCCGCTATGCTGCCAGCGTCTTCCAAAAACGAGCACTCACCTGGTGGAATGGTGAGAAACGTACTCGAGGCAACGAATCTGCTATGTCCTTGTCTTGGGACGAAATGAAACGACTTATGACTGACGAGTTCTGTCCTCGCAACGAAATGAGGAAACTCGAAGCTGAATTTTGGGATCTCACCCAAGATAGCGGAGAGAATTTGGCTTACACCACTCGTTTTCAAGAACTAAGTCTGCTCGTGCCCCACATGGTTACTCCCTTAGCGCGGGGAATTGAGAAATACATAGGTGGACTGCCTATGCCAATCCAAGACACCGTATTGGGAAGTAATCCCTCCACTCTTGGAGACGCTATCCGTTTATCTGCTGTGTTGACTGACAATCACGTCAAAGCGGGTACCTTATCTAGGAGAGGTACCAAGAAAGTAGTCGACAAAGCTGCAGCTCCTGTGCCCGTCAAAAACGAAGAGCCCAAACCTTCCCATCAGGATAAGAAGCACAAGGCCCAAAACTTTGCGGCCATCACTCCTGCCGTACCTGTGACCCAAGTTACTCCTGCGGGTCAGATTCTGAGAAATTATGTAGGTTCATTTCCCCAATGCCCTACTTGCAAGTATCACCATGCCCCGCATGCTGCATGCCGTCTATGCTCAAATTGTGGACGCTATGGACACGTTGTTACTACTTGCCGTGCTCGCACTATCATTAATCAAGCTACTAAAGGCAATCATCCAGTGCCTCTCGCTATCACCTATGGACGGGCCTGTTACGAATGTGGAGATCCAAACCACTTTCGAAACCAATGTCCAAGACTTCAAAATCAAGGTGGTCCTCGTGGACGAGCATTTAATATAAATGCTAATGAGGCTCCGGCCAATGACGGCACTGTCAACGGTACGATCCTTTGTTCACTATCTTCATACATCCGTTTTATTCAATACTCATTTGCGTCACTTGCTTCTAACCAAATATATTGCTAAACAACAAGCCAAATTTGATAACTCTTATAGCATGGTAATAGCGGATGGGAAATCCATTGCTGTGAATTCTATAATCCGTGATTTGCATATAACAGCTATGCTTTCACCATTCATCTCATTCCTATACTTTGTGAAACAAATCTATTATGTTTAAATTTAGTCATACAACTTGCTAGCTCTGTTAAAGTTACTTGAATTGTTGAAGTTCCAAATCCTAGTAATTATGCACGGGGAATCCCCGGTATATCAAAGGGGTGGTGGGTTAGCCGCTGGTACACCCTATACATAAACCCACTTGATATAACGAGTATAAACCATGCATAAGTACTAGGAAGAGGATCGGTTCTTGAATTGTTAGACATATTTGTGCTATGAAACTACTCATAGACGTGATAACATTTACAAATTGTACGCATTTCATTGTACAATTTTCAATTGAGAAAGGTGATTTGATTAAAATGATCTAAATCCTAGTAATTATGCACGGGGAAATCCCCGGTATATCAAAGGGGTGGTGGGTTAGCCGCTGGTACACCCTATACATAAACCCACTTGATATAACGAGTATAAACCATGCATAAGTACTAGGAGGAGGACCGGTTTTTGAAAATGTTTTTGCAAAATTTGAAAATATGAACACCCGTGGGGTGGAGTTTTAAAGGAAAATGCCATGTCACAAGGTGATTGGCACCAATATTGTTAAATCTGGTTTCTAGTAGTTTACATTCATGCGTTGTATGAGCAATTGTATGCATAAATCTCATTATACTATTAGATCAACTAATTGACAACTCAACTCGAATTAGCATCGTCATCCGTTATCATACGATATTTCCCCGCTGAATCTTTCTCTTGTGAAGTAATTCCATTCTAAGTCTATTGGCATCCCTTTTCCCGTTTCCATAACCTTCGCTAATCGAATTTCGGGACGAAATTCCTTCAACTTGGGGAGACTGTGACATTTCAAAGATTTTCGTTGCGAAATTTATCGTGTAAATATTAACATTTTATTTCAAAACATATACACGTATATTTAATCAAATTTATACAAATCGGTGTATTGGCAAATTTCAATTTAGGAATTTTTAATTTTTAAAAAATATTTGAAGGTTATAAACTATATAAATTATGTTATTAAATTAAATAATTTATATAAATAAATCAATGGTTTTCAATTTTATTAACCATTCAAAATGATTGATTTTAAATAAAAACATAAGTTTTATAAAACTTTGTATGCTTAAGTTTTATTTGGTTTTATACAAATAGGTATTTTATTTTATGGATTTAAACTAATTAGAAATTTATAAATTTTAAAACTAATATAAAATTTTATATAAAAATCTAGATTTAAAAATTTCATAACTCATTTAAATAATACAAATAATCTTTTTATAAAAGTTATTTATAATAATAATAATGAAAATAAATTTATAAAATATAAATAGATTTAAAAGAAATTAAATTAATTTATTTAATAAAAAGTTTAGGGTTCGTTTTGTAATTAACTAAACTAGAAGGTTTTAAAACTAAAATCGTTTGAGGGGCTGTTTCTGGACAAAACAAACTCCAGGGACCAATTTTGCCAAACCTCGATTCGTATTTCCGGTTACCCCCAACAATAGTCCGGCGGTCAAAGGCTTTCTCCGGCGAACACCCCGACAGGGCTGTTCCCTTCACCTCGACAGCCGAAAGTGGTCTCTCTGGCTTCGTCTCTCCCACGCGAACAAGAGCCCCCGACCAATTTGTCGATTAATCATACGGAAAGCCTGATTGTGTCTATGGCCGAAAGTCCACGCCTCTAATACAGCCCCGACAGTCAACCTCCACGCCTGCAAGAGGTCTCGACAGATTCGTCTCGTCCATACGAGTGTCTGGACATACTCAATTTCGTGTTTTAATATAAGGATCGAGCTCGGCTTTAAATGACCATCTACAGACCTGCACGAGCTCGCCCACCCTCCTCCACCTGCTCTCACTTCAAATTGAAACCACCATCGTGTTCGTCTCTTCTGTGCGAAGCTATACCGCCCCTACTGACGGCCTAACTCCCTCTGGAACTCGAGATCACTATCTTGGTATTTTCGGACAAAAAGCTTGCCGACCAGACCCTTCGCGACCAAAGAGGATTTCATTGTGCTTAGACTTCAACATACTTATCACCCTCACGCGTGGACAAATACCCGCTTGCAAGGTGAGTTACATATCCCCTATTTACATTTTTATACATTTTGGGGTGAAACGTAATCTGTGCTTACTTACATACAATTCAACTTGTGTTTACATGTGTAGATTATTGTGCTTTTGTGCTTGATCACTTGTTATGCTATGAATACTTTTAGGATGGTTTAAATTATGTGTAACCCACATAGTCTTGACTCCATGCCTATCACTTTTAGGGTAGCGGTATGCTATGCCTATCACGTTAAACCTTTATGCTTATATACATAATTACATGCTTACAATTGGTATACATATAGTGAATTCTCCACATTATGCCATATCATACCATGTCAAACTATGAATTGTATAAACATTTTTAACTAAAACTTTTACTTTATTTAAACATATGTAAACTCACCAACTCTCGTAGTTGACACTTGTTTTGGATTACGTTTCAGGTGAAGATAAGTGATTGTGTGACTATGTGTTGAAGGTGCTACACCTAAGGCTTTTGGACCTAGTAAAATAATTATGTGTAATATTCTAGAATAGGGTGTTGTAACTTGAATTGTATTTGGATATTTGGTATTTAAATCTTATTATTGAATTATGCAACCTTAGTAGATCATGTGCTTATGAACAATCATTTCATTGTCCGCCTCGATGATTCCGCCATCGGTCGGGGTGTGACAATTCTGAACTATGATATTGAGATTGGTACTTCAACTAAACCACCAAGGTTGATGAATTTAAAAGATTACTCGAACTGGAAAAGTCGCTTTGGGAATTATGTCAACATCAATGATACTAGTATGTGGATTCCAATTGCAGAAGGATATAAAAATCCTACTCATTCTGATATGGGTGTATCAGATGCAGAAAAACCAGTTTCAGCTCTTACTGTGGTAGAGAAAACTTTGTACGATCAAGAGAAAAAGGCACTTGCTGCTTTCTCTATGAATCTGCCTTTAGACATCTATCACACTTTCAAGATGTTTAAAACATCGCGTGATCTTTGGGAAGGTTTGGCGAAGAGATGTGAAGGAAGCACAGATATCAAGAAGAGCAGAAGGGAATTACTAAAGAAACAATTCAGTGTTTTTAAATCTTTTAAAGGAGAATCTATTGATGATTTGATGTCTAGGTATTATCACTTGTTGAGTGAAATGGTAAACAATGACATATCTTACAAGAATAGGAAGGTACTTGAGAAATTTCTGGATGCATTGCTGTAGGTCCCTCGGGTGTGGCGGATCGTCACATGCAAGTGGGTCTACTAGTCGGACCGGGTGCGGAATACGGTGGAGAGTCTTACAACACAATGTAAACCGACAAGAGAATCACTTTAAACTTTCGTCTATTATAAACACTTGAAGGTTACAGAGAGAAATACTGAGATTACAAGTTCTGCGTATTTGCTACTATGAATGCGTACTTATCTAATGTCAACCATTCCTATTTATACACGACCTGATGCCTGCGCACTTAGCAAGTGCGTAGGGCAATTTGCTCATGCGTACTTAGCAAGTACGCAATCTCCTGCGCACATACAAGTGCGCAAAACACTTAGAGAAATCTGCAACAGTGAATATGTAAAAGTAAATACAACTTGATAACTAATACTTACAGATACTTACAAACAAAGACAAATACATTCATGAAAGTACAAAACTAAGGCTCTATCTATCCAGAGTGTTTATCACAGGAAAGTGCTTCAACAAACTCCCCCTTGACAACAACTCTAGATCATCTTCGATCTTTAGTATTCAGTCTTTGGCCTTCAGTCTTCACAGCTATGCATCTTTAGCTTCCATCTTCTTCTTATAGTCAAGGCAGAACTTGATCACCTTGTCCTATTTAGAAGCAAGGAATTTCGTCCGTTCGTCCATATACATGCAATACCTGTCTGCTAGTGCCTCCAGATCTTTCACAGAGAAGTTAATGAAGCAGACTTCATCAAATACTCTGATTAGTTCCCTCGGCACTAAGCATCCACTTTCTGACCTCACCTTTCCAATCACCACAGCCTCGCCCGTCTTTGGATCTACGTACCAGTACCACATGTCACCGAGGATATCCTGAGTTTACTTGCTCAGGGGAATCTTGGTTTCTGTCACACCCCGCCAAGGCGGAAACGCGAGGCGCGACGTTCACTGGTTTCCAAAGCATATGATTACCGCAAACACATACATGATAAATGGATACATAAATGAGTTTAAAGTTTTACATTACAAAATGTAAAATGAGTTTACAAAACATTAAGATTTCACAAATATGACTCAATTCAATGAGTTATACAAGGGAAATCCTCCTTGAGTAGTATCTATCGTGCATGCGTGTAATCTACATTGCTAACCTTGAAATCACGTTTAGTTACCTGAAAAACATACTTAAAATCGTCAACACGAGGTTGGTGAGTTCACAGGTTTAATCAAATAGTTCTTGGTAAAACTCAGTTGTTCATAAATCGTTTCAGTTGTATGTGATAAACAGAATAAGAATTGTTGACCCATTTGTAAACTAGCTAGGAATACAAATAATATGTTCATACATGAGGCGTAACCAAACCATGACATGTGTGAGCCCCTATTAAGCGTTATCAGATTCTATGCGGCCATAAATCCTCCAGATTGTGGTTAGCGCGACTAACCTTGACCGGGAGACGTCACTCTCCATAGTACTATTCATAGGACCCTAGGCTACAGTTAATGGTTACTATGTTGTTCCAGGGGACTTTAGCGGCCTCCAATGGGTTGTTCTCATCCCATGTAAACATAAAGTCGTGTCTTATTCTCTTGTTATCCCATAAAATAGTTGAAGTATGTTCTTCCCCCAAATATTAGAAAACAGTAAAAAGAAAGGGGCCGTGAAACTCACCTTGAGTTTGTGTATATACTTGTGATAATACTTGTTGTAGTCAACCTTGACTATTTGTACCCTAGATACCAAGGGTAAATTGTTGTTAAGACCAACGTCTTAATTGTAAATTGTTCACCGACCTTGTAAATCTGATTGTGTTTGTTTAAATATCGTTTTAGTTTTCCAACACATGTTTTGTTATAAAATAGTTTTGAGTTACTGCCCAACTGGGACTGTTGTACAGGTGTCGAAACTTCTTAGTTCCGATTGGGCATATGTGTGTCGAAACTACTTAGTTTCGATGGAGTATATGTGTGTCGAAACTACTTAGTTTCGATGGAGTGGTCAGGAGTCGAAACAACCTAGTTTCGATTGAGAAAAGGTATCGAAACTACCTAGTTTCGATTGAGTATTTGCTATCGAAACTACCTAGTTTCGATCAAAACTCCTAGTTTCGATGGATCAACAGGTATCGAAACTCCTAGTTTCGATTGAGTTAACTGGTATCGAAACTCCTAGTTTCGATTACTGGACTTCTGTTTGACAGAATCAGTCCTGCATATTTTTATGTTTTAAACTTGAATTCGACACACTCTTCTTGTTATCTTTCTTGCGTTTAAATAAGATGTAAGTTTAGCTACGGTTTTAAAGAAACTAATGTGAAAATGTCGAGTTTTTACCTTAAAACCGAGATGAAGATGATGAAATAAAACAGAGATGATCTCGACTCTTTTGCAGAAACACTTGAAATTCTTCTTAAAATACTGGTTTGTGGTAGGATTTTGCCTTGAAACTGGACTTCGAATTGAAGAGAATTGGAATGTTTGCCGTATGAAAATGAGAAATATGAAAAGGAATTGTGATGTTGAGACTGAAAAGGTATGGGACGAGTGAAGGGAGGGGGTGTGGGTTTTCTCTGGCTTCCGGCCGAGAAGTCAAAGAGTAGGTTGGGTTTAATATAAATCAAACAATTTTTTTTTACCACTAATTTATTAATGGTATTAACATCCATTAGAGTTTTAAAGGGGTAAATAAATCCGGTTTAGATCCTCCACGGTATTATAAATTTATTCTGAAAATAATTTATTGTTCTACGTAAAGTTTGTGGAAATAAAATATATATGTATATATATTTCTCTGGTTATTTAAATTAACCACTAGTGTTCGAATTTGTCGGTTTGTACTGGTACTTGCACCGGTAATTCCTAGAATTACCCAAGTATAAATTGAGACCATGTACGATCTTTGCTAGACTCTAAAGTCCTTGTTTGTGAAATTAAATAAATCACCAAAAACAATTAAAAATGTGAACTCGATTATGACTTGTACGGGTATTGACCTGAAATGTCGGGTTGTCACAGTTTCACATAGCACTGGCTTGTATACCAATTTCTTTAAGAATTTCTTAGTCACAGGATGTCTTGCTGTCTTATCCTTGACTCTCTTGGGCACTTGAGGCTTGAACACTTTAAACTTCCCAGATCTTGTTTCCCGCTGTAGAACCACTCACAAACCCATTGCCACTGCATGATTAGAATGACCCAGAAGCTCTCGGTTTGCTAGGTTCACAAGGTCGTATTTGGGTATGGAGTTGAATGCTTCACTGGTTGGTTTCAAGTATTGAACCCACCCAGATCTTTTGATTGCGAAGAACTGCTTATCCTCCTCGAACCTTACAGCCAAGATCATCCCTGTTGCCCCTTGTTTGTCTATGATAGACGTCTTCTGCCAAACAGGAGCTGGACCCTTGGATGAAGTAGAAGGCATATGTTTTTCTTTTGGTGCCTCCGGATCCACAGGTGTATGATCAACTGGGGAGGCTTCAGTCGAGGCTTCAACATTACTAGCATGCTCGACTGAACCTGTGTCGAGCTGAGCTTCGAAGGATGGAACTTCAAAGATCTCTCCATATTCTAACTCATACTCTCCTTCCCCGTCGCCCTTGGGAACTTCTATCACTACATCCTCATCATCTTCATCCCAATCATCACCAGAGTCGATCTCTCCTTCTTTAAGATTAAAGAGAGCATCGATCTGTGCTTCCTTGGAATAGTCAGGCTCTAAGTATAAGATCTCATCATCAGATAGATCCTTAAGCACATCAGCCACTGACTTTCCTTTGTCACCACCACCACCAGAAGTATCACCACCATCTTGATAAGTAGACTCCCACTCAGCCATTGGAATAGCAGAAATGGGCACTATTGCCAAAGCTTGGTGCTCACTCCCATTAGGACTGACTTCAGGATTCTTGTCTTTGTCGTCATCCTTTGTCAAATCCTCAGGATGACAAGCCTCATCACTAGTAGTTTTCTTTTCTTTCTCCTTCTCCTTATCTTTCTCCCCCTGAGCATCAAGCTTCTTGGTCAGATCAGCAATTAGTTTGACCATCAGCTCATGCTCCTTCTTCTGCATATCAAACCATAGCTCGAGAGATGACCTGTGCCCCAGAATCATGTTGTTTATCTGGATTAGAAGCTCATTCTGGGCCATTATGTTCTTCAGTCTCTCGTCTGTCCCCGTTCTCTGGCTTCGTAGAATTCTAACTTCGTCCACCAACGAATTAATCTGTTCTTGTTAAGCATCAGATTCCTCCTTTGACTTCTGAATAGTTTCCAACAGACCAGCAACTTGGGTTTCCAGAATTACTATCCTATCTTCATTAGGATCAGGACGTCTGGAGGTAGATGCTTCAGCATTGTGAATTGGGGAGAAGAAGATAGTATCAAAGTCAAACCCTTGAGTAAATTCTCCGTAGTTGAAGGGTTGACTTATCGGTTCAATGGTGGTTGTTGGGATTGAGGATGTGATGACGGTTATAGGTGTTATGGAAGGGGTGATGGTGACTGACTCCGTGAGAATTGGAGTAATCACCGCCACCTGGACAGATGTGACAGGGAGGGTCACTATCACAGGAACCTCCTCTATGATTGAAGTGACTGCCACCTCAGGTTGTACTTGTGGCCTCCTCCTTTGTCTCCGGTATAATTGCTGTGAAGGAGGGGTAGAGGCTGAATCAGTACTTGCAGCTGGAACTTGTACTTGCTGCAGAGTAGTAACCTCTAACTCACTGGGAATAGCAAGTTGCTACCTATCCCATCTGTTCTTGTTAACACTTTCACGCCTCTATCTCTGTATAGCAGCGTCAGAATATGGCTCATATTCGCTGCTTGAAGCTTGTCGCTTTCTCTTCGAGGACGAATCAGGTAGGGTTACCTTCGTCGTTCTCCTCAGGTGAGACTGCGATGGTGCATCATCGAAATCAGAAGAATCATATTCTGTCTCTTCCGAGTCGGATCCCTCAGCACCATCATGACCTTCTTCTTCGTCTCCATTTTTTGACGATCCATCTACACTTTCAACTTCCTCCTCTTGTTGTTGTTGTTGTTCATCTGAATGTTCACTCAACTCTGGCTCCGAATCATGGCTATACCATCTCCAGTAAGCCGGTGCCACATATGCTTCGTTTATTAGGTGGACAAAAAGTGTTGTATGCTCAGGGGTAGGTTCTACACTGCCTGGCTTTAAAAATTGTGCAAACACTCTTTTGTCCACCCTTTTAAGTTGCAATCTCTCCCCAGTTGCAGGTAGGTTTGGCAACGCATCGTCAATAAGAAGTTGCACAAACCTTGGGTATAATAAGAACCTGAACCTCTCAGCCATGTTAATCTGATCATTGATGGCTTTGAATATGTATCGTGAGAAGTTGTAGCCCTTATTAAGAGATAAGCCAACCATGGCAGCAGCAAGGTCATGACCCATTGCATCCTTTCCAGCTTTTCTTGAGGAGATGCACATGATCATGATGTGGGCAAAATATCTCCATTGATCAAGCACCCACATTTTCTTGTAAGAAGCGTAGTCTCTCGCTCCGACATACCCCATTCGTTGCCTCCAACAGCCATCTACAAAGTAGTCAGGATAGGTTGTCGGGTCGGTCGAAAGATCTCTGAATTGCAAGACCCGTCTAATAGTGTCTTCAGAAAATGCGATATCATGACCCGTAATGGTAGCCCTTATAACATTGGGGGTTACCGTGCAATCACGCGTCGGGGTCTCTCAAAATTGCTCGAGATAAGGTCTTGAAACGATAGGGTCAGCTGAAATAGCATAGCTGATTCTTGAACGGTTCAAGAAATCAACTATCTCTCGATACTGAAGTGATGCACCCTTCCATTCAGGTTGATTATGAGCTAGAAGATTGAACTCATTCGTAAACGCATGAGCCATAATTTGCAAAAACACATAGAAAACATAATCAGAACAACAAGTTTCATTGCAATTGAATAAGCATGACTCAGTATAGCAGTTACTCTTTGAACTGAATTTCCAGACTTAGAAATTTTTCCCAAGTGTTGGTCCTGCGTACTTAGCAAGTACGCAGGAATTTCCTCTTGCATACTTAACAAGTACGCATGAATTACTTCTTGCGTACTTGTTAAGTGCGCAGGAAACATACTTGTTCAAAATTCCAGAAGTCTAAGAAATCAACAGATGTTCAAGAATTAGGTAGATTAGGTCACCACAAGGTCGGAATCAGTGATTACGACCCATGGAACCAACATCAACACCAAATCACTACTACATTGGTCCAATTTTGACCTAAACGACGACCAGTCGAACCGACGGTCAAATCCAAGCCCAAGGTCAAAATCAAAGGATTAAACGAACGATTAAGGTCTGATTAAGAGTCGATTAATGATTCTAAGCAAGTTTTAGTTTTCATGAATTAACAAAACAACCAATAATTTGTCTAAAATCACGGTTTAAACCCAAAATTTTTAAGTTTCTGAAACAGTCCATAATCGCGATTTTGTGGATGGATTGAGTCTAGATTCTCACCAATGGATTGTAGTACAAAGATGATACTAGTAACGGGATGAAAAATCAGTTGGAACACTTGGAATTTTTGAGGAAAATTTGCAGAGGGAATTGAACAGTCGTTTGAGTTTGAATGTGATAAGAATCTAAAAAATTTTCTAACTCCTGTATATATACCCAACACATAATGGTCTTGTGTACTTGCTAAGTGTGCAAGCTTTAACTCCTGCGTACTTACAAGTGCGCAAGACATAACTCTTGCGTACTTGTTAAGTACGCAGGGCTTACTTCATGCGCACTTGTCAAGTACGCAGTGTCACACCCCGACCGATGGCGGAATCATCGAGGCGGACAATGGAATGATTGTTCAAAAGCACATGATAACTAAAAAGTTGCATAATTCATTAAATAAATTTGAATACAACAAAGATCCAAATACAATACATTTCAAATAACCTAGTCTAGTTCAAAACATTGATTTATTTAACTAGGTCCATAGTTCTTAAGTGGAAAAATCTTCAGCAAGCATTCACATATCCAAACCTGAAACATTATTTAAATCAAGTGTCAACTAAAAAGTTGGTGAGTACATAGGTTTTTGTAGTTCCGATAAGTAGTAGATAAAACGTTTTGCAACTCATTGTTTATCTTGTCAAACATAGTATATATATGGTGTATCATTTATCTAATCACAATTCAAACCTTGTTTGACGCGCTTGAACATAGCACAACAGCTAAGTCCGGTATGTTTGAATATAGTTATCCACTATATTCGATATGTTTGAATATAACCCAAGGCTATATCCGAGTATGCAGTAATAAACACCCTAACCGGGTGGGCTGGTCAGGCACAATAGATCTATCAATATTACAGTTGGTTGTCTTGTGTTTAAATGTATGTACATCCAAATAATAAGCATATAGTCCACATGTATAACACGTATAAACAATGTGAGTAGCATGAATAATGTTTCACCCCAAAATGTATAAAAATGTAAAATAGGGGCTATTTAACTCACCTTGCAAGCGGGTATTTTTCCACGCGTGTAGGTGATAAAGATGTTGAAGTCTAAGCACGTTGAAAACCTATGTAGATAAATGGGTATTATTGTATGTTTACATATGCGTATTAGTATTTAATGGTGTATAGGTTTATAATAACATTTCTTAGTGTTATTTGAATAAAAGTTGGTCCAGATTTACTTGAAAGTACTGATTTGATCGAAACTGTTTATAGTTGTGACAGGTATCGAAACTGTGTTCAATCGAAACTACTAGTTTCGATTGACCATTTACAAGTGATACACAGAACTGTCGAAACTACTATCTATCGAAACTTACTAGTTTCGATTGATCATTTATAAGTGATACACAGGCTGTCGAAACTGCCATCTATCGAAACTAGTAGTTTCGTTTGATCATTTATAAGTGATACACAGGCCGTCGAAACTACCATCTATCGAAACTACTAGTTTCGATTGATCATTTATAAGTGATACACAAGCCGTCGAAACTACCATCTATCGAAACTACTAGTTTCGATTGACCATTTACTCAATCGAAACTAAGTAGTTTCGATGGCCCAGACTTTAGAAAATAAAACAGTAATTTTTCAGAACAATGGTTTGTCCGGTAATCGATGGTTTGGAGTCGTTACTTCGATTGGTTCAGCTTGCCTTATGATAACAGAAGGTAAAGAAACGAAGTTGAGGATTCTTACGTGGTCGCAAAGGGGCTGGACGGTAGAGTCTCAAATCCGAGAATGTCCAGAATGAGAATCGAGCTTCTGGATGGGATTAGCCTCTACAACCTTGGTCACAGCTTCACACAGAGATGGCGATAGTAATGGTGCCTTCAATTTGGAGTGAGATTGGGTGGAAGAGGGGTAGCGAGCTCGAGCAGGTCCGACTATGGCTATTTATTGCCGAGTTCGTTTCTTATGACAAAGCGTGCAATTGGGCACGTCCCGACATTCATCTGGACGAGACGAAGCTAACGAGCTATTAAATACGTGTGGAGGTTGATTGTCGGGTTCGAATTCGAGGCGTGGGTTCTCGGCCACCAACAAGATCAGGCGATTCGTAGGTTGGGGGAGACCAATTGGTTGGGGCCTTTTGTTCGCATGGGGAAAACGAGTTCAGGGATGCCTGTAGCGGCTGTCTAGGTGCAGGGAACAGCCCTGTCGGGGTGTTCGCCGGAAAAACGCTTTACCCGTCGGACCAAGGAACACGGTGACCTGAAAGTCGATTTGGAAATTGGCAGATTTGGTCCTTGTAGTTTGGTTTTGATTTAATTCAGCCCCTGAGATAATTACGGATGAGTCCTTGTAGTTTGATTTGTACAGAAATAGTCCCTCAATTGACATTTGCTTAAAACCTTCTAGTTTGAAAAGTTTCAAAACAACCCCTTAACTTTTATAAAAATAATTAGTTTAATTTCTTTTAATTTCAAATATATTTTATAAACTTATATTATTATTATTGTTATAAATAATTTTTATAAGAGTTAGTTATCTTATTTAAATAGGTTATTTTATTAAATCTGAAACTTTTTAAATTTAGATTTTTATATAAAATTTTATATAAGTTTAAAACGTATTTATTTTTAATTATTTTAAATCCATAAAATAAATAAAAAATAAATATATATTTTGTACAAAATTGAATAAAACGCTTGCATTTCATTTAGTTGAAAATGATTACATGATATATATATTACAAATGTGTGAATAAAAATACGGAATGTCACAGTCTCCCCATGTTAAAGGAATTTCGCCTCGAAATTCAACTAATGGAGGCTATGAAAAGAGATGCGGATATTTGGTCTTCATTTGGTCTTCATGTTCCTAAGTGAACTCGGGTCCACGTTTAGACTCCCAACGGACCTTGACAATGGGGATGCGGCTACGCTTGAGTTTCTTGACTTCACGGTCCACTATTTCCACGGGTTTTTCGACAAAGTGCATTTTCTCGTCAATACGCACTTCGTCAAGAGGGATGTGGAGATTCTCGTCGGCTAGACACTTTTTCAAATTAGATACATGAAAGGTCGGATGAACGTTATTGAGTTCTGAAGGAAGATCGAGTTTGTAGGCCACTTTTCCTATCCTTTCGAGTATCTTGAATGGACCCACATATCGAGGTGCAAGTTTTCCTTTCTTTCCAAATCGGACTACGCCTTTCCAAGGTGATACCTTTAGAAGAACCATATCCCCAACTTGGAATTCCAAGGGTTTTCGTCGGTTATCGGCATAGCTCTTTTACCGACTCCTTGCTACTCGAATGTTGTCCCGGATAAGAGAGATTTTATCGGTGGTCTCTTGGAAAAGATCGGGACCGGTGATTTGTGCTTCACCAATTTCGTTCCAACAAATCGGTGAACGACATTTTCGTCCATAAAGAGCTTCAAACGGTGCCATGTTAATACTTGTGTGGTAGTTGTTGTTGTAGGAAAATTCGATTAGTGGTAGGTGACAATCCCAATTGCCACCAAAGTCGATGACACAAGCTCTAAGCATACCCTCGAGAGTTTGAATTGTTCGCTCGGTTTGTCCATCAGTTTGAGGATGGTAAGCCGTACTTAAATCCAAACGAGTACCAAGCGCAGATTGTAATGATTGCCAAAATCGGGAAGTAAAACGCGAATCACGATCGGAGATGATATTCAAGGGGATTCCGTGACGACTTACGATCTCATCAATGTAGATCCGAGCCAATTTCTCGACTCGATAGTCCTCACGAATAGGCAAGAAATGAGCAGACTTCGTAAGTCGGTCGACAATAACCAAGATACTATCGTGCCCACTAGAAATGCGTGGGAGTTTGGTGATGAAGTCCATAGCAAGGTTCTCCCACTTCCACATGGGAATTTCAGGTTTTTCGAGGAGTCCGGAAGGCTTTTGGTGTTCGGCCTTCACTTTAGAACATGTTAAGCATTTTGCCACAAAGAGGGCAATATCCTTTTTCATGCTGGGCCACCAATATTGCTGACGAAGACCCATGTACATCTTATCAGCTCCGGGATGTA
This sequence comes from Smallanthus sonchifolius, assembly GCA_023525975.1. Classification (NCBI taxonomy): domain Eukaryota; kingdom Viridiplantae; phylum Streptophyta; class Magnoliopsida; order Asterales; family Asteraceae; genus Smallanthus; species Smallanthus sonchifolius. The sequence continues at coordinate 77,593,915 of CM042025.1, forward strand.
CCGAATATCGAGTTTTGTGGGACTCGTTCATCAAAAATATACGAAGGTCGTCGCGATCGGGAACCCAGATACGGTCCCAGTAATACAATAAGGCGTTGGCTTTGGTTTCTAGTAAGAGTTATGTCACACCCCGACCGATGGCGGAATCATCGGGGCGGGACATGTAAGACTGTTCATAGCACATGGTTGACTAAATTGAAATATATTAAAGTTAAATTTGCATTACAATAAATCCAAGTACAAGATCAAATTCAAACAAGAAACATAAACAATTCATAAAATTCTTGATTTATTTTGCTAAGTCCAAATCCTATGTTGAACACGTCTTGAATCAATCTCACATATTGGGGCCTGAAACATGAATAAAATAAAGTCAACTAAAAAGTTGGTGAGTATAACACAGTTGTATATAGATAGCATATAGTTGAAAACAAATCCTTTACATGACATGATAAATAAGGCGTTCATGGGGAGTAACTATTGTGTAACCAAATGTACAATCAAACCTTGTAACTAGCATGCAAAACAAATGTGTTGTCGGTTTCAATCACCGCGTACCATGGGTGGGTTTGTTAGACTCAATAGATCCATCATTGAAAACCGTCGGCTTGTATAGTTAATGATTGCACATAAGAGCATACAAAGGTTAAACACACCTAGCACTCGGGCACAAAGCTCAAATTTTTGCACACATGTATGTAAATAGGATTTTTGCACTTGTGTTGTTTGTGTAAATGTAATTGTGTAATGTGTAATGAGTATAGAGTTCATGTTCTACCCCAAAAGTGTAAAAGAGTAAAAAGGGGTTGTGAATACTCACTTGGTATGGAAGTGAAGCTAACAAGGAATATAGATAGCAAAAGATCCTTGAAAAGCACACTTTAACCTAAATAGTAATATGCATTGAATCACATAGATGTATAAAGTTTAAGAATGAAAGTTGGATTTGTATGTAAAACCATTGGTTTGTATTTAAAAAGGATTGAATAAAATATATAAAGTTTGAGGTAAAATATGTTTGAAACAATTTAATTAGGTTTGAATTAAATAAATAAGTGTATAACTATAGTTTATGAAATAATGTCAATATTAATTGTAATTAAGTATAAATAAATAAAACGATTTTGATTTAAAATGTAAAGTAAATAAGTCATCATTATTTATAAATCTTGTAACTTAATTATTTAAAATATCATTTAAGTGTAAGATGATAAATATAAATTTAATTTTTATAAACTTTTCAATAAATTACATTTATGCCAAGATTAAACTTTTAATCTATTTTTAAATACAGAAAACATATTTTTTTTATAAAATCTGAAACATTTACTGATTAAAATATAAAAATTATAATTCTGCTAAAAATTCTGAGTCTAGCACGACCGTGCCTCGGAAGGGCACGATCGTGCTCATGCCACGGGCGCGACCGCGCTAGTCGGGGCGCGACCGGGTTGATCAATCAGGAGCACAATCTAGACAAGTCATCAGGCACGACCGTGCCTTAGCCCGGCACGGTCGCGTCTATGATTTTAAGACACAACAGAGACTAGCCCAAAGGGCATGACAAGGTCTGGACGGATGACACGACCGCGCTTCTAGTCGACACGACCGCGCTAAACGAGGCACGGCCGCGCTAGATGATTAGCGCGACCGTGTCTAAACTAAATCAGACACGAATCGAGAATTTCTTGTATTTTAAACACTGGAATTGTTAGGGCTTTTGATTAATAGGTTATTACGTGTCTTTTCATATACCTTAATTGTATGGAAATCGGGTTTAAGTATGGGTTCGATTAAATCATTTTTATTGGAAACATGGTTTCTGATTCTGGTCGATTTCTATTGTGGAAGCCCAAATTGGATGAGGGCTTTTGATAATGATACTGAAATGAATGAGAAGACGATTATATTTACCCTGAAACGAAACGAATTTATAGAGAACGGTTGGAAGGAAGCTCCGGCGACGACGGCTCGAGTTCCGACGATCTTTACTGCAACTCCGGTCAATCCAGACAGTCCGGAAGCTTCAGAGATGGTTTGATATCGCGATTCTGCTACTGAGTTGGGAGAATTTGGGTCGAAAAGCTTTGAGAGAGTTTCTTTCTTGAAATTTGCTTGAGAGAGTTTTCTTGCAAATGAATACTGAGGCGTTTGGGATTTGAAAAGTGGTAATACAATTGTTAAGGGGAAAAGAAACGTATAACGGTTTCGGATTCGAACGATCGGGTGATTAATCTGCATTTACGTTTTTCTGTTACGCAGGCGCGACCGTGCCAAGGAGAGGCGCGACCGTGCCTAGGCACCGGGCGCGATCGTTCCAGAGCAGGTCGCGCGACCGTGCCAAAGCACTTGGCGCGACCGTGCTAGAACGAAGCACGACCGTGCTAACTAGGGTTTCTTGATGTTTTTCAATTTTAGTCCTTGACTTTTCAGGTTTGATAAGTTTGTACCAAATAGTTTCTTGTATAGCGTTTAAATGTAAATAATCGAGTAAAACTTGTGAATTTGTATAGGATCATTGCATTAAATTTTACGACGAGAAAAATAATGAGGCATTGCACGAGTATAGAACTTGAAATTGCATTACATTGAACTGAAATAGGCATACTAAAATCCGAAATGTTACAAGTTCTACACCACATGCCATCTCTTGATACATGTTTCCCTCGGTAACCGAGGTGTGTTGTGCTTGAAGAATACGGGTTTGGATATCGTTATGAATACAAACACTATGAAGCATGATATGTTCTTTACGACTCAAGGCGTCGGCTACAACATATGCCTTGCCAAGGTGGTAGCGAATCTCGCAGTCGTAGTCGTTAAGAAGTTCAACCCATCGTCGTTGCCTCATATTAAGCTCTTTTTGATTGAAAATATGTTGGAGACTTTTATTGTCGGTGAAAACCACGCATTTGGTGCCATAAAGATAATGTCTCCAGATTTTCAAGGCGAAAACGACAGTACCAAGCTCGAGATCATGGGTCGTATAGTTCCTCTCATGGATTTTGAGCTGACGTGATGCGTATGCAATTACTTGGCCACGTTGCATTAGAACACAACCAAGGCCTTGGTTGGATGCATCACAATAAACGACAAAGTCGTCATTACCACTAGGAAGGGTTAGAACAGGAACATTGCAGAGCTTATGCTTGAGAGTTTGAAAAGCTTCCTCTTGCTTGGGTCCCCACTCGTAAGATTTACCTTTATGAGTCAAGGCAGTGAGCGGAACCGCAATCTTAGAGAAATTTGAGATGAAGCGACGATAGTAACCTGCTAGTCCAAGGAAAGAACGAATCTCGGTAGGAGTCTTAGGAGTACTCCAATTCTTTACCGCTTCGATTTTTGCCGGGTCCACATGAATTCCCTTATTGTTGACTATGTGTCCCAAGAACTGAACCTCCTTTAGCCAGAATTCACACTTGGAGAACTTAGTGTATAGTTGTTCTTTCTTCAAGAGCTCCAAAATTGAACGAAGATGTTGTTCATGCTCCGCTTTCGTTTTAGAATAGATGAGGATGTCAAGGTTTGCATACACGGTTCATGAGATCCATGAAAACCGCAGGTGCATTAGTCAAGCAAAAAGGCATGACCATGAACTCGTAGTGACCATATCTAGTCCGAAAGGCAGTCTTCGGAATGTCTTCATCGAGAACACGAAGTTGATGGTATCCGGAACGAAGGTCAATCTTGGAGAAACATGTTGAACCTTGAAGTTGATCGAAAAGATCGTCGATACGGGGTAAAGGATAACGGTTCTTGATTGTAAGCTTGTTGAGTTCACAATAATCGATGCACATTTGAAACGATCCATCCTTTTTCTTTACGAACAGCACGGGAGCACCCCAAGGTGAATGGCTCGGGCGGATGAATCCTTTAGATGAGAGTTCTTGTAATTGACTTGCGAGCTCTTGCATCTCGAAAGGTGAAAGACGATAGGGAGCTTTTGCCACGGGAGTTGCTCCAGGCACAAGGTCAATACGAAACTCCACTTGTCTAGGAGGAGGAAGACCGGGTAAATCCTCGGGGAATACCTCGTGAAAGTCTCGAATGATCGGAATATCTTGCAATTTCTTACCCTTGTCTTTCGTGTCAACTACGTGGGCCAAGAAAGCAACGTACTTTTTCCGCAAGTACTTTTGTGCTAATGTGCAAGACATGAGTTGAAGACCATGACACGGTTTTTCACCGAAAATAACTAACTTGTCACCCGAAGGGAGAGGTATACGAATGCACTTTTCGTAGCAAATAACCTCGGCATGGTGCTTGAATAACCAGTCCATGCTAATTATAATATCGAAGCTTCCCAATTGCATTGGAAGGAGATCAACGGAGAATTCATGACTATTAAGCTCGAGATTGCAGTCGCGGATAACATAATTTATGGTAATAGATTTTCCGTTTGCTATCTCCACGGAATAAGAATTGTCAAGTTTCGTTCTTTGTTTAGTAAGTCGAGATTCAAAGGCAAGAGACACAAAACTCCTATCGGCACCGGTATCAAATAAAATGGATGCATAATTATTGTTTACGAGAAACGTACCGTTTATCACGTCGTTGTTTGCTTGAGCCTCATTAGCGTTTATATTAAACGCTCGTCCTTGAGGACCACCTTGATGATGAAGTTTTGGGCATCGATCACGGAAATGGTTTGCATCTCCACATTCGTAACATGCCAGACCATTGAGAGGTGCCGGATAGATGGGACGGTTGGCTGGAGCAGCTTGATGGACGGGAGGACGGGTACGGCAAGTAGTGACCACGTGTCCATATCGTCCGCAGCTTGAACACAATCGGCATGGTAAGTTGGCAGGATGATGGTACTTGCAGGTCTGGCATTGGGGATTCGGGCCCAGATAAGGTTTCGGGTTTTGACCCAAAGGGGCCGCTTGAATAGCAGGTACAGCGGAAGTTACGGCTGTGAAGTTTCGACCCTTTTGTTTCTTGTTGTGGTTAGAAGACTCAGGTTTTACATCTTTGACGCCGCAAAAGCAGAAACTACCTTCTTGGAACCCTTTCTTGATAAGGTTCCGGCCTTGACATGGTTGTCGGATAGTGTAGCGGATAGACGGATAGCAGCTTCAAGTGTAGGAGGATTGCTTCCTAACACAGCATCTTGAATCTGCGTAGACAGCCCGCCTATGTATTTTTCAATTCCCCGTGCAATGGGAGTGATCATATGAGGCACCAACATACTTAGCTCTTGAAACCGGGTGGTGTAAGCCAGATTATCCCCGCTGTCTTGGGAAAGGTCCCAAAACTCAGCCTCGAGCTTCCTCATTTCATTTCGAGGATAGATATCATCAGTCATGACTTTCTTCAGATCATCCCATGATAAAGATGTAGCAACCTCAACACCACGAGTGTGTTTTTCACCGTTCCACCAGGTGAGGGCTCTCTTTTGAAGTATACTTGTGGCATAGCGAACCCGAAGATTATCGGGGCAGTCACTGTTTAGGAATGTGCTTTCCATGCTTTCAAACCATTGCAGTAGGCCGGTAGCACCTTCATTGACGAAGAATTTTGTAGGATTGCACGAGTTAAAGTTCTTAAACGTGCATTGAGGCGGGTTTGTACCACCGTTTCCTTGGATGTTGTGAGACCCATCACTGTTGTTATTGGCTTGGGTCATTTGCCCCACCAGCTGGGCAAGGAGAGTAGCAAGATCCGGGTTGGAAGTGATAGAGTTTGCACGTCGAGGAGGCATTCTAACACCATAAGAAAAGACAATGATATTTTAGATAAGATGGATATATATGAGTTATAGTGGTAAATAATGTAAGCAGAAAAGCGGGATTCATCATGACGCGTGCCAGTGCATGTGTATTTATTCAAAGTTGATGGGGGAACTAAGCCATCTATTCTGGATAGAACATGATGTTATAGATCATTATTCGCGTAATAGGAATTGTCGGGACTTGCATGCATTACAAATCGTTATTACGTGTGCACCCGTAATAATGATTTGCTTTGCATATTCGTCTAGTTCTTCCTATCTTGCTATAATGTCACCAAATTTTGAGTTTAAGTTCGGATCGTATCCTTGCGAATACATTGACTTATCAACGTTAAATAATTCCTCAAAACTTTCTAGGAGATATGCTTTAGCCTATAGGTAAACACTCACTTCAGGAATTCCCAGGAAAGCATACGGGTCCGTTTATTTGGATTTATATGAAATGCTTTCCTAGACAGAAAACCCAATGTACAGGTGTCACCCTTCCAGATTGCACGTGTCCTTTACTGGTTTCAAGAAATTAAGTCGTTGACGAGATTTTCAAGATTTTAATAGACTTGAGAGTCTATGAGTATAAAATGTGTAGGAATGTTGCAATTAATATGGATTAGGAAAGAGTATGGATAAGGATGAGTAGTGTAGTTGTTTGCATAAGTTTGTTTGTCAAATGTGTATGTAAAGTATGTATCATGTATTTAAGCCTTGTATGTATGTGTATAAGTCTCATGTACCAAACTTGAGAAAATTCAAATAATACCTAACTACAAATAATTAACATAACAATTAATCATTTAGCACATAACACATAAAAAGGGAGTCCTAGGGTTATAGTCTAGGTCATTGTGTCTAATAACCTAATTCCCTATAACCATGGCTCTGATACCAATCTGTCACACCCCGACCGATAGCGGAATCATCGAGGCGGACAATGGAATGATTGTTCAAAAGCACATGATAACTAAAAAGTTGCATAATTCATTAAATAAATTTGAATACAACAAAGATCCAAATACAATACATTTCAAATAACCTAGTCTAGTTCAAAACATTGATTTATTTAACTAGGTCCATAGTTCTTAAGTGGAGAAATCTTCAGTAAGCATTCACATATCCAAACCTGAAACATTATTTAAATCAAGTGTCAACTAAAAAGTTGGTGAGTACATAGGTTTTTGTAGTTCCGATAAGTAGTAGATAAAACGTTTTGCAACTCATTGTTTATCTTGTCAAACATAGTATATATATGGTGTATCATTTATCTAATCACAATTCAAACCTTGTTTGACGCGCTTGAACATAGCACAACAGCTAAGTCCGATATGTTTGAATATAGTTATCCACTATATCCGATATGTTTGAATATAACCCAAGGCAATATCCGAGTATGCAGTAATAAACACCCTAACCGGGTGGGCTGGTCAAGCACAATAGATCTATCAATATTACAGTTGGTTGTCTTGTGTTTAAATGTATGTACATCCAAATAATAAGCATATAGTCCACATGTATAACATGTATAAACAATGTGAGTAGCATGAATAATGTTTCACCCCAAAATGTATAAAAATGTAAAATAGGGGCTATGTAACTCACCTTGCAAGCGGGTATTTTTCCACGCTTGTAGGTGATAAAGATGTTGAAGTCTATGCACGTTGAAACCCTATGTAGATAAATGGGTATTATTGTATGTTTACATGTGCGTATTAGTATTTAATGGTGTATATGTTTATAATAACATTTCTTAGTGTTATTTGCATAAAAGTCGGTCCAGATTTACTTGAAAGTACTGATTTGATCGAAACTGTTTATAGTTGTGACAAGTATCGAAACTGTGTTCAATCGAAACTACTAGTTTCGATTGACCATTTACAAGTGATACACAGAACTGTCGAAACTACTATCTATCGAAACTTACTAGTTTCGATTGATCATTTGTAAGTGATACACAGGCTGTCGAAACTGCCATCTATCGAAACTAGTAGTTTCGATTGATCATTTATAAGTGATACACAGGCCGTCGAAACTACTAGTTTCGATTGACCATTTACTCAATCGAAACTAAGTAGTTTCGATGGCCCAGACGTTAGAAAATAAAACAGTAATTTTTCAGAACAATGGTTTGTCCGGTAATCGATGGTTTGGAGTCGTGACTTCGATTGGTTCAGCTTGCCTTATGATAAAAGAAGGTAAAGAAACAAAGTTGAGGATTCTTACGTGGTCGCAAAGGGGCTGGACGGTAGAGTCTCAAATCCGAGAATGTCCAGAATGAGAATCGAGCTTCTGGATGGGATTAGCCTCTACAACCTTGGTCACAGCTTCACACAGAGATGGCGATTGTAATGGTGCCTTCAATTTGGAGTGAGATTGGGTGGAAGAGGGGTAGCGAGCTCGAGCAGGTCCGACTATGGCTATTTATAGCCGAGTTCGTTTCTTATGACAAAGCGTGCAATTGGGCACGTCCCGACATTCATCTGGACGAGACGAAGCTAACGAGCTATTAAATACGTGTGGAGGTTGATTGTCGGGTTCGAATTCGAGGCGTTGGTTCTCGGCCACCAACAAGATCAGGCGATTCGTAGGTTGGGGGAGACCAATTGGTTGGGGCCTTTTGTTCGCATGGGGAAAACGAGTTCAAGGATGCCTGTAGCGGCTGTCTAGGTGCAGGGAACAGCCCTGTAGGGGTGTTCGCCGGAAAAACGCTTTACCCGTCGGACCAAGGAAAATGGTGACCGGAAAGTCGATTTGGAAATTGGCAGATTTGGTCCTTGTAGTTTGGTTTTGATTTAATTCGGCCCCTGAGATAATTACAGATGAGTCCTTGTAGTTTGATTTGTACAGAAATAGTCCCTCAATTAACTTTTGCTTAAAACCTTCTAGTTTGAAAAGTTTCAAAACAACCCCTTAACTTTTATAAAAATAATTAGTTTAATTTCTTTTAATTTTCAAATATATTTTATAAACTTATATTATTATTATTATTGTTATAAATAATTTTTATAAGAGTTAGTTATCTTATTTAAATAGGTTATTTTATTAAATCTGAAACTTTTTAAATTTAGATTTTTATATAAAATTTTATATAAGTTTAAAACGTATTTATTTTTAATTATTTTAAATCCATAAAATAAATATATATTTTGTATAAAATTGAATAAAACGCTTGCATTTCATTTAGTTGAAAATGATTACATGATATATATATTACAAATGCGTGAATAAAAATCCGGAATGTCACACGCAGAAACCCTTAAGTGCGCAAAATTTCAACTCAAATTATGAAGATTTCAAGTCAAATAATGAACAAGATAAAAAACATTCAATCAAGAGGATTCAAAACTCAATCAGGAAGGTTAAATACAAATATTTTTGGTTTTTCTGATTAAGATTGAACTATAGACAGACTTAAAATCTTTTTGATCTTTTCTAGATAGAAATATACATGTATTCACACACGAGCAGAGGATCATATCAGGCTAACTTATAGAAAAGACGATACAATGTAAACATCAAAGAATATGGGATCATGTCATGAATTACTATTTATTCATACGTAATAAGCACATAAACAAGTAATTCAAGTTGACAATATTATAAGCTTTGAAACTATAAGCATCTTTGTATCACGTTCTTGTGTGTTAAGGTATTGATTATAAGATATACAACGTGTACCCCACTGATATGTTACAGTAATGTAAGTTGCACTATCTCAAGGCATCTAAGATTTTCCCAATTATTTTCTAAATTTTCATAATGAAGCTACATCAATTAGCACAGGAAAAATCAAGCAGAATCCATAAGGATTATCAGGAATCATAAGATTCAGAATCGAGTGAGTCATTTGTCCTGGTTTCATTTGATTTCTTCATTGAATATCGATATGATGATTCAGGATAATGAATATGGTGTTTGAGAATTAGGGTAAGGGAATCCAACTTTTATCTGGATTTGATTTCAATGAATCAGGAGTGATTCAAGGGTGAATAAACGCTCCACGGTTGATGTAGAGACATGTCTTGATTCAATCTCTCATTGCATACTTGTGAGTATGTGCAGTGAGACAAACCGCATTAATTGTTCTAACGACATAACCCGAAACTGATCTCAGAAGAAAATTATTGCCAATTATCTGATAATGATCTTTTCTATTCTTTTACTCTCACACACTAGCAACACATGGGTTCAAATCACAGTTGTAATTTAGATTTAGTTTCCACACTACTAGTGATTCAGAGACGCATACAGCCTATTGACAATTCAAATTACTTGTAAATAAGCAGATTAAAAACATAATAATTTAAACAATTAAGTAAGCATGACGCAATCATTTCCCATATGAGCAGTCTATGGCGTTTAGATCATTTCTGATGTACTATCATTTCCTCTTTTCTCAAGTTAATGATGAAATTTTCTCCATTTTCTATTTTTTTTTTATTTTGTAAAATATTTTGAAAGTTAAAAGAACTATACAGAAAACTTAAAAGAAAATAAAATTTAATTTTCATGAATTGAATTGATTTAAGAAAAATAATTTTTCACTCAGGATTGAACATTCCTATCTAGTTGACAAGATGCTCAAAACGGGATCGATCAAATGCCTTTCTAAAAAGGTCAGCAAGATTGTCATCCGTGTGAACTTTAACAAGTTCAATTAAATGCTTTTCAGCACAATCACGGATGAAATGATGGTGAATTTCTATATGTTTAGTTTTGGAATGTTTCACCGGGTTATTTGTGATGGACATGGTGGCATTGTTGTCAATGAATAAAGGAGTTCCAGTGAAGTTTAAGCCGTAGTCTCTCAATTGCTGCTGAATCCACAATATCTGAGAACAACCGCTCGCCGCAACAATGTATTCTGCTTCACAAGTTGAGACAGAAACCGTTGACTGCTTCTTACACTGCTAGGAAACCAGTCTGTCTCCTAAGAATTGACATCCACCAAAAGTTGACTTTCTGTCAAGGTTACAACCGCCATAGTCTGAATCAGTGTAGGCTTTGAAGTCGAATGACTGCTGCTTAGAGTACCAAATACCCAATCGAGGTTTCCCTTTCAAGTATCTTAAAATTCTTTTCACGGCTATCATATGTGACTCCTTCGGTTGAGACTGAAACCTTGAGCACAAGCACACAGCAAACATTATATCGGGTCTTGAAGCTGTGAGATACATAGGTGATCCGATCATCCCACGGTACAATCTGCAATCCACATCCTTTCCATCTTTGTCAGGATGCAGACCATGATTAACTGGGATAGGTGTGCCATAAGTACTACTATCATTCATCTTGTATTTTGACAAGATGTCCTGCACATACTTAGTTTGATGTAGATAAATGCCATCCTTTCTTTGAATGGCTTGCAGACCCAGGAAGAACGACAATTCACCCATGTTACTCATTTCAAACTTGGACTTCATCACCTGCTCGAATTCCCTACACATCCCTTCATTTGTAGATCCTAAAATAATGTCGTCGACATATACTTGTACATGAAGAATGTCACCTCCTGCTTTCCTAATGAAGAGGGTCGAGTCGATCTGTCCACGGTCGAAACCATTAGACAATAGATGCTTAGATAATGTCTCATACCATGCTCGTGGTGCTTGATGAAGACCACAAAGTGCTTTGTCAAGCTTATACACTTTATTGATATTATGCGGATCTTCAAAGCTGGGAGGTTGAGTGACATAGACCTCCTCATGAACTTTTCCATATAGGAAATCACTCTTCACATCAAGTTGATAGACCTTAAAGCCGACATATGTGGCATAAGCCAAGAACAGTCGAACGGCCTCAATTCTAGCAACTGGGGCATATACTTCCGTGTAATCCAAGCACTCTTGTCGATAAAAACCCTGAACAACCAATCTTTCTTTGTTCTTCACAACCACATGACGATCATCCATCTTGCATTTGAACACCCATCTGGTTCCAATTGGTTGAAAGCCTTTTGGCAAGCCAACCAAATCCCACACGTGCAACTTTTGGAATTGAGACAATTCATCTTGCATCGCCTCAATCCAGCAGTTGTCCTCGAGAGCCTCCTTCACATTCTTCGGCTCTAACTGAGACACGAATGCAGCATGTAGACATGTTTCCATGACACCAGTGTCAAGTATCTCCGAGTAAAGACTAGTGTTCTCTGTAATGGTTCGATGACGAGTTTGAACACCGGCATAAGGATCACCAATAATGTTGTCGATTGGATGATTCTTATGCACTCTCGTCTCTGGTACATTCGGTTCCTGAATTTCTGAATCGAGGTTCGTGCTTAACTCCCCCATTTCCTGTGTTCCAGAAGAAGAAGATTCAATGTTAATTGGATCAGCTGGAGCTTCATTTCCTACAGTTATGTTAGGATTAGCTTGATCGTCATCTCCATCAACATGAACATCTTCACTGTTATCACTGTCATGAGTTCCAGATGTAGATGCAGCATTAGAATCAGGAGTTACAATCGGTACAGTAGCATGAGTAGAGAAACTGGAGTCATCACCGCCACCCAATGACTCATAAACATTTGCGGCGTCAACTGCAGATAGATCAGAAAAATTGAATGGCTTGAATAGCGCATCATAATCAAAACCCCAAGCTGGACCTGTTGGTTCTGGTGGAATGCTGTGTTTACTGCTATCCACTTCAAACCATTCCACGACAGTACGATTTCCTATATTGTACAGTCTCATACAAGGCGAGTTGGAAACGTATCCTAAGAAGATGCCTTCTACCCCTTTTGCATGAAACTTAGACTGGCGGTTTTTGTATTGTAGCAATAAGGAACATGGACTTCCAAAAGGAACTAGGTAATCAATGTAACATTTCTGATTTTTAGTATTCATATTTCAATTCAATGTAATGAAATTTCAAGTTCTATACTCGTGCAATGTCTCAATATTTTTCCCGCGGTAAATAAAATGCAATGATTCTATACAAGTTCGCAAGTTTTACTCGATTATATGCATATAAACGCTATACAAGTAACTATATATTTCAAATTTATAAAACCTGAAAAGTCAAGGACTAAAGTTGAAAATTTATCAAGAAACCCTAGTTAGCACGGTCGTGCTTCGTTCTAGCACGGTCGCGCCAAGTGCCTCGGCACAATCGCGCGGCTGGTCCTGGAACGATCGCGTCCGGTTCCTAAGCACGGTCGCGCCTGCGAAACAGTCGAAACGTAAATGTGATTTCAAAACGCTCAATCGTTCGAATTTCAAATCCGATTACGTTTCTTTTCCTTTAACGCGAGTTATACCATTTTCAATTACTCAACGCCTCAGTTTTTCTCCATCAATCTCGAATTCTCTCTCAAGCAATTCAAACAAAACTCGAGTCTTCTTCCTGGAACCCAAATTCTCCCGATCAAGAGAGGATTTATCATCTCCCGGCTCTCTCCAAGACTCTGGACTCTCTGGCCTAGCCGGAATCGCAGTGGAAGTCACCGGAAACCTTTACCTCCGTCGCCGGAACTCATCTCTGCCGTTCTTCATCGATTCGTTACGTTTCAGGGTAAGTATACTCTCTATCTCACTCATTTCAGTAACATTATCAAAAGCCCTCATTCAATTTGGGCTTCCATTATAGAATTCGATCAGAATCAGAAATCATATTTTAATAAAAATGATTTAATCGAACCCATGCTTAAACTCGATTTCCATACAATTAAGTTATATGAAAAGACTCTTAATAACCCATTAATCAAAAGCCCTAACAATTCCTGTGTTCAAAATACAAGAAACTCTCGATTCGTGTCTGATTTGGAATAGACACGGTCGCGCTAATCATCTAGCGCGGCCGTGCCTCGTTTAGCGCGGTCGTGTCGACTAGCAACGCGGTCGTGTCATCCGTCTAGACCTTGTCATGCCCTTTGGGCTAGTCTCTGTTGTGTCTAAAAATCATAGACGCGACCGTGCCGGGCTAAGGCACGGTCGTGCCTGATGACTTGTCTAGATTGTGCTCCTGATTGATCAACCCGGTCGCGCCCCGACTAGCGCGGTCGCGCCCGTGGCTTGAGCACGATCGTGCCCTTCCGAGGCACGGTCGTGCTAGACTCAGAATTTTTAACAGAATTATAATTTTTATATTTTAATCAGTAAATGTTTCAGATTTTATAAAAATATGTTTTCTGTATTTAAAAATAGATTAAAAGTTTAATCTTGGCATAAATGTAATTTATTGAAAAGTTTATAAAAATTAAATTTATATTTATCATCTTACACTTAAATGATATTTTAAATAATTAAGTTACAAAATTTATAAATAATGATGACTTATTTACTTTACATTTTAAATCAAAATCGTTTTATTTATTTATACTTAATTACAATTAATATTGACATTATTTCATAAACTATAGTTATACACATATTTATTTAATTCAAACCTAATTAAAGTGTTTCAAACATATTTTACCTCAAACTTTATATATTTTATTCAATCCTTTTTAAATACAAACCAATGGTGTTATATACAAATCCAACTTTCATTTTTAAACTTTATACATCTATGTGATTCAATGCATATTACTATTTAGGTTAAAGTGTGCTTTTCAAGGATCTTTTTGCTATCTATATTCCTTGTTAGCTTCACTTCCATACCAAGTGAGTATTCACAACCCCTTTTACTCTTTTACACTTTTGGGGTGGAACGTGAACTCTATACTCATTACACATTACACATTTACATTTACACCAACTACACAAGTGTAAAAAAAATCCTATTTACATACATGTGTGCAAAAATTTGAGCTTTGTGCCAGAGTGCTAGGTGTGTTTAACCTTTGTATGCTCTTATGTGCAATCATTAACTATACAAGCCGACGGTTTTCAATGATGGATCTATTGAGTCTGACAAACCCACCCATGGTACGCGGTGATTGAAACCGACAATACACTTTGTTTTGCATGCTAGTTACAAGGTTTGATTGTACATTTGGTTACACAATAGTTACTCCCCATGAACGCCTTATTTATCATGTCATGTAAAGGATTTGTTTTCAACTATATGCTATCTATATACAACTGTGTTATACTCACCAACTTTTTAGTTGACTTTATTTTATTCATGTTTCAGGCCCTAATATGTGAGAATGATTCAAGACGTGTTCAACATAGGACTTGGACTTAGCAAAATAAATCAAGAATTTTATGAATTGTTTATGTTTCTTGTTTGAATTTGATCTTGTACTTGGATTTATTGTAATGCAAATTTGACTTTAATATATTTCAATTTAGTCAACCATGTGCTATGAACAGTCTTACATGTCCCGCCCCGATGATTCCGCCATCGGTCGGGGTGTGACAGATTGGTATCAGAGCCTTGGTTATAGGGATTTAGGTTATTAGACATCTTGACCTAGACTATAACTTTAGGACACCCACTTATGTTATGCTTCATGATTTTGTGCTATGTGCTACATGCTATGTGCTACATGCTTACCATGATTAATTATTATTATATTTGCTACCTTCTTTGTTAGAAATGCATGACTTATTAGGATATTCTTAAATAATAATTAAATAAATAACATCCTTTCCTATGGCCTAAACCTCTTATTATTCTTATCTTCTTTTTCTATCTTTATCCTTTCTAAGCATGTGGAAAATTCTTGAAGCAAAAATCTTTAAATAAAATTTTTATTTCTTCGTTGAGGTTTTTAAACTTGTTAAATTATTTGAGGACACGTGCAATCTGGAAGGGTGACACCTGTATTTTGGGTTTTCTGTCTAGGAAAGCATTTCGCATAAATCCCAATCAACCGAGGGACCCGTATGCTTTCCTGGGAACTCCCGAGATGAGTGTTTACCTATAGGCTAAAGCATGTCTCCTTGAAAATTATATGAGTTTAAATTAACCTTAATATGCCTTAGTATTCAAGTGAATTTTTGTCACTTTTGAGTACAATCCAAACTATGATTATCTATCTTTTATTTTGTTATCTCATTCTATTAAATCCTAGCAATTCTCATAAGTTCTTACAATCTCTCTTGTCTTGTGTTTCAAATCTGTAGAATGCCTCCTCGTCGTGCTCCCGCCGCTAACGCCAACTCTGACATTGCTGCTATTCTTACTCAATTGGTGACACAACTCACCCAAGCCAATGGTGCCACTAATGGCAATGGAAGCAATAGTGGTAATAATGGTGGTAATGGTGGAAATGGTGGTAATCCATCCCAATGCACCTTCAAGCACTTCAATTCGTGCAATCCCCTAAAGTTTTATGGAACCGAAGGAGCTACCGGACTCCTCCAATGGTTCGAAAGTATTGAGAATACCTTTCTCAATAGTGACTGTCCCGACAACCTCCGTGTTCGTCATGCTACTAGTGTCCTTCAAAAGCGGGCACTTACATGGTGGAATGGGGAGAAAAGGAATAGGGGTGTTGATGTGGCTATGGCCTTACCTTGGGATGAGGTCAAAAGGCTTATGACCGAGGAGTTCTGTCCTCGCAATGAAGTGAAGAAGTTAGAGGCCGAATTTTGGGATCTTGCCCAAGATAGTCGGGAACACTTGGCTTACACAACTCGGTTCCATGAATTGAGTCTTCTTGTGCCCCACATGGTCACTCCATTATCTCGTTGCATCGAAAAGTACATTGGTGGGCTACCAAGACAAATTCAAGATACTGTCTTAGGTAGAAATCCTGCTACTTTGGAAGATGCCATCCGCCTGTCTGCTACCCTAACCGATAATCATGTTAAAGCTGGAACTCTTACCAAAAAGGGTTCTAAGAAAGTTGCTGAAACCGTAACCCCTCCTAACCACACCAAAGAAGCTACAACCGAGCCCTCTCGCAACACTAGAAAGAGGAAGGTTAGAAATTTTGCTGTGGTTACTCCTGTTGTTCCCGTGAACCAAGCTGCACCTATGGTTCAAGCACCAGTCAAAAAGTCATATGGTGGAATTTACCCACTTTGTGCTACCTGCAACTATCATCATCCCCAAAACATCCCATGTCGCCTTTGTACTTATTGTGGGAGATATGGTCATACGGTTAATGTTTGTAGGACCAAAGCCCTTACGGGCCAAGTCAACCCTCCAAACCAAACCGTACCTCAAGTGGCTAATCAAGGTGCTCCCGCCATTGCTAATGGGCGTGCTTGTTATGAGTGTGGTGACCCGAATCATTTTCATAATCTATGTCCAAGGCTAGCAAATACTAGACAAGGTGGAGCTCGTGGGCGTGCTTTCAACATTAACGCCAACGAAGCTCAAGCCAACAACGACGTGGTTAATGGTACGTTCCTTGTTAATAGTCAATATGCCTCCATTTTGTTCGATACCGGTGCCGATAAAAGTTTTGTGTCACTTTTTGAGCCTTTACTTGCAAAGACACGATCCCAATTAGAGAAAACCTTCACCGTTGAAATAGCAAATGGTGACTCCCTTACAATTGAGTCTATTATCTATGATTGCTCTTTAGAACTTAATGATCATGCATTCCCAATCAACCTTATTCCAATTCCACTAGGAAGCTTTGACATTATCATAGGTATGGATTGGCTATCAAATCATCATGCCGAAGTTATTTTCTTTGAAAAGTGCATCCGAATTCCGCTACCTTCGGGAGAAACCTTAAGGGTTTTTTGGTGAAAAGCCTTGCAAGGGTCTTAAATTGATGTCTTGTACTACTGCTCAAAAGTACTTGCGAAAGAAGTACATCGCCTTCCTAGCTCATATTGTTCAAAAGGATGTCAAGGAGAAGAGTATCCAAGACATTCCCATTATTCGAGATTTTCCCGAAGTGTTTCCTAAAGATTTATCCGTCTTCCTCCCGTTCGTCAAGTCGAGTTCCGTATTGATCTCATGCCCGGAGCTAACCCTGTTGCTAGATCTCCTTATCGTCTTGCACCTTCCGAAATGCAAGCGCAAGTCAACTTCAAGAACTCTCCGATAAAGGGTTCATTCGCCCGAGTCATTCACCGTGGGGTGCACCCGTCTTATTTGTAAAGAAGAAGGATGGATCATTTCGCATGTGTATTGACTATCGCGAACTCAATAAGCTTACTATCAAGAATCGCTATCCTTTGCCTAGAATCGATGATCTCTTTGATCAACTTCAAGGTTCTACGTGTTTCTCGAAGATTGATCTTCGATCTGGTTATCATCAGCTCCGTGTTCAAGAAGATGACATTCATAAGACTGCTTTCCGGACAAGGTATGGTCATTACGAGTTCATGGTTATGCCTTTTGGATTAACCAATGCACCCGCAGTTTTCATGGACCTCATGAATCGTGTGTGCAAACCGTACCTTGATAAATTCGTGATCGTTTTCATTGACGATATCTTAATCTATTCCAAGACTAAAGCCGACCATGAAGAACACCTTAGATTGGTTTTGGACCTTTTAAAGAAAGAACAACTATATGCCAAGTTCTCCAAATGTGAATTTTGGTTAAAAGAAGTTCAATTTCTTGGTCACATCGTCAACGACAAGGGTATTCATGTTGATCCTGCTAAGGTTGAAACGGTTAAGAATTGGAATGCTCCGAAGACTCCTACCGAAGTTCGTTCGTTTCTTGGTCTTGCGGGTTATTATCGTCGTTTCATCTCAACCTTCTCAAAGATTGCTGTCCCTCTTACCGCTTTGACCCATAAGGGTAAAACTTATGAGTGGGGACCGAAACAAGAAGAAGCTTTCCAAACTCTTAAGCATAAGTTGTGCAATGCTCCCATTTTGACTCTCCCCGATGGAAATGATGATTTAGTTGTCTATTGTGATGCTTCTAACCAAGGTCTTGGTTGTGTCCTCATGCAACGAGGAAAAGTAATCGCTTATGCATCAAGACAACTCAAAATTCATGAAAAGAATTATACGACGCACGACCTCGAGTTGGGTGCGGTCGTATTCGCGTTAAAGATTTGGAGACATTACCTATATGGCACGAAATGTGTGGTATTCACCGACCATAAAAGTCTTCAACATATCTTCAACCAAAAAGAGCTCAATATGAGGCAACGACGTTGGGTAGAACTCCTTAACGACTACGACTGCGAGATTCGTTACCATCCCGGCAAAGCGAATGTTGTAGCCGATGCTTTGAGTCGAAAAGACCATGTTATGCTTCATTGCGCCCGTATTCAATCCGATATTCAAACCCGTATCCTGGAAGCTCAACACGTCTCGGTTACCGAGGGTAACATGTATGAAGAAATGTCGTGTGGTGTTGAACTTCTTCTTGAATCTAAACCCAATGGCTTACTATATTACTTAAACCGTATTTGGGTTCCCGATCGCGATGATATCCGTGCATTTCTCATGAACGAGGCTCATAAGACTCGTTATTCTATTCATCCTGGTGCGGATAAAATGTACCAAGATCTTCGTCAGCTTTATTGGTGGCCCGGTATGAAGAAGGACATTGCTCTTTATGTTGCCAAATGCTTAACTTGCTCCAAAGTCAAAGCCGAACATCAGCGTCCTTCTGGTTTGCTTGAACAACCGGAAATTCCCGTGTGGAAATGGGAGAATTTAGCTATGGATTTCATTACCAAGCTCCCTCGCACCTCGAGTGGTTATGATAGTATTTGGTTGATCATTGATCGACTCACCAAATCTGCCCACTTTTTGCCTATTCGTGAAGACTTCAAAGTGGAGAAACTTGCCCGAATTTACATTGATGAAATTGTGAGCCGTCATGGTGTTCCCTTGAACATAATATCTGATAGAGACGCTCGGTTCACTTCTCGATTTTGGCAATCTCTCCAATCTGCTCTTGGTACTCGTTTGGATTTGAGCACGGCTTACCATCCCCAAACTGATGGCCAAACCGAGCGAACAATCCAAACTCTTGAAGACATGCTTAGAGCTTGTGTAATCGATTTTGGTGGCAATTGGGATTCACATTTATCCCTTATTGAGTTTTCTTATAACAATAGCTACCACACAAGTATCAACATGGCTCCATTCGAAGCTCTCTATGGTCGCAAGTGTCGTTCTCCGATCTGTTGGAACGAGATTGGTGAAGCACAAATCACCGGTCCCGAGTTAATTCAAGAAACTTCCGACAAGATTATTCAAATCCGTGACAATATTCGAGTAGCGAGGAGTCGGCAAAAGAGTTATGCCGACAAACGTCGAAAACCCTTGGAATTCCAAGTCGGTGATCTCGTTCTTCTTAAGGTATCTCCATGGAAGGGTGTGATCCGTTTTGGAAAAAAAGGCAAGTTATCACCTCGTTATGTTGGTCCATTCAAAATCCTTGAAAGGATTGGGAAAGTGGCTTACAAGCTCGAGTTACCTCCATCTCTTGGCAATGTGCATCCTACATTTCATATATCTAATCTAAAGAAGTGTCTCGCTGATGAAAATCTTCATATACCGCTTGACGACGTGCGCATTGATGAAACGATGCACTTCGTTGAGAAGCCGGTGGAAATTATGGATCGTGAAGTCAAGCAACTCAAGCGAAGTCGTATTCCTATCGTCAAAGTTCGTTGGGAGTCTAAGCGTGGTCCTGAGTACACTTGGGAACGAGAAGACCAAATGAAGCTCAAGTACCCTCATCTTTTTACTATTAATGTTGTTTCCTCTAGCTAAATTTCGGGACGAAATTCTCTCAACATGGGGAGACTGTAACATTTCTGATTTTTAGTATTCATATTTCAATTCAATGTAATGAAATTTCAAGTTCTATACTCGTGCAATGTCTCAATATTTTTCCCGCGGTAAATAAAATGCAATGATTCTATACAAGTTCGCAAGTTTTACTCGATTATATGCACATAAACGCTATACAAGTAACTATATATTTCAAATTTATAAAACCTGAAAAGTCAAGGACTAAAGTTGAAAATTTATCAAGAAACCCTAGTTAGCACGGTCGTGCTTCGTTCTAGCACGGTCGCGCCAAGTGCCTCGGCACGATCGCGCGGCTGGTCCTGGAACGATCGCGCCCGGTTCCTAAGCACGGTCGCGCCAATCTTGGCACGGTCGCGTCTGCGAAACAGTCGAAACGTAAATGTGATTTCAAAACGCTCAATCGTTCGAATTTCAAATCCGATTACGTTTCTTTTCCTTTAACGCGAGTTATACCATTTTCAATTACTCAACGCCTCAGTTTTTCTCCATCAATCTCGAATTCTCTCTCAAGCAATTCAAACAAAACTCGAGTCTTCCTCCTGGAACCCAAATTCTCCCGATCAAGAGAGGATTTATCATCTCCCGGCTCTCTCCAAGACTCTGGACTCTCTGGCCTAGCCGGAATCGCAGTCGAAGTCACTGGAAACCTTTACCTCCGTCGCCAGAACTCATCTCTGCCGTTCTTCATCGATTCATTACGTTTCAGGGTAAGTATACTCTCCATCTCACTCATTTCAGTAACATTATCAAAAGCCCTCATTCAATTTGGGCTTCCATTATAGAATTCGATCAGAATCAGAAATCATATTTTAATAAAAATGATTTAATCGAACCCATGCTTAAACTCGATTTCCATACAATTAAGTTATATGAAAAGACTCTTAATAACCCATTAATCAAAAGCCCTAACAATTCCTGTGTTCAAAATACAAGAAACTCTCGATTCGTGTCTGATTTGGAATAGACACGGTCGCGCTAATCATCTAGCGCGGCCGTGCCTCTTTTAGCGCGGTCGTGTCGACTAGCAGCGCGGTCGTGTCATCCGTCCAGACCTTGCCGTGCCGGGCTAAGGCAGGGTCGTGCCTGATGACTTGTCTAGATTGTGCTCCTGATTGATCAACCCGGTCGCGCCCCGACTAGCGCGGTCGCGCCCGTGGCTTGAGCACGATCGTGCCCTTCCGAGGCACGGTCGTGCTAGACTCAGAATTTTTAACAGAATTATAATTTTTATATTTTAATCAGTAAATGTTTCAGATTTTATAAAAATATGTTTTCTGTATTTAAAAATAGATTAAAAGTTTAATCTTGGCATAAATGTAATTTATTGAAAAGTTTATAAAAATTAAATTTATATTTATCATCTTACACTTAAATGATATTTTAAATAATTAAGTTACAAAATTTATAAATATTGATGACTTATTTACTTTACATTTTAAATCAAAATCGTTTTATTTATTTATACTTAATTACAATTAATATTGACATTATTTCATAAACTATAGTTATACACTTATTTATTTAATTCAAACCTAATTAAAGTGTTTCAAACATATTTTACCTCAAACTTTATATATTTTATTCAATCCTTTTTAAATACAAACCAATGGTTTTATATACAAATCCAACTTTCATTTTTAAACTTTATACATCTATGTGATTCAATGCATATTACTATTTAGGTTAAAGTGTGCTTTTCAAGGATCTTTTTGCTATCTATATTCCTTGTTAGCTTCACTTCCATACCAAGTGAGTATTCACAACCCCTTTTACTCTTTTACACTTTTGGGCTGGAACGTGAACTCTATACTCATTACACATTACACATTTACATTTACACAAACTACACAAGTGTAAAAAAAATCCTATTTACATACATGTGTGCAAAAATTTGAGCTTTGTGCCCGAGTGCTAGGTGTGTTTAACCTTTGTATGCTCTTATGTGCAATCATTAACTATACAAGCCGACGGTTTTCAATGATGGATCTATTGAGTCTGACAAACCCACCCATGGTACGCGGTGATTGAAACCGACAATACACTTTGTTTTGCATGCTAGTTACAAGGTTTGATTGTACATTTGGTTACACAATAGTTACTCCCCATAAACGCCTTATTTATCATGTCATGTAAAGGATTTGTTTTCAACTATATGCTATCTATATACAACTGTGTTATACTCACCAACTTTTTAGTTGACTTTATTTTATTCATGTTTCAGGCCCTAATATGTGAGAATGATTCAAGACGTGTTCAACATAGGATTTGGACTTAGCAAAATAAATCAAGAATTTTATGAATTGTTTATGTTTCTTGTTTGAATTTGATCTTGTACTTGGATTTATTGTAATGCAAATTTGACTTTAATATATTTCAATTTAGTCAACCATGTGCTATGATTAGTCTTACATGTCCCGCCCCGATGATTCCGCCATCGGTCGGGGTGTGACAATCAAGATTGGGAAGTCGATTGTTGATCAACTCGTAACAAGTCTTGTTGTGCCTCTTCACAACCAGAACTCTGTTTAAGACGTGACAAGCTGTATTAATTGCTTCTGCCCAGAAAGTGTTAGGAAGCTTTGCATCTAACAGCATAGTCCTTGCAGTCTCAATCAATGTTTTGTTCTTTCGTTCTGCAACTCCATTCTACTGAGGTGTGTACGGGGCGCTGAATTCGTGACAGATCCCCTTCTTGAGACAGAAAAGTTCCATCAAATTATTCTTGAACTCAGTTTCGTTGTCACTCCTTATTCTTCTAACCTTCAGCTTGCAAAGAGATTCCAAGCTCAGGATCAGGTATTGAAGAATATCAGTAGTCTCGTCCTTTGTAACTAAAAAATGCACCCAAGAAAAACGTGAGAAATCACCAGTTACAACCAGACAGAACGACTTACCTCCAATACTCCTGATACTTATGGGGCCAAACAGATCCATGTGTAATAGCTCCAAAGGGGTATCAATAGAGTTTTGGAGCTTGGGCTTGTGAGACTTTCGCTACTGGTTTCCCTTTTTACAAGGCATACAGTCATCTGCAACGGTAAATCTCAGCTTAGGAACACCGGTTACCAAACCGTTTCGGAAAAGATGGTTCATTTTATGATAAGAAATATGTCCGAGTTTCCTATGCCACAAGATATAGTCAAGCTCTATCGCTTTGGTAAGCAAACAAGTAGCAACTGATGAGGTGGTTGTTGCCACGCTCATATCAATCTGATAGGTGTCGTTTGTCCTTGGCGCTCTCATCAGAATCCAGTCTTCAGGAACTTCAAAACCAGGCTTGAGAATCAAGCATTCATTCTTATCAAACATCACCGAGTACTCCTTGTCGCACATTTGGGAGACACTCAGCAGGTTATGCTTCAGCTGCTCGCAAAAGTTGACATTGTCAAAACTGACACAACCATTTGATACACGCCTTGACACGTGATACTGCCGCCTTTCTCTCCAGTAAAGGCCACATAGCCGCCTCTGAATGGTTTCACGTCTTAAAGCAAGGCCATGTTTCCTATCACGTGCCAGGAGCACCCACAATCTACATACCAGCGGTTAGAGATAGTACCCTTCGGATGTCCCTGCACGAGTCACAAAAAGAATTAGTTAGTTTTGGAGACCCAAGCCATAGTGGTCTTGGGCCGTCCATCCTTTTAAAAATAAACTATCTCTTTTAACTCACAATCGTGATGACTTTTCAAAATGGATGAATCTTTAAAAGAATTAGGACTAGGTGATTGAGAATTTTTAGATTTGGCAATACAGGACCTCTTCTTTTTCTTTACCAGAACAGTAGACTTTGGTTCAACAACAGCAGGTGAACTTATGGAAGCTTCACCTGATTGAACTAAAGTCAGCTGTTCTAGCTTTCTCAAACTCTTAATCCTTCTCCTTCTCTGTGTCTTAGAGAGTTTCACCACAGGTTTCTCACCAGTACGTGTACTACCAGAGGTAGACACACAAGGTACAGAAAGTTGCTTTACCTTTCTTTAAACAAATGGTTTGGCCTCAGATTTGATCTTTGGTTTTGCCATCGGTTTAACTGGTGGTTTCACCACATTTTGTTTTGGACATTTGGGAGGTTTCACCGATGGCGACTTAGGAATGACAGCCGGTTGTGAAACAATAGGCCGTTTCCCTTGGTTCTTTGAAGGACAGTTCACAAAAATGTGACCAACCAAGCCACAGTGAAAGCAAGTCCTCTTGTCTGTATAAGTCCTTTTGTAAGGCTCATTAGATCTAGCCTTAGATAACTCAACATTATGAGCAGGAGGAGTTGGTTTGTGAATAGGAGTCTGACCTGATACAGATTGGTTCTTGGGAGTATAGTATTTTTTACAAATTTTCTTTGTAACCAAGCCCATAGTGAGTTGAAAAAGCCTCTTTCTTTTCTTGATTAAGATTTTTATACCCCCCATAAAGCATTACCTTTAATTTATCATTAGATTCAATGATATTAGGTTCAGTTAAAATACAGTTATCACTATTAATGATAAAGTTTTTCTTGACTTTCTGTTCAGATAACAACTCCTCATGTAACATTTCCGATTTTTAGTATCCATATTTCAACTCAATGTATCGCATTTCAAACCAAATTCTCATGCACTGTCTTATTATATTCTTCGCCATAAATTAAATACAATGATTCAATACAAATACTCAAGTTTTACTCAGTTATATACTGTGACACCCAGTATTTCAGGTCAATATCCATATTACATAAATGCACATTCATAACATATATTTCCTGAAGTTTTATTTTGACTAAGTAAAGTCAAGGAATCTAACAAAGGAAATTATATCAAAATAGTAATTTTTAAGAATTACTAGGAAAATAAGCAGTGATAACCCGCAAAGTACGGTCGTTGGTGATTAACAAGAACTTGACAGTAAAAGTCTAGTGAGACGTTTTAATAAATAAATATATTAAAGCGGGTATAAATTCCAGGTATTATACCACATCTAAATCAATCACATCGTCATCATGATTGCTTTGCTTACACAACACTCAAGTGTCATAATCATAATGATTATGACCAAAGATGCAAGCAACATAAAGATCACATCATCATCATGATTGCTTTGCTTAGAAAACACTCAAGCGTCATAATCATCATGATTATGACCAAAGATGCAAGCAACATAAAGACCACATCATCATCATGATTGCTTTGCTTGCATAACACTTAAGCGTCATAATCATCATAATTATGACCAAAGATGCAAGCAACATAAAAAATCACATCGTCATAAATATGAAATTTATTTATGACAACACCCAACCTCCGTTTCCTATAATGTATATATATATATATGTATATATGAATGTCCCGCAAGATACGAACGTTGGTAATAAATCAAAAATAACCATTACAACATTTAGGAATTTAAAATATCTATGCAATATATTTTGAAAAACAAATAATTATAAAAGATCGTAAACACTCGTAGGAATTTGTAACGAACAACCTTTATAATACCAACTAATAACCTATTCGAGGTATACACATTAGGTGATTCAAATACCAGCTTTCTTGATGGAATACCCACTTTATCAACTAGAACACTCAAAGCCATCAATGACGACTTCCTTTGCTTCTTGCTTCACGCCATCACCAACCAACCACCTCACCATCATTGTCTTTTAACCAACAATTCACTCCAATGTCATAGTCATAATGATGATGATTATGGCAAAGATTACACTCCACCTAGTGTATATATAAGAGGGAAACTTAACACAAATCAAGAGTTCCAAGAACTCTATCTTTCTCTCCTCTCTTCTCGGCTCTCTAGCCACACACACACACACGCACACCTCTTGCAATTCCAAGTGAAGATCAAGGTGATTCCAAGTGGTTATAAGGATTCAAGCCATTGTTCTTCCATCAAATCCTTCTCCTTGCTTGCTTTAAGTGAGTATTCACAACCCCTTTTTACTCTTTTACACTTTTAGGGTAGAACATGAACTCTATACTCATTACACATTACACATTTACATTTACTCAAACAACACAAGTGCAAAAATCCTATTTACATACATGTATGCAAAAATTTGAGCTTTGTGCCCGAGTGCTAGGTGTGCTAACCTCTTGTATGCTATTATGTGCAATCATTAACTTTTCAAGCCGACGGTTTTCAATGATAGATCTATTGAGTCTGACAAACCCACCCAGGATACGCGGTGATTGAAACCGACAACACACTTTGTTTTGCATGCTAGTTACAAGGTTTGATTGTACATTTGGTTACACAATAGCTGCTCCCCATAAATGCCTTATTTATCATGTCATGTAAAGGATTTGTTTTCAACTATATGCTATCTACATACAACTGTGTTATACTCACCAACTTGTTAGTTGACTTTATTTTATTCATGTTTCAGGCCCCAATATGTGATATTGATTCAAGACGTGTTCAACATAGGATTTGGACTTAGCAATTTAAATCAAGAACTTTATGAATTGTTTTATGTTTCTTGTTTGAATTTGGTTTGTACTTGGATTATTTGTAATGGAAATTTAACTTTAATATATTTCAATTTAGTCAACCATGTGCTATGAACAGTCTTACATGTCCCGCCCCGATGATTCCGCCATCGGTCGGGGTGTGACACCTCATATACTACTCCTTCAGGGCAAGTGTTAACCGACCCATCATCAGAAGCAGTAAAGAACTCCTCATTAGATGTGGAGTTAGCCTTACTTGAGGAATCATCCTTTTTAGAAGAATCATCCTTTCCTGAGGACTCATCAAGACATGTTAGATCAATGTCTACTAAGCTGTTAACAAACTTCCTGCTAACTGGTGGAGGAATGGCATTAGTACCCAGCCCTAAGCCATTCATTTGCCTCACTACAGATTCGTAGTGTTCCGCCACAAAACGAGAGTTTTTCAACTTCTTATTAGAACATTTCAACTGCAAGATTTCATTTTGCAGCTTGTTAATTTCATTGTTCCTTTTCTCCAACCCCTTGTATGCAATATCCAAGTGAAGCTGTTAATCGCTCATTTTTAGTGAATACTCACGTTTTTCCTTTTTCAACATTTCAATTGAATCTTTAAAACGTTTTTCGTTTTCTTTATAACTTAGAGCAGCAATGCGAAGGGGTTCGACCTTGTCTTGAAGCATAGAATTTTCAAGTTTTAAACCTAGACATTTAGAACAAGAAATAACATAAAAAGGATTAGAATATACCTCAGTTGATGAACTTGTTGCCTCTCCAATAGCCATGAGAGCAACAGCAGTAGCAGATTCCTCTTAATCAGCTACAGAAGCTTCCTTTTCTTCAGCTTCCTTCTCCTCAGCTTCCTTTTTCTCAGCTTCCATCAACTCCATGAGCTCAGCCATGAGACCAACCTGAGTTTGTGCAATGATGGCATCTTCCAGATGAACACCCCAATCAAAGCTGTCGTCCTGTTGAGCTACAAGTACATTGGGCGAACCACCGTGGCTTTGATTGTGGTTGTTTGTGTTGTTGTAGCCTGGCTGTTTCCTTGGCTAGGTCTGGTAAAACCCGAAGCCGGTGCTCTGTCTTTCTGACATTCACGAGCAAAGTGTCCAAAGTTTAGACACTTATAGCATTTGGCCTTGGATTTGTCAAAACCAACCTTGGCATTAGAATGCCCGCCAATGAACTTTCTTCCTGTTCTGTTCAGGAAACACTTGTGTAACATTTATGATTTTCATTATCGGTATTTCAATTCAATGTAATGCATTTCAAATCCAATTCTAGTACTCTAATTTGTTCTATTCGTACCAACAATTAAATACTATGTTCCAATGCAAATCCACAAATTTTACACAAGTATACCCTATTAAACTATACATAAGTCCATATTTATACAAATCTGTCAATACTGAAACTTGCAAGGACAGATTTTTATAAATTAACAAGAAACCCTAATAGGCACGGTCGCGCCTCGTTCTGGCACGGTCGCGCCAAGTGCTATGGCACGGGTCGCGCGCCTTGCTTTGGAACGGTCGCGCCAGGTGCCTTGGCACAGTCGCGCCACTTATAGGCACGGTCGCGCCTCTCGTCAGTTGAAACGTAAAAGCAGTTTTAAACATAGAATCGTTTGATTTCGTAACCGATATTCACTTCATTATCATTAACGATTAACTCAGTATAATTCGATTAGCCTCAAAACCGTCAAAACATTCACGAAACCACCGATTCTTCCCTTTCAACCCAAAATCTCTCAAGCAAACTCTCCATACGTATCACTCGATCCTCTCTAAAGCTTCTAGACTCGCTGGTGTAGCCGGAGTTGCAGCATAGAGCACCGGAAATCAAACCGTTCACGCCGGAACTCTCCTTTACCGTACGCCATCGATTCACTGTTCTTCCGGGTAATTACAATCTTATACTCATTCAATTAAGTCTATAGATCAAAAGCCCCATCTTAATATGGACTTACAATATGGAAATCACCTCGAACCCGAATCTATATTTTGTTTAAAAATGATTTAATCGAATCGGACCTTAGACACGTTTTAAATACAATTAATATATACAAAAAGACTCGTAATGATCTAATGGGTGAAAGGCATATGATTTCTAACACTGTTATTATAAGAATTAGTCAATTCGTTCATGTTTTGGAACAGACGCGGTCGCGCTAGTCTCCTAGCGCGGTCGTGCTTCATGAGGCACGGTCGTGCCAAATCCAGCACGGTCGTGCCTCCTGCTCAGACCCGGTCATGCCCTTTTGACTAGTCTTGGTCATGTCTCTGAATCATAGACACGGTCGTGCCTAGTGAGCAATTCAATTAAGCCCTCTGTTTGATCAACACGGTCGCGCCCTGACTAGCACAGTGTGGTCCTAGCACGATCGTGCCTTGTTCCAGGCACGGTCGTGTGTGAGAGAAAAATCTCGGCTGAATACAAAAATTTATATTTCTAAAACCAATAAACATTTCAAATAAATTTTCAAATAAAAATAATTAATTTATATAAAGATGTATATTAAACTTATTTAAAAAGGATCAAATTCCTATTTCTAAAATAAATAGAAATTATTTAAATCTCCAAAATTATATTTACACATATTTATAAAATTAGATTTACAAAAGTTATTTATTAAATCTATAGTTGATAAAAAACGCTCGGTACATTTTTATCACTAAATGACAAATTACATATTTTTATAAATAAATAAACAAAACAACAATTATTTATTTAACTTATATTTAAACATTATTTTTCATAACTAAACGAATGAACAATAATTATTTAAGTTATTTAATTATTCCAAATTCAAACCTTAATTTTATCCCACTCCTTTACCTACAATTTCAATTCCTTATACACACATTCAATTCAACCTTAGACTTAGAAATAGACATTTGTACACACTATTAATTCAATACACATTACACTCTAGGTTAACGTTGTGTATTACAAGGATCTTATTTCTAGCTAGTCTCTCGTGTTAGCTACACCATTGGAATCAAGTGAGTATTACATAGCCCCTTTTACTCTTTTACACTTTTTGGGGTGGAACATGAATATTATACAATACTATTGTTTACATTTACACAAACAACCCAAATACAAATCCTCTTTACATTCATGTGTGCAATTTGAGCTTTATGCCTGAGTGCTAGTTGTGCTAACTTTTGTGTGCGATTTATGTGCAATCATTAACTATTCAAGCCGACGGTTTACAATGATAGATCTATTGAGTCTGACAAACCCACCCAGATTGGGGTGATTGTTACCGACAACAAAATTTTGCATGCTAGTTACAAAGGTTTGATTGTACTTGGTTACACAATAGCTGCTCTCCATAAATGCCTTATTTTATCATGTTTTATAAGGATTTGTTTTATTTAAAATCTATATGCTATCTATATACAAATCTGTGTTATACTCACCAACTTTTTAGTTGACCTTATTTTATTCATGTTTCAGGTACTAATGTGTGATTTGATCAAGATATGCTACACATAGGCCTTGGGACTTAGTTAATTTGAATAAAGAATTCTATGTATTTCAATTATGTTCTTTCTTGGAGTTGGTTGTGTTTGGAATATTTGAAATGAAATTGATGAATAAATATTGAAATCTAGTGAACCTTGTGCTCATGAACAGTCTACATGTCCCGCCCCGACGTTTTCGTCGTCGGTTGGGGTGTGACAGATTGGTATCAGAGCCTTGGTTATAGGGAACTAGGTTATTAGACACCCCTTACCTAGACTATAACTTTAGGACACCCACTTATACCATGCTTCATGATTATGTGATATGTGCTACATGTTATGTGCTACATGCTATGTGTTACATGTTTTCTATGATTAGTTATTATTTCATTTTTGATGCCTTACTTGTTAAAAATTCATGACTTATTAGACTATACTTAAATAATAAATTAAATAAACAATATTCCTACCCTTACCCTAAGCCTCATAACCTTATTATCTACTTCTCTATCATCATCTTCCTAGCATGTGGAAACTTCATGGACCTAAATCTATATAAAAAAATAATAAATAAATTTATTTATTTCCTCGTTAAGGCTTTTAAACTTTGTTAATTATTTGAGGACACGTGCAATCTGGAAGGGTGACACCTGTATTCTGGGTTTTCTGTCTAGGAAAGCATTTCGCATAAATCCCAATCAACCGAGGGACCTGTATGCTTTCCTGGGAATTCCCGGGATGAGTGTTTACTTATAGGCTAAAGCATGTCTCCTTGAAAATTATATGAGTTTAAATTAACCTTAATGTGTCATAGTATTCAAGTGATTTTATCACTATTTGAATACAATCCAAAGTATGATTAACTATTTTATTTACTATCTTATCCTTTTAAATCCAAATAACTTTCATAAGTTCTTACATATTTTCTTGTGTTGTGCAAATGTGTAGAATGCCTCCCCGTCGTGCTCCCGTGGCCAACACCAACACCGACACCGACATCGCTACTATCCTTGCACAACTCGTAACTCAACTCACTCAAGCTAATGGTGCCACCAATGGTAACCATGGGGCTAATGGTGGAAATGGTGGTGCCAACCCATCTCAATGCACCTTCAAGCATTTCAACTCATGTAATCCCCTCAAGTTCTATGGTACCGAAGGAGCTACGGGACTTCTTCAATGGTTCAAAAGTATTGAGAATACCTTCCTCATTAGTGACTGCCCTGACAATCTTCGTGTTCGATATGCCACAAGTGTCTTACAAAAACGGGCACTCACGTGGTGGAATGGGGAAAAGAGGAGTAGAGGTGTGGATGTAGCAATGGCCTTACCTTAGGATGAAGTTAAAAGGCTAATGACTGAAGAATTCTGTCCTCGAAATGAAGTAAAGAAACTCGAAGCCGAATTTTGGGATCTTGCCCAAGATAGTGGTGAAAACTTGGCATATACAACTCGGTTCCATGAGTTGAGTCTCCTCGTGCCCCACATGGTCGCACCTTTATCCCGCTGCATTGAAAAATATATTGGTGGGTTACCTAGGCAAATTCAAGATACTGTCCTAGGGAGAAATCCCGCAACACTTGAAGATGCTATCCGTTTATCCGCTACCTTAATCGATAACCATGTGAAGGCAGGGACTCTTACTAAAAAGGGCACAAAGAAAGTTTCCGACACCACAACTCCTCCCACCCATAACAAAGAAGCCACAACTGAACCCTCCCGCAATAATAAGAAAAGAAAGGCTAGAAACTATGCTATGGTCACTCATGCTATCCCCGTTAACCAAGCTGCACCTATGGTTCAAGTACCAGTCAAAAATCCATATGTTGGGATCTACCCGCTTTGTGCCACATGCAACTATCATCATCCCTAAAGCATCCCATGTCGCCTTTGCACTCATTGTGGGAAATATGGCCATACGGTCAATGTTTGTAGGGCCAAAGCTCTTGCGGGCCAAGTCAACCCACCAAACCGAACCAACCCGCAAGTGGCTAATCAAGGTGTTCCCACTATTGCAAATGGGCGTGCTTGTTATGAATATGGCGACCCAAATCATTTTCGTGACTAGTGCCTAAGATTTATCAATGCTAGACAAGGCGGAGCTCGTGGGCGTGCTTTCAACATAAACGCCAATGAAGCTCAAGCCAACAATGATGTGGTCAATGGTACGTTCCTTGTTAATAGTCAATATGCCTCCATTTTATTTGATACTGGTGCCGATAAAAGTTTTATGTCACTTAACTTTGAACCCTTACTTGCAAAGACAAGATCCCAATTAGAGAAAACCTTTACCGTCAAAATAGCAAATGGTGACTCTCTTACAATTGACTCCATTATCTATGATTGTTCCCTAGAACTTAATGATCATACGTTTCCAATCAACCTTGTACCAATGCCACTAGGAAGTTTTGATATCATCATAGGCACGGATTGGCTATCAAATCATCATGCCGAAGTCATCTGTTTCGAGAAGTGCATCTGAATACCTCTACCATCGAAAGAAACGTTAAGAGTCTTTGGTGAAAATCCTTGCAAAGGACTTAAGTTAATGTCATGCACTACCGCCCAAAAGTACCTACGAAAGAAGTACGTGGCCTTCTTAGCTCATATTGTTCAAAAGGATGTCAAGTAAAAGAGTATCCAAGACATTCCCATCATTCGGAATTTTCCCGAAGTATTTCCCGAAGATCTATCCGGTCTTCCACCCGTTCGACAAGTAGAATTTCGCATTGATCTTGTGCCGGAGCTAACCCCGTGGCTAGAGCTCCATACCGTCTTGCACCTTCTGAAATGCAAGAACTTGCAAGTCAACTCCAAGAGCTCTCCGACAAGGGATTCATTCGTCCAAGTCATTCACCGTGGGGTCACCCGTCTTGTTCGTCAAAAAGAAAGATGGATCATTCCGCATGTGTATTGACTACCGCGAACTCAACAAGCTTACCATCAAGAATCGTTATCCTTTACCTAGAATTGATGACCTCTTTGATCAACTTCAAGGTTCTACTTGCTTCTCGAAGATTGATCTTAGATCTGGTTATCACCAACTCCGTGTACAAGAGGAGGATATTCCAAAGACTGCTTTCCGAACAAGGTATGGACACTATGAGTTAATGGTCATGCCTTTTGGACTAACCAACGCACCCGTGGTCTTCATGGACCTTATGAATCGTGTGTGCAAACCGTACCTTGACAAATTTATGATCGTCTTCATTGACGATATCTTAATCTACTCCAAGACTAAAGCCGACCATGAGCAACATCTTAGACTGGTTTTGGATCTCTTGAGGAAGGAACAACTATATGCCAAATTCTCCAAATGTTAATTTTGGCTAAAAGAAGTTCAATTTCTTGGTCATATCGTCAACGACAAGGGAATTCATGTTGACCCTGCTAAGATCAAGGCGGTTAAGAATTGGAATGCCCCGAAGACCCCTACCGAAGTTCGTTCATTTCTTGGTCTTGCGGGATATTATCGTCGTTTCATCTCAAATTTTTCTAAGATTGCTGTCCCTCTTACCGCTTTGACCCACAAGGGTAAAACTTATGAATGGGGACCAAAACAAGAAGAAGCTTTCCAAACTCTCAAGCAAAAGTTGTGCAATGCTCCTATTTTGACTCTCCCTGATGGGAATGATGATCTAGTTGTCTACTGTGATGCTTCTAACCAAGGTCTTGGTTGTATCCTCATGCAACGAGGCAAAGTAATTGCCTACGCATCAAGGCAACTTAATATTCATAAGAAGAATTATACGACGCACGATCTCGAGTTGGGTGCGGTCGTATTCGCATTAAAGATTTGGAGACATTACCTCTATGGCACAAAGTGTGTGGTGTTCACCGACCACAAAAGTCTCCAACATATCTTCAACCAAAAGGAACTCAATATGAGGCAACGACGTTAGGTTGAACTCCTTAATGACTATGACTGCTAGATTCGTTACCATCCCGGCAAAGCGAATGTTGTAGCCGAGTCGAAAGGACCATGTCATGCTTCATTGTGCCCAAATTCAAACCGACATTCAAAATCGCATCTTAGAAGCTCAACACGTCTCAGTCACCGAGGGTAACATGTACGAGGAAATGTCGTGTGGTGTTGAACTTCAGCTTGAATCGAAACCCAATGGCTTACTTTATTACTTGAACCGCATTTGGGTTCCCGATCGCGATGATCTCCGTGCATTTCTCCTGAACGAGGCCCATAAGACTCATTATTCCGTTCATCCTGGTGCGGATAAAATGTACCAAGATCTTTGCCAGCAATATTGGTGGCCCGGTATGAAGAAAGACATTGCTCTCTATGTTGCCAAATGTCTAACTTGCTCCAAAGTCAAAGCCGAATATCAACGTCCTTCCGGCTTACTCGAACAACAGGAAATTCCCGTGTAGAAATAGGAGAACTTAGCTATGGATTTCATTACCAAACTCCCTCGCACCTCAAGTGGTTATGATAGCATATGGGTGATTATTGACCGTCTCACCAAATCTGCTCATTTCTTGCCTATCTGTGAAGACTATCGGGTTGAGAAACTAGCCCGAATTTACATTGATGAAATTGTGAGCCGTCACGGTATTCCCTTAAACATAATCTCCGATAGAGATGCTCGGTTCACCTACCGCTTTTGGCAATCTCTCTAAACTGCTCTTGGTACACGCTTGGATTTGAGCACGGCTTACCATCCCCAAACTGATGGTTAGACCGAGCGAACGATCCAAACTCTTGAGGACATGCTTAGAGCATGCGTAATTGATTTTGGTGGAAATTGGGATTCACATCTATCCCTAATCGAGTTCTCTTACAATAATAGCTACCACACGAGTATCAACATGTCTCCATTTGAAGCTCTCTATGGCCGTAAGTGTCGTTCTCCTATCTGTTGGAACGAGATTGGTGAAGCACAAATCACTGGTCCTGAGCTAATTCAAGAAACATCCGACAAGATTATCCAAATTCGTGACAACATTCGAGTAGCGAGAAGTCGGCAAAAGAGTTATGCCAACAGACGACGAAAACCCTTGGAATTCCAAGTCGGTGACCTCGTTCTTCTAAAGGTGTCTCCGTGGAAGGGTGTGATCCGTTTTGGAAAGAAAGGCAAATTATCACCTCGCTATGTGGGTCCATTTAAGATCCTTGAAAGGATTGGGAAAGTGGCTTACAAACTCGACTTACCTCCATCACTTGGCAATGTGCATCCTACATTTCACGTGTCTAATCTGAAGAAATGTCTTGCTGATGAGAATCTCCATATACCTCTTGACGACGTGCGCATTGACGAAACGATGCACTTCGTTGAGAGACCTGTAGAGATCATGGATCGCGAGATCAAACAACTCAAGCGAAGCAGTATCCCTATCGTCAAAGTTCGTTGGGAATCAAAACGTGGCCCCGAGTTTACTTGGGATCGTGAGGACCAATTGAAGCTCAAGTACCCGCACCTCTTTGCCGATTCAGTAACTCTAACTAGCTAAATTTCGGGACGAAATTCCCTCAACATGGGGATACTGTAACATTTTTGATTTTCATTATCGGTATTTCAATTCAATGTAATGCATTTCAAATCCAATTCTAGTACTCTAATTTGTTCTATTCGTACCAACAATTAAATACTATGTTCCAATGCAAATCCACAAATTTTACACGAGTATATCCTATTAAACAAACATAAGTCCATATTTATACAAATCTGTCAATACTGAAACTTGCAAGGATTGATTTTTATAAATCAACAAGAAACCCTAATAGGCACGGTCGCGCCTCGTTCTGGCACGGTCGCGCCAAGTGCTATGGCACGGTCGCGCGCCTTGCTTTGGAACGGTCGCGCCACTTATAAGCACAGTCGCGCCTCGCGTCAGTTGAAACGTAAAAGCAGTTTTAAACGCAGAATAGTTTGATTTCGTAACCGATATTCACTTCATTATCATTAACGAGAATAATAAGTCTATCGATTACAAAAATTAACTCAGTATAATTCGATTAGCCTCAAAACCGTCAAAACATTCACGAAACCACCGATTCTTCCTTTTCAACCCAAAATCTCTCAAGAAAACTCTCCATACGTATCACTCGATCCTCTCTAAAGCTTCTGGACTCGCTGCTGTAGCCGGAGTTGCAGCATAGAGCACCGGAAATCAAACCGTTCACGCCGGAACTCTCCTTTACCGTACGCCATCAATTCACTGTTCTTCCGGGTAATTACAATCTTATACTCATTCGATTAAGTCTATAGACCAAAAGCCCCATCTTAGTTTGGACTTACAATATGGAAATCACCTCGAACCCGAATCTATATTTTGTTCAAAACTGATTTAATCGAACCGGACCTTAGACACGTTTTAAATACAATTAATCTATACAAAAAGACTCGTAATGATCTAATGGGTGAAAGCCCTATGATTTCTAACACTGTTATTATAAGAATTAGTCAATTCGTTCTTGTTTTGGAACAGACGCGGTCGCACTAGTCTCCTAGCGCGGTCGTGCCAAATCCAGCGCGGTCGTGCTTCAGGAGACACGGTCGTGCCAAATCCAGCGCGGTCGTGCCTCCTGCTTAGATCCGGTCATTCCCTTTTGACTAGTCTTGGTCATGTCTCTGAATCACAGACACGGTCGTGCCTGTCCACGGCAGGTCGTGCCTAGTGAGCAATTCAATTAAGCCATCTGTTTGATCAACACGGTCGCACCCTGACTAGCACGGTCGCGCCCGTGGTCCTAGCACAATCGTGCCTTGTTCCATGCACGGTCGTGTGTGAGAGAAAAATCTTGGCAGAATACAAAAATTTATATTTCTAAAACCAATAAACATTTCAAATAAATTTTCAAATAAAAATAATTAATTTATATAAAGATGTATATTAAACTTATTTAAAAAGGATCAAATTCTTATTTCTAAAATAAATAGAAATTATTTAAATCTCCAAAATTATATTTACACATATTTATAAAATTAGATTTACAAAAGTTATTTATTAAATCTATAGTTGATAAAAAACGCTTGGTACATTTTTATCACTAAATGACAAATTACATATTTTTATAAATAAATAAACAAAACAACAATTATTTATTTAACTTATATAAACATTATTTTTCGTAACTAAATGAATGAACAATAATTATTTAAGTTATTTAATTATTCCAAATTCAAACCTTAATTTTATCCCATTCCTTTACCTACAATTTCAATTCCTTATACACACATTCAATTCAACCTTAGACTTAGACATAGACATTTGTACACACTATTAATTCAATACATATTACACTCTAGGTTAACGTTGTGCATTACAAGGATCTCATTTCTAGCTAGTCTCTCGTGTTAGCTACACCGTTGGAATCAAGTGAGTATTACATAGCCTCTTTTACTCTTTTACACTTTTTGGGGTGAAACATGAACATTATACAATACTATTGTTTACATTTACACAAACAACACAAATACAAATCCTCTTTACATTCATGTGTGCAATTTGAGCTTTATGCCTGAGTGCTAGTTGTGCTAACTTTTGTGTGCGATTTTTGTGCAATCATTAACTATTCAAGCCGACGGTTTACAATGATAGATCTATTGAGTCTGACAAACCCACCCAGATTGGGGTGATTGTTACCGACTACAAAATTTTGCATGCTAGTTACAAAGGTTTGATTGTACTTGGTTACACAATAGCTGCTCTCCATAAATGCCTTATTTTATAATGTTATGTAAGGATTTGTTTTATTTAAAATCTATATGCTATCTATATACAAACCTGTGTTATACTCACCAACTTTTTAGTTGACCTTATTTTATTCATGTTTCAGGTACTAATGTGTAATTTGATCAAGATATGCTACACATAGGCCTTGGGACTTAGTTAATTTGAATAAAGAATTCTATGTATTTCAATTATGTTCTTTCTTGGATTTGGTTGTGTTTGGATTATTTGAAATGAAATTGATGATTAAATATTGAAATCTAGTGAACCTTGTGCTCATGAACAGTCTACATGTCCCACCCCAACGTTTTCGCCGTCGGTTGGGGTGTGACAGCTTGGCTCTCCTCAGTATCATGGCCATATTCCATTGAATATCCTTGTCCTCCATGTCATTAGGATCCACTTGATTAAAATCTTCTTCAATTGTCTTGGGATTTGTAAGCTTGCCGCCTATAAAGTTCTCGTAGGCCAGCATACAAGATGAAAATAGTGCTACATGATCTTCAGCTATTTTGCTATAGCTTATTGGTTAGCTGAAGTTTTAGAGGGAGGATTTCTTGAGGTATGATGTTGATGAGATCCAGAACCTAATCCAGATGCATAGCATGTATGACCACCACAACCATTTGAGTGGTCTTCTTCAGTAGAGTTTCCAGAGAAAAGGGCAAATCCAGAGCACGAAGATTTGGTTGTAGAAGACGTCCCATGATACATAGAAGGGTCTTGTATCTGAGGTCTTCCTGAGCTCTCCTTCTTTCTAAGGTTCATGTTATGGGCTTGAACCTTTCCAATTGCCTCCTCCACTGTCATTTCATAGAATTTGGATTCTCTCTCATCAGGGTTGTGTACATTTCAAACTTGGGAGGCAAAGCATCGAGAAACTTTTCCACCAACTCTTCATCGGGATACTTGAGCACAAAAGCTTTCAATTATGTCTGAAGATGATAGAATCTAGAGATGAGGTCATCTAAAGACTCATTTTCCAAAAATCTGAAGCATTCATACTGCTTACTGAGTAGATCCCGTTTACTCTTCTTGATATCACTATTCCCCTCGAATCTTTTCTGTAGTGGCTTCCAAAGATCCTTAGAGTTGTCATAACCTCTGAAGTTGTGGAACAACTCCCTAGTTAATGCCATAGTGATAGAACCGGCCTTCTTCTCTCAATCATAAGCTTTCTTTTCTTCTTCATCGAGTTTAGAGATAGGCTTAGGCAGTTCATCATCAAGATAGATGTGTGTGGGATGCTTATATCCCTCTAGGATTGGTATCCATAATGAAGAATCGGTGTAAGAAATGTAATGCTCAAAGCGTGCCTTCCAGTTAGAATAATCATTTACATTTAGCAGCTTTGGCGGTTTCTGAGGAGTATCGACCTCATTTTCATAGTTTAAAAGGTTTCCAAGGTTCTGAAGATTTGACATGGTGAACACTTAGTCAAATTTCAGAAAAACAGAGACACATGCGTACTTGATATCGGTCTTGCGCACTTAGAGGAATGGTCTTGCGTATTTAAGATTTGCTCTTGCGTACTTGATAAGTATACGGGAGTAAATGATAAGTACACAGGATATAACTTAAGTACGCACAAGATTAGTCTTGCGTATTTAGTAAGTAAGCAAGAGATTAGTCTTGCGTATTTAGTAAGTACGCAGCAAGACTGTACTTTTTGCTAGATATGGTAAGTACGCAGAACACCTTTTCACCAACTCTCACCAAGCTATTCCGGTCACTGGAAACACACCGGAGATGGAAAAAATCGGACGGATGAACAATCAAAATGAGCCAAAGGGTCAGAAACTTGTTTCTAACCAACCTTTGATGCTCAAAACACTCAAAATACACAACAAAAGTCGGTTTTTGAGTGATTTTTGCTTCTAAAATAGTGCTCAAGAGCTACCCCTATTTTATCACAAAAATCAACAAAAACACCTCCTTTTGCTTGTAAAACTCTGTAGAAAACTCTCCAAACTCACTCACAACACTTGAAATCAAGAGCAATGCTCTGATACCACTTATAGGTCCCTCGGTGTGGCGGATCGTCACATGAAAGTGGGTCTACTAGACGGACCGGGTGCGGAATACCCGTGACCAGGTGGAGAGTCTTACAACGCAAAGTAAACCGACAAGAGAATCACTTTAAACTTTCGTCTATTATAAACACTTAAAGGTTACAGAGAGAAATACTGAGATTACATGTTCTGCATATTTGCTACTATGAATGCGTACTTATCTACTGTCAACCATTCCTATTTATACACGACCTGATGCCTGCGCACTTAGCAAGTGCGCATTGCAATTTGCTCATGCGTACTTAGCAAGTACGCAAATGTATTCTTGCGTACTTGCTAAGTACGTAGGAACTATCTCCTGCGCACATACAAGTGCGCAAAACACTTAGAGAAATCTGCAACAGTCAATATGTAAAAGTAAATACAACTCGATAACTAATACATACAGACACTTACAAACAAAGACAAATACATTCATGAAAGTACAAAACTACGACTCTATCTATCGAGAGTGTTTGTCACAGGAAAGTGCTTCAACAATTGCCTGCTCACTTTGAGATGTATTCCATAGTGATTAAAGAACAACCAGGATTTGATGAATTGAGTCTTGAAGATCTTATGGGAAAGATTCAATCATATGATTTGAACAAGCAAAAGAAAGATAAAGTTTATCAAGATCCTAGCATTTACTTTGGAAAAGGAACATCGACACCAAAGTCTGGGGTTGCTTTGTTTTCAGGAGAAATTTCTGAAGGTCAAGGTTCAAAAGAAAGTTCATGTGGTGAATCATCATGCTATGTTGCTTCTACTTCTATATGTTCAAAGAATTATCACAATGATACTCATTCATGTTCTCAAAAGGTGTCTTCTAAAGCTGTTGATGACATGATGTCCATGATTGCTTTGTTTTTAACTCCGTATGAGAATTTTATTGGTGGAAAAATAACTGATCCGGATATGGTCGAAGAAGATTTCAAGAAATTGGATAAAGATGCTCTTGAAGAGATGAACATTCAATGGAACATGGCATTGTGGATGAGACATGGCAAGGAACTTCTAAAGAAAACAGGAAAGAAGTTCATTGGAGCGACAGGCAAGACAAAGATGGGGTTGGTTAAATCTAAAGTAAAGTGTTATAATTGTCAAGAATTTGGACACTTTGCTAGGGAATGTACTAAACCTAAAGTTCAACATCAAAATTTTTCTTCAGGAAACCAGAACAATCAGAATAATCAGAGTTCTTCTACAGCATTGTTTTCACAACAGGATGAAAATTATGATTGGGAGAATTCATCTAGAAGATATTGTTGCTCATGTCAGTCAAGCTTTTCTTGCTGAAGTTCATATTGATGCTACTTCTGATAATAGTTCTTTAGATAGTGACTCAAGTGATTCTGGGAATGTTACTGAAAATGATGAATCTACAAGTCAGAGTGTGAAAGCAAAAGTGACAAATGAAGAGCTGTTGAATGATAATGTAGCTACAGGAAAGGTGACAGAGAAAGTTGCTGAGATGTTTGCTAAAGCAAATGGATTCATGGCAGATACAGAACATGTAAATGAGGTTGTTTCTGTTCATTGTTCTAAATGTGTTGATTCTGGTTTGAAAATTCTGAGATTGTGTGATGACAATGCTAACTTCATCTGTGACTTGAAGGCAGGCTACTTTACAAATCAAACTTTGAAAGATAATGAAAATCTTTTAAATGAAAGAATTGAATCATTGTCAGCGTATTGACGATCACCCTCAATATTACCCAAAGGATCATTGTCTTCATCATCATGTCGCTGAATAGACTCAGTATGACATGCATCACGTATCCTCAACTCCCCCTGAGCGTCAAGACGCTCAACAAGCGTCGGATACTAATGCTTGCATAGCAGCAATATGTGAAGCTTGAGTCTGGATTACCAGCTGTCTTTGAGTATCATTAGATACAAGAGTATCCACCTGGGTTTGTAAGGCAAGCACTTATGATTCAAGGAAAGTAATCCTTTCAGAATCAGAAGGCTTAAACGGACCAGCTGACGATTGAGGAACAGAAGTACTGGGAGTAGGAATCACTGGAGGAACAGGAGTGTGAACAAGAGATTGTTCCTTAGAGCTTAGAGGTGTGACAATTAATGAAGCGACAAAAGTAGCATCTTCAACACCTTGAGAAGATTGGGCAGCAGCAATTGAGGCAGCCATAAGCTTTGGAACTTTAGGATCCAGATTAAAATCACTATCCGAACTCTCATCTATTAACGTTCTTTTACAAAGTACTGATCCGGAAGGGGGATCCCGAACAGACTTTCGTCGTTGTCTTCTGGCTGTAGATTTAAGGCGTTTACCAGCATGAGCCAAAGGTGTATGAGCCAACCGTTCATAATGACCTGAAGAGAAATCTCCAGACTCATCAGAATCGGTATCTTCAGAAATAGGTAGGATTGTATCACTTGAGCTAGAACTCGACTCATTCTCAGTCACCACATTCCCTTCAGCTTCATGAATGGCCGAGTTCACAGCATCATCAACAAAGTCATCCACTTCCATTCCTAGATCTTATCCATGTTCATGAACGACCTTTTCTAGAACAGGCTCATTTACAGGTATATCAACCTGAGCTTGTGGAACTGGAACTTGTTCTGGAATAGGGATTTGATGTTGTACGGGAACTTGGTGTTGTTGTTGAGGTTGTTGTTGTGGAACTTGTACTTGTGGAATAGGTTGTTGTTGTTGTTGTTGTTTTTGTTATTGTTGAACATTTTGACCTTGAGCTAACTCATTAGGCTGAAACCAGTTATCATTTGGTGGTTCAACATAATCAGGATTGATCAAGTGACCAAACAATGAAGCATTTACTGGAATCAATGCTTGATTCTGTTGTTTCACTTTAGTGCAATCCATAAAGATACGTTTAGACATC
Source organism: Smallanthus sonchifolius (assembly GCA_023525975.1). Lineage (NCBI taxonomy): Eukaryota > Viridiplantae > Streptophyta > Magnoliopsida > Asterales > Asteraceae > Smallanthus > Smallanthus sonchifolius. The sequence continues at coordinate 77,636,751 of CM042025.1, forward strand.
GGTGTCAAAGTTAATCTTATCGGATGCTGAGGGAGATCAGGAAGAATATGATTTAGAATCATCTGAATAAACCTTGGATACATCAAAAATCCTTGACCTTCAGCCGGAGTAATTTGCATGACCATCTCCCTATAGATATATCTTGCAAAATTGAATCGTTTATTCAATGTCAAAGCTAACATTGCAGCTTGTAAAGCAGTATTTAACCCATCAGTACCAGCTTTACGTGGAGAGAGACACTGAATAATCACGTGCATGAAGTATCTCCATTCTCCCACCAAACCACCTTTCCGTGCCTGAGTATCATTTGGGCGTCCACGATAACCCATTCTTTGGAAGCATCCCATGATCAAAGGATTAGGATAGGATATAGGATCTTCAGCAGCACCACCTAATGGATCAGCAGATAAGGCAACACGTAGTCGTGAGCGGTTTAGAAATCCTATAATTCCTTGAAAGTGTATAGCCTCTGACATGTTAGGATCTAACAATGCCACCTGGTTGTGCTTGTATTCAACACGACGAGCCATCTGAAAAATATTTGGACAACAAACCCATATTAGACAAATAACAAAACACAAACAATATGAACAACAAATTTGAAACAAAAAACAAAACAAAAAAAATTCAAACACCAAAAAAAAACACAAGTCCAAAACTTCTCTGACCCCTAGGCGAAACTAATAAGTTCACTTAGTGTTTCAAGAGGCGAACTTATTAAGTTCGCCTGGACAAGTTCGCTTGAACAAGTTCGCTTGGAACAAGTTCGCCTGAACCGTCTGTCGATTCGAATTCAACCCAAAAATCAAAATCCTTCAATTTGTGTTAAAATCAAGAAATAACAATTGCAAAACACTCGATTAACATTACTAAGTCATTATTAATGAGCAATTTCACGATTGAAAACTTGAATATCCTTAATTTGGGTAAAAACAGTCACATATGAAAAACCGGAACAAAACCTTTGAATTTATCTCAATTTAACGGACAAAAATCAATGAAATTACCTTGGTTAGATTCGCAATCTAATTTTGATTTATAATTAAACAATTAACAACACAACAACCACGTAATTTGAAATTTCAAAAAAAAATTAAACAAGTTCGCTTGGACAACTGAGAAGACGATGAAGTGGTTAAGTTCGCCTGGATAAACCCTTATTCAGATTAAGTTCGCTTAAATAGGCGAACTTGTTAAGTTCGCTTAACAAGCCCTAGGAGAACATGCTAAGTTCGCTTCCCCAATTTCAGGCGAACATAATAAGTTCGCTTCACCAGAAGGAGGCGAACTTAATGTTCTTCAACATTTGCCTTGATCAAAATTTTTTACCAACTTTCAATCCGTCACGTCTTGAACTTCCGTCAGCAGCATGTATTTGATCCAATCCCGAACAATTTTAATAAAAGATTAAAATTTTTCATGGAAAATAAAAAGCAAAATCTTTTTGAATTTTATCTATACAAACGGAAACACATATTTTTTGGATTTTTATCTGTACAAACGGAAATACATATTTTTGGATTTTTATCAGAGTAAACTGAAATCACATATTTTTGAATGAACATCATGAGTAAGAAGATCATATCAGTATCCGAGTAGTTCACCACACATTTTAGCAATAACCAAGGGTAACCTATGATATGAAACAATCCAACTCATCTTGTACACTATGTATCTTTTCCAGTATATGAAACTCATTCAATTTGATTAATATTTTAAATGATACGCGATAAATTTCAAAGTAAATAAGATCAGGTTATGAAATGCTCTTTTATTTATACCGAATTTGAAATATAAAGCATGAATTCTTAAATTTGTCAATAGTATATCATTTGAATCTATAAGCGTTTAATCTCTAAATTCATGTGATTTAGTACCATTTTGATGAAAAACATCGTGTACCCCACATATATATGCCAAACAAAAATATAATTTGCACTATCTTCAAGACATATACAATTTATGTTAAGTTTAGATCAATTTCCAAGATGAAATTATCTAATTTAGCACAAGAATAAAAGCAGATCCCAAAGGATATAAGAATCATGATGATTCAGAATCAGAAGATTCTAATGAATTGGCTGTATAATGTGAATCAACAGATTCAAGTATGAGGATCCAACTATTATCTAGAAAAAATTCAATGGATTCAGACTAGATGATATTTCTAACTGATCCAAGGGCGAATATATTTTTGAACAGATTTTGAAAGCATATCTTTGTTCAACAAAACATTGCACGTTTTTCGGGGCATGGGCAGTAATGTGAACAGAAATAGATTTGTGCTAAAGATATAATTCGATATTGGTCTCATGAAATTCTTTAAACACATATATTCTTTATCTGATAATGTTCATTTACACACACACCCAGCCATATAATGGATTCAAATCACAGATGTAATCATATTATATTTAATTTTCACACTACTATTAGTTTCAAAACGCTCTTAGTCTATTGACAATTTAAGTTCAAAACCCATACACAAATTTGAAAACAAATTATCAAGATTAGAGCATGCACAACACTATCATTTCTCATTTATGTAGACTTTGAAATTTAGATCAAATCAACTCAGATTAATCAATCATATATCAAAGGTCTACTAAGCTCGTGTGAAATGAACTAGTCACTGATGTACTATCATTTCTTCTCTAACTTCAAATGATGTCAAATTTTATATTTTTCACTTTTTATAAATTAAGATCTTTTTTTGACTGAAAATTTAAAATGCAGAAATGTAATAAAGCAGTAAAAGAGATTAAAAAAAAATTTCCATGAAAATCTGATTTTGAAAAACTTTTATTCGGGATTGATCATACCGATCATTTTGATTAGAAATTCAAACCTGGTACGATCAAATGCCTTGGTAAACAAATCAGCAAAATTATCATCAGTGTGAACCTTTACCAGCTCAATCAACCTTTTCTCTGCACAATCACGAATAAAATGACATCTAATCTCAATGTGCTTTGTTTTACTATGCTTCACAGGATTATTAGTTATAGACATTGTAGCATTATTATCAATAAGCATAGGGGTTCCAGTGAAATTCAAACCGTAATCTCTTAATTGTTGTTGTATCCACATGATCTGTGAACAACAACTTGCAGCAGCAACGTATTCTGCTTCACATGTAGAAATGGAGACTGTGGTTTGCTTTTTGCATTGCCAGCAAACAAGTCGATTACCCAAGAACTGGCAACCACCTGTTATAGATTTCCTGTCCAAACAACAACCACCAAAATCAGAATCAGTATAAGCATTGAAATCAAACTTAGAACCATGTGGATACCATAGTCCCAATCTTTGTTTTCCTTTCAAATAACGAAAGATTCTTTTTACAGCTATTAAGTGAGATTCTTTTGGTTTTGCCTGGAATCTGGAACAGATGCACACAACGAACATTATATCTGGCCTTGAAGCGGTTAAGTACATGAGAGATCCAATCATTGCTCTGTAAAGTCGACAATCCACATCTTTTCCATCCGAGTCTGAATTCAACTTATGATTGACTGGAATCGGAGTATCATATGGGGTACAGTCCTCCATCTTGAACCGGCTCAAGATGTCTTTGACATACGTGGACTGATGAATAAAGAAACCATCTTCCTTTTGATTTACTTGTAAACCTAAGAAAAACGATAACTCTCCCATAGCAGACATTTCAAACTTCGACTTCATTACACTCTCAAAATCTTTGCATAACCCTTCATTTATTGAGCCAAAAATAATATCATCCACATATATCTGCACCAGTAGGTAATCTCCCCCTGATTTCTTTATGAATAAGGTCGAAACAATCTTGCCACGAACAAAATCATGTGCCAAAAGATGTGCGGACAATATTTCATACCACGCTCGAGGAGCCTGATAGAGACCATAGAGGGCCTTATCAAGCTTGAAAACCCTATTCGGATGAAGTGGATCTTCAAACCCCGACGGCTGGCAAATATAAACTTCTACCTTGACCTTTCCATATAAAAATGCACTTTTCACATCCAATTGAAACACCTTAAAACCTTTATAAGAAGCAAATGCTAGAAACAGCCGTATCGCTTCAAGCCTCGCAACAGGCGCATAAACCTCGGTGTAATCAATTCCCTCTTGTTGATTGAAGCCCTGGACAACTAACCTTGCCTTTTTTCTCACCATGACACCTCGATTGTCTTTCTTAAATTTAAACACCCATTTAGTACCAATCGGATATACACCCTTCGGAAGATCTACAAGATTCCAAACCTTAAGTTTGTCAAACTAAGCAAGTTCTTCCTGCATAGCCCCTATCCAGTTGTTATCATTTAAAGCCATTTCAATATTTTTGGGTTCGACCTGAGAAATAAAACATGAATGTGAGGAATCATCAAGAACACCAGAATCTTTAATACATGTATACAAACAAGTATTGTCAACAAGAGAATGTGTTTTCACTCCATCCTGCAAATTGCCGATTATATTTGTCACTGGATGATCTTTGAGTTCCTTGATGGAAGCGACCTCAGGAACCTGTAACACTTCAACACGAGTTGTATCAGATTGATAAGATAAACCATGATTGATTGGAATTTCCGAGTCTAAATTTGTAGGAATCTCCCCCGAATCCTGTATCGAAGGTAATGAATCATCACCCAAAAGAGGATCAGCAAAAGAATCTTGAAAAATAGCATTGTCTTCCTCACTCTCTGAATCTTGTGGTCCCGAACAAGAAGCAACATTAGGATCGAGAGCAGAAGTAGATGGAACCGATGAATGTGGAACTGCATTTGGTAGAAAGCCATTGTGCTGTGCATCCTGACATGAATCATATAGAACTGCAGCTTCATCAGGAGAAATATCAGAAGGTAAATGAAAAGACTTGAACAAAGTTTCATAATCAAAGGCCCAATCTGGTCCAATCGCCATTTGTGGTAAAGACCGATTTGAACAGTCAATTTGGAACCATTCTTCAACTTGGCGTGTCTCTTTGTTATAAACCCTCTTGGTAGTCGAATTAGCAACATACCCTAGAAAAATCTCTTCAATGGCTGAAAGAAGAAGATCTATCTACAGATCTGTTGATGAAATTCTTCAATTGCCAGATTCAGATCTTGGCAGAATTCTGGAGCTAGGTGAAGCTCATGAGCCTACAAATGAGAGTGGGAAACTTCTTATGCTAGCAATCAAACACTACTTCAACCCTAGCAAAGATGTGATCATTGACATCAAACCACTCAAGTCCCACTCTCCATTTGTAAGTTGGTCCTATAATGCTGATTTGGACGAATTCACCTTAACTGATGTAAGGAAGCAGAAGATGAGATGTTCAAGCAAAACAATCTACAAAATGCCAAACAAAGACTTCAAGACTCTGTCTGCACTCCCACTGAACAATCACAGCAAGGATCCAAGAGGCTATGAGGTTGAAAGGATAGTCAGCCACATGCAAAAGCTTCAGCAGCAAAGTGATTAGAAGAATTTTGGTTGCATCAGTCTTGGGGGATATTGTAGAACCAAAGACTGATTGCTACCAAATTATTCTAAGTACAAATGCTGCTGATAGGCTTATCAGCAGCATTCAACACATATGGCTGCTGATAGGCTTATCAGCAGCATTCAACACATGTTGCTGCTGATAGGCTTATCAGCAACATTATTCTCATTCTTGCTGCTGATAGCTATGTTCCTTGAAGACAAATCGTTGCAGCTGACTATCCATGCCAAGCGTCACTGATAACTTTCTGCAAAAGCAACTGACACACTCAAAGCAGAAGGAACCTCAATGGTGCAACCAATGACGGACGACACTGCTCTTCCCCGAGCATGCAAACAATGATGAATAAAGTAAACACTTCAATAAAGTTAGCTAGTTTAGCTTTAACACGCATTATTAGCTTTTGTATAAGAGATCAACGGTCTGTGTTCGATCTGATCCTTAGAATCAAGGGTCTGTCTTGATTCTAAGTTAGTATAAATACCGAGTAAAAACTTCATTGTAAGTGTGCTTCTTAACTGAGTTTTCATTTGTAATCGTTTATTCATTAAGCTTAATACAACAGTGTTCTTATCAGTATTCTTTCTGTGTACTCGATTGTAATTGTGTAGTTGTTATTGTTTCCGCCAATCTCAACTAAGAACAAAACCATCTTTAATTTCACGATCCTACAAGTGGTATCAGAGCTTTGGCTCAGATTAAACAAACTCACACTTGTTTAATCACTTCTGGTTCTATTCTAAACTCTCTCTTTGATCAAGTCACCCAAAATCACAAAACAAAAATGGCACAAAGCAATGGTTTTGAAGACATCGGCAGCATCAACCGACCACCAAGGTTGGTATCTGGAGAAGACTACGACATGTGGAAAAATCGCATGGAAAGCTTCTTCTGCTATCAGGAGTACGGAATGTGGAAATCCATCAGGGATGGACCATACACTCCCATGGTGGCATCGGCTGACTCTGGAGAACCAACAGTTCCAAAGGATCCCTCCAAGTACTCAGAAGAGGATATCAAGAAAATGGAGGTAGACTTCAAGGCACTAGGAGCTATCCAAATGTGCCTTCCAAATGAAGTCTTTCATAACTTCAGAAGTTACAAAACAGCTAAGGAGCTGTGGGAGGCCCTCGAGAAGATGGTTGCTGGATCTGAGGAAATTAAGGAAAACAGAAGAGAAATCCTCAAGCAGCAGTACGAAAACTTCATCTGGAAGGAAGGTTAGTCTCTAACTGTTTTATATAACAGATATACTTATCTTGTAGGTGAGTTGCAGTGCTCAAAAGTGAAGTTGGAGAATGAAGACATTCTTAAAAAATTCATCTGATCTCTACCTAGTTGCTAGACACTCTACACAGTGTCCATCAGAAGAACTGAGAATCTGAAGACTCTTCAGATGACTGAGCTATTTGGTATGCTCAAAACCTATGAATTAGAAATGATTCAGGCCAAGGAAAGGAGCTGAAGCTACCAAACAGCCTCCACATCCAACACCACCTCATCTGCTTTTCACTCTGAGCACTCAGGCCCCAATACTAGCAATTACTATCCTCCTATAGTCACACATCCTCAAACTCCCACCTCTAAAACAAACACATCACCATTTCTCCTTGAAGCTCCTTCTCAAGCCTCAACCACTGTTGCTTTTATTTCTGAAAACTCAAGCAACATGTACTTTATCAAGGAGGATCTTGAGTGCTTCCATCCAGATGATATAGAAGAAATGGATATACAGTACTCGTATGCCATGCTCTCCATAAGAGCAAAAAGGTTCTACTCTAGAACCGGAACACCCATTCCAAGCAACAGCTCAAACACCAGAGTTGGCTTGGATAAAAGCAAATTAAAGTGTTACAACTGTAATGTCACACCCCAACCACGGCGGTTTCCCGCGGGGCGCGACGGTCATGGATCATCGTCACTGATTACATAGAACGACCTCTATATGGTTTTGAAAATCATGCATTCCAAATCGTTCCAAAATATAACATTGTTTTACAGAGTTAATGCGGAAAGTAATGCGGAAGGAAAATAAATTATTTTGAAAATACAATGTCAAACAAAAGACAAGCAAATGTTCATTTTCATGGGAACATCAAAAGACTTCATGCATGATGTGCACCCTAATCCCGTGCAAGCTTAACGACCTGAGAAAACATGCTTAAACGAGTCAACAATAATGTTGGTGAGTTCACAGGTTTAAATGTAAAAGTAAATCGTTGTAATGGACCACAAAACTTTCAATGATTTGATTGCTGTACAGACAATGCTAAAATATTACCATAAGCACACCGAAACCGAAGCTAGACTGTAACAGTAATGTAATGTAATGCCTCTACCATGCCTATCGTATGCATGGGGTGATTAGGTCAATGATGCACCCGTTTTGACCTCCGGTCAAAGTTAGCGCGACTAACGCGGGTGGGGGTTGTCAAACCCAAATAGATCTATCCATGATTACCTCGCTTAGAAACGAAACTAACGGTCCAGTTTGAGAGGACTTAATACGATATGAAACCGCTTATGTAATATGTGAAATCATGTAAGTGAAATTGTGTCCAATGAAAACAGTAAGTATGCATGTAATCTCCCCCAAAAGGAAAATAAGTAAAATGGGGCCGTGAAAACTCACCTGATGTGTGAGTACCGTAAACGTGTAGGTAGCAAAAGTCCGTGCGTAAACCGACCTACGCGTGCCCTAGAATATATAAGACACCTTAAGGTCTAAATAATGATTGTAAATGCAAGTTGGTCATGGAACAGTTTCACCCAAATCGTTACGTTACGTGTAAGTTTTGGTTTAAAAACATTTGACTCGGTGACCCGTTGGTGATATGTATTTGTTACCCAAAAATATATATTTATAGAAAATAAATATAAGTCATATACTCGATAAAGTGTGTCCATGTGTACAAATAACTCGGTGTCAACTTAGAGTTCGGGTTTCAAAATAGAGTTTGACTCGACGACCCGAGTCGTAATTTGATGCGAACGAAAAATATATATTATATATATATTTATTCAAAATAATGTTTTCGAAATACGTCATGTTTTGAGGCAAAAATAATATCCATATTATTTCTACGAAATATGACTTTGAAAATTATCACTCTTAAAATAATGTCGGTTTTCGTTTTACAACCAAAGTATATATATATATATATACGTATATATTTATAAAATTATATATGTTTTGAGATCTAGTCTTGATCATTTTAAATATTTATATTTACTAAATATTAACTCCTAAATTTATATGTTTCAAAATCCATAACTAAACCCAAGTAAGCTACTCAACAAATAACACCAATTTTACAATTAGTAATAATATATTTCTATAACTTGTCATGAGTTTACCCAAAATACCAACAACTTTGTAAAGCACTAAAATATACAATAACACATAATAATAGTCACTAAGTAACCCATGGACCTACTAAAATCACTTGATGCATATTCAAGGTTAATATATATTCAGTTTCTATTAGTAACAATTTTTATTAAGTGAAACATAATCAACAAAAACTAAAATCACCAACTTAAATATTTATTTTAGTTCATGACCCACCATAAGTTGTTTTTATATAAAAACTAGTTTTAAGTAGGGATTAGATTATAACAACTCCAAATTTAACAAAAATGAGTTTTTATAGGTGAAAGTTGGTACATAACAATATGTAAACAAAATATAAAATAAGTGTAAAATATGAACAAGAAGAAATTGTCCTCACTAAAAGCAAGCAAGGAAGAAGGAATGAGTGTTGTAAGTTGCTTGGAATCACCCAACGCCACTTGATCTTCACTAAAAAGACTTGAGCCACACTTGTATGCTTGAGCTAGTTGTTGGAAATATTGAGGTTGAGTGTGGTTGATGTGGCCGTAAACAAAGAAAAGAGGGGTGAGAGTGAGCTCGGCAAATTGTTTGTGTCATAATCTTGTGAAAGGTTGGTGTCTTATAATATCAATATCCCTTGGAATTGATGGTAGTTTTCAAATTTTCGGTCAAGGTAGGGGTGATTTAGACTAGAGATTGAGGTTGGTAAGAACTTTAAGCTTGGAGATGGTGCATGTAAAAAGCAATATACACATAAATGGGAAACTTGGGAGAATGCAAAAAGAAAAAGAAAAAAGATAGTGTGTATTCTTATGTTGTCCGAAAGAAAGAAAATAAAATCAAAAAAATTTAAAGGGAAAGGGGATGGGACTAATGGTAGAAAGTTGCTAGTAGTCAAAGGTTGGTCTTGATGTGAAAAGAATTTAGTCACTAAAATGGTAATTTGAATTTGACAAAACGATTAAAGAAGTTGGGATGTGTAAGTAAAACACAAGTAAGGAGAAAAAGAAGAGGTGAAAATCGAGATTCTCATGGACTTGGGTTGGAAGATTTTTATTCAAGTCATTTAGAATAAACGGGGTACAAAGGTGATAGTGGGTATAAATTGGACACGATATAAAATAGAAAATTTAATAAAACCAAGTTTAATACAATTATACCTTATATAATTAATGGTTCGCTAATATATAAACATATGTTTAGAAATTTAATATGTCAAGATAGCGCGTTAAAATAAATATACCGGTGAAACGGTAGAGACGCGCGTTACAATACTAAGTTGAAATAAATAAATACACACATATATTTAGGTTCTAAAAATAGTGTTGAAACATCTCAGAATATTTATAAAAACATAAATATTAATTATCACCAACGTTCATGTGTGCCAGGTATACTGCGTGTGACCTGTTAATTTACCGAATTAGCGATGCGTGAAATGTTATGAATGAACTCTACTAATTATGAAATGAACTTAATTAAACATAATTAAGTCTAACTCGAATATAATGTATGAATATAATGATAGAGACGGGGACGGGTATTGACCTGAAATTACCGGTTGTCACATACTCCCCATGTTAAAAAGAATTTCGTCCCGAAATTCAGCTAGTGACTTGTGCAGTTTCAAACAACTGCGGGTACTTGTGCTTCATCTGGTCCTCGCGTTCCCAAGTAAACTCTGGTCCTCGTCTAGAGTTCCACCGAACTTTTACTATGGGGATACGACTCTGTTTCATTCTCTTGACCTCACGGTCCATGATCTCAACTGGTTCTTCGACGAAATGGAGTCGATCATCAACCTGGATTTCCTCGAGTGGTATGACCTGTGTCTCGTCTGATAAACACTTTTTCAGATTTGACACGTGGAAAGTTGCGTGAACACCACTGAGTGCTTGCGGCAGCTTAAGCTTGTAAGCTACGGGACCAACGCTTGCAAGGATTTCGAACGGTCCGATGTATCTTGGGTTTAGCTTACCACGCTTGCCGAAGCGAATAACTCCCTTCCAAGGTGAGACTTTGAGTAAAACCTTATCTCCAACCTGGAATTCCAATGGTTTGCGTCTCACGTCAGCGTAACTCTTCTGACGATCACGCGCGGCCTTAAGTCTGTCCCGAATCTGGACGATCTTCTCTGTTGTTTCATGAATGATCTCTGGCCCAGTAAGCTGGCTATCCCCAACTTCTGTCCAGCATAAAGGTGATCGGCACTTTCGTCCATACAGTGATTCAAAAGGTGCGGCTTTGATGCTAGTGTGATAACTGTTGTTGTAAGAGAACTCAACCAATGGTAGATGAGTATCCCATTTGTTCCCGAAATCAATCACACAAGCTCTAAGCATGTCCTCCAAAGTCTGAATAGTCCTTTCACTTTGGCCATCAGTTTGGGGGTGATACGCGGTACTCATATCCAATCTTGTACCCAATGCTTTCTGTAGAGATTTCCAGAACCTAGAGGTGAATCGGCTATCTCGATTTGAAATGATGGAGATTGGCACTCCATGTCTCGAGACAACCTCCCTGAGATAAATTCTGGTCAACCTTTCCATCTTATCAGTTTCCTTAATCGGCAAGAAGTGTGCAGACTTTGTCAGTCGGTCGACAATTACCCAAATCGTATCATAACCACCGGATGTCTTGGGTAACTTTGTGATGAAATCCATGGAAATCTGCTCCCACTTCCATTGTGGAATCTCTGGTTGTTGTAGTAACCCTGACGGTTTCTGATATTCAGTCTTGACTTTTGAACATGTCAGACACTTACTAACGTAGGTGGCGATGTCAGCTTTCATGTTGGGCCACCAGTAAAGTTCCTTGAGATCCTGATACATCTTGTCAGAACCTGGGTGAATCGAGTACCTGGACTTGTGTGCTTCGTCCATTACTAAATCCCTTAAGCTCCCAAAGCTTGGTAACCAAATCCGATCCATGAAGTAACGGGTTTCATCGGATTTGATCTCAAATTGCTTGTCCATACCCCGTAAGGACTCATCTTTCAGGTTTTGCTCCCTGAGTGCTTCTAACTGAGCATTGCGAATTTGAGTGGTTAAACTCGTGTGAATTGTCATTCCCAATGCTCGCACTCGTAGAGTTTTGGTTCGTTCCTTTCTACTCAAGGCATCTGCTACGACGTTTGCCTTACCAGGATGATAGCGAATCTCGCAGTCGTAGTCGTTAAGTAACTCGACCCATCAGCGTTGCCTCATGTTTAACTCTTTCTGGTCAAAGATGTGCTGGAGACTCTTGTGGTCAGTGAAAATAGTACATCTAGTACCGTACAGGTAATGCCTCCAGATCTTGAGTGCAAAAACTACGGCTCCCAGTTCTAAGTCATGGGTGGTGTAATTTTTCTCATGTACTTTTAGTTGTCGGGACGCGTAAGCAATAACCTTGTCGTGTTGCATCAATACGCAACCAAGACCTTGGTGTGATGCGTCACAGTATACCACAAATTCGTCTGTTCCTTCTGGAAGTGACAAGATAGGAGCACAACATAGTTTCTGTTTCAACAGCTGAAAAGCTGCTTCTTGCTTTTCACCCCAATCAAACTTCTTGTCTTTCTGGGTTAAGGTCGTCATTGGCTGGGCTATCTTGGAGAAATTTTCGATAAACCGTCTGTAGTAGCCTGCCAGACCTAGGAATTGTCGCACCTCAGTCGGAGTCTTCGGTGCTTTCCAATTCTTTATCGCTTCAACCTTGGACGGGTCAACATGTATACCCTTCTCGTTGACCACATGCCCGAGAAATTGCACCTCTCGAATCCAGAAATCACATTTCGAGAATTTAGCGTACAACTTCTCGTTCTTAAGTAATTCCAATATTAGTCTCAAATGCTGCTCGTGCTCTTCTTGAGTTTGTGAGTATATCAAGATGTCGTCGATGAAAACAATCACGAATTTATCCAGGTAGGGCTTGCACACTCTATTCATGAGGTCCATGAATACAGCTGGTGCATTGGTTAACCCAAACGGCATGACCATAAACTCGTAGTGACCGTAACGAGTCCGAAACGCGGTCTTAGGAACATCCTCCTCTTGAATTCGTAACTGATGGTATCCTGAACGTAAGTCGATCTTCGAATAATAACTGGATCCTTGAAGTTGGTCGAACAAGTCATCGATCCTCGGAAGTGGATACCGGTTCTTAATAGTCATCTTGTTTAATTCCCGGTAATCGATGCACATTCGGAAGGATCCATCCTTCTTCTTGACAAACAAGACCGGGGCTCCCCAAGGTGAGAAACTCGGTCTTATGAATCCCTTGTCTAACAACTCCTGTAGTTGGTTAGACAATTCTTGCATTTCCGATGGCGCTAGCCGGTAAGGTGATCGCGCAATCGGTGCGGCTCCGGGTACCAGGTCAATTCGAAACTCGACTTGTCTCGGAGGTGGAAGTCCGGGCAAGTCTTCGGGAAAGACTTCAGGGTAGTCTCGAATGATCGGTATATCCTCGACTTTTCTCTCCTCCGTTGGCTTTTCTATTACGTGCGCCAAGATTGCATGATAGCCCTTTCGTAAGCACTTCCGGGCCTTCATACAAGTAATGATCCTTATCGTAGTACCGCTCCTTTCTCCTTGAATCGAAAGTGTTTCCCCATTCGGGAGCGGAATACAAACAATCTTTTCATGACAAACGATTTCAGCTCGATTCTTTGACAACCAATCCATCCCAATGACGATGTCAAAACTTCCAAGCGTTACAGGCAGTAAATCTATGACAAAAGGGTGATCCGCCAAATTCAAAGTACACCCTTGAATTACTTTATCGGTTTCAATTAGCTTACCATTGGCTAACTCTATGGTATACTTACTAGTTAACATGATTGGTTTAATACCGAGCAATGGACTAAATTCGCTAGACACAAAACTCTTATCGGCACCAGTATCGAACAAAATAGAAGCATAGTGATCATTAATGAGAAACGTACCCGTAACAATGTTCGGATCTTGACGGGCTTCTCCTGCTCCTATCACAAAGGCTCTACCGCGCGCATTATTGCCCCCATGATTCTTCAGTTTTGGGCAATCCTTGCGGAAGTGTGCAGTACTCCCGCATTCGAAGCAACCACGGTTGGCCCCTGGGTTGGCGGCTGGCTCAGTAGTTCGGCAATTTTTAGTTGCATGGCCGAACATCTTGCATTTCTGGCACTTAGAGTCTTCACATGTACCCACGTGGTGAAAACCACACTTGTTACACTTAGGTAGGTTCCCGGTATACCCACCTCTTGGTTTCTTCTCAGTTGGGCCTGCAGCAAAGGCCTTAACTGTTTCTTGTCTCTTCTGAACTGGGGGTACAAAGGTCTTGCCATGATTATTATCCCATTTCCTCTTGTTGTCAGCGCTTCTCACAAAGGAACCCTTTTTCACCAAAACACCCTGGCGAACTGCTTGATCAGTCAAGTGGTGAGCAAGTCTCACTGCGCTCTGGATTGTAGCGGGTTCAGCAGAAGTTACCATGCTTTGGATTTGAGGTGCTAGACCCCAAATGTACCTTTCAATCCTTTTGAATTCAGGGGTCACCATGTGTGGACACAAGCGTGCATAGTCATGAAATTTGGTGGTATAAGTGTCCACATCAGCACCCTCCATGGTCAAATTCCAAAACTCTTGCTCTATCTTTTGCAGTTCACTGCGAGGGCAATACTCTTCTTTCAGCATCTCCTTGAAATCCTCCCAAGGTATCGCATTGGCGACATCCAGACCCAATGTCTGAACTGAGAGTTCCACCATGATAGTGCCTGCCCTTCAAATGTGCCAGAGGCGAACTTGACTCTATTGTCCGCAGTGCAGTTACTCATGCTGAAGACAGACTCTGCCTTCTCTATCCATCGAACCATTCCAACTGCCCCCTCAGAGCCATTGAAAGTATGAGGTTTGCAGTTGAGGAAGGACTTAAATGAACAGCCCCTCGCATTGTGCTCTGTTCCTGAATTGTATAAATTTCGATGTGGAGGCCCTTGAGCCTCTCAATGTCATCCCGAACTGAGTGGGTCTCGAGGTCACGGTGAGCATCTTGTGCCACTGGTGTGGGCACGGTGCGCTCAACCGGCTCCCCGGTCAGTGGTAGGGGACGGGGCGCCTGAGAAGACTCGCCTATCTCGTGGATAGAGGGTAAATCCACCTCCTCCAACCACCCATTGAGGGTGTGTGGCATCCATGTCTGCTTCCTCGTAGATGCCAAAGTCCTCTTCAGCGGAGGCTCTCGTGGAGTGTCGTCAGTCCCTGCGGTCTCGCCGGCAGGTGCTGGTGGTGATAGTGCGGGCCTCTTCCCAAGTATGGGGACCTGCTTCCTAGCAGTCTGCCTCGTCTTAGCTCCGGTGCGAAGGACAGGTGGGGCTGATGGTACAGGACTCGGTGGTGTAGGAGCTCGTCGTGTCGAAACTGGGGTACTCTCTCCTGAGGAAGACCCTCCGAAGATCACCGAGCGAGGCACCGTCTCTCCGGAGCTCGTGCTGTCACTCCCGGCGGCCGCTCCGCCTGTGCTGTCAGTAGCTGACTCTCCGGACGCCTCCTCCGGGTCGGTCTCGTAACTTACCTCCGGTACGGGTGCAGGCGGCGACGCTGGTGGTGTCCCAGATGGTGGTGGTGGTGGGGTCGCGGGTGTGTACTCCTCGTCAGAAGCGTATATAACAATCGGGTCTACTGAAGTCATACCTGTGACAAGGCAATATTCGAAATACTATGTAACATAAGTATGCAGTGTGTGTATGCGGTAATGTATATGTAATGAGACCACGGTTATAGTCTAAGCCCACTAAATGCAACTTAGTTCGCTATAACCAATGTCTCTGATACCAATCTGTCACACCCCAACCACGGCGGTTTCCCGCGGGGCGCGACGGTCATGGATCATCGTCACTGATTACATAGAACGACCTCTATATGGTTTTGAAAATCATGCATTCCAAATCGTTCCAAAATATAACATTGTTTTACAGAGTTAATGCGGAAAGTAATGCGGAAGGAAAATAAATTATTTTGAAAATACAATGTCAAACAAAAGACAAGCAAATGTTCATTTTCATGGGAACATCAAAAGACTTCATGCATGATGTGCACCCTAATCCCGTGCAAGCTTAACGACCTGAGAAAACATGCTTAAACGAGTCAACAATAATGTTGGTGAGTTCACAGGTTTAAATGTAAAAGTAAATCGTTGTAATGGACCACAAAACTTTCAATGATTTGATTGCTGTACAGACAATGCTACAATATTACCATAAGCACACCGAAACCGAAGCTAGACTGTAACAGTAATGTAATGTAATGCCTCTACCATGCCTATCGTATGCATGGGGTGATTAGGTCAATGATGCACCCGTTTTGACCTCCGGTCAAAGTTAGCGCGACTAACGCGGGTGGGGGTTGTCAAACCCAAATAGATCTATCCATGATTTCCTCGCTTAGAAATGAAACTAACGGTCCAGTTTGAGAGGACTTAATACGATATGAAACCGCTTATGTAATATGTGAAATCATGTAAGTGAAATTGTGTCCAATGAAAACAGTAAGTATGCATGTAATCTCCCCCAAAAGGAAAATAAGTAAAATGGGGCCGTGAAAACTCACCTGATGCGTGAGTACCGTAAACGTGTAGGTAGCAAAAGTCCGTGCGTAAACCGACCTACGCGTGCCCTAGAATATACAAGACACCTTAAGGTCTAAATAATGATTGTAAATGCAAGTTGGTCATGTAACAGTTTTACCCAAATCGTTACGTTACGTGTAAGTTTTGGTTTAAAAACATTTGACTCGGTGACCCGTTGGTGATATGTATTTGTTACCCAAAAATATATATTTATAGAAAATAAATATAAGTCATATACTCGATAAAGTGTGTCCATGTGTACAAATAACTCGGTGTCAACTTAGAGTTCGGGTTTCAAAATAGAGTTTGACTCGACGACCCGAGTCGTAATTTGATGCGAACGAAAAATATATATTATATATATATATTTATTCAAAATAATGTTTTCGAAATACGTCATGTTTTGAGGCAAAAATAATATCCATATTATTTCTACGAAATATGACTTTGAAAATTATCACTCTTAAAATAATGTCGGTTTTCGTTTTACAACCAAAGTATATATATATATACGTATATATTTATAAAATTATATATGTTTTGAGATCTAGTCTTGATCATTTTAAATATTTATATTTACTAAATATTAACTCCTAAATTTATATGTTTCAAAATCCATAACTAAACCCAAGTAAGCTACTCAACAAATAACACCAATTTTACAACTAGTAATAATATATTTCTATAACTTGTCATGAGTTTACCCAAAATACCAACAACTTTGTAAAGCACTAAAATATACAATAACACATAATAATAGTCACTAAGTAACCCATGGACCTACTAAAATCACTTGATGCATATTCAAGGTTAATATATATTCAGTTTCTATTAGTAACAATTTTTATTAAGTGAAACATAATCAACAAAAACTAAAATCACCAACTTAAATATTTATTTTAGTTCATGACCCACCATAAGTTGTTTTTATATAAAAACTAGTTTTAAGTAGGGATTAGATTATAACAACTCCAAATTTAACAAAAATGAGTTTTTATAGGTGAAAGTTGGTACATAACAATATGTAAACAAAATATAAAATAAGTGTAAAATATGAACAAGAAGAAATTGTCCTCACTAAAAGCAAGCAAGGAAGAAGGAATGAGTGTTGTAAGTTGCTTGGAATCACCCAACGCCACTTGATCTTCACTAAAAAGACTTGAGCCACACTTGTATGCTTGATCTAGTTGTTGGAAATATGGAGGTTGAGTGTGGTTGATGTGGCCGTAAACAAAGAAAAGAGGGGTGAGAGTGAGCTCGGCAAATTGTTTGTGTCATAATCTTGTGAAAGGTTGGTGTCTTATAATATCAATATCCCTTGGAATTGATGGTAGTTTTCAAATTTTCGGTCAAGGTAGGGGTGATTTAGACTAGAGATTGAGGTTGGTAAGGACTTTAAGCTTGGAGATGGTGCATGTAAAAAGCAATATACACATAAATAGGAAACTTGGGAGAATGCGAAAAGAAAAAGAAAAAAGATAGTGTGTATTCTTATGTTGTCCGAAAGAAAGAAAATAAAATCAAAAAAATTTAAAGGGAAAGGGGATGGGACTAATGGTAGAAAGTTGCTAGTAGTCAAAGGTTGGTCTTGATGTGAAAAGAATTTAGTCACTAAAATGGTAATTTGAATTTGACAAAACGATTAAAGAAGTTGGGATGTGTAAGTAAAACACAAGTAAGGAGAAAAAGAAGAGGTGAAAATCGAGATTCTCATGGACTTGGGTTGGAAGATTTTTATTCAAGTCATTTAGAATAAACGGGGTACAAAGGTGATAGTGGGTATAAATTGGACACGATATAAAATAGAAAATTTAATAAAACCAAGTTTAATACAATTATACCTTATATAATTAGTGGTTCGCTAATATATAAACATATGTTTAGAAATTTAATATGTCAAGATAGCGCGTTAAAATAAATATACCGGTGAAACGGTAGAGACGCGCGTTACAATACTAAGTTGAAATAAATAAATACACACATATATTTAGGTTCTAAAAATAGTGTTGAAACATCTCAGAATATTTATTAAAACATAAATATTAATTATCACCAACGTTCGTGTGTGCCAGGTATACTGCGTGTGACCTGTTAATTTACCGAATTAGCGATGCGTGAAATGTTATGAATGAACTCTACTAATTATGAAATGAACTTAATTAAACATAATTAAGTCTAACTCGAATATAATGTATGAATATAATGATAGAGACGGGGATGGGTATTGACCTGAAATTACCGGTTGTCACATGTAACCAACTGGGTCATTTTGCTAGAGAATGCATGGCACCTAGGGCAAACCCAGCAGCTCACCAAACCCAACCAAGACATCAACAGCAACAAGCTACTCCTCCAGCTCAAACTGTAGCTTGTGCAGCTGTTGGAACATCTGACTTTGACTGGAGCTTCCAGTATGAAGACCTGCCTACTAACAACCAAGCTCTTATGGCAGACACAACTGAGATACCGCCCCAGGTATATGAACATCTATGTTCCCAAGCCTGTATTGATAAGGTTTTAGGCTACAG
Organism: Smallanthus sonchifolius; assembly: GCA_023525975.1. NCBI lineage: Eukaryota > Viridiplantae > Streptophyta > Magnoliopsida > Asterales > Asteraceae > Smallanthus > Smallanthus sonchifolius. The sequence goes on from CM042025.1 coordinate 77,655,670, forward strand.
AAAGCACAATCAAAACCTAATAGATCAAAATGAAGAGTTTCACCAAATGAAATATGAATTCAAAAAGGTCGAAGACAGTTACAAAGAAAAAATTAACTGCCTAAAGAAAGAGATTTCATCATTAAAACATGAACAAACCAATCTTGAAACTCAGATTCATGATCTACTGGCCAGATTAAAAGCTACCAGAGCAGAATTGGCAGAACAAAAGGTTCATGTCGACAAATATGAATTTGCATCCAAAAAGCTGCAAAGACTTTTGGATGCTCAAATTCATAAGGTAAAAACTGGTGTGGGGGTATCATGCTGAACAATATCAAGCCGTTGCACCTCCTGCTGACTACGTGACCATTCATGAACCAAGCTTCAATCTGCCAAATCTTGATATGGCCAACAGAAATCTTGATCCTTCTAAGGATGAACCATTGGTACAAGAATGCACTACCTCATCAGAGTCTGATTCAACTTACTCAGACTCCACTAAAACAAGTGAAGCTTCATTTCCTCATGCCCCTCAAGTCACTCTGACTAAAGATGAAGTCCATTCAGCACAAGTACCAGCCATTTCAGTACTAGTTCCTACACCATTCAAACAAATCAAAATTAGCTATCCTCCAGAAGGTAGGAAGCTAAATACTGAAAAAGGGCCAGTCCTCATCTACAGTCCAGCCAAGGAAGGTGTTTGACATATGTCATGCGCCTGGAGAAAGGGTTCCATATGTTCAAAAAACATTGTAAGAAGCTACCTTTGAGCATAACAAAGCTCACCCTTGGAATTTCAAAGACCTTTTCAAAAGAAAGGATTATGTGCATCTTTCAAAGGATAAACTGGCAAAATCATGTTTTGTCTGTGGAAAATCTAACCACACTGCCAGCACCTGCTTCTACTACCTTCAGCAGCAAAGAAACCAAAAGCAACATGCTTTTGAGAAGACAGAGAAGAACAAACAGGTAAGAAGATTTGAAGCTAAGACAACTCAATTCAGAAAATCTCTTTCTCCATCAAGGGAGCAGTTGTCAAAACCTAAACAATCTTGCATCATCTGTGGAGAATCAGACCACTTTGCTGCAAATTGTAAGTTTAATCCTTTCAATTAGATTCTTCTTCTAACACCAGTTATACAAAATCCTATCAGTGAGGGGAAGAAGGATAGACATACGTCTGTTCCTAAGCCATCAGCAGTCAAAATAACTGCTGCTGATCGAGTAAAGCCCAAGGAACAAAAGGGAAAGCCTTCAGCAGCAACAAAATCTGCAGCTGCTCAAGTAAAACGATCAGCAGTATCAAAATCTGCTGCTGATAAGCCAAATACAAAGTCTACTACTGAAAAGGCAAAAAGAGTTGGAAGACCACCAACTCAACAATGGAAGGCAAAGAAACCACCAAGCATCATCATCGGTTCAGTTGAGTGCATCTATCCTTTACTATAAATATGTCTGTCTTTTGATGTAAATAAAAGTTATAAGTCAGTAGCATTTTTGCCCCTCAGCTGCTGAGAGGTTTAATATTCAGCAGCAAAGGATTTGCCACTGACTACCTTAAGTTATTAGTAGGAACAAGTTTCCTGCGGATAGCTTTAAGGCCATCAGCAGCAACATCCCTGCTGCAGATCATTGCATCTATCAGTAGCAATTAAGTTTGCTGCTGACAGACTTAACCTTCCGCAGCAACCAAAGTTGCTGCGGACAGGCTTACTCATCCACAGCAACCAAGTTTGCTGCTGATGGGTAAACTTAAGTCCAAAATTAACTTTTACCCGTTGTAAAAGAAAATAACGTCAGTCTTTACCATGACTGCCTCGGTGTATTACAGCTGTAACAATGAAAAGTAAATAAGGTTGTACTGTACAAGTCATTCTGCTTTTTCTCTCATCTGCCGCTATAAGAACAAATCAAATTTTCCTTACCACCTCTTCACATTCAATTCAACCCTAACCAACTATAACTTTCACCCAAAGTCCCCACCACATTCAAAGCTCTCCATATTCTTCATACTCTCAAGTCTCCACAATATTCAAATCATCCCTCCAAAATCAAACGGCTATGGCAGATATCGACAACCCAGATGACAAGTTTTCCACATACCATAACCTAACAGCATATCTTACCAAAGGAAAGAAATCCGATGGTTTTGACGATATGATCGATTTCTTATGTCGATCAAAGATCTACTTTGCCCTCACCACCAACCCTACTATATATATTCCCCATATGGAGGATTTCTGGAGAACCGCCGTCTACTCAACCGAACAGGGGATTCCCCAAATCAAAGCCAAAGTAGATGGCAAGAATATCACCATCTTGGAAGCTACACTCAGAAAATATCTTAAGCTTCAAGATGAGGGAGCAGCCATCTCATACTCAAAGGACGAGTACATGAGGACCTTTGTCTCCATTGGATACACTGGAAATCAAACAGGGTATACGATCGAGAAGGCGCTGATGGGCCCTCTATGGAAATATCTCTGCCACACTCTTCTCCAATGCATATCTCAGAAGAGGAGTGAATGGCATCAGGTGAGCTCTACACTGGCCTCCGCCTTCCATGGTATGGTCACTAACCAAGGCTTCAACTTTGCACATCTCATTTTTGAGGGTTTGCGATATAACCTTCAAGAGGGTGCAAAGCAACAATTTTTCATGTACCCAAGATTCCTGCAGGAAGTTTTCAATCAAGAACTAAAAGATCTTTCAAAACCTGCAAGAATCTACATCATGTTGGGTCATAAAAATAACATTTTTCAAAGCATGAGGAATGTTTTCAAAAAGTTCTCAGGGGTCAACGTTCCATTGTTATCTACAATGCTGAACGTCCAAAGTACCCCGGGTGACAGTTCAGTAATCCCGGCTGATACTGATCCCACACCCTCCACCTCACATCCTGAACAACAATCTGCATCCACCGTTCGAACCCCTGTGCATACTACTAAGGATGCACATGCACAAAAATTACTTACACCTCTTTTGGATGTTATTGTTCAACCGGAACACCGGGCCCCGGTTGCAACAACATATACTAGAAAAAAGGGGCAAGAGAACTCCTTATTCTCTTGCCTCCAAGGCCCAAACCCAACCTAACAGCCCTCACTCAGAATCACAACATTCTGGTGAGAATATCATAAGGGAAAGCCACATTATTAGGGAGACTCCTTCGGATGTCTCTCTATTAAGATCAGGATCACTTCCCGGATCCGTAGAACAGCCCCCTGAGCACTTCCTTTCTCTTCTGAACTTAAGTGTTGAGGAACCTGATCAAGATGATGTACCTTCTCCAACTACCACTATCTCGGAGGTACTGATTGATCTTGCTTCCAACACACCTAACCCAAGTTCATCTACCCTGAAGGTCCACTCTCGGAGTTATGAAAGAGTGGATGTGGAGGAGGCTGTCACTACTGCTGGCCCGTTAAATGACCAGGAGGACAGTGACAACAGTATTAAGACCTCAACCACGACAACTCACAGTGAGGATGTTTTCTTGGAAACTCCCCTCACTTAGAGGAATCCCAGGCGCCAAGAAACCATGGGTGATGGGGATGAAGAGGCTAGGCCTAAGGCCCCATCTGGGTCCAAGGATTCCACAACTGTGGATGAGGACAGACTGAAACTTCATAACATGGAATTGATGGCCAGGGTGGCTAAGCTAGAGGCTGAAGTGTCCAAACTAAGACACCAAGTCTCTATGCATGAAGCCTATCAATGCCCAACTTTAGCCACTCCCTCTCTTGTATCAGTAGGCACCCAAACTGATGCTTACCTGTCTACTGATGCAACCAAAAAGGGGGAGATGGTCTATATGGAAGAAGACACAGACAGTCTTGACGACTGGATTCAAGAGCAGGTTGTAATTCAAAGCTCACTATTAAAGCCGGCTTTTGTACAGGTTCATGACTTCCCAGTCTCAGATAACGAAGAAGAAGAGACATCTAAAGACTGGAAGTTGGTCGTCAGGGCTGTTGATGAAATGCTGAATGATGCTGAAGACACAGAACAAACAAATACATCATTCAGCATCCTTCCTGAAGCAGCAGCCATCATAAGTCAATCCATTACCCCCCAACTCTTTCAAACTACACAGAAGCTAGAATTTGACTCCATTCTAGCTTGGGGGTATGATGGATCAGCAGAGAGATTTTGGATTGGATGGGAGTTTAGTGGTGTAGAAGAGCTAAACTGGAACTCTCTCAATGCCCTCCAAGTCCTACAATTGCATTTAACTAACTGCATCAACACTTCATCAGATCTCTCAGCAGAACTTGCCATTGGCAGGTTCCATGACTTGATGGAGGATAATCTACCCCACTTCGAAAGACTAATACAAACAGCAAATCGGGTAGCTTATCCTGAATCTTCGCAGCAGCAGAAAGAAGACTGACTCTTAGAAGACTTGACATTATAAGGAGCAGTCTTCTCACTAACGAAGAAATTTGCTGCTTAAGAAGATTTCTGTACTCCTTCATTGTCAAAGACTTAGATGTGCTGGGATGGACAAGCACTAAGTCTCTTGACCACACCTTCTTACTAAGAAACGACTCCTCTCTCACCATCAACATCAGGAACATCTTATCACTTCCTACAGACTTTCTCTACAAGATCTTTCAACTCAGGGCAAATATCTGCAATGTCAACTCACTTGAAAGTCAGGCAATGATAGCTACTGTCAGAGCTAAACTTGAACAAGTAGGAAGAATTACTGAGGCAGTATATGTGTCAAACTCTGACACTGATACTGACTCAGCTTCCCCTCGAGTAGACATCTGTACTGCAGCATATGAGTCAAGATCACCTATCAAAGAAATGCTGAAAGAAGTCACAAGTCCTGAGTGCAAATCGAATGAGGCCAATGACCTTCCCATGTTCACATCCCAATTTGCCAATGAAGCTGAGGCAGAGATCCCAATAGCAGCACCATCATCTGCTGTTGTGGTCAGTGAAGTTGAAGAAGAGGCATCCAATGTAAACAAAGGAAAGGGAATCATGACAGATAAAGATGAAGAGAGGATGCTAAAAGAGAAAAGAGAGAGGGAAGAGAAAAGAAGAAGAAGAGGAGATGGCTGACTTTAAAAAGGCTCAAGAAAGAAAAACAGCCATTCTCCTAAGAGAACAAACCATCCAGCTGTATGCTAGATAGCTGGATGAACTAAAAAGAAAGATTCCTACAGTTGACCAGATTGAAGAAGATGCAGCTCTTGCTCTTCAAATGCAGGAACAATTCAACAGAGAAAAGGAAGAATTGGAGAAGAAGAAGAAAGAAGAAGCTAAGTTCAGAATAACCGATTCAGAACTAGCTAAAGAAATGAGGGAGGAGTGGGTAAAGACTCTAGTCTCTCAAGGTGAGGATGCAGACTACCTTGAGAAACTATCAAATAAAGAAGTCTACAGAGCCTACATGGGTCAGCAAGGTCAATTGGAAAAGAAGAAACAGGCTAAAGAAGAAGAAAAAGCCAAACAACAGTCTAAAAAGACCATTGCCTTTAATAAACGGACCCATGAAGAAAGGAAGGTCATGATTGACTTCCTTAAGGCTAGAGGAGAGAATGGAAAGAGGCTAGGTCCTATGAACTTCATGAACCTGCAAGCCCTTTACTTCAAAGTCAAGAAGGATGAGGAAGAAAGAGTGGGCAGGAAGGGCTCCAAGAAAAGGGTACCTATTCAGGAAGAAGGAGAAACAAAAACAAAGAAACCCAAGCCTTCTCCCTCACCTACCTCTTCCTCACCTACCTCTTCCTCAGTCCAACAACCTTCCACTCCCCTCCCCAAACCTTCCACTCCTCCACCCAAAAAGTCCAAACCATCTCACCCAGCCCCCACTCATCAATAGCCTCCCTTGAAGAAATCCAAACCCACACCTAAACCAGAAGACTTAAGAGACATAGTTGAATGGGTCTATAATCCACAGGATCAAAGGTTTGAGATCTTCAGGGGGAGAACTGAAAGAAGAAGACCTATCTACAGATCTGTTGATGAAATTCTGCAATTGCCAGATTCAGATCTTGGCAGAATTGCAAATGAGAGTGGGAAACTTCTTGTGCTAGCAATCAAACACTACTTCAACCCTATCAAAGATGTGATCATTGACATCAAACCACTCAAGTCCCACTCTCCATTTGTAAGTTGGTCCTATAATGCTGATTTGGACGAGTTCACCTTAACTGATGTAAGGAAGCAGAAGATGAGATGTTCAAGCAAAATAATCTACAAAATGCCAAACAAAGACATCAAGACTCTGTCTGCACTCCCACTGAACAATCCCAGCAAGGATCCAAGAGGCTATGAGGTTGAAAGGATAGTCAGCCACATGCAAAAGCTTCAGCAGCAAAGTGAATAGAAGAATTTTGGTTGCATCAGTCTAGGGGGAGTTTGTAGAACCAAAGACTGATTGCTACCAAATTATTCTAAGTACAAATGCTGCTGATAGGCTTATCAGCAGCATTCAACACATCTTGCTACTGATAGGCCTACAAGCAGCATTCAGCACTTGTTGCCACTGATAGGCTTATCAGCAGCATCATTCTCATTCTTGCTGCTGATAGCTATGTTCCTTGAAGACAAATCGTTGCAGCTGACTATCCATGCCAAGCGTCACAGACAACTTTCTGCAAAAGCAACTGACACACTCAAAGCAGAAGGAACCTCAATGGTGCAACCAATGACGAACGACAATGCTCTTCCCCGAGCATGCAAACAATGATGAATAAAGTAAACGCTTCAATAAAGTTAGCTTGTTTAGCTTTAACGCGCATTATTAGCTTTTGTATAAGAGATCAACGGTCTGTGTTCGATCTGATCCTTAGAATCAAGGGTCTGTCTTGATTCTAAGTTAGTATAAATACCGAGTAAACACTTCATTGTAAGTGTGCTTCTTAACTGAGTTTTCATTTGTAATCGTTTATTCATTAAGCTTAATACAACAGTGTTCTTATCAGTATTCTTTCTGTGTACTCGATTGTAATTGTGTAGTTGTTATTGTTTCCGCCAATCTCAACTAAGAACAAAACCATCTTTAATTTCACGATACTACAATAGCCTTAGCACTGAATTTTGTTGGGACATCTCGAACTTTCAACAGGGTGCACGGATTACCAAATGGTACTAAATAATCCAGATTCGGCTTTCGATTATTCAGCAACTCGTAGCAAGTCTTGTTGTATCGCTTGACGGTCAAGACTCTGTTCAAAACGTGACACGCAGTATTCACAGCTTCAGCCCAAAAAGTAACTGGAAGCTTAGAATATGCAAGCATTGTGCGTGCCATTTCAACCAACGTCCTGTTCTTTCGCTCAGCAACACCGTTTTGTTGAGTAACATATGGCGCACTGAATTCATGATGAATTCCCTTTTGTAGACAGAATAAACCCATCTTGCTATTCTTAAATTCGCTGCCATTGTCACTCCTAATTCTTCTGACCTTCAGATTAAATAAATTTTCCAAACCCAGGATTAAGTATTGGACCAACTCAGTGGTTTCAGCCTTAGAAGAGAGAAACTTAACCCATGAAAATCTGGAAAAATCTTCAGTGACTACCAAACAGTATGATTTTCCACCAATGCTCCTGATACTAATCGGACCGAACAAATCCATATGCAGCAGCTCCAAAGGAGTTACGATAGAATTCTTCGATTTAGATTTGTGTGATTTCTTCCGTTGTTTCCCCTTCTTGCAAGGAATACAATCATCAGGAACTGAGAATTTCATCTTCGGAATACCAAGAACCAGATCATTCTTAACAAAGTAGTTCATCTTCCGATAGTTGATGTGTGCTAGCTTCCTGTGCCACATAATAGAATCTGATTTCGACGCCTTGGAGAGTAAACATGTAGGAATTGAATCCGTAGTAGTAGCAACATTCATGTCAAGGACATACGTGTCATTTCTCCTCGAGGCCTTCATGAGAATCCATTCATCAGGAATAACAAAACCAGGTTTCAGGATATAACACTCAGCATCATTAAAATGGAACGAAAACTTCTTGTGTTGTGATACACTCAAAAGATTGTGCTCAAGCTGCTCTACGTAATTCACCTTCTCAAATTTGAATTTATCATTCTTTAAAGTTCCCTGTCCAGTTAGGTACCCGCCTTTATTCCCCGCAAAAGCGACATAACCTCCATCAATCTTTTTAACATTTTCAAGCAATTTGATATTCCCTGTCATATGTCGAGAGCAACCACTATCCACATACCATGTATTGTTGATAGTCCTCCTTGGTTGTCCCTACACAAACAAAGAAAATCAGTTAGAAATAGGAACCCAAGCCATTGTGGTCTTGGGTCGTCCAGATTGATCAAAATAAACAACTTCAATGAGTTCACAATCCACTTTATCATCAACCTTTGGTACATAAAGTCCAACAAAATCAGAACCTCTCGATGGAGACACAGGATGATTATTTTGAAAAACATTATTGAATTTAGTATTATCAGATTCAGATGTTTCCAAAAGTTTCTTTAATTTTCTGTTACGTCTCCGCCTTTGTGGTCGAGAAAGTTTGACCTCAGGTTGAGAATCAACATCAGTTCTTACACCAGTATGCACAAAACATTTGTTTAGACACATGTTTATCAATTTGCCTAAATCCTGTGGATTTAGCAAATGACTGAGTAGGCACAGATTGCCTCGGTGGAACTTTCTTCACAACATCAGATTGAGAATCCTTTGAAATTCCAACATTAGGAATCTTAGGTTTCTCTTGACACACAAATGAGTTAGATTTCAAATTATCCTGCTTTTTAAATCCAGAAGATTTAGCAAAAGATCGACAGGATATATTTTTCTCCACACTGAATGATGACTTTCCCTCATCTGTTCTTTTCAGAATCTTAACCACTTTTGGTTGTGAAGGAACATTCTTCAATTTGCCCTTGTTCTTATAAGGACAATTGATCAGAATGTGACCAGCTTCGTTGCAATGAAAGCAAACTCTTCTCTCTTTAAAAGTTCTAAAGTAAGAAGAATTCTTTGAATTTGAGGAGCCATCAGATGAATAAGCTTCAGAAGATTTTTCAGAATATTTTACTGTCTTCTTTGGAACATAAACCTGTGTAGGCACCTTTGATGAATGCATCTTTTGATGTCCAGCAGCGACAAACCCACTTGACTGTAAAATTGGAGAAAGCTTAGGTGTAACAACCTTCACCTCATCAGGTTCAGTCAGAATACATCTATCACGGGTAACAACTTTTGCAACAATTGGTTCATCAAGTTTTACCTCTTTCGGAATACCTTCCACCTTCTTCTCATCAAATTCCTCATCCTCAGAATCCGATTCATACACCATATCCTCACCAGTTACCGGGTTCACTTTCAATACTGTTTTTGGATCTATTTCCTCTTCATGAATGATTTCAGGTTCAACCACATAATTTGCATTAAATGGTGGAGGAACAAATCCAATCCCAGCAACCCGTTTAGTAGGATCAGCATTTTAATTAAAATAATCCAAAACAACAGAAGAATTTGTAAAATTTTCCAACTTTCTATGAAGTTTGACCACCTCAGACTCTTTGTCAGATTTTTCCTTATTCTTTTGAGTAGTAACCTCAGTTCGTTTTTCTATTTCAGCATAAGCCATATCCAGATGATAAGCTTGTTCTTTATATTTCAACCCCAGAGAATTTAAATCTCTTTTCAAAGACTCAATTCTATTGATGCACAATTTATCATTATCTTTCAGTTTCTGATTAACAGTATGCATCGATTTCATGTCACAAATCAAGTTTGTGTTATCATCCATGACTTTTTGCAATTTATCTTTAACAGTAATGCAGTTAGAACAGAAAATATGACAAATAGAGTCTTTTACCTTTGACGGAGCAGACATGTCTGCCATGAAAACTTTGGCAATGGGAATATTTTCTATATCAGCACCATCCGAAGCATTTTGTTTTAAAACAATATCATCTTCAGCAACACCTGATGCAACATCAGAATCAATATTCTGCTCTTGTTCTACCTCTTCATCAACAACCTGCACACTGTCACCATCACTCGAACCATCACTTGAACTCTCACTTGAACCATCACTTGAACCATCATCATCAGCCACCTCTTCTGATTTTTCAGAATGAATTTCTGCAACAAAGGCTTGACTTACAGCACCCACTAAATCTTCTAAATGAATACCCTAGTCATAGTTCTCATCATTTTGTGCAACCAATGCCGATGATGCAAATGCATGATTTGAATTACCAGATGAACCATGTGATTGATGACGATTATTCTGAAAATTATTCAGCTTCTTCTGAGAATCAAAATCTACCTTTTGCTTCACACACTCTTTAGCAAAGTGACCATACTCTTGACAGTTATAACAACGCACTTTGGCTTTATCAAAACCCATGCGTGATCGACTATTAGATCCAATATACTTTCTGCCAGTTTTCTTCAAGAAATCTTTTGCTTGACGCATTAACATAGTAATATTCCATTGGATGTTCATTTCTTCCAGATCAACAGGGTCAATCTGTCTGAAATCTTCTTCAATAACCTCAGGATCATGAATTTTCCCTGTAATAAAATTCTCACATGAGGCCATGAATGAGGAAAACATAGCTAGATAATCATCAGCAACCTTTTGATTTACATGAGATCCAGAAGATGTAGAAGCTGTTGTCGCAGAAAAACCAGAATTACTAGAATGAGCAGAATGAATAGGAACTCCAGAACACTGATCATTAGAAGAATCTTGAGCATCTCCAGAAAAGAATGCAACTCCAGTACCAGTTTTACGAGTAGTCTTGGAAAAATACATTGAAGGATCCTGGATATGCTCCATGTTAGTCTTCTTCTTCTTCTTCATATTCAGGTCATGCGATTGAATCTTCCCAAGAACTTCTTCAAGAGACATTTTCTTTGATCAAAACCGTGTACACATCAAATTTTGATGGTAAGGCCTCCAAGAACTTATCATTAATTTCTCCAGTTTCATACACCACACACGCACTCGACAGTTCACTAAGCAGATGATAAAATCTGGTAGCAAGATCATCCAAGGATTCATTTTGAAAATGTTTGAAGACCAAGAATTGCTTCTTCAATAGCTCTTTTCTACTCTTCTTTACATCCAAACTGCCTTCACATCTTTTCTGTAATGCTTCCCACAATTGTTGAGAAGACTTGAATTGTTTGAAACTGTGATATATTTCCTTCGGAAGAGACATCGAAATACTTTCCATCGCCTTCTTTTCCATATCACAAAGCACCTTTTCTTCATTTGTTAACGCTGATACCGGCTTTGGAACATTATCCTGTCCCATCCATGAATAAGTCGGATGCATATAACCTTCTAAAATAGGAATCCAGAGACTGGTGTCGGTGAAAGATACGAACTGATCAAACCATTCTTTCCAATTTGAATAATCAGCAAGATTCAACAACTTCGGTGGTTTTTGAGATGTACCATCTCATTATCATAATTGAACATATTCGTTACTTGAACCATATTTGCCATTTTTCTGAAAAATTTCCTGAAAAATTTCCAAGTGTAAAACACCCTCTACCCTTAGGCGAAGATAATAAGTTCGCTTCTGTGATACCCAAGCGAACTTAATATGAAGCGAACTTAATAAGTTCGTGTCATACCCCGACCGATGGCGGAATCATCGAGGCGGACAATGAAATGATTGTTCAAAAACAAAAATGTTGCATAATTCATTAATTAAATTTAAAGACAACAAAGATCCAAATACAATACATTTCAAATAACCTAGTCTAGTTCAAAACATTGATTTATTTAACTAGGTCCATAGTTCTTAACTAGGTCCATAGTTCTTAACTGGAGGAATCTTCAGCAAGCAATCACATATCCAAACCTAAAACATTATTTAAATCAAGTGTCAACTAAAAAGTTGGTGAGTACATAGGTTTTGTAGTTCCGATAAATAAAAAACGTTATGCAACTCATTGTTTATCTTGTTAAACATAACATATATGGTGTATCATTTGTCTAATCACAATTCAAACCTTGATTGACGCGCTTGAACATAGCACAACAGCTAAGTCCGGTATGTTTGAATATAGTTACCCACTATATCCGATATGTTTGAATATAACACGCGGCTATATCCGAGTATGCAGTAATAAACACCCTAACCGGGTGGGCTGGTTAGGCATAATAGATCTATTAATATTACTGTTGGTTTTCTTGTGTTTAAAGTAAATGTATGTACACCCAAGATAATCTGATTATGTTCGCCTAAAAATAAGTTCGCTTAATCTGTGAGAAGCGAACTGCTAAGTTCGCCTGCACAAGAAATCAGCAAGTCCGCTTGCTTCAGTAGATGCAAACTCAAGAACAATTCAAACAAATACCGCGAACCAGAAAGCACCAAAAATCTTCATAATTCACTGTTTTGAAGGAATTAGTCAAAATCAAACCATAGGATTGTGTAATTTCTCAATTAGAACGTTTTTATCGGATCAATTTCTTCAAAATCCTCTTCAAAAACACCAAATCAGAATCAAATTAGTCTTGAAAACTCCATGGAAATGAAAATGTCAAAGATGATGAATTTCTTGTCACTTTGCATGCAAAACCGTCTCAAATCACCAAGAATCACGAGCAATAGCTCTGATACCACTTGTAGGTCCTCATGGAACTTCTACAGATCGTTCTCGTGATAAGAGGTGTCGTTAACTCGGAGTGCGGAATCCATCGAATCAACGATTGCATTCGTAAAAGACAATAAAGACAATCACGTAAATAAACTTCATGTTTGTATTCCAATTCACAATAGAGTTTACAGACTCAATCTCATTGACTGTTCGATCTCTGTTCTGTATATGAAACTAACTCTGTAAACATCTATATATAGAATACAAACCTGAACTAGGCGAACTTAACAAGTTCGCCTCTAACAGACTAAGCGAACTTAACAAGTTCGCCTCTGTTAGACTAGGCGAACTTAACAAGTTTGCCTCTAGCAACTTGTATAAAAACACTTAGAACATTAATACATACAAAGACATAAAGACATAATATCTAAACTATTACAAAGCTTTTGTCATTACAAACTATGTCCTAACTGAATGTAGCTTTGACCTCGAGTACAACACAGGACAATGACAGTGATGATGATGAAACTGTGTTTCAGGAGTCCTCTAATGATATTCAGAACATAGTTGATGATTCATCTACACTGGCACAGCCTGAGGGGGAGATACCTTATAATCTTGATGCTGTGATTCACACTTCTGATATTCCTCAAAGTCGTGTGCATAAACTTCATCCGACTGATAACATTATTGGTCATTTGAATGCATGTGTTCAAACCAGACATCGTTCACTTGCTAAAAATTCATGTTTATATGCACAGAATATGGATACAGGTATTGTGGAGACATGTTTGCATGCTTGCTTTATTTCTCAAGTAGAGCCAAAGAATGTGGCTGAAGCTCTTGATGAAGATTGTTGGATCGAGGCTATGCAAGAGGAGCTACCTCAATTTGACAAATTACATGTTTGGGATTTAGTTGACTTGCCCAAAGGTCCAAGATCAACTGGCACGAGATGGGTGTTTAATTGCAAGAGTGATGATCGAGGTGTGGTGGTACGTAATAAGGCGAGGCTTGTTGTTCAAGGTTTAACCTACAAGAAGGTGTTGACTACATGGAAGTTTATGCTCCGGTTGTGAAGATTGAGGCGATCCGTTTATTTCTTGCTTATGCATCTTTCAAGGGGTTCAAGGTATTGCTGCTAAATGTGAAAAGTGCTTTTCTATATGTAAAGGTGAAGGAAGAGGTATACGTGAAACAGCCGCCTGGTTTTGAAGACTCCAAGTTCCCAGACAAAGTGTTTAAACTTGATAAAGCATTATATGGTTTTCATCAGGCTCCTCGTGCCTGGTATGAAACTTTGCCTATGCACTAACTTGAAAATGGATTTGAGCGTGGTCAGATCGATTCCACACTTTTCATCAGAAAAGCAGGGGGAGATATCTTACTAGTTCAAGTTTATGTGGACGACGTAATTTTTGTATCGACGAATGTTGATATGTGTAAAGATTTTGAGATAGTGATGAAGCTGAAGTTTGAGATGAGCAGCATGGGAGAATTATCATTCTTTTTGGGTCTTCAAGTTGACCAGAAAGAAGATGGTTTCAATATTCATAAAACGAAGTATGTGTCAGATATTTTGAATAAGTTTGAGATGTCAGATACCTCAGCATTCAGTACTCCAATTCCTGTATATCAAAAGCTAGATTCTGACTCGAAATGGAAGGAAGTGGATTGTAGGTTATACAGAGGAATGATTGGGTCTTTAATGTATTTGACTGCGTCCAAGCCTGACATTATGTTCGCAGTATGCTTGTGTTTGTAATTTCAGTCTAAGCCGAAAGAATCTCATATGATTGCTGTAAAGCGGATCTTTCGATAATTAAAGGGTAAACCAAGGTTAGGATTGTGGTATCCTAATAATTCTGACTTTGAGTTCAAAGCTTTTACAGATTCAGATTATGGAGGTTGCAGTTTGGATAGGAAGTCGACGTTTGGTGGTTGTCAATTCTTAGGGAATAGACTCGTGTCCTGGCAATGCAAAAAGCAAACATTTGTTGGAGCATGGTGTGTGACAACTAGCCTTACAATAGAATAGGTCTTTATATTTTGTATGTAATGTTTTCTTAAAGTTGTTAAGTTGTTTGTAACAGGCGAACTTAACATGTTCGCCTGATATAGTTGTGGTAAATTTAACAAGTCCGCCTAAGACTAGAACTGGCGAACATATTAAGTTCGCCAGTAACAGTTGAGTGTTACAAATAACTAGTGCTTAGTCTTGTCATTTGTAACAGTTAGTGATCTTGTAAGCACATTTTATTGAGTAATACAAGGAGCTTTCAGTGAATCTTGTCTTGTGTGTTTATTTTGTGTTCTTATCCGTACGAGACGCATTTATTCGTTAGGATTCCGTACTACGAGTATTCGTTGTGTGTTATACGTCTGAGATCGATCCGTAGACTCGCTTGGACCTACAATTGGTATAAGAGATTTTGCTCTTGATTAGAGATCATCGTGTGACACCGTTTCGTTCTGATTTACATCAAAAGATTGAGAGTTTTGAAGCTTTGTTTAATTGTTGGGTTTTTTTACAAGTTTTTGTTAATGGAGAGGCTGATTTGATCAATTGTGGAGGTTTTTTTTTGTTGAAATTGATCCGTTAGAAGTGTTCTAATTCTTGTTTTGAAGAATCCTACAGATGGAATTTGTTTAATTCTTACAAAATTGCAAGATATGTTGATTCTCAATGTAGTTCGAGCGTTTGGGTGATAGAACAGTCTTCCTTGTTCTTCAGCTGAAACAGGCGAACTTGTCCAGGCAGTTACACGCGAACTTGATTCAGCGAACTTGTTATGTTTGCCTTATCCAAATCAGGCGAACTTAATCAGCGAACTTATTAACTTCTCTTATACTTGATTAGGCGAATTTACCTAAGTTTGCCTAAGGCAGAACTTGTTCAGAAAGTTTCTAAGTGTTTAATTTTTACAAGATTTCAAATATGTCGAGTTCAAATCATTCTAGTGTGAATAATATGACTCATTTGTTGAACTATAATAATGAAATAGGTACTCCAACTAAACCATCAAGACTAATGAATTTGAAAGATTATTCTAACTGGAAAATTCGGTTTGAGAACTATGTTAACATCAGTGATAAAAACATGTGGATTCCAATCAGGGAAGGATACAAACATCCATTATATAGTCATATGGGAGTTACAGATAACCAAAACCAGTTTCAGCTTTTACTACTGAAGAAAAACTTCTGTATGATCGAAAAAAGAAAGCACTTGCTACTTTATCCATGTGTTTGCCTTTAGATATATATCACACATTAAAAAACTTTACTACTTCGCGTCATCTTTGGGAAGGGTTAGCCAAGAGATGTGAAGGGAGTACAGACATAAAAAAGAGCAGAAGAGAATTATTAAAGAAACAGTTTAGTGTGTTCAAGCATTTTGATGGAGAAACCATTGATGAATTGATGTCAAGATACTATCACTTGTTAAGTGAAATGGTAAACAATGATATTTGATACAAGAACAGAAAGGTACTTGAAAATTTTCTGGATGCATTACCAGCACACTTTGAGATGTATACCATTGTTATCAAAGAACAACCATGGTTTGATGAACTGAGTCTTGAAGATCTTATAGGAAATATTCAGTCATATGATTTGAATAAGCAAAAGAAAGATACAGTTTATTAGGATCCTAGCATTTATTTTGGTAAGGGTACTTCTACACATAAATCTGGAGTTGCACTGTTTTCTGGAGATATTTCGGATAGTCCAAAAGAAAGCTCTTGTAATGAAGGTTCATGTTTTGTTGCTTCAAGTTTTGGATTTTCTCAAAATTCCAAATGTGATAATCACTCATGTCATCAAAAGATGTCTCCTAAAGCTGCAGATGATATGATGGCTATGATTGCTTCATTTCTAACATCATATGAGAACTTTATCGGTGGCAAAATCACTGATCCTGATATGATTGAGGAAGATTTTAAACAATTGGATAAAGATGCTTTGGAAGAAATGAATATACAATGGAATATGGCTTTATGGATGCAGCAAGGAAAGGAACATTTGAAGAAGACTGGAAAGAAGTTCATTGGGGCATCTAGCAAAACAAAGATGGGTTTAGACAAGTCAAAAGCAAAATGCTACAATTGTCAGGAGTTTGGGCACTTTGCAAGGGAATGCAACAAACCAAAAGTTCAGAATCAAAATTCTTTAAGTAACCAGAACAATCAGAATAAGCAGAATACTTCCACAGCTTTGATGTCTCAACAGTATGAAAATTATGACTAGGCTATTCATTTGGATGATATTGTTGGTCATGCCAATCAAGCATTTATAGCTGAAGTTCATTCTGAGGATGTTACTGATAGTGTAGGTCCTCATGGCACTTCTACGGATCGTTCTCGTGATAAGACTGTCGTTAACTCGAAGTGCGGAATCCAACGAATCAATGATTGCATACACAAAAGACAATAGAAACAATCAAGTAAATAACATTCACACTTGTATTCCAATTCTCAATAGAGTTTACAGACTCAATCGTTCAACTTTGTTCGTTTTCTGATTCTCTTCTCAAACTGACTCTGTAAACACTATTTATAGACATCTGACCTGCATTAACAGACTAAGCGAATTTAACAAGTTCGCCTCAGATAGACTTAAGCGAACTTAACAAGTTCGCCTCTGTTAGACTAGGCGAACTTAACAAGTTTGCCTCTAGCATAACTTGCATAAACACTTAGAAAATTATACATAACAAAAACATAAATACATTAGATCTAAACTATTACAAAGCTTTTGTCATTACAAACTATGTCCTAACAGACTCCCCCTTGACAATAGCTTGATCTTCAGTCTTCTGTCTTTATGATGAGCTCTTCCAATTATCCGGTAATCTGCTGCCTGCATGCACTCCATATCTTCTACATATCTCCAACACTCTCTTGTACTACAATCCTTGTTTTTTCCATTCTTCAGTGAACATGATTTCATTCTTTCTCAATGTTCTCTGATCTTTCTTTGAAAATTGATAAGATTCATTGCATCATAGAAACATACAATGACCTTATTATCTTTGTCTTCAATCCTTGTTTCACCAGTATTAACATCGACATACCACCATTTCATATTCCCAAGGAAATCTTGAGGAATCTTCTTCAATGGTATTTTGTGTACAGCACGTACTGGTTTGAATTTGTACTTCCAGGTCACTTTCCCAGTCTTTTGATCTATGTTCTTCACTCTCTTTCCTTTTTGAGGCTTTAGCCTTTCATACTTCCCCGAACCACCTTCTCTCTTGATCAGATTTGCTCACATCAGCTAATCCAAACTTGGATCTATTAATAAGTGGCTTTGAAGCTAGACCATTCATTTCACACCTTGGCAAGGTATTGAAATACTTGATCCTCGGCTTTAAGTACTGAACACCATCAGATCTTTTAATAGGAAATAATTTTGTGTCATTATCATAAAACCAACTTATGATTCTTCCTACACACCTCTCTTTATTCACATAGTTTTCTTTCTGGGCAGGTTGTGCTGGAGACTTGGGTAGTAACTTCATCCAGCTATTCACAACTTCTCTCCACTGTTCTCTAGTCATACCTTCTATACATCACAGGTTCTTCATTCACCTTTGGAGACTCAGTGTCAGTAGTATCAGTTTCTTCATTTTTATTGGATTGAATGTTTTCATCATCAGTATCAATCTTAGAATCAGCAGTATCTTCAGGCAGTGTGATGTCTTCAACGGAGTCCATAGAATCTGTTACTCCTTCATAAGTAAACTCAGGAATAACATCATCTTGGATGAAGTTATAAGGGATATTAAGACCATCACAGCCTTCATAAATCACTTTATCTTTACCTTTCTCTATCTCTATCTCCACTATCTCTCCTTCTTCTATTTCATTATCCGACACATCATCTTATATGTCATTGAATAATTCATCAATGTCATCAAGACATGCTATCTTTTCAGCTTCTTCCTCCTCAGACTTTGCAAAGAACTCCAATAATAAAATTTCTTCTTCATTAACTCCAGAAGTATCTTTGTTTCCTTCAATGGATTGTGATGTCGACTCCCCCTGAACAATAGATATAGGATTAACGTCAGCGTATTGACGATCACCCTCAATATTACCAGAAGGATCATTGTCTTCATCATCATGTCTTTGAATAGACTCAGTGTGACATGTATCACGTATCCTTAACTCCCCTGAGCATGTCAGCAATCTGCGTAGCTTGAGTCTAAATCACCAGCTGTCTTTGACTATCAGTAGATACAAGAGTATCCACCTGAGTTTGTAAAGCAAGCACTTGAGATTCAAGGAGAGTAATCCTATCAGAATCAGAAGACTTGGAAGGACCAGCTGAAGATTGAGGAACCGAAGGACTAGGAGTAGGATCAACCACAGGAGGAACAGGAGTTAGAACAGGAGATTGATGTTTAGAACTTGGAGGTGTAACTATTAAGGAAGCAACAAAAGTAGCATCCTCTACACCCTGTGAAGATTGAGCAGCAGCAATTGAAGCAGACATAAGTTTTTGAGATTTAGGATCCGGATTAAAATCACTATCAGAACTCTCATCCACCAGTGTTCTTTTGCCAAGTACTGATCTGGAAGGAGGATCCCGAACAGACTTATGTCTTTGTCTTCTAGCTGTAGATTTAATACGTTTACCAGCATTAGCCAATGGTATACTAGCCAACCTTTCATAATGATCTGAAGGAAAATCTCTAGATTCATCAGATTCGGTTTCTTCAGAAATAGGTAAAATCGTATCACTTGAGCTAGAACTCGACTCATTATTTGTCACCACATTCCCTTCAACTTCATGAACGGGTGAGTTCACAGCGTCATCAAAAAAGTCATCCATATTCATCCCTAGATCTTGTTCATGTTCATGAACGACCTCTTCTAGAACAGGTTCATTAACAGGTATATCAACCCGAGCTTGTTGAGTTGGAACTTGTTCTTGAATAGGAATTTGTTGTTGTACGGGAACTTGTTGTTGTTGAACTATTACTGGTTGTTGAATAGGTTGTTGTGGTTGTTGTTGTTGTTGTTGAGCATTCAGACCTTGCACTTGAGCTATCTCATAAGGATGAAACAAGTTATCATTCGGTGGTTCAACATAATCAGGATTGATTAAGTGACCAAACAATGGAGTATTAACAGGAATCAACGCGGCATTCTGTTGTTCACCTTAGTGCAATCAGTAAAGATACGCTTGGACATCAGAGTCAAAGTTAATCGAATCGGATGCTATGGGAGATCAAGAAGAAGATGATTCAGAATAATTTGGATGAACCAAGAATACATAAGAAATCCTTGACCTTCAGCAGGTGTGATTTGCATAACCATCTCCCGATAAACATAACGTGCAAAATTGAACCGCTTATTCAAAGTCAAAGCTACCATAGTAGCTTGAAGAGCAGTCTTTAACCCATCTGAACCAGCTTTACGAGGATATAGGCATTGTATAATCACATGCATGAAATATCTCCATTCACTAACCAAACCACCCTTACGAGCTTGTGTATCATTAGGTCTTCCACGGTAACCCATCTTTTGAAAGCATCCCATAATCAATGTACTAGGATACGCTATAGGATCATCATCAGCACCACCTAAAGCAAGAGCAGCACGAATAGTTTCTTCCGATATTGCAATCTCCGTATTGTTTACAGTGGCACGAAGAACATGAGGTTCTACGTCAGTATCTTTATGAACTGTGTCCCAAAATTGCTGAATATACACCAGACTTATGTATGGATCTGCAGATAATGCGACACGAAGTCGTGAACGATTCAGAAATCCAATAATTCCTTGAAAGTTTACGGCCTCTGACATGTTAGGATCTAACAATGCCACCTGGTTATGTTTGTATTCGACACGACGAGCCATCTGAAAAATATTTGGACAACAAACACATTAGACAAATAACAAACAAAAAAAAATTTGAAACAAAAACAAAACAAAAAATTTTAAAAAAAATTTTACAAGTCCAAAAATCCTTCTAACCCCTAGGCGAACTTAATAAGTTCGCTTAGTGTTGCAAGAGGCGAACTTATTAAGTTCGCCTAGACAAGTTCTCTTGAACAAGTTCGCTTGAACAAGTTCGCCTGAACTAGTCTGCCATTTCAAATTCCAAACAGAAATCAAATATCGTTTGATCGATGATGTAATCCAGAATTAACCAAAGGAAGGATATCCACTAGCACTCACGAAACAAATACAACACTCAATTTGTAGATTTAAGTCAAAATAAGCATCAATTTTAGGGCAAACAGTCCCGATGAAAAACCGACTTGAAAAAGGTAAATATCTCACGATTGAACGGATTAAATTCGATGAAAATACCTTAGTCAAGTTCGTATTTCAAATCCAAACAAGAATAAATCGATAAACAACCCTACAACCTCTGATTTTGAAAATTTTAAAAAAAAATTCGACAAACAGACAAGTTCGCTTCAACTGTGAAGAAGATGAGTGATTAAGTTCTCCTGGACAAAACCTTATACAGATTAAGTTCGCTTATTTAGGCGAACTTGTTAAGTTCGCTTAACAAGCCCTAGGCAAACATAATAAGTTCGCTTCACCAACATTAGGCGAACATAATAAGTTCGCTTCACCAACATCAGGCGAACATATTAAGTTCGCTTCACCAGAGTTAGGCGAACTTAATGACTTCAACTTTTCCCTTGATCAAATTTTTACCAACTTTCAACCCGTCACTTCTTGAACTTCCGTCAGCAGCATGTATTCGATCCAATCCCGAACAATTTAATAAAAGCTTAGAATTTTCATGGAAAATAAAAAACAAAATCTTTTTTAATTTTATCTATACAAATGGAATCACATATTTTTTTTATTTTTATCTGTACAAACAGAATCACATATTTTTTGATTTTTATCTGTATAAACTGAAATCACATATTTTTGAATGAACATCATGAGTAAGAAGATCATATCAGTATCTGAGTAGTTCATCACACATTTTAGCAATAACCAAGGGTAACCTATGATATGAAACAATCCAACTCATTATTGTGCGCTTTAAATTTTTTTTCATTTTTATACATTCTTTTCAGTATTTGAACAATATTTGAAATGATACGCGATAAATTTCAAAATAAGTGAGATCAGGTTATGAAATACTCAATTATTCATACCGAATTTGTAATATAAAGCATGAATTCTTAAATTTGTCAATATTATATGATTTGAAACTATAAGCGTTTATTCTCCAACTTCATGTGATTTAGTACCATTTAGATGAAAAACATCGTGTACCCCACATATATGCCAAACAGAAATAAAAATTGCACTATCTTCAAGACATATATAGTTTATTTTAAAATTAGATCAATTTCCAAGATGAAATTATCTCATTTAGCACAAGAATAGAAGCAGATCTCAAAGGATATAAGAATCATGATGATTCAGAATCAGAAGATTCTAATGAATTGGCTGTATAATGAGAATCAACAGATTCAGGTATGAGGATCCAACTATTATCTGGATAAGATTCAATGGAGTCAGACTAGATGATGTATCTAACTGATCCAATGGCTAATATATGTTTCAACAGATTTTGAAAGCAAATCTTAGTTCAACAAAACATTGCATGTTTTTCGGGGCATGGGCAGTAATGTGAACTGAAATAGATTTGTGCTAAAGATATAATTCGATATTGGTCTCATGAAATTCATTAAAATCATATATTCTTTATTTGATAATGATCTTTTACACACACACCCAACCATATAATGGATTCAAATCACAGATGTAATCATATCATATTTAATTTTCACACTACTATTAGTTTCAAAACGCTTCTAGTCTATTGACAATTTAAGTTTCAAAACTCATACACAAATTTAAAAAAAAATTATCAAGATTAGGGCATTCACAACACTATCATTTCTCATTGATGCAGACTTTGAAATTTAGATCAAATCAAATTACTTTAAACAATCATATATCAAAGGTCTATTAAGGTCGTGTGAAATGAACTAATCACTGATGTACTATCATTTCTTCTCTAACTTCAAATGATGTCAAATTTTATATTTTTCACTTTGTTTTGACTTTTTATAAATTAAAAACTTTTTGACTGAAAATTTAAAATGCAGAAATGTAATAAAGCAATAAAAGAAATTAAAAACAAAATTTTCCATGAAAATCTGATTTTGAAAAACTTTTATTCGGGATTGATCATACCTATCATGTTGATTAGAAATTCAAACCTGGTACGATCAAATGCCTTGGTAAACAAATCAGCAAAATTATCATCAGTGTGAACCTTTACCAGCTCAATCAACCTTTTCTCCGCACAATCACGAATAAAATGATATCTAATCTCAATGTGCTTTGTTTTACTGTGCTTAACAGGATTATCAGTTATAGACATTGTAGCATTATTATCAATAAACATAGGGGTTCCTATGAAATTCAAACCGTAATTTCTTAATTGCTGTTGTATCCATAGGATTTGTGAACAACAACTTGCAGCAGCGATGTATTCTGCTTCGCATGTAGAAATGGAGACTGTGGTTTGGTTTTTTCATTGCCAAGAAACAAGTCGATTACCCAAGAACTGACAACCACCTGTTGTAGATTTCTTGTCCAAACAACAACCACCAAAATCAGAATCAGTATAAGCATTGAAATCAAAGTTAGAACCATGTGGATACCATAGTCCCAATCTTTGTTTTCCTTTCAAATAACGAAAGATTCTTTTTACAGCTATTCAGTGAGATTCTTTTGGTTTTGCCTGGAATCTGGAACAGATGCACACAGCGAACATTATATCTGGCCTTGAAGCGGTTAAGTACATGAGAGATCCAATCATTGCTCTGTAAAGTCGACAATCCACATCTTTTCCATCCTGGTCAGAATTCAACTTATGATTGACCGGAATCGGAGTATCATATGAGGTACAGTCCTCCATCTTGAACCGGCTCAAGATGTCTTTGACATACTTGGACTGATGAATAAAGAAACCATCTTCCTTTTGATTTACTTGTAAAGCTAAGAAAAACGATAACTCTCCCATAGCTGACATTTCAAACTTCGACTTCATAGCACTCTCAAAATCTTTGCATAACCCTTCATTTGTTAACCAAAAATAATATCGTCCACATATATCTGCACCAATAGGTAATCCCCCTGATTTCTTTATGAATAAGGTCGAGTCAATCTTGCCACGAATAAAATCATTTGCCAAAAGATGTGTGGACATTGTTTCATACGAAGACCATAGAGGGAGTTATCAAGCTTGAAAACCTTATTCGGATTAAGTGGATCTTCAAACCCCGTCGGCTGACAAACATAAACCTCCCCCTTGACCTTTCCATATAAAAACGCACTTTTCACATCCAATTGAAACACCTTAAAACCTTTATAAGAAGCAAAAGCTAGAAACAGCCGTATAGCTTCAAGCCTCGTAACAGGCGCATAAACCTCGGTGTAATCAATTCCCTCTTGTTGATTGAAACCCTGGACAACTAATCTTGCCTTGTTTCTTACCACGACACCTCGATCGTCTTTCTTAAATTTAAACACCCATTTAGTACCAATCAGATACACACCCTTCGTAAGATCTACAAGATTCCAAACCTTAAGTTTGTCAAACTGAGCAAGTTCTTCCTGCATGGCCTCTATCCAATTGTTATCATTTAAAGCCATTTCAATATTTTTGGGTTCGACCTGAGAAATAAAACATGAATGTGAGCAATCATCAAGAACACCAAAATCTTTAATACATGTATACAAACAAGTATTGTCAACAATAGAACGTGTTTTCACTCTATCCTGCAAATTCCCGATTATATTTGTCACCGGATGATCTTTGAGTTCCTTGATGGAAGCAACCTCAGGAACCGGAAACACTTCAACATGAGTTGTATCAGATTGATAAGACAAATCATGATTAATTGGAATTTCCGATTCTAAATTTGTAGGAATCTCCCCCGAATCCTGTGTCGAAGGTAATGGATCATCACCCAACAAAGGATCAGCAGAAGAATCTTGAAAAATAGTATTGTCTTCCTCACTCTCCGAATCTAGTGGTCCCGAACAAGAAGAAACATTAGGAATGGGAGCAGAAGTAGATGGAACCGATGAATGTGGAACTGCATTTGGTAGAAAACCATTGTGTTGTGCATCCTTACATGAATCATAGAGAACGACAGCTTCATCAGGAGAAATATCAGAAGGGAAATGAAAAGACTTGAATAAGTTTTCATAATCAAATGCCTAATCTAGTTCAATCGCCATTTGAGGTAAAGACCGATTTGAACAGTCAATATGGAACCATTCTTCAACATGGCGTGTCTCTTTGTTATAAACCCTCTTGGTAGTAGAATTTGCAACCTAGCCTAGAAAAATCCCTTCAATAGCCTTAGCACTAAACTTGTTTGGGACATCTCTAACTTTCAACTGGGTGCAAGGATTACCAAAAGGTAGTAAATAATTCAGATTCGGCTTTCGATTATTCAGCAACTCGTAACAAGTCTTGTTGTGTCACTTGACGGTCAATACCCTGTTCAAAACATGACAAGCAGTATTCACAGCTTCAGCCCAGAAAGTAACTAGAAGCTTAGAATCTGCAAGCGTCGTGCATGCCATTTCAACCAACGTCCTGTTCTTTTGTTCAGCAACACTGTTTTGTTGAGGAACATATGGCGCACTGAATTCATGATGAATTCCCTTTTGAAGACAGAATAAGCCCATCTTGCTATTCTTAAACTCGTTGCCATTGTCACTCCTAATTCTTTTGACGTTCAGATTTAACAAATTCTCCAAACCTAGGATTAAGTATTGTACCAACTCAGTGGTTTCAGCTTTAGAAGAAAGAATCTTAACCTATGAAAATCTGGAGAAATCATCCGTTACTACCAAACAGTAGGATTTTCCACCAATGCTCCTGATACTAATCGGACCGAACAAATCCATATGCAGCAGCTCCAAAGGAGTTACGATAGAATTCTTCGATTTAGATTTGTGTGATTTCTTTCGTTGTTCCCCTTCTTGCAAGGAATACAATCATCAGGAACTGAGAATTTCACCTCTGGAATACCAAGAACCAGATCATTCTTAACAATATAGTTCATCTTCCGATAGTTGATGTGAGCTAGCTTCCTGTGCCACAAAATAGAATCTAATTCCGACGCCTTGGAGAGTAAACATGTAGGAATTGAATCCATTTTAGTAGCGACACTCATGTCAAGGACATACGTGTCATTTATCCTCGGAGCCTTATTGAGAATCCAATCCTCAAGAATAACGAAACCCGGTTTCAAGATATAACACTCAGCATCATTGAAATGGAACGAAAACTTCTTGTCACAGACTTGTGATACGCTCAAAAGATTGTGTTCAAGCTGCTCCACATAATTCACCTTCTCAAATTTGACTTTATCATTCTTTAAAGTACCCTGTCCAGTTATGTACCCGCCTTTATTACCCGCAAAAGCCACATAACCTCCATCAATATTTTTAACATCCTCAAGCAATCTAATATTCCCTGTCATATGTCGAGAGCAACCACTATCCACATACCATGTATTGTTGATAGTCCTCCTTGGTTGTCCCTACATAAACAATGAAAATCAGTTAGAAACAGGAACCCAAGCCATTGTGGTCTTGGGTCGTCCAGATTGATCAAAATAAACAACTTCTAGCAATTCACAATCAATGTTATCATTAACCTTTGGAATAGAAGTTTTACCAATAGAATTTTTCAAAAAAGACACATTTTATTTTTTTTTTGAAAAACATTATTTGATATATTATTATCAGATTCAGATGTTTCCAAAATTTTCTTCAATTTTCTGTTTCGTCTTCTCCTTTATGCTCTACAAAATTTAACTTCAGATTGAGAATCTTTTGAAATTCTAACATGAGGAATCTCAAGTTTCTCTTGACAAAAAAATGATTTAGAATTCAATTTATCCTGCTGTTTAAATCCAGAGGTTTAACAAAAGATCGACATGGCATATTTTTCTCCAAACTAAATGATGACTTTCCCTCATTTGTTCTTTTCAGAATCTTCACCACTTTTGGTTGTGAAGGAACAGTCTTCAATTTGCCCTGGTTCTTATAAGGACAATTGACCAGAATGTGACCAGCCTCGTTGCAATCAAAACAGACTCTTCTCTCTTTATAAGTTATGAAATAAGAAGTGTTCTTTGAGTTTGAAGAGCCATCAGAGGAATAAGCTTCAGAAGATTTTCCAGAACAGTTTACTGACTTCTTTGGAACATAAACCTATGTAGGCACCTTTGATGAATGCACCTTTTGATGACCAGTAGCGACAAAACCACTTGACTGTAAAATTGGGGAAAGCTTAGGTGTAACAACTTTCACCTCATCAGGTTCAGTCAGAATGCATCTATCACAAGTAACAGTTTTTACAACTGTTGGTTCATCAAATTTCACCTCTTTTGGAATACCTTCGACTTTCTTCTCATCAAACACCTCATCCTCAGAATCAGATTCATAAACCATATCCTCACCAGTTACTGGATTGACTTTCAACACTGTTTTTGGATCTATTTCCTCTTCATGCATTATTTCAGGTTTAACCACATAATTTGCATTAAATGGTGGAGGAACAAATCCAATCCCAGCAACTCGCTTAGTAGGATCAGCATTTGAATTAAAATAATCCAAAACAACTGATGAATTTTCAAACTTTTCCATTTTTCTATGAAGTTTGATCACTTCAGACTCTTTGTCAGAAATTTCTTTATTCTTTTGTGCAACAACTTCATTTCGTTTGTCTATCTCATCATAAGTCATATTCAGATGATAAGCTTGTTCTTTATATTTTAACCCCAGAGAATTTAAGTCTCTTTTCAAAGACTCAATTCTATCAATGCATAATATATCATTACCTTTCAGTTTCTGATTAACTGAATGCATCGATTTCATATCACAAATCAAGTTTGTGTTATCATCCATGACCTTTTGCAAATTATCTTTTACAGTAATGCAGTTAGAACAGTAAATATGACAAACATAGTCTTTTACCTTTGACGGATCAGACATGTCTGCCATGAAAACTTTGGCAATGGGAATATTCTCTGAATCAGCACCATCTGAAGCATTTTGTGTTAAAACAATATCATCTTCAGCAACACCTGATGCAACATCATAATCAATATTCTTCACTTGTTATATCTCTTCATCAACAATCTGCACACTCTCACTATCACTCGAACAACCACTCGAACCATCACTCAAACCATCACTCGAACTGTCATCATCAATCACCTCTTCTGATTTTTCAGAATGAATTTCTGCTACAAAGGCTTGACTTACAACACCCACTAAATCTTCCAGATGAATACCCCAGTCATAGTTTTCATCGTTCTGAGCAACCAACGCCGATGATGCAGATGCATGATTTGAATTTCTAGATGAACCATGTGATTGATTACGATTATTCTGAAAATTATTTTGCTTCTTCTGAGAATCAAACTCAACCTTTTGCTTCACACACTCTTTAGCAAAGTGACCATACTCTTGACAGTTATAACAACGCACTTTGGTTTTGTCAAATCCCATGCGTGATCGACTATTAGATCCAATATACTTTCTGCTAGTTTTCTTCAAGAAATCCTTTGCTTGACGCATCAACATGGCAATATTCCATTGGATATTCATTTCTTTCAGATCAACAGGGTCAATCTATCTGAAATCTTCTCCAATAACCTCAAGATCATGAATTTTCCCTCCAATAAAATTCTCATACAAAGCCATGAATGAGGAAAACATAGCTAGATAATCATCAGCAACCTTTTGATTTATATGAGATCCAGAAGATGTAGAAGTTGTTGTCGCAGAAATCTAGAATGACTAGAATGACCAGAATGAATAGGAACTCCAGAACACTGATCATTATAAGAATCTTGAGCATCGCCAGAAAAGAATGCAACTCCTGTACCAGTTTTACCAGAAGTCTTGGCAAAATACATTGAAGGATCCTGGATATGCTCCATGTTAGTCTCTTTCTTCTTCGTATTTAGGTCATGCGATTAAATCTTCCCAAGAACTTCTTCAAGAGACATGGTTTTGTACTTGATATTTTCTTTTATCAAAACCATATACACATCAAATTTTGATGGTAATGCCTCCAAGAACTTGTAATTAATTTCTTCAGTCTCATACACCACAGAAGCACTCGACAGTTCACTAAGCAGATGATAGAATCTGGTAGCAAGATCATCCAAGGATTCATTTTGAAAATGTTTGAAGACCAAGAATTGCTTCTACAGTAGCTCTTTTCTACTCTTCTTTACATCCAAACTACCTTCACATCTTTTCTATAATGCTTCCCATAGTTGTTGAGAATATTTGAATTATTTGAAACTGTGATATATTTCCTTCGGAAGAGACATCGAAATACTTGCCATTGCTTTCTTTTCCCTATCAAACAGCAACTTTTCTTTAGTAGTTAACGCTGACACCGGCTTTGGAACATCATCCTTTCCCATCCACGAATAAGTCGGATGCGTATAACCTTCTAAAATAGGAATCCAGAGACTGGTATCAGTAAAAGATACAAACTGATCATACCTATCTTTCCAATTAGAATAATCAGCAAGATTCAATAACTTCGGCGGTTTTTGAGATGTACCAATCTCATTATCATAACTGAACATATTCGTTACTTGTACCATATTTGTCATTTTTCTGAAAAATTTCCAAGTGTTGAACACCCATTACCCTTAGGCAAAGATAATAAGTTCGCTTCTGTGATACCTAAGCGAACTTAATATGAAGCGAACTTAATAAGTTCGCTTAACCAGAATCCAGAAAATCTGATTAAGCTCGCCTAAAAATATGTTCGCTTAATTTGTGAGAAGCGAACTTGACAAGTTCGCCTGCTAAGTTCTCCTGCACACCAAATCAGCAAGTTCGCTTGCTTCAGCAAAATCAAAATCAAGAACAGTTCAGTCCAGAAACCGCGAACCAAAAATCACCATAAAACTCCATAATTCATTGATTTGAAGGAATTAGTCAAAATCAAACCATAGGATTGTGTAATTTCTCAATTAGAATCTTTCTATCGGATCAATTTCTTTAAAATCCTCTTCAAAAACACCAAATCAGAACCAAATTAAGCTTGAAAACTCTATGGAAATGAAAATTTCAAAGATGATGAATTTCTTGTTAATTTGCATACAAAACCGTCTAGAATCACCAAGAATCACGAGCGTAAGCTCTGATACCACTTGTAGGTCCTCATGGCACTTCTACGGATAATTCTCATGATAAGACGTGTCGTTAACTCGAAGTGCGGAATCCAACGAATCAACGATTGCATACACAAAAGACAATAGAGACAATCAAGTAAATAACATTCACACTTGTATTCCAATTCTCAATAGAGTTTACAGACTCAATCGTTCAACTCTGTTCATTTTCTGATTCTCTTCTTAAACTGACTCTGTAAACACTATTTATAGACATCTGAACTGCATTAGGTGAACTTAACAAGTTCGCCTCTAACAGACTAAGCGAACTTAACAAGTTCGCCTCAGATAGACTTAAGCGAACTTAACAAGTTCGCCTCTGTTAGACTATGTGAACTTAACAAGTTCGCCTCTAGCATAACTTTCATAAACACTTAGAACATTATACATAACAAAAACATAAAGACATTAGATCTAAACTATGACAAAGCTTTTGTCATTACAAACTATGTCGTAACAGATAGTAGTTCTTCTGATGATGACTCAACTGATTCTGGAAGTATTGATAGAATTGAAAAATGTATTATTCAGAATGATGAATCTAAGTTTTCAACTGCCGAATTACTTGATACTAATAAAGCAGCTGGGAAGGTGACTGAGAAGATTGCTAAAATGTTGTCTTAAGCAAATGCATTCATGACAGATTCTAAAAAGGTACAAAAGGTTGTTTCTTGTTCTAAATGCGTTGAATCTGATTTAAAAATTACCAGATTGTGTGATGATAACACAAATATGATCTGTGATATGAAGGCAATTCACACATCAAACCAATCTTTAAAAGAAAATGAAAAGCTTTTGAACATTAGAATTGAATCTTTAAAAGAGGATATTAAAGCTTTACAAATTAAAGTAAATGATCAAGCATTTCATCTTGATGTGGCATATTCTGAATATGAAAAGAAAATTAATGAATTTGCCCAATCACAGACAGAGGTAACCAAATTGATGAGAAAGCTTGAGAGTTATAAAAATTCTAGTTTTTTGTTGGAATATTATAATGATAAAGCTACAAGTGAAAAAGTGATGGGAGGAATAGGTTATTGTCCTTCCTTTGATGATAAGGAAATTGGTGGGGGAGTTGGTTATTGTCCCCCGTTCAATGGTAACTATACTTCCCGTAGCATTGAAACAGTGACAGAAGAAGATCTAGAGCCAAAAAAAGTCCTCAAGCTGAATCCTGTTACAGGAGAGGATATGGTTTATGATGACTCTAGTGATGAAGAAAGTTTTGATTCAGAAAAAGTTGAAGGCATTGTGAAAGAATGCAAAGTTGAGGAACCTGTCATGGTTAAGAATGTAACCAGAGACAGATGTATTTTAGAAAGTTTTGATTCAGAAAAAGTTGAAGGCATTGTGAAAGAATGCAAAGTTGAGGAACCTGTCATGGTTAAGAATGTAACCAGAGACAGATGTATTTTAACTGAACCAGATGAAGGGGTTGAACAACCAAAACCTAAAATTGTGAAACTTTTGTAAGCAGTGGTTTTGATTCTCAAGAAACTAAAATAATTGAAAAAACTTCAACACTTGATTTAATCAAAACTAAAGTTGATTCAGAAAAATTCAAGGTTGTTCAAACATCTAACACTAACTCTCAGTGTAAATCATCGAGTTCAAAGGGTATTCAGAAAGAAAAGGATGTCAGGGTATACAAAGAATGATGTGCTTGCTTTCACTGTGGAATTGTTGGTCATATTCTGAGAGATTGTCCTGATAATAATAAGGGAAAGTGTTTAGAAGATCACAAGATGGGAAGACCTTTCACTGAACCATCAACAAGGCCGGTAAAGAAACCAGTGAAGCATGTTGATGTCAAGTATGTGAAGAAGAATGTTTCTAAATCTGAAGTTTCTGTTCCTGAAAACCTAAAGGATGAGAAGATGGACTTTTCTGGAATAAAGAAAAGTGGTTCTTTAGTGGTTATTGAACAAGAGAAGGTCAAACTGTCAAGACCTCAATGTAGAAGAAGAAACAAGATTTAAAAAAGCTTTTAGAACAATCGGTTGTAAAAGAATCTGGTGAATCTTCTGAACTATCACCACAAAAGGAAACTCTTCAGGTTAAGTCACCAAAGAAATCCAAGAAACGGTTTTTGATTCGGAAAAACAGTCTCCTAAAATAGAGGAGAGATTAGACTGTGTCTTAAAAGAGATTGTTTATTTCAATGAGTCAGGCCGACCCAAGACCACTATGGCTTGGGTCTCCATTACTAACTAATGTTTTCTCTGTCTATGTGTAGGGGACTCGAAGGAGGACTGTTGGCAACCACTGGTATGTTGATAGTGGATGTTCTCGACACATGACAGGAAACATTAACTTATTCGAGAATGTGAAAGAAATACAAGGTGGATATGTAGCCTTTGCGGGGAATAAAGGCGGCAACATTTCTGGTCAAGGAACTGTGTCAAATGGTCGATTGAGGTTTGAGAAAGTCAATTATGTGAAGCAGCTCGAACATAATATGTTATCTGTTTCACAAGTTTGTGATAAAGACCAAGTCAGAATGTTTGGTGTTGAAGCCTGGATTTGAGATACCTGAAGAATGGATCCTTATGAGAGCTTTGCGAAAGAATGATACATATATGCTCGATATGAACACGGCAACGACATCTTCGTCTGTGCCAACGTGTCTTCTATCGACAGCTTCTGTGTCCGAGTCAACTTTGTAGCACCGGAAAATGGCTCACATCAATTTTAGAAAAATGAATTTCTTAGTGAAGAACGGGCTAGTTTCAGGTGTCCCATCCATGAGATTTCAAGTGAACGAAGACTGTATTTCGTGCAAGAAGGGGAAGCAGCACAGGAAATCTCACATATCCAAGTTCACTAATTCAATTGTGACTCCTCTAGAGTTGTTGCATATGGATTTATTCGGACCTATTAGTGTCAAGAGTGAAGGTGGCAAATCATACTGTTTGGTAGTGACTGATGATTATTCAAGATTTTCATGGGTAAAATTTCTGGTTTCGAAGGATGAGACGTCTGATATTCTTACTTTTCTGATTATGGGGCTTGAGAGTTTGTTCAAATTGAAAGTCAGGAGAATTCGTATTGACAATGGAAAGGAATTCAAGAATGGAAATATGGGTTTATTTTGTCTACAAAAAGGCATCTATCATGAATTTAGTGCTCCTTATGTTCCTCAACAGAATGGTGTGGCTGAACGGAAGAATAGAACGCTGATTGAGATGGCTCGCACAATGTTATCTGACTCAAAGTTCTATGTTCCTCAGTAAACACGGCTTGTCATGTTCTTAATCGTGTTTTAACCGTGAAGAAACACAACAAAACGTGCTATGAACTGCTGAATAACCGAAAGCCTAACATGAAGTACCTGTTGCCTTTTGGAAACCCGTGCACTTTATTGAAGACTCGTGACATTCAAACCAAATTTAGTGAGAAGGCAATTGAAGGAATTTTCTTGGAATATGTTGCAAATTCTCACAAAAAGCGAGTTTTTAATAAAGAAAGCAGACAGATTGAGGAATGGTTTCATGTTGATTGTGACAATCGTTCTGTTCCTCAAGAGGCCAAAGGACCAATATGGGCTTTTGATTAAGATGCTTTGTTCAGATCGTTAAATGTTCATCTTGAGATGTCCCATGTCGAAGTGGATCTTTTATATCAGTCATGCTGTAACGATGATTCAATTGTCAATCCACGATAAGTTGTTCCTATTGTGGTTCCTTCTCCTGTTGATCCAAATGGAGCTTCGTCCTCAGGTACAACGCAAGACAGTGACAGTGAGGATGATGAAACTGTGTTTCAGGAATCTTTTAATGATTTCCAGAACATAGTTGATGATTCGTCAACACCGTCACAGTCTTGGGGGGAGATACCTTCTAATCTTGATGCTGTGATTCAAACTTATGATATTCCTGAAACTCGTGTGCATAAAAACTTCCGACTAATAACATTATTGGTGATTTGAATGCAGGTGTTTAAACAAGACATTGTTCACTTGCTGAAAATTTCTTGTTTATATGCACAGCTTGTGGATACAGGTATTATGGAGACATGTTTGAATGCTTTTTTTATTTCTCAATCAGAGCCAAAGAATGTGGCTGAGGCACTTGATGAAGATTGTTGGATCGAGGCTATGCAAGAGGAGCTGGCTCAATTTGATAAATTGCATGTTTGGGATTTAGTTGACTTACCGAAAGGCTCAAGATCTATTGGAACAAAATCGGTGTTTAAGTGCAAATGTGATGATCGAGGTGTTATGGTATGTAATAAGGCAAGGCTTGTTGTTCAAGGATTTAACCAACAAGAAGGTATTGATTATACGGAAGTTTATGCTCCGGTTGCAAGGATGGAGGCAATACGTTTATTTCTTGCGTACGCATCATTCAAGGGATTCAAAGTATTTCAGTTGGATGTGAAAATTGCTTTTCTGTATGGAAAGGTGAAATAAGAGGTTTATGTAAAGCAACCGCCTGGTTTTGAAGACTCTAAGTTTCCAGACAAAGTGTTTAAACTTGATAAGGCGTTATATGGTCTTCATCAGGCCCCTTGCGCTTGGTATGAAACTTTGTCAGTACACTTACTAGAGAATGGCTTTGAACGTGGCCAAATTGACTCCACTCTTTTCATCATAAAAGCAGGGGGGATATCTTACTAGTTCAAGTTTATGTCGACGACATAATTTTTGGGTCGACGAATGTGGATATGTGTAAAGACTTTGAGAAAGTTATGAAGCTGAAATTTGGAATGAGCAGGATGGGAGAGCTATCTTTCTTTTTAGGTGTTCAAGTTGATCAGAAAGAAGATGGTTTTTTCATTCATCAATCGAAATATGTTGGATATTTTGAAGAAATTCGAGATGTCAGATACTTCAGCGTTCAGTACTCCAATTCCGGTTAATCACAAATTAGATTCTGACTCGAAAGGGAAGGAAGTTGATTGTAGATTATACAGAGGAATGATCGGATCTTTAATGTATCTGACTGCGTCAACACCTGATATTATATTCGCAGTACGCTTGTGTTCGAGGTTTCAGTCTAAACCGAAGGAATCTCATCTGATTGCTGTAAAGAGAATTTTTCGATACTTGAAGGGTAAACCAAGTTTGGGTTTATGGTATCTTATTAATTCTGATTTTGATTTTAAAGCTTTTAGAGATTCAGATTATGGAGGCTGTGGTTTATATAGAAAGTCAACGTCTGGTGGTTGTCAATTCTTGGGAAACAAACTTGTGTCGTTGCAATGCAAGAAGCAAACATCGGTTGCAATTTCAACTTGCGAGGCCGAATACATTGCTGCAGCCAGTTGTTGTTCTCAAATTCTCTGGATTCAACTGTAGTTGAGAGATTATGATCTGAATTTCACAGAGACACCAATGTTTATTGACAACACTGCTAGGATGTCTATCACTAATAATCATGTGAAGCACTCGAAAACAAAGCATATTGAAATTCGACATCATTTCATCCGAGATTGTGCAGAGAACAAGCTAATTGAGTTGGTGAAAGTTCATATGGACAATAATTTTGCTGATTAATTTACCAAAGCATTCGATCGGTCACGGTTTGAATTTCTTACTCAAATGATTGGAATGATTAATCCTGGGTGAAAAAGTTTTTCAAAAAGGTCTTTCATGGAAGTTTTATTTTTTTACTTTTCTTATTAATTTCATGCTTTAGTTTCATTAGTTTACTTGCTTTCAGAAAATCCAAACAAATTGAAAAAGATAAAACCGGAACTGCTTGAAGTTTGAGAAGAAATAATAGTACATCAGTAGATGATCATACACACATAACCATAGACTGACTACCTTGTTTCTTTATTTATTTTTGAAGTTTGTGCTTATATGATTTGATCTAAACTTCTTAGTCTGCATAAACAGGAAATGATAGTTTCATGACTGCTTGACATTGTTTTTATAATTTTTAATTTGAATATTTGCAAGTAATTTGAATTGTCAGTAGGCTAGAATCGTTTTTAGACCATTAGTTATGTGAAAACATAATGTTCTATGTCACAACTGTGATTGGAACCCATGATTTGCTGGGTGTGTGTGATAAAAGATCATTATCAGATATAGAATATGAGGCTTTAAGAATTTCATGACACCAGTATCAGATTATGTCATTTACACAATTTTTCAGTTCACTTTACTGCCCATGCTCCAAAAAAATGCAATGTGTTATTGAACTAAGATATGACTTGATAACATCTGTCAAGCGTATACTTGCCCTTGAATCAAAATCACTTGATTATCCTGATTCATTGAAGAGATCCAGATAATAGTTGGACCACATTACCCTGAATTATTGGATCAATCGATTCTTTATTCAATTTTTCATCTGTTACATGATATCATTGAGAATCATCAAAGCCAAACCAATCTATATGAATCACTTGATTCTGAATCTTTATGATTCTTTATATCCTTCAGGATCTACTTCTTTTTCCTGTGCTAATTGATGTAATTTCATCCTGGAGATTGATATACATATTCTTTTGCACAAAGTCTCATATGTCTTGAAGATAGTGCAATTTACTTTATGTTGGCATACTTGTGGGGTACGCGTTGTTTTCATATAAATGGTACTTACTCACAAGAACGTGGGATTGAAACGCTTTTGGTTTTAAATATTATAATGCTGACAACTTGAATTTCAATGTAGTGTATTGCACATTCGGTATGAATAAGTTAGCATGTCATGATCTGATCCTGTTTACTTTGAAGTTTATCGCGCATAATTTCATGATTTTCAAAAGGTTTGATATTTTGTGAATGATAAAATTGTTTGTTCTGAGAAATGTTTGGCTGAGATATAATAGTGAGTTGTACAGGCTACATAATTGATGAGTCAAGATCTGTATGTACACAAAATGCCATAGGTCACCTTAGATCTTCTAGGGATTTTATATCCGGAATGTGTGTGTGATTCATCAAAGATACTGATATGATCTTCTTACTCGCAGTGTTTGATAAAAAAAATATGTGATTCAGTATGTATAGACAAAATCCAAAAAGTTTTTGTTTTCTTTGTTTACTGCTCTATTTCATTTTGAAAAATACAAAAAAGATTTTAGTGTGTTTTTTTTTTGCAAAAAGTTTGAAAATCCAAAAATATGTTCTTTTCTTGTTCCGGTTAGTTGTTATCAGAAAACGTCAAAAAGATTTTATTTCTGTCTTTCATGAGAAGCCTTAATTTATGGGATTAAGTTGCTGAACAAGTTGAAGGTCGTTTGAATAGAGAGTTACAGTTGTAAAGGTGAAAAATTTCAAATTTTGGTTAAGTATGGATTAGGCAAACTTGGCTTGTTCGCTTGATTTGTTCGCCTGTGGTGGCGAACTTATTAAGTTCGCCTGTGGTGGCGAACTTATTAAGTTCGCTTGGGTTGGCGAACTTAATCTGTTGAGCATATAAGGGTTTTTTTAGCGAACATAATCTTTTCACCGTCATTTCTTGTCCTAGCGAACTTAATAGGCGAGTTTATCTGTGAAGTGGCGAACTTGTCTGATTTCAAATATTTGTGGGTGAAAGTGTTCGTGTATTCCAATATTCATTCCAAATCGATTTGCATTTTCAGCAAAGGTAGATTCATATCATTTCATCCATGGATTCGATTAGATTCAGTGTGTTAGCATCTTGGGTTCATCGCTCCTGTCATCCTTGTGATTTCACTGTGATTTTGTGATTTAAATTGAAATTTATTGTTCCTTATGACTAGTCAGATATTGGCGATGGAATATTTGACCTTGATTCCGGCTTATTACATCGAATCATTGAAGTTTGAATTTTTTTCTGAGTGTTCGACGGTTTGAGGGAACTTGCTCAGACGAACTTAATAAGTTCGCCTCTTATAACTATAAGCGAACTTATTAAGTTCGCCTCAGGGTCAGTACTGCTAGGACTTCGTGATTTTCATTGTGTTGTGTTTTTTGTTTATTTTTTTTTATTGTTTGTTCTTTATTTTTTTTTGTTCTGTTATGAAAATTGCTAGTGTCTAATCATGATTTTTGAACAGGTAATGGATAGACGTGTTGATTACAAACATAATTAGGTAGCTTTGTTGGATCCTGATTTAGTTGAAGCTGCAAATTTTTAGGTGATAATCAACTTTTTGAATCTGTCTCGAATCAGAGTTGCTTTATCGGCAAATCCTTTTATCAGCCTATTATAGATTCAAAAATTCTGGGAGACTGCTACTCATGACACCAATGCTGATCCAAGTGTGATTCGTGCTACTGTTAATAATCAAGAGATTGTCATTTCTGTGGAAACAATTAAAGCTGCTTTGAGTTTGGGGGTGCCCATACTGATCCTATTAGTTTGCCCAATCCCTTAATATTGGGGTGTTTTCAAAGGATGGGATATCGTGGAAGGCAAAATGATTCTCAAGCTAGGAAAAGAGGTCTTGTGGGACAATGGAGGTACTTTATGCATGTTATGATTCAGTGTCTATCTCCAAGGAAAGCTGGTACAGACGGATTGAAGACTTCTTTATAAGCAGCCATGGTGGCTTTAACTTTGAATAGACCATTTAATTTTGCACTATATATCTTCAGGGAGTTGATTGCTCAAATTACTCCACCTCCAGGTCAAGGTTTTCTCATGTATCCTCGATTCTTACAAGTGATAATCAATCATCTAATTCCTAATTTACCCCCGTTGAACCCAAGATTGACTCTGACTCCTATGACAAAGAGAATCTTTACTGATTGTCATAATATTAAGCAACAGAATCCTTATTTAATTCCAGTGGTTACTCCTTTGTTTGGGCACATAATCAATCCTGGTTATGTTGCACCACCGAATGAGAACTAGATTCATGCTGATCCAGCTATGGAATTACCACCTGTTCAACCTCAAGATGATGGTGAGAATCAAGTTGAAGGTGATGATGACAATGATGGACATGATGATGACAATGATGGACATGATGATGATAATGATGTTAGAAATGGTGAGAATGTGATTATCAATGAAGAAGTACATCAGGAGGTAAATGTTGAAAATGAAGAACATGTTGATATACCATCTCCTCCTTGGGCAGAACAAGTCCAAGTTAAGGAAACTAGCACCAGTTCCAGTTCTAGTTCAGACTCAAGTACTACTGAGACAAATAAAGATGATAATGATAATACAAGAGTTGTGTCACCTGACTTTAGTCCTGAGCATTATGCTCAGTTGGACAAATTTCCAAGGAAAGAAACACTTCCTACAAAGATGATATCTAAGCGAAAGAAGTCTCTAGGTAAGAAGAAGATGGTGTTACCAAGACGCAAGACTGCTAGGGGTCCTCCTCCCAATGCAGTTCATGGAAAAAGAACGTTATAAGATGAATCTTCGGATTCTGATTATGCCCCTCCAGATCCAAAAGCTCCAAAATTATTGTCTTCGGCTATTAAGGCTGCACAAAGTGATAGGGACTTTGTGAACTCGTTGATAATTAGTCCAGTTCCATCCAAGTCTCATACTCCACAACAAACTCCTACAGTGTCAAATATTAATGATGATGTTGGTCCTTCTACTACTGCTGATCCTCGGGATGCTAAAATGCAGGCTTTAGAAACACTCTTCAGTTCTTTACAAAGTCAAGTAACAAGCTTGCAGACTCAAGTTGATGTTCTTAAAGAAATTGAGTCTCAACATCATCAAGCTATTAATTTTCAAAATGGACAGATTGCAGAAATGCAAATCTGGTTATCTCAGTTGATAGAGCATGTTGACGCTCAGGGGGAGAAAGTTGTAATTGTTGAACCAGATACTTGTCATACTACTAAAGCAAATAAAGATAATGATGATGAACCAGATGTTGGTGGTGGTTCTGGTGAGCTTCAAAACGCTGATGATACCATTACTTCATTAGCTCAAGGGGAGTCTTCATTAGCTCGGGGGGAGTCTGATAAGAGTATTGAAGATAAAAGTGTTAAAGACGCCTCTGATGTTCAAACTGATGCTGATATATTAGATGAATCAATTTTTTGAAGATTCTGATATAGATGAAGCTGATAAGTTAGAATGTTTGATGGATCTTGATGACTGTATGGGAGATGAAGAGATGGATGTTGATGATGAGTTTGAGATTGAAGAAAGAGAGATTGTAGAGCTTGAAGTTGAAAGAGAGTCTAACAAGATAAGCTATAAAGGATATGATGGATTAAGTGATGATATAAATTTAATTCATGATAATGTAATACTTGATGAAATTTCTGAAGGAATTGCAGAGTCAGATGAATCAGATCATGAAATTTCCAAGCCTAGTTCTGATACTGCTGCAGATGATTCTAAAGATCAAGCATTATATAAAGACATTGGTATGACGAAAACTCAATGGCTAGAAATGATAAAGAGTTGGAAAAAGGTTTTTCCAGATTCTCCGTCCATGCCAATTCAAAAGAAGAGATATGTCAACGAAGACATGTGTGTTGAAAGAATTATTAGTTAGTTTTATGATGATGAGTTTAAGCTGTTTGCTATAAAAAGAACTGATGGTGTTCAGTATCTGAAGCCAAGATTGATGTATTTTAATTCTTTACCTAGGTGTGAAATCAATGGGTTATTATTAACCAAGCCTTTGATTAATCCCTCAGGGAATGGAATAGCTGATTCAATTGCTAGACTAATAACGATAGAATGAGGATTAGGGAAATATGAAATATTAAAACCATAGAAGGGAAAGAGTTTCAAAGACACATATCCAGTTTCTAAGAAGATTATTTGGAGATGTAGATTTAAGCCTGTTAAAACTGTGTCCAAAATACCGTTAAAGAGAATTCCTCAAGATGTGTTGAGTGAATTGAAATGGTGGTATGTGGATGTAAATACTGGTGAAGCGGTTGTTGAAGACATAAATGGTAAAATTCTAATGAGATTATTTGATGCTATGAATTTTATTAATTTTTCTAAGTTTGATCAAAAGATGCTGAAGCGTAGAGAAATTATGTACACAAAGGAGTGGAGAGAACAGGCAATGCAGTACAAGAGGGTTCTGTATATGTGTATTAAATATGGAGTGTGTGCAGGAAGTGAGCTACCGGAGACTTGGAAGAGCAAGACATGAAGATAAAGACCGATATGTTGTTAAGGGGGAGTTTGTTGGAGCATGGTGTGTGACAACTAGCCTTGTAATAGAATAGATCTTTATATTTTGTATGTAATGTTTTCTTAAAGTTGTTAAATTGTTTGTAACAGGCGAACTTAACAAATTCTCCTGATATAGTTGTGGCGAACTTAACAAGTTCGTCTATCACCAGAACTGGCGAACATATTAAGTTCGCCTGTAACAGTTGAGTGTTACATATAAATAGTTCTTAGTCTTGTCATTTGTAACAGTTAGTGATCTTGTAAGCACATTTATCTGAATAATACAAGGAGCTTTCAGTGAATCTTGTCTTGTGTGTTTATCTTGTGTTCTTATCCGTACGAGACGTGTTTATACTTCTGAGATCGATCCGTAGACTCACTGGGACCTACAAAATCGGTTGCAATTTCAATATGTAAGGTCGAATACATCGCAGCAGCCAGTTGTTATTCCCAAATCCTGTGGATTCAGCAACAATTGTGGGATTATGGTCTGAAGTTCATAGAGACACCAATGTTTATTGACAACACTGCCATGATGTCCATCACAAACAATCCAATGAAGCACTCGTAAACAAAGCATATTGAGATACGTCATCATTTCATTCGAGATTGTGAAGAGAAAAGATTGATTGAGTTGGTGAAAGTCCACACGGATAACAACTTTGCTGACTTGTTTACCAAAGCGTTTGATCATTCACGGTTTGAATTTCTTACTCAAATGATTGGAATGTTTAATCTTGCTTAAAAAAAAAGTTTTCAAAATGATTTTCATGGGAGTTTTTATTTTGTGTGTTTCTTTTAGTGTAGATTAATTTATTTTCTTTATTCAAATTTTCTTTAGAAAAACCAAACAAAGTGAAAAAGATAAAATCGGCACTGCTTGAAGTTAGAGAAGAAATGATAGTACATCAGTAGGTGATCATATACACATGACCATAGAATGACCACCTGGTTTTTTTATTTATGATTAAAGTATGTGCGTATATGATTTGATCTAAACTTCTTAGTTTGCACAAACACGAAATGATATCTTCATGACTTACCATTACATGTTTATAATTTTTTAATTTGAATATTTGCATGTAATTTGAATGTTAGTAGGCTAGAAGCGTTTTTAGACCATTAGTAGTGTGAAAACATAATGTTCTATGTCTCATCTGTGATTTGAACTCATGATATGCCGGATGTGTGTGTTAAAAGATCATTATCAAATATAGAATATGAGACTTTAAGAATTTCATGACATTAGTATCAGATTATGTCATTAGCATAATTTTTTCAGTTCACTTCACTGCCTATGCCCCGAAAAACATGCAATGTGTTGTTGAACTAAGATATGTCTTGATAACATCTGTCAAGCATATAACATCGCTTGAATCAAAATTATTTGATTATCTTGATTCATTAAAAAGTTCCATATAACAGTTGGACCACATTACCCTGAATTATTGAACCAATCGATTCTCTATTCAATCTTTCATCTGTTACATGATATCACTGAGAATCATCAAAGCCAAGCCAATCTGATATGAATCACTTGATTCTAAATCTTTATGATTCTTTATATCCTTCAGGATCTTCTTCTTTTCTTATGCTAATTGATGTAATTTCATCCTGGAGATTGATATATGTATTCTTCTGCATAAATCTTATATGTCTTGAAGATAGTGCAATTTACATTCCCGTGGCATACTTGTGGGGTACACGTTGTGTGACACCCGACAAATTTCAGATTGATATCCATTCCCGACTGAGATACATATTACATTACTAGACATGCATCACACTTAATTTTATAGTAATTAAGTCCATTTC
Source organism: Smallanthus sonchifolius (assembly GCA_023525975.1). Taxonomy (NCBI): domain Eukaryota; kingdom Viridiplantae; phylum Streptophyta; class Magnoliopsida; order Asterales; family Asteraceae; genus Smallanthus; species Smallanthus sonchifolius. The sequence goes on from CM042025.1 coordinate 77,698,310, forward strand.
ACACTTAGCATGTCAATCCGTTACACGCGATGGTAATCTGGAAATTACCCGGTCAAGCACACGTCCTATAGCACGACCGTTAGTGACAATTTAAAACAAATACCTTGACATATAATATGTTTATGAAAATTATATGTAACACTGTGATTTAATTAATCATAACTACATGAATTTTTCGGTGATTTATGGAAATACTTTTATTTTCAGCACTGTCCGGTAGACAAGCAGTGTGCACTAGCTAGGTCCATAATTCTAAGCAGACACTTAGACATATATTTGGTGTTCACAAATTACATGTAGTACTGTGATATGTTATTCCAAGACTCTATGAATTTTTCGGGAATTTTCTAAGAAACTTTCTATTTCAACGCTATCCGGCCAGTCTGCAGTATGTACCGACATTTCCAAATAAAAATCTAAAACTTTTATATGTTAAACATACCTATTCGAGATTTTCGTCAATAAATCGGTGACTATTCATTTTCCACCACCCGGTACAAAAACCCCATATATAAACCCCCACCAATCCCCATTTCTCCACCATCCACTCTCTCTCTCTCTCTTCTCACCTCTCCTTGAGTTGAAACCCACCACCACCATCATAATTCCACCATTTTTGATTCTTTGATCCATTCTCTCATCCAAGATCAAGCTTCCAAGTGTAGATTGTCAAGTTGCAAGAGAAATCATCCACCATTTCATCCATATTTCGAGTTTGGTAAGCATCAAAACCCATCTTTCTCTATTTTCATCTTCATGTTTATATGAACATGCAACCAAAGAAAACTCATTTTTTTGAAATATTATCCATGGATTCTTAAAGGAAATGTGTTTTAAAACTCAAGTGGTACATATTGTTGGTGATTTTGAACCCGGATTTGGTTCAAAGGCCCGGTTTCCATTTAAGGAAACTTTATTATGTATGCATGTGCTAGATGATAAGATTTTGTTGGTTTGATGATGGATTATATTGTAATAGTAGTTGTAGATGATCAATATGTGAAAACTTTGTTGACAAAAGTGCTGGATGATACATGCATGCTCGGTTTTGCTATTTTAAGAAACTTTAATTTTGGGTTTCATGTTAGATGCCATGTTTAGGGTGATTTGATGATGGAAAATGGTTAGATATGCATAAAGAATGGATAATATGTGAAGATTTGTTATCTAGAACTTTTTGGTCATATGAGATTTCATGTTCGGTTCTATTTATAGTAACTTTAATTTTCAGGTTTTTGTTAAAAGTGTAACATCCTGAAAAGGCAGCTAATTTATGATTTGAACCAATGGGCGTCCCGTATCTCCGATAAGCGAGACGGTTAGCGAGAGTTTCACGTAAAACTCTATTCGTAGAAGTGAAAGGACCCGGTTGGCCATAATAGGAGCAGTTTGAGATTTATAACACGATAAAAGGGAAATGCAGGGGCCTGGATGTAACCTATTAGCATTTAAAAGAAAAGTTTAGAGGAAACCATAGGCCATTCGACCTAGGGAGTGCGGTACGGTAGGAGGCAGCAGGGAAAGGGAGAGACGACCAGAAGGGGGTGTTTTCACGTCAGTATTTAGCAAGGAACTTAACATTTCATCAAGGTAACCCTCGTTTAACCTCCATGCATACCTTTTTCTGTGATTGTTTTTATGTGTAGTAAGGGAACCCGATTAAGGGTTTTGGTCTAGGGGGTTCGGGCGTGGACAATGGCTACGGTGGAGAGGATGGTAGTTTCATGGCCATAAGAGACGGTGAAGGATTGGGGTGTTGGTGGTGTCCAGCGGTGTTAGAAGTGATGGCGTGTGATGGCGGTGATGGAGGGTAGTGGAGGCCGATGGCCGAGAAGGAGAAAAGAGAGAGATGAGAGATAGAAGAAGGGGGGTGACGAGTGAAGGTGGTGGTGACTACGGGAATAGTCAAAAACGATCACGGTAGCGGGTGGTGGTGCTCGACGATAGCAGAGGGCTGTTGTGGTGGTACCCCACGGCGGCGGCAGCGTAGATTGGTGCGGGTGGTGGTGAACTCTACTAGGGTTTGGCATGGCGACGAGGTCATTGGTGGTGCATGATAGTGTCGTGCAGGGGAGGTATGCGGCAGTGGTTCGCGCTGGTGAATGATGAAGGGATTGGATCAGGTCACACCCGATTGGGATTGTTGCATGGCGGTTTACGCATGTGCATGGAGACCCGCTTCAAGTCTACGCGACCGTGAGACTAGGGTTTCTTGCATGACGCGTGTACGTGTGTGCATGGGAACTGGAGTCCATGTTTACGGATTCTAAACAGGTCAAGGACGACCTGGTTCTAGGGAATGTGGAGCTAAGGTGTTTTTTTGACTGAAGAGATGTGCGAGTAAGACGATGATCGGGAGTATTTATAAATGTATGTAAGTGAAAATTGTTTAGGACGTACTCTTACTATGTGATCATACGTTGACAGGTTCGGGTTTCGTGCGAGGAGACCATTGCAGTGCAAGAGTTGGACCTTCATGCCGGTGAGTTTCAAATCCCCTCTTTTAAACGTTTTACTGTTTTTGGAGCTATCATACATACTTACAAGAGATGTTTAATGTATTAAACGTGTTAAGAGTTTTGGGTTTTAACCCGATGTGTTTATGAACTAAAACATTCAGTAATGAGTCATAGGGTCTACAGGGGTGTTTATGAGATCATGTGATCTAGTCTTAAAGGTGGGTAAATGGTCGTGGATGTAGAGTCTTATCTTATGTATAAGCTGATGTCATTTATTGTATGTTTAAACAGTTTTAGACTAGTTTACTTTCTGTCATTTCATTAAATGTAATTTCAGTTTTCTGTAATTTACTGTTTTATTTCTAAGTCTGGGCCATCGAAACTCCTTAGTTTCGATTGAGTGTGTTCAATCGAAACTAGTAGTTTCGATAGATGGTAGTTTCGACAGTTGTGTATCACTTGTAAATGGTCAATCGAAACTAGTAGTTTCGATTGAACATAGTTTCGATTGAACATAGTTTCGATACCTGTCACTACTATAAATAGCCTAGTTTGAGAATGTTTAGGGTGTGAGTAGCGGCTGTAACCCTGAACCTTCTCTTTCACATTGTTCTTGAATCAATACACTTTGCAATTGTTTTTACACTGTGTTCTTACATTTTCATATCATTTTGTGTTGATTCATTGTGAGGTTAGCCTGTTATCTTCACCGATCCTGTCTCTACCATCTGTTTCACCACCATACACAGTTTTCGCCTGCGTGTGTGTATTCGATCAAATCAATGATTTCAAGTAAATCTGGACCTACAATTGGTATCAGAGCTTTATGCTCTAGTGTTTTTGAGTGTTATCAGGTTTATTGATCGATTCTAGGTGTTTGTGAGGTTTTCAAAGCTTATTTTTGGGTTTTTGCACATCTGTTCTCGGAAGTACTGTTTTATTGATTGACGGCAACTGTTTCATCGATTTCCAAGGGTTTTTGCTCTTATTTTCAGAATCGGAGGTTGGATTAGTGATCAGTAGTGTTAGACGAAGGTTTTCGCTGGATTGGTTTGTCATTTCTGCACTATTGATTTCTGGAGCTTATTATCAATGGAGTATTTCTGAGCTTGGAGAAGAAGGCATCGAAACTACTGGGGACAGTTTCTGATTTTTTTTTATCATCGAAACTTCTTGTCTACGTTTTGTCGGGAGAAGGTACTATCGAAACAAGATTTTTGTCTTATCTCTATAGAAACTGTGGTTATCGAAACTTGCCTGTGAAATTTTCAGTATTGAAACTAGTTGTTTTGATAAAAGTTGTCCTATCGAAAGTAGTTGTTTCGATAGAAGTTGTCCTATCAAAACTAGTTGTTTCGATAGAAGTTGTTCTATCGAAACTAGTTACTGTTTTAGTTTCAATTCCGAATATTATGGCCACTTCAAGTTCAACAGAACATTCTGGGGGAAATAGACCACCTGCTCTTGTGTCCACAAGAGAATTTGATGACTGGACTAAAAAGATGAAGCTTTTCTTTCAATTTCATGATTATACATTGTTGAGTTCTATCACCGATGGTCCCCACAAGCCCGTAACTACCACTGCTGATTTTCAACGTCCGAAGTTAGTATCTGAGTATGATGAGAAAGATCTTGCCTTGATTGCCCGAGAAAACAAGGCCTACGGGACTATTGCCATGGCTCTTCCTATGGATATTTTCAACATCTTTGCTGAGTACACAACTGCCAAAGACTTATGGGTTGCATTGTGCACAAGATATGAGGGAAGTGAGGATGTCAGGGAAAGCAAAAGAGATCTGATCAAGAAACAATATGAGATGTTCAGCATTGTAAGGGGAGAATCAATGTCTGATTTGATCAACCGTTTCTCAAGCATTGTATCAAGGTTGAAAGTAATGGGAGTTGAGTACCCTACTCTTGATCTAAACAAGAAACTCCTAGATTCTCTTCCTGAGGAATGGAATATGTATCGAATCATGATAAAAAAGACTGAGAATCTGAGTGCTCTGTCTCAACAGGAAGTCTATAGCATTCTTGAATCTTATGAAATTGAGATTAAGAAGGGAGCAGTCACCCCGTCAAATCAGTCTGGAAACACAGCTCTTATTGCTGTATCAAGCTCATCCGGTAGCCCATACTTTCAGACTGATGTCCCTCCTTCAGCTGCTGCAATTAATTCTACCAGCTCCTCTGCTCCTCAAAAGACTCTCACCATGATTCCTGATGATTATGTCCCAATCATGAATGCTTTCATGTCGTGCTATGATGCACTGATTTCTAGAAATCTAACACCGGTTAGCTTTCAACCTGATGACTTGGAGCAGATTAATCCTGATGATTTGGTGAAAATGGACATTGATTGGTGCATGGCCATGTTGACCTTAAGAGCCAAAAGATTCATCAAAAGGATTGGCATAGACAGATTCAAGCAGGGAAAGACACTTGGGTTTTATATCAAGAAGGTGAGATGCTACAATTGAAATCAGCTGGGTCACTTTGCAAGAAACTGCAAGGAGCCGTCCTCAAGGATCAGCAAGAAAAAAAGATTTCCTTTGGAAAACAAGCTGCCAATCCTCCAAAGACAAACACATCTTCAAGTTCCACAACTCTTGTGTGTCAAGCTGATGGACACAATCATTAGGGACAACAAGCTGAGGAAGCTGCTGATAAAGCCTTGATGGCTAATGTGGAGGACAAGGGCAAGTGTGTTATGATTGAACCTGCTGATGATCTCACTGCTGTGCCTGCTGAGGTTATTTCTAAACTGTGTAATTCTAGATCTTGCTTGAATGAAATTCAAAAATACAGATTCATCAATCAAGCCTTGATTGATGAACGAGATCACATTAAGGTGATGTATGACTCTGTGGCAAAAAATGAGAAACTTTACTTAAAGAAAATTCGTGACATTTCTGGTGAAAATCGCTCTTTAATTGTGCAACTCAATACCCAAACCATTAATAATACGATCTTAAGTGAAAGAATCCAAAAGGCAGAAAAAGCCAAATTACATGTTGATCACATGGATATGGATCAGAAAATTCTGTTTGGGATAATCGATAAAAAAATTAATAGAAAAGGCACAGAGGGTCTTGGGTATAACTCTCATCCACCTCCTTATTCTAAATCAGGGATATTTGCTGATATGCCAACTCCACATGTTTCCACACCTTTTGTTTGTACATTATCTCCTGATGATTATATTACGTCCTCCGATTCTGACAGTTTTGCTTCTTGTGCAGAATCAAATTGTGTAAATTCGGAAGATGATTGTGATAAAAGTACTAATGATAGAACTATTTTTAAAGAACTTGAGTCGGATGAATGTAATAATATATCCGTGTCAAAACCAAATATTTGTGAACACGTTAAAAACTTGTATTTTGATTCTATGCCTGCTGAGCGTACGGGTTTGGGATGTGATGTTTCTAAATTTAAAAATGCTTTGCCTTTTGTTCCTAAATCTTTGAATGTTGTGCCATGTGTTACCAAGTTTAAAAGTGTAGGAATTATTGTGAATGATGTACCACGTGAAACCATGAGCAACATGGACTTTTTCAGATTAAAGGAAGCACATCGTCTTCAAGACAAAGTTATTAATGAGAGAACCGTCTCATGTTCAGATTCCTCAACATCACAATCATCTTCATCTTGTGATGACTATTATCAGGCTAAGATATCTTGTGAAAACGTTTGTTTTAGTTGTGGTGCCTCAAATCATGTTTCAAAAAGTTGTAAATTGATAACCGCAAATTCTAATGAAGAATCGCCTTCCAAAAGTTCATTAAATTCATATGTGTTGCCTAAGTCTTCTCACAGTAGGAAATCTAGGCGTAAAAGAATTAAAAATGCTAAAAATTATTTAAAACGAACTTGAAAAATTAAAAATAATGTTCTATTTGATGACCATGCTTCATCAAAGGATGGTTGTAATTCTGATTCCAATGAGAGGTCATATCCTGGCACTAAAATCTCTTGATTGAAACAATTTTGGTCAAATCGTATAAATGGTTCGTTGTGTATAGGGTCAATCAAGAAGAACCGGCGATAACATCTGGCATGTAGATAATGGATGTTCAAGACATATGACTTGGCACTTTAACTTGCTGCAAGATTATCATCAAATTGATGGAGAGTATGTTGCTTTTACTGGAAACCCAAGAAGAGGAAAGATTGAAGGACAAGGAACATTATCAAATGGAGTAAATTGTCTGGAGTTTGTCAACTTTGTTCCTCAGTTGAAATACAATCTGATGAGTGTTTCATAGATTTGTGACAAGGACTTTTGTGCTTTATTCAATTCAAAAGAATATCTTATCTTGAAGACGGGAGTGGTGATTCCGGAAGAACATATTCTCATGCGTGCTCCCAGAAGATACAACACATATAGCTTGGATATGAACAACCCATCAGGCATTGAATCGTGTTTTCTCTCAAAGGCTTGCGAAGATGAATCTTTCCTTTGGCATAAGAGGTTGGGACATGTCAATTTCAAAACAATGAACCGACTGGTTCAAGGCAACGTAGTCACTGGATTACCTCTCAAAGATTTCACTCCTATAGAACACTGTATCTCATGTTCCAAGGGAAAACAGTACAAATCTTCACATAAGCCTAAAACCACCAATTCCATTGACTCTCCTCTCCAATTGCTTCACATGGATCTTTTTAGTCCGGTGAGTGTCATGAGTCTTGGATGAAAGTCATACTGTCTGGTGGTAACAGATGATTTTTCTCGATTCACTTGGGTGTTTTTCCTAGCTAAGAAAGATGAGACGCCAGAGATTTTAAAAACCTATCTGCTTCAAATTAAGAACCTCTTCAATCTAAGTGTGAAGACTATCCGCAGCGATCATGGAACAAAATTCAAAAATGCAACTCTTGATTCCTTCTGTGAAAGCAAAGGAATTTCTCGACAATTTAGTGCACCTCATACTCCTCAACAAAACGGTGTAGCTGAAAGAAGAAACCGCACTTTAATTGAAGCTGCACGAACTATGATTGTTGACTTTAAGCTTCCCGTGACTTTCTGGGCTGGGGCGGTCAACACTGCATGTTTTGTGCAAAATCGGGTTCTTATCACTAAAAGTTGCAACAAGACACCTTATGAGATCATGTACAAGCGCAAGCCAGTTATCGATTTCTTCAGAAAATTTGGGTGTGTGTGCACAACACTGAACACTTCAGATCAGCTCAACAAATTTGAAGCCAAAGCTGATGAAGGCTATTTTGTTGGTTACTCATCCAATCAACGTGCTTTTCGTGTCTACCATAAGAATAAAAGGATAGTGATGGAGTCCACTGATATCAATTGGCATGAAAACAATCATACGGACGCAGGACACGGTCCCAATTGGCTCTTTGACGTCGATTCAGTTTTTAAGTCATTTAATCTTCCTGATTTCTCTATTGAATCAACTCATGCTAATCCTTACTTCTCTATGAACAATCTAGGGAACATTAATGATCAAAGCTCTTCCTCATCTGCTCAGGTTGAAATTCCTGTGATTGCTAATGCTGAATTTGATATGGAGTCTTCCGGTTCTGGTGCAACAAGTGAAACTGTTGAAGACAACTCCATCCCAATAGTAGATGTGGCACCACAATCACCTGCTGAAGATCCTATTAGTGATATTGCCGATCTTCCTGCTGAAAATATTACCAATTTGGAAGAAGTCATGGAAGAAGATGAAATTCCTCAAATACGAATTCACAAGATTCATCCCACCAATAACATCATTGGACCACTCAATGTGGGTGTTAGTACCCGAAGTGCCTGTGAAGCATTTGAATACAGCATGTTTTCCTGCTTCATTTCTCAAGTTGAACCTAAGAACATTAAATCAGCTCTGCTTGAAAACAGCTGGGTGGAAGCAATGCAGGAAGAGCTACAACAATTCTCAAAGCTGCATGTATGGAATTTGGTAGATCTTCCCAAGAACAAAGTTCCAATCGGCACTCGTTGGGTTTTTCGCAACAAAAAAGATGAAGGCGGCACTATGATTCGAAATAAAGCTCGTTTGGTGGTTCAAGGTTTCTATCAAGAAGAAGGGATTGACTATGAGTAAGTCTTTGCACCAGTGGCTCGCTTGGAAGCCATCCGAATGTTTCTCGCCTATGCAGCCTACATGGACTTCACCATTCATCAAATGGATGTCAAAAGCACATTTTTGTACGGCAAAGTTCAAGAGGAAGTATATGTCAAGCAGCCGCCGGGTTTCATTGATCCTAATTTTCTAGACCGTGTTTACAAGTTTGACAAAGCATTGTATGCTCTTCACCAAGCACCTCGTGCATGGTATGAAACTTTATCAAAGCATCTGCTTGAGAATGGTTTCACACGAGGAGCAATTGATCAAACTTTGTTCAAAAGGAAGGATGAAAAGGATACAATCATGGTGCAAATTTATGTGGATGATATTATTTTCGGTTCTACAAATCCCCGTCTCTGCAAAGAATTTGAGGAAGTGATGAGATCTAAGTTTGAAATGAGCTCCATGGGAGAAATGAAGTTCTTTTTGGGACTCCAAGTTGATCAGTCTGAGTTAGGAATCCTTATTCATCAAGAAAAATACGTAAAAGAAATCTTGACCAAGTTCAAAATGGCTGATTCCCACCCGGTAAAAACTCATGTGGAAGTTTGACATTGTTTGACTCCTAATGTGGATGGTGAAAGCGTTGATCAGCATCTCTATCGCTCTATGATAGGTTCTCTCATGTATCTCACGGCCAGCAGACCCGACATCATGTTTGCAGTGTGCTTGTGTGCACGGTTTCAGGCTAATCATAAACTTTCTCATTTATCTGCTGTCAAACGTATTTTAAGATATTTAAAGTTTAAGCCAAAATTGGGTCTGTGGTATCCTAAAACTGACTTGTTTGTTCTTGTGGCTTATTCAGATTCAGACTACGGGGGTTGCAATTTAGACCGAAAATCCACTTTTGGAGGTTGTCAATTCCTTGGCAACCGCCTTGTCTCATGGCAATGTAAGAAACAATCCACCGTTTCCCAATCCACCGCCGAAGCCGAATACATTGCCGCAGCCCTCTGTTGTTCCCAAGTCAGATGGATACACCATCAGATGCTTAACTATGGGATCACATTCCATGAGACACCCATTCTGTGTGACAACACTGCCGTTCCCCATATCACCAAAAACCCCGTTCAGCATTCCAAAACAAAACACATTGAAATTAAACATCATTTTATCCGTGACTGTGTTGAAAAGAAGCATATTCAAATTGTTGAAGTCAAAACCGACAAACAAACAGCTGACATCTTCATAAAGGCTTTTGACTCTACCAGATTTGCCCAACTGGTGGAGATGCTTGGAATGATTAACTTTCAGTAAACTGTGTGAATAGTAGTTTTTTTACTAAATTTTGATTCATTGACACAGAAAATTCCAAAAAGATTTTATTTTTATGAACAGTTTCTACGCAAATCTTTTGGGGGAGAAATATAATATTGAAAAGAATTGATGTGTATATAATCTTACAAGTGGTTTTGAGTTGCAGAAAAAAAAATTTGAATCTGACCTTTGAGAAATGATAGTGTCTGATCTCATCTCTTGGACATGGAATAGACCAAAAGCGATGGTGTTTACTGAGGTATAGCTGGTAGGCCCGACATATAGTTAAAACTTGTAAGTAGTGTGAAAACCTAATATATATATCTCATACTTGTGTGTTTGAACCCATTATTGAAACATCTAACCCATTTTTATATCTAAGAAAACCAATTCAATCAGATACATGCTTACGTATTGGATTCCTATTCATACGCCAAGTGACCGTCAATATAACGATATTTACCACCGATGACCCCATATGTTTTGCTTACGCAAAGATCTCGGGTGTTCAACATTTTTCTATCCGCTTGGATAATTTTACGACTTCTTCTGTTTTGCTTACGCAAAGATCTAGAATGTTCGTACATTTTTTAATATCTACTTGGATATATTTTATTTTAATTTTATAAATCCACTTGGATATCTTATTTTATTTTGGTGGTACTTTGACATTACTAAGATGGTACCTTGGTTAATCAGAAAGAGATGATATGATGAAGATGGGTACTTCTTAAGGATTGATAGGTTTTCAAAATCATTTTATTTTAATATGTGGGGTACACCTTGTATATTGCTTAAATGGTACCTTCTAATCACATGAAATCTTAGTACAAACAAATGTTCGGGTTTACTTTGCACAAATATCATCTATCTTCAGGGACTCACAGTAGTTAATTGCAAAAGGAAGTGTTTCAAGAGACTGACCAGATCTGATCTCATGTTGGATCTTTTTCAAGAAGATAAGTGTAAATATCTTGTGTATAATTTCATTTCTATAGTAAGTCTGTTTTAACAGTGTATATATGTTAGTCTTATTTCTGTTCTTTGAACTATCGAAACTAGTTGTACATATCGAAACTACTTTGTGCATATCGAAACTACTTTGTGCATATCGAAACTACTTTGACATATCGAAACTACTTTGTGCATATCGAAACTACTTTGAACTATTGAAACTAGTTGTTCATATCGAAACTAGTTTGCCCTATCGAAACTAGTTGTTTCGACAGGGGCATTTTTGTCTTTTGTCTTACGAAAATTAAAAGCCTTCATAATCAATCCCTCCCTTCATACTGATTTTCACTCGTCTTTTTCAAACCCTCTTCGCCTTCTCTGTCATTCGCAAAATCTCTCAAGCCATCGGTCTGAGTTGTAAGATATCAGCATTAATCACCTGATTTCCCCGTTGTCACCATCGTCTTCATCATCAGGTATCGTCTCACTACTTCATCTGGATGATTTTTGACAATCTGCACACCTAGGGTTTCAAAATTCAAAATATGTTCGACTAAATCTTCATAATAATAGTCGTTTGTTTTTTTTTTGTGCTTAACCGTGTTTACAAACATCTCAATCATCTTTGAACTCACGATTAATGTGTACTCTTGCAGATAACAGTCTCACATTCGGTAAGATGAAGTTCCGTCACTAACAGGCCACTCTAAACCCTTCTTTAAATTGTCTATATTAGTCTAAGTATCGTGAAGGGATATGGGTGTCAAAACCAAGTAGTTTCGACAAAGGGATTCAACACTTTCAAAATTTCTCAAAAGGTTTTTCATCAAAACTACTAGTTTCGACACCCAAAGTTGCCCTAATATCTCTGATCGAAACTAGTTAGTTTCGACAAAGTCATCTCCATCGAAACTAGTTGTTTCGACAATGTTGATTTCAGAAATTCTCTAAGTGTTGATCAAAGCTTATTGCCTCTATCGAAACTACTTGTTTCGATAAAGTTGTTTGTTAAATTAACCAAGTTCATCTCAATCGAAACTAGTTGTTTCGACAGTAAGGTCTTCAAATTTTTTCTAAGTGTTGGTACATCTTGTTTCGATTAAGTATATTCAGAAACTTCACTTATTGTGCACAACTGATGAATTTTACAGGTATGGATCTCTTATTCGTAAAGAGACACAATGTTCGTGCATTTCTTAATGCCAATGATCCAAAAGCTGCAGAATTCAGTCGTGTCTTAAACTTCCTGGCAAACTCTAACATCAGCTTTGCCATCAGCAACAACCTGCCAGTGTTTGAGACTTCTATAAGGGAATTTTGGGAGACTGCTGAGATCATCATAGTTGAGAATGTGGAGCACATCAGAGAAACTGTGCTTGGTCAAGAAGTCGTATTTTCTGAAGCTACTGTTAGAGAGGTGCTGCAGTTCAATGACAATCCAAATGCACCCATTGAGTTTCCTATCTTCTATGTTAAAGAATGTTTCAGAAGATTGGGTCATCTAGAAGAATTCAAAAATCGTCAGATAATCAAGAATTCCCTACCAAGCCACTGGAGATACATAGTGCACGTGTTTATTCACTGCCTATTAATAAGAAAAGGAGGCTTTGATTCAGCAAACAGTACATTGGGCTCAGCAATTTTAGGGTTAGTCAAGGGAAGAGACTATAATTTCTCTGGCTTCATCTTCAGACAATTAAAGGACAACCTGACAGGAGCTGTGAAGGAGAAATTTCTGGCATATCCAAGATTCTTACAGATCATCATCAATCATCTACATCCTGAGCTTCAACAAGGTGGGAACACCTTCGTGTTCGACCATATGATCGCCAAGACTCTCAGCTATATGAGAAGTACAAACAAGAGAACCAACAGGGCTATAGCTGTTGTTCCCCTGTTTGGTCATATCCTTGGAGAAGAAGAAGAATTCATTCCTGATATTGACCCGGATCTTGAAGAAGAGGGTGTATCATCTGATGAAGAGGAGATGGAAGTTGAACAAGGTCAAGGTAATCAACCTGCTGATGATGTTGAGATTGAGATGAACATTCCTATTGTTCAAGAAGAAGATCAACCCATCATTGAGCCTGTGATAGAGGCTCCTTTTGTCGAGCAAATTCAGATAATTCAAGAGCCAACAGTTAATGTTGAAGCTGGTATACATGAAGCTGAGGAGGAAGTTGCAGAATCGAGTGGGGCTCTGGATGCTGGAATCTATGGATCTGACTACTACAAGTCTGATTCAGATGAACGAACAGAGCATCTAGCATCATCCTCCAAAAGGAAAGTTGAGTCAGGTTCTGACTTTGAAGAAGAGGAGCCTAGGGCAAAGAAAATCAAGACTGGATTAGAAGATTTGTCATCCTCGACAGATTCTTTATTCACTACTCCACAACCAACTCCATAACCATCTCCACAACCTACATATCCACATCAATCACCCATTCCTACACAACCTACATCTCCACATCAATCACCCATCCCTACACAACCTACATCTCCACATCAAACACCCATCCATGCTCCTCCCACATCACCACATCATGAATCAACCTCTCATATACCAAGAGTTAAAAACTTAAGCGTTAAAGTGAAGAAATTGCAGGATAAGATTCAAAAGAAGGATAAAGAAATTGACGGCCTAAAATCTAATCTGCATGATGTCCAGGAAGAGGTTAAAGACCTGAAGCTGGAAGTTGGGAGTCTACATACCCAGATTGACATTCAACAAACGCAACTTGAAACACAACAGAGACTTATCTCCCAGCAAAAAGAAGAATTCAAGGCTTTAGCTGAAGCGGTGAAACAGCTCAAAGCCTCAATGATAAAACCTGTACAACAACAACCAACCACTTCAACAGCTCAGGGGGAGACTACATCTGTGGTTGAACCCTCATCTCCTGCCATTGTCACTAATCCAGAGTCTGCTCTCACTGTCTTTACTGGCCATGCTGAGAAGACAAAGGAAGCAGTTGAAGTCAAGGTTGAAGAACCAGAACTAGACCTTCCCTCAGTAAGTGAGAGAAGAGATGCAAGGAAGAAAGGGAAGGGGACCTCTACTGAGATAGAGACCGTAATTCTGGATGAAGAAGACATCCCATCTGATGACGAGCTGAATGCCCTCTTAGATGAAATTGAAAACTTTGGGTATAATGATCTTTACCCAGAAATTATGACTATCGAAGAAAAAGAGGCTGGGAGAACCAGATACTTCAAAGAAGAAGGATAGGAAATTCAAACCTTATCTGATGAAGAAAAAGGCGAAGAAGATGTTCAGGTTAATCTTATCAAGACAGTCACTCCTGAACCAACCACTACTGTCTCTGAATCAAGTCCAGCACAAGATCCACCTTCTGTTGCACCTGAACCTCCAACTTCAAGAAAATCTTGGTTCAGGAAAATCATTCAGGAAGAAACTCCTAAAACATACGAATGGATAGCTGAGCATCAGGAGCTAAAGAGACCACCAATTGGCTGGAAGTATGATGCAGAAAGGAAGCTCTTTATTATCAGAAGATATAGAGGGGGAGTTCAACACTTCAAAAATATGACTGACTTCCAAACACTTCCTTTCTGTGACCTTAGGGACTTAGCCAAGCTTCCACTTCAAAACACTGGGAAAATTATGATGGCTTATGACTTCTAGAAATTTCTGCATTCTCAAGTCAATAATGATTTCAAGGGTATGAAGCCTAGGAAAACTCAAAAGAAAATCTCAAAGACAAGGTTTCACCCTAAAACCAATAAGCCATGTGTGTTCTTGAGGTACATGCCTGCCCAAACACTCAAGACCATCACCATTCCAAAGTCTGTACCTGTCCAACTACAAACTTTCAGAAAGTGGTACTATGACCCAATCATTGGCAGGACAGTAATAGAGTGCGAGGGCAAGGAAGACATCACTATCTTTGACCCCATGGAGCTGTTGAAATTTAAGCTTGAAGATCTGGAGATACTTTTCCAAAATCACATTCAGGCATACAGTGATGAAGATGAAGCTGATGCCAAGGCCTACGAACGGGTTGTATCTCTCCATGTTAAACCTTTTATACCAAGGACAACTGAAGGACCAGCTGCTTGATGAAGAGCTGAAGACAATAATGCAACAACTTAGGGGGAGATTGTAGAGTCATATCTTATGTATAAGCTGTTGTCATTTATTGTATGTTTAAACAGTTTTAGACTAGTTTACTTTCTGTCATTTCATTAAATGTAATTTCAGTTTTCTGTAATTTACTGTTTTATTTCTAAGTCTGGGCCATCGAAACTGCTTAGTTTCGATTGAGTGTGTTCAATCGAAACTAGTAGTTTCGATAGATGGTAGTTTCGACAGTTGTGTATCACTTGTAAATGGTCAATCGAAATTAGTAGTTTCAATTGAACATAGTTTCGATACCTGTCAATTGAACATAGCCTAGTTTGAGAATGTTTAGGGTGTGAGTAGCGACTGTAACCCTGAACCTTCTCTTTCACATTGTTCTTGAATCAATACACTTTGCAGTTGTTTTTACACTGTGTTCTTACATTTTCATATCATTTTATGTTGATTCATTGTGAGGTTAGCCTGTTATCTTCACCGATCGTGTCTCTACCATCTGTTTCACCACCATACACATAGTTTCCTCCTGTGTGTGTGTGTATTCGATCAAATTAGTGATTTCAAGTAAATCTGGACCTACAGTGGACCATATAGTGACCTAATAGGGGTGAGTCAGTTTGAATCCCCTTGATCTGCAATATTCCAAGCAACACAATAAACGAATAATCTCCTGGAAAGGCGGAATCAATCCAAGAGACTGTAAGATTGAAAACCGACGAATCAAACAACGAATCTAAGATAATACGCCATCAAACTAAGATAATCACCAAACATCATCTTGTATTCACCTATAGAATCACTACCAATCAGTAGTACAATACTCTGAACAACAGAGATAAGAAATCAGATACAAGTTCTTCTCCTCTAGCTTTCAAATACAAGACATATATATAGAAACAAGATTTCGTCCGAAAACTCTAATTGTCCGAAAAAGATTTCGATCAAAATCTTTTTCGATCGATAAAGTTTTCGGTCGAAAACTTTACACTTGAGCATATATCAAAATAGAAACTTGAATTCGATGGACTACTAGGTTCCAACAATCTCCCCCTAGTCCATTGAATCCCAAGTTTTATGTCTTGTATGCATCCTACTTCTTCTCAAGCTTCACTTTCATTGAATCCAGAACCTTTTCTTGATCAGTCTAGCTTCAGCTCTTAGAGATAAACAACGAGACACCACTCTCATATACAACTTTGCTTCGTTCTTTATCATCAAGCTCTTATCACACTGAATCGTGTTATAGTACAAAATCTTTAGATCTTCATCTAAAAAGCTGAATAAATCCATCGGATCAAAGATTCTGACTTCAGGAAGTCCCCTTTGTTGAATAACTGCTTCATGTGATGAAGAATCATAGAACCACCTATCAAAATCCTTTATGAAGCTCCTTTTTATTTCAGGAATATACACAGTTGTCACAATATCAGCTGTTTTGACAATGTATTTGTACTTGATCTTCACATTTGTTCTGTATTTCTTCTTGATCTTTCTTCGTATATGAATTTGAGGCTGAAAAGATGTAAAACTATCTTGATTACATTGATTCCTGAGAAGTACCTCAAAAGCATAAACTCGAGTATTGTTTAATTCATAAATCATCTTCAAACGACTCAGATCTCTTATATCCCCATCTTGGTAGTGTTTGTAACTTTTGACATGTATCAAAATATTGAATATCTGTAACATCCCAAAAATAATAAATAAGTAAATAATAAAACGATAGAAACTTAATCGTCATAAAATAAAAGAAAAACGGATGGGCTTGGGCTCGGCTCCAACGAGCCGATGGAAGCCCAGGTACATAAGGGGCAAGGCAGCCCACCTCGCCATTTCAACCTCATTTCATCACTCTAGAGAGAGAAAGGAGAGCTCGGGTCTAGAGAGAGAAAGTCGACGGATCGACACGAGACTGAAAGAGCACGTTACTGCTGAGCTCGTGAGCAAAACCTCCGAATCAGAATTCCAATCCAGATCGGAAGTGACGTTGTTGGACCCTTGTTTAGGACAACCCAGATTAGCTTATCAAGTGAGTTCTATGTGCCCCTTCTATGTTATGTGCAAATCAATTTAAATGTTTTGGGGCTGAAGTGTATACACTAAATGAATAAATTCTATGAATTTCAATGTGATCATACGTGGTATACAAGTATATATATAGACTTATATAAACCTATATACGAAAATGAATTATGAACAATGAATGAAACGTATGATTATGAAGAATGAATGAAAGAATGACATAACGTAAATAAGTGAAATCTTGCTTTATATTATATATATAATGCATGTTATGAATCTATGTAAACGTTATGAATGCTTCTATGACAACGGCTACTTCGGTAGACGGACGCCATGTGACTATTTTGCAACCGGGACAGAAACGTTCCTTCGCAAGCTAGGACGTATAAGAAAGGTACTCATGGACGGTCAAAGCAAATGCCTTATTACATGTAGAACTGTTACATACATAATAGCCACGTGGGAAACGGATGCCCTAGGACAGACGGGCGAATGACCATACTACGACGGTAGAACGGGTTAAGAGCGGATGGACAAAGGTTGCCGGACGGATTTATGTATCGACGGACGGTTTTCTAGAGCCGGACGGTTTATGAAAAGGGCGACGACGGTAGCTCTCACTGCGATGTCTTTGTGACATTCGCGACAAGTATGATGGGCTGATCACCCTTATGTTTATGGCCAAATGAATGTTCTCCCCAAGTAAGTATGTATGTACATATGTATGTACTCAGTATGAATGTTTTGTGAGAATAGTATATGTAAAGGCTCGAGTATTAAGTATATTATATATATATATATATATAGTACTCATGATAAGAAAAATATTATGTATGATTGTCTTTAAACTAGAACTCACCAGCGTTAGCTGAGTTTTAGTATACATTTCAGGTAAAGGAAGAAAGGGTCGTGCGATGACGTGAAGGTTACCCGGCACAAGACTGGCATCCCACTTTAGTATATGTGTTAAGACAATGTTATGTTTTTAGTTTTTAAGACTTCCGCTGTCATGTTATGTCATGTTATGTAATGATTGAATTAGAATGTTTTAAATTTAAGTTCAGTAATTACGACTATGTTTATGAGTAAATCCAACAAGTGAGGTTACCCGGGAAGGGGCCCTATAAGTTGGTATCAGAGCAATAGTTTAAGAGATTCAGACATCCCTAAATGTCTGGACTCAAACTGATTATGGGACCAACGCACGAATGTCAGTATGGGTAACCAACGCCAACGCCAGCACGGTAAGTAAGTACTAAAGTTAATGCACTTGGATAAGAATAGATACCTTAACTTAGAACAAGTAGATGTCAAAGTCACAACCAATTTGAAGAGTTTTGAACCCGAAAAGCAATGTAAATTAGTAATCAGAAACCGGTCACTGTAATTAAAAATTTACCTTGCTCGTACTGTTCTAAAACTATTATCTGAAGGAATGGCATTGATGTATTCCCTTTATAACTATCAGGAAACTAGGAATTATGGCTGGTGGAGGAAGAACAAGACGCTAAGGCGGTCGCACTGGCCAAGTCGGTAGACCTCCATTGAATCAAAGACATGAAGAGGAAGAGAGTGTGCAAGCAGAACACACTGAGAGTGTGCACGAAACATATGTGACCCCAACTGGGAACGACAATCAAGGGTCTCTACAGTTGGAACCCGAGGTCAGGGATGCTATTGCCCGCAAAGTTGTACTCACTCTGAAGAAAGTATTGCCTGATCTACTATCCGAGGCACTAAAGAAAAGTAGAGAGGAGGATGAAGGAGACCATGAAAAGAAAGTGTATGAAAGTGATGGGGATGAAGAAAAGGTGGGATCAAGCAATCGTGGGTGTACTTACAAAGGTTTCAAGGATGGTGACCCTCCCAAGTTCGATGGGAACATGGATTCGGTGGCTACGTTCGAATGGATTGAGAGGATGAACGTTGTAGTCAACATCAGCGAGTGTCGACCGGACCAGGCTGTTAAGTATGTCACCCATTCTTTCACCAATGAGGCACTAAGTTGGTGCAGGAACATTCAAAGGACAAAGTCGCCAAACGCTCTTGCTAGAATGACATGGGAAGATTTGAAGAAGCTGATAATCTAAAAGTTCTGTCCCTAGAATTAAATTGATTGAGTGGAAAATGAATTCCTAAACTTTAAGGCTGGCAGCAAGACGCACCGCAAGTATAATTCTAGGTTCAATGAACTAGCCCAACAGGTACCCCACCTGGTGGAGACAGAAGAACGAATGATCAAGTATAATGTGAATGGCCTACCTCAAAGGGTCTGTATCCATGTGAAAGACAACCTACCCTCGACCTTCAAGTCGGTAGTCAACCTATCGGGGATCGTCTATGACGATTATGCTAACGAGGATACAGCTCCCGAAGCTCCGAAACGGAAATGGGAGAACTCGTTCAAAAGAAATGGAAAGGGAAACTACACCGCATAGGTAAAGAAGCCTAGAGTAGAAGGGTATGAAGTTTGTAGGAAATGCCCAAGGAAACACCAAGGCGAATGTTTAGTTGGCACAACCATGTGCTATAAATACGGAAGGCTGGGGCACGACTCCCGAGATTGCATAAAGGACGTCAAGTGCCAAAGTTGTGGAAGATATGGACACCGGACTAGGGATTGCAGGAAAACCAGACAATCCAGTTCTGGAAAGGAAAAGGAAGCTGAAAAGGAACAGCCGCAGGCTAGGACTCGAGCCTACGCCCTGACTGAGGAGGAAGCAAGGGGAAACCCTGATGTTGTGTCAGGTACGTTCCTAGTTAATAATGAACATGCTGCTATTTTATTTGACTCTGGTGCTAGTAAAAGTTTTATATCCAATGCATTTAGTCGTAAACCAGATTGCACTATCGACACCATAGTAAAGGCCTTTAGCGTACAAACTGCCGTTGGTAAAAATTCGGCAGTATTTCAAGTAACAGAGGATTGCATCATAGAAATAGAGGGTCATAAGTTCCCTTCTAGATTGTTCCTTCTCACATTAGGAGGATTCAATATAGTATTAGGTATGGATTGGCTAGCTGCCAATGAAGCTCAAATCATATGTAAACGTAAGAGGATACACCTCAAAGCTCCAAGAGGCAGCCCAATTACGGTTTATGGGGAATGGAATTGCACGATGCTGAACGTCATCTCGATGATCAAGGCCGAAAGTTACATAAGGCGCGGTTGCGAAGCTTATCTGGCATATGTTATTGACGATAGAATGTAAATGAATGAACTCAAGAATGTACCCGTGGTGTGCAACTTTCCGGAAGTATTCCCCGAGGATCTACCTGGGTTACCACCCGATCGGGAAATAGAATTTCAGATTGACTTATTGCTAGGAGCTGAGCCCGATGCCAAAGCCCCCAACCGATTGGCTCCGTCAGAAATGAAAGAATTGATGTCTCAACTAGAGGAACTAACAGAAAAGGATTTATGAGACCGAGCATTTCACCATGGGGCGCTCCGGTACTATTTGTAAAGAAGAAGGACGGCAACAAGCGCATGTGCATTGACTACCGCGAACTGAACAAGTGGACAATAAAGAACAAATACCCACTGCCTAGAATTGACGACCTTTTTGATCAACTGCAAGGTGCGAGTTGGTTCTCAAAGATCGATCTTAGGTCGAGTTACCATCAGTTGAAAGTAAGAAAAGAGGACGTACCAAAGACCGTGTTTCGCATGCGTTATGGGCATTATGAGTTTCTCGTGATGTCCTTCGGATTGACCAACGTACCAGCAACGTTCATGGACTTGATGAATAGAGTATGTCAACCCATGTTGGATCGATCAGTGATAGTTTTTATAGACGACATACTGGTATATTCGAAAAGCGAGGGTGACCACCACTACCACCTAAGAGAGGTTCTGGAGGTGCTTAAGTAGGAAAAGTTGTACGCAAAATTCTCCAAATGCGCGTTCTGGCGTAGGGAAGTCCAATTCCTAGGTCATGTCATAAACCCAAACGGCATTATGGTGGATCCTACAAAGATCGAAACCGTAAAAGGTTGGAACATCCCGAAAATGCCAACAGAGATACGAAGTTTTCTAGGATTGGTAGGATACTATCGGAGATTCATTCAGGATTTCTTTAGAATAGCCTCGCCGCTGACAAAGCTAACAGGTAAGGAAGTAAAGTACGAATGGGGTCCAACCCAAAACAATGCGTTTGAGGAACTTAAGACACGATTAACCCAAGCTCCAGTCTTGACACTACCTGAGGGAAATGAAGACTTGGTAGTCTACTCTGACACTTCGGGTCAGGGTTTAGGATGCGTACTTATGCAACGAGGAAAGGTAATTGCTTACGCCTCGTGTCAACTAAAGACTCACGAGGTTAACAACCTAACTAACGATTTGGAGTTAGCTGCAGTAGTTTTTGCATTAAAAATATGGAGGCACTATCTATATGGAGTTAAATGCACCATTTACTCCGATCACAAGAGCCTGAAGTACTTTTTCGAACAAAAGGAATTAAACATGAGACAAAGGAGGTGGTGAGAGCTACTGAATGACTATGATTGTGAGATACTGTACCATCCAGGCAAGGCAAACGTAGTGGCTTACGCTTTAAGCAGAAAGGAAGAATCGGAACCTATCCGAATCAAAGCATGTCAGCTGATTATAACGCCTGATTTGATGAGTGAAATATCATAGGAACAAGATGAAGCACTATTAGAAAGAAATATAAAATGGGAAAGAATAGTAGGGCAACAAGGAAATGTGGATGCAAATGCATACGATGTACGAACTAGGTTTTACCGGATGTGGATACCTAAGATTGGCGAGCTTAGAGGCAAAATACTCGATGAGGCCCATAAGTCTCGCTATTATATCCACCCTGGGATAAACAAAATGTATCAAGACTTGAAGAAATAATACTGGTGGCCTCGCATGAAGAATGATGTGACTGAGTACGTGAACAAGTGCCTAACGTGTTCCCTAGTTAAGGTCGAGAACCAGAAACCATGCGGTAAAATGCAACCTTTACCAATACCGTAATGGAAGTGGGAGGAGATCATGATGGACTTCATTACCAAGCTACCGTGAACAGCTAAAGGCAATGATACCATCTGGGTGATCGTCGACCGCTTGACAAAAAGTGCTCACTTCTTGCCAATACGTGAGACTTCTTCCTCATAAAGACTAGCAGAAATATTTATCAAGGAAGTTGTGAGCAGACATGGTATGCCGCTGTCGATTGTGTCCGACGGGGATACTAGATTCACGTCAAGGTTTTGGAAGAAATTCAAAAAAAGCAATGGGCACTAGACTGAACATCAGCACCGCTTACCACCCCAAACCGATGGACAATCGGAAAGGACCATTCAGACCTTGGAGGACATGCTCTGGGCCTGTATAATTGACTTCAGTGGGAGCTGGGACAGCCATCTACCATTGGCAGAATTTTCATATATAACAACAGCTATCACTCAAATATTGGCATGCCGCCATTTGAAATGTGTATGGGAGGAAATGTAGGACCCCGGTTTGTTGGGGGGAAATTGGACAAAAGGATTTTGCAAGTCTCGAAGTGGTCAAAGCTACTTCCGAGAAGTTTGATCAAATCAAGGCTCGAATGAAAGCCGAAAAAGACAGACAGAAATCATACGCAGATAAGAGAAGAAGGGATTTGGAGTTTCAAGTGGGGGACATGGTACTGTTAAAGGTATCACCATGGAAAGGAATCATCCGATTCAGAAAACGTGGCAAACTAAGTCCAAGGTTTGTCGGACCTTTCAAGATTTTAGCGAGAGTGGGTCAAGTTGCTTACCGACTAGACCTACCCGTTGAGCTTAGTGGAATACACCCTACGTTCCACGTGTCGCACTTACGCAAGTGCCTAGCTGACGACACATCTCACATACCTTACGACGAGATCAAAGTGGATAACAGTCTAAATTATGTAGAGGAACCGATAGCCATCCTTGACCAAGCTGAGAAACGACTACGCAATAAGTCGATTCCTTTATTCAAAGTACAATGGAAGAACAGAAAAGGGTCAGAAGCTACATGGGAACAAGAAGACGAGATGAGGGGACTATACCCTCAATTGTTTAACGTATAAGCGGTTTTGAGGACGAAACCTATTTAAGGAGGGTAGACTAGTAACATCCCAAAAATAATAAATAAGTAAATAATAAAACGATATAGACTTAATCGTCATAAAACAAAAGAAAAACGGATGTGCTTGGGCTCGGCTCCAACGGGCCGATGGAAGCCCAGGTATATAAGGGGCAAGGCAGCCCACCTCGCCATTTCAACCTCATTTCATAACTCTAGAGAGAGAAAGGAGAGCTCGGGTCTAGAGAGAGAAAGTCGACGGATCGACACGAGACTGAAGGAGCACGTTACTGCTGAGCTCGTGAGCAAAACCTCCGAATCAGAATTCCAATCCAGATCGGAAGTGACGTTGTTCCTTGTTTAGGACAACCCATATTAGCTTATCAGGTGAGTTCTATGTGCCCCCTTCTATGTTATGTGCAAATCAATTTAAATGTTTTGGGGCTGAAGTGTATACACTAAATGAATAAATGCTATGAATGTCAATGTAATCATACATGGTATTAAAAATATATATACACCTATATACGAAAATGAATTATGAACAAAGAATGAAACGTATGATTATGAAGAATGAATGAAATAATGACATAACGTAAATAAGTGAAGCCTTGCTTTATATTATATATTTAACGCATGTTATGAATGTATGTAAACGTTATGAATGCTTCTATGACAACGGCTACTTCAGTAGACGGACGACCACGTGACTATTTTGCAACCGGGACACAAAACGTTCCTTCGCAAGCTAGGACGTATAAGAAGGGTACTCATGGACGGTCGAAGCAAATGCCTTATTACATGTAGAACGGTTGCATACATAATAGCCACGTGGGAAACGGATGCCCTAGGGCAGACGGGCGAATGACCGTACTACGACGGTAGAACGGGTTAAGAGCGAACGGACAAGGGTTGCCGGATGGATTTAAGTATCGACGGACGGTTTTCTAGAGTCGGACGGTTTATGAAAAGGGCAACGACGGTAGCTCTCACTGCGATGTCTTTGTGCTCCTTATGTTTATGGGTTGATCACCCTTATGTTTATGGCCAAATGAATGTTCTCCCCAAGTAAGTATGTATGAACATATGTATGTACTCAGTATGAATGTTATGTGAGAATAGTAAAGAAAATAATATGTAAATGCTCGAGTATTAAGTATATTATATATATAGTGTACTCATGATAAGATAAATATTATGTATGATTGTCTTTAAACTAGAACTCACCAGCGTTAGCTGAGTTTTAGTATACATTTCAAGTAATGGAAGAAAGGGTCGTGCGATGGCGTGAAGGTTACCCGACACAAGACTGGCATCCCACTTTAGTATATGTGTTAAGACAATGTTATGTTTTTAATTGTTAAGACTTCCGCTGTCATGTTATGTCATGTTATGTAATGATTGAATTAGAATGTTTTAAATATAAGGTCAGTAATTACGACTATGTTTATGAGTAAATTCAACAAGTGAGGTTACCCGGGAAGGGGCCCTACAATATCGCCAGCAACCCTCTTGATCACATACATCTTCTTATCATTATCAAATTTCCATCCCAATATCAATCCAGTCAATGCCTTTCTTGGATTCCTGATGCTTTATGTAATTCTTTCAACAGTTGACGGTTTTCATTAATTTTCCACCACGAGCTCTTATCATAAGAAGCTTTCTTTTCAATAAAATCCTTTTGAGCTTCATCTTTTTCACTTCTTCAAACAATTCATCAAAAGGAATTCTCTCGTCAACCACTTTGTCCAATCTTCTAACTTCATTCCCGTCACATTCAACATACGTTTGTTTTTCCTCATATTCATGTTTCTCATAGATTACATCAGAATCTTTGTCATCACTTGACTCATCATTATTTGCTCCATTTCCACCAATTCCAGAACTATCACTACTGCTATCATCATCATCATCAGAAGAATCAGCATCATTTTTCTTGATATATGTGATAATAACATCTTCATCTTCCTCCTTTTCATCTTCTTCCTTCTCCTTATCGTCATCATCTATCTCCATTCCCTCACCTTATTGATTAATAAGTGAATCAACATCAAACATATCTTGTGAACCAAAAAGATCAGTTCCTTTAATTGGAGATTCAGTATGTTGTGATTGATTCAACATTGAAGGTCCCTGCTGTTCTTTATTCTCTTGCATGGGTTGACTAGTGACATTCGGTATTGAAATAGACATTCCAAGACATTTTACAAGATCTTGCACAATGCTTTGCAAATTATCTATCTGTACTTGTTGCTCATCAAGCTGCTTTTGTTTTTTGGAATCACTTGTCTTTAACTCTCTAAATTCTCTTTCATTTGCAGCTTCTCTGCTTTGAAGATTTGAACTTGAGTCTTCAATTGATTATAATATTTGTAGTTTCTTGGGTTGCAAAGTTTAGAAACTCTTCATCCATCAATTTGTAATCTTTAGAAGCCTTTTGTCTAACAAGATCTGGAACTTCTTTACCCTTTCCTTTTCCTGAGTACCTCTGTGCTATAGTCTTCAATCTCTTTTGTTCTGGTTCTTTAATTACGATACCTTTAGACGGAGGAGGTCTAGAAGGAACGTCCTTTTCAGCTTCAGTAGCTTTCATTTTGATTAGATTTTCAGTTGCCGTTCCTGGAATTTCTGATGTTTCAATACTTTCAGTTTCTTGAACTTTCTCTGTTTCTTTAACTGGCTCATCAACGGTTTCTTTCCCAACTACAATTTCTATAACAACTTCAGGAATAATCATAGGAGCTTGAACATTTTCAGGATTACTTTGCACTACATTCCTATCACCTCCTTCACTGCCTTCACCACCATCATCTCCTTCATCATCACCATCATGATCCTCTACTTCACTACCTTGAATATCATTCAATTCATCTTCGACACCGAAAACGGGATCAGGATTCTCTTCAATCATATTTTGAAATAAAGGTGTCAATGTCCCATTAAACTTGCTTTTCTTTCGTATGGTGTTCATGCTACTGAAAATTATTTCTGTCATTTTATCCAATGGAAGCTCAACCCCGTCATTAGGTAGATCAGGCAATAGTGTATTGATTATCATTTGTAAGAATTTTAGATAAAGCAGACACTTGTTGTTCTGTCTTGGACCCATAAAATTATTAATCTTAACTTCAAAAATCATTCTTGAGAAATTGAATCTACAGTGAGTTGTCAGACAAACCAAAGCTCTACTAAACACTTCACCAATTTGATCAAATGCTCCTGTCCTCGGACCAAGGCAATGAATGAATACATATACAAAGTACCTCCACTGTTTCCCTAACAATGTCTTTGTCACTTGCTTTCTTGGAAAGTCTCCTTCATAGCCCATTTCTCTGATTATCTGTATCACACGTGTGTAACTTATTCTGTATGGAAAATTGACTTTGTCTCTGAAATTTAGAACCTCTCTGATAATTTGTTGAGTAATCTTGATCTTCTTTCCACCAACTGTACTTTCTATCCAGATTTCCTTGTTAACATGCTTATATTCAACGTTGTTCCAGAATTCTCGAATTTGATTTTCATAAACAGTAACTTGTGTTGATATGGCAGTTAGAATTTTTAACTTGTTCAGAAACCGAGCTATTTCTTCATATCCTCTTGATTTTCTTGTGCTAGCTGTCAAACACGCACATATGT
Organism: Smallanthus sonchifolius; assembly: GCA_023525975.1. NCBI lineage: Eukaryota > Viridiplantae > Streptophyta > Magnoliopsida > Asterales > Asteraceae > Smallanthus > Smallanthus sonchifolius. The sequence goes on from CM042025.1 coordinate 77,724,890, forward strand.
TGTGGCTTGAGTCAAACTTTAACCTGTTCATAGCTGTTCAAGACAAGTAACATAAATCATTCAAAAGCCAAAATCTGCCAACTCCAAAGATTTCGAACAAAAACTATTATCCGAAACCTATTTCGATCGAAAACTTCAGCTCGAAAACTTCTATTAAACATCCTTTTTCGAACGAAAACAATTTCTTTATAGAAATTTTCAACTCCAAAGTTTTTGGACGAAAACTCACATAAAACCTGATTGAAAACAATTTCGATCGAAAACCTCTTCCGACAGATCAGTTGGAGACTCTTCATTTCCATCCGAGACAGATTTCGATCAAATCATACAAGTTTTCGGAAAATTTATATAAGATTTCAGACGATTCATAAACATTTAAAACCTAAGGCAACGGATCTATCTAATATTACTCTAAGGATCCAGAAAAACATACCTTGATGTCGAAAACTTTAACTAGAAATCACATTCAACTTTGCTCAAAGATTTCGCACGAAAACACGACTCGGTAAAATCGAAAATCAGGCTCGAAAACTCATACAGAGGTGGTGAAATGATTTCTATCGAAAAGTAGATATATATAACTTTTAAGATTTCAGATGAAAATACTTTTTGCATATGACTTGTCGATCGAAAAAAATTTCGAACAAAAGATTTCGGACAAAAACTTTTTACTTGTGAAAATTTGAATTTTATTTATTTTTTTATTTTTTTATCCGATCCTGATATCATTAAGACCTGTTCCAAAATTTTAATGCTTTCAAATGTAAAAAAAACAACAAACAACAAAGAAAAACAAATTATATTTCAAACAAAATATTAAAACAAAAACACACACATAATACTTTTTCAGAAAAACCAGCCTTTTCTCGTGTTGATAAAATGAATTGACATGGGATAATAAATGCACAATGTCTTAATCACACTTCATATCAAGTCAGGATCTACTCGGTTCAACAATGATTGCCAGTATCTTAATCCACATAAACTCATGCATAATGTTTCAGCAAATAATGTGTGACAGTTAAGGTAAGATTAATCAATACAATGTGTACCCCATAATCGAGATGGAAAGAACTGAGAATCAACACAAAGTTTCACCAGATCATGATCCAATAACCAGCATGAAGGTAGCGGTCTTAGAACAGGAAAAATAATCCAAGTGGATTTAAATGGAATCATATTGATTCAGAATCATTTTGATTCATTGTCTTGGTTTCTGAGATAGTACGGAATCATATTGATTCATATGAGTTGTGAAGAGTATATATGCAGAATCATGAATGATTCGGGTATGCGGATATCCGTACGATATTGGATATGTCAATTGAAATCGCGAATGATTTAAAGGGCGAAACAGACTGACTTCCTGGTTTTCGTCCGAGATTTTCACCAGAACCATCAGCTGTATGAAGGTGTTTAACTCTAAATCATATATTTGACGTATATATTCAACAAAGCAAACAAATTATGCTAAGAACTCATCAAGATCCTGGTCTCATAGTATGACTAGATTCACTTTGCATTCGAATGGTGAAAGTACCGATATTCGATATGGGTAAAACACAAATATTGCAATTTAGTTAATCACACAAATATCGCCTAATTTATACATGTAGAGCCTACCAACATATCAATAATTGTAACCAGTGTTACCATCATATCCAATTCATGCATAAGCTTAGTACACAAGTATATTATCATTTCCTATTTGCATGTCAATCAATCACACATAGTTCATTTTATAGCACAATATGAATTTCAATATCTCTTTTTTCTCTTTTTCACACACAGATAAAACAAACACTTCATAGATGATAATAATTTCAATATCTCTTTTTCTCTTTTTCACACACACAGATAAAACAAACACTTCATAGATGATAATAATTTCAATATCTCTTTTTCTCTTTTTCACACACACAGATAAAACAAACACTTCATAGATGATCATTTCTTTTATTTTCTTTTATTCTCCCCCTAAAATTGTGATGCAATTAATTGAATCTAAACAAACACATAAAAAGCACATTTTAGAACAAACTCACAATTCAACACACTTTTAATACTAAAAGAAAAATCTTTTTGAGGAACATATATGGTCTTTCAATCAAAAATACGCTCAACAAGTTTGGACACCAATAACTACATGTCAACAATCTGTGTAGCTTGAGCTTGAATGACCAACTGTCTCTGAGTATCAGTAGACACAAGAGTATCAACTTGAGTCTGTAAAACAAGCACCTGTGATTCAAGAAAAGTAATCCTTTCAGAATCAGATGGCTTAGAAGGACCAGCGTCAGATGTGTGTGGAACATGTGGAGAAAGCTGTAGGATCATGAAATTACAAGATGGTTCTGTTCTTAGTTGAGATTGGCGGAAACAATAACAACTACACAATTACAATCGAGTAGACAGAAAGAATACTGATAAGAACACTGTTGTATTAAGCTTTGAGAATAAACGATTACAAGTGAAAACTCTAATTCAAAAGCACACTTACAATGAAGTGTTTACACAGTATTTATACTAACTTAGAATCAAGACAGACCCTTGATTCTAAGGATCAGATCAAACACAGACCGTTGATCTTTTATACAAAAGCTAATTTTACACGTTAAAGCTAAACTAGCTAACTTTATTGAAGCGTCTTCTTTATGCATCATTGCTTGCATGTCTAGAGAAGAGCATTGCTGAGTTTTATTGGTTGTGCCATTGAGGTTCCTTCTGCTTTGAGTGTGTCAGTTGCTTTTGCAGAAAGTTGTCAGTGACGCTTGGCATGGATAGTCAGCTGCAACGATTTGTCTTCAAGGTACATAGCTATCAGCAGCAAGAATGAGAATGATGCTACTGATAAGCCTATCAGTGGCAACAAGTGCTGAATGCTGCTTGTAGACCTATCAGTAGCAACATGTGTTGAATGCTGCTGATAAACCTATCAGCAGCAACATGTGTTGAATGCTGCTGATAAGCCTATCAGCAACATTTGTACTTAGAATAATTTAGAAGCCATCAGTCTTTGGTTCTACAAACTCCCCCTAGACTGATGCGACCAAAATTTTTCTAATCACTTTGCTGCTGAAGCTTTTGCATGTGGCAGACTACCCTTTCAACTTCATAGCCTCTTGGATCCTTGCTGGGATTGTTCAGTGGAAGTGCAGACAGAGTCTTGATGTCTTTATGTGGCATTTTGTAGATTGTTTTGCTTGAACATATCATCTTCTACTTCCTTACAGTAGTTAAAGTGAACTCATCCAAATCAGCATTATAGGACCAACTTACAAATGGAGAGTGGGACTTTTGTGGTTTGATGTCCATGATCACATCTTTGCTAGGGTTGAAGTAGTGTTTGATGGCTAGCACAAGAAGTTTCCCACCCTCATTTGCAGGCTCATGAGCTTCACCCAGCTCCAAAATTCTGTCAAGATCTGAATCTGGCAATTGCAGAACTTCATCAACAGATCTGTAGATAGATCTTCTTCTTTCAGTTCTCCCCTGAAGATCTCAAACCTTTGATCCTGTGGATTATAGACCCAGTCAACTATGTATCTTGAGTCTTCTGGTTTAGGTGTGGGTTTGGATTTCTTTAAGGGAGGCTGTTAATGAGTGGGAGCTAGGTGGAATGGTTTGGACTTTGTGGGAGGAGAAGTGGAGGGTTTGGGGTGGAGAATGGAAGGTTGTTGGACTGAGGAAGAGGTAGGTGAGGGAGAAGGCTTGGGTTTCTTTGCTTTTGTTTCTTTTTCTTCTTGAATAGGTACCCTCTTCTTGGATCCCTTCTTCCCCAATCTTTCTTCCTCATCTTTCTTGACTTTGAAGTAGAGGGCTTGCCGGTTCATGAAGTTCATGGGACCTAGCCTCTGTCCACTCTCTCCTCGAGCCTTAAGGAAGTCAATCATGACCTTCCTTTCTTCATGGGTCCGTTTATTAAAGGCAATGGTCTTCTTGGACTTTTGTTTGGCTTTTTCTTCTTCTTCAGCCTGTTTCTTCTTTGCCATTGACCTTGCTGACCCATGAAGGCTCTGTAGACTTCTTTAGTTGATAGTTTCTCAAGGTAGTCTGCATCCTCATCTTGAGAAACCAGAGCCTTTACCCACTCCTCCCTCATTTATTTGGCTAGTTCAGAATCGGTTATTCTGAACTTAGCTTCTTCTTCTTTCTTCTTCTTCTTCTCCAATTCTTCTTCTTCTCTGTTAAATTGTTCCTGTAGTTGAAGAGCAAGAGCTGCATCTTCTTCAATCTGGTCAACTGTAGGAATCTTTCTTTTCAGTTCATCCAGTTGCCTAGCATACAGCTGGATGGTTTGTTCTCTAAGGAGAATGGGTGCTTTTCATTCTTGAGCCTTTTTAATGTCAGCCATCTCCTCTTCGTCTCTTCTTCTTCTCTTCTCTTCCCTCTCTCTTTTCTCTTTTTGCAATCTCTCTTCATCCTCATCTGTCATAATTCCCTTTCCCTTGTTTATATTGGATGCCTCTGCTTCGGCTTCACTGATCATAACAGCAGATGATGGTGCTGCTATTGGGATCTCAGTCTCAGCTTTATTGGAACATTGAGAGGTGGATAAGGGAAGGTTATTGGTTTCATCCGATTTACACTCAGGACTTGTGACTTCTTTCAGCATTTCTTTGATAATTGATCTTAACTCATATGCTGCAGCACAGATGTCTACTCGAGGGGAAGCTGAGTCAGTATCAGTGTCAGAGTTTGACACATATACTTCCTCAGTAATTCTTCCTACTTGTTCAAGTTTGGCTCTGACAGTAGCTATCATTGCCTGGCTTTCAAGTGAGTTGACATTACAGATATTTGCCCTGAGTTGAAAGATCTTGTATAGAAAGTATGTAGGAAGTGACAAGATGTTCCTGGTGTTGATGGTGAGAGAGGAGCAGTTGCTTAGTAAGAAGGTGTGGTCAAGAGACTTAGTGCTTGTCCATCCCAGCACATCTAAGTCTTTGATAATGAAGGAGTACAGAAATCTTCTTAAGCAGCAAATTTCTTCTTTAGTGAGAAGACTGCTCCTTATAATGTCAAGTCTTCTAGGAGTCAGTCATCATTTTGCTGCCGCCGAAGATTCAGGATAAGCTACCCGTTTTGCTGTTTGTATTAGTCTGTCAAAGTGGGGTAGATTATCCTCCATCAAGTCATGGAACCTGTCAATGGCAAGTTCTGCTGAGAGATCTGATGAAGTGTTGATGCAGTCAGTTAAATACAGTTGTAGGACTTGGAGGGCATTGAGAGAGTTCCGGTGTAGCTCTTCTACTCCACTAAACTCCCATCCAATCCAAAATCTCTCTGCTGATCCATCATACCCCCAAGCTAGAATGGAGTCAAATTCTAGCTTCAGTGTAGTTTGAAACAGTTGGGGGGTAATTGATTGACTTATGATGGCTGCTGCTTCAGGAAGGATGCTGAATGATGTATTTGTTTGTTCTGTGTCTTCAGCATCATTCAGCATTTCATCAACAGCCCTGACGACCAACTTCCAGTCTTCAGATGTCACTTCTTCTTCGTTATCTGGGACTGGCAAGTCATGAATTTGTACAAAAGCCGGCTTGAATAGTGAGCTTTGAATTACAACCTGCTCTTGAATCCAGTCGTCAAGACTGTTTGTGTCTTCCTCCATTGAGACCATCTCCCCCTTTTTGGTTGCATCAGTAGACAAGTAAGCATCAGTTTGGGTGCCTACTGATACAAGAGAGGGAGTGGTAGAAGTTGGGCATTGATGGGCTTCATGTATAGAGACTTGGTGTCTCAGTTTGGACACTTCAGCCTCTAGCATAGCCACCCTGGCCGTCAATTCCAAGTTATTAAGTTTCAGTCTGTCCTCATCTACAGTTGTGGAATCCTTGGACCCAGATGGGGCCTTAGGCCTTGCCTCTTCATCCCCATCACCCATGGTTTCTTGGCACCTGGGATTCCTCTCAGTGAAGGGAGTTTCCAAGGAAACATCCTCACTGTGAGTTGCCGTGGTTGAGGTCTTAACAATGTTGTCACTATCCTCCTGGTCATTTGATGGACCAACAGTAGTGACAGCCTCTTCCACATCCACTCTTTCATAACTCCTAGAGTGGACCTTCAGGGTAGATGAACTTGGGTTGGGTGTGTTGGAAGCAAGATCAATCAGTACCTCCAAGATACTGGTAGTTGGAGAAGGTACATCATCTTGATCAGGTTCCTCAACACTTAAGTTCAAAAGAGAAAGGAAGGGCTCAGGGGGCTGTTCTACGGATCCGAGAAGTGATCCTGATCCTAATAGAGAAGCATCCTAAGGAGTCTCCCTAATGATGTGGCTTTCCCTTATGATATTCTCACCAGAATGTTGTGATTCTGAGTGAGGGCTGTTAGGTTGGGTTAGGGCCTTGGAGGCACGAGAAGAAGGAGTTCTCTTGCCCCTTTTTCTAGTATATGTTGTTGCAACCGGGGCCCTGTGTTCCGGTTGAACAATATCATCCAAAAGAGGTGTAAGTAATTTTTGTGCCTGTACATCCTCAGTAGTATGCACAAGGGTTCGAATGGTGGATGCAGACTGTTGTTCAGGATTTGAGGTGGAGGGTGTGGGATCAGTATCAGCTGGGATTGCTGAACTGTCACCCGGGGTACTTTGTACGTTCATCATTGTAGATAACAATGGAACGTTGACCCCTGAGAACTTTTTGGAAATAGTCCTCATGCTTTGAAAAATGTTATTTTTATGACCCAACATGATGTAGATTCTTGCAGGTTTTGAAAGTTCTTTTAGTTCTTGATTGAAAACTTCCTGCAAGAATCTTGGGTACATGAAAAATTGATGCTTTGCACCCTCTTGAAGGTTATATCACAAACCCTAAAAAATGAGATGTGCAAAGTTGAAGCCTTGGTTAGTGACCATACCATGGAAGGCGAAGGCCAGTGCAGGGCTCACCTGATGCCAACCACTCCTCTTCTGAGATATGCATTGGAGAAGAGTGTGGCAGAGATACTTCCATGGAGGGCCCATTAGCGCCTTCTCTATCGTATACTCGGTTTGATTTCCAGTGTATCCAATGGAGACAAAGGTCCTCATGTATTCGTCCTTCGAGTATGAGATGGCTGCTCCCTCATCTTGAAGCTTAAGATGTTTTCTGAGTGTAGCTTCCAAGATGGTGATATTCTTGTCGTCTACTTTGGCTTTGATTTGGAGAATCCCCTGTTCGGTTGAGTAGACTGCGGTTCTCCAGAAATCATCCATATGACGGATAAAGATGGTAGGGTTGGTGGTGAGGGCAAAGTAGATCTTTGATCGACATAAGAAATCGATCATATCGTCAAAACCATCGGATTTCTTTCCTTTAGTAAGGTATGCTATTAGGTTATGGTATGTGGAAAACTTGTCATCTGGGTTGTCGATATCTGCCATAGCCGTTTGATTCTGGAGGGATGATTTGAATATGGTTTGAGTATGGTGTAGACTTGAGAGTATGGAGAATATGGAGAGCTTTGAATGTGGTGGGGACTTAGGGTGAAAGTGATAGTTGGTTAGGGTTGAATTGAATGTGAAAAGGTGGTAAAGAAAATTTGATATGTTCTTATAGCGGCAGATGAGAGAAAAAGCAAAATGACTTGTACAAGACAACCTTATTTACTTTTCATTGTTACAGCTGTAATACACCGAGACAGTCATGGTAAAGACTGACGTTAATTTCTTTTACAGCGGGTAAAAGTTAATTTGAACTTAAGTTTACCCATCAGCAGCAAACTTGGTTGTTGTGGATGAATAAGCCTGTCCGCTGCAACTTTGGTTGCTGCGGAAGGTTAAGTCTGTCAGCAGCAAACGTAATTGCTGCTGATAGAAGCAATGATCTGTAGTAGGGATGTTGCTGCTGATGGCCTTAAAGCTATTCACAGGAACTTTGTTCCTGCTGATAACTTAAGGCAGTCAGTGGCAAATCCTTTGCTGCAGAGGATCAGGCCTCTCAGCAGCCAAAAAGGATGCAGCTTACTTATGACTTTTATTTACAACATAAGACAGACATATTTACAACAAAGGATTGACGCACTCAACTGAACCGATGATGATGCTTGGTGGTTTCTTTACCTTCCATTGTTGAGTTGGTGGTTTTCCGGCTCTCTTTGTCTTTTCAACAGCAGACGTTGTATCTGAGGATTTTGGCTTATCAGTAGCAGATTTTGTTGCTACTGATGGTTTTACTTGAGCAGCTACAGACTTTGTTGAAGCTGAAGGCTTTACTTTTGGTTGCTTGGGCTGTACTCGATCAGCAGCAGTTATTTTGGCTGCTGATGGCTTAGAAACAGTTGTATGCTTATCCTTCTTCACCTTATTGATAGGCTTTTGTATAACTGGGGTTGGAAGAAGAATCTGATTGAAAGGATTAGACTTACAATTTGCAGCAAGGTGGTCTCATTTTCCACAGATGATGCAAGATTGTTGAGGTTTTGACAACTGTTCCCTTGGTGGAGAAAGAGATTTTCTGAATTGAGTTGTCTTGGCTTCAAAACTTCTTACCTATTTGTTCTTCTTTGTCTTCTCAAAGGCATGTTGCTTGAGATTTCTTTGCTGTTCCAGGTAATGAAAGCAGGTGCTGGCCGTGTGGTTATATCTGCCACACACAAAGCATGATTTTGCCAGTTTGTCTTTTGAAAGGTAGACATAGTCCTTTCTTTGGAACAGATCCGTGAAGTTCCATGGATGAGCTTTGTTATGTTCAAAGGTGGCTTCTTCTAAGGTCCTTTGAACATATGGAACTTTTTCTTCAGGCTTACGACATACATCAGATACCTTTCTCTTTGTGATTGGCATGAACTGAGGCTTGGGGTTTGTGGGTTCTGATGTCTATCCCTTTTCTAGATTTCTTCCATCTGGAGGATAGCTGATCTTGATCTGTTTGAATGGTACAGGGGCTATAACAGCTTGAAGAACAGCACGAACTGTAACTCTATTCAGAACAGCTTCAGATGGGACTGCACTGGTTTCATCATGGTCTGAGTGAGTTGACTCAGATTCCGATGAGGTAGTGCAGTCTTCGATAAGAGGTTCATTCGTTGAAGGATCAAGGTTTCGGTTTGCAGTGTTACGATTTTCAACATTGAAGCTTGGTTCGTATATGGCAATATAGTCAGCAGGAGGAGGAACAGCATTGTACTGATCATTGTTATACCCAAGTCCAGTTTTTACCTTCTCATGGACTTGAATATCTAAAAGTATTTGTAACTTTTTGGAGGAAAATTCATATTTTTCAACATGAACTTTCTGTTCCGCTAGTTCAGCTCTGGTAGCTTTTAGTTTGACCAGTAGATCATCAATTTGAGTTTCAAGATTGGTGTGTTTGTGTTTTAGCGATGAAATCTCTTTCTTAAGGGAGTTAATTTTTTCTTTATAAGTATTTTCAACCTTTTTGAACTCAGATTTCATCTGATGAAACTCTTCATTTTGATCTATAAGGTTTTGGTTGTGCTTTCTATAACCCAACACTTTATCAATATAGGCTTGAGAGCAAAGATGTTCAAATACCTGACGTGGTATCTCTGTAGTGTCTGCCATTAGAGCTTGATTGCTGACTGGTAGTTCTTCATATTGAAAGCTCCAGTCGAACTCAAAAGTTCCAACAGTTACACATGCTGCAGTTTGAACTGGAGGAGTAGCTTGCTGTTGTCTGGGTTGGTCTTGGTGAGCTTGTCTTGACTGAGAAGTGACTGGATTTGCTCTTGGTGCCTTGCATTCTCTAGCAAAGTGACCCAGTAGGTTACAATTGTAACATCTGAGATTGCTTTTTTCCAAGCCAACTCTGGTGTTGGTGTTGTTACTTGGAATGGGTCTTCCGGTTCTAGAGTAGAACCTCTTTGATCTTATAGAGAGCATGGCATATGAGTGCTGTATGTCCATTTCTTCTGAATCATTTGGATAAAAGCATTCCAGATCCTCCTTGATAAAGGACATATTGTTTGAGCTTTTAGAAACAAAAGCAGCAGGGGTTGATGTTTGAGGAGGAGCTTCTAGGAGAAATGGTGAGCTGTTTGTTTGAGAGCTTGGAGTTTGAGGCTGGGTGATGATGGGAGGATAGTAGTTACTTGAACTAGGACCCGAGTGTTCAGAATGGAGTGCAGAGGAGGTGGTGGTGGATGTTGAGGCTGTTTGGTAGCTTGAGCTTCTTTCTTTTGCCTGAATCATCTCTAGCTCATAGGTTTTTAACATTCCAAAGAGCTCAGTCATCTGGAGAGTCTTCAGATTCTCCGTTCTTCTGATTTACACTGTGTAAAGTGTCCAGCAGCTTGGTAGAGACCTGATGAACTTCTTGAGAATATCTTCATTCTCTAGCTTCACCTTTGAGCACTACAGCTCCCCTACAAGATAGGTAAATCTGTTGTATAGAACAGTTAGAGACTCACCTTCTTTCCAGACGAAGTTTTCATACTGCTGCTTCAGCATGTCTCTTCTGTTCTCTTTGACTTCCTCCGAGCCAGCGAACATTTTCTCAAGAGATTCCCAGAGCTCTTTGGCAGTTTTGTAGCTTCTGAAGTTATGAAAAACTTCATTTGGAAGGCACATTTGGATAGCTCCTAGTGCCTTGAAGTCTACCTCCATCTTTTTTATATCCTCTTCTGAGTACTTGGAGGGATCCTTTGGAACTGATGGTCCTCCAGAGTCAGCAAATGCCACCATGGGAATGTAGGGTCCATCCCTAATGGATTTCCACATTCCGTACTCCTGATAGCAGAAAAAACTTTCCATGCGATTTTTCCACATGTCGTAGTCTTCTCCAGACACCAATCTTGATGGTCGTTTGATGCTTCCGATGTCTTCAAAACCATTGCTTTGTGCCATTTTTGTTTCGTGGTTTTGGGTGACTTGATAAAACAAAAGTGTTTAGAATAGAACCAGAAGTGATTAAACAAGTGTTAGTTTGTTTAATCTGAGCCAAAGCTCTGATACCACTTGTAGGATCGTGAAATTACAAGATTGTTCTGTTCTTAGTTGAGATTGGCGGAAACAATAACAACTACTCAATTACAATCGAGTAGACAGAAAGAATACTGATAAGAACACTGTTGTATTAAGCTTTGAGAATAAACGATTACAAGTGAAAACTCTAATTCAAAAGCACACTTACAATGAAGTGTTTACACAGTATTTATACTAACTTTGAATCAAGACAGACCCTTGATTCTAAGGATCAGATCAAACGCAGACCGTTGATCTTTTATACAAAAGCTAATTTTACACGTTAAAGCTAAACTAGCTAACTTTATTGAAGCGTCTTCTTTATGCATCATTGCTTGCATGTCTGGAGAAGAGCATTGCTGGGTTTTATTGGTTGTGCCATTGAGGTTCCTTCTGCTTTGAGTGTGTCAGTTGCTTTTGTAGAAAGTTGTCAGTGACGCTTGGCATGGATAGTCAGCTGCAACGATTTGTCTTCAAGGAACATAGCTATCAGCAGCAAGAATGAGAATGATGCTGCTGATAAGCCTATCAGTGACAACAAATGTTGAACGCTGCTTGTAGGCCTATCAGCAGCAACATGTGTTGAATGCTGCTGATAAGCCTATCAGCAGCATTTGTACTTAGAATAATTTAGAAGCCATCAGTCTTTGGTTCTACAAAAGCATCGGAGAAGGATGGTTAGAAGTAGGAGGTGTTATCATTAAGGAAGCAACAAAAGTAGCATCCTCAACACCTTAAGACGAATGAGCAGCAACAATAGAAGCAGACATAAGCTTCTGAGCTTTTGGAACTGGAATAACATCACTATCCGCGTCAGAACTCTCATCGATTAAAGTTCTCTTAACAAGTACTGTTCCAGAAGGAGGATTCCGAACACACTTACGCCTCGGTTTTCTTGCTTTAGATTTAATACGTTTCCCCGCATTAGCCAATGGTAACGTAGCCAACCTTTCATAATGATCTGAGCTAAAATCTCTAGATGAATCAGAATCAGTAGCTTCAGAATCAGGTAAGATAGTATCACCGGAACTCGTATATACAACATTTCCTTCAGCTTTATGAATAGGTGAGTTCACAGCTTCATGATCAAAATCATCCATATTCATACCCAAATCTTGTTCATTATCTTGAGCAATCTCTTCTTGAACTGGTTCATTAACAGGAATGTGAACATGTTCTTTTGGAATAGGAACTTGTTGTTGTTGTTGTTGTACCTGAGCTTGAACTTGTTGCGGTTGTTGTTGAATAGGAACTTGTTGTTGTTGAACTTGAACTTGTGGTTGTTGTTGAACTTGAACTTGTTGCGGTTGTTGTTGTACCTGATCCTGGACTTGGCCTTGAACTAACTCCTCAGGATGAAACCAATTATCATTAGGTGGTTCAACATAATCAAGATGGATTAAGTGACCAAACAAAGGAGTTGGAACAGGAATTAGAGCAGGATTTTGTTGTTTAACTTTAGTATAATCAGTAAAGATTCTTTTTGACATAGGAGTTAAGGTCAAACGTATTGGATGTTGTGGTAAGTCTGGAATTAAAAGGTTCAGAATCACTTGCAAGAACCTAGGGTACGTAAGAAACACTTCACCTTCTGGAGGATTGATTTGCATGACCAACTCAGGGTATATATATAAAGCAAAGTTAAACCATTTGTTTAGGGTCAATGCAAACCATTGTAGTTTGTAACGCACTCTTCAAACCATCAGTACCAGCCTTTCTTGGAGATAAACATTGGATGATTACGTGCATAAAATACCTCCATTCTCTAACTAAACCACTTTTTCGTGCTTGAGTATCATTTGGTCTGCCTCTGTAGCCCATCCTCTGAAAACACCCCATAATCAGTGTTCTTGGATAAGACATAGGATCTTCATTAGCACCTCCTAATGCCAAAGCAGCACGAATAGTTTCCACTGAAATAGCTACCTCTGTATTATTCACCATTGCACGAAGTATGTGAGGTTCAACATCTGTGTCTTGATGTACTGTATCCCAGAATTGTTGGATATACGGTAAGCTGATGTACGAATCTGCGGATAAGGCCACATGCAAACGTGAACGATTCAGAAAGTTGATAACTCTTTGAAAATTAACAGCTTCAAACATATTTGGATCTAACAACTCCACTTGATTATGTTTGTACTCAACACGACGAGCCATCTGTAAATATAACACATTAGTCATCAAACAAACAAAACAAAAAAATTGTTTTTAAAAAATTTCAACAAAAAAAAATCACAAGTCCAAAACACTACTGAGCCCTTAGGTGAACTTAATAAGTTCGCTTAGTGTTGCAAGAGGCGAACATAATAAGTTCGCCTAAACAGGTTCGCTTGAACAAGTTTGTCGACACAACTTCTACAGCAGAAATCAAACCATGTCTAAATTGCCAATTTTGTTCAAATTAAACATATCTACAGCATCGATTAACAACCACGACACACTTTTAAGCATCAATTTCAAGATATAAATCCAGAAAACTTAGTTTGTTTCAGAAAACGTAAAAAATTTAAAACCGAAGAACACAGATTAAGGAAACCAAGATTCCCATCGATTTAATGGATAAAAATCTTTGAAATTACCTTAGAAAGAGTCGCAATCAAAAACCAATCAAGAAACAAACACAAAAATTTCGAATCTAAAACCCTAGATCAGAAAATCACAAGTTCTCTATAAAACTCTTAAGTTCGCTCGGTAAGTTCGCTCTCTCAGGAAAGAAGATAAAACGGATAAGTTCGTATGAACAAAATATTTAATTACAATTAAGTTCACTTCATTAGGCAAACTTGTTAAATTCGCTTAACAAGCCTCAGTCGAACATATTAAGTTCGCTTAATCAGAATTAGACGAACATATATCCGATCCAATCTCGAATCATTTTAATAAAAATAAAATTCTCATGGGAGATAGAAACAAAATATTTTTGGATTTTAGCTGTACAAACGGAATCACATATTTTTGGTTTTTATCTGAGCAAACTGAAACACATATTTTTGGATTTTATATGAGCAAACTAAAATACGTATTTTTGGATGAACATCATAAAATACGTATATCAGTATATGAGCAATTCATCACACAGTTTATTATCAACTATGGGAAACCTATGATATGAAACAATTAAACTCATTCTTATGTAATTCAAATCTTTTTCAATTTTATGTAACTTTTGCAATTAATTTGAATAATACTTGAAATGATACGTGATAAATTTCAAAGTAAATAAGATCAGGTTATGAAATGCTCAATTTTTCATTTCGAATTTGTAATACAAAGCATGAATTTTTAAATTGTCAATATTATATAATTTGAAACTATAAGCATTTTTCTTCCAAATTCATGTGAGTTAGTACCATTTAGATGAAAAACATCGTGTACCCCACATATATGCCAACAAAAATTAAATTTGCACTATCTTCAAGACATGCACAGTTTATTTCAAGATTAGATCAATCTCCAAGATGAAATTATCTCTATTAGCACAAGTATAGAATAGCAGATCCCAAAGGATATAAGAATCAGAATCGAAAGATTCTAATGAATTGGATTTATAATGAGAATCAATATATTCAGGTAGGAGGATCCAACTATTATCTGGATAAATTTCAATGAAATCAGAATAGATGATGTATCTAACTGATCCAAGGGTGAATATATGTTCTAACAGATGTTGTCAGAAACATATCTTAGTTCAGCAACATATTGCATGTTGTTCGGGGCATGGGCAGTGAAGTGAACTGAAAGAGATTATGCTAAATACATAATTCGATATTGGTCTCATGAAATTCTTAAAACCATATATTATGTATCTGATAATGATCTTTTACACACACACCCAGGCATATAATGGATTCAAATCACGGATGTAATCATATCATATTTAAATTTCACACTACTATTGGTTCAAAAACACTTTTAGTCTATTGACAATTCAAGTTCCAAACTCATATTCAAATTAAAACATATTATCAAGATTAGAGCATTCAAAACACTATCATTTCTCATTTATGCAGACTTTGAAATTTAGATCAAATCAATTTACTTTAAACTAACATATATCAAAAGTCCACTATGGTCATGTGTAATGAACTATTCACTGATGTACTATCATTTATTCTATAACTTCAAATGATGTCAATTTTATATTTTTTATTTTGTTTTGAATTTTTATAAATAACAATTTTTGACTTAAATTTAAAATGCAGAAATGTAATAAAGCAATAAAAGAAATTTAAAACAAAAACTCCCATGAAAATTTTTTATTTTTTTTTTAAAAAACATTTATTCGGGATTGATCATACCTATCATTTTGATCAGAAATTCAAACCTGGTATGATCAAATGTCTTGGTAAAAGATCAGCAAAATTATCATCTGTATGTACCTTAACCAGCTCTATCAACTTCTTATCTGCACAATCACAAATAAAATGATATCTAATTTTAATGTGCTTTGTTTTACTATACTTAACGGGATTATTTGTGATAGACATTGTAGCATTATTATCAATAAACATGGGGGTTCCTGTAAAATTCAAACCGTAGTCTCTTAATTGTTGTTGGATCCACAAAATCTGTGAACAACAACTTGCAGTAGCAATGTATTCTGCTTCACATGTTGAAATAGAGACCGTAGTTTGCTTTTTGCATTGCTAGGAAACTAGACGATTACCCAAGAACTGGCAACCACCTGTAGTAGATTTCATGTCCAAACAACAACCACCAAAATCAGAATCAGTGTATGCATTGAATTCAAAGTTAGAACCATGTGGAAACCATAGTCCCAATCTTTGTTTTCCTTTCAGATAACGAAAGATTCTCTTTACTGCAATCAAATGTGACTCTTTTGCTTTTGCTTGGAACCTGGAACAAATACACACAACGAACATTATATCTAGCCTTGAAGCGGTTAAGTACATGAGAGATCCAATCATTGCACGGTAGAGTCGACAATCAACTTCTTTTCCATCCAGGTTAGAATTCAATTTATGATTGACTGGAATCGGAGTATCATATGCGGTACAGTCCTCCATCTTGAACCGGCTCAAGATGTTCTTTACATACTTGGACTGATGAATAAAGAAACCATCTTCCTTCTGATTAACTTGAAGACCTAGGAAAAATGATAACTCTCCCATAGCTGACATCTCAAACTTTGATTTCATAATACTCTCAAACTCTTTGCACAACCCTTCATTTGTAGAGCCAAAAATAATATCATCTACATATATCTGTACCAGTAGATATTCTCCCCCTACTTTCTTAATGATTAAATTCGAGTCAATATGTCCACGAACAAAATCATTTTCCAAAAGATGTGCAGACAACGTTTCATACCACGCTCGAGGAGCTTGATGAAGACCATAGATCGCTTTATCAAGCTTGAAAAGTTTAGACAGATTAAGTGGATCTTCAAACCCCGACGGCTGACACACATAAACTTCCTCCTTGACTTTACCATATAAGAAAGAACTTTTTACATCTAATTGAAACACCTTAAACCCTTTGTATGAAGCAAAAGCAAGAAACAACCGTATAGCTTCAAGCCTAGCAACAGGAGAATAAACCTCGGTGTAATCAATTCTCTCTTGTTGATTGAAACCTTGTACAACTAATCTTGCCTTATTTCTCACCACAACACCTCAATCGTCTTTCTTGCATTTAAACACCACTTCGTACCAATTGGATACACACCCTTTGGAAGATCTACAAGATTCCAAACTTTAAGTCTGTCAAAATGAGTAAGTTCTTCCTGCATGGCCTCTATCCAATTGTTATCACGTAAGGCCATTTCGACATTCTTTGGTTCGACCTGAGAAATAAAACAGGAATGTGAGCATACATCAAAAACACCAGTATCCTTAAAACCTGTATACAAGCAAGTGTTGTCAAGAATAGAACGCGTTTGCATTCCATCACGTAAATCCCCAATGATATTTGTAATCGGATGAGCTTTGAGTTCCTTGATTGATGCAACCTTAGGAACCGGCAACACATCAACTTGAGTTGAATCAGATTGATAGGACATATCTTGATTAACTGGTATCTTCGAGTCCAGATTTGTAGGAATCACCCCCTGATCCTGTGACAAATTAGAAGGTTCATCAACTAACAAAGGATCAGCAGAAGAATCTTGGAAAATAACATTTTCATCTTCACTATCAGACGCTTGTGTTCCCAAACAAGAAGCAGCATTAGGATCTGGAGCAGATGTAGAAGGAACAGATGATTGTAGAACCACAGTCGATAGAAACCACTATTTTGTGCATCCTGACATGAATCATATAATACAGCAGCTTCCTCAGGAGAAATATCATAAGGTAAATGAAAAGACTTGAATAAATTCTCATAATCAAAAGCCTAGTCTGGTCCAATCGCCATTTGAGGTAAAGACCGATTAGAACAGTCAATATGAAACCATTCTTCAATCTGGCAAGTCACTTTGTTATAAACCCTGTTGGTAGTAGAATTCGCAAGATACCCTAGAAAGATCCCTTCAATCGCCTTAGAACTTAACTTAGTTAGGACATCTCTAACTTTCAAAAGGGTGCATGGATTACTAAAAGGTAGTAAATATTCCAGATTCGGCTTACGATTATTAAGCAACTCACAGCATGTCTTGTTGTGTCGCTTAACGATCAAAACTCGGTTCAAAACGTGACACGCAGTATTCATAGCCTAAGCCCAAAAATTTACTGGAAGCTTAGAATCAGCAAGCATCGTACGTGTCGTTTCAACCAAAGTCCTGTTCTTTCGTTCAGCAACTCCATTTTGTTGAGGTACATATGGCGCACTGAATTCATGATGAATTCCCTTTTGAAGACAGAATAAACCCATCTTGCTATTCTTAAAGTCACTGCCATTGTCACTCCTAATTCTTCTGACTTTCTGTTTGAACAAAGTCTCTAAACCCAGGATTAAGAATTGTACCAACTTTGTGGTTTCGGATTTAGAAGCAAGGAACTTAACCCATGAAAATCTAGAGAAATCATCTGTTACTACCAGACAATAAGATTTACCGCCAATGCTCCTGATACTAATCGGTCCGAACAAATCCATATGTAGTAGCTCCAAAAGAGTTACAATAGAATTCTTTGTCTTAGATTTGTGGGACTTCTTGTGTTGTTTCCCCTTCTTGTAAGGAATACAGTCATCAGGAACTGACAATTTCATTTTCGGAACACCAAAAACCAGATAATTGATGTGAGCAAGTTTCCTGTGCCACAAAATACAATCCGACTCAGACGCCTTGGAGAGTAGACAAGTAGGAATTGAATCCGTAGTAGTAGCAACACTCATGTCTATGACATATGTGTCATTTCTCCTTGGAGCCTTCATTAGAATCCATTCATCAGGAATCACAAAGTTCGGTTTCAAGATATAACACTCAGAATCATTGAAATGAAATGAAAATTTCTTGTCACACACTTGAGATACACTTAAAAGATTATGTTCAAGTTGCTCCACATAGTTCATTTTCTCAAATTTGACTTTTTCGTTCTTTAAAGTACCCTGACCAGTTATGTATCGGCCTTTATTTCCAGCAAAAGCGACATAACCACCATCACTAATAATAACATCTTCCAACAAACGAATATTTGCTGTCATATGTCGAGAACAACCACTATCCACATACCATGTATTGTTGATAGTCCTCCTTGGTTGTCCCTACATAAACAAAGAAAATCAGCTAGAAATTGGAACCCAAGCCATTGTGGTCGTCCAGATGGATCAAAATAAACAACTTCAAGCAATTCACAATCAACATTGTCATCAACCTTTGAAACATAAAATTTACAACTAGACCTGCTCAACGAAGACATAGTATGATTAACTGGAAAAACATTATTAGAATTATGATTTTCAGATTCAGGTATTTCCAAAAGTTTATTTAGTTTTCTGTTACGTCTTCTTCATTGTGGTCTAGAAAGTTTGACCTCAGGTTGAGACTCTTTTGGAAATTCCAACATGTGGAATCTCAAACTTCTTTTGAAAAACAACTGGTTTAGAAATACGCTTATCATGTTGCTTAAATCCCGAAGATTTAGCAAATGATTGACAGGCATATTCTTTACAACACTAGACATAGTCTTTTCCCCATTTTGTCTTTTCAGAATCGTGGCCACTTGTTTTTGTGAGGGATCACTCTTTAATTTGCCTTGATTCTAATAAGGACAGTGAATCAGATTATGACCAGCATCATTACAATGAAAACAAACTCTTCTATCTTGATGATTTTTGATATAAGGAGTTTTTCTTGAATTTGATGACCCATCCGATGAACAATCTTCAGAAGATTTTACTGAACAGTTGACTGGCTTCTTTTGAACAAAAACTTGTTTAGTCACCGTTGATAAATTCTTCTTCTGATAACCAGTAGCAACAACCACTTGATTGTAACAGTTTGGAAATTTTAGGTTGATCTTTTTTCACCTCATCAGGTTCTGTTAAAATGCATCTATCATGGGTAACATTTTTCATAACCTTTGGTTCATCAAGTTGCACTTCCTTAGGAATGCCTTCAACATTTTTATCATCAGAAACTTCATCCTCAGAATCAGAATAATAGATCATATCTTCACCAATTACTGGATTTACTTTCAACACTGTCTTTGGATCAATTTCCTCTTCATAAATAATTTCTGGTTCAACCACATAATTTGCATTGAATGGTGGAGGAACAAATCCAATTCCAGCAACCCTCTTAGTAGGATCAGCATTAGTTTTAAAATAATCCAATACCAC
The DNA here is from genome assembly GCA_023525975.1 of Smallanthus sonchifolius. Taxonomy (NCBI): domain Eukaryota; kingdom Viridiplantae; phylum Streptophyta; class Magnoliopsida; order Asterales; family Asteraceae; genus Smallanthus; species Smallanthus sonchifolius. The sequence continues at coordinate 77,744,541 of CM042025.1, forward strand.
AGATGAATTTTCAAAGTGCTCCAGCTTTCTACGTAATTTGATCACTTCAGATTCTTTATCAGAAATTTCTTTGTTCTTCAGAGCGACAATTTCATTTCGCTTCTCAATCTCAGCATAAGCCATATCCAGATGATATGCTTGTTCCTTATATTTCAATTCCAAATAGTTTAAATCTCTTTTCAAAGACTCAATTCTATTTATACAAAATTTATCATTATCTTTCAATTTTTGATTAACTGAATGCATCGATTTCATATCACAAATTAAATTTGTGTTATCATCCGTTACTTTTTGCATATTATCTTTTATACTTATGTAATTTGAGCAATAAATGTGACAGACAAAATCTTTTACCTTTGAAGGATCAGACATATCTGCCATGAAGACTTTTGCAATAGGAATATTTTCAGAATCAGCACCATCAGAAAAATTTTGAGTTAATACAATATCATCTTCATATACACCAGATGCAATATCAGATTCAACATTATGTACTTGATCACGCTCTTCATCAGCACTAGGCAAACTCTCACCATCACTTGAGCTATCATCATCAGTTTACTCTTCAGATTTTGTAGAATGAATCTCAGCTACAAGTCCTTGACTTACAGTACCAACCAGATCTTCAAGATGAATACCCCAGTCATAATTTTCATCATTCTGAGCAACCAAAGCAGATGATGTAGATGCATGATTAGAATTTCCAGAGCCAGATGAGCCATGTGACTGATTACGATTGTTCTGAAAGTTATTAGGCTTCTTCTGAGAATCAAATTCAACTTTTGGTTTCACACATTCTTTGGCAAAATGACCATACTCCTAACAATTATAGCAACGAACTTTGGTTTAATCAAATCCCGTACGTGAACGACTGTTAGAACCAATATACTTTCTTCCAGTCTTCTTCAAAAAAATCCTTTGCTTGTCTCGTCAACATAGTTATATTCCATTGAATGTTCATCTCTTCCAGATCAACAGGATCAATCTGTCTGAAATCCTCTTCAATAACATCTAAATCATGAATCTTTCCTCCAATAAAATTTTCATAAGAAGCCATAAAGGAAGAAAACATTGCTAAATAGTCATCAGCAACTCTGTGATTCATATTATGTGTTCCAGATGATGAAGAAGATGTATTTGCAGAGAAACCTAAATGACTTGGAATCCCAGAACAACGATCATTAAAAACATCTTGAGTATCACCAGAAAAGAACGCAACCCCTGCGCCAGTTTTGCCAGAAGACTTAGCAAAATACATTGAAGGATCTTGAATATGCTCCATATTGGTTTCCTTCTTCTTCATTTTCAAATCATGTGATTGAATCTTGCCAAGAACCTCTTCAAGAGACATAGTTTTATACTTGACGTTCTCTTTTATCAAAACCGTATACACATCAAATTTAGATGGTAATGACTCCAAAAACTTATCATTTATCTCTTCAGTCTCATAAACCACTGAAGCACTTGACAACTCACTCAGCTAATGATAGAATCTCGTTGCAAGATCATCTAAAGATTCATTTTGAAAGTGCTTGAATACTAAGAACTGCTTCTTCAGTAATTCTTTTCTACTTTTCTTAACATCCAAACTACCTTCGCACCACTTTTGTAATGCTTCCCACAATTGTTGAGAAGTCCTTAATTGTTTAAAGCTATGATAAATTTCTTTAGGAAGAGACATAGAAATACTAGCCATTGCCTTCTTTTCCCTATCAAACAATAATTTTTCTTCTGTGGTTAACGCAGATACTAATTTAGGAACATCATCATTTCCCATCCAAGTATATGTCGGATGTGTATAGCCTTCCAAGATTGGAATCCATAAACTTGTATCAGCAAAAGACACGAACTGATCAAACTGATCTTTCCAGTTAGAATAATCTGCAAGACTTAACAATTTGGGCGGTTTCTGAGATGTACCAATCTCATTGTCGTAATTTAACATATTAGTCACTTGCACCATATTTTCCATTTTCAGAAAAAAAATTTCCAAGTGTTGAACAAAAACTCCCCTTAGGCGAAGATAATAAGTTCGCTTCAAAGCCAAACAAGCGAATTTGATATCAAGCGAACTTGATAAGTTCGCTTACACAAGAAAATTCGGTAAGTTCGCCTACTGATTAAGTTTGCCTAAACTGAGAGAAGCGAACTTAATAAGTTCACTTGCTAAGTTCGCCTGCAACAACTTTCAGCAAGTTCGCTTACTGCAGCTGAAACAAACTCAGCAAGAACTTTAACCCAAACATGAACAAACATCACCAAAAATCATCATTTCTCACAGATTAGAAGGAATTTGAAGAAATTTGACCGTAGGATTTAGAATTTGATGAATTAGAACACTTCTATCGGATTAGTTTCACCAAAATTCATCTCAAATCCATGAATTCAGCAGTAAAATCAGTTTCAAGAACTTGAACACTCCATGGATACAAAAACTTCTAAAAATGATCAATTTCTTGTCAAATTGTACACAAAAATGTCTCTAATCACCAAGAATCAAACACAAATCACGAGCAAAAGCTCTGATACCACTTGTAGGTCCACATGACTCATCTCAGATCGATCTCATGATAGAACGTCTCGTTAACACGGAGTGCGGAATCCTACTGTACTAACGTATGTATACTAATCGACAATAGAAATAGCAGGTAAATAAACTTCTCTTTTTATATTATCAAACACATAGAAGTTTACAGTTCAACTCTCACTTATCTGTTCGTTAGTACTAAACAGATTCTATAAACTCTCTATTTATAGAGACACGTTCTGCAATAGGCGAACTTAACAAGTTCGCTTCAAAGATGCTTAGGCTAACTTAACAAGTTATCAAGTTCGCCTCTTGCAGAACTTGTTCTAATACTTAGATAAATCTAAACAATTACATAAAAGCATTAAGATAATAAGACTTAAACTATTAAAAAGCTTTTTGTCATATAATCTATGTCCTAACAATAAATATGATGACTTACTAGATTATTGTATGGTGCTATGTGAGTTGTGTGGGATTCATGTGCATCTGGGGTGTGGAAAAGATAGAAAGCTGGTGTGAATATGATGGGGAAGGTTTAGAATCCGAGCAGTAATGTGGACCACCAAATTGCATTTGATCACCGTGATTTGGCAATCTATGATTACTCTCATATTCTGAATTTGACGCCCATAGTAATCACTCCAACGTTCTATCTTGTTCAGGTACTGATGGCCATGACGATTCGAACTAGATGGATTAGGCGAGGAGCTCTCATTAAGTGGTTGACAGGACGGTGGGCTAGACGTGCGGCTGCTGTTCGTACGGTTATCTTTGGGAGAAGACGGATCTTATCACCTGTTCCATTGACGGTGGATCCACCAGCGGCTAAGGATGAGCAGGAGCTACCAGCAAGAGAGGTGATTTTGGCGCTTCCGACGCCTAATTCTCCCGGTACTACCAGGGAAGTTATGAGGGGTGGACTTAGTAACTCCTTCTACAGGAGAAGTGGTTGGAGAGGAAGGAACACATTTGCGGTTAGGCATCAGCCTCCAAGGCAAGATTCGAGATCGGGAAACGGATGGCTGGAGGAATCTGACGACGAGGAACAAGTGGGTGATAACTTTGACTTGTTCAGTGATTAGAGCAGTGGTGGTTACCACGAGAGGATCTTGAATAGTGCCCGTCAGGCAATTTTGTGACGAAATACTTGTTCCTGGTTTTTCAATTTCTTGATTTTAATCTTGACAGTGAATCTTACCATGGGATGGTTTAAAACGTAGTTAATGATAGTTGCATGTGTGATAGCTTGCTATTGGTGGTGCATTGTAAATTATGTGTGAATATGTGATTACCTTTTAAACAACGTGTCACTCCCCGACCGATGGCGGAATCATCGGGGCGGGACATGTAAGACTGTTCATAGCACATGGTTGACTAAATTGAAATATATTAAAGTCAAATTTCCATTTCAAATAATCCAAGTACAAATCAAATTCAAACAAAGAAACATAAACAACTCATAGAATTCTTGATTTAAATTGCTAAGTCCAAATCCTATATTGAGCACGTCTTGAATCATTCTCACATATCCTGAAACATGAATAAAATAAAGTCAACTAAAAAGTTGGTGAGTATAACACAGTTGTATATAGATAGCATATAGTTGAAAACAAATCCTTTCCAAAACATGATAAAATAAGGCATTTATGGGGAGCAGCTATTGTGTAACCATGTACAACCAAACCTTTGTAACTAGCATGCAAAAATTATGTTGTCGGTTTCAATCACCGCGCACCTGGGTGGGTTTGTCAGACTCAATAGATCTATCATTGAAAACCGTCGGCTTGTATAGTTAATGATTGCACATAATCGCATACAAAGGTTAGCACACCTAGCACTCGGGCATAAAGCTCAAATTGCACACATGAATGTAAATAGGATTTGTACTTTGTGTTGTTTGTGTAAATGTAATGAGTAATTTGAATAGTGTTCATGTTTCACCCCAAAAGTGTAAAAGAGTAAAAGGGCTATGAAATACTCACTTGATATGGAGGTGTAGCTAACAAGGATAATAGATAGGAAAATAAAGATCCTCGAGTGCATAAATTAACCTAAAGAGTAATGTATGTTGTATCAAATTGTGTGCACAAAAGTGTAAGTTAAATGATGGTTTGGACTTTAGTAAAATGTTATTGATTTGAATTTGGATGTGTTGAATAAAATATAAAGTTTAAAATGAATATTATCAAAACATTTTGATTAAGGTTTGAGTTTGAATAAATAATTAAGTAAAGTATAATATTATTGCTTATGAAAATAAATAAATAATTGATTTTGTTTAAACATGAATAAAATAAATAGTCATTATCTTATTTATTTATAAAAATTTGTAACCTAAACATTTAAAATATCATTTAAGTGTAAGATTTTACAATAAATATAAATTTAATTTTTATAAACTTTTAAATAAATAATATTTATACCAAGATTAAACTTTTAATCCTTTTTAAATACAGAAAACACATTTTTTATAAAGTCTGAAACATTTACTGATTGAAAAATATAAAGTTTACAATTCTGCCAAACATTCTGAATCACACACGACCGTGCCTATGAAGGGCACGATCGTGCTTAAGACACGGGCGTGACCGCGCTAGTCGGGACGCGACCGGGTTGATCAACAGAGGGCACAAACTAGACAAGTCAACAGGCACGACCGAGCCTTGGCCCGGCACGGTCGTGTCTATGATTCTTAGACACAACAGAGACTAGCCCAAAGGGCATGACTAGGTCTGGACAGGAGGACACGACCGCGCTGCTAATCGACACGACCGCGTTTCATGAGGCACGACCGCGCTAGATGATTAGCGCGACCGTGTCTCTTCCAAATCAGACACGAATTGACATATTCTTGTATTTTAAATGATGGAATTGTTAGGGATTTTGATTATTGGGTTATTACGAGTCTTTTCATATAGTTTTATTGTATGTAAAACGTGTTTAAGACCGGATTCGATTAAATCATTTTTAATAAAATAAGCACTTCGGTTCAAGATGATTTCTGTTGTGAAAACCCAATTTAACAGAAGGCTTTTGATATGAGGACTAATTCGCTGAGGAAGAGGTGCTAATTACCTTTGAGAGTATCGAATTGATAGAAAGCGGTAGAAGAAAGTTCTAGCGTCGGCGATAACGGCTTCCGGCGACTTCGGCTGCAATTCCGGCTAGGCCAGAGAGTCCAGAGACTTGACGAGATTCGGGAGATGCGAATTCCTTTCTTGATTGGGAGGATTTGGGTTCAGAGGAGGATTTTAGTTTTTGCTTGAATTGCTTGAGAGAGATTTCGAGGTTGATAGTATAAAACTGAGACGTTTGTAAAATTTTAAAATGGTGATACACTCGTTAAGGGGAAAAGAAACGTAGGACTGTTACGGATTGTCAACGATCGGGTGATTAAACTGCATTTACGTTTCAACTGTTACACAGGCGCGACCGTGCCCAAATATGGCGCGACCGTGCCTAGGCACCGGGCGCGATCGTTCCAGGACCAGTCGCGCGATCGTGCCAAGGCACTTGGCGCGACCGTGCCAGGACAAAGCACGACCGTTCTAGACTAGGGTTTCTTGACATTTTTCAACTTTAGTCCTTGACTTTTCAGGTTTGATATGTTTGAATTAAATAGTTTCTTGCATAGTGTTTAAATGTATATAATTACGTAAAACTTGCGAATTTGTATTGAATCATTGCATTTAATTTAAGGCGGAAAAATAGAACAGGACAGTGCACGAGTATTGAGTTCGAATTGCATTACATTGAATTGAAAATGTGAATACTAAAATCAGAAATGTTACAGTCTCCCCATGTTGAGAGAATTTCGTCCCGAAATTTAGTTTGAGGAAGCGACGGCATCGGTAAAAAGATGAGGGTACTTGAGTTTCATTTGGTCTTCTCGTTCCCAAGTGAACTCAGGACCACGCTTAGATTCTCAACGAACTTTGACAATAGGAATGCGACTTCGCTTGAGTTGTTTGACTTCGCGATCCATAATTTCCACCGGCTTTTCAACGAAGTGCATTGTTTCATCAATGCGCACGTCGTCAAGTGGTATATGGAGATTTTCATCAGCGAGACATTTCTTCAGATTAGATACATGAAATGTAGGATGCACATTTCCAAGAGATGGAGGTAACTCGAGCTTGTAAGCTACTTTCCCAATCCTTTCAAGGATTTTGAATGGACCAACATAACGAGGTGCTAACTTGCCTTTCTTTCCAAAACGGATCACGCCCTTCCATGGAGACACCTTTAGAAGAACAAGGTCATCGACTTGGAATTCCAAGGGTTTTCGACGTTTGTCGGCATAACTCTTTTGCCGACTATTCTCTACTCGAATATTGTCACGGATTTGAATAATCTTGTCGGATGTTTCTTGAATTAACTCGGGACCAGTGATTTGTGCTTCACCAATCTCGTTCCAACAGATAGGAGAACGACACTTGCGACCATAGAGAGCTTCGAATGGAGCCATGTTGATACTTGTGTGGTAGCTATTATTGTAAGAGAACTCAATGAGGGATAAATGTGAATCCCAATTGCCACCAAAATCGATTACGCAAGCTCTAAGCATGTCTTCAAGAGTTTGGATTGTTCGCTCGGTTTGACCATCAGTTTGGGGATGGTAGGCCGTGCTCAAATCCAATCGTGTACCAAGAGCAGTTTGGAGAGATTGCCAAAATCGAGAAGTGAACCGGGCATCTCGATCAGATATTATGTTCAAGGGAACACCATGACGACTCACGATTTCGTCGATGTAAATTCGGGCTAGTTTCTCAACCCGATAGTCTTCACGGATAGGCAAGAAATGAGCAGACTTGGTGAGACGATCAATGATCACCCAAATACTATCATAACCACTCGAGGTGCGAGGGAGTTTGGTAATAAAATCCATGGCTAAGTTTTCCCATTTCCACACGGGAATTTCTGGTTGTTCAAGCAAACCCGAAGGACGTTGATGTTCGGCTTTGACTTTGGAGCAGGTTAAACATTTGGCAACATAAAGAGCAATGTCCTTTTTCATACCGGGCCACCAATATTGTTGACGAAGATCTTGGTACATTTTATCCGCACCAGGATGAATGGAGTAACGAGTCTTGTGAGCCTCGTTCATGAGAAATGTACGGAGATCATCGCGATCGGGAACCCAAATATGGTTCAAGTAATAAAGTAAGCCATTGGGTTTTGATTCAAGCAGAAGTTCAACACCACACGACATTTCCTCGTACATGTTACCCTCGGTGACTGAGACGTGTTGAGCTTCTAAGATGCGGGTTTGAATATCGGTTTGAATTCGGGCACAATGAAGCATAACATGGTCCTTTCGACTCAAAGCGTCGGCTACAACATTCGCTTTGCCGGGATGGTAACGAATCTCGCAGTCATAGTCGTTAAGGAGTTCAACCCAACGTCGTTGCCTCAAATTGAGTTCTTTTTGGTTAAAGATATGTTGAAGAATTTTGTGGTCGGTGAACACCACACATTTTGTACCATAGAGATAATGTCTCCAAATCTTTAACGCGAATACGACCGCACCCAGCTCAAGATCATGCGTCGTATAATTCTTCTCGTGAATCTTGAGTTGTTGTGATGCGTAGGCGATTACCTTGCCTTGTTGCATGAGGACACAACCAAGACCTTGGTTGGAAGCATCGCAGTAGACAACTAGATCATCATTCCCATCAGGGAGAGTCAAAATGGGAGCATTGCACAACTTTTGCTTAAGGGTTTGGAAAGCTTCTTCTTGCTTTGGTCCCCATTCATAAGTCTTGCCCTTGTGGGTCAAAGCGGTAAGGGGGACAGCAATCTTGGAGAAGTTGGAGATAAAGCGACGGTAATATCCCGCAAGACCAAGAAATGAACGAACTTCAGTGGGGGTCTTCGGGGCATTCCAATTCTTAACCGTTTCGATTTTTGCAGGGTCAACATGAATACCCTTGTCGTTGACAATATGACCAAGAAATTGAACTTCTTTTAACCAAAATTCACATTTGGAGAATTTGGCATATAGTTGTTCCTTCTTTAAGATATCCAAAACCAATCTAAGATGTTGCTCATGGTCGGATTTAGTCTTGGAATAGATTAAGATGTCATCGATGAAAACTATCACGAACTTATCAAGGTACGGTTTGCACACACGATTCATGAGATCCATGAAAACTGCGGGTGCATTGGTTAGTCCAAAAGGCATAACCATGAACTCGTAATGACCATACCTTGTTCGGAAGGCAGTCTTTGGAATATCGTCTTCTTGCACACGGAGTTGGTGATAACTAGATCGAAGATCAATCTTTGAGAAGCAAGTAGAACCTTGAAGTTGATCAAAGAGGTCATCAATTCTAGGCAAAGGATAACGGTTTTTGATAGTAAGCTTGTTGAGTTCGCTGTAATCAATACACATGCGAAATGATCCATCCTTCTTTTTGACGAATAAGACGGGTGCACCCCACGGTGAATGACTCGGACGGATGAATCCCTTGTCGGAGAGCTCTTGAAGTTGACTTGCAAGTTCTTGCATTTCGGAAGGTGCAAGACGATAAGGAGCTCTAGCAACGGGGTTAGCTCCAGGTATAAGATCAATGCGGAACTCTACTTGACGAACGGGAGGAAGACCGGATAAATCCTTAGGAAAAACTTCGGGAAAATCTCGAATAATGGGAATGTCTTGGATACTCTTCTCCTTGACATCCTTTTGAACAATGTGAGCTAAGAAAGCAATGTACTTCTTTCGTAAGTACTTTTGAGCGGTAGTACGCGACATCAACTTAAGTCCCTTGCAAGGCTTTTCACCAAAAACCCTTAAGGTTTCTCCCGATGGTAGCGGAATTTGGATACACTTTTCAAAGCAAATGACTTCGGCATGATGATTTGATAGCCAATCCATACCTATGATAATATCAAAGCTTCCTAGTGGCATTGGAACAAGGTTGATTAGGAATGAATGGTCATTTAGTTCTAAGGAGCAATCATAAATAATGGAGTCAATTGTAAGGGAGTCACCATTCGCTATTTCAACGGTGAAGGTTTTCTCTAATTGGGATCGATTCTTTGCAAGTAAAGGTTCAAAATTAAGTGACACAAAACTTTTATCGGCTCCGGTATCGAATAAAATGGAGGCATATTGACGATTAATAAGAAACGTACCATTAACCACGTCATTGTTGGCTTGAGCTTCATTGGCGTTTATGTTGAAAGCACGCCCACGAGCTCCACCTTGTCTAGCATTGACTAACTTTGGGCATTGATCATGGAAATGGTTCGGGTTACCACACTCATAACATGCTCGCCCATTGCAATAGCGGGTACACCTTGATTAGCCACTTGGGTGTTGGTTTGGTTTGGTGGGTTGACTTGGCTCGTAAGAGCTTTGGTCCTACAAACACCAACTGTATGACCATATCTCCCACAATAAGTACAAAGGCGACATGGGATGGTTTGGGGATGATGGTAGTTGCAGGTGGCATAAAGTGGGTAAATTCCAAAATATGTCTTTTTGACCGGTGTTTGAACCATAGGTGCAGCTTGGATAACCGGAATAGCAGGAGTGACCACAACATAGTTTCTAGTCTTCCTTTTCCTATTATTGCGGGAGGGTTCCGTTGTGGCTTCTTTGTTGTGGGTAGGGGGGGTTATAGTGTCAGAAACTTTCTTAGAACCCTTTTTGGTAAGAGTTCCAGCTTTCACATGATTATCAGTTAAGGTAGCGGATAGACGAATAGCATCCTCCAGAGTAGCAGGATTTCTACCTAAAACAGTATCTTGGATTTGTCTTGGTAGCCCACCAATATACTTTTCGATACAACGGGACAAAGGAGTGACCATGTGGGGCATGAGAAGACTCAACTCATGGAACCGAGTTGTAGATGCTAAGCTTTCCCCACTATCTTGGGCAAGATCCCAAAATTCAGCTTCTAACTTTTTCACTTCATTTCGAGGGCAGAACTCCTCGGTCATAAGCCTTTTGACCTCATCCCAAGGTAAGGCCATAGCTACATCAACACCCCTATTCCTTTTCTCTCCATTCCACCATGTAAGTGCCCGTTTTTGTAGGACACTTGTAGCCTGACGAACACGGAGGTTGTCGGGACAGTCACTATTGAGAAAGGTATTCTCAATGCTTTCAAACCATTGAAGGAGTCCAGTAGCTCCTTCGGTTCCATAAAACTTGAGGGGATTGCACGAGTTGAAGTGCTTGAAGGTGCATTGAGGTGGATTGTTACCACCATTTCCACCATTATTACCACTATTGCTTCCATTTCCACCATTGTTGCCATTGGTGGCACTATTGGCTTGGGTGAGTTGTGTCACCAATTGGGTAAGAATAGCAGCAATGTCGGTGTTGGCGTTGGTTGCGGGAGCACGACGAGGAGGCATTCTACAGATTTTCACAAGACAAGAAAGATTGTAAGAACTTATGAGATTTGATAGGGTTTAATAGAATGAGAAAATAAAAATAGATATTCTTAGTTTGGATTGTACTCAAAAGTGACAAAATCACTTGAATACAATGGCACATTAAGGTTAATTAAACTTATATAATTTTCAAGGAGACACGCTTTAGCCTATAAGTAAACACTCATCTCGGGAATTCCCAGGAAAGCATACGGGTCCCTCGGTTGATTGGGATTTATGCGAAATGCTTTCCTAGACAGAAAACCCAAAATACAGGTGTCACCCTTCCAGATTGCACGTGTCCTCAAATAATTTAACAAGTTTATAAACCTTAATGAAGAAATAAAAATTTTAGAGATTTTTGCTTCAAGAATTTTTCCACATGCTAAGAAGGATAAAGATAGAAAGGAAGATAGAAATATTATGAGGTTTTAGGATATATGAAAGGATATTACTTATTAAATTATTATTTAAGAAGATCCTACTAAGTCATGATAACAAGTAAGGTATCAAATATAATAATTAATCATGGTAAGTATGTAGCACATAGCATGTAACACGTAGCACAAAAATCATGAAACATAGTATAAGTGGGTGTCCTAAAGTTATAGTCTAGGTCAAGATGTCTAATAACCTAATTCCCTATAACCAAGGCTCTGATACCAATCTGTCACACCCCGACCGATGGCGGAATCATCGGGGCGGGACATGTAAGACTGTTCATAGCACATGGTTGACTAAATTGAAATATATTAAAGTCAAATTTCCATTTCAAATAATCCAAGTACAAATCAAATTCAAACAAAGAAACATAAACAACTCATAGAATTCTTGATTTAAATTGCTAAGTCCAAATCCTATATTGAGCACGTCTTGAATCATTCTCACATATTAGGGCCTGAAACATGAATAAAATAAAGTCAACTAAAAAGTTGGTGAGTATAACACAGTTGTATATAGATAGCATATAGTTGAAAACAAATCCTTTACAAAACATGATAAAATAAGGCATTTATCGGGAGCAGCTATTGTGTAACCATGTACAACCAAACCTTTGTAACTAGCATGCAAAAATTGTGTTGTCGGTTTCAATCACCGCGCACCTGGGTGGGTTTGTCAGACTCAATAGATCTATCATTGAAAACCGTCGGCTTGTATAGTTAATGATTGCACATAATCGCATACAAAGGTTAGCACACCTAGCACTCGGGCATAAAGCTCAAATTGCACACATGAATGTAAATAGGATTTGTACTTTGTGTTGTTTGTGTAAATGTAATGAGTAATTTGAATAGTGTTCATGTTTCACCCCAAAAGTGTGAAAGAGTAAAAGGGGCTATGAAATACTCACTTGATAAGGAGGTGTAGCTAACAAGGATAATAGATAGGAAAATAAAGATCCTCGAGTGCATAAATTAACCTAAAGAGTAATGTATGTTGTATCAAATAGTGTGCACAAAAGTGTAAGTTAAATGATGGTTTGGACTTAAGTAAAATGTTATTGATTTGAATTTGGATGTGTTGAATAAAATATAAAGTTTAAAATGAATATTATCAAAACATTTTGATTAAGGTTTGAGTTTGAATAAATAATTAAGTAAAGTATAATATTATTGCTTATGAAAATAAATAAATAATTGATTTTGTTTAAACATGAATTAAATAAATAGTCATTATCTTATTTATTTATAAAAATTTGTAACCTAAACATTTAAAATATCATTTAAGTGTAAGATTTTACAATAAATATAAATTTAATTTTTATAAACTTTTAAATAAATAATATTTATACCAAGATTAAACTTTTAATCCTTTTTAAATATAGAAAACACATTTTTTATAAAGTCTGAAACATTTACTGATTGAAAAATATAAAGTTTACAATTCTGCCAAACATTCTGAATCACACACGACCGTGCCTATGAAGGGCACGATCGTGCTTAAGACACGGGCGCGACCGCGTTAGTCGGGACGCGACCGGGTTGATCAACAGAGGGCACAAACTAGACAAGTCAACAGGCACGACCGAGCCTTGGCCCGGCACGGTCGTGTCTATGATTCTTAGACACAACAGAGACTAGCCCAAAGGGCATGACTAGGTCTGGACAGGAGGACACGACCGCGCTGCTAATCGGCACGACCGCGTTTAATGAGGCACGGTCGCGCTAGATGATTAGCGCGACCGTGTCTCTTCCAAATCAGACACGAATTGACATATTCTTGTACTTTAAATGATGGAATTGTTAGGGCTTTTGATTATTGGGTTATTACGAGTCTTTTCATATAGTTTTATTGTATATAAAACGTTTTTAAGACCGGATTCGATTAAATCATTTTTATTAAAATAAGCACTTCGGTTCAAGATGATTTCTGTAGTGAAAACCCAATTTCACATAGTGCTTTTGATATGAGGACTAATTCGACTGAGGAAGAGGTGCTAATTACCTTGGAGAGTATCAAATTGATAGAAAGCGGTAGAAGAAAGTTCCGGTGTCGGCGATAACGGCTTCCGGCGACTTCGGCTGCAATTCCGGCTAGGCCAGAGAGTCCAGAGACTTGACGAGATTCGGGAGATGCGAATTCCTTTCTTGATTGGGAGGATTTGGGTTCAGAGGAGGATTCGAGTTTTTGCTTGAATTGCTTGAGAGAGATTTCGAGGTTGATAGTATAAAACTGAGACGTTTGTAAAATTTGAAAATGGTGATACACTCGTTAAGGGGAAAAGAAACGTAGGACTGTTACGGATTCTCAACGATCCGGTGATTAAACTGCATTTATGTTTCAACTGTTACACAGGCGCGACCGTGCCCAAATATGGCGCGACCTTGCCTAGGCACCTGGCGCGATCGTTCCAGGACCAGTCACGCGATCGTGCCGAGGCACTTGGCACGATCGTGCCGAGGCACTTGGCACGACCGTGCCAGGACGAAGCACGACCGTGCTAGACTAGGGTTTCTTGACATTTTTCAACTTTAGTCCTTGACTTTTCAGGTTTGATATGTTTGAATTAAATAGTTTCTTGCATAGTGTTTAAATGTATATAATTGCGTAAAACTTGCGAATTTGTATTGAATCATTGCATTTAATTTGAGGCGAAAAAAATAGAACAAGACAGTGCACGAGTATTGAGTTCGAATTGCATTACATTGAATTGAAAATATGAATACTAAAATCAGAAATGTTACACAACGTGAGTTCATACGAAATGTAATCTTTGATGTGATGCCAGAGCTTGGTTGATTCGACTGTATGAGTAGACCTGTGTAGACCAAAGTTTTGATTATTTGTGTGTGTCTACGGTCATAAGATAGTGTCACCTATGTGTTATGTTTAGGTGATGTTTGAAGTGTAAGGGTTGTGTTGCACCTTGTGTAACTGTTCAGGACGAGGTCCTGTGGGAAATTGTAGCTACGTACCTTACGTTTAGATATGCATGTTCAGGACCAGATCTTGTGGGAAATAATATATTTTTATATCTCTTGTGTATGAATGTTTAGGGATGTTTGTGTCTAGACTGACTTGTGTGTCATCATGAAGTATGGGTATGACCCGTATGGGTACGACCGAGTAAACTCTGTATAAGTATATGATGACGTGTGGAAGGGGCCACCATTGTAGCAAATAAGAGGTAAGGTTCAGGAGTTTGTGTGTCTAAAAATGACGAGGTTATATTGTATGCACGTAGATTTACTCAGATCTAGCTAGTTGTGTATGTGCACCTTGTGCGAGTTAGAAGGTTGAGTTACTAGTACATGTGTAGAACATTGTGTGTTCTGTAGTTATGTGTGTCGGTGTGTGTCCTTGTAGTACACGCTTAGTCGTGCATAAGACGGGAGGTCTGTGTGCTCGAGTATAGTATTTTTATCTTGATGATTTTCTCGACGTTGATACATCGAGGTGGTGCGAGGAGTTTTGACGTCTTCTAGGCGACCGGTGAGGTGCTCTTATGAGATGCCTATGCTTATATCTCCGGATTAGGAGCACGAATCCAATGGGCGGAGCTGAGAGAGTAGATTATGAAAGCATTTATGTGGACGCTTGACCAGAAAAGTTTATGATGAGATCAAAGTGATGACGCTAAAGATTTCAGCATGGATTTAACAAGGTGAAGAAGGACCTTCATGGAACACGTTCCATATGCAGGATTCAGTTGAAGTGAGACTCCAGATGAATAGGGATGTTTTCCCTAGACGAGACGACGAATAGCTGAGGCTTGTGAGCAGACGGACTTCGCATTCGTAAATTATTAATGAGACGCGGTCAGTGATCACATGGTAATGAAGTAAAAATATACTACGGTATGGGAATTTTGTGGAGACCAGTGTAGCTTTGTACAAGCTCCTAGAGATCATCAGATTAGGGCAGAAGTAATACCCTTATGGGTAAGAAGTGGGTTCGAGTTTGAGAAATCATCGCAAGATGGAAATTTAAGCATAAAGAGAGGAGCATGATGGACACATGATAGTAAAGCAACTATTACTCCTGGCTTTGAAGGACAATGACCTACTTGGGAGGATGATCGTCAGAATGACGAAATCATGCAGATTATACAAGAGACTAAGGTCAATTGTGCCTGTAACTCAGAATGAAGTGTGACAAGTGAGTGGATAACTTGCAATGTTGTACTACGCGGTATTAGAAATGATATGTGCAGTATTGTTAAGGACATTAAGAGCAATGAAGTATTGTCAAGGACAATGACAACGAGACCTTCATGAAAAGATTGATATTCAAGGCAATCACGGATGGCAACTTCTAGCAAGTGTCGGGATAACAAGAGTGGGAAATGAAGTCGTTTGGCTAATGACTAGAGAGACGAGAGGCGAAGGAATGGGTAGGTGAAACCTACAAGTCAAAAATTTGAAAGCGAGCAATAGAGAAGATTTCTTTAAACAACAAGGCCGGTGGCCATGTGGAAAAGTAAGGATCAGGATTATACATATACGAAAGAGAACGGGTAACACCTAAGGGTTTTGGTGCACGAGTAGGAATGGAAAGGAGGAGTTGTGTTGGTTGTGCCGACACAGGATTCGAGGACCAATCTTATTTTAAGGAGGGTACACTTGTAACATCCCGAAAAGGCTTCCAATTTATGATTCGAACCAATGGGTGACCCGTATCTCTGGTAAGCGAGATGGTTGGTGAGAGTTTCACGTAAAACTGTATTCGTAGAAGTGAAAGGACCCGGTTGGGCCATATTAGGAGCAGTTTGAGATTCATAACACGATAAAAGAGAAATGCAGGGCCAGGATGAAACGCTAGGCCTTTCGGCCTAGGGAGTGAGCTACGGCAGGAGTAGCAGGGAAAGGGAGAGATGACTAGAAGGTGGTGTTTTCACGTTGGTATTGAGCAAGGAACTTAACGTTTCATCAAGGTAACCCATGTTTAACCTCCATTCGCACCTTTTTTTGTGATTGTTTGCGTATGTAGTAAGGGAACCCGATTAAGGATTTTGGTTTAGGGGAGGGGTTCGGCCATGGACAATGGCTACGGTGGAGAGGATGGTGGTGTCCTGGCCGCAAGTGTCGTCGAAGGATGGGGGTGTTGGTGGTGGCCAGCGGTGTTAGAAGTGATGGCGTGTGATGGAGGGTAGTGGAGGCCGACGGCCGAGTAGAAGAAAAGAGAGATATGAGAGAGATAGAAGAAGGAGGGTGACGAGTGAAGGTGGTGGTGACTACGGGAATAGCCGAAGACGATCATGGTAGCAGGTGGTGGTGCCCGGCGGCAGCAGAGGGCTGCTGTGGTAGTACCCCACGGCGGCGGCAGCGTAGATTAGTGGTGGTGGTGGTGAATCCGACTAGGGTTAGGCATGACGACGAGGTCATTGGTGGTGCACGATGGTGTCATGCAGGGGAGGTATGCGGCGGTGGTTCGCAGTGGTGAATGACGAAGGGACGGGATCAGGTCACACTCGATTAGGATTGTTCCATGCCGGTTTACGCACGTGCATGGAGACCCGCTTCAAGTCTACGCGACCGTGAGACTAGGGTTTCTTGCATGACGTATGTACGTGTATGCATGGGAACTGGAGTCCGTGTTTACGGATTCTAAACGGGTTAAGGACGACTTGGTTCTAGGGAATGTGGAGCTAAGGTGTTTGTTTGAATGAAGAGATGTGCGAGAAATACGATGATAGGGAGTATTTATAATTGTATGTAAGTGACACTTGTTTAGGACGTACTCTTACTATGTGATCATACGTTGACAGGTTCGGGTTTCGTGCGAGGAGACTATTGCAGTGAAAGAGTTGGACCTTCATGTCGGTGAGTTTCTAATCCCTTCTTTTAAACGTTTTACTGTTTTTGGGGCTATCGTACACACTTACAAGATATGTTTAATGTGTTAAAAGTTTTAGGTTTTAGGCAGATGTGTTTATGAACTAAAACATTCAGTAATGAGTCGTAGGGTCAACATGGGTGTTTATCAGATCATGTGATCTAGTCTTAAAGGTGGGTAAATGGTCGTGGACCGTATAGTGACCTAATAGGGGTGAGTCGGGATTGTATTTATAGGTTGTACGAGTATTACTAGGAGGTGTCACGGGTATGCATGTATGGGGTATTTACTCGGATAATGAGGCATAGTATTTGTACGTATGTTGCTATAGTAGTAGGGTATTATGTTAAGGGCTAGTCAAGATATAAGCTAAACACTTATGACTACGTGTAGGATATATGTATTGTTCTAAAGCTATGTGTGAGGTGCAGGTGTAGTTAACAAGTCATATACGTGTAGTTTGATATTACATGTTTATAATTGAGTTGTGTGTTTGTTTGTCGTTGTCCTTGTGGCACGGCGGGTGATGTGTTTCCAACGTCATCTTTATGACACGGTAAATGGGAAATGTGAAGGAGGAGGTCCTTCGGGAGGTCACCAAAGGTGACGATGTCTAACAGGACAGTGATGAGCTCGGGGTGTATCGAATGCCCTAACGAGGGTAACCCTTACGAGAGTGCAGTGATGAGGTATTTGTTTGTATGCATATATATGTGTGTTAAATTGCATAGAAGTGTTGAGTTATATATAATGTGTATGAGATGATATTGACGTGGTGAATAGATGCTATTAATGTGATGTGTAGAGTTATATGGGCCATTGTGTCGGGATGTGTACATTGTGTACAACTGTTGCATCAGTTAATTTGTGATAGTCTTGGTTAGGGCTGGTTAAGCTGGTGTCTAGATGGTGGTTGAGGTAACCAGTGTGGGGTTAATTTGTGTGGTAAACTTCGAGTTATCAGAGTGGTAAGCTCGATCTAAGTCGGAGAGATTTACTGAGTTAAAATGGTAGGTTGAATCTGGGGTGGTGAATCCTCCGAGATATTGTAAGATAACAGGGTTATCTGTATGAGGGCAATTTATAAAACTATTTTATAAAGACCAGAGGGTCTTGAGTGGAAATAAATAATAAATTAGACGAGTTGACTTTTGTTACATTAAACTATTAGAACTCACTCAGCGTTGCTGACTTTGTATGTATGTTAGATTGTTTTTCAGGTGAGTCTGGTAGACAAGGTATCTTGGCTTGGGAGCGGGCTACTCGGGTTGGTGCCCATGAATTCGTCAGGTAACGTTATGAAAATTAACGAGTTTAAAGATAATACTATTTTGAGAAAGACTTCCGCTGTTTACTTAAATGAAAGTTAAGTGTTTTTAATGAGTTTACCTAGTGATGAGAACCGACTGTAGGGTGCCTGTTTTGAGGCTTTACAAAAAGGAGTTATGATGTGATTGGTTTGGTGGAAATGGTGCATAAACACTAGATATAGAGATTGTATGATTTTTTTTTAAGTAGAATCACATGTCCATGATGCTTTTAAGCTCGTTTTCTATTGTTAGAAACTTTATTTCTTGACATGTATGAAAGCTTGATGTTTGGGTGTATTCAAAGAATGAAACTAGTGTAGTGAACATTATGGAAGAATGATTGACCAAAATGATGGATTAAAATGCATGTGTATGAGTTTTAGAGCCCGATTTGTAAATAAGGAAACTTTACTTTTCCACAAGATGTGTTTGCAAGTTGTTAACATGATTAGAAGGTTTAAATGACTTAGTAACATGTAACTAAGTGAATTGTATGATAATTTATGATATTATTCCATGAACTTGCCAATTTGACATGATCTTGCTATAATAGGAAACTTTAATTATTCGAAACTCGCATGTTTGTCTATTTTTAGCAAGTAAACATTGAAATGTTCTATATATGTTATGGAATGCCTAATTTCATGTGTGAACATCAACTTTGCATAGTTCCCATGTTTAGGACACAAAAACTTGACTTTCCAATTAAGGAAACTTTGAATGTATTAAAAGTTGTGTTTCAAGTCCTAAATTTAATCGAATGTGCCAATGTGTTTATTAGACGGTAACAGACTATTTTTATAGGAGGTTTGAACTCTATGTTAGGGTTTGATTGCTTAAGTCCAACGTGTCACCAACGGGTCGCCAAGTCAAAACATCTTTGAAACGTCAATGTCACTTTTCAAACAACTCTTTGGATGCATAGAGTTCATAAGTCAAGCATTTACAATACTTAGACCTTAAAGTCCTAAATGTTTCCTAGGGCACGAACAAGTCGTCTCATTTAGCCGGATTTGCTAAAACTTGCATATCATTACCGCTATATCAAGTGAGTTCTCACAGCCCCATTTCACTCATTTTCCATTTTGGGGTGAGATACATGCTCAAGTACATTTTTCAAAAATCATATTTCCATGCTTACATAGTTACATTAGTTATATAAGTTGTACATGGTGTGTACAAAGTCCTCTCAGAGTCAACCGTTAATTTTTCCACAAGCGAGGTGATCATGAACAGTACTGTTGGGTTTAACAACCCCTGCCCGGGTTAGTAGCGCTAACTTCGACTGGAGGTCGAACGGGTACATAATTGACCTAATCCATTCATGCGCAACGTACAAAGAGGCGAACCACATCCTTTTCCTTTTTTAGTGGCTACAGATGAGCTTCGGTTGGCGGACTTATGATAATTTTTGGTTTTGTCTCATCAACAATGATTGTATAGAGTACAGATGCTTTTCCATGCATTTCCAACATATGTTTTTTCATGCATTGTCAATATATGATTTTCCAAAAAATTTCATGATATAATTTCCATTACATACACCTGTGAACTCACCAACATTATGTTGACCGATTTTAGCATGTTTATCTCAGGTCGTTGAATGCATAGGATATGTGGCTAGGATGCACCCACTGGATTCACACACTCATCATGCATGGCATCCTATCTTGATAATCAATATTTTATCATCCTTATTTTCAAATGTTGTAAACATTTAAACATTGCTTTCGCACTTTTACTTTGGACTATGTCAAACTTTATGTTGGACTCGTTCGACTCATGCATAAAACATGTATTTTGAAAATCATTTAGTGGTCGTTCAACGTAATTCAATGGTAAAGATCCTCTCGAGTCACGTCCCTCGGGTATAGCCCGGAAGTGGAATTTGGGGGTGTGACACGTTGTTTTCATACAAATGGTACTAACTCACAAGAACATGGGATAAAAACGCTTTTGGTTTAAAATCTTATAATGCTGAGAACTTGAATTGACATGTACTATATTTCAAATTTGGTACGAATAAGCTAGCAAGTCATGATCTGATCCTGTTTACTTTGATGTTTATCGCGTATCATTTCATTATCTTTAAAAGTTGAAAATTTGTGATGAGAGTTGTACAAGTTACATAATTGATGAGTCAAGATTTATATGTACACAGAATACCATAGGTCACCCTTAGATCTGCTAGGGAATTTATATCTGAAATGTGTGTGTTTCATCATATATACTTATATGATCTTCTTACTCGCAGTATTCGACCAAAAAAATGTGATTCAGTATGTACAGATAAAAACCAAAAAGACTTGCTTTTATTGTTTTACTAATTTATTTCAATTTAGTAAAATCCAAAAATATTTTAAGTGTGTTTTATCATAAACTTTGAAAAATCAAAAATACGTTTAATTTTTGTTTAGTTTATTAAATATGAAAATTCCAAAAAAAATTATTTTCTACTTCCATGAAATCATAACTCATAGGATTTGCATTTTATTTTTACAGGTTGTAGTTTGGAAGATGATCGAATTGATAATATGAGTGGAAATTGGAAAAGTTGATATTTTTTACTTTGAACTAGCTTTGTTTTGAGTGAGCTTAAGTTCGCCTGGGGTGGCGAACTTGTTAAGTTCGCTTGGTAGGCGAATTTGTCAATAGGGTATAAATATTATAGTGGAGCGAACTTGCTTATTACCTGTTTGACTTGAGCGAATTAAACTCTAGCGAACTTGTTAGCGAACTTGATTGTTTTTCAGATTCTGTGTGCTATCTCAGTGTTTTTGAGTTTGCATCTTATTCCATTTTTCAGTTGCGCATTCATTGAAGGTAAAATCATTCATGTTCATCCAGTAATTAGCTTGAATCAAGTGTTCTAGACTTAGGGTTTATGCTTGAGGTTTGTTGTGTGCTTGGAGTGGGTTGTTTGGGATTTGAAACTGAAATTGAAAGTATATCAGTGTTAATCAAGTGTTTGCGATTGGATTTCATACATTGGATCGGTTGATTACAGCTTGATTGGAGTTATCAGATTAGGCGAACTTAATAAGTAGCCACAGGGACTCATAGAGAACTTAATAAGTTCGCCTGTAGGGGCCTTCACTGATTCAAACTTAGCATTTTTTTTAACTTTGTTTTGTTTTTGTTTTATTTCTTTTTTATTCTTTGTTTGCAAATGTCTAATCAATTAACTTGTGAAGATAATGAATAGAAGGGTTGAGTACAAACATAATCAGGTGGCTTTACTTGATCAGGATTTGCCTGAAGCTATTAACTACAGAGAAATAATCACATTTTTTAACAGATCAAGGCTAAGAGTAGCATTATCTGCTAACCCTGTGATCAGTCTACAGTATATTCAACAGTTCTGGGATACAGCTGACCATGATTGTACAGTTGATCCAAATGTGATCCGAGCAACTGTGAATAACCAAGAGATCGCTATATCTGTGGAGACTATAAGAGAAGTTTTGAGCTTAGGAGGTGCTGATCTGATCCAATTAGCTGGCCTACTACTTTAATCACATGATGCTTTAATAGAATGGGATATATAGGCAGGGCTAATGATTCACAGGCACGTAAAGGAGGTCTCGTTGGTCAATGGAGGTATTGGATGCATGTCATCATTCAATGCTTGTCACCTAGGAAAGCAGGAACTGATGGTCTTAAGTATGCATTACAAGGAGCTATGGTTGCCTTAACACTAAATAGACCATTCAATTTTGCTTTGTATATAGGGAGTTGGTTGCATAAATTACACCACCTGAGGGACATGGTTTCATTATGTACCCTAGGTTTTTACAAGTTATTTTCAACCATCTCGTTCCTAATCTACCACCGTTGAATCCAAGACTTACTTTGACTCCGATGACAGAGAATTTTCACAGACTGTCATAATGTGAAGCAACAGAATACAACATTGATCCAAGTGCCTACTGTTTTATTTGGACACATAGTTAATCCTAATTATGTGGGTCCTCTAAATGATAACTGGATACATGCTGATGAAGATCAAGAACAACCTCAACCCATACAGCAACAACAAGAACAACCTAATCCAGAAGTTGCACAACACAATGAAGCTGTTGATGAAAGTGTAGATCATGATTAACACATAGAACATGAGGTACATAATGAGAACATGGATGTGAATCCACCATCATGTTGAAAAAGAGAATGAGTTAACTGACTCAGAGGAAATACAACAAGATTTCAGTCCTAAGCACTATGCTCGGTTGGCTGCTCATCCAAGGATTAAAAAGAAGTTTCCTAGGAGAAAGTCAGCTCGGGGTTCTCCTCCTGATGTTGTACTTGGAAAGAGACAATATGAGATGAATCTTCGAATTTCGACTATGTTCCTAATCCTCCAGTTACAAAGAAATCAAAACCTACAACAAGTATTCATGTTGATGAAAATGTTGAATTTGTGGATACTTTTCTTATCACTCCAATAACATCACATAATCCTACTCCAACTGTTACTCCATCTATACCTCATCATTCTACATCACAAGCTGAACATAATTCTAGTGAGAAAGACAAAAAGATACAAGTTTTGGAACAAAAAGTATCTACCTTAGAAGCACATGTTGTTAGGCTTCAAGGTCAAATAGATGTTTTACAAGCTAGTGATTATCAACATGAACAACAGATAAACTCCCAGAATGGGCAAATAGCTGAGATGCAGATTCTATTATCTCAGTTATTAGAGCGCCTTGACGCTCAGGGGGAGATGCTAGAGAAGCCTGGGAATGATGCTTGTCATAACGTTGAAATTCAAAAGAATAATGATGATGAACCTGACATGGATAAACGGAGAGGTGAACGTCAAGACGCTATTGGTGCTCTTGATATAGTTCCAATTTCCATAGTTCGTGGTGATTCTGGTTCTGAAGAAGATGCATCAAAGGATAGTGAACACGATAAGGACATTCAAGCTATTACGGATATGTTAGATGATTCAATTTATGAAGATTCTGATGATGATTTGGAAAATGCCAACAAGCTTGAGTGTTTATCTAATCTTGATGAGTTGCTTGATGATGATGAAGTTTTATTTGATATTGAAGAGGGTGAGATAGTGGAGGTAGAGTTAGAGAAGGATGAAGCTAATGTGACTTATGAAGGATGTAGCGGGGTGACTGTAACATTAGATTTTGTTCAAGATAATATGATTTATAAGATGAGTTCTGATGAATTTGAAGAGTCTGTGGATAAAGAACCTGAAATTATAAAGCCTGTTACTCCAAATATTGAGCCTGAAGAGCCTCCTATATAAAGACACTGGAATGACTAAGGAGAAGTGGTTAGAGGTAGTTAAAAGCTGGAAGAGGGTATTGCCTGTGACACCACCATCACCTGTTCAAAAAGAGAAGTATGTGAACAATAGTCATTGCAACGGTAGAATTCTTAGTTGGTTTTATGAGGAGGAGTTTAAACTAATTGTGATAAAAAGAACTGATGGTGTTCAATATTTGAAACCAAGATTGAAGAACTTGAATTCTTTACCTCAATGTGAGATGAATGGATAAACAGATCAGAAGATGGTATTTCGGATGCAATAGCAAGATTGATAAAGAGAGAAGGTATGTCTAGTAAGTATGATTACTTAAAACCTCAAAAAGGAGTAAGAAAGAAGGTCAATGATCCAGTGTTGAACAAGAAAGTGGTAAAATACAGATACAAACCAGTAAAGACTTTGAAGAAGATTCCTTTAAAGAAAGTCCCACAAGATTTCATAGGAAACGTGAAGTGGTGGTCTGTTGATGTATATACTAAGGAGGCTGTGATTGAAGACAAAGAAGGGAAGATTTTGTATAGATTGTATGATACACTAAATTTGATAAACTTTTCAAAGAAAGATCAGAAGATTCTGATGAGAAAAGAGATCATGTATACAGATGAATGGAGAGAACAGGCTAGGCAATACAAAAGGGTGTTATGGTTATGCATAAATCAGGAATTACATGCTGGAAGCAAGATGCTAGAGAGTTAGAAGAACAACTGAAGATTAAAAGACCAAGCTAATGTCAAGGGGGAGTCTGTTGGAGTATTTTGTGTGACATGTAGCTTTATGTAATAGAATAGGTCTTTTGTAATCTTTAGTATTGTAATTTATTTATTATAGTTAAGTTTTGTGAATGGCGAACTTAACAAGTTCGCCTAAGCCATGGGTGTGGCGAACTTGTTAAGTTCGCTTGTGGGAGATTTTGTTTACCTATAAATAGTGCTTAGTTGTAGAACTTTAGTAGATTTGTACTTGTAAGCACATTTTTCAGAGAGATAGCTTTCTGAGAATCTTGTCTTGTGTGTTTGTATTGTGTTCTTATCTGTTTGAGACACGTTTATTCGTTTGCATTCCGCACTACGAGTATACGTCGTGTGTTATACGAGAGAGATCGATCCGTAGACCAGAGTGGTGTCACACCCCCAATTTCAACTAACGGAGTTTTACCGTTTGGGAAGTGACGAACCAGGATCTCAGACATTAGTTACTTTGAACGACTCTACATGGGACTCAAAAAGAAAATATCTTTTAAATCAGAGTATCAATGCGGAAGCGTAACGAAAAGTAAATGCGCAAAATACACGCGCCCAAAACCAAAGTCCAAAGAGTCCAAAATGTCCAACCAACCAAAATACAATACAAGGAAGTCATAAAATATATCATAAGTAAAATAGTTGAATCCTATGCATGTCCTAACGTGCACCTTGTGTCTTAGCTTAGCGACCTGAGAAAACATGTAAGAAAAGTGTCAACACAAGGATGGTGAGTTCACAGGTTTCAAATAAATACGTAAGCGTTTACCAGATTTATGATCATTCAACATGTATCTATAGGTAGCTAACATTTCACCCGTTCGATATCCAATCGAGTTAGCGCGACTAACGCGGGTGGGATTTGTCAAACCCAGTAGTACTACTAAACATTACCTCGCTAAGATCCATATTAACGGTTCGAGATAAGATGAGGACATTCTGTGATAACATGTTACACTTAGCTTTAACATTGATATCATATGAAATACAAAATCTAAAAATCAGTTTAAGCATGTTTTCTCCCCCAAGCTAAAAACAGTAAAAAGGGGCCGTGAAAACTCACCTGCTTGGTGTTGAAGGTAGTTTCACACTAGAAGTAAGTTGGAACCACAAGTGTAAGTCTCAAAAGACCTACGAATGTCCTAAAATTATAAACATATAAATTAGGAACGATAATGGGAATTGTGACTGTGACACGGAAACGAGGAACGTCCTAAAAGAAACGCTCCATTGACTATGATTAGACGGACGTGTCCATGAGAAAAAGGATTCTTAAATTAATAAATTAAGAAAAACTACGATTCGCGATGAGTGACAAATAAAATATAATAAATATATCCAAGCGTTTTTTTTGTCATTAAATAATGGCATAAGAAAATAAATAATTGCGCGACAAAATAATAAATCTATTATTTTATTCGAGGATAACGAGTGTAAATGATATAAATAATTACATTATTTATTATTTTAAAACGTTGCACGAAGTTTATAACCGAAACGATATTAAAATATATCATTTTTAATTGAGATAACAGTTTGAAAATATTATATTATATTTTTAAATGCGATTTAATTAAAAATACGAGACATGAGGCTAAACCCGAGCTTACGGGAGGTTTTCCGGTTTAAACACATTAATATAATATTATATTAATATAACAATTTATTTGGTAATTAATATAATACTAAAAATCGGTTTTTTAAAAATAAATGTGGGTGGAGAGACTCGAATCCGGGTCTCTCCCACCACAGCCACACACACTAACCAGTCCCGCCCGCTAGGGAATCGCAAACATATCCAAATCAAAATGGTTTTATTCATCACAACACCCAGTCCCTACCCCATTCGCGATTTCGAACCCAATCCCGTCCTAAATCCGTAGATTCCGACCATGATCGAACCAGAAAGTATAGGGGTTTTGAAAATCGGAGGTTTGTAAATCTGTGTGTTCGTTCAATTGTAAAACAGTTAAGTGTATGGTCGTTTAATTCCCGGTTTTAAACTCGAAACCCTAGAATAAGGATACGTAATCGTGATGAACAAATTGAATGTTGAAATTCGATGGGATCATGGGGCTTTTACTCAACAAAGGTTTGTGAATATATCTATACAGTTTAAGTTTATTTTTATTACGATCAAGATCAAAATCCCCAAATTAAACAAGAACAAACCCTAGATTATGAACTGAGTTGAATTCGATATTAAAAATGGTTGGGTTCATAGGGCTTTCAATGAGTGATCAATTGCGAATCTGATCATGAAGTTTAATTTGATTAATACAGTGTTTAATATTAAAAGCCCCAATCGAATTCGCAAGAACCCTAGGTTAGTGATCTCAATCAATTTGATGTTACAAGTATGAATTAGCATAGGGCTTTTGATTAGTAGGAAATTCTGAAACTAATGACATGATTTAATTGAATTGAAAACAAGTCTAGGTTCGAAATCCCCAAATCAAGTTTATGATAAACCCTAGGTTATGAATCGTGTTGAATTCGATGATATGAGCCCCAATAATCATACGGTTTTCATTCAGAGGGTAAAGACGAAAGTGTTGATGTAAGAAATTACCAGAATCGATGGATAATTGATAGAGTTCGACTAGGCCAAATGCCAACGGCTTGCGGGTCAGGTTCCGGCGACTTCGGGCTTGAATCCAGTTGAACTAGTTCGTGCAGAAGCTAGACAGTAACTCGTTTGAGGTGATGATATGCGAAATCGTGATAATGGTAATCGAATTGTGAGATTTTGATAAATGTCGACGGGGAGGTCGACGGTTTCGACATAAACACCCATAATTGGTTTAACTCGCACGATTATTGTTCAATAATGATCCTATAATGAGCAATCATAGCATTAAAGTGAATTTTCGTTACTATTTCAAACGAATTTCGGTTATAGAACTTGAATTTGGATTGTTGGTTGCAAGTTTGACTTTCAGAAAGTCAACAAAGTTAATTCGAGTTTGATTTTGACTTTGGGAGTCAACCATTTAAATCTTGGGATTTAGCAGGACTAGTCCCTGTAGTTTGAGCTTAAATATTTGACAGAAATAGTCCCTGGGGTTTGAAATGAGTTAAATAGGTTAGTATTTAACTGGATTTAGTTAACGGGGTTAAGTTTTTCTATAGGGTTTTTAACGGAATTGTTAACGGAGTTAATCGGAAAAGTCGGGTTGTCACATCTTCCCCTAGTTGAAAGAATTTTCGTCCCGAAAATTAAATAAATAATAAATTTTTTTTTTCCGGATGTCACAAGTGGACCTACAGAACCCATGTTATGTTACGTGTGTGTGTAAAAGATGAATTAAAATATCATTATCAGAAATAGAATGTAAGATTTTGGCTAGTATTATCTTTTTAGACCAGTTTCGGGTTATATCTTTAGCACAGTTTTTCGGTACACTTCACTACCCATACTCACAAATATGCAATGAGAAGTTGTGCCAAGATATGTCTTGACAACAACCGTCAAGCATATACTACCCCCCTTGGATCACATCTGTTCCATTGAAGACATCCAGATAATAGTTGGATCCCATTACCTGAATCTTCGGATTCCATAGATATTAGCCTGAATCATTACAAAATATTCACTAAACATAAACCTCACTAACTAAGACAAATGAATCACTTGATTCTAAATCTTATGATTCTTGATAATCCATATGGATTTTGTTTGATTTTTCTGGGCTAAACGATATAACTTCAACCTGTAGATTCTGATAATCCTTGAGAAAATCTTAGATGTCTTGAGATAATGCATTTACCTTCTGTTCACATAACCGTGGGGTACACATTGTTGAACTTTAAATGGTACCTTAACTCACATGAACTTGATCCAAGGATGCTTGTAGTTTCGAATCTTATAATATTGACAATTTGAATTAACATGATGTGTATTTCAAATTGATTCTAAGTAAGTATGTCATGATATGATCTCAATTTCTTTGAAGTTCATCTTGTATCATTTTTGCTACATGTTTTAGCTTGATATGATCATCTGCTCATGACTTGATCAAAAAGACGTTCACTGTAAGTATTCTATTATTCAATATCTTGTTCATTCTCTAAGAAAAACGACAAAAATATTTTTGACGTGTTTTAGCTTAAAAATTTATAAAAGACAAAAACATTTCTTGCACAGCTGTTTCTAATTCCTTAGAAAAACCAAAAATACATTCATAACTTCCGGAAACGTCTTTGTTACATCAAACATTGAACATATCTGTCATGTTCGTCTCCAAATACTTCATAAGAAAAAGTTTTTGAGTTACGTTTTGATCAGGATATAATTCATGCGTACTTAAACAAGTGCGCATAACATAACACATGCGTACTTATTAAGTACGCATGACTTAACTCATGCGTACTTACAAATAGGCATGGTGTTAGTCATGCGCACTTACACAAGTACGCATGACATGTTGAGCGGGGTATATATAACGGCAAAGGGCATTTACTCATCATTCAAACTTCATACTTATACAACGCATAGACCTGATCATTTTCGCTCGAAAATCTTTGTGTTAGAAAACCATTTTCATTCACTTTTTAGTTACAAAATCATCATAGGATCATCTGGTGAGAATCTCAACCAATTTCAACCATGAAATCTTCCAAAATTAGCAAAATTCGGAGTTCTTGAGATTAGGGTTTTGATGACCGATTTTTTGGATCAAATGGATGTTTGCATGTTAAATTGATCAATCCACTATGTTTCTAATCATCATTATAAGTCGTTTAACACAAATTTCATCATCTTAACTTGGTAATTTGGATTTTTGATCATAGATTGAGCCATGACTTTGAGTCGGCCTCTGTACAATCAATGGGGTTCGGGTGGTGGTAATATTAATGCTAAAACGACTCACATTATGTTTCAATGACATTTCGACACCCTTAGAACATGATTCGTATACCACAAATCTCAATTTGATGATTTCGTACTTGAACAGATTTTGGTATTACCATTCAACATGCGTACTTACAAGTACGCATGAATGAATTTTGTTCATGCGTACTTTGTAAGTACGCATGGCAAATCTAATCTGTGCGTACTTCCACAAGTACGCATGAGGCAGAAACTTGAAAATTTCTAAGTCCTAAAAATTCATTAACTATCCTAAAGGTATATTACTATGTTTTTTAATCTGATCTAGTCTTGTTTTAATTGTATTTTACAGGTATGTCACGATGACCTTACACTGACGAATTCAACCTGTTAGCTCTCACCGAAACAGAATGGAAGGGTGTGGTTGTTAACTACCAAGAGATAGTGGCTTTTCTGAATCGGTCAAGGATCGCATATGCTATCTCGGCTAACCCAATTGTCTCACGCCCTTATATTGAACAATTTTGGGAAACTTCAGAACACGACTGTAAGGTTACTCCAAATGTAATTCTAGCCACTGTAGCAAACCAACAAATAGCTATATCCGAAGACACAATACGCCAAGTTTTACAGTTTAATTACCAGGTCACAGATCCAACTGTTTATGCAGGATATGTTATTGATGGCTGTTGGAGGCAAAGAATGGGGTACGTTGGCAGGATCGACTACCCGTCATACAAGAAAGGTTGGCTACTGGATCAGTGGAGATATTTTGCACATATCATGCTTATGTACATAGCACGAAAATCTAGGAAAGGCGCCATGGGCCATGATTTGGCTTCTGCCATGGTTGGTCTTTCAGTAAACACAGGCTGTAATTTCTCGCGCTATATTTACAAGTCTATGTGATAGCAAATTGACGCAGCTGAGAGATTTAGGTTTCTACTGTATCCTCGCTTTGTCCAACTGCTTATCAATCACTTCTTGTCGAATCTTCCATAGATAGGATAGCGATTACAACCTGTTCACACACCTCTGTTTTGGCATATAATTAACGAAGCATATATTGCCCCGGCTAATGATAGATGGTATAGTGCTAATTCTGAACCTGAACTAAGTGAGCGTTTGGATGAGGAACCATAAGATGAAGAGGAAGTTGAACACGATGGTGATGATGACGAAAGTGATGATGATGAAAGTGATGGTAGAGATAGTGGTGAGGGAACGGATTCTGAAAGAACTGTATCTGATTTATCTGATTCCGATGAAGCACCCGATGAAGCGCATCCAAGTAGGAAGGTTCAGGAATCCCATCCTGAATCATCCTCAAATCGACGATGAAAGGATAGTTCGGAGAGTGAATTCCAACTCAGAGATGAGAGTTCTGAAAGTGAGGTTGAAGCGGCACATATGGTTGAATGTAGAAAGAAGTTTAGATCAGATCGCCCATGGCATGTGGTCATGGAGGAAATCAATGCCCGCGTTCAAACTAAAAGGACTCCTGAAGTACCAACACAACTGTATAGTAGGCATAAACGAAGGACAATTACACCTGTAATTGTTCCCACCATAAAAGAGATGACTCCACCGATAGTCTCTTTTCCTGCTACTTCAATACCGATCTCAACTGCAAGCCTACCTATAATGGCCGAGTCCATTATAGTGGCAACAACAGTGGCACCTACTATCATCCCAACAACATCCCTGCCAGTATCTGTTACTGCTGGCACTTTGCCACCCATGACTCATTCAATAGAGTTTGGATATATGGGTCATCAATTGGATCTTTCTGGGCTATTTTCTGATACAATTCATGAGACAGGAGAACCGTCAACAGCTAGAGAAGTTGATCCAAGAGAGGCACGCATCTCACACTTAGAATCTCAAATTTAAGCCTTACTCAAATATGCCGCCAACTCAAGATCACAAATTGAAACACAACAAGCACAGATAAACTCACTGATTGATGACACCACCATGCTAAGAAATCAATGGCAAAGCACTCAAGAGCAACTGAAATCATTGCTAGAACTTCAAACAATCCAATTCAAACTGAATGATTCTATTCTAGGTCATAAGCAAGCGTTTGATGCTCAAGTGCTAATTTAGAGAGAGGAGCATACGCTATTGGTTGACATTGTTACAAAACTGCTGAACCAGCTTGGGTCTTAGGGGGAGACCAACAAACAAGCGGAGGAAGCCTGTCACCATTTTGACCTAACTGCTGACAAGCATCATGACAAGGATCCTAGTGCCGGCCCCTCAGGTGATGCTGGAAGTGAGCCACAAGCTGCTTCAGCTTCACTTTCAATAACACCAGCGGCACAAGGGGACTCGACCCATGAAGGAGCAGTTAGTGGAAGTGACAAGGGTAAGTCTGTGGCAGAAGTCTTAGAAGAATTATCTACCAAGCCAAATTTGGATTTAACAAATGAGGAAATGATTGGAGCCATGGAGGAAATGGAGGAAGGTGAGATAGACTCGGGTGACGAGTGGGATGAAGAGGGAGAGGAAGTGATGATTGAATTTCACAAAGGGGATGGGGAGGGAACATATGAATTGGAAGATGGGGAGATTTTTGAAGCCCCTACAATTATTGAACCAGCTGAACTAGAAGTTGCCATGATTAGTGTTGAGGCAACAAAAGCTCCAACCTCCCAATCCACCCAGTTCCTTAGAAGGGCGATTGTGACAACTTTTTTAAAAGAGCTCCTCAAAAGTGGTTCAAAAGACCACAGCCAGCCGCCTAGTACAAATCACAGTATAAAGACAAGCATGGCGCTACTGGTATGATCTTGTCTGTAAGGTTTGAAGATGATAAAGGTTTATTTGCCATTAAACGATCTGGAGGTGTTCAATACCTCAGACCATCAACTAAAGCCTTTAATTCATTACCCAAATACGACCTTGTAAACTTGGCCAACAGAGAACTCATTGGTGAAACATCATTTGCAGTAGCCAAAGGTCTATGGGGGACGCTACAGAGGGAGGGACGCTCTGGGAAATTTGAAGTCTTCAAGCGTCAATTGCCGACGCGTGTCAAAGATAGAACAAAGAAACATCCGGTGACATGCAAATTATCAAAAAAACTTGTCTACAAGCCTGTACTATGTGAGACCCACATACCACTGAGGAAAATTCCTCAGGATATGTTGGGAAACTGTAGATGCATGATATGTTCCTAATCCCTTCTAGTATGTATTTCATCTATGTTTAATGTAACTATTTGATATAATAATGAAATTACATGTTTATCCTTAATGTTTACTCATATATAACGACTGTGTATTAAACGATCTGATAAATATCGATAACGTTGATCAATCGTGCTAATGAAAGGCCCATTCGCGCGAATAGATCATGAGAATGATTCATTCGCTAGAATAAGTCATGAGAATGATTCATTTGTACGAATGAACCATTCTAATGATTCATTCTTGCGAATGAACCATTCTACTGATTCATTCGCACGAATGAGTCCATTCACATGACTCATTCGTACGAATGGCCTCTGCACTATATATAGTGCTTTCACTTCATGAGCACAAGAGGAGACTAATAATAGCAGAGACTAACCAGAGCAGAACCAGACTAAGCAACAGAACACACACAAACTCTTTGCACCGGTATTGTCGAATCTCTGTCCGTTGAGAGTTTCCAGGTCTTGTATCCAACTTCTCTACACCAAAGGGTCGATAGAAACCTTCGTTTCGACGTCTAATCCGCTCGTTTCTCACGACCCGATCCGTGTCATAGATTGGATTGCCAATCAAATCAGATTCCGCACGATTTGGTTCGGTTAATGTGTTGAATCATTGGATCAAGGTAGATCCCGATCCAACAAAGTGGTATCAGAGCCATTGTGCTCTAGATTCAACATAGAAAATCTAATCTTGCTTTTTCTATCTTCTTGAATGTTATAAAGATCACTTGATCGCTGTTTAGCCACGTTCAAAACTTGTGATTATTGCTTCTGAGTGATCTGATCGTTTCAGTTTCCAGATCTGATAAAAGGCTCAATCATTGGTGCTTTTTGGCGCAAAAAAGTCAAACAGCTCTCTGTCGTACGAATGGCTACTATGATGAACTTCATTCGCACGAATGGCTCCTACCATTCGCACGAATAGATCAAGTCTCCTGCTCATTCGTTCAAGCTTCCAATCGCACGAATAGAAAATTCCATTCGCACGAATAGACCCATTCGCACAAATCTCTTCTGAATTTTTTTTAAGTGTCGGAAAACTTCGTTTTTTTTACCATGTCGGACTTAGCCTTTTTTGCCAGTCAGAACAGCAAAATCCAAAACTTGTTATTAATCGATAATGAAGCTGGAAATGCTAACAAGGCTCCAAAACTCATGACAACGGACGAATATCATCACTGGAAAAACAGGTTTGAGATACACATTAATGGAGTTGATACAAACTTATGGATGATGATAGAGAATGGATATCAAAAAGTGTTGAATGAGGATGGAACTCCTGTTTTGCTTTCCCTTTTAAGCGAACAACAAAGAAAAGTTTATGACTTAGAAAAGAAGGCATATGCTATCCTATCTCAGGCCATATCAAGAGAAATATTTCATCAATTCAGGCAGTTTACATCTTCAAAATCTCTGTGGGATGCCTTAGAACAACGTCACGAAGGAAATGCTTCGTTGAAAGCTATCAATGCTAAGGCCATTAAGAAGGAATTTGATAATTTCATGTATATTGGGAATGAGTCCTTACATGATCTAATTGAGAGATTCTATCACTTGATGAGTGAATTGCATGCCCATGAGATCAAAACAACGAAAGAAGAAAAGGTTCAATGCATGGCAGATGCGCTACCACCAAAATGGGATTCATTCTTGATGGTTCTCAAACAGAATAATACTCTTGGAACAATTGACATCAATGAATTTCTTCAGAAATTGAGAGAACAAGAGGTGTTGAATAAGTGGAAGCTAAAGAGAGGCGTACAAACTCAGGATCCTTCATTGTACTATTCTACATCAACTCAACAAAATGTTCCTTTGCAGACTGCGTTTGTATCAAACATGTCAAATGTTTCAGCCAGCCAGTCTTCAACAGCTCATGCTTTAGTTTCATCAAGCTCGGTTCCAAAGCAGGGAAATACTGCTAGTACTCCTCCACTAAGCCCCATTAAATTGCAAACAGACAACTTCGACAAGGTTACTATCGAAGTGGCCAAGGAACACATGGCACTGTTGTCTACCGTTATCAATTCATATGACAGTCTTGTTGCTGGACAGGTTGGAAACAATCATCTGACAGCAGAAGACTATGCTCAGATTGATAAGGATGAAATGGATCGAATTGATATAATGTGGGCTCTTGCAAGTGCAGTCAGAATAGCGAGAGATTATGTAAAAAGGACAGGAAAAACTCTCGAAGGGAACAAAGACACTACTTATGGTTTTGATCTGTCTGCTGTTGTTTGTTTTAACTGTGGTGAGAAAGGGCATTTTGCTAGGCAATGTGAAAAGCCTAAACAGACTGGAAACCGCAACCCTTTCAACAACCGTCAAAGCCAACCGAAGCCACAAACTCAAAATACAGAAACAAACCTTGTTCCAGTTACTCTTGCACAAGATAAGGGCACTTCAAGTGGAACAAAAGCTATGGTTGTTCAAACAGATGAGACTGTTGATTGGTCTTTTAAATTTGGAGCTGATGGCAGTTCAGGGGATAGAGCTTACATGGCAAAGGCTGAAGAAATCAATGAAGAGTCAGATTCTGATGCTGAGAGAGAGATTGCTTTAGAAAGTTCATCAGCTGAAGACGACACATCTTCAAACAGTTCTGGCTTCACAGCTGAGAATGAAGATAAATCATCTGTCGTCACTTCAAGTCAATCGACAGCTGATGTGGATGATAACAATTCCTCTTCTGAATCTACCTGTAGCTGTACTTTTATGGTAAAAACATCCACAGGCATTCAGGTAAATTGAAATTTTTGAAAGTGAATCTGAATCTCAACCGTGTTTAATTTGTGATGAACTTGAAAAGAAAGTTGAGGCACTTAAAAGTCACAACATAGACTTAATTGCTGATTTAACTGATTGTCTTGAAGCAAACCGTGTTTTAAAGGGAAACGAACTTGCCTTCAAAAACAAAATTGATCTTTTAAACAGGCAAGTTCATGAATTAGAAATCTGTGTTATCAACAAACAAAATGCCATCACCTTTTATTTAAACACGATTGATGAAACAAAGAAAAAGCTGGCGCTTGTCGAATGTGATTATGAAACTTTAAATCAAAAGCTAAAAAGTTATTCAAATGCTTCTTACATTCTTGATTACATGATTTCACGTCGTCCAGGAAAGAAAAATGCTGGGTTTGGTATAACAATTGTCCTCCACCGGTGTTGAATACTATGGTAAACACACCGGATGATAACCCAATCACTGACTTTAAGGTCAAAACGCCACTTGTCGTTGATCCAACCGCAAACAAAATTTCTCAACCAAAGGTTAACGATAATGGTGCTTCGACCTCGGAGTCCCAGTGTGTTGATGGAATGGTAGAAGAGTGGGATGAAGATGACGATGAGTGCCCTACTCGTGGTTTGGGACACAAAAACTCGTCTGCTCCACAGAATGACAGCATTGGTATTTCAAAATCTGCTTCTAAAAATGTTTTTAAAATTAAACAAACCAATCGCCGTCCATCTTATCCCACTACTTCTGATCAGAAGAGTCAAGTAACCAAAGCCTCAATCAAAAAGGTTATTTTTGTTAATGCTGGAGAGTCTGTTCAATCAAACAAGTCACTCTCTTCAGCTGAACAAAAAGAAGCTAAGGCTGGTGGTTCAATAACTCACCAAAGTGAAAATCAATACAGATCTCTGAGGTTGGTTGAGCGGAGATACTGTTTTGAGTGCGGTACAAAAGGACACGTTGTTGTCAATTGTCCTTATCTTCAGAAGCCAAGTAAAAGAGTTAACCATTTTCCAGAAAATAAACAAAAGTTTTTAAAGTCAAAATCTAACTCTTTTACCCAACAACAAGTGCATCAAAAGAAAGTTAAACAATAGATGCATGACTTGTTGGTCTCTTATTCGAGTTCCACATCTGTACCAATCGTTAAGCAATCCACTGTTTACCACAAACAGTCGTTGCACAAACAACATGTGTGGAAAGCAAAATCAGATGATGCTTCTGACGACTGTACTTCAAAGTCAAGTGGTTGTTCCAAAAGTCCACGAGGACAGTGGATGGATTGTACTGTTGTAGATGAGACTGGGAAACCCAAGACCGTAAAGGCTTGGGTTCCTAACCTAAACTAATTTTTATCAATTACGTTCTTGTATATATTTTCTTTCTTGCGTTTATTAAAAATCTCAAAAAATCAAAAAGATTTTTCATTTTAAAAGTTTAGGGGGAGAAAATGTCAGTAAGAAAATGATCTCTCACTGAGAAAAATGATAGTACACAGACGCTAGTTATCTGAGACTCCAAAAAGATTTCTATATTGTGTACAGTTATTTGTGTACAGTTTTTTTTTTTTTAAAAAAAAGATTTTCCATTTTTGTACAGACTAAAACCCAAAAACATCTGAAAAACTCAAAAATGAGAAATCGTATCCAACCTTTGGAAAGTAATGGCACACTAACCATATGTATGAAGCACATTGCATTTAATGTCATAGTGAATAGTCACACTAAGTCGACATGTGATGCATTGATAGGCTTATCTTACTGAATCTCGACCATTGATGATCAATCTATATCATATTAGATATTGTCTTGTGAGTCACATAATGGTGAAAGGATTGACAAAAATCAACAATAGAAACTGAAGGTGTTTCTCATTCTGTGCACACCAGTTATCATCGGTTTAATGAGATATCAGAAAGTAGTTATAAAATTAAAAATTAGATTCCGAAGTCGTATACGTGCCATATTGCCTTGTAAATACCTGGCTGAAGCCGTCCATGCGATTAAGAATAAAAGAAAAGTATGAATCCGAATCCGAATCCGTATATGTGCCATATTAACGGGTTGCAGCCTGGTTGAAGCCATCCATGGGATAGGATGAACACAAACACCGTTAGCTGCATACGTGCCATATTGCCTTGTAAATACCTGGCTGAAGCCGTCCATGAGCTGATGGCTGTCACTGTGAATACCAAAAAAAAAAGAGGATCGTGAAGAAGTAACAGGGAATAACTGAGATCTCATGAACTTATGATGGCTGGTTAAGTAAGTTGTGCTGATTTGAAACATTAACATGTTTTGAAAAGTAATTCAAGTCAATTCTTAACTAGTGTGGGACACACAGACAATGGACTCAATCCTTCAAGATCATCTTGTAAGTGTTGAGAAGAGGTCTGCATAGGTTTAAGATGGACAAACATATCAATGATCGCATTTTGACTAAGTGTACTTAAAGCTCAGATAATTTGCAATGTTGCTGATTGCTATGAGTTTAGTACTGATCCCAGGTTCGGATCTT
The DNA here is from genome assembly GCA_023525975.1 of Smallanthus sonchifolius. Lineage (NCBI taxonomy): Eukaryota > Viridiplantae > Streptophyta > Magnoliopsida > Asterales > Asteraceae > Smallanthus > Smallanthus sonchifolius. The sequence continues at coordinate 77,782,371 of CM042025.1, forward strand.
TCTCACAAAAAGATGTGTAAATACCATTGTATAGTTGTATCTACAAAACTCAAAATGTCTCAGATCATTAATCATTAAGTCTGTATGATTTCTCATAAGGATCATTCTTACTAAGACATGCGTGTATATATCTTGTTGATATTATTTTCAGCATTACATATTCAAAAATCCAAAAAGATTTTACTTTTCCTGAATTTTAGATTATCTGATAAGACTCGAACGACTGTCAGAAAATCAAAATTTGAAAACCGCTTGATTTCCTGATTGATCAAATCGTTCCTTTACTTCATAAACTATTCCAAAACTTCATAATTGATCCCTCACTTCATAATTAAATGTAAATTACTTCATAATTAAATTTTTGTTAAAACCAATGTGGTCGGATACCCCATTTAACTTGAAAAGTTTAATTTGCATAAGGGGATTGTCCCATTCGTACGAATGGATGAGCAAAATGGCTCACTCGTACGAATGAATGATGAGAATAGGTCATTCACACGAATGGACCGACCAGAATGGTCCATTCGTACGAATGAAGGTTCATTAGTATGAATGAACATCCATCTGTACGAATGAAGGGTTCATTAGTACGAATGCATACCTATTCGTACTACTGAAGGACACACGTATACGAATGGATGGCCATTCGTACGAATGAACCAGGCCATCCAATAAATAGGCCATTCATTCGCATGTGCAGAATCATTCGCACAAAACAGAAAGCATTTGCACGTCTGTTTCATCAAAATCTGAATTTGAACAAAACTCTGTCAAATCTGTAATCTAATCATTTGATTTCTTTTTACAGGTATAACCCCACAAGTATTCATCGATTGTATACCGATTCGTGGATGTTCGATTAGATTTAGGGTTCAAAACCGAAAACCAAACCTAAAAACGTAAAAACTGACTTAATAAACCAATTAAACTGCTAAATATTGGTTGAAAACAATAGTCGAGTGTGTTGTTGTCGTTTTTCGGCAAATCTTTTCAAGTGTTGGTTGATTTTTGGATAAGTTGGATCGCGACCTGTCTGTCATACGAATGGACACACTCTTCATGTTCATTCGTACGAATGAACGCTCATTCACACGAATGAACACTCATTCGCACGAATGAATAGGCTGAATGATTCATTTGTACCAAGGGAAAAATGGTCTAAAAGTTCATATTTCCAAAATCTTGCATGTATTGATCTGAGGTGCTTCATGTTTTTGTTTTTGTAGACTGTTCGTTATGGCGCACAGAGCTCCAGTTGTTCTTAAGGCTTCCATAAAAAGCAACATATGTGCGGGCATGATTCCGACATCAAAGAATGCACATCCGTTTGTCGCACCAAAGGGAGTTCTGGGCCTCCGTCGAGATTGACTGCGAGGTATATCCACCGGTCATACGAGGGAAGATCGCAGGTCAAGAAGTGGTTGTATCGGCAGCTCACATTCGCCGATTGTGTCAATTTGGTGATCATCCTGAAGATCCAGTGACACTGGATAAATATCTGGTCCGAGGATGCTTCATGAGGATAAAGTACGACGGGAATGTCGCCGAGGGAGTTTTAAACAAAGCAAACCTCTGTCCGTAGTACAAGTATCTAGGACATGTTCTTCTGCATTGCCTCGGTTCCCGTCGTGGCGGATTTGATGATATGCGCGAAACAATACAGAGCGCATTCGTTGCACTGGTGTTGAACATTCCGTTCAACTTTTCCGAGATGGTGTTCATGCACCTTAAGGAAAACATCTATCTTAAAGGGGACAATGCGTATCTTATGTACCCTAGATTTTTACAAATGATAATAGATGACCAACTTCCTCTTCTACCAAGGTCAGACGTCGACATAATCAAGTTAGAACACATGACAGACGTCACTCTAAACAGGGTACAGACCTACAGGGGCAGACCAACAAAGCCACCTCACAAACGATTCATTGGACATCTGGCAAATCCAGAGTATGTGGCACCAGTAAACAGAAAATGGCGTCACGATAACAGTGATTCGGACAGGGAGGATATTGTTGTACCTCCAGCTGACGACCAAGATGATGACGACAAAGATGGTCAGGGAGATGGTGGCAATACTCCTCATGTTTCATCTACCGCTGCCACCACTCCCACTGTTACTGCTATCGATCCTTCCCTTCCAACTAACCCAGAAGACGTTAACCTGGACACCGTCCTGTTTACTGATTCTGAGAAAACTGAAGATGAATTTGAAATCAGTCAACAAGGGGCAAGATTGGTCGCAACAAAAAGAAAAAGGGGAGCAGATCAAGGAAGCTCAATGGTTGATGATGACGTCAGGGATGCTGATTTTGTCCCTGGCTGTCTACAAGTATCTGCTGCTCCTTCTTCCCAATCTACCCCGGTCAAGAAGGGAAGAGGAAAGAAAAGAATGGCTAAACGCCAAAAGTTTAAGCTTGTTAGAAGGACGGAGAGCACCTCTGCTACTACAGCAACTGCCACCAGGTCTGAGGCTCCAATGTCAACATCTATGCCTCAGACACAAACTGTGCCTCCTCCCATCTACACGACTGCTCCTACATCACAGCCATCAACTATTCGAGCTGAATCTTCAATGTCACTGCCGACTGTCTCTCTACACGACCAGATCAGTACTTTAAATAGTTTGGTACTTCGTTTACTGGCTCAGAATGAAGAGCAATCAAAGCGTATTGACCAATAGGGCTCGCAGATCAGTCAGTTGACTCTGCAAAATACTGAACAAGCCCAAGCCATCACAAGTCTTCCCAATAGATGCAATGATCAGCAAGTCCTCCTTCTCACTGCTACAAACCAGAATCAAAAGTTATCTACAACTGTTAATACACATGCTCAGAGGATACAAAGGCTAGAGGAGGAAAACAAGAGACTGTTGGAAGACTTAGAAAGCAGAAGAGACCCGACACCCAGAATTGAGGGTGCTCGCAATGATGGTGATGATGGTGACGATGATGATGATGATGACGATGAGGATGATGATGATGACGATGATGATGATGATGATGACAATAATGACAAAGATAAGAACGATGGTGCCAATGCTGGTGCTGCATCAAGTGCTGAAAAGACAGCAGAAGCAGAGGCGCGAACAAAGCAAAAATCAGACAAATCAGAAGGCCCATCATCAGATAAAGAAAAGGGCACTGAAGGTTGATAGTTTTTGTTTTAAGTGTTTTAAGTTGTCTTATTGTAAATATTAGATTATTATGTAAATAATTTCAGTTTTATTTTGATTAAATCAATGAAATTTCTTATTCTCACATGTTTATTTTATGATTGTTTATGTAAATAGTTTTGGATGTGATGCCTCTCAAGCAACAACCTTCAAAGTTAACTTATGTGCTTGACATGCAAGGGATCATCCAACATTCAGTTATTTATGACAAAGAGGAAGGGGAAATCGTACACTGCTTGTCAAAAGAACAGATTGCCGAGCTATTTCAAATGAATCCCGACGAAGTCATCACTGAAGAGGCATCTATTCCTACAACTGATTATCCCTCCTTTGACGAACTAGAAGACGTTGATGAGGTTGAAGTCGAAGACATCACTGATCAAGAATAGCCAAAGTACACATCAGTAGATGGTGATGATCTTCCCTCCTTCGCAGACTTATTCACTCAGCAGTCCGACGAGGAGGTCAACTGCATTATCGACAACAAAGAAGATGAAGCCGGTCCCTCCACTATTGACATTGACGAGCTGAATGAACGTAAAAGTCAGTGGATGGAATACATGGCCGAATTAAAGAAGAACTCACAGCCCTCTCCTCCAACCAAGTACACTAAAGTTTATCGACTCAAAGGACACAAGTCTGATGGTCGTATAATCAGTTGGGCATACTTCAACGACTTAAGCTGCTATGCTATAAAAAGAGAGAAGGGCATACAATATTTCAGGTACCCTCATAACTTCAAGACGCTGCCCGTATTTGTAGTAAATCAATTGGCGCGTCTAAAGCTTCTATACAGCGAATCTTCCGGTCTATCCGAATGGTTTAAACGTCAATTACAGTACGAATACCGGAAGAAGTGGGTGAACTTCAAGCCACAAATGCCTACACGTTACATTCACAAGGAAAAGGTTCATCCAATCACCAAGAAGCCCCTAATTGTCTTAAAGTGGAAACCTCCAACAATCATGAAGAAGATTCCTTTAAGGAAAATGATCCAGGACTTCTCAGATCAGTTCAAATGGTGGTACTATGATGGGAGTACTGGTGAAGCTGTTATAATGCTTTGTAAAGAAGGGTCATGGGAGACCATCAGGGTCTTTGATCCCTTGTGGCTGACCAACTTGTCTGAACAAGATGTTACAACTTTATACAAGTGTCAGCCGTTTTTTGATGTTGCAGATATAGACCAGGCGTTGCAGTATGTGAAGGTGATACGTATATGCTTTGCTTTTGACATACACGTCGGGGTCAACTGGAAAACTCGTACAAAAGAGATGTTGAAGACCAACTAATGTTAGTTAGGTCATTTTGAAGGGATCTAGGTCCAAGGGGGAGTATGTAGATGCATGATATGTCCCTAATCCCTTCTAGTATGTATTTCATCTATGTTTAATGTAACTATTTGATATATTAATGAAATTACATGTTTATCCTTAATGTTTACTCATATATAACGACTGTGTATTAAACGATCTGATAAATATCGATAACGTTGATCAATCGTGCTAATGAAAGGCCCATTCGCACGAATGGATCATGAGAATGATCCATTCGCACGAATAGATCATGAGAATGATTCATTCGCTAGAATAAGTCATGAGAATGATTCATTTGTACGAATGAACCATTCTGATGATTCATTCTTGCGAATGAACCATTCTACTGATTCATTCGCACGAATGAGTCCATTCACATGGCTCATTCGTACGAATGGCCTCTGCACTATATATAGTGCTTTCACTTCATGAGCACAAGAAGAGACTAATAATAGCAGAGACTAACCAGAGCAGAACCAGACTAAGCAACAGAACACACACAAACTCTTTGCACCGGCATTGTCGAATCTCTGTCCGTTGAGAGTTTCCAGGTCTTGTATCCAACTTCTCTACACCAAAGGGTCGATAGAAACCTTCGTTTCGACGTCTAATCCGCTCGTTTCTCACGACCCGATCCGTGTCATAGATTGGATTGCCAATCAAATTGGATTCCGCACGATTTGGTTCGGTTAATGTGTTGAATCATTGGATCAAGGTAGATCCCGATCCAACAGAAACCTTTGGTACTGGTATGTAGACCCAGTAACCGGTGAGGCGATCATGATTGAGAAGCACAACTTGAAGGAGATAATCAGGGTTTTTTGATGAAATTTGTTTCATCAACTTTTCGGTTGGAGATTTGGAGGTGTTGGTTGACATGTACTGCATACATACGGATGAGTGGACAAACCTACTAGCCACCCACTACAACAAATTGGTAAAAATTTTCTATGATTTCAAGTCAGGGCTGGCAGTGGAAGTCAAGTTGGAGGTGCATGAGAAGACTGAATGAATCCAAAGTTGCTGTCAAGGGGGAGTTTGTTAAAGCATCTTTTGGTGACATGCTCTCTGGATTATGCTAAAGCTTTTGTCATCTACATTTCAGTCTTTTATGTATTTGTATGTATCTATATTTGTCTTTGTTGATCGAGTTGTAATTTACTTATCTTTTAATTAATTTTAACATTTTTTATTTAATAACTTAAAATCATTTGTAATAAATACATAAATTTGTATGCATTGGTTGACAGGACGCGTTTGTGATGCGGTAATTCACCGAATTGCTAGTGTGTGATATGAAATGCTTAGACTTTGTTATGTATGAAATGAACTTAATTACTCTTAATTAAGCATGATATGCACAAAATTGCACATGAAAATGAAAATGACGGGAACCGTTAATGAATTGAAATTGTCTGTTGTCACATTCTCCCCATGTTAAAAGAAATTTCGTCTCGAAATTCAGCATGTGTCATCCGTAGTAGGTACTGTTTCGAACAATTGGGGGTATTTCCACTTCATTTGATCTTCACGTTCCCAAGTGAATTCTGGTCCTCGTCTAGAGTTCCATCGTACCTTCACTATAGGGATGCGACTCTATTTCAATCTCTTGACCTGTCGGTCCATGATTTCTATTGATTCCTCAATAAAATGAAGCTGATCATCAATTTGTATCTCTTCGAGGGGTATAACCTTTGTTTTGTCAAATAAGCACTTCTTTAGATCGACACGTGGAACGTGTCATGTAATCCGTTGAGTTCTTGTGTCAGTTTGAGTTTGTAAGCCATTGGACCAATCCTTGCTAGGATTTCGAATGGTCTAATATATCGAGGGTTTAGCGTGCCTCGCTTACCAAATCTGATGACTCCCTTCCAAGGTGAGACCTTTAGCATGACCTTATCTCTATCCTAGAATTCTAAAGGTTTGCATCTCACGTGAGCGTATCTTTTCTAACGATCACACGCAGCCTTCAATCGATTCTGAATTTGTACAATCTTCACGGTTGTTTCATGCATGATCTCTAGGCTAGTGAGCTGGCTATCACCAACTTTGGTCCAGCTAGTTTGGTAGCTGTTTTTTTTATGAAAACTCAGCTAATGGTAGATGAGTATCCTATTTGTTTATGAAATCAATCACACAAGCTCTAAGCATGTCTTCTAATGCCTGGATAGTCCTTTCACTCTAACCATCCATTTGGGGGTAATATGCGGTGCTCATATCCAATCAAGTACCCAAAGCCTTTTGCAATGACTGCCAAAATCTATAAGTGAAACAACTATCTCGATCCGAGATGATCGAGATTGGCACTCCATGTCTCGAGACAAATTCCTTCCGGTAGATTCTGGTCATCCTTTCCATCTTGTCCGTCTCTTTAATCGACAAGAAGTGTGCAGGATTCGTTAGGAGATCGACAATTACTCATATAGTGTCACATCCACCAGATGTCTTGGGCAATTTCATGATAAAGTCCATAGAGATCTGCTCCCATTTCCAATAGGTAATTTCTGGTTGTTGTAACGGTCCTGACGGTTTTTGATACTCTACCTTGAACTATGAACAGGTCAGTCATTTGCTAAAATAGGTGTCGATGTATGCTTTCATGTTGGGCCACCAATATAGCTCCTTGAGGTCATGGTACATCTTATCTAGTCCTGGGTGTATTGAGTACCTAGACTTATATGCTTCGTCCATCACTAGATCTCTTAGATTTCCAAAGCTTGGTACCCATATTATGTCCATGAAGTAACGGGTTTCATTAGACTTGACCTGAAACTGCTTATCCATGCCTCGTAAGGATTCATGTTCCTGCTTCTCCTCTTTGAGTGCTTCCTGCTGAGCATCACAAATTTGAGTCGTAAAACTCATGTGAATCGTTAATCCCAATGCTTGCGCTCTCAGAGTCTTGGTTCGTTCCTTTCTACTCAAGGCATCGGCTACCACGTTTGACTTTCCAGGATGGTACCTGATATGCCCTAAATTATACATGTTTTGCATGCATAATAATCCCCATATTATGGTACTAATCAAAGAAAATCCTTGCAATTGATACTTAATGCGTTGATATTTCATAATTATAGGTTATTCGGTGTCCTAAGATAAACAAAGCAAAAACCAGCTTAAAACATGAAGAAATCAAGCTTTTGGAGGACCAAACCTGAACTTTGATCCCAAGAAGTCAAATCAGGTCAACACAAGTCAACTAGCTGCTAAAAGACGAAGCAGGAGAGCAGAAAAAGGGGGATGCACGGTCGTGCAATCCCTTTCTTGCTCTCCAAGGACCCAGTACAATGTCCTTTGTACCCTGTTTGATTCCCGAGGTGTTTGCACGTCCTTGTAATCTTATACATGGTCGTTCATTGCTCATTTTGAGGCCTATAAATAGATGGCTTAGGTTTTTCATTCCATACACCCTTCCATACATTACCAGAGCTCAAGAGAGTCCGTTTCTATAGTCTAGAGTAAAGAGTAGAGAGGTTCCTCCTCTTTGTCCGCAATAGGGGAGCCTACGAAACTCAGCGTTACGCTAGTTAGTATGGCCATTCGTGGCTAAACTTCTTCTATTGCTAGGGTGAAGATGATGTTTGGTGCATGTTCATGTTTGACGTATTAATCTAGTGGTATGTTTATGTCTTTAATTATTCTCCCTTAAAACCACCATTCAGTGGGCTTGTATTATTGTATAAATTCGTCTTTATATTTGTCAGTGCTCTTGATTTTAAAGTGTAAGATCGCAAAACCTTATCAAATGAAACTTCCGTTGAAGCTTGTATGTCTTTATATAGGCAGAGATTGATAAGACAAGGTTTGGTCAACATTAGTAAGGTCGTACATCTTTATACGAACTTATTATGTGAGCAAGAATTGGTGAACTCATGTTGGGAACGGTACGTCTTTATACTCGGTCCCATTGTTACACCGCCTCTCAGTGAACAAAGTATAATCACCTATTTAACTTTAATACAAACCATTTACGTTCGATGTCTAAAACCAACTTGGAGATGACCATTTGAAGGGTTGAGGGTAACTGTTATCCCTAACGGGAGGCACTACTATTTTAATTTAAAGATTTTAATTCGTGAATCAAATGTCGTGAGGACGAGGCTCTAGCGGTGACCCGGGTTACAAGTTTGTAGTAGTCATATCACTTGATTAGTCAACTTAACATTATCACGTACCAAGCTGATTCGAAGCCCGAAGCAATACTCTTCGTGACCTGATCATTTCCGAGATATTTACATTCTTGCTATTTACTATTATGTTCTTTACATTCCTGTTACACACATCACGCAGTATTTACTTTACCGTTATTTACTTTTCTGTCATTTACTATTATGCTTCACAAACGCACATAAACCACTCACTAATTGATCCGGCTAAACGATAACAAAATTTAAGTACTGGAACTCGACCGTTTCCATTTGTTCGATACTTGGTTCTAACCTAAACTATATTACGCTGTGATAGGTACACTGTCACACCCCAACCAACGGCGGAAACGTCGGGGCGGGACATGTAGACTGTTCATGAGAACATGGTTGGCTAATGTTGTAATATATATTAAATCATCAAATTTCAATTCATAATTCCAAACAACAACATCCAACAAATACATGAATTTGAAAGTACATAACAAGTTTACTTTGTTTAATTAACTAGGTCCACAACCTAAGTGAAGCAATCATGATCAACTCAAATGATTGTACCTGAAACATGATTAAAATCAAGGTCAACTAAAAAGTTGGTGAGCATACATAGGTTTTGACATAACAAATGGATTTCAATGTTTTATACAATTCATATGACATATGTTTTACAAGGCATTTATGGAGAATCTAAGTTAAGCTAGATGCATAAATATAACCTTGTAACTGAAGAGCATAACAACACATGTTATCCTAATGTATGGCATAACAACACATGCTATCCTGATGTAAATGTAGGGCATAACAACACATGTTATCCTGATGTAAGTGTTTGGCATAACAACACATGTTATCCTGATGTAAATGTAGGGCATAACAACACATGTTATCCTCATGTAGGGCATAACAAGAAATGTTATCCTAATGTAATGTGTTAATGATTGCACGAGTATGTCATGTATATGTAGCCTTAACAGTTAGCATTCAAGCACAAAGGACAAATAAACACATATGATCATATTGTAGAATTGTACGTATGTAATTGTAAATAGTGTGTTGTTGAGTAATCATTTTTCACCCCAAAAATGTACAAAAAGGAAAAGGGGCGATTTAAACTCACTTGTAAGTTCTTTGTAGATAGTACGGGCAATAGATAGCACAAGTGATTTCCATATCACAAGATTAACCTAGAGTTGAATTCATATGGATTTGATTTAGTAACATGCACAATGTCTAAGGTAGAGTATAGGGTTCAATGGGGTTTGATGTGTGGATTTGTATAAAAAGTTGCGTCATTTCATGTAGAGGATGTATGTAGACTGATACTTATATAAAAGTTTGATTAAAAATGTAAGTTCCAAGTATACGATTTTAATAGTAAATATGACTTAGGATTTTAACTCAAAATAGATAAATAATAAATAATTTCTTTTTTTTATTTATGTATTTTAATATTGTAGTGGGGTAAATAAATATACATATATATATTTATTTGAGAAAATTATAATTTGAATCCTAAACGTATTTTTTTAGTTTAAAAAGATAACAAATTAAAATAAATAAATTCTTGTTATTTATTTATTTGATAATAAAATAGGAAATGTAAAATATATCTGTCAATATATATTTAGGAAGAAGTATATTTGTATAAATAGAGCTTAAAACCTAATATATATAAAATTAATAGAAAATGATTTATAAAATTTGTTTTATGAAACGATAATGTATTATATATTTTATAAAATCTTAAAATTTTTTTATAAAGTTAGAAATTTTAAATGCTTTATTTTGAAATTTAAATAATTTAATTTACAATATAAATGTGGTTTTAAAATTATTTAAATAGTGAAAATAATATTTCAAATTAATAGAATAGTTTATGTTCGCACTAAATGGTTCCAAAAGATTTTAGGTTTTATAAAGTATTTTTTTATAAATTAATCTGCTAGTTAAACTGCTAAAAAAAAATAATGTGCACCACCCGGTTCGAACCCGGGTGGGTTTTGTGTGTACACAACGCATTACCACCGCACCAGGGGGCTTAGCCGCGTATAGATCCAGTCTGGGTTTAAGGCTCGCGCATAAAGGCCAGACATGTGGGTTTCGAACCCACGCCACTCGATCCAATGGTGCAATGACTTAACTAGTTGGACCAGGTGGTTTCGCTGGTTGTATAAGGATTCCATTTAGTTATGTAGGAATCAGAAGTTCAATCCCCAAATCAAATTACGCATACACGAGCAAGAACCCTAAGTCCAATTGATCTCGATACGTTCTGATGTTATGAATTGATAAGGGGCTATCGGTATGGACCACATTACGAATCGAAAGACCTAAGTCTTACCTGATATGGTCGAGTAACGAGAGCAGACAGTTAGAGCTTAGAGTCGGATGTTCTTGGTGCTTGTGCGTAGTCCTGAGGTGAAATGCCAATCGTTTGAGAGTTTAGAGGGTTTGAAAGTTGTGTTGCGAAGGTTAGGGAATGATTCTGAATGTTAAATTTCATCTTAATCGCCCAATTTGATCCGGACTTGAAGACGACAGCTATCAGATCGATTTCTGCATCAATTAAGTTGATTCGCAATGAATTAGGTCGGGAGTAAGGCTTGAATTCGATCGAGTAAAGACTAAGCGAGATTTGCTGACATTAACGCGTTGAAATCTCATGATTTGAAACTGATTTTGGCTCGGTTTGACTCAGGATGGTCAAACTGTTTGAAATTCGAATTAGGCCGCGAAATTTGTTAAATCGAAATGTTAATTGAGTTAGAAACTGATCGAGAATCATTCCCTTAAACATGGCAAGTCCATAGAATGCGGGTTTGATCGATTTGGATGATGAATTGCTAAAAAATCGAATCTGTTTCACTTCTTAATAGTCAAAATAGGTAAAACATTGTGATTGGGTCAAAATTGAGGTCAAAGGGGTTCCAAATTCGAGGGTGGGGGGTTCAATTAGAGAGTTCAAATAGTTAAGGGTTCAAAACTAGTTCATTTAAAAAAAATATATACTTATAAATAAACAAATTTTTGGATGTAAATATGTTCTAGTGTCATATTAACTTTTATATCCATATATATCTATTTTAACATATATATATATATATATGAGAGTGAAATTATAAGTTTTCAAGTCTTTTATACTCGAATAATTATATGGGAAAGAATTATATGTGTGAGTGTATGCAGAAGAGATTAAATGTTATGGGTTTGTATGAATGAACCCTTGGGATTGAAATAATTCACTGTATTATACTAGAACTGGAATTGAAACTTCGTTTATTGCACTAGAACAAATACATAGAAATCAGAAATGTTACATACACTTGCCTATTGTGTGTGTTTTTAAGTTAAAGTAATTATCATTTTATAAATTTAAAACTTGATCTCGTAAAACCATAATAAAAATATTTTATATTTTTATCTATTAAAAACGACACATCAAGTTTTTGGCGCCGCTGTCAGGGACACGGTGATTTCAAGAAAAATTCAAGTTAACGGATTAGCCTTATCATTTTCATCTGTTTCTCTCTTACATTTTGTTTTAGGCAGTGTATGATCCATAGCTCCACTACTGGTTTATATCAGTCTTTAGCAGAGCCTGAAAGATTCTTTCACCGTCGAATACGAGAAAACCGTACGAGAAGAATGACCGCAGAAAACCACACTTTCTCCAATTTCGCAAGACCAACTAGAGGATTTGGGGTCTAGTATCACAAGGCCAAAGGTTGACGTTAACAACTTTGAGATCAAATCTCATGTTATCCACATGATCCAGTCATCATGCACTTTCCATGGATTACCCGATGAAGATCCACATGCCCACATTGCAAATTTCCTCAAAACTTGTGACACTTTCAAACTGAACGAAGTTCCAAATGACGCAATTTGCCTCCGAATGTTTCCCTTCTCCTTACGGGAATGAGCTAAGGCATGGCTAAACTCTCTTCCTACCGGGTCAATCACTACATGGGATGATCTAGCTCGGAAATTCCTGTCAAAATACTTTTCGCCAGCAAAAACTGCAAAACAAAGAAATGATATCACCACTTTCAACCAGGAAGATGGTGAATCACTATATGAGGCATTGGAATGTTTTAAGGACATGCTAAGGAAATTCCCTCACCATGGGCTAGAGGTTTTGTTACAAGTATCATCATTCTACAATGGGTTGAACAATCAAGCTTGTCAGACACTCGACGCTACTGCATGTGGTATTTTTTGAAACATGAGGCCACAAGAAACTTACAACCTAATTGAGGAAATAGAACAGCTATCAATGGTACAATCCAAGAAGTAATAGGGGAGCCAACCAAGGTGTTGACTCTGTCGATACTGTCTGCTCAAGTAGACGCCCTCACCACTCGACTCAATCAACTTAGCAAGGGTAAAGTAATCACTGAAACTACTGAAGAAGTAAAAAGCATCACTGCCAATACTGAGTAAGTTGACTTTATCGAAACAACCCGCCAGCAGAACAACCCCTACAGCAACACTTATAATCCTGGATGGAGGAACCATCCGAACTTCAGTTGGAAGGATAATAACAACCAACGACAATCTGGCGTTGGACAACAACAGTTTCACAAAAGACAATCTCAGAACTATCAGCCTCGTCAACAATTTCAAGGAACTAACAAGCCACGTAATGGGTTGAGCTTGGAGGACGCGGTAACTATGTTGATATATACAACTAAAAATCAAGCCCTCTTAGCTGATGCTCCTCACAAACAATACGAGGAAAAGTTCAGTCTTCACGAAGCTGAGTTTAGGACACATAAATCAACTCTTCAGTCCATTGAGACACAATTAGGACAAATTGTAAAACTCTTATCTGAAAGACAACCAGGATGCCTCCCGAGTAATACTGAAACCAATCCAAAAGCAAATGTAAGTGCTATCACTGTTAGAAATAGCAAGGTTTATCCAGAACCACCCATGCCAGAAGAAGAAGTTCAATCACCAAGGATAGAAATATTCACCGGGGTACCGCTTCGTCGGCACATCACAGAAACAACTACTCAAGGATCGCAATCAAGTGTAATCCCACCTCCTGCTCCAGTGGATACTCCTCCAAAAGTTCTGACAAAAATAGCGTTCCATTCTCACATACCATACCCAGGAAGATTAGTAAATCAGAAGACTGACGAACAATATGAGAAATTCATCGAACTATTAAGTCAAATCCATGTCAATCTTCCTTTCCTGGATATTATACAACGAATGCCTAAGTATGGACGTTTCTTGAAAGATTTCCTTACAAACAAGAGAAACATGGAAGAGGCAGTGAAAAGGACCAATCATTGGGTCGCTCTTATCGAAACATGTCTTTCGAAGAAACTCTCAGATCCTGGAAAGTTCTCTTTACCATGTTCTATCGGACCAATGCCGATAACTTTCGCACTCGCTGATCTAGGAGCAAGTGTGAATGTAATGCCATATAATATGTTTCAAAGGCTAAAAATTGAAAATCCATGGCCTATTAATGCACCTATTGAACTCGCGGATGGATAGATTAAACCACCTATAGGAGTCATTGAGAACTTACTAGTAAAAGTCAACAAGTTTGTCATCCCTATCGACTTCATGGTTTTAGAAATGGGACTCGACTACTCTGTACCTTTAATCTTGGGTCGCCCATTTTTAGCTTCCGCCAGAGCCGTCATTGACATGAATGAAGGAATTTTGACACTTCGTGTCGGAAAAGAATCAGTGACCTACAACATCGTAGGAAACGAGTGCTTGTCCAATGATCCCTTTGTAATTGCACAATTCATCGACACTAATCTGAACTACCAGCTGAAGAAAGCCAAAGAATTCAACAAAGGAAAGAAACTGGATCTTAACAAGAATTTTGACAACACTCACTGGATCGATGAATGCTTTGATAAGCTACCAAAACTGAAGGACTTAAATGAAGGAATAGGAGACACGGGAGAAGCAATGGCCCCCAGCTGAAGAAAGACTGATGAAGCACGTACAGGTCCGGCCAACGACCCTTAAATAAACATGGCGCTTTCGGGAGGCAACTCGATGATCATAAATAAATTGAGAAGTTTGGTTTTCCAATTTAAGTTTCTCATACTACAGCCCCTAGGTATGCCTTCTCGATACTAGGACCTTAGTAGCTTAACTACTACCTTTTATTTTCCTTGTATACTTTTATGTTTTCCTTTGTGTTTTAGGTAGAATAACATCACAAGACAGTCTCTCTATTTCTTTGAGGAGTTACACTCCATCTCTACAACTTGAGGAACCAAAAACCACATCAAATTTCTGATAAATTCGATGACGTCTTTGAAGCAAAGTGTTGACAAGCAGCTGATAGGCACAACCTGACAGCATCAATAAGTTTTGGCCTTATGTTATACATCGAATTTACCCGAGGAGTACCAGTTTCTTTACCCTTAAAACTTCATGCCTTTAAATTCTTGTATAGCATTCCATTACATGCATTTGTACATTGAGGGCAATGCACAGTTTTAAGTGTGGGGTAGGGAATTAGAGATTCAGGACTACTTGTAATGTTGAAGCACTTTTGTGTGACAAACACTCTAGATATTGTCTTAGCTTTTGTACTTGTCGTGTATGTATTAGTCTTTGTATCTTAGTGTATGTATTAGTCTTTGTATCTTAGTGTCTGTATGTATTAGTTATCAAGTTGTATTTACCTTTGTATATAATCGTTGTCTAAATTCTCTAAGTGTTTTGTGCATTTAGCATATGCGCAGGAGTAAACTCCTGCGTACTTAGCAAGTACGCAAGAACTCTCTGCGTACTTGCTAAGTATGCATGAGCATTTTGCCCTGCGCACTTACTAAGTGCGCAGAGCCCAGGTCTAGTATATATAGCCAGTTAGTGACAGAATTATCTACGCAGTCATTCTCTCTGTAACCGGCTGTGATTATCAATACACGATGTTTGAAAGTAACTTGTGTCTTTGTTGTCGATTTACTTTGTGTTGCTTGATACTCCACCTAGTTACGGGTATTCCGCACCCGGTTTGACTAGGAACACACTTGCATTTGACGATCCGAGACACCCAAGGGACCTACAAGTGGTATCAGAGCGATTGTTCTTGATTTCGAGTGTTATGAGTGTGCTAGGAGCATTTTTTACACAATCTACAGCCTTTCTACAAGGAAAAGTGACTGATTTTGGTGATTTTTGTGATAAAAATAGAGGTAGCTCTTGAGCGCTATTTTAAAAGCAAAAATCCTTCAAAATCCGACCATTTTCTTGTTTGTTTGAGTGTTTTGGATCATCAAGGGTTTGTTAGAAACAAGTTTCTAACCTTTTGGCTTGATCAATTTGTTCATATCTTCAAAATTTGAAGATCTGAGTTATTTCCGGCTATCGGAAAAAGTTGGTGAGAGCAGGTGAAAACGTGACCTGCGTACTTACCCTTTTGGCTAAAAGGACAGTCCTCGTGCATACTTGATAAGTACGCAAGACCATTTGTGTGCATAGTTAACTTTGCATCGTGCGTATTTAACAGTTACTCCTGCGTACTTACTAAGTACGCAAGAGGAAATATCAAGTGCGCAAGAACAGTTTCTTAAGTGCGCAAGGCCATTCTTAAGTGCGCAAGGCCATTCTTTAGTGCACCGATTGTAACACCCTAGGCGAATCCCACATCGGCCGTGCACAAGAGAGATTCTTGGTTCATAAGGAATGCCCTGCCTCTTAAATCAACAACGCGTTTTGGGGCTTAATGTAGTGGATGAGAGGAGAACTTCACAGTTAAGCGTGCCCCGGTGGGAGTAATCCAGGGATGGGTGACCCCCTGGAAAGTTTTCACCCGGGCAACCAAAAACAAATCCGTGAGCTCTTAGTGGGCAAAGCGGACAATTGTTGGTATGAGGGGCCGGATGTTACAAATGGTATCAGAGCCACACTTGTGTCGTTCGGGATGGTGGGGCAAACCTCAGCGATCACCGTTGAGTCCCCGGGGGTGTTCAGAAGGACACCTTAGGCGAATCCCACATCCCTGAATTGGATGGTGGGGCAAACCTCATCAAGGACGATGAGTCCAAAAGGGGGGGTGATTGTAACACCCTAGACGAATCCCACATCGGCCGTGCACAAGAGAGATTCTTGGTTCATAAGGAATGCCCTGCCTCTTAAATCAACAACGCGCTTTGGGGCTTAATGTAGTGGATGAGAGGAGAACTCCATAGTTAAGCGTGCTCGGGTTGGAGTAATCCAGGGATGGGTGACCCCTGGGAAGTTTTCACCCGGGCAACCAAAAACAAATCCGTGAGCTCTTAGTGGGCAAAGCGGACAATATTGTTGGTATGAGGGGCCGGATGTTACATGTTAATGATTATTCGAATTGGAAAGCACGCTTTGTGCATTATATCTCATACACTGATTCTTCTTTGTGGATACCTATACTTGAGGGTTATAAGCACCCTACTTATACATATCTTGATGAAATTGTTCCCAAGCCTATATCTAAGCTAGATGAAAAAGAAAATAAAGTTTATGACAGAGAAAAGAAGGCACATAGATCTAACACAATGGCCCTAACTAGAGAACTCTTTCACAGCTTCAGAGGATATGATAATTCGAAAGATCTCTGGAAGGCATTGCAGAAAAGATTTTAGGGGAACATTGACATCAAGAAGAGCAAAAGAGATCTCCTGAGAAAGCGGTATGCGTGCTTCAGATACCTGGAGAATGAATCTACAGATGAACTTATATCTAGATTCTATCATCTCCAAACTGAGTTAAAAGCTTTTGAGCTGAAGTATCCTGACGAGGAATTAGTTAAAAAATTTCTGGATGCGTTACCACCAAAGTTTGAGATGTATACCACTCTGCTGAGAGATAACCCCAAGTTCTATGAGATGATGATTTAAGAAGCAATTGGTAAGGTTCAAGCACACGATATGAACCTAAAACGAAAAGAGAGCTCAAAGAGACCTCAAATACAAGACCCTTCTATGTATTTTGGGACGTCTTCCACAACCAAGTCATCGGGGCCTTGAATTGCCCTTTTCTCAGGGAACTCTCGCGAGGAGGATAATTCAAAAGTTTGTGGTGGTCATGCTTGCTATACAACATCTGGATCTGGTTCTGGTTCTCTCCACCAACATTCCTCAAGAAATCCTACCTCCACATCTTCAGCTAACCAGACTGCAATAGCCAAGATAGCTGAAGATCATGTAGCATTGTTTTCATCGTGTATGCTTGCCTATGAGAACTTCATTGGTGCCTAGCTTACAGATCCTGAAACAATTGAAGAATATTTGAATCAGGTGGATCCAGATGACATGGAGGACATGGATATTCAATGGAATATGGCCATGATCTTGAGAAGGGCCAAGCGTTTCTTGAATAGAACTGGCAGGAAGTTTATTGGTGGGCATTAAAATGCAAAGGTTGGTTTTGATAAATCCAAGGCCAAGTGCTACAAGTGTTAGAACTTTAGACACTTTGCTTGTGAATGTCAGAAGGATAAAGCACCTGCCTTAGGATTCACTAGACCAAGTCAGGGAAACAACCAAGGAAATAATCAAGGGTACAACATTTCTAAAAACCGCAATAAAGATCAAGGTGGAACGTCCAATGCTTTGGTAGCTCAATAGGACGAAAGCTTTGATTGAGGTGTTCATTTAGAGGATGCCCTTATTGCTCAAACACATGTTGGTCTAATGGCTGAGATAATAGAGATGATGGAAGCAGAAGAACGGGAAGTGTCTGTAGCTAACTAAGAGGAGTCTACAACTGCATTTGCCCTCATGGCTATAGGGGAGGCATCAAGTTCGTCAACTGAGGTAGACTCTAATTCTTTTGCTGTCATTTGATGTTCCAAATGTCTTGGCTTGAAAGAAGAAAATTCTAAGCTTCAGGACAAAGTCGAACCCCTTCGTATTGTAGCTTTAAGTTACAAAGAAAATGACAAACGTTACAAAGATTCAGTTGAAACTTTAAAGAAAGAAAAATGTGATTTTTCACTTAAAATCAGCGAACAACAGTTTCATTTGGATGTTGCGTACAAGGGGTTAGAAAAGAGAAATAATGAAATCACCAAGCTGCAGAATGAGGTCTTGCAGTTAAATGGTAAAATTGAGAAGTTGAAAAATTCTCGCTTTGTGGTGGAACATTATGAATCTGTAGTGAGACAATTGAATGGCTTAGGGTTGGGTACTAATGCCATTCCTCCACCAGTAAGCGGAAAATTTATCAACGACTTAATTAATATTGACTTGTCTTGCCTTGATGAGTCCTCAAGTCAGGATGATTCCTCTACCAAGGATGATTCCTCAAGTAAGGCTGACTCCGCATCTGATGAAGAGTTTTTCACTGCTTCTGATGATGGGTCTGAGAACACCCGCCTTGAAGGTGTAGTCTCCAAGGAGTTGCTTGGTGAACATAAAGTAAAGAAAACATTGTCACTGATCATGATAATTGTAATTTGACTGAACCAAACCAAACCAAACCAAACGTACCTAGTATAATCCCACACATAGCTAACGCTATTAGTAGGGTCTGGGGAGGGTGTGATGAGGGCAAACCTTACCCCTATCCCAAGGGATAGAGAGGCTGCTCCCGTTTAGACCCCCGGCAATAATTTGACTGAACCAGATATCATTAAATCAAATGAAAAATTAAAAATGATGCTTTATGGGGGATATAAAAACATTAATCAAGTTAAAAGGGAAGCCTTTTCAGCTCATTACCGGCTTGGCTACCAAGAACATATGCAAAAGTATTATATTCCTTGCAGAAGCATGTTTTGTAACTATAGATTAAATTCTATGTATCGGTGTACATGGCTAGTACGCAGGAGGGTGTTCCTGAGTACTTAGCCTGCACACCAGTTTGGTCCTGCGTACTTAGACAAGTACGCAGGTAATGTTCCTTCCCCTATAAATAGAAGACTTGTCTTCATTTGTAGGTGGAACTCTGGAACTAGGTAGAGAGGTGTCCGGGTCGGGAAGAGCTCTCCCGACCCCTGCACCGTGAGCTTAGATGAGAGATGTGTGCTCCTTGGTATGTAGTCTGTAATACGGGATGACTTCTATGTTATGGATTATGTGTCGTTTCATTATCTTTTGTCTTTGTTCTTGTTTTCTCTGTCTCGTTTCTTGGTTCCCACACAAATCACAGAACAGGTCCGTGTATCTCCGCTGCGCGACGAGGCTCACGGGACCTACAAGTGGTATCAGAGCCTCGGTGTTCATTGATTTGTGTTCCAGTTTCGGGTTTTAGCGTTTTTGAGCAGATCTGATTTATAAAAGTTCGCTACTTTTTCTTGCAAAAATCCTCAAATCTGAGTTTGTTATCACTTCATTTGGTGTTTGGAAGGCTAAAGGTTTGTTAGATGATGATTTCTAAGCTTTTGGAAACATCATTTTCTCTGATCCATCACTTTTCGAGCATTCTCCTCAAGCTCCGTCAAGAACGCTGTTACTTTTAGATAAGTATGCAAATTCAGCTTTTCTGCGTACTTACTAAGTACGCATGGGTTTTGCCTTGCGTACTTACTAAGTACGCAAGAAAAGTTGACCTGCGTAGTTGTTAAGTACGCATGAGTATTTGACTCTGCGTAGTTAGCATGTACGCATGGGCATTTTGGCTTTGCAAACTTATCAAATACGCATGAGTACTTGGCTTTGCGTATTTACTAAATACGCATGAGCACCCTTTATATGTGTATTTGCTAAGTACGCATGGACTAGCTTCTGGGATTAAAAAAAAAACCTTTCTTGTCCAAAATTTTTAGGGATAATTTGTACGCGTGTTTCAACCCATTTTTTAGAAGATAGTAATTTTTGTTTTTCCGGACCGGAATTTGTATACGATGTGGCTTGGTGAAACGCGGACGAGATTTTTTTTGGATGATACCACTTGTCATACATTGTTTAAGGGTCCATACCTGAAAATGTAGGCTACGAGTATCCGGGATACTTATTTAATAGGGTATGAATGTTGAACTAATGGGAGCAATTAGGTCGTCATCGGCTAAAGGTCTCGTTCTATTTGTGAAGATGTGGCTGCTTTGGGTCTTTCGGAAAAAGAATCATCTTGTTTAGGTATTCAAAACTGAATATGTAGGCTACGAGTATCCGGGATACTTCTTTAATAGGGGATGAATACTGGAACAACTTGAACCCAAGGATTTGCTGTTTTGGATCTTTGCAGAGAAATAAAAGAATAAAATCCTGGAGTTGGCTAGTTGTGCTTTTTGAGGATTTGAGTGATGTGATGATGAAGCTGGTCATAGTTTACAGAGAAATGAGGGGGATAAAATGTAGTATTCATGAGACATTAAATAGGTGGTGGAAAAGTCGTTGGTACTTCCTATATATATACCTCTTTGACGTAACATGGATCTCAACTATGATTTCTCGTGTAAACTATATTTTTCGTGCTCATTGGTCAAGATTTGATGTGATTCAATTATGACGGGATTTCTCATTCGGGATCGAGGCAGAATCCAGATAGACAACCTAGTTATGGAACTTCACCGCGGTGAACGTATACAGATTAGGAGGTATGAACCAGGAATGAAGATCTAATTGAAGAATGTTGGACTTTGTATATAAGGTGATCACTGCTGAGCATGATTTATCTACTTCATATAATTTATTTTTTTTATTATATGAGAATATTTAAAACACAATTCTATACTTTTGGTTAATAATTTATTTGGTTTAATTATTAGTTAATTAGAACATCATTATTATACTTTAAATTTTGGTTTAATTACAAATTAATTAAATCATTATTTTTAACATTTAAATTTGATAAATCAAATGAAATGTTTTATTCATTTATTTATGTAGTAAATTATTTAATTACTCAACTAATTATTACACATTTATTTACCCATTTATTAATGTATGCAATTGCAAATAAAAGAAAACTACTTATTTACTTATTTGTGTATTTATTTACAACAATAGAAACCTAATTATTTATTCATACATTTATATAATTATTACAAACAAACAAAATCCTTATTTATTCTTTCACTTATTACAATAAAATTATTTATCAAAGATTTAAGGCCCTAAACTCGGGAGGCCTCACTTGTTGGATTTACTCATTCACAAACAGTTATTAAACTTGAATATCAAATAACGTAGCGGAATCATTCATTCATCATAATTAAAACTTGTTCAAACATGCGGAAGCGTAACATTGTCAAATACATAAACATAACATAAACAAATCATAACGGGATCCCAGTCTTCATGATCAACCGGGTAACTCTTCTAGCTTGCCAAGCATCGCCGTCCATCGTCCGTACCTACCTTAACCTGAATGTGTATACTAAAAAGTCAGCTACGCTAGTGAGTTCAAGTTTTCATTCAATTTAAGAAATGGTTCATCATTCAATAATTCATTAGGGTTTAACATCATGTATAAGAAAACAGGGCCTTTCGTTCATCATTAAAAACATTCAAACATTTATCATCATCATAAACACTATCGAACGGATCATTCGTTTAAAACATTTAACATTCATTTAAGTCATACATTATTATCCAAATCTGTGTTACCATTCGTTCCGTCATTTAGTATTGTATTGCCCCTAAGGCTTAACTACACGAAGACCGACAATACAATACATTCCGTCAATTCCCTATTGTATTGCCCCTAAGGCTTAACTACACGAAGACCGACAATACAATACAATACATTCCGTCAATTCCCTATTGTATTGCCCCTAAGGCTTAACTGTACGACGACCGACAATACAATACATCCCGTCAATTCCCTTTTGTATTGCCCCCAAGGCTTAACTGCACGAGGACCGACAATACTCATTTAGTTGCCCCTATGGCTCCCATTTCCATAAAACGGTAACTTCCATCGACGGCTATGGCTCACGGCCATAACCGTCGGATCATAATTTAACCTTCATAGAGTAACCGTCGTTACTCCCTTACCAGATGTACAACATCATAACCATTGACAGGCCATAAAGACACTGCCCATGTTGTTCTTATGGCAACTATGGCTCACTGTCCATAATCTACCACAAGGCTGGAATCACATTCCCAGACTTCATTCGTCAATTCCATTCATTCGACAGATTAGATTTGTAATGACTTCTTTAAAACCTTTGCCCATTTCTTTTCTTTTCATAAAACATTTCATTCATTTTCAAAACCCTTTACTTTTAGTTTAAACCATTTCTTTATAAACATTTCGTTCGTGAACATTGCATTCAAAAAACTTTCTCTTCATAAACCGTTCATTCCAAATCATTTCATTTCGTGAACATAATTTCACAAGCATCATTTCGTAAACATTGTTTCATAAGCATCATTTCGTAAACATCATTTCATATGTATGCACACTAGCCCGAAAACATCAATAAAACATTTAAAAGAGAGCTTCTAGAACTCACCTGATAAGCTAATCTAGGTTGTCCTAAACAAAGGTCCCACAACGTCACTTTCGATCTGAATTGATTAGTTAAATACACATCAGACCAAATCTCGACTCTAACGGTTTAACCTTCTAAACATACTGACTTTACCTAAATAGCCTGATGCCTGCGCACTTAGCAAGTGCGCAGGGCCTTGTTCTTGCGTACTTAATAAGTGCGCAAACTTTGCTTCATGCGTACTTGATAAGTACGCGGGACCCTCTTCATGCGTACTTGATAAGTACGCAGGATCTGCTTCCCCGCAAAAACCCTAACTTTCGCATTCGGGTCTGATCTCGTCAAGATCCCGAACTTGTTTACATTCAAAACGTTTGCTTTTCATTAAGGAACTCACATCTATGTTTTTCTTCCAGTTTCATCCGTAAAAACGTCACATTTCCATCCAAAACCCGAAAAACTCAAAAACGAACAAAAAATCAGATCTAGGTGAGATCATTACCTGTATCGAGCTTCTGATTCAGAGGTTCTTCTCACGAGCTATGGAGCTACACTCAGCTGGAATCTCGGGTCAATCTGCCAACTTTCTCTCTCTACGGTTTCTCTCTATAGAACTTGCAAATGAAAGAAATGTGGTGTGTGTTGGCTATTTAAAGGGAAAGGACTCCTCTCCTCAAGTTCGCCGGCCCATCTGGCCCAACCCGTCACGCCTCGTTCATTTATTCCTTTCGTCTCACGTATAACCCATTATTTTAATCGTCGTATTATTTTTGGTATGTTACAAGTCTACCCCCTTACAATAGGTTTCGTCCCCGAAACCTATCATAAGTCAAATAGTTGAGGGTACGACTCCCTCAATTCCGTCTCCGTTTCCCAAGTGGCTTCCGATCCCTTTCGATATTTCCATTGGACTCTAACCAATTGGATTACTTTATTACGTAAACGTTTCTCCTTCCAATCTAGGATGGCCATGGGTTCTTCGATGTAGTTAAGTGGTACGTGAGCCGATTCATCCGCCAAACACTTTCGCAAGTGTGATACATGGAAGGTAGGATGAATCCCACTTAACTCATCAAACAACTCTAACCGATAAGCGACTTCACCAACCCGTGCCATTATCCTGAATGGTCCGACAAACCTCGGACCTAACTTTTCTCTCTTCCTGAATCATATGATTCCCTTCCAGGGTGACACTTTCAACATTACTCTGTCCCCAACATCAAACGCAATAGGCCTTCGTCGTTTATCCGCATAGGATTTCTGACGATCTTGGGCGGCCTTCATTCTTGCTTTGATTTGATCAAATCTTTCCGATGTTTCTCTTACGACTTCAATACTTCCTAATTCCTTCTGTCCAATCTCACCCCAACAAACCGGGGTCCTGCATCTTCTCCCATACAACATTTCATAAGGCGGCATGCCTATCGTCGTGTGATAACTATTGTTGTAGGAGAATTCGGCTAACGGCAGATGAATGTCCCAACTACCGCCAAAATCGATAATACAAGCACGAAGCATATCCTCCAATGTCTGAATGGTCCTTTCGGACTGACCATTTTTTGTGTGTGGTATGCTGTGCTAATATTAAGCCTCGTGCCCATCGCCTCATGAAATCTTTTCCAGAACTTCGATGTGAATCGTGTGTGCCGGTCAGATACGATCTTCAAAGGCATCCCATGCTGTGCTACTACTTCGTTAATAAATACTTTCGCTAACCTTTCCGACGAGAACGTCTCGCGAATAGGTAGGAAATGAGCACTCTTCGTTAAACTGACCATAATTACCCAAATGGTGTCATGACCTTTAGTTGTGCGAGGTAGCTTGGTTATGAAGTCCATGGTAATGTGTTCCCACTTCCATTCCGGTATATCAAGTGGTTGAATCTTTCCATACGGTTTCTGGTGTTCGGCATTTACTTGTGAGCAAGTCAAGCACTTGCTTACATACTTTGTCACCTCATGTTTCATTCCAGGCCACCAGTATTCCTTCCTCAGATCTTGGTACATTTTATTGGTACCAGGATAGATAGAGTACCGAGACTTATGAGCCTCATCCAAGATTTTTGTTCTATGCTCGAAACTCATAGGTATCCATACCCGCCCAGAACGTGTCCTAACACCAAGGGTGTTATATTCCAACTTGTCCTGTTAGCCAACCATTCTTTCCTTCTTTATGTTTTCTTCCTTCAGTTCTTCATCTTGAGCTCTTTCAATTTCCCTCATCACATCTGATGTCACCACCAACTGGCAAGCTTTCACTCTAACAGGAGCAGGCACATCCTTTCAGCTTAGAGCGTCTGCCACCACGTTTGCCTTTCCTAGATGGTATATGATTTCACAGTCATAGTGTTTCAATAGTTCCAACCATCGTCTCTGCCTCATATTAAGTTCCCTTTATTCGAAGAAGTACTTCAAACTTTTGTGGTCGGAGTAAATAGTAAACTTCACCACGTAAAGGTGGTGCCTCCAGATTTTCAATGCGAATACGACAGCAGCAAGTTCCAAATCGTGAGTCGAATAATTGGCTTCGTGAATCTTCAACTGCCGTGACGCATACGCGATTACTCTCCCACGTTGCATCAATATGCACCCAAATCCCTGACCCGAAGCGTCAGAGTATACCACTAAGTCTTCATTGCCCTCGGGAAGGGCCAAGACTGGAGATTTGGTTAGCTTTTCCTTCAATTCCTTAAACGCCTCATCTTGGGTCGAACCCCATTCGTACTTTACCTCCTTCCGAGTCAACTTTGTCAACGGCGAAGCTATTTTTGAGAAATCCTGGATGAATCTCCGATAGTAACCTGCCAATCCCAAGAAACTTAGGATTTCAGTTGGCGTCTTAGGAATATTCCATTCCCTTACCATCATTTTCTTTGCTGGGTCAACCATAATGCCGATCGGGTTAATGACATGACCTAGGAATTGGACTTCCCTAAGCCAGAACGCACATTTAGAGAACTTAGCATACAACTTTTCGCTTTTCAGAGCTTCCAATACCTCCTTTAAGTGACACGCGTGATCCCCTTATTCTTGGAGTAGATGAGGATTTCATCGATGAACACGATTACCGATCGATCCAGCATTGGTCGACAAACCCTATTCATAAAATCCATGAACGCTGCGGGGGCGTTCGTCAATCCAAATGACATTACGCGGGACTCGAATTGTCCATAACGTGTGCGAAATGCGGTTTTCGGTATGTCTTCTTCCCTCACCTTCAACTGATGGTACCCGGATCGAAGGTCGATTTTGGAGAACCAACTTGCGCCTTGCAATTGATCGAACAGGTCGTCGATCCTTGGTAAAGGGTACTTGTTCTTCACCGTTCATTTGTTCAACTCACGATAATCAATACACATTCTCATCAAACCATCCTTCTTCTTCACAAACAACACTGGAGCACCCCAAGGCGAGATGCTCGGTTGTATAAACCCCTTCTCAAGTAGTTCGTCTAATTGGGCCATAAATTCTTTCATTTCCACGGGTGCTAATCGATATGGAGCCTTAGCCACGGGCTGGGCATCTGGTACTAAGTTGATTCAAAATTCAATCTCTCTGTCGGGTGGTATCCCAGGAAAATCCTCTGGAAACACCTCCGGATACTCGCGTGCCACGGGTACATCGTCTAGTTCCTTCACTACCTTACACTTGTCAATTACGTACACCTGATATGCCTCGCATCCGTGCCTCAAGTAATTTGTTGCCTTGATCATCGAGATGACGTTTGGCATTGGGGAGTCACGATCTCCAAAGACCTCGACTTTGCTACCATCCGGAGCCTTGAGTCGGATTATCTTTCGTTTACATATTATTTGTGCTTCGTTGGCAGTTAACCAATCCATACCCAACACGACATCAAACCCTCCCAAAACCATAACAAACAATCTGACAGGGAACGTATGACCTTCTATATTTATCGTGGAGTTGTAAACTACATCGACCACTCTCGCAGTTCTACCCTCAGCGGTTTCTACGCTAAAGGCCCTTTCTAGCTTACTGACAGTGTACTTCACTCGTTTACAAAAAGTCGCAGATATAAAACTCTTACTGGCACCCAAATCAAATAACACAGAAACAAAAGTATTGTCAAGGATGAACGTATCTGACGCCACATCGGGGTCCACCCTGGCCTGGTCTTGCGTCAGCGTTTACGCACGAGTCTTTTCTCGGGGCCTCTCTTCTTTCTTCTCCAAGCCTTTCCCCTTCCCGGCTTCACCCATTATGGGCTTGGTGCATTCCCGGGTCATTTGACCACTCTCCCCACAGTTGTAGCATTTGAAGAGCTTGGGACATTCACGTGAGTAGTGTCCAGTCTTGCCACACCTGAAGCATAGATTGGATCCCAATCTGCATACCCCCATATGCTTCTTCCCACACTTTTTACACATCCCCATCTCCTCCACCCGAGCCTCTTATCACGAGCCCCATACATCTTTCCACCAATTCATTTGTTTTGGTAGCTCAGCTTCTTTGTGGGTTCCTCAATGGCAACATCATTTAGTGCCAGGTCATCATACACTACCCCACTGAGTTTCACCACCGAATCATAGGTGCTAGGGGTGTTTGCTTTGATGAAAGTACGGACCTTATCCGGCAAACCTAGGATGTAGCAAGCAATCTTTCTCTCCTCAGTCATGATCAGATGCGGCACCAGACGTGCCAATTCACTGAACCTGGTAGTGTATTGCCGATGTGTTTTACTTTCGGCTTTAAATCCTAAAAACTCTCTTTCCACCTTCTCAATTTCATTCCTCGGGTAGAATTTCTTAATCACCAATGTCTTCAAATCATTCCACAGCATTGCGTCAACCATCTCGTCCCCCTTAGATTGACGTACACCTTCCCACCAAGGGGATGCTTCCTCTCTCAAGGAGTTAGCAGCAAATTTCACAACTTGATTTGCTCGACACTCGCTCATACGGATGGCGGCTTCCATACGTATCACCCAGTCAAAAGTAGCCACCGCGTCCTTCTTCCCAGTCAGGAACGGTGGATCACATGCCTTAAAGGACTTATAGTCGCAACCACGGTTAAGCGGCGCGTTGATTGCCTCAGTGTTTGGGGTACCAACCGCCGTGTTAGACCCACCCGTCTCACTAGCCTTCTTTAACGCTTCTGCCAACAGTTCTGGCAGAGAAACCTTCATCAACTCAGTGAACTCACGTGCCAGAGTCGCTCTCACATCCGGTTCAAAAGTGAATTGTTGTTCTCTGACATGAGTCGGCTCAGTCCCGTGCACACTAATTTCTGGCTCAGTGTGAACACTTCCTTCTTCACTGTACTCTTGGCGTGCAGGGGTCCTACCGCGACCACCGTTACGACCACCGGTATAGCCCCCACCACGCCTTCTGTTTCCTC
Source organism: Smallanthus sonchifolius (assembly GCA_023525975.1). NCBI lineage: Eukaryota > Viridiplantae > Streptophyta > Magnoliopsida > Asterales > Asteraceae > Smallanthus > Smallanthus sonchifolius. The sequence continues at coordinate 77,810,711 of CM042025.1, forward strand.
TCCTTGCCATTTCGTTCTATAAGACAAGGAATCCAATGTCATCACGCTAGTTAACGAATAGAATTCAACAAGTACTGTAAGATGTTAATATACACTAGCCATCTGTAATTAACCATTACACTACCTTTTGATTTCTATTTGACCACCTTTGTGATTCCATCAGAACATAAGTCCTTACCTAACCCTTTCCAAGGCATACTATATATGTAAATATATACTACCTTCATACCTGATGCTGTGGCTCTAGTTACCCGTACTTGCATCCGCTTTCGGTCTCATTAACAGTTTAAGTTCAGACACTAGGAGTGTCCGAATCTCTCAAACTATTGCTCTGATACTAACTTGTAAGGGCCTAAACCCGAGAGGCCTCACTTGTTGGATTTACTCATTCACAAACAGTTATTAAACATGAATATCAAATAACGCAGCGGAATCATTCATTCATCATAATTAAAACATGTTCAAACATGCGGAAGCGTAACATTGTCAAATAAATAAACATAACATAAATAAATCATAATGGGATGCTAGTATTCACGATCAACCGGGTAACTATTCTCGTTTGCCAAGCATCGCCGTCCATTGTCCGTACCTGCCTTAACCTGAATGTGCATACTAAAAAGTCAGCTACGCTGGTGAGTTCAAGTTTTCATTCGATTTAAGAAATGGTTCATCATTCAATAATTCATTAGGGTTTAACATCGTGTACAAGAAAACAGGGCCTTTTGTTCATCATAAAAAACATTCAAACATTTATCATCATCATAAACACCGTTGAATGGATTGTTCGTTTAAAACATTTAACATTCATTTAAGTCATACATTATTATCCAAATCTGTGTTACCATTCGTTCCGTCATTTAGTATTGTATTTCCCCTAAGGCTTAACTGCACGAAGACGGACAATACAATACATTCCGTCAATTCCCTATTGTATTGCCCCTAAGGCTTAACTGCACGAAGACCGACAATACAATACATTCCGTCAATTCCCTATTGTATTGCCCCTAAGGCTTAACTGCATGACGACCAACAATACAATACATCCCGTTAATTCCCTTTTGTATTGCCCCAAAGCTTAACTGCACGAGGACCGACAATACTAATTTAGTTGCCCCTATGGCTCCCATGTCCATAAGCCGGCAACTTCCATCGACGGCTATGGCTCATGGCCATAACACCGGCGGATCATGTCACACCCCGCCAAGGCGGAAACGCGAGGCGCGACGTTTATGGTTTCCAAAGCATATGATTACCGCAAACACATACATGATAAATGGATACATAAACAAGATTAAGATTATACATTACAAAAACATAATCTGAGTTTACAAAAAGTTAAGATTTCACAAATATGACTCAATTCAATGAGTTATACAAGGGAAATCCTCCTTGAGTAGTATCCATCGTGCATGCATGTAATCTACATTGCTAACCTTGCAGTCATCATTCAATTTCCTGAAAAACATACTTGAAAACGTCAACACGAGGTTGGTGAGTTCACAGGTTTAATCAAATAGTTCTTGGTAAAACTCAGTTGTTCATAAATCGTTTCACTTGTATGAGATAAACAGAATAAGAATTGTTGACCCATTTGTAAACTAGCTAGGAATACAAATAATATGTTCATACATGAGGCGTAACCAAACCATGACAATTGTACACGCCCCTAATTTCGTTATCCGGTTCTATGCGGCCATAAATCCTCCAGGTTGTGGTTAGCGCGACTAACCATGACCGGGAGACGTCACTCTCCATAGTACTATTCATAGGACCCTAGGCTACAGTTAATGGTTACTACGTTGTTCCAGGGGACTTTTCCGGCCTCAAATTGTTGTTCTCATCTCATGTAAACATACAAGTCGTGTCTTATTCTCTTGTTATCCCATAAAATAATTGTACGTATGTTTTCCCCCCAAATATTGAAAACAGTAAAAAGGGGTCATGAAACTCACCTTGAGTTTGAGTATACTTGTAATAAAACTTGTTGTAGTCAACCTTGACTATTCGTACCCTAGATACCAAGGGTAAATTGAGTTAAGACCAAACGTCTTAATTGTAAATTGTTCACCGACCTTGTAAATCTGATTGTGTTTGTTTAAATATCGTTTTAGTTTTCCATCACATGTTTTGTTGTAAAATAGTTTTGAGTTACTGCCCAACTGGGACTGTTGTACAGGTGTCGAAACTTCTTAGTTTCGATTGGGCATATGTGTGTCGAAACTACTTAGTTTCGATGGAGTGGTCAGGAGTCGAAACAACCTAGTTTCGATTGAGAAAAGGTATCGAAACTACCTAGTTTCGATTGAGTATTTGCTATCGAAACTACCTAGTTTCGATCAAAACTCCTAGTTTCGATGGATCAACAGGTATCGAAACTCCTAGTTTCGATTGAGTTAACTGGTATCGAAACTCCTCGTTTCGATTACTGGACTTCTGTTTGACAGAATCAGTCCTGCATATTTTTATGTTTTAAACTTGAATTCGACACACTCTTCTTGTTATCTTTCTTGCGTTTAAATAAGATGTAAGTTTAGCTACGGTTTTAAAGAAACTAATGTGAAAATGTCGAGTTTTTACCTTAAAACCGAGATGAAGAGGATGAAATAAAACAGAGATGATCTCGACTCTTTTGCCGAAACACTTGAGATTCTTCTTAAAATACTGGATTGTGGTAGGATTTCGCTTAAAACTCGGCTTCGGTTTGAAGAGAAATGGAAGTTTGCCGTATGAAAATGAGAGAAAAATGAGAATTGTGAGGTTTTTGATTGAAAGGAGTATGGTTATGTTCTGAGGTTTTTCGCAAGTGGGAGTATGGGTTAATTTGAAAATATGTGAGATTGGGGATGGTTTCCTCTGCCTTTCGACCGAGAAGTCAAATAAGTGGGTCTGAGGTTAAAATAAATCAAACCATTTGATTTAAGTGTAACTTAATATTGATTAGAGTTTCAAAAGGGGTAGTTTAATTCGGTTTATTTTCTCACGGTATTATAAATTTAACAAGTTTATGGCTCGTTAAAGAAAAACATTGAAATCTTGGATTGTATAATCCGTTGAGGTGATTATTCGTAGGTATAAGCACCTAAAAATGACGCTACACAATAGCGTTTTCGAACGAATTCGTTAGTTTACTTTTATGTATATTGTATGATTTATTCTAAAAATAAATTATTGACTAACGAAAAATTTGTGTGACATATATATACGCCTGGATATTTAATTTATCCACTATTGTTCGTCTTAGTCGGTTTGTACTGGTACTTGCACCGGTAATTCCTAGAATTACCCAAGTATGAATTGAGACCGTGTACGATCTTTGCTAGACTCTAAAGTCCTTGTTTGTGAAATTAAATAAATCACAAAAATAATTATAATGTAAACTCGTTTATTGTAATGTAAACTTGTTCATAATGTGTACGGATATTGACCTGAAATGTCGGGTGTCACATTCTCCCCATGTTAACAGAATTTCGTCCCGAAATTCAATTTGTGTCATCTTGAACTGGTGTATCCTTAAACAAGGATGGGTATCTTGTTTTCATTTGGTCCTCTCGTTCCCATGTATACTCAGGACCACGCTTTGAGTTCCAACGTACTTTAACCAGTTTGATTCGACTACGTCTCAGCTTTTGAACCTTCCAATCTGAAATCTCAATCGGTTCCTCGATGAAGTGAAGTTTATCATCAATGTGAATTTCGTCAGGTGGTATAATTAGTGTCTCGTCTGATAAACACTTCTTGAGATTTGATACATGAAACGTATCATGTACATTGTTTAGTTCTTGTGGTAGCTTGAGTTTGTAAGCTACAGGGCCAACCCTAGCCAATATTTCGAACGGACCAACGTATCTAGGGTTGAGCTTACCACGGTTACCAAACCTTGCAACGCCTTTCCATGGTGAGACTTTTAACATTACTCGGTCACCAATTTGAAATTCTAATGGTTTTCGTCTGTTGTCAGCATAGCTCTTTTGTCTGTCTCGGGCCGCTTTCAAACGGTCCTTAATTTTGAAAATCTTATCAATGGTTTCCTGGACAATCTCAGGGCCTGTCAAATGTTTTTCACCAACTTCCGCCCAACATAACGGTGAGCGGCATTTACGACCATATAAAGCTTCAAACGGAGCTGCCTTAATGCTCGTATGGTAGCTGTTATTGTAGGAAAACTCAGCTAATGGTAAATGAGTATCCCAATTTCCTCCGAAATCCATTACACATGCACGAAGCATATCTTCTAATGTTTGAATGGTCCTTTCGCTTTGACCATCTGTTTGTGGGTGATATGCCGTGCTCATGTCAAGACGTGTGCCCATGGCTTCTTGCAATGATTTCCAGATTCTAGACACGAATCTGCTGTCTCTATCAGAGATAATAGAAATTGGCACTCCATGCCTAGCCACAATTTCCTTGATGTAAAGCTTTGCAAGTTTCTCGGTTTTATCCGTCTCTTTGATAGGTAGGAAATGAGCTGATTTTGTCAATCGATCGACAATTACCCATATGGTATCATAACCACTGGATGTCTTGGGTAATTTTGTGATAAAATCCATAGAAATCTGTTCCCATTTCCATTGAGGTATCTCGGGTTGTTGTAACAATCCCGACGGTTTCTGATGTTCTGCCTTTACCTTTGAACATGTCAGGCATTTACCGACATAAATAGCAATTTCTCCTTTCATGTTCGGCCACCAATAGTGTTCTTTCAGATCCTTATACATCTTATCTGAACCTGGGTGAATGGAGTACCGGGACTTATGGGCTTCATCCATAACCAACTCCCGTAAGTTACCAATACATGGTACCCAAATTCTATTCATGAAGTATAAAGTATCATCTGACTTTGGTTCCAACTGTCTTATCATTCCTCGTAAAGCTTCATTATGAATGTTTTCTTCTTTGCTTGCCTCTTGTTGTGCCATCCGAATTTGAGTAGTAAGATTCGTATGAATTGTCAATCCTAAGGCACGAACACGAAGAGTTTTAACTCTTCTTTGCGACTTAAAGCGTCCGCTACGACATTGGCTTTCCCGGGATGGTACTTGATATCACAATCATAATCGTTTAGTAGTTCTACCCAATGACGTTGTATCATGTTAAGTTCCTTTTGATCAAAGATATGTTGGAGACTCTTGTGATCAGTAAAGATAGTACATCTTGTACCGTAAAGGTAATGTCTCCAAATTTTGAGCGCAAACACAACTGCACCCAATTCCAAGTCGTGGGTCGTATAATTCTTTTCGTGCACTTTTAGTTGTCGTGAGGCATATGCGATGACTTTGTCTCTTTGCATTAACACACAACCAAGTCCTTGGTGTGATGCATCGCAGTATACAACAAAGTTGTCGATTCCCTCAGGAAGGGATAAGATTGGTGCACTACACAGCTTCTGCTTCAGTAACTGAAAAGCTGACTCTTGCTTGTCACTCCAATCATACCTCTTTTCTTTCTGGGTTAATGTGGTTAAAGGCAGGGCTATTTTTGAAAAATTCTCGATGAATCGTCTGTAATAACCGGCCAAACCTAAAAATTGACGTACTTCTGTCGGAGTCCTTGGTGCTTCCCAGTTTTTGATCGCTTCAATTTTAGATGGATCAACGTGAATTCCTTCCTTGTTGATGACATGTCCAAGAAAATGCACTTCTCGGATCCAAAACTCACACTTAGAGAGTTTAGCGTAAAGTTTCTCGTTTCTGAGTAGTTCTAAGATTAATTTCAGGTGATGTTCATGATCCTCCTTAGTTCGTGAATATATTAATATGTCATCGATAAATACAATCACGAATTTATCCAAGTATGGCTTGCACACGCGGTTCATGAGATCCATGAAGACAGCTGGTGCGTTCGTCAAACCAAATGGCATAACTAGGAACTCGTAGTGACCGTAACGAGTCCTAAATGCTGTCTTTGGTACATCTTCTTCTTGGATTCTTAATTGATGATACCCTGAACGTAGATCAATTTTTGAATAGAAGCTAGAACCTTGTAGTTGATCGAACAAATCATCTATTCGAGGAAGTGGGTATCGGTTTTTGATTGTAAGCTTGTTTAATTCTCGGTAATCTATACACATCCTAAAGGTTCCATCCTTTTTCTTTACGAACAAGACCGGAGCTCCCCAAGGTGAGAAACTCGGTCTTATGAAACCTTTATCAAGAAACTCCTGGAGTTGATTTGATAATTCCTGCATTTCAGAAGGTGCTAATCGATATGGTGATCGCGCAACCGGGGCGGCTCCTGGTACCAAATCGATTCGGAATTCGACTTGCCTCGGTGGTGGTAAACCAAGTAAGTCTTCAGGGAAAACTTCAGGATAATCCTTAACGATTGGTATATCCTCAAGTCGACGTTCCTCGGGTTTCTTCTCGACGACGTGAGCCAGGAATACGTAATAGCCTTTACGTAGATACTTACGAGTTTTCATGCAGTTTATCATCCTTAATGTTACTCCACTCTTCTCACCTTGAATCGAAAGAACTTCTCCGTTTGGGAGTGGGATTTGGACAATTTTCTCAAAACAAACAATCTCGGCATGATTCTTTGACAACCAATCCATGCCAATAACAACGTCAAAGCTTCCTAAATCAACGGGTAACAGATCTATACTAAATGTGTGGTTTTTAAGACATAAGGTACAACCCTGAATAACTTCTTCGGTATTAATTAATTTTCCGTTCGCTAATTCAATTGTATACTTTTGTTCTAGTTTGCTGGGCTTAATACCGAGTAGGGACTTAAAGTCATTTGACACAAAACTCAAATCAGCACCCGTATCGAAAAGTATAGAGGCATAGTGATTATTTATCGGGAACGTACCAGTGACAATGTTTGGATCTTGTCGTGCGTCACCAGCTCCCATCACAAATGCTCCTCCACGGGCCTGATTGTCGTTTCGGTTCTTCAACTTTGGACAGTCTTTTCTGAAGTGCTTTGGATCTCCACATTCAAAGCATCCCTGATTCATCCTCCCTGTTCCTGGGTTGCCCTTTCCTGTTACTTGATTTGTCTTATTAGAGTTTGCATTGCTCCAACAGTTATGGGCTAGGTGCCCATACTTTTTACATTTTCCACATTGAGTACACCTTCCACTGTGATGATATCCACACTTGTCACACCTTGGTAGTGCTCCAAGGTATCCATTTTGTTCCACAGTGTTGGTGACAAAGGCTTTCATAGTTTCAGGTCTCTTATAACTTTGATTCCTGTTTTGATTACTTGGTTTTCCAAACCATTTCCTCTTTTCTCCAGATTTCCCTTCTTCGGTCTCCTTCTTCTCAAACAAACCATCACGTACAGCATTATCCCTTAGCTTGAAAGCTAAAGTTATGGCGCTCTTGGCATCCATAGGGTTCGATGAAGTCACCAGACTTCGGATTTGAGGTGCGAGACCCCACAAATATCTTTCAACCTTCTTGTATTCTGGGGTGACCATGTGTGGAACCAAGATTGCTAACTCATTGAATCGGTCAGTGTAGCCAGCAACATCATCTCCTGTCATTTGCAACTTCCACATTTCAGATTCGAGCTTTTGTAACTCATTTCGAGGACAGTACTCCTCGATCATCATGGCTTTTAGGTCTTCCCATGACAACTCATATGCTGTCTGCCTTCCCAAAGTCTTTATTTGTGAATTCCACCAGGTTAAAGCTTTATCAGTGTGTGAGCATGTAGAATACTTCACCATGCAATCAGCGGTGCATTCACTGATATCAATCACCGATTCCATCTTCTCTATCCATCTCATTAGTCCAACTGCACCCTCGGTGCCATTGAAGTTACGGGGTTTGCAAGATAGAAAGGCCTTGTAGGAGCACTTCCTATTTGGAGCATCTGTAGAATTACAAGTCATAACGTCATTAATTCGGATCATGACTAGGTGTTACGACTTATTTATTCTATTACCTCCGGAACCTCCAGCTGTACCGCTACCTCCTGCACCTCCTCCGCCGGTACCACTGCCGTTTCCTCCTCCACTATTTCGGTTTGCCTCATACTGTTGCATGGCAGCAGCTACTCGCTGTGCTATGAGTTGTTCTACATTTGGAGAAATCGTCTCATTATAGTCTCCAGTAGTGTTACGGGGTGTGCTACGCTTTGGTGCCATGACGTTCTTTCTAACACATCAATTAAAAAGAAATAACATTATATGACAATAATGATAGCACATGGCATAAGGATACGACAACATCAAACGTAAACAACCATCATTACAATATAAACCATTACATACATAGTTAAAACATATATAGTACATTGTTCCCAAAAGATAAGGATACAAAAGAGATGGGTTCTCATGACCTCATCAGTACTAAAGTTTTAAACTACATAATGTACTATGGGCACAACCTGCCCATATTAGGTTTAGAAGAAGAAGTGAGAGTACAATCCAATCATCATGGCAAGTCCTGCCATAACAAAGCTTGCTCTAGCCACAAATTCTACAGCCAACGTCCTTTCTTCTAGCGCCTCCACCATGTCTCGGACCGTAACTGTGAACTGCCAGTCCATGTCAGCTCTCAACTCTAGATAGTTAGTGGCATCCTGTATGTTTCGGGTGCGGTCATCTAGAGTCTGAACTCGAGATCCGAGTCCTTGACGAAGTCGCGTGGCTGCATCCCCCTGTGCCCGGATGTCATCTAGGAGATCATCAAGACGCTCCTCATGCGTACGAACGCGAGCTACTAGTGTAGGCACTGTGAGCTCCATGACTTCCCCAGTGTGGGGTAGGGGTGTTGGAGAGTTGGAAGACTCTCCGAGCTCAAAGGTAGATGGGATGCTCTCCATATCCCTCCATCGGGCCAGAGTATGTGGCATCCAACGGATAGTTCCCATAGCAGGGTGGTAACAGGGTCGTTTCCTAGATGGCTCTTCATCAGTCTCTAAGTCTTCTGGGTCACGGGCTGCTAGATTCCTTTTGTGTGGAAGTCGAAACTTCTTCTTAGCACTTTGCACCTTAACTGGTGCTCCGTTTTTCTTTCGGTAGACGATAGGTGGTTTTCCCAAGGCGACTTTAGGTGGCGTGGAACTACGGATTTGTACTCGATTTTTGGGATGTGAGGCGGAACGTTCCTCGTTTGATTCAGTGTCAGAGACGGGATCAGAATGTGAATGTGACGACATGCTTATGACTACAATATCCATATGACAAAATGACTGGTTATACAATGCTTATGCAATGAAAACGTTTTAGTGAGTCATTTAGATTATAGACTAGGTTCCAATTTAGATTCCTAATTCGCTATAATCAATGGCTCTGATACCAATTTCTGTCACACCCCGCCAAGGCGGAAACGCGAGGCGCGACGTTTATGGTTTCCAAAGCATATGATTACCGCAAACACATACATGATAAATGGATACATAAACAAGATTAAGATTATACATTACAAAAACATAATCTGAGTTTACAAAAAGTTAAGATTTCACAAATATGACTCAATTCAATGAGTTATACAAGGGAAATCCTCCTTGAGTAGTATCCATCGTGCATGCATGTAATCTACGTTGCTAACCTTGCAGTCATCATTCAATTTCCTGAAAAACATACTTGAAAACGTCAACACGAGGTTGGTGAGTTCACAGGTTTAATCAAATAGTTCTTGGTAAAACTCAGTTGTTCATAAATCGTTTCAGTTGTATGTGATAAACAGAATAAGAATTGTTGACCCATTTGTAAACTAGCTAGGAATACAAATAATATGTTCATACATGAGGCGTAACCAAACCATGACAATTGTACACGCCCCTAATTTCGTTATCCGGTTCTATGCGGCCATAAATCCTCCAGATTGTGGTTAGCGCGACTAACCATGACCGGGAGACGTCACTCTCCATAGTACTATTCATAGGACCCTAGGCTACAGTTAATGGTTACTACGTTGTTCCAGGGGACTTTTCCGGCCTCAAATTGTTGTTCTCATCTCATGTAAACATACAAGTCGTGTCTTATTCTCTTGTTATCCCATAAAATAATTGTAGGTATGTTTTCCCCCCAAATATTGAAAACAGTAAAAAGGGGCCGTGAAACTCACCTTGAGTTTGAGTATACTTGTAATAAAACTTGTTGTAGTCAACCTTGACTATTCGTACCCTAGATACCAAGGGTAAATTGAGTTAAGACCAAACGTCTTAATTGTAAATTGTTCACCGACCTTGTAAATCTGATTGTGTTTGTTTAAATATCGTTTTAGTTTTCCATCACATGTTTTGTTGTAAAATAGTTTTGAGTTACTGCCCAACTGGGACTGTTGTACAGGTGTCGAAACTTCTTAGTTTCGATTGGGCATATGTGTGTCGAAACTACTTAGTTTCGATGGAGTGGTCAGGAGTCGAAACAACCTAGTTTCGATTGAGAAAAGGTATCGAAACTACTTAGTTTCGATTGAGTATTTGCTATCGAAACTACCTAGTTTCGATCAAAACTCCTAGTTTCGATGGATCAACAGGTATCGAAACTCCTAGTTTCGATTGAGTTAACTGGTATCGAAACTCCTAGTTTCGATTACTGGACTTCTGTTTGACAGAATCAGTCCTGCATATTTTTATGTTTTAAACTTGAATTCGACACACTCTTCTTGTTATCTTTCTTGCGTTTAAATAAGATGTAAGTTTAGTTACGGTTTTAAAGAAACTAATGTGAAAATGTCGAGTTTTTACCTTAAAACCGAGATGAAGATGATGAAATAAAACAGAGATGATCTCGACTCTTTTGCCGAAACACTTGAGATTCTTCTTAAAATACTGGATTGTGGTAGGATTTCGCTTAAAACTCGGCTTCGGTTTGAAGAGAAATGGAAGTTTGCCGTATGAAAATGAGAGAAAAATGAGAATTGTGAGGTTTTTGATTGAAAGGAGAATGGTTATGTTCTGAGTTTTTTCGCAAGTGGGAGTAAGGGTTAATTTGAAAATATGTGAGATTGGGGATGGTTTCCTCTGCCTTTCGACCGAGAAGTCAAATAAGTGGGTCTGAGGTTAAAATAAATCAAACCATTTGATTTAAGTGTAACTTAATATTGATTAGAGTTTCAAAAGGGGTAGTTTAATTCGGTTTATTTTCTCACGGTATTATAAATTTAACAAGTTTATGGCTCGTTAAAGAAAAACATTGAAATCTTGGATTGTATAATCCGTTGAGGTGATTATTCGTAGGTATAAGCACCTAAAAATGACGCTACACAATAGCGTTTTCGAACGAATTCGTTAGTTTACTTTTATGTATATTGTATGATTTATTCTAAAAATAAATTATTAACTAACGAAAAATTTGTGTGACATATATATACGCCTGGATATTTAATTTATCCACTATTGTTCGTCTTAGTCGGTTTGTACTGGTACTTGCACCGGTAATTCCTAGAATTACCCAAGTATGAATTGAGACCGTGTACGATCTTTGTTAGACTCTAAAGTCCTTGTTTGTGAAATTAAATAAATCACAAAAATAATTATAATGTAAACTCGTTTATTGTAATGTAAACTTGTTCATAATGTGTACGGATATTGACCAGAAATGTCGGGTGTCACAGATCATAATTTAACCTTCATAGGGTCACGTTAACCCCTGAGTAACTGTCGTTACTCCCTTACCAGTTATACAACATCATAACCATTGACAGGCCATAAAGACACTGCCCCTGTTGTTCTTATGGCAACTATGGCTCACTGTCCATAATCTACCACAAGGCTGGGAATCACATTCCCAGACTTCATTCGTCAATTCCATTCATTCGACAGATTAGATTTGTAATGACTTCTTTAAAACCTTTGACCCTTTCTTTTCTTTTCATAAAACATTTCATTCATTTTAAAAACCCTTTACTTTCAGTTTAAACCATTTCTTTATAAACATTTCGTTCGTGAACATTCCATTCATAAAACTTTCTCCTCATAAACCGTTCATTCCAAATCATTTCATTTCGTAAACATAATTTCATAAGCATCATTTCGTAAATATAGTTTCATAAGTGTCATTTTGTAAACATCATTTCGTATGTATGCACACCAGCCCGAAAACATCAATAAAACATTTTAAAGAGAGCTTCTTGAACTCACCTGATAAGCTAATCTAGGTTGTCCTAAACAACGGTCCCACAACGTCACTTTTGATTTGAGTTGATTAGTTAAATACACATCAGACTAAATCTCGACTCTAACGGATTAACCTTCTAAACATACTGACTTTACCTAAACAGCCTGATGCCTGCGCACTTAGCAAGTGCGTAGGGCCTTGTTCTTGCGTACTTAATAAGTGCGCAAAATTTGCTTCATGCGTACTTGATAAGTACGCAGGCACCTCTTCATGCATACTTGATAAGTACGCAAGACCCTCTTCATGCGTACTTGATAAGTACGGAGGATCTGCTTCCCCGCAAAAACCCTAACTTTCGCATTCGGGTCTGATCTCGTCAAGATCCCGAACTTGTTTACATTCAAAACATTTGCTTTTCATTAAGGAACACACATCTATGTTTTTCTTCATGTTTCAATCGTAAAAACGTCACATTTTCATATGAAACCGGAAAAACCTAAAAACGAACAAAAACTCAGATCTAGGCGAGATCGTTACCTGTATCGAGCTTCTGATTCGGAGGTTCTTCTCACGAGCTATGGAGCTACACTCAGATGGAATCTCGGGTCGATCCGCCAACTTTCTCTCTCTACGGTTTCTCTCTCTAGAACTTGCAGATGAAAGAAATGTGGAGTGTGTTGGATATTTAAAGGGAAAGGACTCCTCTCCTCAAGTTCACAGGCCCATCTGGACCGGCCCGTCACACCTCGTTCATTTATTCCTTTCGTCTCACGTATAACCCGTTATTGTAATCTTCGTCTTATTTTTGGGATGTTATAAAAGAATTACATAAAATATTATTTGCAACTCAAATAATTATTTTATTATTAAAATGAGGACACCCATATCAATCTCCTTGCACATTAGGATTCCCTATTTCATTTGTACAAATCATTGATACATATATTCCATCAAATGTAGGTTAACCTTGTGATTAGTTAGGTACTTGTGTAGCAACACATTGTGTGACCTTCAACTACTCATTTGCAAGGTGAGTTTACATAGCCCCTTTTTCACTTTTATATATTTAGGGTGAAACATAAATACACTCAAACTATTTGCAACTATTACAATTCAAAAATTATGATCATGTGTGTAATTTGTGCCTTATGCTTGAACAATATTTGTGCAAACAACATTTACATACTTTTTATGCATAGTGCAAGTGCAATCATTAACTCTGTACAAAGGCGACGGTATACAATGATAGATTTATTGTGTCTGACCAACCCACACTAGTTGAATTGTTTGCACAATACCTATTTGATATCACTAAATGTTATCCTAAGTTTTTGACATACACATCATCACTAAACACCTATGGAAAGTTTAAACTCTTAGGACCAATGCCTATTAAAATTTTAAAATACCGTCAAAGTTTTGAGTTATGGAAAATATAGTAAATTATGGCGTGTGTGATGACATAAAACCTATGGTGATATACAGTAATGAAACTAATGGGATATGATAAGAGCATAGTGAATATACCGCTGGTATGTCCTATATATAAGTGCTCTTGTCATATTGTCAGAAGTAACGTTGCCCGTATCATGTAGGGTTTCCTAATACTTTGACCTTGACCAATAGTTGTGAAATCCTTATCCAGTAACACTACTCGAACATCTTAGACTATATCCTAGACAAGTTTAGATCTTAAAATCCTCATCATCCATATTACATGTGATGCATCCCACCATTTGAGTTCAAAATCATTCTAGGGCAATCTTCTCCATATTTCCACTCAAACAAAACCCACTACCACCATCCATTCCTGACACGATTACCTGACCTGAACCTTGTCACCAACTATACTCTTCAAAACAACAAGCAAAGCTTGTTGAGAATCCAAACACACATCTATTTCCAGGACCCTCTTCTTAATCAACTTCGGGACGAAATTTCCTAAAGTAGGGGAGACTGTAATCCCCAGGAAATTCCAACCTTTATTTTAACTATTCCGACAAATTGTATTTTCATTATTTTATGATTCGCATTTATGAAAGTGTCATATTTATTCATTATAATTCATGAGTGTGCATACATACTTATATGATTGTTATGAAATAAATATATATACCTTGTTATAACAACCAAATCTAAACGTACAAGCTTCGATTATAAATTGATATCCTTTATGTGTTTACTTATAAATATATATGTAACTATATATATATATATATATATATATATATATATATATATATATACATGATAAATAAACCATTTAAACAATTTATTATGAAAATATAACATTGTTAATTAAAATTGCTAGTGTTTTAAATTACTAAAGACAAATAAAACAAATAAGTATATAATTACATTTATCAAAAAATTTAAATATGAATTATGGAGTCATAAACATAAAATTAATGAGCACTTAAGTTAGTATTGTTATGAAATTAAAAACTATTCTTCATCTTTTGCAATGTAGTCCATATGACAAATTAAATTTTGTGATTAAGCCCTTGATCCTACCCTATAAATAGAGACCTCATTTTCATGTATTATTCGCACCTCAACTATCCTCTAGGGTTCTCTAGCTACTAAATGTCGTTATTCTCATATTTTGGAAGATTCTAGCTTAAATCCTTCCATTCTAAGTAAGTTCTTCTTATGTTCTTGCTTGTTCATACTTTTCCTTTCAAAAATCTCTCATAACTAGCTAGATCTATGATCCCTAACATGTGTATGTTATAATCATAGACCTATCCAAGATCAAAAGCCCTATTTTAATTAAACTTGTTCAAAACTTTAATTTAAAAGCTTGTTTGATCTTTATTGTTCCTTTCAATTTCAAAAATCATGTTTTTACTGAAACTTCTTATTTTTAATTTAAATTATTTAATGTTCAATTTCTATCTTTACTAAACTCATATTTCAACTTTAGCACATATACTTTCCAAACACACGATAAACTTGGTTAAGTATGCAAATAGAATAAATTTCAAACCAGTATGTAGTTATCTTGCAAACATTAAAGTTCTGGCTAGAAAAGACGGGGTTCTGATCCGACCAACTCTTTCCTGGAAACTTTTCTGTTGGAGGTACTACTCTTGAATGATAATCATTCTAGTGTACAACAATCACTTTCAACCAATTATGATTATGATTATAAACCCATTTCTTTGCAAATATTTATACAAACTTTTATATAATTTATTTTTTTATTATATGAGAACATTTAAAACACAATTCTACACTTTTAGTTAATAATTTATTTGGTTTAATTATTACTTAATTAGAACATCATTATTATACTTTAAATTTTGGTTTAATTACCAATTATTTAAATCATTATTTTTAACATTTATTTTTCATAAATCAAATGAAAGGTTTTATTCATTTATTTATGTAGTAAATTATTTAATTACTCAACTAATTATTACTCATTTATTTATTTACCCATTTATTAATTTATGCAATTGCAAATAAAAAAAACTACTCATTTTCTTATTTGTGTATTTATTTATAACAATAGAAACCTAATTATTTATTCATACATTTATATACTTATTACAAACAAACAAAATCCTAATTCATTCTTTCACTTATTACAATACAAGTATTTATCAAAGATTTACATAAAATATTGTTTGCAATTCAAATAATTATTTTATTATTAAAATGAGGACACCCACATCAATCTTCTCGCACATTAGGATTCCCTATTTCATTTGTACAAATCATTGATACATATATTTCATCAAAAATAGGTTAACCTTGTGATTAGCTAGGTACTTGTGCAGCAACACATTGTGTGACATCCAACTACTCATTTGCAAGGTGAGTTTACATAGCCCCTTGTTCACTTTTATATCTTTGGAGAGAAACATGATTACATTCAAACTATTTGCAATTATTACAATTCAAACATTTTGATCATTCGTGCAATTTGTGCCTTATGCTTGAACATTATTTGTGCAAACAATATTTACATACATTTTGTGCATAGTGCAAATGCAATCATTAACTCTGTACAAGCCGACGGTATACAATGATAGATCTATTGTGTCTGACCAACCCACCCGGTTAGGGTGATTGTTACCGAAAACACTTAAGGATAACCGTTGTGTTATGCCTATCAGTCACAAGGTTTGATTGTGCGCCCAGTTTAAACTATAGTGTTTCTCCATAATTGCCTTATTAATCCATGCATCATATGATATGTACACAACTTTTTGATATTACTTGTGGTGTCAAAACCTATGTATACTCACCAACTATTTTTACTTGACCCTGTTTTCATCATTTTCAGGTACTAGTGTTAGAGATTCATATGCAAGATACTACATATAGGATTTGGACCTAGTGAACAAAGAACTAGAACATGTTGATGTATTTGATCTTGGTTGTTGATTGAACTATTGTAATGAAATCTTGATGTAATTAATATATGAAACTTTAGTTGATCATGAGCTTATGAACAGTCTCCACTTCCGCCCCGACCTATTCTGCCGTCGGTTGGGGTCTAACACTGGTCTTGCCTCCCTTATATCCTACAAAGGAAACATACGCTCCGTTAAAAGTATTAATGTTATGCACCACAGAGATGTCACGTGTCATGTGCCTGGAACACTCCTCATTAACATACCAGTCTGGTTTTTGATAGTCCTCGTTGGTTGTCCCTTCACGATTGAGAAGATTAGTTAGACATAGGTACCCAAGCCATTTTTGACCTGGGCATTCCTTAAGCATCAATGTATGACACTTCCTGCAAACACATTCATTTTTCGAGTCAAAGACTAGTGTTGCCACAACATTTTCCCTTGCCTTCCAGACAGACTTTGATTGAATAGACAGTTTGTTCCTTTTGAAATTGAGACTTTAGATTTCACCCTTTGCTTATTTTGTTTACTCTTTTGCCTTTCAACGTAAGATTGTCTGTTTCTCTTTCCAACATTCCAGTCACCATAAGAAGGCATAACTTTTGGATGCTTACTCTTCATTGCCTTGGGCTAGGTAGCCTTCATTGGCTTAGAGTAAATTCTATCCCTTTGTGTAATCCTCTGATTTTTCATGTAATATGGCTCATAAGGACGATGTATGCAATTTCTTACAATGTGACCGGCTTTGCCACATGTGTAGCATGTCTGCTTCCTTGCATAAGGAGCATATCCCGATCTGTTTGACCATGAAGATGAAGATGATGATGATGATTGTGAGTGATAAGCTTGATTATTCCTAGAATGATGTTCACATCTTCTACTTGAGGAGTTTTTGTCACACCCTGAAATTCCACAACGGGTTACCCGCGTGTTATGACTGTCAAGGATCATCACTCCCGATTATTTCGAACGACCTCTAAATGGTTTTCTAAAAGACTTTCCGATTGAACATCATACAAAATAAATAAGTAATATAGAGTTTGAAAATGCGAAAAGTAAAGTGCGAAAGCAAAAGTAATGTAGCAAAATACATAAGCATAATAAATTAGGTTCCCATAAACCTAGCTTCTAAATGAAAACATGAAATGCGACTCTAGACATGCAATCCTAGTCCATGCGTGAATGCTTAGTGACCTGGGATAAACATGCTTAAAAGTGTCAACACAGGGTTGGTGAGTTCACAGGTTTAAGTAATAGAAACAGAAATGAAAATAGTGTAACAATACGTATGTATACTAGTGATTCGATTGTTGATCAGACAATAAACAATAACTATATAAGCAACACCGAAACTGAAGCTCAACGAAGGAATGTAAAAACTAGCCTTTTGCCTCTTACGTGCCCAACACGCGATGGATTAAGTCAATTATGCACCCGTTTGACTCCCAGTCAGAGTTACCGCGACTAACCCGGGTGGGGGTTGTTAAACTCAATAGTAATATTCATGAATCACCTCGCTTTGTGTAATAATTAACGGTTCGAATATGAGAAGACTTTATGTGCTGGAAATGCACCCACTTATATATATTAAAGTGAAATCAAAGTAATCAGCATACTACTAAGTAAGAAAATGGTTTAGCATGTATCTCCACCAAATGGAAAAGTAAGTAAAATGGGGCCATGAAAACTCACCTGGTAATGCGGTGAATGAAGAATGAAAGCAACAAGAGGAATCTAGCAAACAAGGATGACCGACCTAACCGAGCCCTAGAAATAGTAAGGCTATAAGGTCTATGAAAGTACATATAAGTAGCACATATGTAACACATAAGTAGCATACGAGTAATACTTAAGTAACACATGAGTCATACTTAGTGACACAAGATTCATGCTTCAAGTAGTTGCATAAGTAATTAACATGTGACAAGTAGCATGACATTTGTACATCTTCATGGTATATTTCATACATGTTAACCATTTATATACATAAGTCGTGTCATTATATTAACAACCTATTTACATTAGTTCAATCTATTTGCAACGAGTAGGCTAACATGTTATTTCTACACCATAGTTCTTAACATAACAAAGTTTCCCTTTTTAGGAAATTAGGGTCTTAATGCACCTTAGGTGTCATGGCTCAACTAAACAAGTTATACATGTTATCATACTAGTAACATATCATAAACATGAATCTACACATACATTTTCTATTTTAAGTAAAAGTGAAGTTCACAAACTAACAAAGTTTCCTTATTTAGTAAGGTTCTCCAAAACGTGTCATAATCCAATTCCAAATTACATATTCTTGCATAAGACATCTATTCGTGTAGTAACAAAGCTATTCAACCTATTTTAAACATTTATAACATACACATACAAAATATGACCAATTAAAGTTTCCTTTTTAGGAAAGTGGTCCAAACGACCTTTTGCACATGTGTAACTTCAAATAACTCTTTCTACTACTTTAATAGATGTTATAGAACCATATTATCAAGTTTTTATCCATTAGAACCTCATAACACAAAATATGACAAAATAAAGTTTCCTTATATAGTAAGTCGACCATAGCATAGAGTAAAACCACATTTTAACCAAAAAAATTACATTTCCTACTTACTCTACTATTATGAGAATCATTTAAACTATCAAACATATCATACACTCATTTATGCAAAACCTCATCCAACAAAGTTTCTATAAATAGAAACGTGCAAATAACAACCTAAATGAACATTTCAAACAATAAAAAGTGCACATATGTGTAAACAACTTCATTTTATGAAAACTCATGAACATTTCAAACAATAAAAAGTGCAAATATGTGTAAACAACTTCATTTTATGAAAACTCTTTGGTTAAAACATGGATTTAAAGACTTGTAACAACAAAAATCGTTTGGATAGATGGGTTTCCCGTTTTGGCCAAAAATAATGAAATGGGTGGATGGATACTTACAAAACCAAAGTATAGTAGGTAGAAGATGATGCTCTCTAGATTAAACACCTTGTAAACACCTTGAAATGATCCTAGCAAGCTTGGAATGGATGATGAAGAATTTTGATGGTGGTGGCTTGGTAGTGGAGGTGGCGGCCAAGAATGAGAGGAGAGGGAGAGAGGAGTGAGTTTAGGGTTAGGGTAAAAATGAGGTGGGAAGGGTTTAAGGGAGTTTTATTTAAATGGGTTTTGGGCTTTCTTAAGTCTTTTAAGGCTTTTTAACTAATATGGGCTTCTACTATGGATTTAGATAAATTAATAGCTGAAATATTAAGCCCAAATTAATAAAACATTTTTTTATAAAATCTAATTTAATGTTGTTGGCACATATCGTGTATCCGCTTAAAAGCGTTAAAATAAAAGTTTCTCTAAAAATTCCAGAAAAATTCACATAAGCATGAAATATTAAATCACAGTATTACATATAATTTTTTAACACCAATTATATGTCTAAATATTATTGGTAAAATTCACCAACGTTCGTGTGACAGGACGCGTGTGTGACCCGGTAATCCACCCGATTACCGATGCATGTAATGAAATGAAACGAATGGACTTGGTATACGAAATATGTACTTAATTACTCTATAATTAAGAATGATGCAAGTGTAATCATGTGAATTCAGGTAATAGTCGGGTCTGAATATTAACCTGAATTTGCCGGGTATCAAAGTTTTCAAACTTCCTGCTTTTCTGAACAGTAACACTGGGTTTTTCAACCTTTTTGCTCTTCTCCTTTAGCCTGTACAGGTCCCTGTTAGAATACTTAAAACATGGTTTTCATTATTTCCATCAGTAACAGGTTTAACAAATCTAGTTTTGCCATCATTATATGCTGGCAATTTTGAATTTGAAGAAACATTTTTCCAAATCCGCTCATAAGGTTTGTTGCTCTAAGAAGCAGTGCCCTTAAAGTATCTTTTTTTATTTTTGCAACCAGAATTAAAATTAGTTTTATTCATGCAAAAACAAGCCTCTTCAGACTCATCATTCTTTCTATCACATTCCTCAATCTCTACTTTTTCTACACATAAAGTAGAAGCATCAGAATTGTTCACACAGTTAACATTTGAAGCTAAGGATGATGATGACTTGGATCCATCAGTGCTTGTCTGATTTCCAGAAGTTAACATTTTAAACTCCTCTACTTGTTCCTCAATAGAGGGAGGAACAGTGGTAAAGTTCCTGTTGAACGGATGAGGCACGTTCTTGTACCCAAGCCCTTTGTTCCCATTACCTGGCTTATGAAGTTGAGTTTCAAGCATATCAACTACTTTGCTTGATTGACCAAAGATTTCTACCTTGAATTTAGACTCATAAAAATTTGATTTTGCTTTCTCTAATTCAGTGGTCAACCTAACAATTTCTTTCTTAGCATCAGAAATATGACAACATTTTGTACTAAATTGAGATTTAAGCAATGATGTCCTTTTTATTTGCTTCTATTACTACTTTGTATCCTTTTTCAGTTTTTAAAAATTTGGATTTATGATACTTTAAATTCTTAATTTCTAACCTCAAATCAACATTTTCTTTTCTATTCATCTCTACCTTATCAATACATAATTGAGAACAAAGATCAGATGTTATCTCAGGTGGTATTGAAGCTGAAGGTGATGAAGCTTGTTCCTACTACTCCAAATGTAGAAAACATTCTATTAGAGATTTGTGAATTTGGCTTGATAAGACGAATTTTCCCACCAAAATTTTCCCAAAAAAAATCTAATATTGTCAACTACTCAAAAACGAATCCGAATAGATGTATAGGATTCCTCTAAAAATTTTGACCAAGAAAAATTTCAAAATTTTCCCTCCAAAATTTTCTCAAAAATTTATCCAATGTTGTCAATTTTTCCAAAACAGCTCTAAATAAAGGTAAGAACGTCCTCGCAAAATTTTGATCAAGAAATTTTATTTTTATTTTTTTTAATCGCGTGAACTATGGATTAGCCGTGAACTGTTTCAAAAACAGTGAACCTAGTCTGAGCCGTGAACTGTTTCAAATACCGTGAACCTAGTCTAAGCCGTGAACTGTTTCAAATACCGTGAACCTAGTGAAACCCGTGAACTGTTTGAAGCCATGAACTAAGATCCCGAGACGTGAATATATTCCCGATAAGCTATTCAAGCCGTGAACCCTTGATCTGCTGATTGTTCCTTTTGAAACTGAGACTTTAATGCTATCCAGTGGATGATCCTTATTAATCCGATGAGATGGAGTTTCTGGAACTTGAACTGTCATAGGAAGATTGGTCACATTTTCTTGTGTCTCTTCATTGGGCTCATCAGTATTATCGAAAATCGGCTTCTCGACTACACTTTCATCAGGAATCGGCTCCGGTAATCTAGAGGCATCCGAAGTCTCAGGTGTAGACACACCTTCATTGACAGCAGATGTAGTGTCCTCTTCAGTTAGTGGTGAATCCTCATAGACATTTGTTACATCTGGAACCAGCTCCTGAGTAGAAGAAGAAACTGCTACATTTTGTTACCTTAGAACTTTTGGTGGATCAACAGTTAGCATTGGTCCGGCGTATGGACCGTCATCATGGTCGCTCAGCTCAAAGTAATCTTTATCAGTTCCTGGAATCACATCAGTGTAAACGTTAAACGATTTAAAGAGTGAATGATAGTCGAATAACCATGATGGACCACATTTATCATCAGTAGGATTCTGCTCTTGCCAATCAACATATGTTGATTCCCTGATCTCTTTGGTAACCTTGTTGTAAACTCTATAGGCGGTGGTGATAGAACCATAACCCACAAAGTAGCATTCATCAGCCTTCTCATTGAACTCTGTAGTAGATTCCGTGTGTAAGATAGTACAAGGACAGCCAAAGGCTTGATACCAAAATATGAAAACTACAAAAAGAAGTTGCTGTCTAAATTGTTGCTTAGCTTGTTTGAGTCTGCTTTCATTTATTTTAAAAGAAAAATACAAAAATATTGTGTTTCTGTTTGAGTCGGTTGTTTGCTATTAAATGAAAGTGATATAATTGTTCGTTTCTTAAGGCTAGGATCAACACTTGTAAGGCACTAAATTGAAAGGACTAGGATCAGTGTTAGATATGTTGATAGGCACTGCATGTGACACACTTGAACTAAACTGTTATATGGCCTTAGTGGGGAATATCTCATAGACTAGTGTAATATGTCTTTCCTATTAATAATTGAAAACTTAAACATAAAGGTTGATGATCTGTGGATAACCCTTGATCTGATGATTCTGTTTCCAAAAATAATTCCTAAAATTTTGGGATTTCAAAATTTGAATTCCCAGAAATCAACTGTGACTTTCCTTTTACCCGAGAAGCCTAACCCGTGAACTCAGCTGTGACAAATTCGGTTTCCAAAATACGCTCCAATACTTTAGGAATTTCAAAATTTGAAATTCGAACACCTCCTAAGAACACAGCAGCAAAAAGGCCCAAAAACTTGATTAATCTCAACCCGAAATCCTTCTCACATCCACAAATTTTCCAAGATTTCTCGATAAAAATCTTGATTCTAACTAGAAAACGAAGAACATCTACCACACAGTAACTGATTAGAAATAAAAAGCAACATAAAACACTCAAAATCCTTCGTCTTGAATCGTTGATATCAAAACCGAGCCTTGAATGACTTCAATTGCTCTGATACCAATTGTAAGTCCCAAATCTTTCTAATGGATCTTCGATTAACACACACAAACGATATCAATTCTCACACTTGATAGGCGGAAACTAACAAGTATGGTGATTCAAGAACATACTTACTTTAAAACTCATATATTGATTGAGAGAATTACAAAGGAAACGAATGAGAACCGCTAGCTCTCTAGATGGCTATCCTGCTCGTCTAACCCTCACAAAATCGTCTAACTAGCTGCTCTCAATCCCTAACCTCATTTAGGTCACAAATGCATGTATTTATACTAAGCCCATAATACATGTTCCATGGCCGGCCCAAGACCCAACTCATGAACCTATGATTCACGGTTCTAAAACCGAATACACTTCTATTCAGTTAAACCAACACTCGTATTTATTTGATATGCGTCAGCCTCACATATATAGACCCAACATCTGTCTCATCCTCAGTGATTTCCTTCGCGATAATCACAGGCAACTTCCTCCCTTCGTCGAGGAATGCGTACTCTAGGTGAGTCGGTAATTCTTTCAGCTCCAAGGACGGGGGTGGACTCTCCACCAATGGCCTCTCATCAGGCTCATCTCTCACAATGACCTCAAAATCATCAGACTCGTGGGGATGCTCACTAGCAAGAGGGCTCGACTCATGCTCAACAGCTACAACAGTCATCTCAGTCTCCTGCATCTCCTGGCCTAGGATCTGTGTGTCAGAACCATCTCTCCCACATATGTCACCTAAACATCTCCCGACATGTGACATGATCGTGCGGATAAAGTATAGAGAGTCATCATGGCACTTCGGGTGTTTCATGGACTTGGACACATCGAATGTAACCTCCTCCTGATTCACCTTCAAGGTGAGCTTACCGTTGTACACATCTATCAATGCTCGCGCGGTAGCTAGAAACGGTTATCCCAAAATGAGAGGCACCTTCTCGTCCTCATCCATTTCGAGTATAACAAAGTCCACCGGGAATATGAACATGTCTACCTTCACCAACATGTTCTCAACAATCCTACGCGAATATTTCACTGATCTATCCGCAAGCTGAATGATCATCCGTGTGGGCTGCAGCTCTCCTAGGTCTAGCTTGCTGAAGACAGCATAGGGCATGAAGTTGATGCTAGCACCTAGATCAGCATGATCGTTGCTGACCGACAAGCTACCAATAATGCAGGGAATTGTGTAACTCCCTGGGTTATCCCTCTTCTGAGGTAGCTTGTTCTGGACAACCGCAAAACACTCTTCACTCAAAGTCACGTGAGAGAGGTCTTCAAGTTTCTTTTTGTTGGACAAGAGGTCCTTCGGAAACTTGGCATATTTAGGAATCTTGGTCAAAACCTCTACGAACGGTATGTTTATATGCAACTACTTAAATATGTCAAGAAACCTACCACTATGCTCATTCTTCTTCTCCCTCATAAGCCTACCTGGGTAAGGGATGTCAGGCTTATACACCCTTGGGGGTGTAGATGCCTTCACCTCGGTCTCCACCGGATGTGTTGTACTTGCTGGGCTTCTCCTAGCCTGGTGCACCACGTCGGGAGCTGACTACATCTCCATCTCCTCATCCACCGGTTAATCATCATCCATAACTGGTGTCTCAGTCGCTCCTCCTCTGCCACTTCTCATGGTTACTGCCTTCACATGCGCCTTAGGGTTGGTCTCAGTACGCGCAGGTAATCCTCCTGCTTGTCTCACCTTTAGCTGCTTAGCCAGCTCTCCTATATTCTTCTCCATATTCAATAGTCGGGCTCCCTGACCCTGAATCATCGTGCTATGCTCTAGAAACTTCATTTGGTTCTCCTGGTGCCTTGCTTCATCTCTCTCCGTAAACTGAGTCAAGAGCCTGCTGGGTCATCATCTCCTCTAGAGTGGGCCTCTTCTCGCCTCACCACTACCCACTACTCGGGCCATTGCCTTACCCCTCACTCGGGCTCTGAAACAGGCTCTGCCTCTAGTGCTGGGAACCCTGATGGTTCTTGTTTCTCCAACTGAAGCCAGGGTGGTTCCTCCAACTAGAATTGTATGAATTACCAAAATATCTATTCTGACAGTTGGGATTCGCTAGGAAGTCAACCGCCTCCTCAGCACGTCCCATTGGGCAATCAATGGTATCATCATCGCCCCTACAAATCTCACACTTCTAGGTGCTCTTGACTTGCATATCTTTCACAGCCTTAGCTAAAGCTTCAACATGGGTGGCCAAAGTAGTGCTAGAATCAAACTGGTGCACGCCTCATGGTATAGATGATGAAGTGCCCCTAGTGCTAGGATATTGGTATTTACTCATCGCAAGATTCTCAAACAAATCCATACACTCCTTAGGGGTTTTGCTGGTCATTATATTACCACCAGATGTGGTATCCAGCATGCTCTTGGTCCCGAAACCAACTCCATCATAAAACGTTTCTACCAACGCCCAGTTCTCCAAACCATGATGTGGGCACCTATGCAACAGCTCCTTGAAACGCTCCCACAACTCATAGAAAGACTTTCCCTTCTCTTTTCTGGGCTTCAGAAGAGTGGTTTTGGAAGGGGAAGTATTTGTTCAAGAATTTCTCCCTCATATCAGTCCAAGTGGTAATGGATACCGGGGGAAGGGAATCAAGCCATGTCTGGGCCTTACCTACAAGTGAGAACGGGAACATACGCAAAAGGCATGCGTCTACAGTCATCCCAAAACGGTTTGTGTGTGAATTTGGGTCCTCATCGTTCAACCAATGGAACTGTGCAGAGTGTGTGATAGTGTTGATAAGATGAGAAAGATCTGTCACACCCCCAAATTCCACTAACAGAGTTTTACCGTTAGGGATGTGACACACCTGGATCTCAGTCATTAGTTACATCAAACGACACTATATGGGACTTGAAATGTCATAACATAAAAGTTCAGAGTTAATGCAGAAGCGTTTAAACAAGAAAGTAAATGCGTAAAACAACGCGCCAAAGTTTAGTTTAATAAAGGTAAGTGAATTGTTTTAAATGTTTGCATATGAGTGAAATGATAGTAGGACTCCATGCATGTCCTAGTGGTGCAACATGTGCCTTAGCGACCTGAGAAAACATGAAAGAAAAAGTGTCAACACTAGGTTCGTGAGTTTATAGGTTTCAGTATGTAAGTAGCTTGTGCCAGATTATGTACATTCAATATGTGTATCAATAGGTAGCTAACCTATGTTAATGTCTTACTAAAGATCTCGCAACCAAGGTTGACTGATGTGTTTGTTTGCCTCCTGCCAGGTATATCAACCCTTGCAAAGTGTTTAGGCCAATATTTCACCCGTTCGACCTCCAATCAAGTTAGCACGACTAACATGGGTGGGGCTTGTCAAACCTGTAGAAGCATGTTTTGTAACTATAGATTAAATTCTATGTATCGGTGTACGTGGATAGTACGTAGGAGGGTGTTCCTGAGTACTTAGCCCGCACACCAGTTTGGTCATGCGTACTTGTCAAGTACGCATGACCAAACCATGCGTACTTAGTAAGTACGCAAGGCTTTTGCCTTGCGTACTTGTCAAGTACGCAAGTAGTGTTCCTTCCCCTATAAATAGAAGGCTTGTCTTCATTTGTAGGTGGAACTCTGGAACAAGTTGAGAGATGTCCGGGTCGGGAAGAGCTCTCCCGACCCCTAGACCGTGAGCTTAGATGAGAGATGTGTGTTCCTTCGGTATGTAGTCTGTAATACGGGATGACTTCTTTGTTATGGATAACGTTTCGTTTCATTATCTTCTGTCTTTGTTCGTGTTTTCTCTGTCTCGTTTCTTTGTTCCCACACAAATCGCAGAACAGGTCCGTGTAAATCCGCTGCGCGACGAGGTTCCCGGGACCTACAAGTGGTATCAGAGCAATTGCTCCTGATTTCGAGTGTTGTGAGTGAGTTTGGAGAGTGTTTACAAGCAAAGAGAGGTATTTTTGTTGATTTTTGTGATAAAATAGGGGTAGCACTTGGGCACTATTTTAGAAACAAAAATCACTCAAAAAACTGATTTTTGTTGTGTATTTGAGTGTTTTGAGCATCAAAGGTTGATTAGAAACAAGTTTCTGACATCAGATGGATTTTTACCATCTCCGGCGAGTTTCAGGTGACTGAAAAAGTTTGGTGAAAGTTGTTGAAAAGGTATCCTGCGTACTTACCATTTCTGGCAAAAAGTACATTTTTGTGCGTACTTACTAAATACGCAAGACTTATCTCCTGCGTACTTATAAGTGCACAAGACTGAATTTGTGCGAACTTAAGTTATATCATGCGTACTTACATTTACTCCTGCGTACTTACAAGTACGCGAGAGGAAATCTAAATACGCAAGACTATTTCTCAAGTGCGCAAGGCCAAAACCAAGTGCGCAACTGTGTCTGACTTTTTTGAAATTTGACTAAGTGTTCACTATGTCGAATCTTCAGAATCTTGGAAACCTGCTGAATTATGATAATGAGATCGGTACACCACAGAAACCACCAAAGTTGCAGAACATGAACGATTATTCTAATTGGAAAACACGTTTTGAGCACTACATTTCGTATACCGACTCATCACTGTGGATACCAATCCTTGAAGGATAAAAGCATCCCACGCACATCTATCTTGATGAAACCATGCCCAAACCTATATCTAAGCTTTCTGACGAAGAAAAGAAAACTTATGATCGTGAAAAGAAGGCACTTGGTTCGATCACTCTGGCATTAACTCGGGAATTGTTCCACAGTTTCCGAGGTTATGACAATTCTAAGGATCTCTGGAAAGCTTTACAGAAGAGATTCGAAGGAAATAGTGACATCAAGAAAAGTAAGCAGGATCTTCTCAGGAAGCAGTATGAGTGCTTCAGATTCTTTGAGAACGAATCTTTAGATGACCTCATCTCCAGATTCTACCATTTACAGACTGAGTTGAAGGCTTTTAAACTCAGGTATCCGATGAAGAGATGGTGGAAAATTTTTTGGATGCTTTACCACCCAAATTTGAGATGTACATAACCCTGATGAGGGAAAATCCTAAATTCTATGAGTTGACAGTTGAGGAGGCAATAGGAAAGGTTCAAGCTCATGACATGAACCTAAGGAGAAAAGAGAGCTCAGTAAGACCCCAGATACAAGACCCTTCTATGTATCATGGGACGACTTCTACATCCAAGTCATCGGGCTCTGAATTGCCCTCTTCACTGGAAATCCTACAGAAGAAGACCACTCAACTGGGTGTGGTGGTTATGCTTGCTATGCTTCAGGATCAGGGTTGGGGTCTCATCATCAAACTACCTCAAGAAATCCTCCTGTTACGTCTTCAGCTAACCAATCAGCTATAGCCTGAATAGCTGAAGATCATGTAGCACTATTCTCATCTTGTATGATTGCATATGAGAATTTCATAGGTGGCAAGCTTACTGATCCAGAGATGATTGAAGAATATTTTAATCAAGTGGATCCTGATGATATTGAGGACATGGATATTCAATGGAATATGGCCATGCAATTGAGGAGAGCCAAGCATTTCCTGAACAGAACAGGAAGAAAGTTTATTGGCGGGCATCCTAATGCCAAGGTCGGGTTTGACAAATCCAAGGCCAAATGTTACAAGTGTCTGAACTTTGGACACTTTGCTCGTGAGTGTCAGAAAGACAGAGCACCTGCCTCTGCTTTTACCCGACCCAGCCAAGGAAGCAGCCATGGCACCAAAAATCCAAACCACCACAATCAAAGCCAAGGTGGAATGTCCAATGCACTGGTAGCCCAACAGGACGACAGGTTTGATTGGGGCGTTCATCTTGAAGATGCCATCATCGCACAAACCCAGGTTGGTCTCATGGCTGAGATCATGGGAGATGACGGAAGTAGAGAAAAGGGAAGCTTCTAAGGCTGACCTAGAAGAATCTACATCTGCTGCTATAGAGGAGGTGAAGGAAGCTAAAGAAATGGAAGCTCCTGTAGCTGATGAAGAGGAATCGACCACTGCTGTTGCTCTCATCGCCATTGGAGAAGCAACAAGTTCGTCGACTGACGTAGATTCTAACCCTTTCTTTGTTATTTCATGTTCTAAATGTCTAGGGCTAAAACTTGAAAATTCTAGGCTCCAAGACAAAATCAATCCCCTAAGTATGGCAGCTCTAAACTATAAAGAAAATGAAAAACATTTTAAAGATTCTATTGAAACGTTGAAAAAAGAAAAATGTGAATATTCCTTAAAAATAAGTGATCAACAGCTTCACTTAGATGTTGCATACAGGGGGTTAGAAAAACAGAACAATGAAATCAACAAACTGCAAAATGAGATCTTGTAGTTAAAATGCACTAATGAGAAGTTGAAAAACTCTCGCTTTGTGGTGGAACACTACGAGTCTATGGTGAGACAACTGAATGGGTTAGGTTTGGGTACTAATGCCATTCTTCCACCAGTGAGCGGGAAGTTTGTCAATAGCTTAATAGATATTGATCTCACTTGTCTAGATGAATCCTCTGATAAGGATGATTCCCCTAAAAAGGATTAATCCTCAAGTAAGGCTAACTCCACATCTAGTGAGGAGTTTGTTACTGCTTCTGAAGACGGGTCGGTTAACTCTTGACCTGAAGGAGTAGTATCTGAGAAGTTGTTGGCTGAACAAAAGGTAAAGAAAAACGTTATCACTAATGGTGATAATTGCATTTTAACTGAACCCGATATTATTCAAACAAATGATAACCTAAAGGTAATGCTTTATGGGGGGTATAAAAGTCTTAACCAAGCAAAGAAAGAGGCATTTTCAGCTCATTATGGGATTGGGTATAAAGAAAATTTGGAAAAATATTATACTCCCAAAAACCAAACTGCTAAGGTTTAGACTAATGTTCATAAACCAACTCCTCCTTCTCATAATGCTAATGAGCCTGTAGGATCGTAAGATTACAAGGTGATTCTATTCTAGTTGATATTGGCGGAAACAATAACAACCAACAAGGTAAACAAGTAAACAACAAGAATACTGATAAATGCACTGTTGTATTAAACTTCTGAGATTACAAGTTTACAAGTAAAACACTATCAAGAAGCACTATGAAAGCACAGCAAGCACAAGGCACACTTTGTTTGAAGTGTTTACACAGTACTTATAGTAACTTAGAATCAAGAGAAACCCTTGATTCTAAGGATCAGATCTAACACAAGCCGTTGATCTTGTTTATTAATCTAAATTACACGCAAAGGCTAATCTAGATAACTTTACTGAAACGTCTTCTTAGGCATCATTGTTTGCATGCTTGGAGACGCGCGTCATTGTCCTTTATTGGTTGCACCACTGAGGTTCCTTCAGCTTGGAGTGTGGCAGTTGCTTTTGCAGACAGGTGTCAGAGGCGCTTCACATGGATAGTCAGCTGCAACGTTTGGTCTTCAGAGAATAGAGCTATCAGCAGCAGAGATGAGAACAATGTTGCTGATAAGACTATCAGCAGCAACTTGTGTTGGATGCTGCTGATAAGCCTATCAGCAGCAACAAGTGTTGAATGCTGCTGATAAGCCTATCAGCAGCAACAAGTGTTGGATGCTGCTGATAAGCCTATCAGCAGCAACAAGTGTTGAATGCTGCTGATAAGCCTATCAGCAGCATTTGTATTTAGAATAATTTGGTAGCAATCAGTCTTTGGTTCTACAAACTCCCCCTAGACTTATGCAACCAAAATTCTTCTAATTACTTTGCTGCTGAAGCTTTTGCATGTGGCTGACTATCCTTTCAACCTCATAGCCTCTTGGATCCTTGCTGGGATTGTTTAGTGGAAGTTCAGACAGAGTCTTGATGTCTTTGTGTGGCATTTTGTAGATTGCTTTGCTTGAACATCTCATATGCTGCTTCTTTACATCAATCAGAGTGAATTCATCCAAATCAGCATTGTAGGACCAAGATACAAATGGAGAGTGGGACTTGAGTGGTTTGACATCCACGACCACATCTTTGCTAGGGTTGAAATAATGTCTGATTGCTAGCATAAGATGTTTCCCTCTCTCATTTGCAGGCTCATGAACTTCACCCAGCTCCAAAATTCTTTTTAGGTCTGAATCTGGTAGTTGCAGAATCTCATCAACAGACCTGTATGTAGATCTTCTTCTTTTAGTTCTCCCCCTGAAGATCTCAAACCTTTGATCCTGTGGATTGTAGACCCATTCAACTATGTTTCTTGAGTCTCCAGGTTCAGATGAGGATTTGGATTTCTTTAAGGGAGGCTGTTGATGAGTGGGAGCTGGGTGGGATGATTTGGACTTGTTGGGTGGGGGAGTGGAAGTTTGGGGAGGAGAGTGGAAGGATGGTAGACTGAGGAAGAGGTAGGTGAGGGAGAAGGCTTGGGTTTCTTTGTCTTTGGTTTTTCTTCTTCTTTGATAAGTACCCTTTTCTTGGAGGCCTTCTTCCCTAGTCTTTCTTCCTCATCCTTTTTAACTTTGAAGTAGAGGGCTTGCAGGTTCATGAGATTCATGGGACCTAGCCTCTTTCCACTATCTCTTTTAGCCTTAAGGAAGTCAATCATGACCTTCCTTTCTTCATGGGTTCTTTTATTCAGTGCAATGGTCTTCTTGGACTGTAGCTTGGCTTTTTCTTCTTCTTCAGCCTTTTTCTTGCTAGCCAATTGACCCTGCTGACCCATGAAGGCTCTGTAAATCTCTTTGTTTGAAAGTTTCTCAAGGTAGTCTGCATCCTCACCTTGAGAGATCAGAGCTTCAGTCCACTCCTCCCTTATTTCTTTTGCTAATTCAGAATCGGTTACTCTGAACTTCGCTTCTTCGTTCTTCTTCTTCTCCAAGTCTTCTTCTTCTTTATTGAATTGTTCCTGCAGTTGAAGAGCAAGAGCTGCATCTTCTTCAATCTGGTCAACTGCAGGAATCTTTCTTTTTAGCTCATCCAGCTGTTTAGCATACAGCTGGATGGTTTGTTCTCTTAGGAGAATGGATGTTTTTCTTTCTTGAGTCTTTTTCAGGTCAGCCATCTCCTCTTCCTCTCTTCTTCTTCTTTTCTCTTCCCTCTCTCTTTTCTCTTTTAGCAGCCTCTCTTCATCTTCATCAGTCATGATTCCCTTTCCTTTGTTTACATTGGGTGCCTCTGCTTCAGCTTCACTGATCACAACAGCAGATGATGATGCTGCTATTGGGATCTCTGCCTCAGCTTCATTGGCATGTTGAGGAATTGAAAAGGGACGATCACTGTCTTCATCAAGTTGACACTCAGGACCTTCTATTTCCCTCACTGGATCCCTGACGGAAGATCTTGTGCCAAGAGCTGCAGATGTGATGTCAACTTGTGGAGTATCAGAGTTGGAGTCAGTATCAGAAGTTGACACAGTCTGTTCTTGAGGAATTAGTCCTTCTTTTTCAAGATGGGCTTTGATGATGACCATCATTTCCTGGCTCTCCAGTGAGTTAATATTGTAGATGTTGGCTCTGAGCTAAAAAATCTTGAATAGGAAGTCTGAGGGCAGCTGAAGGATGTTCCTGGTGTTGATGATGAGAGAGGAGCCGTTGCTGAGCAGGAGAGTGTGGTCAAGGGACTTAGTGCTCACCCAACCTAGCACGTCCAAGTCCGTGACCAGGAAGGCATACAGGAATCTTTGAAGGCCCAGAACTTCTTCTTCAGTGAGAAGATTGCTCCTTGTTATTTCAAGATTGCTAGGAGTCAGTCTCCTTTCTGCGGCCGCTGAGGATTCAGGATAAGCTACCCGATGTGCTGCTTGTAGGAATCTTTGGAACCTGGGTAGATTATCCTCCATCAGGTCATGGAACCTGCCAATGGCAAGTTCTGCTGAGAGATCTGTTGAGGTGTTGATGCAATTAGTTAAATGCAGATGTAGGACTTGGAGGGCATTGAGAGAGTTCCAGTTCAGTTCTTCTACTCCACTGAACTCCCATCCAATCCAAAACCTCTCAGATGATCCATCATACCCCCAAGCTAGAATGGAGTCAAATTCTAGCTTCTTTGATGATCTTAATAGTTGGGGGGTTGAGGATTGACCAATGATGGCTGCTGCTTCAGGAAGGATGCTGAATGATGTATTTGTTTGTTCTGTGTCTTCAACATCATTCAGCATTTCATCGACAGCCCTGACGACCAACTTCCAGTCTTCAGATGTCTCTTCGTCTTCATTATCTGGGACTGGAAAGTCATGAATTTGGACAAAGGCTGGCTTGAATAGTGCTCTTGAATCCAGTCGTCAAGACTGTCTTTATCTTCTTCCATAGAGACCATCTCCCCCTTTTTGGTTGCATCAGTAGACAGGTAGGCATCAGTTTGGGTGCCTACTGATACAAGAGAGGGAGTGGCTAAAGTTGGGCATTGATGGGCTTCATGCATAGAGACTTGGTGTCTTAGTTTGGACACTTCAGCCTCTAGCATAGCCACCCTGGCCGTCAATTCCAAGTTATGAAGTTTCAGTCTGTCCTCATCCACAGATGTGGAATCCTTGGACCCAGATGGGGCCGTAGGCTGAGCCTCAGCATCCCCATCACCCGCGGTTTCTTGGCTCCTGGGATTCCTCTCAGTGAGGGGAGTTTCCATGGAAACACCCTCACCATGAGTTGTCGTGGTTGAGGTCTTAAAGATGTTGTCACTGTCCTCCTGGTCAGTTGATGGACCAGCAGTAGTGACAGCCTGTTCCACATCCACTCCATCATTACTCCCAGAGTGGACCTTCAAGGGTGAAGAACTTGGGTTGGGTGTTTCGGAAGCAAGACCAATCAGTATCTCCTTGATAGTGGTAGTTGGAGAAGGTACATCACTTTGGTCAGGTTCCTCAACACTTAAGTCCAAAGAAGATAGGAATGGCTCAAAGGGCTGTTCTATGGATCCGGGAAGTGATCCTAATCCTAATAGAGAGACTTACGAAGGAGTCTCCCTAACAGTGTGGCTTTCCCTTATGATATTCTCACTAGAATATTGTGATTCTGAGTAAGGGATGTTGGCTTGGGTTTGGGCCTTGGAGACAAGAGAAGAAGGAGTTCTCATGCCCCTCTTCCTTGTATATTTGGCTGCAACCGGGGCCCTGTGTTCCGGTTGAGCAATCAAACTAGGGGTGAGTAGATTATGTGCCTGTACATCCTCAGTAGAATGCACAGGGGTTCGATCAAAGGAAGCAATAGTTTGAGTTTGTGGCAGTGAGGTGGAGGGTGTGGGATCAGTATCAGCTGGGTTTGCTGAACTGTCACCCTGGGCACTTTGCGTGTTCAACATTGTAGACAACAATGGAACATCTGCCCCTGAGAACTTTGATGAAACTGTTCTCATGCTTTGAAAAATGTTGTTCTTATGTCCCAGAATTGAGTGGATTCTTGCAGTTTTTGAAAGATCTTGGTGTTCAATATTGAACACTTCTTGCAAGAATCTTGGGTACATGAAGAACTGAGATTTCGCCCCTTCTTGAAGGTTGTATCTCAAACCTTCAAGAATGAGGTGAGGAAAATTGAAACCCGCCCCAGTTATCATACCGTGAATTGCCGACGCAAGTCCGGAGCTGAGTTGGTTCCAGCCACTTCTCTTCTGGGATATGCATTGGAGAAGAGTGTGGCAGAGATATTTCCATTTGGGACCCATGAGTGCCTTCTCTATCGTATACTCTGTTTGATTCCCAGTGTACCCTATGGATACAAAGGTCCTCATGTATACGTCTCTTGGGTAAGAGGTGGCGTCCCCTTCATCCTGAAGCTTGAGGTGTTGGCGGAGCTTTGCTTCAGTGATAATCATCTCCTTGCCGTCTACTGTGCCTCTGATTTGGGGAGTGCCCTGTTCAGTAGAATACACGGCTGAGCTCCAAAAATCTTCCATGTGGGAAGTGTAGATGGTTGGGTTGACTGTTAGGGCATGGAGGATTTTGGACCGACAAAGGAAGTCGATCATATCGTTGAAACCTTCAGATTTCTTGCCCTTTATTAGGCATGCAGTGAGGTTGTGATATGGGGAAAACTTGTCGTTGGGGTTGTTTATGTCTGCGCCTGCCATTGTTGTGGATTTGGAGGGAAGAGAGAAGGGTGTTTGAATGGTGGTTAATTATTTAGGGCTTTGAATGCTGTGGGGACGGGAGAGAAAGTGATGGGTTTAGGGTTTGAAATTGAATATGAAGAGGTTGTGGGAAAGTTTGAAATTGTGATATAACGGCAGACGAAGAAAAAGCAACCTTACTTGTACAGTACAACCTGTTTCACTTTTCATTGTTACAGCTGTAAAGCACTCGAGCAGTCATGGTAAAGACTGAGAGTGGTTTTTACCGCAGGTAAAAGTTAATGTAGACTTGTTTTACCCATCAGCAGCAAACTTGGTTGCTGCTGATGATGAGCTATCCGCTGCACACTTGGTTGCTGCGGATAGTTAAGTCTTTCAGCAGCAGATTTGGTAGCTGCTGACTGTTGTATTCATTCCGCATCAAAAAGGTTGCTGCTGACCGCCTTAAAGCTATCCGCAGGAAACTTGTTCCTGCTGATAACTTAAAGCGATCAGTGGCAAAGACTTTGCTGCTGAAGAGTAAATCTGTCAGCAGTGAAAAAGTGTTGCTGACTATAACCTTTTATTAAGAACAAAAACATAGACATATTTACAAGGAAGGATAAAAATTGAGATATGTCTTATTCAAAGTTCATCATGCCAATTGATTCAACTAGATATCGAAATCTTGATTCATCAAAAGGTTTAGTGAACAAATCAGCATATTGCTCATTTATGTGAACCTTGGATAGGACAATTCTCCTTTTCTCAGCTTGATCCCTGATAAAGTGATACCTGATGTCGATGTGCTTAGTCTTGGAATGCTGCACTGGATTATTCGTGATAGAGATTGCACTCATGTTGTCAATGTGAATTGGAGTCTGCATGAAGGTCATTCCATAGTCAAGCATTTGATTTTGGATCCAGATGACCTGTGCACGGCAGCTTGAAGCTGTAATGTATTATGCTTCAGCTGTTGAAGTAGAGACACATGTTTGCTTTTTTGCATTGCCATGAGATGAGCCTTCCTCCAAGAAATTGACATCCCCCAGATGTGGACTTTTTTGTCCAAGTTACAACCCCCATAGTCATTGTCAGTGTAGGCATAGAGATTGACATTTCCATTCTTTGGATACCATAGCCCAAGTTTTGGAGCTCCCTTTAGGTATCTAAGGATCCTTTTGACAGCTTGAAGATGAGACACTTTTGGAGCTGCTTGAAATCTTGCGCAGAGACAAACTACAAACATGATATCCGGTCTTGAGGCAGTGAGATACATGAGAGAACCTATCATTGCTCTGTACTGATGTTGATCAGTGTCTTGTCCTTCTTTATCCGGAGATAATTGATGGTGCACTTGCATAGGAGTTCTTGCAGCAGAGCAGTCAGCCATTTTGAACCTCTCCAAGATGCTTTTGACATACTTGGATTGGCTTATGAAGATTCCATTTGGTACCTGTTTGACTTGAAGTCCTAAATAGAAATTTAGTTCACCCATTGAACTCATTTCAAATTTGGAATGCATCAGAACTTCAAAGTCTTTGCAGAGCTTCTTTCTTGTAGATCCAAAGATAAGTCATCAACATAAATCTGGACCAACAAAATTTCTCCCCCTTCATCTTTGATGAAGAGTGTCTGATCAATGGCCCCCCTTCTGAAGTTGTTTCTAAGTAGATATCCAGATAAAGTTTCATACCAGGCTCTTGGGGCTTGGTGTAAGCCATAGAGAGCTTTGTCCAGTTTTAAGACCTTATTTGGATGTGCAGGATCCACAAAGCCTGGAGGCTGTTTGACATAGACCTCTTCACCAATCTTTCCATATAAGAAGGCACTCTTCACATCCATTTGATAGATCATAAAGTTTTTGGATGCAGCATATGCCAGAAAGATTCTGATGGCTTCCAGACGGGCCACAGGAGCAAAGACTTCATCATAGTCAATGCCTTCTTCTTGAGTGTAGCCTTTAGCTACCAGTCTGGCTTTGTTCTTGACCACGATGCCCCTTTCATCTTGCTTGTTTCTGAAGACCCATCTTGTTCCAATGGCTGTTTGACCAGGTGGAAGATCAACAAGCTTCCAAACATCATGTCTTTTGAATTGCAGCAACTCTTCCTGCATTGCTTCAATCCAACTGTTGTGCTTGAGAGCTTCGTCAATCTTCTTGGGTTCCACCTGAGATAGAAAACAAGAGAACAAACAAATGTTGGCTCCATGAGACTTACTTCTTGTCTGGATACCTGTGTGGACTTGGCCAATGATGTTTTCCAGAGGATGCTCTTTGTTTATTCTCTGTGCTGGTATCACATCCAGCCGTATTCCCTCTTCAAGATTACTTTGGTTTAGATCAGGATTGTCTTCAGTTGTGAGGAGAGGAGCTTGGAGGTTCTAATCATTGTGTTCCACATTGTCAGCAGTATTAGCATCGGAGGCCTCTTCAGCATGGATTGAGGAGGCTTCATTAAAGATTTCTTGGTCAGAGAGATTGCTGCTTGTGGTGTTGGAAGTACTGGCTTCAATAGCTTCTGCCACTGATGGAGGATCAATGGATGGCCTTTTCATCCTGATGTAGGGGCTGGGAAAATCCAGTCTGTAGTCAGTAGAAGAGGTTGAGGCAGAAGATGTTGATTTTGAAGAAGAACACTCCATATTTGAGAAAATGAGAGGCTCAAATATCTGGGTGAAGGAGTCTATATCAAAGAGCCAGTTAGGACCTTTGCCTTGTTCACAGACAACATGTTCCCTGCATTCCACATTAGCATATTCTTCCACAATCCGAGTCCTAGAATTGAACACTCGGTAGGCCTTTGATTGAGAGGAGTAGCCCACAAAGTAACCTTCATCAGACTTTGCACCGAATTTAGGAAGAACTCCATGTGTGATGAGGATGGTACATGGACATCCAAAGGGCTTCAGGAAGCCAATGTAGGGAACTGTTTTGAGCCATAGTTCATTGGGTGTTTTCTGGAGAGGCTTAACAATAAGGACTCTATTCTGCACATAACAAGCTGTGCTTACTGCTTCTGCCCAGAAAGTAAGGGGCAGCTTTGAGTCAGCCAGCATAGATCTTGCTGATTCAATCAGAGTCCTATTTCTTCTTTCAGCAACCCCATTTTGTTGAGGGGTTCTTGGAGCACTGTATTGCCTTTCAATGCCCTTGCTCTCACAGAAACTGTTCAAGGTGTGATTTTTGAACTCTGTTCCCTGATCACACCTTATGATCTTTACCTTCAGATTGCTTTGATTCTCTACCCTAAGAATATAGGATTTGAGAATCTCAGCAGTTTCATCTTTTGTTCTTAGGAAGAATACCCATGAGAATCTGGAGAAGTCATCAGTTATCACCAGACAGTAGGACTCTTTGCCCATTGACATGACATTCGTAGGACCAAAGAGATCCATATGAAGTAGCTGGAGAGGGGTGTCATTTGTGTTCAATGTCTTGGGCTTGTGGGAACTCTTGTGTTGTTTTCCCTTCAAGCAGGCAATGCAGTGATCGTCTAGCTGGAATTCTTTGTCAGGAAGCCCTCTGACAAGATTGTCCTTCACTAATTTATTGATTGTTTTGATGTTAACATGGCTTAACCTCCTGTGCCAAAGAGCGGATTTATCAACTGATGCCTTTGACAGAAAACATGAAACACTACCGGATGGAGTGGCTTCATTCATGTCAAGCACATATAAGTTGTCCTTTCTACGAGCAGTTAGGAGAATCTTCTCTGGAGGGGGTTTAGATAGACCAGGAGCTAACACAAAACATTCTTTGTCAGTGAAGAGCATCCAATGCTTTTGATCACATACTTGGGAAACACTCATGAGATTGAAGTCAAGTTCTTTAACATAGTTGACTCTTTCAATACTCATCCTTTCATTGGACACAGTTCCTTGTCCACTGATAGATCCACCCTTTGAGTCACTCCCAAAGGCAACATATCCTCCATTGAAATGTCTGAAGTTAGAGAGGATGGACCTGTTGCCTGTCATGTGCCTGGAACAGCCGCTATCTACCACCCAAGTATTGTGTTTGTTGCCTGGCTGTCCCTGCACATGGAAGATATCTAATTAGTGGGAAGATCATTGTAGCATGCAGCATTGTAGAAGATCGTTGCTAATTTGCCATTGTCAGCATGCTTGCAGTCAATGGAACCAATAGTTATGCTTGGAGATTGTTTGGCCTTCCATTGCTGTGTTGGTGGTTTTCTAGCTTTCTTTGCATTGTCGGCAGAAGATGTTGTTGCTGACAATTTTGGCTTATCCGCAGCTGATTTTGCTGCTGAGGGCTTTGCTGGAGCAGTACCAGTTTTTTGCTTTGTCAGCAGCAGATACTTTTGTTACTGATGCCGTTGTTTTTTATTTTGCTTTGTCAGCAACAGAGACTTTTGCTGCTGGAGGCTTTGCCTTTTGTTTCCTGGACTTTACTCTATTAGCAGCGATTTTGTTTGCTGCTGATGGGTTGAACACAGATGAACGATTTGCAACTTGGTTAAAAGGGTTGAACTTGCATGTTGCAGCAAAGTGGTTTGATTCCCCACATATGATGCAAGTTTGTTGAGGTTTCTGCATCTTCACTCTTTGAGGGGATAGAGATTCTCTGAAGTTTGTTGCCTTTGCATCATAGCTTCTCACCTGTTTGTTTCTGTTTGTTTTCTCAAAGGCATACTGCTTTGAGTTTCTTTGGTGTTCACGGTAGTGAAAGCAGGTGCTGGCAGTGTGATTGTATTTGCCACACACAAAGCATGATACTGCTATCTTGTCCCTGTGAGAGTCCACATAGTTCTTATTTTGAAACAAATCTTTGAAGTTCCAGGGATGAGCTTTGTTATGTTCAAAGGTGGCTTCTTATAGTGTCCTTTGAACATATGGACCTTTTTCTCCAGGTGTATGAGAAACATCAAACGCCTTTGACTTTGACTGAGATTTGGGGTTGGTGAAACCTGATGTCTCTCCCTTTTCAATGATTAGCTTTCTTCCACCTGGAGGATATCTAATCTTGATTTGTTTGAATGGAATGGGAGCTGGAATGGTTGAGGTAACAACAGGACAACCGGCTTCAGAGAGAGGAGCAGATGAGACTGCACTAGTTTCATAGTGGTCTGAGCAGGTTGACTCAGATTCTGAAGAGGTGGAGCAGTCTTCCACAAAACATGCATCCATTGAAGGATCAATGTTTCGGTTTGCCATGTCAAGGTTTGCAGTATTGAAGCTTGGTTGGTGAATGGCAACATAATCAGCAGGAGGAGGAACTGTCTGGTACTCGTCACTATGATATCCAAGTCCAGTTTTTACCCTTTCATGGACTTGAATATCTAACAATCTTTGTAACTTTTTAGATGAAAATTCATATTTTTCAACATGGACTTTCTGTTCAGCCAGTTCAGCTCTGGTAGCTTTAAGTTTTACTAATAGATCATCAATCTGAGTTTCTAGATTGGTTTGTTCATGTTTTAATGAAGAAATCTCTTTCTTAAGGCAGTTAATTTTTTCTTTGTAAGTATCTTCGACCTTTTTGAATTCAGACTTCATTTGATGAAACTCTTCATTTTGATCTATCAGATTTTGGTTATGCTTTCTATAACCTAAAACTTTGTCAATGCAAGCTTGAGAGCAAAGATGTTCAAATACCTGAGGTGGTATTTCTGCATTGTCTGCCATAAGTGCTTGGTTGGAGGCAGGAACATCTTCATATTGAAAACTCCAGTCAAAGTATGAAGTTCCAACATTTGCACAGGCTGCAGTTTGTGCTGGAGGAGTTCCTTGCTGCTGCTGCCTGGGCTGACCTTGGTAAGCTTGTCTTTGATGGCTGGCACCCTGATTGGCTTTAGGTGCCTTGCACTCCCTAGCAAAGTGACCCATTTGGTTATAGTTGTAACATCGGATCTTGCTTTTATCAAGCCCAACTCTGGTGTTTGAGTTGTTGCTTGGAACTGATCTCCCGGTTCTAGAATAAAACCTTTTTGCTCTGAGGGAGAGCATGGCATATGAGTGCTGAATATCCATTTCTTCAAGATCATCTGGATGAAAGCATTCCAGATCCTCCTTTATGAAGTACATGCTGCTTGAGTTGTCAGAGACAAAAGCAGTAGAGGTTGGCTGTTGAGGAGGTGCCTCAAGAAGAAATGGTGATGAGTTGGATTGTGAAGCAGTTGGTGTTTGAGGATGAGTAACAATGGGAGGACAGTAGTTGCTTGCACTAGGACCAGAATGATCAGAGTGAAGCGCTGAGGTGGTGGTGGAGGAAGTGGTAGCTGATTGATAACTGGAGCTCCTTTCTTTAGCTTGAATCATTTCTAATTCATAGGTTTTGAGCATGCCAAAGAGCTCAGTCATCTGAAGAGTCTTCAGATTATCTGTTCTTCTGATGGACACTGTATATAATGTCCAACAACTAGGAAGAGATCTTATGAACTTCTTGAGAATGTCTTCATTCTCCATATTTACCTTGGAGCACTGCAGTTCTCCAACCAGGTACGTGTACCTGTTATATAAAACTGTTAGTGACTCACCTTCTTTCCAGACGAAGTTTTCATACTGTTGCTTGAGAATGTCTTGTCTGTTCTCCTTGACCTCCTCAGATCCAGCAAACATCCTTTCCAGGGCTCCCCATAGTTCCTTTGCAGTTTTGTGAGCCTTGAAATTGTGAAAAACTTCATTTGGAAGGCACATTTGGATAGCTCCTAATGCCTTGAAGTCCACCTCCATTTACTTGATGTCTTCTTCAGAATACTTGGAGGGTTCCTTAGGAACTAGTGGTCCTCCGGAGTCAGCAGAGGCCACCATGGGAACATAAGGTCCATCCCTTATGGATTTCCACATTCCGTATTCATGGTAGCAGAAGAAGCTTTCCATACGGTTCTTCCACATATCATAGTCGTCCCCAGACACCAACCTCGGTGGTCGGTTGATGCTGCCGATGTCTTCAGATCCGTGAATTTGTGCCATTTTTGTTTTGTGTGACTTGATCAAGAATAGAGTTTAGAATAGAATCAGAAAGTGATTAAACAAATGTTAGTTTGTTTAATCTTGAGCCAAAGCTATGATACCACTTGTAGGATCGTAAGATTACAAGGTGATTCTATTCTAGTTGATATTGGCGGAAACAATAACAACCAACAAGGTAAACAAGTAAACAACAAGAATACTGATAAATGCACTGTTGTATTAAACTTCTGAGATTACAAGTTTACAAGTAAAACACTATCAAGAAACACTATGAAAGCACAGCAAGCACAAGGCACACTTTGTTTGAAGTGTTTACACAGTATTTATAGTAACTTAGAATCAAGACAGACCCTTGATTCTAAGGATCAGATCTAACACAAGCCGTTGATCTTGTTTATTAATCTAAATTACACACAAAGGCTAATCTAGATAACTTTACTGAAACGTCTTCTTAGGCATCATTGTTTGCATGCTTGGAGACGCGCGTCATTGTCCTTTATTGGTTGCACCACTGAGGTTCCTTCTGCTTGGAGTGTGGCAGTTGCTTTTGCAGACAGGTGTCAGAGGCGCTTCACATGGATAGTCAGCTGCAACGTTTTGTCTTCAGAGAATAGAGCTATCAGCAGCAGAGATGAGAACAATGCTGCTGATAAGACTATCAGCAGCAACTTGTGTTGGATGTTGCTGATAAGCCTATCAGCAGCAACAAGTGTTGGATGCTGCTGATAAGCCTATCAGCAGCAACAAGTGTTGGATGCTGCTGATAAGCCTATCAGCAGCAACAAGTGTTGGATGCTGCTGATAAGCCTATCAGCAGCAACAAGTGTTGAATGCTGCTGATAAGCCTATCAGCAGCATTTGTACTTAGAATAATTTGGTAGCAATCAGTCTTTGGTTCTACAGAGCCTTACAAGAGAACTTATGTAGACAAGAGGAACTGTTTTCACTGTGGCTTGGTTGGTCACATTTTTGTGAACTGTCCTTCTAAAGAACCAAGGGAAACGGCCTGTTGTTTCACAACCAGCTGTTATCCCCAGGTCGCCACCAGTGAAACCATCTCCCAAAAATCCAAAGCAAAATGTGGTGAAACCACCAGTCAAACCGATGGTAAAGCCTAAGATCATATCTGAAGCTAAACCATATGTT
This sequence comes from Smallanthus sonchifolius, assembly GCA_023525975.1. Lineage (NCBI taxonomy): Eukaryota > Viridiplantae > Streptophyta > Magnoliopsida > Asterales > Asteraceae > Smallanthus > Smallanthus sonchifolius. Next base: position 77,853,736 of record CM042025.1, read on the forward strand.
CCAAGAAAGGTAACGCAACCTGCTGTACCTCGTGTATCTACCTCTGGTAGTACACGTACTGGTGAGAAAGCTGTGGCAAGACTCTCAAAGCCACAGAGGAGGAGACGAAACAAGAGGTTGAGAAAGCTTGAACAGCTGACTTCAGTTCAATCATGTGAAGCTTCCACAAGTTCACCTGCTGTAGTTGAACCAAAGTCTCATGTTCCGGTTAAGAAACAGAAGAGATCCTGGACTGCCAAATCAAAAACTTCTCAATCTCCTAGTTCTATTTCTTCTAAATATTCATCAATTTTGAACAGTCATCATGACTGTGAGTTAAAGGAAGTAGTTTATTTTGAAAAGGATGGACGACCCAAGACCACAATGGCTTGGGTCTCCAAATCTAACTAATTCTTTTGTTACTCGTGCAGGGACGTCCGAAGGGTACTATCTCAAACCGATGGTATGTAGATAGTCGATGTTCCAGGCACATGATAGGAAACATGGCCCTGCTTCAAGATGTTAAACCATTCAGAGGCGGCTATGTGGCCTTTGCCGGAGAAAAGGCGGCAGCATCACGTGTCAAGGCGTGGCTTTGACAATGTTAACTTCTACGAGCAGCTGAAGCATAACCTGTTGAGTGTCTCCCAAATGTGTGATAAGGAGTACTCGGTGATGTTTGACAAGTCAGAATGCCTGATTCTCAAACCCGGTTTTGAAGTTCCGGAAGATTGGATCCTAATGAGAGCGCCAAGAACAAACGACACCTATCAGATCGATATGAGCGTGGCAACAACCACCTCATCAGTTCCTACCTGCTTTCTTACTAAAGCTACAGAGCTCGACTCCATCTTGTGGCATAGAAAACTCGGACATATTTCGTATCGTAAAATGAATCATCTTGTCCGAAACGGTTTGGTAACCAGGGTTCCTAAACTGAGATTTATCGTTGCAGATGACTGTATGCCTTGTAAAAAGGGCAAACAGCAACGGAAGTCTCACAAGCCCATGCTCCAAAACTCTATTGATACCCCTTTGGAGCTATTACACATGGATCTGTTTGGCCCCATAAGTATCAGGAGTATTGGAGGTAAGTCGTTCTGTCTAGTAGTAACTGATGATTTCTCACGTTTTTCTTGGGTGCATTTTTTTGGTACTAAAGACGAGACTACTGACATTCTTCAATAATTGATCCTGAGCTTGGAATCTCTTTGCAAGCTGAAAGTTAGAAGAATTAGGAGTGACAACAGAACTGAGTTCAAGAATAATTTGATGGAGCTTTTCTGTCTCAAGAAAGGGATCCGTCGCGAATTCAGCGCGCCGTACACGCCTCAGCAGAATGGAGTTGCTGAACGGAAGAAAAGAACACTGATTGAGACTACAAGGACTATGCTGTCGGATGCAAAGCTTCCTGTCACTTTCTGGGCAGAAGCCGTTAATACAGCTTGTCACGTCTTAAACAGAGTTCTGGTTGTGAAGAGGCACAACAAGACTTGTTACGAGTTGATCAACAATCGACTTCCTAATCTTGATTACCTAGTTCCTTTTGGTAGTCCTTGTTCCTTGTTGCTACAGTACAAAGACCGCCAGTCTAAGTTTCATGCAAAAGCGGTGGAAGGCGTCTTCTTAGGATACGTTGCCAACTCGCCTTCAAGAGAGTGTACAACATAGGAACTCGTACTGTCGAGGAATGGTTTGAAGTGGATTGTAGTAAACACAGCATTCCACCCGAACCAACAGGTCCAGCTTGGGGTTTTGATTATGATGCGCTATTCAAGTCATTCAATCTTCCTGATCTATCTGCAGTTGACGCCGCAAATGTTTATGAATTATTGGGTGGCGGTGATAACTCCAGCTTCTCTACTCATGCTACTGTACCAATTATAACTCCTTATTCCAATGCTACATCTGCATCTGGAACTCATGACAGTGATGACAGTGAAGATGTTCTTGTCATTGGAGATGACGCTCAAGCCAATCCTAACACAACTGTATGAAATGAAGCTCCAGCTGATCCAATTAACATTGAATCTTCTTCCTCTGGAACACAAGAAATGGGAGAGTTAAGCACGAATTTAGATCCAGAAATTCAGGAACCGATTGTACCAGAGACGAGAGCGCATAGGAACCATCCAATTGACAACATTATTGGTGATACTTATGCCGGTGTTCAGACTCGTCATCGAACCATCACTGAGAACACCAGTCTTTACACAGAGATACTTGACACTGGTGTCATGGAAACATGTCTGCATGCTGCATTCGTGTCCCAGTTATAGCCAAAAAATGTGAAGGAGGCTCTCACTGACAACTGCTCGATTGAGGCGATGCAAGATGAATTGTCTCAATTCCAAAAGTTGCACGTGTGGGATTTGGTTGACTTGCCAAAGGGCTTTCAACCAATTGGAACCAGATGGGTGTTCAAATGCAAGACGGATGATCGTCATGTTGTTGTGAAGAAGCAAGATTGGTTGTTCAAGGTTTTTATCAGCAAGAGGGCTTGGATTACACGGAAGTATATGCCCCAGTTGCTAGAATTGAGGCCATTCGACTGTTCTTGGCTTATGCCACATATGTCGGCTTCAAGGTCTATCAACTTTATGTGAAGAGTGCTTTCCTTTATGATAAAGTTCATGAAGAGGTCTATGTCACTCAACCTCCCGGTTTTGAAGATCCGCATAATATTAATAAAGTGTATAAGCTCGACAAAGCACTTTATGGGCTTCATCAAGCACCGCGGGCATGGAATGAGACATTATCTAAGCATTTACTGTCTAATGGTTTCGACCGTGGACAGATTGACTTGACCCTCTTCATTAGGAAAGCAGGAGGTGACATTCTTCTTGTACAAGTATACGTCATCGACATTATCTTTGGATCTACCAATGAAGGGATGTGTAGGGAATTCGAGCTGGTGATGAAGTCCAAGTTTGAAATGAGTAATATGGGTGAATTGTCATTCTTCCTGGGTCTGCAAGTCAGTCAAAGAGAGGATGGCATTTATCTACATCAAACTAAGTATGTGCAGGACATCTTGTCCAAATACAAGATGAATGATAGCAGTACTTATGGCACACCTATCCCAGTCAATCATGGTCTGCATCCTGACAAAGATGGAAAGGATGTAGATAGCAGATTGTACCGTGGGATGATCGGATCACTTATGTATCTCACAGCTTCAAGACCCGATATAATGTTTGTTGTGTGCTTGTGCTCAAGGTTTCAGTCTAAACCGAAGGAGTCACATATGATAGCCGTGAAGAGAATTTTCAGATACCTGAAAGGGAAACCCCGATTAGGTCTTTTGTACTCTAAGCAGCAGTCATTCGACCTCAAAGCCTACACTGATTCAGATTATGGCGGTTGTAACCTTGACATAAAGTTAACTTCTGGTGGATGTCAATTCTTAGGAGACAGACTGGTCTCCTGGCAGTGTAAGAAGCAGTCAACGGTTTCTGTCTCAACTTGTGAAGCAGAATACTTTGCTGCAGTGAGCGGTTGTTTTCAGATACTGTGGATTCAGCAGTAGTTGAGAGACTACGGCGTAAACTTCACTGGAACTCCTCTATTCATTGACAACAATGCCACAATGTCCATCACAAATAACCCGGTGAAACATTCCAAAACTAAACATATAGAGATTCGCCATAATTTCATCCGTGATTGTGCTGAAAAGCATTTAATTGAACTTGTAAAAGTTCACACAGATGACAATCTTGCTGACCTTTTCACAAAGGCATTTGATCGATCCCGTTTTGAGCATCTTGTCAACTTGATAGGAATGTTCAATCCTGAGTGAAAATTAATATTTCTTAAATCAATTCAATTCATGGAAGTTAAACTTTATTTCTTTTAAATTCCATGTATAGTTCTTTTAAGTTTCAAAATATTTTACAAAAACAAAAACAAAATAGAAAATGGAGAAAATTTCAAAGTTAACTTGAGAAAAGAGGAAATGATAGTACATCAGAAATGATCTAAATGTCACAGACTGCTCATATGGGAAATGATTGCGTCATGCTTACTTAATTGTTTAACTTATTATGTTTTTAATCTGCTTATTTACAAGTAATTTAAATTGTCAGTAGGATGTATGCGTCTTTGAATCACTAGTAGTGTGGAAACTAAATCTAAAGTAAAACTGTGATTTGAACCCATGTTTGCAAGTGTGTGTGCGTAAAAGAATAGAAAAGATCATTATCAGATATAGGATGTTAGATTTTGGCAATAATTTTCTTTTGAGGTCAGTTTCGGGTTATGTCGTTAGCACAATTAATGCGGTTAATCTCACTGCCCATACTCACAAGTATGCAAGGAGAGATTGAATCAAGACATGTCTTAACATTAACCGTTGAGCATGTATTCACCATTGAATCACTCCTGATTCATTGAAATCAAATCCAGATAAAAGTTGGATCCCCTTACCTTAAAACTCAAACACCATATATATTATCCTGAATCATCATACCGATATTCAATGAAGAAAATCAAATGAAACCAAGACAAATGAATCACTCGATTCTGAATCTTATGATTCCTGATAATCCTTATGGATTCTGCTTGATTTTTCCTGTGCTAATAGATGTAACTTCATTCTGACAATTTAGAAAATCATTGGGAAAATCTTAGATGCCTTGAGATAATGCAGTTTACATTACTGTAGCATATCCGTGGGGTACACGTTGTATATCTTATAAATAATACCTTGATACACAAGAATGTGATACAAAGATGCTTATAGTTTCAAATCTTATAATATTGTCAACTTGAATTACTTGTTTATGTGCTTATTACGTATGAATAAATAGTAATCCATGACATGATCCCATATTCTTTGATGTTTATATTGTATCGTTTTTGCTAAAAGATAACCTGATATGATCATCTGCTAGTGTCTTTGATCAAAAATAGTTTGTGTGAATTCTTGTATATTTTATTAGAAAAGATCAAAAAGATTTTAAGTTTATGCATAGTTCAATTTTATTCAGAAAAGCCAAAAATATTTGTGTTTAACCTTCCTGAATTGTATTTGAATCCTCCTGATTGAATATTTTTATGTTGTTCGTTATTTGACTTGAAATACTTCATAAATTCTGAGTTTAAAAAATTTGCGCACTTAAGGGTTGTGCGCTTGTCAAGTTCGCACGAAGTAAGCCTTGCGTACTTAACAAGTACGCAAGAGTTAAAGCTTGTGCACTTCTAAATGCGCAAGAGTTAAAGCTTGCGCACTTGTAAATGCGCAAGAGTTAACTCGTGCGCACTTAACAAGTACGCACAATTGATTAGTGAAGGGTATAAAAGTGGGACTTAGAAAATTTTCTCAGTTTCATGCTTTCAAACGAAAACTTTTCCCTCTGCAAATTTTTACTCAAAACCGAGTGTTCCTAAACCATCTTTTTGTCCCGTCTATAGTTTCATCATCTCATTTCATCGATTTGGTGAGAATCTAGGCTAAATCCATCCGTGAAATCGTAACATTTGGACCGATTATTGACTTAGAAAAATTTAGGTTAAATCCGTGAATTTTTGGGGAAATTATAGGCTGTTTGGGTAACTTATTGTCTGTAACATGCGAATAGGAACCTTAATTAACTCTTAATCCTCATTGTGGTCCTCGATTTTGAGCCGTCGGTTGACTTTTAATCGACAGTGGGTCGGGCGACTTTTTAGGTCAAAATTGGTCCTGGTTAAGTTGTTTGTGGTGTTGATACTGGTCCCATAGGTTAGAATCATCGATCCGACCTAGTGGCGACCTAATCGACCAGTGTTTTGAACGATAAGTGTATTTTTCAACAATCTGGAATTTTTGTCAAGTGGTGTTCTTGCGTACTTGTTAAGTACGCAAGAGGAAAAGACTGCGCACTTGGCAAGTGCGCAGGACCAACACTTGGGAAAAATTCTAAGTCTGAAAAATTCTGTTCAAAGAGTAACTACTGTACAATGTCATGTTTGTTCATTTCCAATGATACGTGTTGTTCTGATTGTGTTTTCTGTATGTTTTTGCAGATTATGGTTTACTAACGAATTCAACCTGTTAGCAAACACTCAACCCGAATGGAAAGGTGCAGCATTGCAATATAGGGAGATAGTTGATTTCTTGAACCGCTCCAGAATCAGCTATGCTATCTCGGCTGACCCGACCGTGTCAAGACCTTATTTTGAGCAATTCTGGGAGACAGCGGAACACGACTGTACGGTATCCCCCAATGTCATAAGGGCTACCGTTGCTGGTCAGGCTATCACTTTTTCTGAAGACACCATAAGAAGGGTCCTGCAGTTCAGAGACCTTGCTACCGACCCGACAGCCTATCCAGACTACTATGTGGATGGGTGTTGGAGGCAAAGAATGGGATACGTCGGAGCGAGGGACTATGCCTCATACAAAAAGATGTGGGTATTAGACCAATGGCGGTATTTCGCCCACGTCATGATTGTGTGCATCTCGTCAAGGAAAGCTGGTAAAGATGCCATGGGTCATGACCTTGCAGCAGCCATGGTGGGCTTGTCTCTTAATAGGGGCTACAACTTCTCGCGCTACATCTTCAAAGCAATCAATGACCAGATCAACACAGCAGAGAAGTTTAGATTCTTATTGTACCCTAGGTTTGTGCAACTCTTGATTGATGATGCGTTGCCAAACCTTCCTTCTATAGGGGAGAGACTGCAAGTCAAGCGGGTGGACAAAAGAGTATTTGCTTAATTCTTAAAGCCAGGCAGTGCGCATACAAAACTCTTTGCCCACCTACTCAATGAAGCATATGTCGCACCTGAAGATTGGAATTGGTATAGTCCCAAACCGGCACCAGAAATGAGTGAAAACTCTGATGAGCAACAACAGGAGGAAATGGAGACTGATGATGGTTCGTCTGAGGATGGAGACGACGAAGGCGGTGATGGTGGTGCTGAGGAATCCGATTCAGAAGCAACAGAATCAGATTCTTCTAATTCCGATGACGCACCATCGCAGGCACACCCCAGGAGATCAGCACAGGTAACCCTACCTGAGTCGTCCTCCAAAAGAAAGCGACAGAGCTCGAGCAGCGAATATGAGCCATCCTCTGATTCTGACGCTGCTCTACAAAGACAAAGACGAGAGAGTGTTCATAAGAACAGGGGAGATAGGCAAGATGTTGCTATTTCCATGGTAGTAGAGGTCCCGACTGTGCAGCAAGTACATGTTCCAGCTACCAGTCCAGATTCAGCTTCTGCCTCACCAGCACAGCAATTGTACCGTAGGAGGAGAAGACCTCAAGTTCAAGCTGACGTGGTAGTCACAGCAGTCACAGAGGAGGTTCCTGTGACGGTGACCCTCCCTACAACATCAGTCTAAGTGGCGGTGACTACTCCAATTGTCACGGATTCTGTCACCATCACCCCTACCACAACACCTACTCCGATCATCTCATCAACAATCCCAACACCCACCATTGAGCCGTCAAACCAACCCATTACTTATGGTGACTTCACACAAGGGTTTGACTTCGACACGATCTTCGCCTCCCCTTTCCATAATGCCGAAGCGTCATCGTCTACGCATCCTGATCTGAATGATGCAAGGATCGATGTGCTAGAAACCCAAGTTGCTGGACTGTTGAAGACTATTCAGAACTCAAAGGAGGAATCTGATGCTCAACAAGCACAGATTAATTCACTGGCCGATGAAGTTAGGATTCTACATAGCCAGAGAACGGGGACTAATGAGCGACTGAAGAACGTAATGGCACAGAACGAGCTGTTAATGAAGACAAATGAAATGATTCTAGGTCACAGAACTTCACTTGAGCTAAGGCTGGATTTACAAAGAAAAGAGCACGAAGCGATGGTCAAATTAGTTGCACAACTGACCAAGAAGCTTGATGCTCAGGGTGAGAAGAAGAAGGAGAAAGAGAAAGAGAAAGAAAAGAAATCCACTGGCGTTGAGCCTTGTCATCCAGTCGACTTGACTAAGGATGATGATAAAGACAAGGATCCTGAAGCCGGTCCTAGTGGAGGTGAGCACCAAGCTTTGGCAATTGTGCCCATCTCTGCTATTCCAATGGCTGAGGGGGAGTTTACTCAGCAAGAGGGTGGTGATACCTCTAGTGGTGGTGGTGAGAAAGGAAAGTCAGCAGCTGAAGTACTTAAGGACTTATCTTATGATGAGATCCTTTATCTAGAGCCTGACTATTCCAAAGAAGCACAGATCGACGCTCTCTTTAATTAGAAGAAGGAGATATCAACTCTGGTGATGACAAGAATGATGATGATGAAGACGTGGTGATCGAAATTCCTAAGGGTGATGGGGAAGGAGAGTACGAGCTAGAAGATGGAGAGATCTTTGAATTTCCATCCTTCGACGCTCCGCTCGACACAGGTTCAGTCAAGCAGGCCAGTAATGTAGAAGCCTCGACTGAAGCCTCCCTAGTCAACCCTACACCTGTGGACCCAGAGGCACCAAAAGAAACAGACATGCCTTCTACTTCATCAAAGGGTCCAGCTCCGGTGTGGAAAAAGACGTCTATCATAGACAAGCACGGAGCAACAGGGATAATCTTGGCTGTAAGGTTCGAGGAGGATAAGCAGCTGTTCACAATCAAACGTTCTGGCGGGGTTCAATACTTGAAACCACCAGTGAAGCGTTCAGCTCCTTACCAAAATACGACCTTGTGAACCTAGCAAACCGAGAGCTGCTGGGTCATTCCAATCATGCAGTGGCGATGGGTTTGTGGGTGGTTCTGCAGTGAGAAGCAAGATCAGGGAAGTTCGAGATGTTCAAGCCTCAAGTGCCCAAGAGAGTCAACGATAAGCACGCTGTACATCCTGTGACTAAGAAGCACTTAAAGAAATTTGTATACGAGCCAGTGTGATGTGAAACTAAGATTCCCCTGAGTAAGTTATCTCAGGATATTCTTGGTGACATGTGGTACTGGTACGTAGATCCAAAGACGGGCGAGGCTGTGATCATGGGAAAGGGACGTTCCGAGAGTGGGAACTTAGTGCCAAAAGAACTGATCAGAATATTTGATGAAGTCTGCTTCATCAACTTTTCTGTGAAAGATCTGGAGATACTAGCAGAACACCATTGCGTCTACATGGACGAATGTACAAAGCTCCTTGCTTCTAAATATGACAAGGTGATCAAGTTCTGCCTTGAATACAAGAAGAAGATGGAGGCTAATGATGCACAGCTGTGAAGACTGGAGATTGAAGACTGAAGACGATGAAGATCCCGAGCTGTTGTCAAGGGGGAGTTTGTTGAAGCACTTTCCTGTGACAACACTCTGGATAGAGTCTTAGTTTGTATTTTCAAGTCTGTAATTATCTTTGTATGTAAGAGTCTTTATGTATTAGTTTAGCGAGTTGTATTTACTTTTATATATTGAATGTTGCATTTCTTTCTAAGTGTTTTGCGCACTTACATGTGCGTACTTAGCAAGTACGCAAGAATACCTTTGCTTACTTGTAAAGTACGCAAGAGAATTTTGCCCTGCGCACTTACTAAGTGCGCAAGCATCAGGTCAGGTATAAGTAGGATAGGTTGACAGAAGTTAAGTACGCAGGTTTTAGTGCAAATACGCAGATTGTAACCTAAGTGTTTTTCTCTGTAACCTTCAAGTGTTTATAATACAAAGAACGTTTAAAGTGTTTTCTCTTGTCGGTTTACTTTGTTTAGCTAGACTCTCCACCTAGTCACGGGCATTCCGCACCCGGTCCGACTAGTAGACCCACTTGCATGTGACGATCCGCCACACCCGAGGGACCTACAAAACCCAATAGTACTACCAAACATTACCTCGCTAAATCTATATTAACGGTCCGATGTGTGTGAGGACTTTTCAATGATAGTGTTTTACGCTAAGCCTCAACAGTGATAACATATGAATTACAATAATCAAAATAGTTTGCGTCATGTTTTCTCCCCCAACGGGAAAAACATGCAAAATAATGTTTGTTTGCGTACCCGTTTCTCCCCCATGGGAAAACATGTAAAAGATGTTGTTTGTTTGTGAGCATGTTTTCTCCCCCAATTTAAAACAGTAAAAGGGGTCGTGAAAACTCACCTGAGTTGTGTACGAGTAGTAGATAGCACCACACAAGGATGCAAGTAGGAAACCCAAGAGTTTGCCTATGAACTTCTTACGTATGCCCTAAAATTATAAGCATAATAGTTAGGGATACAATGGGGTTTGTGACGACGACACGGAAGATTTGAACGTCATAGACATTCTTATTGAAGCACTTTTGTATGACAGACACTCTGGATAGTGCCTTAGCTTTTGTACTTGTCTTGTATGTATTAGTCTTCGTATCTTAGTGTCTGTATGTATTAGTTATCGAGTTGTAATTTCTAATGCATGTTATTATTGTATAATTTCTCTAAGTGTTTTACACACTTAGCATGTGCACATGAATTACTTCCTGCATACTTAGCAAGTACGCAAGAATACTCTGCGTACTTGCTAAGCACGCATGAACAATTTGCCCTACGCACTTGTTAAGTGCGCAGAGATCAGGTCTAGTATAAATAGAATAGGTTGACAGAATTTATGTACGCAGACACCTGCACTCTGTAGTATTCTCTCTGTAACCTTCAAGTTTATAATAGACAGAGTTTGAAAGTGATTTCGTTGTCGGTTTACTTTGTGTTGCTTGATTCTCCACCTAGTCACGGGCATTCCACACCCGGTCCGACTAGTCACACACCCACACGTAACGATCTGAGACACCCGGGGACCTCCAAGTGGTATCAGAGCTTAGCTCTTGATTTTGAGTATTGTGAGTGTGTTAGGAGCATCTTCTACACATCCTACAGAGATATTGCAAGCAAAATTGGGTGTTTTTGTTGATTTTTGTGAGAAAATAGGGGTAGCTCTTGAGCACTATTTTAGAAGCAAAAATCACTCAAAAACCGACTTTTGTAGTGTATTTGAGTGTTTTGAGCATCAAAGGTTGGTTAAAAACAAGTTTATGAACCTTTGGCTCATTTTGTTTGGTCATATCTTCAATTTTTTCTGTCTCCGGTGAGATTCCAGTGACTGGAAAAAGTTGGTGAGAGTTGGTGAAAAAGTTATCAGCGTACTTACCATATTTAGCAACAAGTACAGTCTTGCTGCGTACTTACCAAGTACGCAAGACCATATTTGCTGCGTACTTAATTGATCTTCTACGTCCTTATCATTTACTCCTGCGTACTTGTCAAGTACGCAAGAGCAAATTCTAAATACGTAAGACCAGGTCTTTTAGTGCGCAAGGCCAGATTCAAGTGCACAAGTTGTTTTTATTTTTCTGAAATTTGACTAAGTGTTTCACCATGGCAAATCTTTAGAACCTCGGTAACCTTCTTAATTATGACAATGAGATTGGAACCCCACAGAAACCACCAAAGCTGCTTAATGTAAATGATTATTCAAACTTTAAAGCACGCTTTGAGCACTATATCTCATATACCGATTCTTCACTTTGGATACCCATTCTCGAGGGTTATAAGCATCCCACATATACATATCTTGATGAGGAAGTTCCCAAGCCTATCTCCAAACTTGATGAAGAAGAAAAGAATGTTTATAACAGAGAGAAGAAGGCACACGGATCTATTACTATGGCCTTGACCAGGGAGTTATTCCACAGCTTTAGAGGATATGATAACTCCAAGGATCTCTGGAAGGCTTTGCAGAAGACATTCGAGGGAAACAGCGACATCAAGAAGAGTAAGAGGGATCTTCTTAGGAAGCAAAATGAGTGCTTCTGATATCTGGAGAATGAATCTATAGATGAGCTTATGTCTAGATTCTATCATCTGCAAACTGAGTTGAAAGCTTATGACCTGATCTATCCGAATGAGGAGCTGGTTGAAAAATTTCTGGATGCCCTACCACCAAAATTTGAGATATACATCACTTTGATGAGAGAGAACTCAAAGTTTTATGAGATGACTATTGATGAAGCAATTGGAAAGGTTCAAGCACATGATATGAACCTAAAATGAAAAGAGAGCTCAGGGAGACCTCAAATACAAGACCCTTGCATGTATTTTTGGACGTCTTCCACAGCCAAGTCATCGGGTTCTGGAATTGCCCTTTTCTCAACGAACTCTCATGAAGAGGATAACTCAAATGTCTATGTTCCAAGAATAATGAGGTGAAACCACCAGTGAAACCGTTTGCGAAGCCAAAGACCACCTCTGAGGCTAAACCTACTGTTCCAAAAAGGGAAAAGCATCCTGCTAAACCCTGTGCATCTACATCTGGTAGTGCACCTACTGGTGAGAAACCTGTAGTAAAACTCTCCAAACCATAGAGGAGAAGAAGGAACAAGAGATTGAGAAAGCTGGAACAGCTGGCTGGAATTCAATCAGGTGAAGCTTCCATTAGTTCACCTGCTGCTGTTGAATCTAAGTCTACTGTTTCAGTTAAGAAAAAGAAGAGGTTCTGGAACAAGAAATTCAAAAGTTCTCAATCTCCTAGTCCTAAGTCTTATAAAGATTCATCCATTTTTGACAGTCACGACTGTGAATTAATTGACGTTACTTATTTTGAGAAAGACGAACGACCCAAGACCACTATGGCTTGGGTCTCCAAATCTAATTAATTTCTTGTGACTAGGGCAGGGACATCCGAAGGGTACTATCTCTAATCGTTGGTATGTAGACAGTGGATGCTCCTGGCACATGACAGGTAACATGGCCCTGCTTCAAGATGTGAAACCATTTGGAGGCGCCTATGTGGCCTTTGCTGGAGAGCAAGGCGGTAGTATCACGTGTCAAGGCGTGGTTTCAAATGGTTGTGTCAGCTTCGACAACGTCAACTACTGCGAGCAGCTGAAGCATAACCTGTTGAGTGTCTCCCAGATGTGTGACAAGGAGTACTCTGTTATGTTTGACAAGACTGAATGCATGATTCTCAAACCTGGTTTTTAGGTTCCTGAAGACTGGATTCTCCTACGAGCACCAAGGACAAACGACACTTATCAGATTGATATGAGCGTGGCTACAACCACCTCATCTGTTGCTACTTGCTTGCTTACCAAAGCGAAAGAGCTTGACTCTATCTTGTGGCATAGGAAACTCGGACACATTTCTTATCCAAAAATGAATCATCTTGTCTGAAACGGTTTGGTAATCGGTGTTCCTAAGCTGAGATTTACCGTTGCAGATGACTGTATGCCTTGTAAAAAGGGTAAACAGCAACGAAAGTCTCACAAGCCCAAGCTTCAAAACTCCATCGATACCCCTTTGGAGCTATTACATATGGATCTGTTTGGCCCCATAAGTATCAGGAGTATTTGAGGTAAGTCATACTATCTGGTTGTAACTGATGATTTTTCACGTTTTTCTTAGGTGCATTTTTTAGGTACAAAGGACGAAACTGCTGACATTCTTCAACACCTGATCCTGAGCTTGGAATCTCTTTGCAAGTTGAAGGTTAGAAGAATAAGGAGTGATAACAGAACTGAATTCAAGAATAATTTGATGGAACTTTTCTGGCTCAAGAAGGGGATCCGTCACGAATTTAGTGCCCCATACACACCTCATTAGAATGGAGTTACAGAACGGAAGAACATAACCTTGATTGAGACTGCAAGGTCAATGATGTCAGATGCAAAGCTTCTTGTCATTTTCTGGGCATAAGCAGTTAATACAGCTTGTCACGTCTTGAACAGAGTTCTAGTTGTGAAGAGGCACAACAAGACTTGCTATGAGTTGATCAACAATCGACCTCCCAATCTTGACTATCTAGTTCCTTTTGGTAGTCCCTGTTCCTTATTGCTACAATACAAAGACCGAAAGTCTAAGTTTCATGCAAAAGCAGTGGAAGGCATCTTCTTAGGATATGTTGCCAACTCGCCTTGCACGAGAGTGTACAATATAAGAACTTGTACTGTCGAGGAATGGTTTGAAGTGGATTGTAGTAAACACAGCATTCCACCAGAACCAAGTGGTCCATCTTGGGGTTTTGATTATGATACGCTATTCAAATCTTTCAACCTTCCTGATTTGTCTGCCGATGATGCCGCAAATGTGCATGAATTATTTGGTGGCAGTGATGACTCCAGTTTCTCAACCCGTGCAACTGTACCGATTGTAACTCCTGATTCCAATGTTGCATCTGCATCTGTAACTCATGATTGTGATAACATTGAAGGTGTTCATGTTGAAGGAAATGGCGCTCAAGCTAATCCTAACACTCGTGTACGAAATGAAGCTCCAGCTGATCCAATCAACATTGAATCTTCTTCTTCTGGAACACAGGATATGGGGGAGTTGAGCACGAACCTCGATTCAGAAATTCAGGAACCGAATGTACCAGATACGAGAGTGCATAAGAATCATCCAATTGACAACATTATTGGTGAACCTCATGCCGATGTTCAAACTCGTCATAGAACCATTGCTGAGAACACTAGTTTATACTTGACACTGGTGTCATGGAAACATGTTTGCATGTTGCATCCGTGTCCCAGTTAGAGCCGAAGAATGTGAAAGAGGCTCTCGCTGACAACTGCTTAATTGAGGCGATGCAAGAAGAACTGTCTCAATTCCAAAAGTTGAATGTGTGGGATTTGGTTGACTTGCCAAGAGGCGTACAACCAATTGGAACCAGATGGGTGTTCAAGTGTAAGACGGATGATCGTCATGTTGTAGTGAAGAATAAAGCAAGGTTGGTTGTTCAGGGTTTTTATCAACAAGAGGGCTTGGATTACACAGAAGTATATGCCCAGTTGCTAGACTTGAGGACATTCGACCGTTTCTGGCTTATGCCTCCTATGTCGGCTTCAAGGTCTATCAAGTTGATGTGAAGAGCGCTTTCCTGTATGGAAAAGTTCATGAAGAGGTCTATGTCATTCAACCTCCTGGCTTTGAAGATCCGCATAATATCAATAAAGTGTAAAAGCTCGACAAAGCACTTTATGGTCTTCATCAAGCACCTCAGTTATAGTATGAGACATTATCAAAACATCTACTATCAAATGGTTTTGATCGTGGATAGATTGACTCGACCCTCTTCATTCGGAAAGCAGGATGTGATATTCTTCTTGTACAAGTGTATGTCGACGACATTATCTTTGGGTCTACAAATGAAGAGATGTGTAGGGAATTCGAACAGGTGATGAAGTCCAAGTTTGAGATGAGTAACATGGGTGAACTGTCGTTCTTCCTGGGTCTGCAAGTCAGTCAAAGAGAGGATGTCATTTATCTGCATCAAACTAAGTATGTGTAGGACATCTTGTCAAAATACAAGATGAATGATAGCAGTACTTATGGCACACCTATCCCCGTCAATCATGGTCTGCATCCATACAAAGATGGAAAGGATGTGGATTGTAAATTGTACCGTGGGATGATCGGATCTCTTATGTATCTCATAGCTTCAAGGCCCGACATAATATTTGTTGTATGCTTGTGCTCAAGGTTTCAGTCACAACCGAAGGAGTCTCATATGATAGCTGTCAAGAGGATTTTCAGATACTTGAAAGGGAAACCTCGATTGGGTCTTTGGTACTCAAAGCAGCAGTCATTTGACTTCAAAGCCTATACTGATTCAGACTATGGCGGTTGTAACCTTGATAGAAAGTCAACTTCTGGTGGATGTCAATTCTTGGGAGACAGACTGGTTTTCTGGCAGTGTAAGAAGCAGTCAACTGTTTCTGTCTCAACATGTGAAGCAGAGTACATTGCTGCAGCTAGCTGTTATTCTCAGATATTGTGGATTCAGCAGCAATTGAGAGACTACGGCTTAAACTTTACTGGAACTCCACTGTTCATTGACAACAATGCCACTATGTCCATCACAAATAACCCGGTGAAACATTCCAAAACTAAACATATTGAAATTCGACATCATTTCATCCGTGATTATGCTGAAAAGCATCTCATTGAGCTTGTAAAGGTTCACACGAATGACAACTTTGTTGACCTTTCACAAAGGCGTTTGATCGAACCCTCTTTGAACATCTTGTTAACTTGATAGGAATGTTCAATCCAGAGTGAAAACTTGTTTTTCTTAAATCAATTCAATTCATGAAAATTAAATTTTATATCTTTTAAGTTTTCTATACAGTTCTTTTACTTTTATTTTACGAAAATCCAAACAAAATAGAAAATGGAGAAAATTTTGAAGTTATCTTGAGAAAAGAGGAAATGATAGTACATCAGTAATGATCTAAACGCAATACACTGCTCATATGGGAAATGATTGTGTCATGCTTACTTGATTGTTTAAATTGTTGTGTTTTTAATATGCTTATTTATAAGTTATTTGAATTGTCAGTAGGCTGTAGGCGTCTTTGAATCACTAGTAGTGTGGAAACTAAATCTAGACTACAACTGTGATTTGAACCCATGTATGCATGTGTAAAAGAATACAAAAAGATCATTATCAGATAAAGGATGTAAGATTTTAGCAAATATTTTCTTAAGAAACCAGTTTCGGGTTATGTCTTTAGCACAATTACTGCGGTTCATCTCACTGCCCATACTCACAAGTATGCAATGAGAGATTTAATCAAGACATGTCTTTACATCAACCGTTGAGCATGTATTCACCCTTGAATCATACCTGATTCATTGAAATCAAATCCAGATAAAAGTTGGATCACCTTACCTAAATCCTCAGACTCCATATCTATTAACCTGAATCATCATATAATATTCATAGAAGAAAATTCAATCAAGCCAAGACATCTGAATCACTCGATTCTGAATCTTATGATTCTTGATAATCCTTATGGATTCTGCTTGATTTTTTCTATGCTAAACGATGTAACTTCATTCTGGAGATTTGAAAATCTTTGGGAAAATCCTAGATGCCTTGAGATAGTGCAATCTACATTTCTGTAGCATATCAGTAGGGTACACGTTGTATATCTTAAAATTAATACCTTAACACACAAGAACGTGATACAAAGATGCTTATGGTTTCAAATATTATAATATTGCCAACTTGAATTACTTGTTTATGTGCTTATTACGTATGAATAAATTGTAATCCATGACATGATCCCATATTCTTTGACGTTTATCTTGTATCGTTTTTGCTATAGTTTAGCTTGATATGATCCTCTGCTCGTGTCTTTGGAAAAAAATAGTGTGTGTATATACTTGTATATTTCTATCTAGAAAAGATCAAAAAGATTCTAAGTTTGTGTACAGTTCAATTTTAATCAGAAAAGCCAAAAATATTTGTGTTTAACCTTCTTGAATTAACTTTGAATCCTCTTGATTGAATGTGTTTATCTTGTTCGTTATTTGACTTGAAATCTTCATAATTTGAGTTGAAAGTTTGAGCACACAAGGGTCTCTGCGTACTTATTAAGTGCGCATGAGGTAAACCCTACGTACTTAACAAGTACGCAAGACTTAAGTCACGCGTACTTAGTAAGTACGCAGGAGTTAAGTCCTGCGCACTAAACAAGTACGCACGACCAGTTTGTGTTGGGTATATATATAACAGTTAGAATTTTTCTTCGGTGTCATCTCATTTCAAACGTTTCACACTGTTTAATACCTCCTGCTCTTTTTCACTCAAGATTTCCGTGTGTTCCTAATAGATTTTTCATCCCGATCTTTGTTTCCTCTTCACCTTACTAATCTTTGGTGAGAATCTCAGTCCATTCCATCTGTTACATCTCCTGTTATTGACAGATTTGTTGAAGGGTTTGGTAGTGAAGCTTTGACCGATTTTGGTTGTTCTAAATGAAAATTAAGACCTAAAACTTGTTATTAGTCTCTAATCGAAGCTTATTGACTCCTAATTTGTCTGTATCAGGGTTTGATTTTTGTCTTTGACCCCTTGTTTGACTGTAGACTACCGTCGAATCAAGGCTAGGTCAAAGTTAACTAGTTTAGAAACTCATTGCTGTTGATAGTGGTTCCATATGTCCTAATCATGTATTTCGACCTTGTGGTGACCCTAATCCACATCAATGCCTCACATTTGTTGAATTTTGGAATTTGAAATTTGGCTAAGTGTAAGTTCCATCGCACTTAACAAGTACGCAAGAAGTAATCCATGCGTACTTGCTAAGGATGCGAACTAACCCCTGCGTAGTTGTGAAAAATTTCTATGTATGAAATTCAGTTCATTGTGTAATTGCTATATCAATTCATGTTTGATTCATTTCCAATGATGCTTCTTGTTCTTATTGTGTTCATTGTGTGTTTTTGCAGTGATGGCTCATGCTTTTACCAGTGAGTTCAATCTACTGGCACTTACTGAACCGGAATGGAAGGGTGCTGCACTTCAATACAGGGAGATAGTTGAGTTCTTAAACCGTTCAAAGATCAGCTATTCTATCTCGGCAGATCCGATAGTTTCAAGACCGTATCTGGAGCAGTTCTTGGACATAGCGGATCATGATTGCACGGTAACCCCTAATGTCATTCGGGCTACCGTTGCGGGTCATGACATTTCTTTTTCTGAGGACACAATTTGAAAGGTCTTACAATTCCGGGATATCACCACCGACCCAACTACCTATCCTGATTACTTTGTGGATGGGTGTTGGAGGTAGCGTATGGGATACGTCGGTGTACGGGGTTATTCATCTTACAAGAAGATGTGGGTACAAGATCAGTGGAGGTACTTTGCCCACGTTATGATCATGTGCATCTCTTCCAGGAAGGCGGGGAAGGATGCCATGAGACATGATCTTGCAGCAGCCATGGTTGGTTTGTCTCTCAACAGGGGTTTTAACTTTTCAAGATACATCTACCAAGCCTTAACTGATCAGATCAATACGGCAGAGAGATTTAGATTCCTGTTATACCCAAGATTTGTGCAACTATTGATCAATGATGCATTGCCAAATCTACCTGCTATTGGGGAGAGACTGCAGGTGAAGTGGGTGGAAAAGAGAGTCTTCTCACAGTTCTTAACGCCAGGCAGTGTAAAACCTACCCCTGAGCATACTCCACTATTTGGCCACCTAATCAATGAAGCATATGTGGCCCATGCTGACTTCAGATGGTATAGTGCCGAGTCTGAGCCAGAACTCAGTCAACACAGTGATGAACAACAAGAAGAAGAGGAAGTTCAATCTGAAGATGAAATGTCTGAAGAAGAAGGAGATGAAGAACGGGAAGTTGGAGGTGCTGAAGATTCTGACTCTGAATCGATCGAGTCAGATTTCTCTGAGTCTGATGATGCATCGTCCCAGGCACACCCAAGAAGACTGACGACGGTGACCCTTCCCGAGTCATATTCCAAGAGAAAGCGACAAGAAACTAGTAGTGAATACGAGCCCGATTCTGATTCGGACGGTGCTATACAGAGACGCAGAAGAGAAAATATAAATAAGCAATGGGGGGATAGGCCGCAACAAGCTATCCTTCGTGAGGTAGAAGTCAGTTCTCAGAGGTAAGCACATGTAATGGCTGCGAGTACTGATTCCACTTCTACCTCACCTTCACAACAGCTTTACAGGCGACAGCGGAGGAGGCCACGTCTAACACCTGTTGTGGCTATCACTGCTATCACAGAGGAGGTTCCTGTGATAGTGTCCCTCCCTGTGCAATCTGTCTAAATGACGGTGACCACTCCTATTCTAACCGAGTCTGTCACCATCACCCCTACCACCATCCAATCAACCACCATCCCTACCTCAATCCACATAACCACTCTTCAACACATCAGTGAACCATTTCATGAGTTAGATTTTACTCATGGATTTGATTTCGTTGAAATCTTCACCTTCCCAACTCATCAAGCCGAAGCATCATCTTCCAGGGGACCTGATGCTCGTGATACATGGATCACTACCCTAGAAACTCAAGTCGCGAGTCTTCTAGAAACGGTACAGAAATCAAGAGAAGAATCTGACAAGCAACAGGGCCAGATCAACTCTTTGATTGATGAAGTAGCCGCGTTGAAGAAACAGCGGGCGGCTGATGAAAAGCAGCGGTTAGAGCATGAAACTATGGTCAAACTTGTCTGTGATATGCCTAAGATGCTTGCTACTCAGGGGGAGAAGTTTAAGGAGATGTTGGAGAAGCAAGCACCTAATCCTAGTAGTGAAGAGGCTTGTCACTTAGTTGATCTGACTAAGGGCGATGATCAGGACAAGGATCCTGAATCCAGACCGAGTGGAAGTGAGCAACAATAGTTGGCTTGGGCGATTGTTCCCATTTTTTCCGTGCCTATGGCTGAGGGGGAGTCCACTCAGAGTGAAGGTGGAGGTGATACTTCAGGTAACAATAAAGGAAAGTCGGTGGCTGACGTTCTGAAAGATCTATCTAACGACGTGTCGGATGATGTGATCTTATTCTTAGAGCCTGACTATTCCAAAGAAGCATCTATCGAGGCTCTCTGTAATCTGAAAGAGGGAGAGATCGACTCTTGTGACGACTGGGATGAGGAAGATGATGATGTGGTAGTCGAAGTTCCCAAGGGCGACGGGGAAGGAGAGTATGAGTTTGAAGATGGAGAGATCTTCGAAGTTCCATCCTTTGAATCTCATCTTGACACATGTTCAGTCAAGCCTGCTAGTACTATTGAGGCGTCGACTGAATGCTCCCATGCCGACCCTACACTTGTGGATCCAGAGGCACAGAAAGACAAACATATGCCTGCAAGTTCATCGAATGATCCGGCTCCTGTCTGGCAAAAGACTTCAATCATAGACAAACACGGAGCGACAGGGATGATCTTAGCTATGAAGTTCGAGGATGATAAGAAGTTGTTTGTAATAAAGCGAACTGGGGGGTTTAATACTTGAAACCAACCAGCGAAGCTTTCAACTCCTTGCCAAGATACGACCTCGTGAACCTAGTAAACCTAGAGCTGCTGGGTCACTCAAATCACGCAGTAGTGATGGGTTTGTGGCAGGTTCTACAACGAGAGGTAAGATCTGGGAAATTCAAAATGTTTAAGCCTCAAGTGCCCAAGCGAGTCAGGGACAAGAACGCTAGACATCCTGTGACTAATAGAAGCTTAAAAAAACTGGTTTACAAGCCAGTGTTGTGTGAAACCAAGATTCCCCAGAGCAAGTTATCTCAGGATATCCTCGGTAACATATGGTACTGGTACGTAGATCCTAAATCGGGCGAGGCAGTGGTGATTGGAAAGGTGTGGTCCGATAGTGGAAGCTTAGTGCCAATGGAACTGATCAGAGTGTTTGATGAAGTCTACTTCTTAAACTTCTCTGTGAAAGATCTGGAGGCGCTAACTAACAAGTGCATGTACACGGAAGAGTGGACAAAGTTCCTTGCTTCTAAATACGACAAGGTGATCAAGTTCTGCCTTGACTATAAGCAGAAGATGGAAGCTAAATCTGGGGAGCAGTGAAGACCGAAGACAATCCAGAGCTGTTGTCAAGGGGGGTTTGTTGAAGCACTTTTGTGTGACAGACACTCTGGATAGTGTCTTAGCTTTTGTAATTTTCCTGTATGTATTAGTCTTTGTATGTTAGTGTCTGTATGTATTAGTTATCGAGTTATGATTTCTAATGCATGTTATTGTTGTATAATTTCTCTTAGTGTTTTGCGCACTTAGCATGTACGCAGGAATTACTTCCTGCGTACATACCAAGTATGCAAGAATACTCTGCGTACTTGCTAAGTATGCATGAACAATTAGCCCTGCGCACTTGTTAAGTGCACAGAGATCAGGACTAGTATAAATAGAATAGTTGACAGAATTTATTTACGCAGGCATTTGCACTCAGTAGTATTCTTTCTGTAACCTTCAAGTTTATAATAGACGGAGTTTGAAAGTGATTTCGTTGTCGGTTTACTTTGTGTTGCTTGATTCTCCACCTAGTCACGGGCATTCCGCACCCGGTCCGACTAGTCACACACCCACACGTAATGATCCGAGACATTTGGGGACCTCCAATTCTAAGGATCAACGAGTACACGAACGTGTCCACGGTAATATAGGTTTCTTAATATAATAATTAAGATAAATGTGTTACGTGTCGGACATCTCTAATACGAATAATATTAATTAATAAATAAATTCATGGGTTTGCACCATTTAACAATGGCCTAAGAAAATAATATAACTAATATATTATTTTTGAACTCGTAGAAAATGTACGATAACCGCTATTTTTATTCGAGGATATAAACGTGAGTAAATAATATAAATAATTATATTATTAATTAGTTTGAAACGTTACACGAGCTTTATAAACGAGGTGAAATAATATATAAATATATATTATTTTATAATAGGGTCATGGTTTGAAAATGATATAAACATATTATTTTATACGAAGTCGCGGTTTGAAAATAATATAAATATATATTATTTTGAAAGTGAAAATATCATAAATATGAGTTATAAATTCAAACCGAGCCTACAGGTGGTTTTTCCGAGCTAAAACACATTAATATATTATTATAATAATACAGTGGTAGGTTTAATAATAAAAATATTAATAAAAACTAGTCTTAAAATGAAAGTGGGGTGGAGGGACTCGAACCCGGGTCTCCTCCCCCATATACCAACACTCTAACCAACCCTGCCCGATAGGGAATCGCAAGGATATCCGGTTCTGATTTGTTTTAACACGAACACTCCCTATGTTCTTCCCCCCTTTACGCGATCCAAAGCAAACCCCGTCCTAACCCATCGATTTCTATATCAATTAAACCAAACTACATAGGGGTTTTGATAATCAGTGTATTGTGACAATGTGGGTGGATTTAATTGCAAAACCAATAAATTTAGAATCGTTAAATTCTTGTTTTAGAATCCGAAAACCCTGTGATTTAATTTGATTGAAACCGAGTGTAGGATAGGGTTCGATTAGTTCGTTTAAACGATGAACCCTAGAATCAGATCGTGGTGAATTCAGAGATGTAAGCCCCAATGATGTTAGGGCTTTCCATCTACAGATGAAAACAGAGATGTGGATATGATCAATTACCTCAATCGTTATCAAATTGATAGAGATCGGCCAAATGGGGTTTTCGACTACGAACGACTTGCTCTCTGACGTCTCCGGTTGCTACTCCGGCCAAAATAGAATGTGCAACAGGTTCAGGGGGATTCGACTTAGGTGCGTAGGGTGTTTGCTTTCTAGAATAATGGATCAAATGGTCGAATTGATAGTTTCTAGAAACTAGTTTGACGGTTAAGGGTTCCACGATCATTATGTGATAAATTCGTAATCAAGATCGGTCAGAAACGTATGTAAATGATTAATATGAGGTCGAGGTCATCAATACATTCAATAATCATCACGAATTCGAACAATCTTTGGAGTTACGGATTGAATTGGATCAGAGTGTGCTTGATTTTGACTTTCAAAAGTCAACAATCAAGTACTGGGTAATTACAACTTTAGTCCCTGAAGTTTAGGTGTGTTTGAGTTTGGATATAGACAGAAATAGTCCCTGAGGTTTGTAATTGAGTTAATTAGGTTAAGAATTTACTAGAATTGGTTAATGGGGTTAACTCCAAATGGCCGGATATCACATCATCCCCTAGTTGAAAGAACTTTCGTCCCGAAAATTAAAATAATTTTTTTTCTGGGGTGTCACATCATCCCCTAGTTGAAATAATTTTCGTCCCAAAAATTAGATAGTACCTTATGTGTTTAACGTGGATTGTTTGAACAGATGAGGATACTTGCACGTCATCTGATCCTCACGCTCCAATGTGAATTCCGGTTCGCGTTTCGAGTTCCAACGAACTCTGACAATAGGGATTTTACTGCGTTTGAGTGTTTTGACTTCCCTATCCATGATTTCTATCGGTTTTTCAACGAAGCGCAGTTGTTCATCGATTTGTAGTTCCTCAAGAGGAACCGCGAGTGTCTCGTCTGCTAGACATTTCTTCAAGTTCAAGACAGGAATGTGTATACCACTAAGTCCTTCAGGTAGGTCCAGTTGGTACGCTACTTGGCCAATTCTCTTCACTATCTTGAACGGTCGAACATAACGAAGATTCAGTTTGCCTCGTTTCCCGAAGCGAATCACACCGTTCCAAGGTGAGACTTTGAGTAGAACCATGTCGCCTACTTGAAATTCTAACGGTTTGCATCGTTTATCTGCATAGCTCTTTTGAAGATCACAAGCTGCCGCCATACGGTTTCTAATTTGAACGATCTTTTCAGAGCTTTCAAATACATGTTCGGGACCTGTAAGTTGGCTATCCCCAACTTCAGCCCAACAGATAGGAGATTGGCATTTACGTTCGTATAATGCCTCGAATGGTGCTGCCTTGATACTAGTGTGATAACTATTATTGTAGGAGAACTCCACCATAGGCAGGTGAGACTCCCAAGTGTTACCAAAATCAATCACACAAGCTCGTACCATATTCTCTAAGGTTTGAATGGTACGTTCTGTTTGACCATCAGTTTGAGGATGGTACCCCTTACTCATATCTAAACGCGTACCTAAAGCTTTTTGTGGCGATTGCTAGAAATGTGATGTAAATCCAGCGTCTAGATCAGAAATGATAGAAATTGGCACTCCATGTCGAGAGGCTACTTCCTTCAAGTAAATGCGAGTAAGTTTTCCCATCTTGTCTGTCTCTTTAATTGCTAGGAAGCGAGTGGATTTTTCAAGCGATCTACGATCACCCAGATGGTGTCGCATCTGCTATGAGTTTGGGGTAGTTTGGTTATGAAATCCATAGAAATTTGCTCCCATTTCCACATTGGAATCTCTGGTTGTTGAAGTAAGCCAGAAGGCTTTTGGTGTTCCACTTTGACCTTTGCGCAAGTCAGGCACTTACTCACATAGGTGGGTATATAAACCTTCATCTGTGGCCACCAATATAACACCTTTAGGTCATGGTACATCTTGTCAGAACCTGAATGAATTGAGTATCGAGATTTGTGAGCTTCGTCCATAACCAGTTCTCTTATATTTTCATACACTGGGACCCATATTCGCTCAGCGAAGTAGCGAATGCCATATGATTTAACCTCGGGTTATTCTTCCATACTGCGTGTGGCTTCCAACAGTAGATTCTCCTCTTTAAAGGCTTCGAGTTGAGCTCTACGGATTTTGTCAGGTAATCCGGTGGGAATAATAAATTGTAATGCTCGAACTCATTTGGGTTTGGTTTCCTTACAGCTTAGGGCATTGGCTACCACATTAGCCTTGCCCAGGTGGTATCTGATTGCATAGTCATAGTTATTTAAGAGTTCGACCCAACGACGTTGTCTCATGTTCAACTCTTACTGTTCAAAGATATACTGAAGACTCTTGTGATCGGTGTAGATAGTGCATTTGGTACAGTACAAGTAACGTCTCCATATCTTTAGTTCAAATACCACGGCTCCCAATTCTAAGTTATGTGTTGTGTAGTTTTTCTCATTAATTTTTAGCAGTCGAGAAACGTATGCAATAACCTTCTCGCGTTGCATTAGTACACAATCAAGACCTTGAATGGATGCATCACAAAACACCATAAAGTCATCCGTTCCCTCTGGAAGAGATAAGATGGGTGCACTGCAGAGTCTCTACTTGAGAAGTTGGAATGCTGACTCTTAGGTGTCACCCCAGTTATAGGGTTTACCCATTTGATTTAAGGTTGTGAGTGGTTGAGCAATCTTGGAGAATCCTTCAATGAAACGACGGTAATAGCTAGCCAATACCAGAATTTGTCGCACCTCAGTTGGCGTTGTCGGTGCCGCCCAATTCTTGATTGCTTCTATTTTATATGGATCGACATGTATTCCCGTCTTGTTGACTACAAGTCCTAAGAATTGCACTTCACGAATCCAGAATTCGCAGTTGGAAAGTTTTGCATAAAGTTGCTCTTGTTTCAGCAATTCCAGAATCAAACATGGTGTTCCTAATGTTCATCCCGATTCTTGGAATAGATGAGGATGTCATCAATGAAGACGATGAAGAACTGGTCAAGATACGGTTTACACACACGGTTCATGAGATCCATGAACACCCCGGGTGCGTTGGTCAGTCCAAATGGCATGACCATGCATTCATAGTGACCATACCTAGTCCTGAATGTCGTATTTGAGATGTCCTCCTCTTGGACTCTCAGTTGACGATAACCGGATCTAAGATCTATCTTGGAATAGTAACTTTATCCTTGGAGTTGATCAAATAGATCATCGATGTGGGGTAGAGGATAACGATTCTTGATCGTCACTTTGTTCAGCTCACGGTGGTCGATGCACATGCGGAAAGTCCCGTCCTTCTTCTTGACAAATAGGATTGGATGTCACACCCAGACCGATGGCGGAATCATCGAGGCGGACAATGGAATGATTGTTCAAAAGCACATGATAACTAAAAAGTTACATAATTCATTAAATAAATTTGAATACAACAAAGATCCAAATACAATCCATTTCAAATAACCTAGTCTAGTTCAAAACATTGATTTATTTAACTAGGTCCATAGTTCTTAAGTGGAGAAATCTTCAGCAAGCATTCACATATCTAAACCTGAAACATTATTTAAATCAAGTGTCAACAAAAAAGTTGGTGAGTACATAGGTTTTTGTAGTTCCGATAAGTAGTAGATAAAACGTTTTGCAACTCATTGTTTATCTTGTCAAACATAGTATATATATGGTGTATCATTTATCTAATCACAATTCAAACCTTGTTTGACGCGCTTGAACATAGCACAACAGCTAAGTCCGGTATGTTTGAATATAACCCAAGGCTATATCCGAGTATGCAGTAATAAACACCCTAACCGGGTGGGCTGGTCAGGCACAATAGATCTATCAATATTACAGTTGGTTGTCTTGTGTTTAAATGTATGTACATCCAAACAATAAGCATATAGTCCACATGTATAACACATATAAACAATGTGAGTAGCATGAATAATGTTTCACCCCAAAATGTATAAAAATGTAAAATAGGGGCTATGTAACTCACCTTGCAAGCGGGTATTTTTCCACGCGTGTAGGTGATAAAGATGTTGAAGTCTAAGCACTTTGAAACCCTATGTAGATAAATGGGTATTATTGTATGTTTACATGTGCGTATTAGTATTTAATGGTGTATAGGTTTATAATAACATTTCTTTGTGTTATTTGCATAAAAGTTGGTCCAGATTTACTTGAAAGTACTGATTTGATCGAAACTGTTTATAGTTGTGACAGGTATCGAAACTGTGTTCAATCGAGACTACTAGTTTCGATTGACCATTTACAAGTGATACACAGAACTGTCGAAACTACTATCTATCGAAACTTACTAGTTTCGATTGATCATTTATAAGTGATACACAGAACTGTCGAAACTACCATCTATCGAAACTTACTAGTTTCGATTGATCATTTATAAGTGATACACAGGCTGTCGAAACTACCATCTATCGAAACTTACTAGTTTCGATTGATCATTTATAAGTGATACACAGGCTGTCGAAACTACCATCTATCGAAACTACTAGTTTCGATTGATCATTTATAAGTGATACACAGGCTGTCGAAACTACCATCTATCGAAACTACTAGTTTCGATTGACCATTTACTCAATCGAAACTAAGTAGTTTCGATGGCCCAGACTTTAGAAAATAAAACAGTAATTTTTCAGAACAATGGTTTGTCCGGTAATCGATGGTTTGGAGTCGTGACTTCGATTGGTTCAGCTTGCCTTATGATAACAGAAGGTAAAGAAACGAAGTTGAGGATTCTTACGTGCTCGCAAAGGGGCTGGACGGTAGAGTCACAAATCCGAGAATGTCCAGAATGAGAATCGAGCTTCAGGATGGGATTAGCCTCTACAACCTTGGTCACAGCTTCACACAGAGATGGCGATTGTAATGGTGCCTTCAATTTGGAGTGAGATTGGGTGGAAGAGCGGTAGCGAGCTCGAGCAGGTCCGACTATGGCTATTTATAGCCGAGTTCGTTTCTTATGACAATGCGTGCAATTAGGCACGTCCCGACATTCGTCTGGACGAGACGAAGCCAACGAGCTATTAAATACGTGTGGAGGTTGACTGTCGGGCTCGAATTCGAGGCGTGGGTTCTCGGCCTCCAACAAGATCAGGCGATTCGTATGTTGGGGAGACCAATTGGTTGGGGCCTTTTGTTCGCATGGGGAAAACGAGTTCAGGGATGCCTGTAGCGGCTGTCTAGGTGCAGGGAACAGCCCTGTCGGGGTGTTCGCCAGAAAAACGCTTTACCTGTCGGACCAAGGAACATGGTGACCGGAAAGTCGATTTGGAGATTGGCAGATTTGGTCCTTGTAGTTTGGTTTTGATTTAATTCGGCCCCTGAGATAATTACGGATGAGTCCTTGTAGTTTGATTTGTACAGAAATAGTCCCTCAATTGACTTTTGCTTAAAACCTTCTAGTTTGAAAAGTTTCAAAACAACCCCTTAACTTTTATAAAAATAATTAGTTTAATTTATTTTAATTTTCAAATATATTTTATAAACTTATATTATTATTATTGTTATAAATAATTTTTATAAGATTTAGTTATCTTATTTAAATAGGTTATTTTATTAAATCTAAAACTTTTTAAATTTAGATTTTTATATAAAATTTTATATAAGTTTAAAACGTATTTATTTTTAATTATTTTAAATCCATAAAATAAATAAAAATAAATATATATTTTGTACAAAATTGAATAAAACGCTTGCATATCATTTAGTTGAAAATGATTACATGATATATATATTACAAATGCGTGAATAAAAATCCGGAATGTCACACTGGAGCTCCCCATGTTAAAGGAATTTCGCCTCGAAATTCAACTAATGGAGGCTATGAAAAGAGATGCGGATATTTGGTCTTCACGTTCCCAAGTGAACTCGGGTCCACGTTTAGACTCCCAACGGACCTTGACAATGGGGATGCGGCTACGCTTGAGTTTCTTGACTTCACGGTCCACTATTTCCACGGGTTTTTCAACAAAGTGCATTTTCTCGTCAATACGCACTTCGTCAAGAGGGATGTGGAGATTCTCGTCGGCTAGACACTTTTTCAAATTAGATACATGAAAGGTCGGATGAACGTTATTGAGTTCTGAAGGAAGATCGAGTTTGTAGGCCACTTTTCCTATCCTTTCGAGTATCTTGAATGGACCCACATATCGAGGTGCAAGTTTTCCTTTCTTTCCAAATCGGACTACGCCTTTCCAAGGTGATACCCTTAGAAGAACCATATCCCCAACTTGGAATTCCAAGGGTTTTCGTCGGTTATCGGCATAGCTCTTTTGCCGACTCCTTGCTACTCAAATGTTGTCCCGGATAAGAGAGATTTTATCGGTGGTCTCTTGGATAAGCTAGGGACCGGTGATTTGTGTTTCACTAATTTCGTTCCAACAAATCGGTGAACGACATTTCTGTCCATAAAGAGCTTCAAACAGTGCCATGTTAATACTTGTGTGGTAGCTGTTATTGTAGGAAAATTCGATCAATGGTAGGTGAGAATCCCAATTGCCACCAAAGTCGATGACACAAGCTCTAAGCATATCCTCGAGAGTTTGGATTGTTCGCTCGGTTTGTCCATCAGTTTGAGGATGGTAAGCCGTACTTAAAACCAAACGAGTACCAAGCGCAGATTGTAATGATTGCCAAAATCGGGAAGTAAAACGCGAATCACGATCGGAGATGATGTTCAAAGGGATTCCGTGACGACTTACGATCTCATCAATGTAGATCCGAGCCAATTTCTCGACTCGATAGTCCTCACGAATAGGCAAGAAATGAGCAGACTTCGTAAGTCGGTCGACAATAACCCAGATACTATCGTGCCCAATAGAAGTGCGTGGGAGTTTGGTGATGAAGTCCATAGCAAGGTTCTCCCACTTCCACATGGGAATTTCAGGTTGTTCGAGGAGTCCGGAAGGATTCTGGTGTTCGGCCTTCACTTTAGAACAAGTTAAGCATTTTGCCACAAAGAGGGCAATATCATTTTTCATGCTGGGCCACCAATATTGCTGACGAAGACCCATGTACATCTTATCAGCTCCGGGATGTACCGAATATCAAGTTTTGTGGGACTCGTTCATCAAAAATATACGAAGGTCGTCGTGATCGGGAACCCAGATACGGTCCAAGTAATACAATAAGCCGTTGGCTTTGGTTTCTAGTAAGAGTTCTACACCACATGCCATCTCTTGATACATGTTTCCCTCGGTAACCGAGGTGTGTTGTGCTTGAAGAATACGGGCTTGGATATCGTTATGAATACAAACACTATGAAGCATGATACGTTCTTTACGACTCAAGGCGTCGGCTACAACATTTGCCTTGCCAGGGTGGTAGCGAATCTCGCAGTCGTAGTCGTTAAGAAGTTCAACCCATCGTCGTTTCCTCATATTAAGCTCTTTTTGATTGAAAATATGTTGGAGACTTTTGTGGTCGGTGAAAACCACGCATTTGGTGCCATAAAGATAATGTCTCTAGATTTTCAAGGCGAAAACGACAGCACCAAGCTCGAGATCATGGGTCGTATAGTTCCTCTCATGGATTTTGAGCTGACATGATGCGTATGCAATTACTTGGCCACGTTGCATTAGAACACAACCAAGACCTTGGTTGGATGCGTCACAATAAACGACAAAGTCGTCATTACCACTAGGAAGGGTTAGAACAGGAGCATTGTAGAGCTTGTGCTTGAGAGTTTGAAAAGCTTCCTCTTGCTTGGGTCCCTACTCGTAAGTTTTACCTTTATGAGTCAAGGTAGTGAGCGGAACCGCAATCTTAGAGAAATTTGAGATGAAGCGACGATAGTAACTTGCTAGTCCAAGGAAAGAACGAATCTCGGTAGGAGTCTTAGGAGTACTCCAATTCTTTACCGCTTCGATTTTTGCCCGGTCCACATGAATTCCCTTATTGTTGACTATGTGTCCCAAGAACTGAACCTCCTTTAGCCAGAATTCACACTTGGAGAACTTGGCGTATAGTTGTTCTTTCTTCAAGAGCTCCAAAATCGAACGAAGATGTTGTTCATGCTCCGCTTTCGTTTTAGAATAAATGAGGATGTCGCCAATGAAAACGATCACGAACTTGTCCAAATAAGGTTTGGATACACGGTTCATGAGATCCATGAAAACCGCAGGTGCATTAGTCAAGCCAAAAGGCATGACCATGAACTCGTAGTGACCATATCTAGTCCGAAAGGCAGTCTTCGGAATGTCTTCATCGAGAACACGAAGTTGATGGTATCCGGAACGAAGGTCAATCTTGGAGAAACATGTTGAACCTTGAAGTTGATCGAAAAGATCGTCGATACGGGGTAAAGGATAACAGTTCTTGATTGTAAGCTTGTTGAGTTCACGATAATAGATGCACATTCGAAACGATCCATCCTTTTTCTTTACGAACAGCACGGGAGCACCCCAAGGTGAATGGCTCGGGCGGATGAATCCTTTAGATGAGAGTTCTTGTAATTGACTTGCGAGCTCTTGCATCTTGGAAGGTGCAAGACGATAGGGAGCTTTTGCCACGGGAGTTGCTCCAGGCACAAGGTCAATACGAAACTCCACTTGTCTAGGAGGAGGAAGACCGGGTAAATCCTCGGGGAATACCTCGGGAAAGTCTCGAATGATCGGAATATCTTGCATTTTCTTACCCTTGTCTTTCGTGTCAACTACGTGGGCCAAGAAAGCAACGTACTTTTTCCGCAAGTACTTTTGTGCTAATGTGCAAGACATGAGTTGAAGACCACGACACGGTTTTTCACCGAAAATAACTAACGTGTCACCCGAAGGGAGAGGTATACGAATGCACTTTTCGTAGCAAATAACCTCGGCATGGTGCTTGGATAACCAGTCCATGCCAATTATAATATCGAAGCTTCCTAATTGCATTGGAAGGAGATCAACGGAGAATTCATGACTATTAAGCTCGAGATTGCAGTCGCGGATAACAAAATTTATGGTAATAGATTTTCCGTTTGCTATCTCCACGGAATAAGAATTGTCAAGTTTCGTTCTTTGTTTAGTAAGTCGAGATTCAAAGGCAAGAGACACAAAACTCCTATCAGCACCGGTATCAAATAAAATGGATGCATAATGATTGTTTACGAGAAACGTACCGTTTATCACGTCGTTGTTTGCTTGAGCCTCATTAGCGTTTATATTAAACGCTCGTCCTTGAGGACCACCTTGATGATGAAGTTTTGGGCATCGGTCACGGAAATGGTTTGGGTCTCCACATTCGTAATATGCCCGACCATTGAGTGGTGCCGGATAGATGGGACGGTTGGCTGGAGCAGCTTGATGGATGGGAGGATGGGTACGACAAGTAGTGACCACGTATCCATATTGTCCGCAGCTTGAACACAATCGGCATGGTAAGTTGGCAGGATGATGGTACTTGCAGGTCTGGCATTGGGGATTCGAGCCCAGATAAGGTTTCGGGTTTTGACCCAAAGGGGGCGCTTGAATAGCAGGTACAGTGGGAGTTACGGCTGCGAAGTTTCGACCCTTTCGTTTCTTGTTGCGGTTAGAAGACTCAGGTTTTACATCTTTGACGACCACAAGAGTAGAAACAACCTTCTTGGAACCCTTTCTTGATAAGGTTCCGGCATTGACATGGTTATCGGATAGTGTAGCGGATAGACGGATAGCAGTTTCAAGTGTAGGAGGATTGCTTCCTAACACAGCATCTTGAATCTGCATAGGCAGCCCGCCTATGTATTTTTCAATTCCCCGTGCAAGGGGAGTGATCATATGAGGCACCAACAGACTTAGCTCTTGAAACCGGGTGGTGTAAGCCAGATTATCCCCGCTGTCTTGGGCAAGATCCCAAAACTCAGCCTCGAGCTTCCTCATTTCATTTCGAGGACATAATTCATCAGTCATGACTTTCTTCAGATCATCCCATGATAAAGATGTAGCAACCTCAACACCACGAGTGCGTTTCTCACCGTTCCACCAGGTGAGGGCTCTCTTTTGAAGTACACTTGTGGCATAGCGAACCCGAAGATTATCGGGGTAGTCACTGTTTAGGAATGTGCTTTCCATGCTTTCAAACCATTGCAGTAGGCCGGTAGCACCTTCAGTGCCGAAGAATTTTGTAGGATTGCACGAGTTAAAGTGCTTAAACGTGCATTGAGGCGGGTTGGTACCACCGTTTCCTTGGATGTTGTGAGACCCATCACTGTTGTTATTGGCTTGGGTCATTTGCCCCACCAGCTGGGCAAGGAGAGTAGCAAGATCCGGGTTGGAAGTGCTAGTGTTTGCACGTCGAGGAGGCATTCTAACATCATAAGAAAAGACAATGATATTTTAGATAAGATGGATATATATGAGTTCTAGTGGGAAATAATGTAAGCAGAAAAGCGGGATTCATCATGACGCGTGCTAGTGCATGTGTATTTATTCAAAGTTGATGGGGGAAACTATGCCATCTATTCCGGATAGAACATGATGGTATAGATCATTATTCGCGT
This sequence comes from Smallanthus sonchifolius, assembly GCA_023525975.1. Taxonomy (NCBI): domain Eukaryota; kingdom Viridiplantae; phylum Streptophyta; class Magnoliopsida; order Asterales; family Asteraceae; genus Smallanthus; species Smallanthus sonchifolius. The sequence continues at coordinate 77,886,995 of CM042025.1, forward strand.
AATAGGAAGTGTCGGGACTTGCATGCATTACAAATCGTTATTACGTGTGCACCCGTAATAATGATTTGCTTTGCATGTTCATCTAGTTCTTCCTATCTTGCTATAATGTCACCAAATTTTGAGTTTAAGTTCGGATCGTATCCTTGCGAATACATTGACTTATCAACGTTAAATAATTCCTCAAAACTTTCAAGGAGATATGCTTTAGCCTATAGGTAAACACTCACTTCAGGAATTCCCAGGAAAGCATACGGGTCCGTTTATTTGGATTTATATGAAATGCTTTCTTAGACAGAAAACCCAATGTACAGGTGTCACCCTTCCAGATTGCACGTGTCCTTTACTGGTTTCAAGAAATTAAGTCGTTGACGGGATTTTCAAGATTTTAATAGACTTGAGAGTCTATGAGTATAAAATGTGTAGGAATGTTGCAATTAATATGGATTAGGAAAGAGTATGGATAAGGATGAGTAGTGTAGTTGTTTGCATAAGTTTGTTTGTCAAATGTGTATGTAAAGTATGTATCATGTATTTAAGCCTTGTATGTATGTGTATAAGTCTCATGTACCAAACTTGAGAAAATTCAAATAATACCTAACTACAAATAATTCACATAACAATTAATCATTTAGCACATAACACATAAAAAGGGAGTCCTAGGGTTATAGTCTAGGTCATTGTGTCTAAAAACCTAATTCCCTATAACCATGGCTCTGATACCAATCTGTCACACCCCGACCGATGGCGGAATCATCGAGGCGGACAATGGAATGATTGTTCAAAAGCACATGATAACTAAAAAGTTACATAATTCATTAAATAAATTTGAATACAACAAAGATCCAAATACAATACATTTCAAATAACCTAGTCTAGTTCAAAACATTGATTTATTTAACTAGGTCCATAGTTCTTAAGTGGAGAAATCTTTAGCAAGCATTCACATATCCAAACCTGAAACATTATTTAAATCAAGTGTCAACTAAAAAGTTGGTGAGTACATAGGTTTTTGTAGTTCCGATAAGTAGTAGATAAAACGTTTTGCAACTCATTGTTTATCTTGTCAAACATAGAATATATATGGTGTATCATTTATCTAATCACAATTCAAACCTTGTTTGACGCGCTTGAACATAGCACAACAGCTAAGTCCGGTATGTTTGAATATAGTTATCCACTATATCCGATATGTTTGAATATAACCCAAGGCTATATCCGAGTATGCAGTAATAAACACCCTAATCGGGTGGGCTGGTCAGGCACAATAGATCTATCAATATTAAAGTTGGTTGTCTTGTGTTTAAATGTATGTACATCCAAATAATAAGCATATAGTCCACATGTATAACACGTATAAACAATGTGAGTAGCATGAATAATGTTTCACCCCAAAATGTATAAAAATGTAAAATAGGGGCTATGTAACTCACCTTGCAAGCGGGTATTTTTCCACGCGTGTAGGTGATAAAGATGTTGAAGTCTAAGCACGTTGAAACCCTATGTAGATAAATGGGTATTATTGTATGTTTACATGTGCGTATTAGTATTTAATGGTGTATAGGTTTATAAGAACATTTCTTTGTGTTATTTGTATAAAAGTTGGTCCAGATTTACTTGAAAGTACTGATTTGATCGAAACTGTTTATAGTTGTGACAGGTATCGAAACTGTGTTCAATCGAGACTACTAGTTTCGATTGACCATTTACAAGTGATACACAGAACTGTCGAAACTACTATCCATCGAAACTTACTAGTTTCGATTGATCATTTATAAGTGATACACAGAACTGTCGAAACTACTATCTATCGAAACTTACTAGTTTTGATTGATCATTTATAAGTGATACACAGGCTGTCGAAACTACCTTCTATCGAAACTTACTAGTTTCGATTGATCATTTATAAGTGATACACAGGCTGTCGAAACTACCATCTATCGAAACTACTAGTTTCGATTGATCATTTATAAGTGATACACAGGCTGTCGAAACTACCATCTATCAAAACTACTAGTTTCGATTGACCATTTACTCAATCGAAACTAAGTAGTTTCGATGGCCCAGACTTTAGAAAATAAAACAGTAATTTTTCAAAACAATGGTATGTCCGGTAATCGATGGTTTGGAGTCGTGACTTCGATTGGTTCAGCTTGCCTTATGATAACAGAAGGTAAAGAAACGAAGTTGAGGATTCTTACATGGTCGCAAAGGGGCTGGACGGTAGAGTCTCAAATCCGAGAATGTCCAGAATGAGAATCGAGCTTCAGGATGGGATTAGCCTCTACAACCTTGGTCACAGCTTCACACAGAGATGGCGATTGTAATGGTGCCTTCAATTTGGAGTGAGATTGGGTAGAAGAGGGGTAGTGAGCTCAAGCAGGTCCGACTATGGCTATTTATAGCGGAGTTCGTTTCTTATGACAAAGCGTGCAATTGGGCATGTCCCGACATTCGTCTGGACGAGACGAAGCTAACGAGCTATCAAATACGTGTGGAGGTCTCGAATTCGAGGCGTGGGTTCTCAGCCACCAACAAGATCAGGCGATTCGTATGTTGGGGAGACCAATTGGTTGGGGCCTTTTGTTCGCATGGGGAAAACGAGTTCAGGGATGCCTGTAGCGGCTGTCTAGGTGCAGGGAACAGCCCTGTCGGGGTGTTCGCTGGAAAAACGCTTTACCCGTCGGACCAAGGAACATGGTGACCGAAAAGTCGATTTGGAAATTGGCAAATTTGGTCCTTGTAGTTTGGTTTTGATTTAATTCGGCCCCTGATATAATTACAGATGAGTCCTTGTAGTTTGATTTGTACAGAAATAGTCCCTCGATTGACTTTTGCTTAAAACCTTCTAGTTTGAAAAGTTTCAAAACAACCCCTTAATTTTTATAAAAATAATTAGTTTAATTTCTTTTAATTTTCAAATATATTTTATAAACTTATATTATTATTATTGTTATAAATAATTTTTATAAGATTTAGTTATCTTATTTAAATAGGTTATTTTATTAAATCTGAAACTTTTTAAATTTAGATTTTTATATAAAATTTTATATAAGTTTAAAACGTATTTATTTTTAATTATTTTAAATCCATAAAATAAATAAAAATAAATATATATTTTGTACAAAATTGAATAAAACGCTTGCATTTCATTTAGTTGAAAATGATTACATGATATATATATTACAAATGCGTGAATAAAAATCCGGAATGTCACACTGGAGCTCCCCATGGCGATGAGCTAGGTCGAATGAAACCTTTATCTAACAACTCTTGTAGTTGTGTAGATAGTTCTTGCAATTCATTGGGGCAAGTCGGTAGGGTGCCCGAGCAATAGGTGTTGCTCCGGGTGCTAGATCTATTTGGAATTTGACTTGATGATGTGGCGGAAGACCAGGCAAGTCTTCGAGAAATACTTTCGGATAATCATGAACGATCGGAGTGTCGTCAATTCTCTTCTCCTCAGATGGCTGCTCAACGACAAGAGCCAAAATGGCAGTATGACCCTTACGTAGACACTTCTGCGCTTTCATGAAGGATATGATGCCTATGACTGCACAACTCCTTTTGCCTTAAGCAGAAAGGGTTTCTCCACTTGGGAGAGGAAGGCGAACAATTTCTCACGACAGATAATCTCGGCTTGGTTCTTAGATAACCAATCCATTCCGACAGTTATGTCGAAACTACCAAGTGTGACTAGCATTAGGTCAAAGTCAAGCTTATGACCAGTCAATCCTAGCTTATGTTGAAGCACTTTCCTATGACAAACACTCTAGATAGATATAGTCTTAGTTTTGTACTTTCATGTATGTATTTGTCTTTGTTTGTAAGTGTCTATATGTATTAAATATCGGGTTGTATTTACTCTTACATATTGATTGTTGCAGATTTCTCTAAGTGTTTTGCGCACATGTATATGCGCAGGAGATAGTTCCTGCGTACTTAGAAAGTACGCAAGAATACCTATGCGTACTTGCAAAGTACGCATGAGCAAATTGCCCTGCGCACTTGCTAAGTGCGCAGGCATCAAGTCGTGTATAAATAGGAATGGTTGACAGTAGATAAGTACGCAATCATAGACTCAGTCACAGTAGCAAATACGCACAACTTGTAATCTCAGTACTTCTCTGTAACCTTCAAGTGTTTATAATAGATGAAAGTTTAAAGTGATTATCTTGTCGGTTTACTTTGTTTCGTAAGTCTCTCCACCTAGTCACGGGTATTCCGCACCCGGTCCGACTAGTAGACCCACTTGCATGTGACGATCCGCCACACCCGAGGGACCTACAAGTGGTATCAGAGCATTGCTCTTGATTTCGAGTGTTGTGAGTAAGTTTGGAGAGTTTTCTATAGAGTTTTACAAGCAAAAGGAGGTGTTTTTATTGATTTTTGTGATAAAATAGTAGTAGCTCTTGAGCACTATTTTAGAACAAAAATACTCAAAAACTGACTTTTGTTGTGTATTTTGAGTGTTTTGAGCCTCAAAGGTTGGTTAGAAAACAAGTTTCTGACCCTTTGGCTCATTTTGATTGTTCATCCGTCCGATTTTTGCCATCTCCGGTGTGTTTCCAGTGACCAGAATAGTTTGGTGAGAGTTGGTGAAAAAGTGTTCTGCATACTTACCATATCTGGCAAAAAAGTACAGTCTTGCTGCGTACTTACTAAATACGCAAGACTAATCTCTTGCGTACTTACTAAATACGTAAGACTAATCTTGTGCATACTTAAGTTATATCCCGCGTACTAATCATTTACTCATGCGTACTTATCAAGTACGCAAGAGAAAATCTTAAATACACAAGACCATTCCTATCAAGTGCGCAAGTGTTTCTGATTTTTCTGAAATTTGACTAAGTGTTCACCATGTCGAATCTTCAGAACCTTGGAAACCTTTTAAACTATGACAATGAGATCGGTACTCCTCAGAAACCGCCAAAGCTGCTAAATGTAAATGATTATTCTAACTGGAAGGCACGCATTGAGCATTACATTTCATACCCTGATTCTTCGTTATGGATTCCAATTCTAGAAGGCTATAAGCATCCCACACACATTTATCTTGATGATGAACTGCCTAAGCCTATCTCTAAACTCAATGAAGAAGCAAAGAAAGCTTATGATCGAGAGAAGAAGGCTCTTGGTTCAATCACTATGGCATTAACTCGGGAGTTGTTCCACAACTTCAGAGGTTATGACAACTCTAGGGATCTTTGGAAGGCGTTACAGAAAAGATTCGAAGGGAATAGTGATATCAAGAAGAGTAAACAGGATCTACTCAGGAAGCAGTATGAATGCTTCAGATTTTTGGAGAATGAGTCTTTAGATGACCTCATCTCTAGATTCTATCATCTGCAGACAGAATTGAAAGCTTTTGAGCTCGAGTATCCCGATGAAGAGTTGGTGGAAAAGTTTCTGGATGCTTTGCCACCCAGGTTTGAAATGTACACAACCCTGATAAGAGAGAATCCAAAATTCTATGAAATGACAGTGGAGTTGGCAATTGGAAAGGTTCAAGCTCATAACATGAACCTTAGAAAGAAGGAGAGCTCAGGAAGACCTCAGATACAAGACCCTTCTATGTATCATGGGACGTCTTCTACAACCAAATCTTCGGGCTCAGGAATTGCCCTTTTCTCTGGAAACTCTACTGAAGAAGACCACTCAAATAGTTGTGGTGGTCATGCATTCTATGCATCTGCATTAGGTTGTGGATCTCATCAACAACACACCTCAAGAAATCCTCCCATTACAACTTCAGCTAACCAATCAGCTATAGCCAAAATAGCTGAAGATCATGTAGCACTATTTTCATATTGTATGCTGGCCTACGAGAACTTCATAGGTGGCAAGCTTACAGATCCCGAGACAATTGAAGATGATTTTAATCAAGTGGATCCTGATGACATGGAGGACATGGATATTCAATGGAATATGGCCATGTTATTGAGGAGAGCCAAGCGTTTCCTGAACAGAACAGGAAGAAAGTTTATTGGCGGGTATCCTAATGCCAAGGTCGGGTTTGACAAATCCAAGGCCAAATGCTACAAGTGTCTGAACTATGGACACTTTGCTCGTGAGTGTCAGAAAGACAGAGCACCGACTTTGGGTATCACCAGACCTAGCCAAGGAAACAGCCTTGGCTACAACAACTCAAACAACCAATCAAAGTCAAAGTGGAACGTCCAATGCACTGGTAGCTCAACAGGATGACAGCTTTGATTGGGGTGTTCAACTGGAAGATGCCATCATTGCACAAACTCAAGTTAGTTTCATCGCTGAGATCATGGAGTTGATGGAAGCTGAAGAAAGGGAAGCTTTTGTAGCTGATCAAGAGGAATCTACTACTGTTGTTGCTCTCATGGCCATTGGAGAAGCAACAAGTTCATCGTCTGAGGTAGATTCTAATCCTTTTTCTGTTATTTCTGGTTCTAAATGTCTAGGCTTAAAACTTGAAAATTCTATGCTCCAAGACAAGGTCGAACCCCTTCGCATTGCAGCTCTAAGTTATAAAGAAAACAAAAAATGATTCAGAAATGGGGGAGTTAAGCACGAATCTCGATTCAGAAATTCAGGAACCGAATGTACCAGAGACGAGAGTGCATAAGAATCATCCAATCGACAACATTATTGGTGATCCTCATGCCGGTTTTCAAACTCGTCATCGAACCATTGCAGAGAACACTAGTCTTTACTCGGAGATACTTGACACTGGTGTCATGGAAACATGTCTGAATGCTACATTCGTGTCCCAGTTAGAGCCGAAGAATGTGAAGGAGGCTCTCACGGACAACTGCTGGATTGAGGCGATGCAAGATGAATTGTCTCAATTCCAAAAGTTGCACGTGTGGGATTTGGTTGACTTGCCAAAAGGCTTTCAGCCAATTGGAACCAGATGGGTGTTCAAATGCAAGACAGATGATTGTCATGTGGTTGTGAAGAACAAAGCAAGATTGGTTGTTCAGGGTTTTTGTCAACAAGAGGGCTTAGATTACACGGAAGTATATGCCCCAGTTGCTAGAATTGAGGCCATTCGACTGTTCTTGGCTTATGCCACATATGTCGGTTTCAAGGTCTATCAACTTGATGTGAAGAGTGCTTTCCAATTTGGAAAAGTTCATGAAGAGGTCTATGTCACTCAACCTCCTGGCTTTGAAGATCAGCATAATATCAATAAATTGTATAAGCTCGACAAAGCACTTTATGGTCTTCATCAAGCATCACGGGCATGGTATGAGACATTATCTAAGCATCTATTGTCTAATGGTTTCGACCGTGGACAGATTGACTCGACCCTCTTCATTAGGAAAGCAGGAGGTGACATTCTTCTTGTACAAGTCTACGTCGACGACATTATTTTTAGATCTACCAATGAAGGGATGTGTAGGGAATTCGAACAGGTGATGAAGTCCAAATTTGAAATGAGTAACATGGGTGAATTGTCGTTCTTTCTGGGTCTGCAAGTCAGTCAAAGAGAGGATGGCATTTATCTACATCAAACTAAGTATGTGCAGGATATCTTGTCAAAATTCAAGATGAATGATAGCAGTACTTATGGCACACCTATCCCAATCAATCATGGTCTGCATCCTGACAAAGATGGAAAGGATGTGGATTGCAGATTGTACCGTGGGATGATCGGATCACTTATGTATCTCACAGCTTCAAGACCCGATATAATGTTTGTTGTGTGCTTGTGCTCAAGGTTTCAATCTCAACCGAAGGAGTCACATATGATAGCCGTGAAGAGAATTTTCAGATACTTGAAAGGGAAACCTCGATTAGGTATTTGGTACTCTAAGCAGCAGTTATTCGACCTCAAAGCCTACACTGATTCAGAATATGGCGGTTATAACCTTGACAGAAAGTCAACTTCTGGTGGATGTCAAGTCTTAGGAGACAGACTGGTTTCCTGACAGTGTAAGAAGAAGTCAACGGTTTCTGTCTCAACTTGTGAAGCAGAATGCATTGCTGCAGCGAGCGGTTGCTCTCAGATATTGTGGATCCAGCAGCCATTGAGAGACTACGGCTTGAACTTCACTCGAACTCCTTTGTTCATTGACAACAATGCCACAATGTCCATCACAAATAACCCGGTAAAACATTCCAAAACAAAACATATAGAAATTCGCCATCATTTCATCCGTGATTGTGCTGAAAAGCATTTAATTGAACTTGTTAAAGTTCACACGGATGACAATCTTGCCGACCTTTTCACAAAGGCTTTTGATCGATCCCGTTTTGAGCATCTTGTCAACTTGATAGAAATGTTCAATCCTGAGTGAAAAACTTGTTTTTCTTAAATCAATTCAATTAATGAAAGTTAAATTTCTATTTTCTTTTAAGTTTTCTGTATAGTTCTTTTAACTTTCAAAAACATTTTAGAAAATCAAAAACAAAATAGAAAATAGAGAAAATTTCAAAGTTAACTTGAGAAAAGAGGAAATGATAGTACATCAGAAATGATCTAAACGTCACAGACTGCTCATATGGGAAATGATTGCGTCATGCTTACTTAATTGTATAAATTATTATGGTTTTAATCTGCTTATTTACAAGTAATTTAAATTGTCAGTAGGTTGTATGCGTCTTTGAATCACTAGTAGTGTGGAAATTTAATCTAAAATTACAACTGTGATTTGAACCCATGTTTGCTAGTGTGTGTGCGTAAAAGAATAGACACGATCATTATCAGATAAAGGATGTTAGATTTTGGCAATAATTTTCTTTTGAGGTCAATTTCGGGTTATGATGTTTGCACAATTAATGCGGTTCATTTCACTGCCCATACTCACATGTATGCAAGGAGATATTGAATCAAGACATGTCTCTACATCAACCGTTGAGCATGTATTCACCCTTGAATCACTCCTGATTCATTGAAATCAAATCCAGATAAAAGTTGGATTCCCTTACCTTATTCAAACACCATACTCATTATCCTGAATCATCATACCGATTTTCAATGAAGAAATCAAATGAAACTAAGACATATGAATCACTCGATTCTGAATCTTATGATTCCTGATAATCCTTATGGATACTGCTTGATTTTTCCTGTGCTAATTGATGTAGCTTTGTCACACCCCGCCAGGGCGGAAACGCGAGGCGCGACTTTCACTGGTTTCCAAAGCATATGATTACCGCAAACACATACATGTAATTGGATACATAACTGAATTTAAAATATTTACATTACAAAATATCAACTTGAGTTTACAAATGTTTAAGATTTCGCAAATATGACTCAAGACCATGAGTTATACAAGAGAAATCCTCCCAAAAGCCGTATCCACGTGCATGCATGTAACCTACATTGCTAACCTGATGACCACGTTCAATTTCCTGAAAACATACTTAAAACTGTCAACACGAGGTTGGTGAGTTCACAAGTTATTATAAAGAGTTATCATAAACCCAATGTTTAAATCTGATCTTTTTGCCGACCAAAACTCTTTGTTAAACCTGATCATTTTAACCTGATCAGTACTCTTTCGTTTAAACCTGATCACTTTAACCTGATCAGAATTCTTTTTGTTAAACCTGATCACTTTACCCTGATCAGAACTCTTTACTTTAAAACCTGATCACTTTACCCGGATCAGAACTCTTTTGATAAACCTGATCACTTTACCCTGATCAGAACTCTTTTGTGTAAAACCTGATCATTTTAACCTGATCAGAACTCTTTTATGTAAACCTGATCACTTTACCCTGATCAGAACTCTTTTGTGTAAAACATGATCATTTTAACCTGATCAGAACTCTTTTATGTAAACCTGATCACTTTACCCTGATCAGAACTCTTTTGTGTAAAACCTGATCATTTTAACCTGATCAGAACTTCTTTTAATTAAAACCTGATCACTTTAGCCTGATCAGAACTCTTTTGTATGTATTACCAATGAATATGATTACTAATCCGATCTATTGACTCCATTTGTAAGCTTGCAAGGAATACAAAATAGTATGTAATGTACGAGACCGTAACCAAACCCCAACTTTCTGTGCCTCCCCTCGCCTTTCTGCGAGTAAGACAATATGCGGTCATTCGGCCATTTTGACCCCTGGTTAGCGCGACTAACCATGACCGGAGGCGTCACCGCCAATAGTACTATTCATATAATCCCGGGCTAAATCCATAGCTAATGGTTACTAATTTATTACGAAGACTTTAAGTGCTTTATTGTTCCCTCAATACATACATACGGTCAGATCATTAGTTCCATTCATTTATACACAAAAGTCTTTTACAAGTATGTTTCCACCCCAAATCATTTCAAAACTTTAGAAAAAGGGGGATTAGTGAAACTCACCTCGACAGTATGAATGCTAGCAAATATTTGAATGGCGGCAGATTCGCCTATCCGTATCCTAGTTACACAAGGATAACATACACGTTAAGACTACCCGTCTTAAACGCAAATTGTTCACTTGACTTAGCCGATCTGATTACTTTTGTTTCAATTATCTTTTTAGTTTTTCCAACCTTGTTTTGTTATGAAAATAGTTCTGAGTTACTGCCTTATGGGGCTGATGAACAGGTATCGAAACTTTCTTAGTTTCGATTGACCAGAACAGATGTCGAAACTTCCTAGTTTCGACAGGGCAAAACGGTTATCGAAACTCCTAGTTTTGATTACGTAATAGGCATCGAAACTACCTAGTTTCGATTAAGCAATATGTATCGAAACTACCTAGTTTCGATTGAACAAATAGATATCGAAACTCCTAGTTTCGATAGAACAACCGGTATCGAAACTCCTAGTTTCGATTGAATAACTGGTATCGAAACTCCTAGTTTCGATCAATAGGTATCGAAATTCCCAGTTTCGATTGACCAACAGGTATCGAAACTTTTCGATACCTGCACTTTGATTTACAGAATTCACTCTGTATATTTTTATGTTCAAATCTCGAATTTTGACACACTTTTCTTGTTATCTTAGTTGCGTTTGAACGATTTACATGTTCAGCTACGGTTTTAAAGAAAATGAAATGGATAATATTGAGTTTTTACCTCAAACAGAGAATGGTTTCTGAGAAACAGAGAATGATCTTGAGCTCCTTAGCTCGATTCTTGCGAATACACTGGGAACTCTTCTTATAGCACCGAAATCTGATGAATTTTGCCTTGAACTGGACTTCGATTTGAAAGGGAATTGAGAATTTGCCGTAAGAAAAAGAGAAGGTTTGAAAGGAATGGTGAAGTTTCGACTGAAGGGCATGGTTTTCATCTGAATCAAAGTGAATCAGGCAAGTGGGAGCATGGCTCCCCTGACTCTCGGCCAAGAAAGTCAAGAAGTGGGTTTGGGGTTAATGATAACAATTTTTAAATATTAATTTATTATGGTATTAGTATCAATTAGAGTTTTAAAGGGGTAATTTAATTCAGTTTCGATTCTTCACGGTATTATAATTTTTAACCATTTTATGGCTCGTTGAAGAAAATATTAGAATCTTGGCTCAACGTAAATTTTGTGTAATATATATATATATATATATATATATATATATATATATATATTTCTGGTTATTTTATTTAACCATTTACGTTCGCATTAAGTCGGGTTATCCTGCTTACTTTTTCTAGTACTCTTTACGGTTTACTAGACTTGGAACAAACTTCTTTGCTAGACTTCTTGACTTTACTTAGTCAAAATAAAATATCAGGAAATAATAATTATGAACGTGCGTTTATGAAATGTGGATATTGACCTGAAATGCTGGGTGTCACATTCTCCCCATGTTACAGAGAATTTCGTCCCGAAATTCATTTCTTGTCACTCTGACTTGGTGTGTTCGTAAACAATAACGGGTACTTGGATTTCATTTTATCTTCCCGCTCCCACGTATACTCGGGGCCGCGCTTTGAATTCCAACGTACCTTGACCAGCTTAACACGGCTGCGCCTTGTTCTTTGAACCTTCCAATCTGTGACTTCCATAGGTTCCTCAATGAAGTGCAACTTGTCGTCTATGTGAATCTCATCAGGCGGTATAATTAACGTCTCGTCTGATAAACACTTCTTGAGATTTGATACATGAAACGTATCATGTACATTGCTTAGTTCTTGTGGCAACTTGAGCTTGTAAGCTACAGGGCCAACCCTAGCCAATATTTCAAACGGTCCAACGTACCTAGGGTTAAGCTTGCCACGGTTGCCAAATCTTGCAACTCCTTTCCAAGGTGAGACCTTTAACATGACTTTGTCTCCTACTTGGAATTCTAAAGGTCTTCGTCTGTTATCCGCGTAACTCTTTTGTCTGTCACGGGCGGCCTTCAGACGATCCTTGATTTTGAAAATCTTATCTGTGGTCTCTTGAATAACTTCAGGACCGGTTAAATGTTTGTCGCCAATCTCCGCCCAACATAGCGGTGAACGACATTTTCGACCATACAAAGCCTCAAACGGAGCGGCTTTGATGCTGGTGTGGTAACTGTTATTATATGAAAACTCAGCTAATGGCAAATGAGTATCCCAATTTCCACCGAAGTCAATTGCACACGCACGGAGCATATCCTCTAAGGTTTGAATGGTTCTTTCACTTTGACCATCTGTTTGTGGGTGATATGCCGTGCTCATGTCAAGACGTGTGCCCATGGCTTCTTGTAACGATTTCCAGATTCTAGACACGAATCTGCTGTCTCTATCAGAGATAATAGAAATTGGTACTCCATGCCTAGCCACAATTTCCTTAATATAAAGTCTTGCAAGTTTCTCGGTTTTATCCGTTTCTTTGATGGGTAGAAAATGAGCTGATTTCGTCAAACGATCGACAATTACCCATATAGTGTCATACCCGCTCGACGTCTTGGGTAACTTTGTAATGAAATCCATGGAAATCTGTTCCCATTTCTATTGAGGTATCTCGGGTTGTTGTAACAATCCCGACGGTTTCTGATGTTCTGCTTTTACTTTTGAACATGTCAGGCATTTACCGACATAAATAGCAATTTCTCCTTTCATGTTCGGCCACCAGTAGAATTCTTTCAGATCCTTATACATTTTATCCGAACCTGGGTGAATGGAGTACCTGGACTTGTGGGCTTCATCCATAACCAACTCCCGTAAGTTACCAAAACATGGCACCCAAATTCTATTCATGAAGTATAAAGTGTCATCTGACTTTGGTTCCATCTGCTTTATCATTCCTCGTAAAGCTTCATTCTGACTGTTTTCTTCTTTGATCGCTTCTTGTTGTGCCATCCGAATTTGAGTCGTGATACTCGTATGAATTGTCAATTCTAGGGCACGAACACGGAGTGTTTTAACTCGTTCTTTACGACTTAAGGCATCTGCTACGACGTTTGCTTTGCCAGGGTGATACTTGATATCACAGTCGTAATCATTCAGTAGTTCTACCCAACGACGTTGCCTCATGTTAAGTTCTTTCTGATTAAAGATGTGCTGGAGACTCTTGTGGTCTGTAAAGATAGTACATTTTGTACCGTATAAGTAATGTCTCCAAATCTTGAGTGCAAACACAACAGCACCCAATTCCAGATCGTGAGTCGTATAATTTTTCTCATGTACTTTTAGCTGTTTGGATGCATACGCTATGACTTTTTCTCTCTGCATCAATACACATCCCAAACCTTGGTGTGATGCGTCACAGTACACAATGAAATTGTCAGTCCCTTCGGGAAGGGATAGGATTGGTGCACTGCAAAGTTTTTGCTTCAGCAATTGAAAAGCTGATTCTTGTTTATCAGTCCAATCAAACTTTTTGTCCTTCTGGGTTAACGTGGTCAAAGGCAAGGCTATCTTTGAAAAATTCTTGATGAATCGCCTGTAATATCCTGCCAAACCCAGAAATTGACGCACCTCAGTCGGAGTTCTTGGTGCTTCCCAGTTTTTGATAGCTTCAATCTTGGATGGATCCACATGGATACCCTTCTTATTGATGACATGTCCGAGAAAGTGAACCTCTTGGATCCAAAACTCACACTTAGAGAATTTAGCATAAAGCTTCTCATTCCTGAGTAGTTCCAATATTAATTTCAAATGATGTTCATGTTCCTCCTTGGTTCGTGAATATATCAATATGTCATCGATAAACACAATCACGAATTTATCCAAGTACGGCTTGCACACGCGGTTCATGAGATCCATGAAAACAGCTGGTGCATTAGTCAAGCCAAATGGCATAACTAGGAATTCGTAGTGACCGTAACGAGTCCTAAAAGCCGTTTTTGGTATGTCTTCTTCCTGAATTTTCAGTTGATGATACCCTGATCGTAGATCAATTTTAGAATAGAAACTAGAACCTTGAAGTTGATCAAACAAATCGTCTATTCGAGGAAGAGGATACCGATTTTTGATTGTCAGCTTGTTCAATTCCCGATAATCAATGCACATTCTAAAGGTTCCATCCTTTTTCTTTACAAATAGGACCGGAGCTCCCCATGGTGAGAAACTCGGTCTTATGAAACCTTTGTCAAGTAACTCTTGTAGTTGGCTCGACAGTTCCTGCATCTCGGAAGGGGCTAGACGATACGGAGATCGTGCAACTGGTGCGGCTCCTGGTACTAGGTCGATCCGAAACTCGACTTGTCTTGATGGTGGTATTCCTGGTAAGTCTTCGGGAAATACCTCCGAATAATCTCTGACGACTGGTATGTCCTCAAGTCGACGTTCTTCGGGTTTTTTCTCGACGATGTGAGCCAGGAATGCACAATAACCCTTGCGTAGATACTTATAATTTTTCATGCAGTTTATCGTTTTTAACATCGTTATACACCTTTCGCCTTGAATTGAAAGAATTTCTCCGCTTGGTAGGGGAATACGTACAATCTTCTCGAAGCATACTATCTCGGCACGATTCTTGGTTAACCAATCCATACCAATAACAATATCAAAACTCCCTAATTCGACGGGTAGAAGGTCTATACTGAATGTACGGTTTTCTAAACATAAAGTACAACCCCTAAAGACCTCTCCGGTTTCTATTAATTTCCCATTTGCTAATTCAATTGTATAACGTTGATCTAGTTTGCTGGCCTTAATACCGAGTAAGGATTTAAAATCATTCGACACAAAGCTCATATCCGCACCCGAATCAAAAAGTACAGAGGCATAATGATTATTTATCGGGAACGTACCAGTGACGATGTTCGGGTCCTGGCGTGCGTCCCTTGCACCCATCACAAATGCCCTCCCTGGTGCCTGAGCGTTGTTCTGATTCTTCCACTTGGGACAATCCTTCTTGAAGTGTTTTAGATCACCACATACAAAACATCCCGGTTTGATTTTCCCCAATCGGTTGCTAGTTCGACAAGCTTGAGTGGTGTGACCAAACTTGTCGCATTTTCCACACTTGATACAAACACCGGCATGATGATTTCCACACCTCTTACATCTCGGTAGGCCCCTATCATACTCCTTTCTTTCCACTGTGTTGGCTGCAAAAGCCTTCATAGTTCCTTGTTTCTTAAACTCTTGTTTTCCAGATTTGTTACTTGAATTTCCCATCCATTTTCTTTTCTCCCCAGATCTACCTTCCTCATTCTCCTTCCTCACAAACAATTCATTACGTACTGCATCATCCTTTAGTTTGAATGCTAAAGTTATAGCACTCTTGGCATCTATTGGATTAGATGATGTTACCATGCTACGAATTTGAGGCGCAAGGCCCCACAGATACCTCTCCACACGCTTATGTTCTGGTGTGACCATATGCGGTACCAAAAGTGCCAATTCATTGAAGCGGTCGGTGTATCCCGCTACATCATCTCCTATCATCTGTAGGTTCCACATCTCAGTTTCAATCTTTTGCAATTTGTTCCGAGGACAGTATTCCTCAATCATCAGGTTTTTCAAATCTTCCCAAGACAATTGATACGCTGTCTCTCTTCCCAAAGTCTTCATTTGAGTATTCCACCATGTTAAAGCTTTATCAGTGAGCGTACAGGTAGAATACTTCACTATGCAGTCAGCTGTGCATTCACTTATATCAATCACCGACTCCATATGTTCTATCCATCTCATTAGTCCTACTGCACCCTCGGTGCCATTAAAACTGCGGGGTTTGCAGGATAGGAAGGCCTTGTAGGTACACTTCCTATTTGGAGCATCTGCAGGATCACAAGTCATAACGTCATTAATTCGGATCATGACTATGTGTTATGGCTTATTTATTTTTATTACCTCCGGAACCTCCTGCTGTACCGCTACCCCCTGCGGTACCGCTACCTCCTGCACCTCCTCCGCTATTTCGGTTTGCTTCATACTGCTCTATAGCGGCAGCTACTCGCTGCGCTATTAGTTGTTCCATGTTTGGGGAAATTGTCTCGTTGTTGTCACCAGTAGTGTTACGGGGTGTCCCACGCTTAGGTGCCATGACGTTCTTTCTAACATGTCAATTAAAAAGAAACAACATCGTATATCAATAATGATAGATCATGACATAAGGATACCACAACATCAAACATGAACAACTATCATTACAAAATAAACCATTACATACATAGTCAAAACATACATAGTACATTGTTCCTAAAAGACGAGGATACAAAAGAGATGGGTTCACATGACCTCATCAGTACTAAAGTTTTAAACTACATAATGTACTATGGGCACAACCCGCCCATAATAGGTTTAAAAGAAGAAGTGGGAGTACAACCCAATCATCATGGCAAGTCCTGCCATGACAAAGCTAGCTCTTGCCACAAATTCTGCAGCCAAAGTCCTCTCCTCCAGCGCCTCCACCATGTCTCGGACCGTGAGAGTGAACTGCCAGTCCATATCAGCTCTCAACTCGAGGTAGTCAGTGGCACTCTGTATGTCTCGAGTGCTATCCTCCAGAGTCTGTACTCGAGATCCGAGCCCTTGACGTAAGCGCATGGTTGCATCCCCCTGTGCCCGAACATCATCTAGGAGATCATCAAGACGTTCTTCGTGTGTACGAACGCGAGCTACCAAGGTAGGCACGGTGAGCTCCATGGCTTCCCCAGTGTGAGGTAGGGGTGTTGGAGAGTTGGAAGACTCTCCGAGCTCAAAGGTAGATGGAATGCTCTCCATATCCCTCCATCGTGCCAGAGCACAAGGCATCCAACGGATAGTTCCCACAGTAGGATGGCAACAGGGTCGTTTTCTAGATGGTTCCTCATCGGTCTCCAAGTCTTTCGGGTCACGGGCTGCTAGAGTTCTCTTGCGCGGAAGTCGAACCTTCTTCCTAGCACTTTGCACTTTAATTGGCCCTCCGCTTTTCTTTTGGTAGAATATGGGCGGTTCTCCCAGGGCGACATTGGGTGGTGTCGAGCTGCGAACTTGTACTCGATTTTTAGGGCGTGAGGCGGAAAGTTCCTCGTTGGATTTAGAGTCAGAGACGGGGTCAGAGTGTGAATGTGACGACATACTTGTGACTACAATATCCACATGACATGATGACTGGTTATGCAATGCTTATGCAATGAAAACATTTTAGTGAGTCATTCAATTTATAGACTAGGTTCCATTTTAGACACCTAGTTCACTATAATCAATGGCTCTGATACCAAGTTCTGTCACACCCCGCCAGGGCGGAAACGCGAGGCGCGACTTTCACTGGTTTCCAAAGCATATGATTACCGCAAACACATACATGTAATTGGATACATAACTGAATTTAAAATATTTGCATTACAAAATATCAACTTGAGTTTACAAATGTTTAAGATTTCGCAAATATGACTCAAGACCATGAGTTATACAAGAGAAATCCTCCCAAAAGCCGTATCCACGTGCATGCATGTAACCTACATTGCTAACCTGATGACCACGTTCAATTTCCTGAAAACATACTTAAAACTGTCAACACGAGGTTGGTGAGTTCACAAGTTATTATAAAGAGTTATCATAAACCCAATGTTTAAATCTGATCTTTTTGCCGACCAAAACTCTTTGTTAAACCTGATCATTTTAACCTGATCAGTACTCTTTCGTTTAAACCTGATCACTTTATCCTGATCAGAATTCTTTTTGTTAAACATGATCACTTTACCCTGATCAGAACTCTTTACTTTAAAACCTGATCACTTTACCCGGATCAGAACTCTTTTGATAAACCTGATCACTTTACCCTGATCAGAACTCTTTTGTGTAAAACCTGATCATTTTAACCTGATCAGAACTCTTTTATGTAAACCTGATCACTTTACCCTGATCAGAACTCTTTTGTGTAAAACCTGATCATTTTAACCTGATCAGAACTCTTTTATGTAAACCTGATCACTTTACCCTGATCAGAACTCTTTTGTGTAAAACCTGATCATTTTAACCTGATCAGAACTTCTTTTAATTAAAACCTGATCACTTTAGCCTGATCAGAACTCTTTTGTATGTATTACCAATGAATATGACTACTAATCCGATCTATTGACCCCATTTGTAAGCTTGCAAGGAATACAAAATAGTATGTAATGTACGAGACCGTAACCAAACCCCAACTTTCTGTGCCTCCCCTCGCCTTTCTGCGAGTAAGACAATATGCGGTCATTCGGCCATTTTGACCCCTGGTTAGCGCGACTAACCATGACCGGAGGCGTCACCCCCAATAGTACTATTCATATAATCTCGGGCTAAATCCATAGCTAATGGTTACTAATTTATTACGAGGACTTTAAGCGCTTTATTGTTCCCTCAATACATACATACGGTCAGATCATTAGTTCCATTCATTTATACACAAAAGTCTTTTACAAGTATGTTTCCACCCCAAATCATTTCAAAACTTTATAAAAAGGGGGATTAGTGAAACTCACCTCGACAGTATGAATGCTAGCAAATATTTGAATGGCGGCAGATTCGCCTATCCGTATCCTAGTTACACAAGGATAACATACACGTTAAGACTACCCGTCTTAAACGCAAATTGTTCACTTGACTTAGCCGATCAGATTACTTTTGTTTCAATTATCTTTTTAGTTTTTCCAACCTTGTTTTGTTATGAAAATAGTTCTGAGTTACTGCCTTATGGGGCTGATGAACAGGTATCAAAACTTTCTTAGTTTCGATTGACCAGAACAGATGTCAAAACTTCCTAGTTTCGACAGGGCAAAACGGTTATCGAAACTCCTAGTTTCGATTACGTAATAGGCATCGAAACTACCTAGTTTCGATTAAGCAATATGTATCGAAACTACCTAGTTTTGATTGAACAAATAGATATCGAAACTCCTAGTTTCGATAGAACAACCGGTATCGAAACTCATAGTTTCGATTGAATAACTGGTATCGAAACTCCTAGTTTCGATCAATAGGTATCGAAATTCCCAGTTTCGATTTACCAACAGGCATCGAAACTTTTCGATACCTGCACTTTGATTTACAGAATTCACTCTGTATATTTTTATGTTCAAATCTCGAATTTTGACACACTTTTCTTGTTATCTTAGTTGCGTTTGAACGATTTACATGTTCAGCTACGGTTTTAAAGAAAATGAAATGGATAATATTGAGTTTTTACCTCAAACAGAGAATGGTTTCTGAGAAACAGAGAATGATCTTGAGCTCCTTAGCTCGATTCTTGAGAATACACTGGGAACTCTTCTTATAGCACCGAAATCTGATGAATTTTGCCTTGAACTGGACTTCGATTTGAAAGGGAATTGAGAATTTGCCGTAAGAAAAAGAGAAGGTTTGAAAGGAATGGTGAAGTTTCGACTGAAGGGCATGGTTTTCATCTGAATCAAAGTGAATCAGGCAAGTGGGAGCATGGCTCCCCTGACTCTCGGCCAAGAAAGTCAAGAAGTGGGTTTGGGGTTAATGATAACAATTTTTAAATATTAATTTATTATGGTATTAGTATCAATTAGAGTTTTAAAGGGGTAATTTAATTCAGTTTCGATTCTTCACGGTATTATAATTTTTAACCATTTTATGGCTCGTTGAAGAAAATATTAGAATCTTGGCTCAACGTAAATTTTGTGTAATATATATATATATATTTTTCTGGTTATTTTATTTAACCATTTACGTTCACAGTAAGTCGGGTTATCCTGCTTACTTTTTCTAGTACTCTTTACGGTTTACTAGACTTGGAACAAACTTCTTTGCTAGACTTCTTGACTTTACTTAGTCAAAATAAAATATCAGGAAATAATAATTATGAACGTGCGTTTATGAAATGTGGATATTGACCTGAAATGCTGGGTGTCACAAGCTTCATTCTGAAAATTTAGAAAATCATTGGGAAAATCTTAGATGCCTTGAGATAGTGCAATTTACATTATTGTAGCATATCAGTGGGGTACACGATGTATATCTTATAACTAATACCTTAATACACAAGAACGTGATACAAAGATGCTTATAGTTTCAAATCTTATAATATTGTCAACTTGAATTACTTGTTTATGTGCTTATTACGTACGAATAAATAGTAATCCATGACATGATCCCATACTCTTTTATGTTTATATTATATTGTATCGTTTTTGCTATAAGTTAGCCTGATATGATCCTCTGCTCGTGTCTTTGATCAAAAATAGTTTGTGTAAATACGTGTATATTTCTATCTAGAAATGATCAAAAAGATTTTATGTCTATGAACAGTTCAATCTTAATCAGAAAAACCAAAAATATTTGTGTTTAACCTTCCTGAATTGATTGTGAATCCTCTTGATTGAATGTTGTTTATCTTGTTCGTTATTTGACTTGAAAAAATCTTCATAATTTGAGTTGAAAGTTTGCGCACTTAAGGGTTTCTGCGTACCTGTCAAGTGCGCATGAAGTAAGCCCTGCGTACTTAACAAGTACGCAAGACCTTTTGGTGTTGGGTATATAAACAGGAGTTGGAAATATTTAAGAGTTTTATCTCATTCAAACTTATCGCCTGTTCATTTTCCCTCCGACAATTTTCCTCAAAAATTCGAGTGTTCCAAACCGATTTCTTGTCCCATCTCTAGTATCATCATCGTGTAACAATCAATTGGTGAGAATCTTGAGCCAATCCATCCACAAATTTGTGATTTTGGACCGATTATAAAAAAAACTGAAATATTTAGGGTTTAAGTTGCGATTTTGGACAAATTATAGTTGTTTTGGTAAAACCTGATAACTAAAACTTGTATAGAACTCGTAATAGACCCTGAATCAGTCGTTAATCGTCCTTATTTTTTACCTCACCTTGGATTTGACCGATGGTTTGTCAGGGTCATCGATTAGGTCAAAATTGGATAAGTGTAGAAAGTATTTGGTGTGAAGGTTGGTCCCATGGGTCGTGATCACTGATTCCGACCTTGTGGTGACCTAATCCACCTCCTTGTTTGAACATCTGTTGATTTTTACAACTTCTGAAAAAATTTGAACAAGTGTGTTTCCTGCGCACTTAACAAGTACGCAAGAAGCAACTCATGCGTACTTGTTAAGTACGCAAGAGGAAATTCCTGCGTACTTGCTAAGTACGCAGGACCAACACTTGGGAAAAATTTTTAAGTCTGAAATTTCAGTTCAAAGAGTAACTGCTATACTACGTCATGTTTATTCATTTCCAATGAAACTTGTTGTTCTGGTTATGTTTTCTGTGTGTTTTTGCAGATTATGGCTCGGGCGTTTACAAACGAATTCAATCTGTTAGCTAATACTCAACCGGAATGGAAGGGTGCAGCGCTTCAGTATCGAGAGATAGTTGATTTCTTGAACCTTCAAGAATCAGCTACGCTATTTCAGCTGACCCGATCATTTCAAGACCTTATCTGGAGCAATTTTGGGAGACTGCGGATTGCACGATAACCCCCAATGTTATAAGGGCTACCGTGGCTGGTCATGAGATCACCTTCTCTGAAGATACAATTAGAAGGGTCCTGCAATTCCGAGATCTCTCGACCGACCCGACAGCCTATCCAGACTACTTTGTGGATGGCTGTTGGAGGCAACGAATGGGATATGTTGGTGCCAGAGACTATGCTTCGTATAAGAAAATATGGGTGCTTGACCAATGGAGATATTTTGCCCACGTCATGATCATGTGCATCTCCTCAAGAAAAGATGGAAAGGATGCAATGGGTCATGACCTTGCTGCAGCCATGGTTGGCATATCTCTCAACAAGGGCTACAACTTCTCATGATACATATTCAAAGCCATCAATGACCAGATCAACACGGCTGAGAGGTTCAAGTTCTTGTTATACCCTAGGTTTGTGCAACTTCTGATAAACGATGTGTTGCCAAACCTACCTGCTACCGGGGAGAGATTGCAAGTTAAAAGGGTGGACAAAAGGGTGTTTGCACAGTTTTTAAAGCCAGGCAGTGTAGATCCTACCCCTGAGCACACATCACTCTTTGGCCACCTTATAAATGAAGCATACGTGGCACCAGGTGACTGGAGATGGTATAGTCACGATTCGGAGCCAGAGTTGAGTGAACATTCAGATGAACAATAACAACAACAAGAGGAGGAAGTTGAAAGTGAAGATGAA
Source organism: Smallanthus sonchifolius (assembly GCA_023525975.1). Taxonomy (NCBI): domain Eukaryota; kingdom Viridiplantae; phylum Streptophyta; class Magnoliopsida; order Asterales; family Asteraceae; genus Smallanthus; species Smallanthus sonchifolius. The sequence continues at coordinate 77,909,390 of CM042025.1, forward strand.
TCGTCGAATAGTGGAGACTAAGGAGCGGGGAATGATGGTGCTGAGGGATCTGACTCCGAAGAGACAGAGTCTGATTCTTCTTATTCCGATGATGCACCATCCCAGGTTCACCCGAGGAGAACGATGAAGGTCACCCTTCCTGAGTCGTCCTCAAAGGGAAAGCGACAGTCCACTAGCAGCGAATATGAGCCAGATTCTGACTCTGACACTGCTATTCAAAGGCAAAGACGTGAAAGTGTTCTCAAGAACAGGGGGGATAGGCAGCAACAACCTTTTCCTAGTGAGGTGGTGGTGAGTCCTTAGCAGCAAGTACAAGTTTCAGCTGCGAGTTCTGATTCAGCTTCCACCCCACCTTCACAGCAGCTATACAGGAGACAAAGGAGGAGGCCACAGGTATAACCTGACATGGCAGTCACTTCAATCACAAAGGAGGTTCCTGTGATAGTGACCCACCCTATCACATCTGCCCAGGTGGCGGTGACTACTCCAATTCTCACGGAGTCAGTCACCATCACCACTTCTGTAACACCTACAACAGTCATCACATCCACAATCCCAACAACCACCATTGATCCTTTAAGTCAACCCTTCAACTATGGGGAATTTACTCAAGGGTTTGACTTTGACACCATCTTCTCCTCCCCAATTCACAATGCCAAAGCGTCATCATCCAGACATCCTGATCCTAATGATGCAAGGATAGATGTTCTTGAAACCCAAGTTGCTGGATTATTGGAAACTATTCGGAAGTCAAAGGAGGAATCTGATGCTCAACAAGCACAGATTAATTCATTGGTGGATGAAGTTAGGATTCTAAGAAGCCAGAGAACGGGGACTGACGAGAGACTGAAGAACGTCATGGCCCAGAACGAACTTCTAATCAGGACAAATGAAATGATTCTGGGTCACAGGTCATCTCTCGAGTTGAGGTTTGATACTCAACGGAAAGAGCATGAGCTGATGGTCAAACTAATTGCTGATCTGACCAAGAAGCTTGATGCTCAGGGGAGAAAGATAAGGAGAAAGAGAAGGAAAAAACTACTGGTGATGAGGCTTGTCATCCTGTTGACTTGACTAAGGATGACGACAAAGACAAGGATCCCGAAGCCGGTCCTAGTGGAGGTGAGAACCAAGCTTTAGCAATTGTGCCCATCTCTGCTATTCCAATGGCTCGGGGGAGTCTACTCATCAAGAGGGTGGTGATACCTCTGGTGGTGGTGACAAAGGAAAGTCAGCGGCTGATGTGCTTAAGGATCTATCTGATGATGAGATCTTATACTTAGAGCCTGACTATTCCAAGGAAGCATAGATCAATGCTCTCTTTAATCTAGAAGAAGGAGAGATCGACTCTGGTGATGATTGGGATGATGATGATGAGGATGTAGTAATTGAAATTCCCAAGGGTGACGGGGAAGGAGAGTACGAGTTAGAAGATGAAGAGATCTTTGAAGTTCCATCCTTCGAAGCTCAGGTCAACACAGGTTCAGTCGAGCATGCTAGTAATGTGGAAGCCTCGACTGAAGCCTCCATAGTTGACCCTACACCTGTGGATCCGGAGGCACCAAAATAAAAAGATATGCCTTGTACTTCATCTAAGGGTCGAGCTCCTGTTTGGCAAAAGACGTCTATCATAGACAAACAAGGGGCAACATGGACGATCTTGGCTGTAAGGTTCGAGGAGGATAAGCAATTGTTCGCAATCAAAAGATCTGGGGGGGTTCAATACTTGAAACCAACTAGTGAAGCGTTCAACTCCTTACCCAAATACGACCTTGTGAACCTAGCAAACCGTGAGTTGCTGGGTCATTCTAATCATGCAGTGGCAATGGGTTTGTGGGTGGTTCTACAGCGGGAAGCAAGATCTGGGAAGTTTGATATGTTCAAGCCTCAAGTGCCCAAGAGAGTCAAGGATAAGACAGCAAGACATCCTGTGACTAAGAAATTCTTAAAGAAATTGGTATACAAGCCACTGCTATGTGAAACCAAGATTCCCCTGAGCAAGTTCTCTCAGGATATCCTCGGTGACATGTGGTACTGGTACGTAGATCCAAAGACGGGCGAGGCTGTGGTGATTAGAAAGGTGAGGTCAGAAAGTGGATGCTTAGTGCTGAGGGAAATAATCAGAGTATTTGATGAAGTCTGCTTCATTAACTTCTATTTGAAAGATCTGGAGGCACTAGTAGACAGGTATTGCATGCACACGGACGAATGGACGAAATTCCTTGCTTCTAAATATGACAAGGTGATCAAGTTCTGCCTTGACTATAAGAAGAAGATGGAAGCTAAAGATGCATAGCTGTGAAGACTGAATACTAAAGATCGAAGATGATCCAGAGCTGTTGTCAAGGGGGAGTTTGTTGAAGCACTTTCCTGTGACAAACACTCTGGATAGATAGAGTCTTAGTTTTGTACTTTCATGTATGTATTTGTCTTTGTTTGTAAGTGTCTGTATGTATTAATTATCGAGTTGTATTTACTTTTACATATTGACTGTTGCAGATTTCTCTAAGTGTTTTGCGCACTTGTATGTGCGCAGGAGATAGTTCCTGCGTACTTAGAAAGTACGCAAGAATACCTATGCGTACTTGCTAAGTACGCATGAGCAAATTGCCCTGCGCACTTTCTAAGTGCGCAGGCATCAAGTCGTGTATAAATAGGAATGGTTGACAGTAGATAAGTACGCAATCATAGACTCAGTCACAGTAGCAAATACGCACAACTTATAATCTCAGTACTTCTCTCTGTAACCTTCAAGTGTTTATAATAGACGAAAGTTTAAAGTGATTATCTTGTCGGTTTCTTTGTTTCGTAAGTCTCTCCACCTAGTCACGGGTATTCCGCACCCGGTCCGACTAGTAGACCCACTTGCATGTGACGATCCGCCACACCCGAGAGACCTACAGCTTACATCCTCTAAGAATGTGAGTTGCTTCGATTATTTGACCGTCCACTATTTCTATAGTGTACTTAGTTCCTAATAGAGTTGGAGTCTCATTTAACAAATTAATTAGGTTCTTAGATATGAAACTCCTATCGGCACCAGTATCAAAGAGATAGAAGTAAAACAGTCGTTCAAAAATAACTTACCAGTAACCACGTGGTGATCTTTTGCTACCATTATTTCTCTGATTATTACCCTGGTTCTATCCTAAAGAGGTTACGGATTGGCCACGGTACAAAGTAATAGAGTCAAAGGGAATTTATTGTTGGAGCGTAAGGGGTAAAGTGTTAGCTTAGGAGGAATTCTTCAAATTCTACCTACATAGTTGGAGTCGGTGGTTTACCATGAGGTTTTACCAGAGTTTCAATCGAGTTGGTTTCATTGATCAAGTCTAGATGAGAGTCTTAAGTTTACTAAGACTCTTACATGAGTAAAATAAATGATGGATCCTATGCATGATAGTTATGTGTGTCTGTAAACACTTTCGACATGCTAGTTGCGTGTATCAGCTATTGAACATGTTTAACGATACTAACTAGTCGTTGAGCGGATTACGTGAATTTCTACTGACAGTGGAAACTTAAGTCTGCAAATTACTGATTAGGACCATTTATCCACACACTAGGATTCACCAGGACTTACATGCACCTCAAATTACTATTACGTGTGCACCCGTGATGATAATTTGCTTTGCATGCTCACCCTAGCTTCTCCCTGTCATGTGTTAAAATGTCCCTTAGTTTGTATTGCCGTGTACATAATGTTATCAGATATGATAAGTCATCGAGAGGCTTAGTCATCAATCATAAATTAATCAACTAGAACTCATATCAAGATGAGGAGTCGGAAATCGTTTGATCCGAGTATTCACTCGAGTTGAAATACACTACAATGGTCCAATCTAGCGGATTGTGGATGGGAACATGCGCATGAAACAAACAAGCACATGAAATGCGACTTCGAGAGGTGAGACTAGTTCATGGATATGCGTTACTGGAAGAAGCAAAGTACCCGTCCTTCCAACTGAGTCGGGATAAGGTTTGAGTATGCAATAACCAAGGCGTTCTCAACCTTGTGGTCAACCTTTCTTCAATAGAATATCGACCAAAGTGCTAGCCCACGGCTCGGGAAAGCGATGACATCTATGTGTCAATGAATTTCTACAATAATACGTGCAACGGTCTGCCTCCACACGGTGTACCTCAAGAAAGGCCCACAGGTCCGGGCTTGAAGAAGAGTAAAGCTAGTGAGATTGGAGTGTTGTTGCTAGTGGGTACAGGAGGGACTCGCCTCCGACAAACCCAACTCCCAAAGAGACATGTGCTAGTTCCTCCAACCGGAATTGTATGAATTACCAAAATCTCTGTTCTGACGGTTGGGATTCGCCACAAAGTCATCCTCCTCCTCAACACGTCCCATCGGGCAATCAATGGTATCATGACCGCCCCTACAAATCTCACACTTCTGGGTGTTCTTGACTTGCATAACCTTCACAGCCTTAGCTAAAGCTTCGACTTGGGAGGCCAAAGCAGTGCTAGAATCAACCTGGTGCACGCCTCATGGTGTAGATGACGAAGTGCCCCTACTGCTAGGATATTGGTATCTACTCATCGCTAGATTCTTAAACAAATCCATACACTCCTTAGGGGTTTTGCTGGTCATCAGATTACCACCAGATGTGGTATCTAACATGCTCTTGGTCGCGAGACCAACTCCATCATAAAACTTCTCTACCAATGCCCAGTTCTCCAAACCATGATGTAGGCATCTATGTAACAGCTCCTTGAAATGCTCCCACAACTCATAGAAAGACTCTCCCTTCTCTTTCTAGGACTCAGACGAGTGGTTTTGGAAGGAGGGAAGTATTTGTTCATGAATTTCTCCCTCATATCAGTCAAGGTGGTAATAGATACCGGGGGAAGGGACTCAAGCCATGTCTGGGCCTTACCTGCCTGTGGGAACGGGAAGATGCGCAAAAGGCATGCGTCTATAGTTATCCCAAAATGGTTCATGTGCGAATTTGGGTCCCCATTGTTCAACCAATGGAACTGTGCAGAGTGTGTGATAGTGTTGATAAGATGATAAGGGATCTGTCACACCCCACTAACGGAGTTTACCGTTAGGGATGTGACACACTAGGATCTCAGTCATTAGTTACATCAAACAACACTATATGGGACTGGAAATGTCATAACATTGTTGATGCACTTTCCTGTGACAACACTCTGGATAGAGTCTTAGTTTGTATTTCTAATGTCTGTAATTTGTCTTTGTATGTAAGAGTCATTATGTAATAGTTTATCGAGTTGTATTTACTTTTACATATGTTGTTTTTCTGCTAAGTGTTTTGCGCACTTACAAGTGCGCAGGAGAAAGCTCCTGTGTACTTAGCAAGTACGCAAGAACACCTCTGCGTACTTGTTAAGTACGCAGGAGCAATTGGTCCTGTGCACTTGCTAAGTGCGCAGGCATCAGGTCAGTATAAATAGGATAGGTTCACAGAAGCTAAGTACGCAGAACCATTTGTTTAGACGAACTCAGTTTTGCTAAGTACGCAGCTTGTATTCTCTATGTACCCGTCGAGTGTTTATAATACAAAGAACGTTTATTGTGACTCTCGTGTTTGGTTTACTTTGTTTAGTAAGACTCTCCACCTAGTCACGGGTATGCCGCAACCCGGTTTGACTAGTAGACCACTTGCATGTGACGATCCGACACACACGAAGGGACCTACAAGTGGTATCAGAGCATTGCTCTTGAATTCGAGTGTTGTAAGTGAGTTTGGAGACGTTTTACTGAGTTTTACAAGCAAAAAGAGGTATTTTTGTTGATTTTTGTGATAAAAAAGGGGTAGCTCTTGAGCACTTTTTTAGAAGCAAAAATCTCTCAAAAACCGATTTTTGTTGTGTATTTGTGTGTTTTGAGCATCAAAGTTTGGTTAGAAACTTGTTTCTGATCCTTTGGCTCGATTGCATTGATCATCAGCCTATTTTTCACTATCTCCGGCGAGTTTCAGGTGACAGGAAAAGTTTGGTGAGAGTAGCTGAAAAGGTGTCCTGCGTACTTACCATTTTTGGTAAAAAGTACAGTTTTCTGCGTACTTACTAACTACGCAAGAGTTATCTCCTGCGTACTTACAAGTGCGCAAGACTGAACTTGTGCGAACTTAAGTTATATCCTGCGTACTTAATATTTTTTCCTGCGTACTTATCAACTACGCAAGAGCAAATCTTAACTACGCAAGACCATTTCTCAAGTGCGCAAGGCCAAAACCAAGTGCGCAACAGTGTCTGAATTTTCTGATTTTTTGACCAAGTAATTCACTATGTCGAACCTTCAGAATCTTGGAAACATGTTAAATTATGATAATGAGATCGGTACACCTCAGAAACCACCTAAACTATTAAATGTAAACGATTATTCGAATTGGAAGGCGCGTTTTGAGCACTACATTTCATACACCGACTCATCATTATGGATACCAATCCTTGAGGGATATAAGCATCCCACACACATCTATCTTGATGAAGAGGTGCCAAAGCCCATCTCTAAGCTTGATGAAGAACAAAAGAAAGCTTATGATCGGGAAAAGAAGGCTCTTGGCTCAATCACTATGTCATTAACTCGGGAATTGTTTCACAGTTTCCGAGGCTATGACACCTCCAAGGATCTTTGGAAAGCACTTCAGAAAAGATTTGAGGGGAACAGTGACATTAAGAAGAGTAAGCGGGATCTTCTCCGGAAGCAGTATGAATGCTTCAATTTCATGGAAAATGAATCGTTAGATGATCTCATCTCTAGATTCTATCATTTACAAACGGAGTTGAAAGCTTTTGAACTGAAATATCCCGATGAAGAACTGGTGGAAAAATTTCTTGATGCATTGCCACCAAAGTTTGAGATGTATACAACCCTGATGAGGGAAAATCCTAAATTCTATGAGTTAACAGTAGATGAGGCTATTGGTAAGATTCAAGCTCATAACATGAATCTTATGAAGAAAGAGAGCTCAGGAAGACCTCAGATACAGGACCCTTCCATGTATCATGGGACAACTTCCACTTCAAAATCATCGGGCTCTGGAATTGCCCTCTTTACTGGACACTCTAATGAAGAAGACCACTCAAATGGGTGTGGTGGTCATGCTTGTTATGCATCCGGATCAGGGTTGGGAACCAATCATCAACACACCTCAAGAAATCCTCCAGCTACGTCTTCAGCTAACCATTCTGCAATAGCCAAAATAGCTGAAGATCACGTAGCATTGTTTTCATCATGTATGCTTGCGTATGGGAATTTCATAGGCGGGAAGCTAACGGATCCCGAAACTATTGAAGAAGACTTTAACCAAGTGGATCCTGATGATATTGAGGACATGGATATTCAATGGAATATGGCCATGCTTTTGAGGAGGGCCAAGCATTTCCTGAACAGAACAGGAAGAAAGTTCATTGGTGGACATTCTAATGCCAAGGTTGGATTTGATAAATCCAAGGCCAAATGCTACAAGTGTCTGAACTATGGACACTTTGCTCGTGAGTGTCAAAAAGACCGAGCACTGGCCTCTGGTTTCACCAGACCTAGCCAGGGAAACAGCCACGGCCACAACAACACTAGCCACCACAATCAACACCAAGGTGGTTCGTCAAATGCACTGGTAGCTCAGCATGACGAAAATTTTGATTGGGGTGTTCATCTAGAGGACGCCATCATTGCTCAAACACAGGTTGGTCTCATGGCTGAGATCATGGAGCTGATCGAGGCTGAGAGAAAAGAAGCTGAGGAGAAGGAAGCTTCTGTAGCTGTTGAAAAGGAGTCTACCACTGACGTTGCTCTCATGGCCATTGGAGAAGCACAGAGTTCATCATCTGAGGGACGTCCGAAGGGTACTATCTCTAACCGTTGGTATGTAGATAGTGGATGCTCCCGGCACATGACAGGAAACATGGCCTTGCTTCAAGACGTTAAACCATTCAGAGGCGGCTATGTGGCCTTTGTCGGAGAAAAAGGCGGCAGTATCACGTGTCAAGGCGTGGTTTCGAACGGTTGTGTCAGCTTTGACAATGTCAACTTCTGCGAGCAGCTGAAGCATAACCTGTTGAGTGTCTCCCAAATGTGTGACAAGGAGTACTCGGTGATGTTTGACAAATCTGAATGCCTGATTCTCAAACCTGGTTTTGAGGTTCCCGACGACTGGATTCTGATGAGAGCACCAAGATCAAACGACACTTATCAGATCGATATGAGCGTGGCAAAGACCACCTCATCAGTTGCTACTTGTTTGCTTACAAAAGCGACAGAACTTGACTCCATCTTGTGGCATAGGAAACTCGGACATATTTCTTATCGTAAAATGAATCATCTTGTCCGAAACGGTTTGGTAACCGGGGTTCGAAAGTTGAGGTTTACCGTTGCAGATGACTGTATGCCGTGTAAAAAGGGCAAACAGCAACGGAAGTCTCACAAGCCCAAGCTCCAAAACTCTATTGATACCCCTTTGGAGCTATTGCACATGGATCTGTTTGGCCCCATAAGTATCAGGAGTATTGGAGGTAAGTCGTTCTGTCTAGTTGTAACTGATGATTTCTCACATTTTTCTTGGGTGCATTTTTTAGGTATAAAAGACGAGACTGCTGATATTCTTCAATACCTGATCCTGAGCTTGGAATCTCTTTGCAAGCTGAAAGTTAGAAGAATAAGAAGTGACAACGGAACTGAGTTCAAGAATAATTTGATGGAACTTTTCTGTCTCAAGAGAGGGATCCGTCACGAATTCAGCACGCCGTACACACCTCAGCAGAATGGAGTGGCTGAACGGAAGAACAGAACACTGATCGAGACTGCAAGGACTATGCTGTCAGATGCAAAGCTTCCTGTCACTTTCTGGGCAGAAGCAGTTAATACAGCTTGTCACGTCTTAAACAGGGTTCTGGTTGTGAAAAGGCACAACAAGACATGTTATGAGTTGATCAACAATCGGCTTCCCAATCTTGATTACCTAGTTTCTTTTGGTAGTCCTTGTTGCTACAGTATAAAGACCGTCAGTCTAAATTTCATGCGAAAGCGGTGGAAGGCATCTTCTTAGGATATGTTGCCAATTCGCCCTGCAAGAGAGTGTACAACATAGGAACTCGTACTGTCGAGGAATGGTTTGAAGTGGACTGTAGTAAACACAGCACTCCACCAGAACCAAAAGGTCCAGCTTGGGGTTTTGATTATGATGCGCTATTCAAGTCTTTCAATCTTCCTGATTTATCTGCAGAAGACGCCGCAAATGTCTATGATTTATTGCGTGGCGACAATGACTCCAGTTTTTCTACTCGTGCTACTGTACCAATTATAACTCCTGATTCCAATGCTGCATCTACATCTGGAACTCATGACAGTGATAACAGTGAAGGTGTTCATGTTGTTGGAAATGACGCTCAAGCCAATCCTAACACAATTATAGGAAATGAAGCTCCAGCTGATCCAATTAACATTGAATCTTCTTCCTCTGGAACACAGGAAATGGGGGAGTTAAGCACGAATCTAGATCCAGAAATTCAAGAACCGATTGTACCGGAGACGAGGGTGCATAGGAATCATCCAATCGACAACATTATTGGTGATCCTTATGCCGGTGTTCAAACTCGTCATAGAACCATCACTGAGAACACCAGTCTTTACACAGAGTTATTTGACACTGGTGTCATGGAAACATGTCTGCATGCTGCATTTGTGTCCAAGTTAGAGCCGAAGAATGTGAAGGTGGCTCTCGCTGACAAATGCTGGATTGAGGCGATGCAAGATGAACTGTCTCAATTCCAAAAGTTGCACGTGTGGGATTTAGTTGACTTGCCAAAAGGCTTTCAGCCAATTGGTACCAGATGGGTGTTCAAATGCAAGACGGACGATCGTCATGTTGTTGTGAAGAACAAAGCAAGATTGGTTGTTCAGGGTTTTTATCAACAAGAGGGCTTGGATTACAATGAGGTATATGCCCCAGTTGCTAGAATTGAGGCCATTCGACTGTTCTTGGCTTATGCCACATATGTCGGCTTCAAGGTCTATCAACTTGATGTGAAGAGTGCTTTCCTTTATGGTAAGGTGCATGAAGAAGTCTATGTCACTCAACCTCCCGGTTTTGAAGATCCGCATAATATCAATAAAGTGTACAAACTCGACAAAGCACTTTATGGTCTTCATCAAGCACCGCGGGCATGGTATGAGACATTATCTAAGCATTTACTGTTTAATGGTTTTGACCGTGGACAGATTGACTCGACTCTCTTCATACGGAAAGCAGGAGGTGACATTCTTCTTGTGCAAGTATATGTCGACGACATTATCTTTGGGTCGACCAATGAAGGGATGTGTAGGGAATTAGAGAAGGTGATGAAGTCCAAGTTTGAAATGAGCAATATGGGTGAACTGTCATTCTTTCTAGGTCTGCAAGTCAGTCAAAGAGAGAATGGAATTTATCTACATCAAACTAAGTACGTGCAGGACATCTTGTCAAAATACAAGATGAGTGATAGCACTACTTATGGCACACCAATCCCAGTCAATCATGGTTTGCATCCCGACAGAGATGGAAAGGATGTGGACAGCAGGTTGTACCATGGGATGATCGGATCACTTATGTATCTCACAGCTTCAAGACCCGATATAATGTTTGCTGTATGTTTGTGCTCAAGGTTTCAGTCTCAACCGAAAGAGTCACATATGATAGCTGTGAAGAGAATTTTCAGATATCTGAAAGGGAAACCCCGATTAGGTCTTTGGTACTCTAAGCAGCAGTCATTCGACTTCAAAGCCTACACTGATTCAGATTATGGCGGTTGTAACCTTGACAGAAAGTCAACTTCTGGTGGATGTCAATTCTTAGGAGACAGACTGGTCTCCTGGCAGTGCAAGAAGCAGTCAACGGTTTCTGTTTCAACTTGTGAAGCAGAATACATTGCTGCAGCGAGCGGTTGTTCTCAGATACTGTGGATTCAGCAGCAGTTGAGAGACTACGGCTTAAACTTCACTGGAACTCCTCTATTCATTGACAACAATGCCACCATGTCCATCATAAATAACCCGGTGAAACATTCCAAAACTAAACATATAGAGATTCGCCATCATTTCATCCGTGACTGTGCTGAAAAGCATTTAATTGAACTTGTAAAGGTTCACACGGATGACAATCTTGCTGACCTTTTCACAAAGGCATTTGATCGATCCCGTTTTGAGCATCTTGTCAACTTGATAGGAATGTTCAATCCTGAGTGAAAACTAAGTTTTCTTAACTCAATTCAATTCATGGAAGTTAAATTTTTTATTCCTTTAAATTTTCTGTATAATTCTTTTAGTTTTAAAATATTTTACAAAAATCAAAAACAAAATAGAAAATGGATAAAATTTCAAAGTTAACTTGAGAAAACAGGAAATGATAGTACATCAGAAATGATCTAAACTTCATAGACTGCTCATATGGGAAATGATTGCGTCATGCTTACTTATCTGTTTCAAATAATTATGTTTTTAATCTGTTTATTTACAAGTAATTTGAATTGCCAGTAGGCTGTATGCGTCTTTGAATCACTAGTAGTGTGGAAACTAAATCTAAATTACAACTGTGATTTGAACCCATGTTTGCAAGCGTGTGTGAGTAAAAGATTAGAAAAGATCACTATCAGATAAAGGATGTTAGATTTTGACAATAATTTTCTTTTGAGATCAGTTTCGGGTTATGTTGTTAGCACAATTAATGCGGTTCATCTCACTGCCCATACTCACAAGTATGCAAGGAGAGATTGAATCAAGACATGTCTCTACATTAACCGTTGAGCATGTATACACCCTTGAATCATTCCTGGTTCATTGAAATCAAATCCAGATAAAAGTTGGATCCCCTTACCGTATAATCAAACACCATGTTCATTATCCCGAATCATCATACCGATATTCAAAGAAGAAGCTCACATGAAACCAAGACAAACGAATCAATCGATTCTGAATCTTATGATTCCTGATAATCCTTATGGATTCTGCTTGCTTTTTCTGTGCTAATTGATGTAACTTCATTCTGAAAATTAAGAAAATAATTGAAAATAATCTTAGATGCGTTGAAGATAGTGCAAAATATCATAGCATCTCAGTGGGGTACACGTTGTATATCTTATAATTAATACCTTAATACACAAGAACATGATACAAAGATGCGTATAGTTTTAAATCTTATAATATTGTCAACTTGAATTACTTGTTTATGTGCTTATTACGTATGAATAAAAAGTAATACATGACATGATCCCATATTCTTTGATGTTTATTTTGTATCGTTTTTGCTAAAAGCTAGCCTGATATGACCCTTTGCTCGTGTCTTTGATCAAAAATAGCTTGTGTAAATGATTGTATATATCTATCTTGAAAAGCACAAAAAGATTTTAAGTTTTTAAGCTTATGCATTGTTCAAGTTTAATCAGAAAAAGCCAAAAATATTTTATGTTTAACCTTCATGAATTGTATTTGAATTCCCTTGGTTGAATAGTTTTATCTTGTTCGTTATTTGACTTGAAAATCTTTATAAATTCTGAGTTGAAAAGTTGCGCACTTAAGGTTTCTGCGCACTTAGCAAAGTACGCACGAAGTAAAACTTTCGCACTTAGCAAGTACGCAAGAGTTAAGCCTTGCGCACTTGTTAAGTACGCAAGAGTTAATTCGTGCGCACTTAACAAGTACGCACGAACAATTTCTGAGGGGTATAAATCCGACACTTAGAAAATTTTTAGGTTTTACGCTTTCAAACCTAATTTTTTTTCCCCCTGCAATTTTTCTCTCAAAATCGAGTGTGTTCAAACCCTCTTTTCATCCCGTCAGTACTTTCATCATCGTATTACATCTTATTGGTGAGAATCTAGGGCAATTCCAACCGTAGATTCATGACTTTTGGACCGATTTGACATAGAAATTTTTTTGGTTAAATCCGATAAAGTTTTTGGGAAAATGGGATTGTTTGGGTAACTTATTATCATTAACATGCTAATAGATAGCTTAATCGATCCTATAATCATCTTTCTGGTCCTCGATTTGATCCTTCGGTTGAAACTGAACCGTCATTGGATCGAGAGACTAGCTAGGTCAAACTTGGTGCTAGTTTTGGTAGTTTTTGGAGTCGAGAATGGTCCCGTAAGTTAGAATCCTTGGTTCCGACTGATTGGCGACCTATTCGACCCAATTTTGTGCAATCTGTATTATTTTCAAAACTTCTGAAAAAGTTTTTGCTAAGGGTTGTTCTTGCGCACTTAGCAAGTACGCAAGAAGTAATTCTTGCGTACTTGTTAAGTACGCAAGAGGAAAAACCTGCGCACTTGATAAGTGCGCAGGACCAACACTTAGAAATTTTTTCTAAGTCTGAAAAAAATTTTCAAAGTGTAAACTACTATACTGTGTTATGTGTGTCTACTTCCAATGTTATAGGTTGTTCTGAATATGTCTTCTGTGTGTGGTTGCAGGCTATGGCTCGTGCATTCACTGACGAATTCAACCTAGTGGCTAACACCAAACCAGAATGGAAAGGCGCAGCCTTGCAGTACAGGGAGATTGTGGATTTTCTCAACAGATCCATAATAAGTTTTGCAATCTCAGCAAACCCAACAGTCTCAAGACCTTACCTGGAGCAATTCTGGGAGACTGCAGAGCACGATTGCACGGTGTCCCCTAATGTCATAAGGGCAACCGTTGATGGTCGGGCAATTGCATTCTCTGAAGATACAATCAGGAGAGTACTGTGGTTCGGAGACCTTGCTACCGACCCGACATCCTATCCAGATTACTACGTGGATGGGTGTTGGAGGCATAGAATGGGGTATGTCGGGGCAAGGGACTATGGCGTTATTTTGCCCACATAATGATCGTGTGCATCTCATCCAGGAAAGTGGGGAAAGATGCCATGGGTCATGACCTAGCAGCGGCCATGGTGGGCCTGTCTCTCAATCGGGGCTATAACTTCTCTCGCTACATTTTCAAAGCACTAAATGACTAGATAAATACAGCAGAGAGGTTCAGGTTCCTTTTATACCCGAGGTTTGTGCAGCTACTGATCGATGATGCACTGCCAAACCTACATGCTATCGGGGAGAGACTGCAGGTAAAACGGGTGGACAAGAGAGTCTTTGCACATTTTCTAAAGCCAGGCAGTGTAGAACCTACCCCTGAGCATACTGAACTCTTCGGCCACCTGATTAATGAAGCATACATCGCTCCGGAGGACTTGAACTGGTATAGTCCCAACTCGGGACCAGAGATGAGTGATCACTCTGATGAAGAACAAGAGAATGAGGATGATGAAGGTGATGATGAACATGAAGGTGATGATGAAGGTGGTGTTGGTGGTGCTGAGGAATCCGATTCGGAGGCAACAGAATCAGATTCTTCTGATTCCGATGACGCACCATCACAGGTACATCCGAGGAGGTTGGCACAGGTTACCCTGCCTGCGTCGTCTTCAAAAAGAAAGCGACAAAGCTCGAGCAGCGAATATGAGCCGGATTCCGAGTCTGACGTTGCTCTACAAAGACAGAGGCATGAGAGTGCTAACAAGGAAAGGGGCGATAGGCAAAAGGTTGCTATCCCCAGGGTTGAAGAGATTCCAACTGTGCAGCCAGTACAGGTTGAAGCTGCCAGACCAGAGTTAGAATCTACCCCATCAGAACAGCAACTGTATAGACGGAGGAGAAGGCCACTAGTACAAGCAGATGTGGCAGTCACGGCGGTCACAGGGGAGATTCCTGTGACGGTGACCCTCCCTACTCCAACTGTCTAGGTGACAGTGACTACTCAAATTCTCACGGAGTCAGTCACCGTCACCCCAACCATAACTCCCATCATTATATCCCCAATTCCAACACCCACCAAAGAGCCGTCAGGTCAACCCTTCAACTATGGTGATTTCTCACAAGGGTTTGACTTTGACACAATCTTCTCCTCTCCCACACATAATGCCGAAGCCTCATCCTCTAGGCATCCTGATCTGAATGATGCAAGGATCGATGTGCTAGAGACCCAAGTTGTTGAACTGTTGAAGACCATTCAAAAGTCAAAGGAGGAGTCTGATGCTCAACAAGCACAGATTAATTCCCTGGCCGATGAAGTTAGGATTCTCCACAGCCAGAGAACAGGGACAAATGAGCAATTGAAGAATCTCATGGCACAGAATGAACTGTTAATGAAGACTAACGAAATGATTCTAGGCCACAGAACTTCCCTTGAGCTGAGGATGGACTTGTAGAGAAAAGAGCACGAAGCGATGGTCAAATTAGTTGAAGAACTGACCAAGAAGCTCGGTGCTTAGGGGGAGAAGGAGACAGAGAAAGAGAAAGACAAAGAAAAGAAATCCACCGGTGCCGAGTCTTGTCATCCAGTCGATCTGACTAAGGATGATGATAAAGACAAGGATCCTGAAGTCGGTTCTAGTGGAGGTGAGCACCTAGCTTTGGCGATTGTGCCCATCTCTTTTGTTCCATTGGCTGAGGGGGAGTCTACTCAGCAAGAGGGTGGTGATACCTCAGGTGGTGATGGTGGAGATAAAGGGAAGTCAGTGGCTTGAGATCCTTAATCTGGAAGAAGGAGAGATCGACTCTGGTGATGAATGGAACGATGATGATGATGATGTGATAATCGAGATTCCCAAGGGCGACGGGGAACTAGAGTACGAGTTAGAGGATGGTGAGATCTTTGAAATACCATCGCTCGAATCTCTGCTCGAAACAGACACAGGCTCAGTTGACATGGCAAGTAATGTTGAAGCTACAACTGAAGCCTCCCTAGTCGACCCTACACCTGTGGACCCCGAGGCACCAAAAGAGAAAGACATGCCTTCTGCATCTACAAAGGGTCCAGCTCCCGTGTGGTAAAAGACGTCTATCACAGACAAGCACGGAGCGACATGTATGATCTTGGCTGTTAGGTTCGAGGAGGACAAGCAGTTGTTCGCCATCAAAAGATCTGGGGGAGTTCAATACTTGAAACCCACCAGTGAGGCGTTAAACTCTTTGCCCAAGTACGACCTTGTGAACCTCTCAAACCGCGACCTGCTGAGTCACTCGAGTAATGCAGTAGCAATGGGTTTGTGGGTTACACTGCAGCGGGAAGCAAGATCAGGGAAATTTGAATACCTCAAGCCTCAGGCGCCCAGAAGAGTCAAGGATAAGCACGCTGTGCATCCTGTGACTAAGAAACCCTTAAAGAGATTGGTATACAAGCCAGTGCGATGTGAAACTAAGATTCCCCTGAGCAAGTTACCTCAGGATATTCTTGGTGACATGTGGTACTGGTACGTTGATCCAAAAACGGGCGAGGCTGTGGTTATGGGTAAAGGTAAGTCAGATAGTGGAAACACAGTGCCAAAGGAAGTGATCAGGGTTTTCGATGAAGTTTGCTTCATCAATTTCTCTGTGAACGATCTGGAGGTACTAGCAGATAAGTTCTGCATCCACACTGACGAATGGACAAAGCTTCTCTCGGCCAAATACGACAAGTTAATCAAGTTTTGCCTTGATTACAAGAAGAAGATGGAAGCTAAGGAACAAGTGCTGTGAAGACTGAAGAATGAAGACTGAAAACGATGAAGATCCCGAGCTGTTGTCAAGGGGGAGTTTGTTGATGCACTTTCCTGTGACAACACTCTGGATAGAGTCTTAGTTTGTATTTCTAATGTCTGTAATTTGTCTTTGTATGTAAGAGTCATTATGTAATAGTTTATCGAGTTGTATTTACTTTTACATAATGTATGTTGTTTTTCTGCTAAGTGTTTTGCGCACTTACAAGTGCGCAGGAGAAAGCTCCTGCGTACTTAGCAAGTACGCAAGAACACCTCTGCGTACTTGTTAAGTACGCAGGAGCAATTGGTCCTGCGCACTTGCTAAGTGCGCAGGCATCAGGTCAGTATAAATAGGATAGGTTCACAGAAGCTAAGTACGCAGAACCATTTGTTTAGACGAACTCAGTTTTGCTAAGTACGCAGCTTGTATTCTCTCTGTAACCGTCGAGTGTTTATAATACAAAGAACGTTTATTGTGACTCTCGTGTTTGGTTTACTTTGTTTAGTAAGACTCTCCACCAAGTCACGGGTATTCCGCAACCCGGTTTGACTAGTAGACCACTTGCATGTGACGATCCGACACACACGAAGGGACCTACAAACATAAAAGTTCAGAGTTAATGCGGAAGCGTTTAAACAAGAAAGTAAATGCACAAAACAACCCGCCAAAGTTTAGTTTAATAAAGGTAAGTGAATTGTTTTAAATGTTTGCATATGAGTGAAATGATAGTAGGACTCCATGCATGTCCTAGTTGTGCAACCTGTGCCTTAGCGACCTGAGAAAACATGTAAGAAAAAGTGTCAACATTAGGTTGGTGAGTTCATAGGTTTCAGTTTGTAAGTAGCGTGTGCCAGATTATGTATATTCAATATGTGTATCAATAGGTAGCTAACCTATGTTCATGTCTTACTAAAGCGCTTGCAACTGAAGCTGACTGATGTGTTTGTTTGCCTCCCGCCAGGTCTATCAACCCTGGCAAAGTGTTTAGGCCAATATTTCACCCGTTCGACCTCCAATCAAGTTAGCATGACTAACGTGGGTGGGGCTTGTCAAACCCAATAGTACTACCAAACATTCCCTCGCTAAATCCATATTAACGGTCCGATGTGTGTGAGGACTTTTCAATGATAGTGTGTTACGCTTAGCCTCAACAGTGATAATGTATGAATTACAATAATCAAAATAGTTTGCGTCATCTTTTCTTCCCCAATGGGAAAAACATGCAAAATAATGTTTGTTTGCGTACCTGTTTCTCCCCCATGGGAAAACAAGTAAAAGTATGATTGATTGCGTGTATGTTTCTCCCTCAACAGGAAAACTAGTAACAGATGTTGTTTGTTTGTGTGCATGTTTTCTCCCCCAATTTAAAATAGTATAAGGGGCCATGAAAACTCACCTGAGTTGTGTACGAGTAGTAGATAGCACCACACAAGGATGCAAGTAGGAAACACAAGAGTTTACCTGTAAACTTCTTACGTATGCCTTAATATTTTAAGCATAATAGTTAGGGATACAATGGGGTTTTGTGATAACGACACGGAAGATTTGAACGTCATAGACATTCTAAGGATCAACGAGTAGACGAACATGTCCACGGGAATATAGGTTTCTTAATATAATAATTAAGATAAATGCGTTTCTTGTCGAATATCTCTAATACGAATAATATTAATTAATAAATAAATCCGTGCGTTTGTACCATTTAACAATGGCCTAAGAAAATAATATAACTAATATATTATTTTTGAACTTGTAGAAAATGTACGATAATCGCATAAGTGGCAAAAATAATAAATATATTATTTTTATTCGAGCATATAAACGTGAGTAATTAATATAAATAATTATATTATTAATTATTTGAAACGTTACACGAGTTTTATAAACGAGGCGAAATAATATATAAATATATATTATTTTATAATACGGTCACGAGTTGAAAATAATATAAACATATTATTTTATACGAAGTCGTGCTTTGAAAATAATATAAATATATATTATTTTGAAAGTGAAAATATCATAAATATGAGTTATAAATTCAAACTGAGCCTACGGGTGGTTTTCCCGAGCTAAAACACATTAATATATTATTATAATAATATATGGGTAGTTTAATAATAAAAATATTAATAAAAACTAGTCTTAAAATGAAATGGGGGTGGAGGGACTTGAACCCGGGTCTCCTCCCCCACACACCAACACTCTAACCAACCCTGCTCGCTAGGGAATCGCAAGGATATCCGGTTCGGATTTGTTTTAACACGAACACTCCCTGTTTTCTTCCCCCCTTTACGCGATCCCAAGCAAACCCCGTCCCAACCCATCGATTTCTATATCAATTGAACCAAACTACATAGGGGTTTTGATAATCAGTGTATTGCAAACATGTGGGTGGATTTAATTGCAAAACCATTAAGTTTAGAATCGTTAAATTCTTGTTTTAGAATCCGAAAACCCTAGGTTTGATTTAGAATCAAATTGACTAAATCTTATAATGTTTGGAGTTGGATTCATGGGGCTTTCAATGATTAGGACACTGCGAAACTATCCCTGTGATTTTATTTGATTGAAACCGAGTGTAGGATACGGTTCGATTAGTTCGTTTAAACGATGAACCCTAGAATAAGATCGTGTTGAATTCAGAGATGTAAGCCTCAATGATGTTAGTGCTTTCCATCTGCAGATGAAAACGGAGCTGTGGATATGATCAATTACCTCAATCGTTATCAAATTGATAGAGATCGGCCAAACGGGGTTTCCGACTACGAACGGTTTGCTCTCTGACTTCTCCGGTTGCTACTCCGGCGAAAATAGAATGTGCAACAGGTTCAGGTGGATTTGACTTAGGTGTGCAGGGTGTTTGCTTTCTAGAATAATGGATCAAATGGTTGAATTGATAGTTTCAAGCAACTAGTTTAACGGTTACGGGTTCTACGATCATTATGTGATAAATTCATAATCAAGATCGGTCAGAAACGTATGGAAATGATTAATATGAGGTCGAGGTCATCAATGCATTCATTAATCATCGCGAATTCGAACAATCTTTGGAGTTACGGATTGAATTGGATCAAAGTGTGCTTGATTTTGACTTTCAAAAGTCAACAATCAAGTATTGGGTAATTACAGCTTTAGTTCCTGAAGTTTAGGTGTGTTTGAGTTTGGATATAGACAGAAATAGTCCCTGATGTTTGTAATTGAGTTACTTAGGTTAAGAATTTACTGGAATTGGTTAACGGGGTTAACTCTAAATGGCCGGATGTCAAAGGATCTGCCAGTTATTTGCTTCTGGCACAGGGGTAGTGATACTCGAACCTCCTCTAGTAGTGGGTTTAGCATAATCCGTGATGGTCCTCCCAACAGGTGGTTGATCTCCCATCTCAACTCTGACTTGCTGTCTTTGGTGAAAGAATCCCTCAGGTTCGGCTACTCGATGAACTCAGCTGGTCCCGCAGATCGGGTAAGTTGCATGCATTGTAAGAATATGAAAACAAAAGCAGACTCACAATACTAAAAAGGCCAAACCTAATCTAAGGAACAAATAGCAAATAAGGCACCTAAACTCCGGGTCGTTCTCAAAGTCGCCTATGTGGTGTCCCCGAAAATGGTCCCAAAAACATGATGTGCTGGATATATATATATATATATATATATATATATATATATATATATATATATATAAATTTAAGGTCCAATTACACAGTAGTTTTAAAAAAGGAAATACCCAAGACTCAACCACACACATGGAAAGTGTACCGGTACGTATGTAGTGAAGTGAATGTATGTTTGGATATCAATCCGTGGACACCTAAGACAGCCCTCAATAATAAACCTCTACCGGGTCCTAGCCTAATGACTCAATAAAGATGAGATTTACAAAAAACTTCAAAACATGAAACAAACGAAAATGACTTAAAGACTCTAAACTTAACGACTCTAAATGATGACAATGCAGCAAATAAGTAAATAAACAAACACAAGAAGACTCTAGTGAATTTCAAAGAACATAAACAAGCACCTAGGCAGGAATCCTATACACATGCAATGACTATGGTATTGATCATATGACTATCTCTAAGGATACAAGTGTAAGGCTAACCATGTATGTTGCTACTCCCTAAGAATGCCAAAAGACTCGTGTGAAGGTCGGGATAGGTTAAGCTAAAATGTCAAAAGAGGGTTCTCTGGTCGGTCTCACCATTGTTAGTGTTGTGTAATGTTGTGATCCACAACCCCAGAGCAAAGGACAATCAGATATGAAGGAAGCAAATAGACCCTAAGAACACTAACACCACGTCAGGAAATATAGACTCGTACCGTCGCGTAATCTAAACTCAAAGGACAATGGCTAGGAGGTTTCAGGCTAATTCTATCACTTGGTCGATCTCATGAACAGGTAAGACACTCATTTTACAATCAAACTATAGCCTAGACACCAACCGCTATGGTCAAGTCAGTCGTCTAACGGTCAAAACACAAAGTAAGGATTTCTAAAATGCAATACTCAACCTAGAGGACATGGAATCAACTAAGACAAGTAAGACATGATCATGGTAGTAGAAATCATGTAAAAATAAAATACATCATCGTCAATAAGCATCCAACATATTGATTCTAAGATTAGCGAAACACATCATACGATTACAATACCGAAAACGTCATTACACATGCATAATCATCCAAACCTAGGTGGCTAATGAAACTAGCCACTCATTACAATAATAAACGAAATAAAACAATACTTAAATATCTCTAGAATAAAAAAACAACTGAAAAAGATAAAAAGATGAAAACCGAATTGTCTCAAACCGAAAAGCTTCTCTAAAAACTAATCCTTGTGTTCTCCTGGCTCAAAACCTTCGTCCCCCATGCTTCTAGGTCGTCTCCAGCCGCAAATGAATGAACGTTCTGAATGGAACTCGTCAATTCCTTTAAAACGGCAGAATTAGGGCTTTCTGGCCCATCATATCCGTAACTGACTGTCACCACCCGTGACGGTCTGTCACACGGCTAATGAAACAATAATATTTAGTTCCCTGATATGACTCCCAACGGCTGG
Organism: Smallanthus sonchifolius; assembly: GCA_023525975.1. NCBI lineage: Eukaryota > Viridiplantae > Streptophyta > Magnoliopsida > Asterales > Asteraceae > Smallanthus > Smallanthus sonchifolius. The sequence continues at coordinate 77,930,964 of CM042025.1, forward strand.
TCGTGACAGACCGTCACCACCTGTGACGGTCTGTTATGACTTAAAAATTCCAAATATTAATTCTTTTTTTTCTTCCAAACCTTTATGCACCTTTTCGGCCCCGTTTCTTCACCAATATTCTACAGTTTCTCATGTAAATATGCATATTCAACAATTATTCCATTATGTACCAAATTCTAAGGATTTTGCTGATAAAACCGAGCTAAACGAGGTGAAACACGCACAATAAACATATGTTTTTTGCAGCACATCAAGTATTTATATGTGTATGCATGTAAATTGTTGTTTTATGAAAAGTTATTAGTTAGTAATGCTAGAAAAAGTAAATCCATGAGTATGGATATATATTTAGATACATATATTAATGTATATTTAGTATTTGTCTATGGAAGTTTTAAAAGTAAATGTACATGGGTATCCATTTGTTATATCTATATATATATAAATGTTTTGTTAAAAATAGAAGATTGAACATCTAACACGTGCTATAAATACGTAGATCTATATATATATATAAAACATGTGGTATGAAAAGAGTAAATGTATATGAAAAACCGAAGGACACGTGTGTAGATTTATACATCTATATGTAGGATTAAAATGTCACCAATATCTAGAATTAAGTTGTATAAAAATAATGTGTCTACATTTCTTTGTACGTATAGTAATGCAAGTAAATATAAAAATGACACATCAAAATAGTATGTTGATAATAAATATAAATGTGTACTCTTTGGTTAGGAGTAATTCGGTAACCAGTAATAGTCAAATGATTATTATCAATTAAAATGGTCGCACTAATAGATATAAATTTAAGACTTAACCCTTGTTCGTAAAAACGATTTCTAGTGACTTTATGAATTTAAAAATAGTTTTAATAAAAGTATGTAATTTTTATATATTAAAGACGTTTTAAAAAGAATCAAATATAAAAAGTATTTTATAACAAAAAAATGGACGTTATAAAACCCGAGTATTCGTTTGGTAAATATAACCATTAAGAGTATTAACATTTACGTTTGGAAATTTCTAAATTGTTAAGCCTTTGAAATCAATCGTAACGAGATTTTAATAAACAATATGTATTACTTCAGTAACTGTAAATATATATATAAGGTAATAATAAAATATATATATGTATATATATATATATATATATATATATATTCATGCTTGATCATGACAATAAGGAGTAATTATTTAAAATAGTGTATAGTTGGACAAAAATACAATTGTCTAGAAATCGTAACTAGTCCCCATTATGTCACTCATATATGAACTTCTCATATGAATATACATATATATAAATATCTAGAACGGAATAATAATCACCAATGCGTCGTAACACGAAAACATCAATTTTTCCTAAACAAAGGTATCCCTAACTGGATCTATTAAGTCGGGTGAACAAATTGTATTTAAGACGTTCAGTCTTAACACTAAATTACCCTTTTGTAATTAGAGTACGAGTAGTCAAGTCTTTTTAGCACATAATATTATTTGCTAGCATACTAGGATCTTAATGTGAGTTTCACGACCCCTTTTTAATGTTTTATACAAATTGTTGGAAGAATATACTTGAACTACTTTTTATATGATAACAAGAAAACAAGACCTGACATTTATGTTTGCATGAGTAAACAGACGAAGGGCTCGTAAAGTCCCCTGTAACAACACACTTAATAACCATTAGCTATGGGTTTAGCTTGGGATTCTATAGATAGTACTATTGGGATTGACACTCCCTGTCATGGTTAGTCGAGCTAACATGGAGTCCACCTAGCTAAATGACTGCATATTATCTTAACACATACTTCGTGAGGAACGAGGGAGGGGCACACACTATTGTCATGGTTTGGTTATGCCTCATGTATGAACATATTATTTGTATTCCTAGCTAATCTACAAATGGGTCAATTAACTATTATTTACAAAGAGTGAATGCTTAAAACCTGTTAACTCACCAACCTTGTGTTGACATTTTCATGTATGTTTTTCAGGAAGTTGAACGCGGGACAAGGGTATAACAGTGTAGGGTTCATGCACACTCTTTGGATACACTTTTGGAGATTTTGCGGGTATAACCCAACATTCCTTGGGTCATATTTGTAAAATCTCACTTCGTTTGTAACTTAAACAAATGTTTTGCGATGCAAAATTTAAACTTTTAATTTAATATCCAGTTTGTGTGTATGTTTTTGCAATAATCATATGCTTTGAGAAACCATGAAAGTTACGCCTAGCGATTCCGCCTTGGCGGGGTGTAACGGTTGTTTTGCGGGTTTCGTGATGTGTCACTAGCGAGACGCGTGTTTAACCAAAGTGTGAATCTTCCGGTTATCGTCTAAGGTATAATTGTTTACCCGCTATGGTTAGATTTAATTTTATTGTGTATACGCGTGTAATCGGATCACTGACGGGATCCCGGTTTAGAACCGTTAACATGTACTATCGCTTTCGCTCAATAAATCTGATATTTTTATTTAATATGATTAAATTAATATTGTTTTAAAAGTTAAAAATGGTACAAGGATTCCCAACAATCTTGTGCGGGTTTCATGCTGGCTTTTATCTGATCAAACTTTCTAGGGGTCTCCTTTACCACTTCTAAACTCCCTAGTTCTTTCCGACCTATTTCCCCCCAGCAGACTGGAATTCTACATCTTCTGCCATACAACATTTCAAAATGCGGCATGCCTATGGTAGCATGAAAACTGTTGTTGTAAGAGAATTCCGTCAGAGGTAGGTGGTTCTCCCAACTGCCACCAAAGTGTACAATACAAGCACGGAACATATCCTTCAACGTTTGGATGGTCCTTTCAGATTGACCATCCGTCTGTGGGTGATATGCCGTGATGATATTTAGTCTTGTACACATTGCTTCTTGAAATCTTTTGTAGAACCTCGATGTGAATCGTGTTGGGATTCGAGCTAAGGTTTTAAAAACAATTTTAAAAACGCGTAGCGGAAAACAAGCTCGAATAGATCTAGGCCAAAACCCTAGATCTCCCACCAGAAGTCCAGATGCAAACAAATAATCAATAATTCAACCATAGGGTGTTTAGGGTTATACCTTTCGCGATTAGGAAACCGAAGATGAGACACCACGTGTGTAACAACCCTAAATTTAGGGCATGATTTTTGTTTTATTTAACTACGTGTTATATATTTTGATACTTGAACTGCTGGATAGCAAACTCGAACACTTTGGGCTACCATTTAGAACCCGATAAACACATTGTGCTTACAAAAATGAATTAGGCCCATTGGGCTTGGCCTAACCGTAGATAAACAGACTCGGCCCATTAACGGCCCAACTAAAGGCCCAATATACGAACTGAATCCAAAGCAAACTAAAAAACATTGTTTGATGGATCTTTATACGTTTCGATATAATTCATAATAATTATGAAATAAACCATTTATATGGAGAATTGTTTGAACGATTAACACGCTCGTACGAGTTAATACCGGTTATCCGACGCGATAAATATTTAAGACGTCAAAACTCAATAAATAATATTAATAAATACTAGTATTTAATTCGGGCGAGTGATTAGGAATTTATACGAGAGATAGACGATGTTAGATGCACGATTATTAATGTTATTACTATTTAAGAATTAATAACTACTTGTGGAACGCGACATGCTTTACCCTGAACAGACGCGTGTGAAAACGCAGTACAAGATCGATACCGGCTATTTTAGAAATAGCAAAATAAAATATACAAATATTTATTATCATGGTTAATAATATTTTATTAATAAATAATAGAAATTATCAGAGCGTGGATCGTTAGTTTAAGCAAGCGCGTACCGACTTAGACAACAACCCGGACGAAGATTTCATGATATAAATATTTAAATTATATTTATTACCATGTCATATGGTTATAAGAGTTATAGAACAAAATTCGGATCTAAATATCGAGACGAAGACTCGGGTGAACATGCGATATGCCAGCAAGCAGTCTAGATTACACTGTTGTTTTGCCTACTTCTAGAACCCTAAAGATTTTGTTATTATTATTATTTTCCCAATGCATATAACTGATGAAATCTTTTCTTTTAGATTTGATTTCTACAAATCTTTTCTAAGCAAGACAATCCCCACAATCAAGTAGTTATCTTTGCAACTACTGGGCTTTGGTCTAGTGGTTATGGTGATGAAGACTCAACCTGTCCACGTAGGTTCGAGTCCGAGCCTATCCGGGTTTTAGTCCGGAGTGCGTTACGCTAGCGGGGTTTGGCCCGTGTAGCGGCGCAACTGTTGTCAAGTGGTAGCAGGCTCCATGGTTTCTCGGTGATAGCCTAAGCCTCTCGTTCTGAACCCGCGGGCCCGGTTTAGACAACGTAGTGATCAGGTTGAGGGGTACGGATCTCCGATTAGAAGATGTAACAAAAATGAAAGTTACCTATAAAAAAAAAGCAGTTATCTTTACAAATCTTTACAAAATCTTAGGAATCCAAGAATTGATTTAATACCTATTTTTATTTTATTTGTTTTCCTTCTTAAAATCCATCTAACATTATCCGCTCCTTTTCATTTTCTTTCAAAAGCCTTCATCTACTAATTTATTTCAAAACCCCTCAATGGTCAGAGTGAGCAGACAGGGAGGAGGCCGACCCTCTCCACCGGCCGACCCTCGGCGACCACCAACGACCACCACCCACTTTCATCTTCATCCGGTCCTCTTCATCTCTCTACCCCACAAACCCATACAAATCCTAGAGAGAGAGAGAAACAGATTGAAATAGAAAGAGAGAGAGGGAGGCCGAAAGGAGGCTCTCTGGTTGTCCCTCCCGATGACGGTGGTGGCAGACTATGTGATGAAGGCGATGGCGGCATCAGCCGAGTTCCAGTAGTCCGACCGTAATGGCGGCAGCGGTGGCGGTCTCTGGCGTACGAAGTGAAGAAGGCGACGGGTTGTGGTGGTCTCCGACCAGTGAACCGACAGCAAAAGAGGAGGCGGTAGGCTCAGATACGCTTTTCCGACGAGTCAAATTTAGGGTTCCTGCGACAACCCGACTTTCTGGCAAACCCTTATTTCCGGTGAGTTTTTGTTTCCAGTTTTTTGTATTATTCCCGGTTGTATAACTACGCCCTTTCAGCGTTCAACTTGTATTATTTATTTTCCGGCATTTCCAAGTGTTTTAGTGGCCGGTTTCCATTTCCGAGCATTCATATGATTTTTGACAGCTCATGGTGAAGATGGGACGTCACCCGAATAGGCGGGACGCTCGGGTCGTCCCCGACATTGCCGAGTTTCGGTCAATGAAGGTCAAACCTGGTCAACACAGGTCAAATCTGGTCAAAAACAGAAAACACGTGCAAGGAAACAAGCGGCACGCAAAACTGAGTCAAACGGGTCACCGGTTTACGAGCGGGTTCGTGTACGATTAGTGAGGTATAAAAGCGCGCCAAGCCTCTGTATTTATTTTGTAAATTGTATTTGTTTTGTATGTAAACGTGTGTAATAGGCTAGTTGAGCTAAATCGACTCGATCCCGACTTAGATGTAAAACCGAACCTCGTACATTTAATTGTAATAACCGGGTCTCCGTCCGAACAAAACGAAAATATAAAAATCTATATATACACTTAATTATAAAATATTACTTAGAAATATAGATATACATATATTTACACTTGTATAATTAATTAGAAACCGAAATCTATAGAAACCGAGTATATAAACCTATGTATATACATTTAGTTATAAAGATAACACATTTAGATATAAAAATAACACGTTTTATTTTAAAATATAAAACATATATTTATTTATAATTATAAGTTACATTATCTTGTAACTAGATTTATAAAACTATTACAACTAGATATATAAACGGAAATAGTAGTAATTATAAATTAAAGACGAGTTGTACAATACACGAAGCATATATATAAATACATTTATGGACATATGCACATATCTACTTTCTTAACGAGTATATATACAGACATAATTTAATTTTTTACAAACGTACATTTAAATATTGTTATTATCATTATATTATTTAGTTTGAGTAGTATAAACACTTGGTCAAAACTAAGTAAGATTAATAAATATAAAAATTGTTCTTATTAAAAATGATATAATATAAACTTTATTGTTTATTATTTAATACCTATATAATTTTTTATTACTAATATTACTAACTATTTTTATTAATTTTGTTACTTAAAATTATTTTATTATTATATAAGTCGATGTACTACTAAAAATATTACGCTATCTGTTAACATTATTATAGTTAAAAAAACTCTCAATATTGACATTACTATATTCAATAATGCTACTTTAACATGATACTACAGTTACTAGTTTTGTCCATAAATATATTAGTAACATTTATATAAATATTATTATTTCGTAACATGATAGTATAACTACTAAATTTTTTCTTATAAATTTATTAGTACTGTTATTATAAAACATTATCGGTATTATTAGTATTGTTTTATTACAAAAACTTATGATATGCATTGCATAAATAATACTAATATTATAATTATTCTCGTTCTTATTATTAGTACTTAAGTTCACTAATATTAACAGTATTTAAGTCGTCACTAGTACTAAACATGTTATGTTCCTTATTATTATTACTACTATTATTACAAAAATACAATATTTTACTTTTATATTTGTTATTACCCAAACGTATTATTATAAACCATAAACACCTATTTTCAAGGAAAACATATTTATATAAGTAACATACGTTGTTCGAGTCAAACACAAACATACTTATAAGTGACACACACACACACACATATATATATATATATATATATATATATATATATATATATGCATATACTTGTACAACCTTATTTTGCTTACATATACATACATGCTTCCTTAACCATATTCTATTTTACTTTGAACAGTTAACAAAAACGATATTTGACGTGATAATTTATAAATATATTAGGTACATAGATACAAATATTTTATAAACTTCAAATATATATTTTTGATATAAATATGTATTATGTGGTTTCATGTAAATACAAGTTTAGACATATACCAATATTTGCAAACCAATCTTCATAACTATGTTTAATATTAGACGAGCATAATTAATTTCGTCAATACTTACGATATATAAGATGCGTACATATATTGATGAAATCTTTCATACTTATATATACAACTATATATACTTTGATTAATATTTTCAAAACGAATATAGCTTCTCGATTATATATTTATTTTTACATAGATCATATATATATATATATATATATACATCACATAAGTAAATAATGCCTAGTGTTACTTTATTTGAATCAAACCATTATTATAATATACTTAGTGATACTCTTATTCGGGTCGAAACATGATTTAACTACTTTTAATAGAACATATACACAAGTATTACCATTATACACAAATAATAAATTTCATAGTACATCTATTAGGATAATAAATGGAGGTTACAACCCGAGATTTTTACCAAACGATCCCATCACTTTAACGAATCGGTCGAGCTCAATCACACGGTTCATGACATTACTCTAGTACAATATACTAATGTCACAATTATAATTAGGAATTTTCTTAATGACTACACACACGATAGCAAGCTCGCAACATTAGCATATTGATGTGACACATTCAAGATTACCATGTCAGTTCATGTGCTTTTCCCCTCTTTTAATTAAACTTTTGGGGTGATTACATGTTTCGATAAAAGTTTACATACTTGTTGTAATAATTAAATAAGGCCATTCTAGCTATCGTAACGAATCCCCGATCTCTAGCACACATTCATTAACTCCTTTGGAGCCAGCGAATATATGGGTAGTACTATCTGGTGAAACCCCCACACACCATGGGCCCGACGTAACTGGGACAACCTCCCATGGAATGATAATCATATAATGATAATATTTATCTTGTGACATATATTTGTTTAACAGTTTTAAACTCATGTTGGCAGACATGAGTAATTAGACACATAACAATAAGGGGTATGGGTTAGGGGATATTATTATTTCTAGATGTCCATGGGTTGTGGGCACAGGGTTGATTGTGAACTTGTTTAATTTTGCACCATACATATTTGGATTCTCAATATAAATGCTATATTAACTAAACTCGTGAACTCACCAACTTTTTAGTTGACACAATATCTTTAAGCATGTATTCAGGTACCCTTCTCGAGTTTGGAAACTAACGTCTTAGACATGAGCTTGCTTGAAGATATATGACTCCTTAGAAGACTGATGTCGAGCCATAGACTTCACCGGAGATAGCCAAGATGGGAAATAGAACTCATCACTTTATTTTATTTTTAGTTAGTATTTAGATGATATGTACTATTGTAAATGTAAAGTTTGTCTTAGTTTGGACTTATGACATTTGTAAAATATATGTCACTTTATTTCCGCTTTGTTTTGTTTTGGTATTCGATCGTCACGCCTAGCCCCCTGGTCGGGTTGTGACAACGTGACAGCGATGCGATCGCTAGATCCGGCTCCACGAACTAAACCCGATTGTTCTAATCCACCCGAATAACCCAGATCCCTATACGGTTTATCTCTAATCTCTGGAACACCTAAAAACGAACCCGGTTAGTTTTAGTTTCTTCCAGTCACCCGGAATGCACACAGAGACAACCCGTATAACAAGTTCTTCGACAATGGCACAAGAAATGACGCAAGACCGGGTGGGAGGCCGGACACGATGACGCCTCGGTTGCTACAGCCCTACGGCAGACAGAGATGGCGTCGGCCGGTCAGGCGGAGCAGCTGGCGGTGAAAGTCCACAGCGGTGGCGGTCCAAGGTGGCGACGACGCAAGAAGGGACGAGGGAATTAGGGTTTTCAATTCTCTAAGAATTCTAGTTATGATCAACCTCTTTTAATTCTCTAGATATTATATATATAGACTAGTAACTTAATCCACAAGCTAGGGTTTTAAGTTAATAACTAGTCCCTTGATTATCTAATAATCAGTAATTAACCAAACTCTTTGACTAATTGTAGGATCGTGAAAGTACAAGATGGTTCTGTTCTTAGTTGAAATTGGCGGAAACAATAACAACTACACAAATGTAATCGAACAGGCAGAAAGAATACTTTTAAGAACACTGTTGTATTAAGCTTTTGCAGATAAACGATTACAATTGAAAACTCAGTGAAGAAGCACACTTACAATGAAGTGTTTACACAGTATTTATACTAACTTAGAATCAAGACAGACCCTTGATTCTAAGGATCAGATCTAACACAGGCCGTTAATCTTTTATACAAAAGCTAATAATACACGTTAAAGCTAAACTAGCTAACTTTATTGAAGCGTTTTCTTTATTCATCATTGTTTGCATGCTTGGAGAAGAGCATTGTCGTCCGTCATTGGTTGCACCATTGAGGTTCCTTCTGCTTTGAGTGTGTCAGTTGCTTTTGCAGAAAGTTGTCAGTGACGCTTGGTATGGATAGTCAGCTGCAACGATTTGTCTTCAAGGAACATAACTATCAGCAGCAAGAATGAGAATGATGCTGCTGATAAGCCTATCAGCAGCAACTTGTGATGAATGCTGCTGATAGGCCTATCAGCAGCAACAAGTGTTGAATGCTGCTGATAAGCCTATCAGCATCAACTTGTGTTGAATGCTGCTGATAAGCCTATCAGTAGCAACATGTGTTGAATGCTGCTGATAAGCCTATCAGCATCATTTGTACTTAGAATAATTTAGTAGCAATCAGTCTTTGGTTCTACACACTCCCCCTAGACTGATGCAACCAAAATTCTTCTAATCACTTTGCTGCTGTAGCTTTTGCATGTGGCTGACTATCCTTTCAACCTCATAGCCTTTTGGTTCCTTGCTGGGATTGTTCAGTGGAAGTGCAGACAGAGTCTTGATGTCTTTATGTGGCATTTTGTAGATTGTTTTGCTTGAACATCTCATCTTCTCCTTCCTTACATCAGTTAAAGTGAAATCATCCAAATCAGCATTATAGGACCAACTTACAAATGGAGAGTGGGACTTGAGTGGTTTGATGTCAATGATCACATCTTTGCTAGGGTTGAAGTAGTGTTTGATGGCTAGCACAAGACGTTTCCCACCCTCATTTGCAGGCTCATGAGCTTCACCCAGCTCCAAAATTCTGCCAAGATCTGAATCTGGCAATTGTAGAACTTCATCAACAGATCTGTAGATAGATATTCTTCTTTCAGTTCTCCCCCTGAAGATCTAAAACCTTTGATCCTGTGGATTTTAGACCCAATCAACTATGTCTCTTGAGTCTTCTGGTTTAGGTGTGGGTTTGGATTTCTTTAAGGGAGGCTGTTGATGAGTGGGAGCTGGGTGGGATGGTTTGGACTTTTTGGGTGGAGGAGTGGAAGGTTTGGGGAGGAGAGTGGAAGGTTGTTGGACTGAGGAAGAGGTAGGTGAGGGAAAAGGCTTGGGTTTCTTTGCTTTTGTTTCTTCTTCTTCTTCTTACTGAATAGGTACCCTTTTCTTGGAGCCCTTCTTCCCCAATCTTTCTTCCTCATCCTTCTTGACTTTGAAGTAGAGGGCTTGCAGGTTCATGAAGTTCATGGGACCTAGCCTCTTTCCACTCTCTCCTCTAGCCTTAAGGAAGTCAATCATGGCCTTCCTTTCTTCATGGGTCCGTTTATTAAAGGCAATGGTCTTTTTGGACTTTTGTTCGACTTTTTCTTCTTCTCCAGCCTGTTTCTTCTTTGCCAATTGACCTTGTTGACCCATGAAGGCTCTGTATATTTCTTTATTTGATAGTTTCTCAAGGTACTCTACATCCTCACCTTGAGAAACTAGAGCCTTTACCCACTCCTCCCTTATTTCTTTGGCTAGTTCAGAATCGGTTATTCTGAACTTAGCTTCTTCTTTCTTCTTCTTCTCTAATTCTTCCTCTTCTCTGTTAAATTGTTCCTGCAGTTGAAGAGCAAGAGCTGCATCTTCTTCAATCTGGTCAACTACAGGAATCTTTCTTTTCAGTTCATCCAGCTGTCTAGCATACAGTTGGATGGTTTGTTCTCTGAAGAGAATGGCTATTTTTCTTTCTTGAGCCTTTTTAATGTCAGCTATCTCCTCTTCTTCTCTTCTCTTCCCTCTCTATTTTCTCTTTTAGCAACCTCTCTTCTTCTTCATCTGTCATAATTCCCTTTCCCTTGTTTATATTGGATGCCTCTGCTTCGGCTTCACTGACCACAACAGCAGATGATGGTGCTGCTATTGGGATCTCAGCCTCAGCTTCATTGGCACCTTGAAAGGTTGATAAGGGAAGGTCCTTATCTTCATCTGATTGGCACTCAGAACTTGCTAATTCTTGCAGAAATCTTTGAACAGCGGACCTTGACCCATAAGCTGCAGAAAAGATGTCTACTCGAGGGGAAGCTGAGTCAGAGTCAGTGTCAGAATTTGACACATATACTTCCTCAGCAATCCTTCCTTCCTATTCAAGGTGGGCTCTGATAGTGGCTATCATTGCTTGGCTTTCCAGGGAGTTGACATTGCAGATATTTGCTCTGAGTTCAAAGATTTGTAGAGAAAGTCTGTAGGCAGTTGCAGGATGTTTCGGGTGTTGATGATGAGAGAGGAGCCGTTGCTTAGCAGTAGAGTGTGGTCAAGAGACTTAGTGCTCACTCATCCTAGCACATCCAAGTCCTTGACCAAGAAGTCATACATGAATCTTCTTAGGCACAGAACTTCTTCTTCAATGAGAAGACTGCTCCTTATTATTTCAAGGCTTCTAGGGGTCAGTCTTCTTTCTGCTGCTGGCGAAGATTCAGGATAAGCTACCCGTTTTGCTATTTGTATGAGTCTTTCGAAGTTGGGTAGATTATCCTCCATCAAGTCATAGAACCTGCCAATGGCAAGTTCTGCTGAGAGATCTGATGAAGTGTTGATGCAGTTAGTTAAATACAGTTGTAGGACTTGGAGGGCATTGAGAGAGTTCCTGTTTAGCTCTTCTACTCCACTAAACTCCCATCCAATCCAAAATCTCTCAGCTGATCTATCATACCCCCAAGCTAGAATGGAGTTAATTCTAGCTTCTGTGAAGTTTGAAAGAGTTGGGGGGTAATGGATTGACTTATGATGGCTGCTGCTTCAGGGAGGATGCTGAAAGCTGTATATTTTTGTTCTTTGTCTTCAGCTTCATTCAGCACCTCATCAACAGCCCTGACGACTAACTTCCAGTCTTCAGTTGTTTCTTCTTCTTCTTCTTCGTTATCTGAAGCTGGAAAGTCATGGACCTGTACAAAAGTTGGCTTGAAAAGTGTACTTTGAAAAACCGCATGCTCTTGAATCCAGTCGTCAAGACTGTCTGTGTCTTCCTTCATTGGGACCATCTCCCCCTTTTTGGTTGTGTTAGGACATAGATTGGAATGACAAAAGCTTGTAATAGTCAGATTTTATGTCTTTATGTTTTTGTTATGTAAATGTTAAAAGTCACTAAGTGTTTATAGCCTAGAGGCGAACTTGTTAAGTTCGCCTGGTCTATCAGAGGCGAACTTAATAAGTTCGCTTAGGTATAACTTCGGCGAACTTGTTAAGTTCGCCTGGTCTATCAGAGGCGAACTTAATAAGTTCGCTTAGGTATAACTTCGGCGAACTTGTTAAGTTTGCTTAAGCTGTTAGAAGCGAACTTAATAAGTTCGCTTATATCAGGTCAGTTGGTTATATATATGTGTGTTTACAGAGTCTGTCAGAAAGAGAACCAGAACGAATCAGAGAGATTTCCGATTGAGTCTGTAAACATCATTGTTATTGAAATACGAATTGAGAAGGTTATTTACTTGCGTGTTTGAATTGTCTTTTATGCGTATAAACGTTGACTCGTTGGATTCCGCACTCCGAGTAAACGTCACGTCTTATCACGAGATCGATCCGTAGACGCGCCATGGGGACCTACAAGTGGTATCAGAGCTATTGCTCGTGATTCTTGTTGAATCTAGACGATTTTATATGCAAATTGACATCAAATTCATCATTTTTGAGTTTTTCATTTCAATGGAGTTTTCAAGACTGATTTCAATCTGATTTGGAGTTTTTGAAGAGGATTATGATGAAATTGATCCGATAGAAAGCTTCTAATTGACAAATTACACAATCCTACGGTCCAATTTTGTTTAATTCCTTCAATTCAGTGTTTAATGATGATTTTTGAAAGTTCTTGGTTCGCGCCTGTGGTCTGAAGAAGTTCTTGATCAAGATTCTGTTACGGCAAGCGAACTTGCTGAATTCTGTGCGGGCGAACTTAGCAGCAGGCGAACTTTCGCTTCTCAGAGGTTTAAGCGAACTTATTTTAGGCGAACTTAAGCAGATTTCAAGTTTCTGGTTTAAGTTCGCTTCTCATTAAGTTCGCTTGGGTGTATCAGAGGCGAACTTATTATCTTCGCTTGAGGGTAAGACTGTTCAACACTTGGAAATTTTTCAGAAATTTTTTTTTAAAAAAATGGCAAATATGGTTCAAGTCACGAATATGTTCAATTATGACAATGAGATCGGTACATCTCAAAAACCTCCTAAGTTGTTGAATCTAGCTGATTATTCAAATTGGAAAGATCGGTTTGACCAGTTCGTATCTTTTACCGATACTAGTTTGTGGATTCCGATTTTGGAAGGATATACGCATCCTACTTATTCGTGGATGGGAAAGGATGATGTTCCTAAGCCGGTGTCATCATTAACTACTGAAGAGAAGTTGTTATTTGATAGGGAAAATAAAGCAATGGCTAGTATTTCGATGTCTCTTCCGAAGGAAATATATCACAGTTTTATACAGTTCAAGTCTTCTCAACAACTGTGGGAAGCATTACAGAAAAGGTGTGAAGGAAGTTTGGATGTGAAGAAGAGTAGAAAGGAGTTACTAAAGAAGCAGTTTTTGGTCTTTAAACATTTTCAAAATGAATCCTTAGATGATCTTGCTACAAGATTCTATCATCTTCTTAGTGAACTGACAAGTGCATCTGTGGTATATGAGACTGAGGAAATCAATGATAAATTCTTGGAGGCTTTACCATCAAAGTTTGATGTGTATCCAGTTTTGATCAAAGAAAATATTAAGTACAAAACCATTTCACTTGAAGAAGTTCTAGGGAAGATTCAGTCGCATGACATGAATATGAAAAAGAAAGAGACTAATATGGAGCATATCTAGGATCGCTCAATGTATTTTGACAAATCTACTGGTAAATCTGGTACTGGAGTGGCATTCTTTTCTGGTGATGCTCAAGAGTCATCAAATGATCAGTGTTCTGGAGTTCCATGTTATTCTGGTCATTCAAGCCATTCTGGATTTTCTGCGACTATAGCTTCAACATCATCTGGATCTCATGTGAATCAGAAAGTTGCTGATGATTATCTTGCTATGTTTTCTTCATTAATGGCATCATATGAAAATTTCATTGGAGGTAAAATACATGATCCTGAGGTTATAGAAGAAGATTTCAGACAGATTGACCCTGTTGATCTGGAAGAAATGAATATCCAATGGAATATGGCCATGTTAATGCGCCAAGCTAATGATTTCTTGAAGAGAACTGGCAGAAAATATATTGATTCAAATAGTCGATCTCGTATGGGTTTTGATAAGAGCAAAGTTCGTTGTTACAACTGCCAAGAGCATGGTCATCTTGCTAAGGAGTGTGTGAAGCCGAAGGTAGAATTTGATTCTCAAAAGAAGCAGTCTAACTTTCATCATAATAGGAATCAGTCACATGGTTCATCTGGTAATCAAAATCATGGTCCTTCTGGTAATACAAATCATGCATTTGCATCATCTGCTTTTGTTGCTCAAAACGACGAAAACTATGATTGGGGCATTCATCTGGAAGATTTGGTGGGTGCTGTGAGTTAGGCTTTTGTTGCAGAAATTCATTCTGAAAAACCAGAGGAGTCTACTGATGATGAAAGTTCTAGTGATGATTCGTGTGATGGTGATAGTGTTCCAAGCGTTGATGATGAGGTAGAACAAGGGCAGAGTATTGATTCTGATGCTGCATCAGGGGTTGCTGAGGAGGATATTGTTCTTACAGAAAATGCTTCAGTTGGTGATGACTCAGAGAATATTCCCATTGCCAAAGTATTCATGGCTGACATGTCTGATCCATCTAAGGTAAAAGACTTTGTTTGTCATATTTACTGTTCTAACTGCATTTCTGTTAAAGATAAACTGCAAAAGGTCATGGATGATAACACAAATGTGATTTGTGACATGAAATCAATGCATTCAGTTAATCAGAAACTGAATGATAATGATAAGCTGTGCATTGAAAGAATTGAGTATTTGAAAAGAGACTTAAATTCTCTTGGGCTAAAATACAAAGAGCAGGGTTATCATCTAGATATGGCTTATGCTGAAATCGAAAAATGTAATGAAGTTGTTGCCCAAAAGAATAAAGAAATATCTGATAAAGAGTCTGAGGTGATCAAACTTCATCAAAAGATGGAACAATTTGAAAGTTCTTCAGTTGTTTTGGATTATTTTAACTCAAATGCTGATCCTACTAAGCGTGTTGCTGGTATTGGATTTATTCCTCCACCGTTTAATGCAAATTATGTGGTGGAACCTGAAATTATAAATGAAGAGGAGATATATCCAAAAACTGTGTTAAAGGTGAATCCGGTAACTGGGGAGGATATGGTATATGAGTCTGATTCTGAAGATGAGATGTTTGATGAAAACAAAGTTGAGGGAATTCCAAAAGAAGTTAAAATTGATGACCCAACAGTTGTTAAAACTGTTACCCGGGATAGATGCATTATGACTGAACCTGAAGAGGTGAAAGTGGTTCCAACTAATCTTTCTCCAATCTTACAGTCAAGTGGGTTTGTTACGCCTGGTTATCAAAAAGTGAGACTTATGTTCAAAAGAAGCCGATAAATTGTTCTGGACATTCCTCTGAAGCATATACCTCTGATGGATCCTCAAATTCAAAGAAAACCTCTTATTTCAGAAGTTATCAAGAAAGAAGAGTGTGTTTTCATTGCAATGAGGCTGGTCATATTTTGATCAATTGTCCATACAAGAACCAGGGTAAAATGAAGACCGTTCCTTCACAATCGAAAGTGGTGAAGATTCTGAAAAGAAAAGATGAGGGAAAGTCGTCTTCTAGTTTGGAGAAAAATATGCCTGGTCGATCTTTTGTTAAATCCCCTGGATTTAAACAACAGAATACATTGCATGCTAAATCTTTTGTATGCAAAGAGAAACTTGAGATTCCAAAAGTTGGGATTTCAAAAGATTCTTTTCAGGAGGTTAAATTGTCTAGACCTAAAAGAAGAAGAAGAAACATAAAATTAAATAAAATTTTGGAAACATCTGAATCTGACAATAATATATCAAATAATGTTTTTCAAAATAATAAAAATGGTTCTTCTTTGAAAAAGTCTGATTGTCAAACTTCTGTTCCAAAAGTGAATGATAAAATTGATTGTAAATTACAAGAAGTTGTTTATTTTGATCAATCCGGACGACCCCAGACCACGTTGGCTTGGGTTCCACTTTCTAACTGATTCTCGTTGTTTATGTAGGGACAACCAAGGAGGACTATCAACAATACATGGTATGTGGATAGTGGTTGCTCTCGACATATGACAGGGAATGTTAGATTACTTGAGGATGTAAAACAAATTGATGGTGGTTATGTCGCTTTTGCGGGCAATAAAGGCGGGTACATAACTGGCCAGGGTACGTTAAAGAATGACAAAGTCAAATTTGAAAAGGTGAACTATGTTGAGCAACACAATCTTTTAAGCTTATCACAAGTCTGTGACAATAAGTTTTTGTTCCATTTCAACGATGCTGAATGCTATATTTTGAAATCGGGCTTCGTGATTCCTGATGAATGGATTCTTGTGAAGGCTCCGAGGAGAAATGACACGTATGTCCTTGACATGAGTGTCGCCACTACAACGGATTCAATTCCAACATGTTTACTCTCCAAGGCATCGGAATCTGATTCAATATTGTGGCACAAGAAGCTAGCTCACATTAACTTTAGGAAGATGAACTACATTGTTAGGAATGATTTGGTTCTTGGTATTCCAAAGATGAAATTCTTAGTTCCCAATGATTGTATTCCTTGCAAGAAAGGGAAGCAAAGAAGGAAATCTCACAAATCTAAATCTACGAATTCTATTGTAACTCCTTTGGAGTTGCTGCATATGGATTTGTTTGGTCCTATCAGTATCAGGAGCATCGGTGGGAAATCGTATTGCTTGGTAGTAACTGATGATTACTCCAGATTTTCTTGGGTTAAGTTTCTTTCTTCTAAAGCTGAAATCACTGAGTTGGTGCAATACTTAATCCTGGGTTTGGAGAATTTATTCAATCTGAAAGTCAGAAGAATCAGGAGTGACAATGGTAGCGAATTTAAGAATAGCAAAATGGGCTTATTCTGTCTACAAAAAAGAATTCATCATGAATTCAGTGCGCCATATGTTCCTCAACAAAACGGTGTCGCTGAACGAAAGAACAGGACGTTGGTTGAAACAGCTCGCACGATGCTTGCAGATTCTAAGCTTCCAGTCACCTTTTGGGCTGAAGCTGTGAATACTGCGTGTCATGTTTTGAACAGGGTCTTGACCGTCAAGCGACATAACAAGACTTGCTACGAATTGCTGAATAATCGAAAGCCGAATCTGGATTATTTACTACCTTTTGGTAATCCTTGCACCATATTGAAAGTTCTAGATGTCCCAACAAAATTCAGTGCGAAGGCTATTGAAGGGATTTTTCTAGGGTATGTGGCAAATTCGACAAACAAGAGGGTTTATAACAAAGAGACGCGCCAAGTTGAAAAATGGTTCCATATTGACTGTTCAAATCGGTCTTTACCACAAATGGCGATTGGTCCGGATTGGGCATTTGATTATGAAAACTTATTCAAGTCTTTTCATTTACCTTCTGATATTTCTGATGAAGATGCTGCTGTTCTTTATGATTCTTTTCAGGATGCACAACACAATGGATTTCTACCAAATGCAGTTCCAAATTCATCGATTCCATCTACTTCTGCTCCCGATCCTAATGTTGCTTCTTGTTCAGGCCACAAGACTCAGAGAGTGAGGAGGATAATGCTATTTTTCAAGATTCTTCTGCTGATCCATTGTTGGGTGATGATACATTACCTTCGACACAGGCTCAGGGGGAGATTCCTACAAAATTAGACTTGGATATTCCAATTAATCACAATTATTCTTATCAATCCGACTCTACTCAAGTTGACGTGTTGCAGGTGCCTGAGGTTGCATCTATCAAGGAGCTCAAAGATCATCCGGTGACAAATATAATTGGAAATTTACAGGATGGAGTGAAAACATGTTCTCTTGTTGACAATACTTGTTTGTATACTTGCATTAAAGATTATGGTGTTCTTGATGATTGCTCACATTCATGCTTTATTTCGCAGGTTGAACCTAAGAATGTTGAGATGGCTTTAAATGACAATAATTGGATAGAAGCTATGCAGGAAGAACTTGCTCAATCTGACAAACTTAAGGTTTGGAATCTTGTTGATCTTCCGAAGGGTGCGAGGCTCGAAGCTATAAGGCTGTTTCTAGCTTTTGCTTCTTTTAAAGGTTTTAAGGTGTTTCAATTAGATGTCAAAAGTGCGTTTTTATATGGAAAGGTCAAGGAGGAAGTCTATGTTTGTCAGCCGCCGGGGTTTGAAGATCCACTGAATCCGAACATGGTTTTCAAGTTTGATAAGGCCCTCTATGGTCTTCATCAGGCTCCTCGTGCGTGGTATGAGCCTTTATCCACACATTTTTTGGTGAATGAATTTGTTCGTGGAAAGATAGACTCGACCTTATTCATAAAGAAATCAGGGGGAGATTACCTACTGGTACAGATTTATGTGGATGATATTATTTTTGGCTCGACAAATGAAGGGTTATGCAAAGACTTTGAGGGTGTTATGAAGTCGAAATTTGAAATGTCTGCTATGGGAGAGTTATCATTTTTCTTAGGTTTACAAGTAAATCAAAAGGAAGATGGTTTCTTTATTCATCAGTCCAAGTATGTCAAAGACATCTTGAGCCGGTTCAAGATGGAGGACTGTACCCCATACGATACTCCAATTCCGGTCAATCATAAGTTGAATTCTGACCCGGAAGGAAAAGATGTGGATTGTCGACTTTACAAAGCTCTGATACCACTTGTAGGATCGTGAAAGTACAAGATGGTTCTGTTCTTAGTTGAAATTGGTGGAAATAATAGCATCTACACAAATGTAATCGAACAGGCAGAAAGAATACTTTTAAGAACACTGTTGTATTAAGCTTTTGCAGATAAACGATTACAATTGAAAACTCAGTGAAGAAGCACACTTACAATGAAGTGTTTACACAGTATTTATACTAACTTAGAATCAAGACAGACCCTTGATTCTAAGGATCAGATCTAACACAGACTGCTGATCTTTTATACAAAAGCTAATAATACATGTTAAAGATATACTAGCTAACTTTATTGAAGCGTTTTCTTTATTCATCATTGTTTGCATGCTTGGAGAAGAGCATTGTCATCCGTCATTGGTTGCACCATTGAGGTTCCTTCTGCTTTGAGTGTGTCAGTCGCTTTTGTAGAAAGTTGTCAGTGACGCTTGGCATGGATAGTCAGCTGCAACGATTTGTTTTCAAGGAACACAGCTATCAGCAGCAAGAATGAGAATGATGCTGCTGATAAGCCTATCAGCAGCAACTTGTGATGAATGCTGCTGATAGACTATCAACAACAACAAGTGTTGAATGCTGCTGATAAGCCTATCAGCAGCAACTTGTGTTGAATGCTGCTGATAAGCCTATCAGCAGCAACATGTGTTGGATACTGCTGATAAGCCTATCAGCAGCTGTGACAACCCGACATTTCAGGTCAATATCCGTACACATTATAAACAAGTTTACATAATAATTATTTTTGTGATTTATTTAATTTCACAAACAAGGACTTTAGAGTCTAACAAAAACCGAGCATTGTCTCAGTTCACATTTGGTAATTCTAGGAGTTACCGGATCACGTGTTATATACACCGACAAATTCGATCACTAGTGGTTAATTTAAATAACCAGAGAAAAATATATTTTATTTCCACAAACTTTGCGTAGAACAATAAATTATTTTCAGAATAAGTTTATAATACCGTGGAGGATCTAAACCGAATTAAACTACCCCTTTTAAAACTCTAATTAATACCTAAATCTAATTATTTTATTCAAAATTATCCCAAACCACTTTTATTGACTTTCTCGGCCGAAGCCAGAGAAAGCCACTCCCACGATCATCTTTTACTCACATCCGAATTATTTTACTCAAAACCCATACCTCCTATTGCGAAAAACTCAGACATAACCACACTCACTTCCATCACTTTTCTCATAATTCCTTTCATCACTCTCATTTTCATACGGCAAAGTTTCCATTCCTCTTCAAACCGAAGCTGAGTTTTAAGGCGAAATCCTACCACAATCCAGTATTTTAAGAAGAATCTCAAGTGTTTCTGCAAAAGAGTCGAGATCATCTCTGTTTTATTTCATCATCTTCATCTCGGTTTTAAGGTAAAAACTCGACATTTTCACATTAGTTTCTTTAAAACCGTAGCTAAACGTACATCTTATTTAAACGCAAGAAAGATAACAAGAAGAGTGTGTCGAATTCAAGTTTAAAACATCAAAATATGCCGGACTGATTCTGTCAAAACAGAAGTCCAGTAATCGAAACTAGGAGTTTCGATACCTGTTTCTCAATCGAAACTAGGAGTTTCGATACCTGTTTCTCAATCGAAACTAGGAGTTTCGATACCTGTTGCTCAATCGAAACTAGGAGTTTCGATACCTGTTGATCCATCGAAACTAGGTAGTTTCGATAGCAAATACTCAATCGAAACTAGGTAGTTTCGATACCTTTTCTCAATCGAAACTAGGTAGTTTCGATAGCAAATACTCAATCGAAACTAGGTAGTTTCGATACCTTTTCTCAATCGAAACTAGGTAGTTTCGATAGCAAATACTCAATCGAAACTAGGTAGTTTCGATACCTTTTCTCAATCGAAACTAGGTTGTTTCGACTCCTGACCACTCCATCGAAACTAAGTAGTTTCGACACACATATGCCCAATCGAAACTAAGAAGTTTCGACACTTGTACAACAGTCCCAGTTGGGCAGTAACTCAAATCTATTTTATAACAAAACATGTGTTGGAAAACTAAAACGATATTTAAACAAACATAATCAGATTTACAAGGTCGGTGAACAATTTACAATTAAGACGTTGGTCTTAACAACAATTTACCCTTGGTATCTAGGGTACAAACAGTCAAGGTTGACTACAACAAATATTATTACAAGTATATACACAAACACAAGGTGAGTTTCACGGCCCCTTTCTTTTTACTGTTTTCAAATATTTGGGGGAGAAACATACTTCAACTATTTTATGGGATAACAAGAGAATAAGACACGACTTTTATGTTTACATGGGATGAGAACAACACAATGGAGGCCGCGAAAGTCCCCTGGAACAACATAGTAACCATTAACTGTAGCCTAGGGTCCTATGAATAGTACTATGGAGAGTGACGTCTCCCGGTCATGGTTAGTCGCGCTAACCACAATCTGGAGGATTTATGGCCGCATAGAATCTGATAACGCTTAATAGGGGCTCACACATGTCATGGTTTGGTTACGCCTCATGTATGAACATATTATTTGTATTCCTAGCTAGTTTACAAATGGGTCAACAATTCTTATTCTGTTTATCACATACAACTGAAACTATTTACGAACAATTGAATTTTTCAAAGAACTATTTGATTAAACCTGTGAACTCACCAACTTCGTGTTGACGATTTTAAGTATGTTTTTCAGGTAACTGAACGTGATTTCAAGGTTAGCAATGTAGATTACATGCATGCACGATGGATACTACTCAAGGAGGATTTCCCTTGTATAACTCATTGAGTTGAGTCATATTTGTGAAATCTTAACTTTTTGTAAACTCAGATTATGTTTTGTAATGTAAAACATTAAACTTGTTAATGTATCCATTTATCATGTATGTGTTTGCGGTAATCATATGCTTTGGAAACCATGAACGTTGCGCCTCGCGTTTCCGCCTTGGCGGGGTGTGACAGAACTTGGTATCAGAGCCATTGATTATAGTGAACTAGGAATCTAAATTGGAACCTAGTCTATAATCTAAATGACTCACTAAAACGTTTTCATTGCATAAGCATTGCATGACCAGTCATTTTGTCATATGGATATTGTAGTCACAAGCATGTCGTCACATTCACATTCTGATCCCGTCTCTGACACTGAATCAAATGAGGAACTTTCCGCCTCACGTCCCAAAAATCAAGTACAAACCCGTAGCTCCACACCACCTAAAGTCGCCTTGGGAAAACCGCCTATCGTCTACCGAAAGAAAAGCGGAGGACCAGTTAAGGTGCAAAGCGCTAGGAAGAAGGTTCGAATTCCACGCAAAAGGAATCTAGCAGCCCGTGACCCAGAAGACTTGGTGGCTGGTGAAGAACCACCTAGGCAAAGACCCTGCTACCACCCTACTGTGGGAACTATCCGTTGGATGCCACGTACTCTGGCCCGATGGAGGGAGATGGAGAGCATCCCATCTACCTTTGAGCTTGGAGAGTCTTCTAACTCCCCAACACCCCTACCCCACACTGGGGAAGCCATAGAGCTCACTGTGCCTACCTTGGTAGCTCGCGTTCGTACGCATGAGGAGCGTCTTGATGATCTCCTAGATGACATCCGGGCACAGGGGGATGCAGCCACGCGACTTCGTCAAGGACTCGGATCTCGAGTTCAGAATCTAGATGACCGCACCCGAAACATACAGGATGCCACTAACTATCTAGAGTTGAGAGCTGACATGGATTGGCAGTTCACTGTTACGGTCCAAGACATGGTGGAGGCTCTGGAAGAAAGGACGTTGGCTGCAGAATTTGTGGCGAGAGCTAGTTTTGTCATGGCAGGACTTGCTATGATGATTGGATTGTACTCTCACTTCTTCTTTTAAACCTATTACGGACGGGTTGTGCCCGTAGTACATTAAGTAGTTTAAAACTTTAGTACTGATGAGGTCATGTGAACCCATCTCTTTTGTATCCTTGTCTTTTGGAACAATGTACTATGAATGTTTTGACTATGTATGTAATGGTTTATGTTGTGATAATGGTTGTTTACATTTGACGTTGTTGTATCCTTATGTCATGAGCTATCATTATTGTCATATAATGTTGTTTCTTTTTAATTGATATGTTAGAAAGAACGTCATGGCACCTAAGCGTAGGACAACCCGTAACACTACTGGTGACAACAACGAGGCGATTTCCCCAAATGTGGAACAACTTATAGCACAACGAGTAGCTGCTGCCATGGAGCAGTATGAAGCCAATCGAAATAGTGGAGGAGGTGTAGGAGGTAGCGGTACAGCTGGAGGTTCCGGAGGTGCAGGAGGTAGCGGTACAGCCGGAGGTTCTGGAGGTAATAAAATAAATAAGCCATAACATATGGTCATGATTCGAATTAATGACGTTATGACTTGTAATTCTACAGATGCTCCAATTAGAAAGTGCTCCTACAAGACCTTTCTGTCTTGCAAACCCCGTAACTTCAATGGCACCGAGGGTGCAGTTGGACTAATGAGATGGATAGAGAAGATGGAATCGGTGATTGATATTAGTGAATGCACCGCTGACTGCATGGTGAAGTATTCTACATGCTCACTCACTGATAAAGCTTTAACTTGGTGGAATTCACAAGTAAAGACTTTGGGAAGGCAGACAGCATATGAGTTGTCATGGGAAGACCTGAAGGCCATGATGATCGAGGAATATTGTCCTCGAAATGAGTTGCAAAAGATCGAATCTGAAATGTGGAACTTGCAAATGACAGGAGATGATGTTGCTGGCTACACTGACCGATTCAATGAGTTAGCAATCTTGGTTCCACACATGGTCACCCCAGAGTACAAGAAGGTTGAAAGATATTTGTGGGGTCTCGCACCTCAAATCCGAAGCCTGGTGACTTCATCGAACCCTATGGATGCCAAGAGCGCCATAACTTTAGCTTTCAAGCTAAGGGATAATGCTGTACGTGATGGTTTGTTTGAGAAGAAGGAGACCGAAGGAGGGAAATCTGGAGAAAAGAGGAAATGGTTTGGAAAACCAATTAATCAAAACCAGAATCAAATTTACAAGAGACCTGAAACTATGAAAGCCTTTGTCGCCAACACTGTGGAACAAAAAGGATACCTTGGAGCACGACCAAGGTGTGACAATTGTGGATATCATCACAGTGGGAAGTGTACCCAATGTGGAAAATGTAAAAAGTATGGACATCTAGCCCTTGACTGTAGGAGCAATGCGAACCCTAACAAGATAAATCAAATAGCAGGAAAAGTCAACCCAGGAACAGAAAGGATGAATCAAGGATGCTTTGAGTGTGGAGATCCAAAGCACTTCAGAAAAGACTGTCCAAAATTGAAGAACCGAAACGACAATCAGGCCCGTGGAAGAGCATTTGTGATGGGAGCTGGTGACGCACGACAAGATCCGAACATTGTCACTGGTACGTTCCCGATAAATAATCACTATGCCTCTATACTTTTCGATACGGGTGCTGATTTGAGTTTTGTGTCAAATGACTTTAAGTCCCTACTCGGTATTAAGCCCAGCAAACTAGAACAAAAGTATACAATTGAATTAGCGAACGGAAAATTAATTAATACCGGAGAGGTCATTCAAGGTTGTACCTTATATCTTAAAAATCACACATTTAGTATAGATCTGTTACCTGTTGACTTAGGAAGCTTTGACGTTGTTATTGGCATGGATTGGTTGTCAAAGAATCATGCAGAGATTGTTTGTTTTGAGAAAATTGTCCAAATCCCACTCCCAAACGGAGAAATTCTTTCGATTCAAGGTGAGAAGAGTGGAGTAACGTTAAGGATGATAAACTGCATGAAAGCTCGTAAGTGTTTACGTAAAGGCTATTGCGTGTTTCTGGCTCACGTCGTCGAGAAGAAACCCGAGGAACGTCGACTTGAGGATATACCAATCGTTAAGGATTATCCTGAAGTTTTCCCTGAAGACTTACCTGGATTACCACCACCGAGGCAAGTCGAATTCCGAATCGATTTGGTACCAGGATCCGCACCGATTGCGCGATCGCCGTATCGATTAGCACCTTCTGAAATGCAAGAATTATCAAATCAACTGCAAGAGTTGCTTGATAAAGGTTTCATAAGACCGAGTTTCTCACCTTGGGGAGCTCCGGTTCTATTTGTAAAGAAAAAGGATGGAACCTTTAGGATGTGTATTGATTACCGAGAATTAAACAAGCTTACAATCAAGAACCGATACCCACTTCCTCGAATAGACGATTTGTTCGATCAACTACAAGGTTCTAGCTTCTATTCAAAAATTGATCTACGTTCAGGGTATCATCAATTAAGAATCCAAGAAGAAGATGTACCAAAGACAGCATTTAGGACTCGATATGGCCACTACGAATTCCTAGTTATGCCGTTTGGTTTGACAAACGCACCAGCTGTCTTCATGGATCTCATGAACCGCGTGTGCAAGCCATACTTGGATAAATTCGTGATTGTATTTATCGATGACATATTAATATATTCACGAACTAAGGAGGATCATGAACATCATCTTAAATTAATCTTAGAACTACTCAGAAACGAGAAACTTTACGCTAAATTCTCTAAGTGTGAGTTTTGGATCCGAGAAGTGCATTTTCTTGGACATGTCATCAACAAGGAAGGAATTCACGTCGATCCATCAAAAATTGAAGCGATCAAAAACTGGGAAGCACCAAAGACTCCGACAGAAGTGCGTCAATTTTTGGGTTTGGCTGGCTATTACAGACGATTCATCGAGAATTTTTCAAAGATAGCCTTGCCTTTAACCACATTAACCCAGAAAGAAAAGAAGTATGATTGGAGTGACAAGCAGGAGTCAGCTTTCCAATTACTGAAGCAGAAGCTGTGTAGTGCACCAATCCTGTCCCTTCCGGAGGGAATCGAAAATTTTGTCGTATACTGCGATGCATCACACCAAGGACTTGGTTGTGTGTTAATGCAAAGAGACAAAGTCATCGCATATGCCTCACGACAACTAAAAGTGCACGAAAAGAATTATACGACTCACGACTTGGAATTGGGTGCAGTTGTGTTTGCGCTCAAGATTTGGAGACATTATCTTTACGGTACAAGATGTACTATCTTTACTGATCACAAGAGTCTTCAACATATCTTTGATCAAAAGGAACTTAACATGAGACAACGTCGTTGGGTAGAACTACTAAACGATTATGATTGTGATATCAAGTACCATCCCGGGAAAGCCAATGTCGTAGCGGACGCTTTAAGTCGCAAAGAACGAGTTAAAACTCTTCGTGTTCGTGCCTTAGGATTGACAATTCATACGAATCTTACTACTCAAATTCGGATGGCACAACATGAGGCAATCAAAGAAGAAAACATTCAGAATGAAGCTTTACGAGGAATGATAAAGCAATTGGAGCCAAAGTCAGATGACACTTTATACTTCATGAATAGAATTTGGGTGACACGTTTTGGTAACTTACGGGAGTTAGTTATGGACGAAGCCCACAAGTCCAGGTACTCCATTCACCCAGGTTCAGATAAGATGTATAAGGATCTAAAAGAATTATATTGGTGGCCCAATATGAAAGGAGATATTGCCACATATGTCAGTAAATGCTTAACGTGTTCAAAAGTAAAAGCCGAACATCAGAAACCGTCTGGTTTATTACAACAACCTGAAATTCCCCAATGGAAATGGGAACAGATTTCTATGGATTTCATCACAAAATTACCCAGGACTTCCAGTGGTTATGATACCATATGGGTTATTGTCGACCGATTAACAAAATCTGCTCACTTTCTGCCAATGAAAGAAACTGACAAAACCGAGAAACTTGCAAAACTTTATATCAAGGAAATTGTGGCTAGGCATGGAGTGCCAATTTCTATTATCTCGGATAGAGATAGCAGATTCGTGTCTAGAATCTGGAAATCATTACAAGAAGCAATGGGCACACGTCTTGACATGAGCACGACATATCACCCACAAACAGATGGTCAAAGCGAAAGGACCATTCAGACATTAGAAGATATGCTCCGTGCATGTGTAATTGATTTCGGAGGAAATTGGGATACTCATTTACCATTAGCTGAGTTTTCCTACAATAACAGCTACCATACGAGCATTAAGGCAGCTCCGTTTGAAGCTTTATATGGTCGTAAATGCCGCTCACCGTTATGTTGGGCGGAAGTTGGTGAAAAACATTTGACAGGCCCTGAGATTGTCCAGGAAACCACTGACAAGATCTTCAAAATTAAGGACCGTCTAAAAGCGGCCAGGGATAGACAAAAGAGCTACGCTGACAACAGACGAAAACCATTAGAATTTCAAATTGGTGACCGAGTAATGTTAAAAGTCTCACCATGGAAAGGCGTTGCAAGGTTTGGTAACCGTGGTAAGCTCAACCCTAGATACGTTGGTCCGTTCGAAATACTGGCTAGGGTTGGCCCTGTAGCTTACAAACTCAAGCTACCACAAGAACTAAACAATGTACACAATACATTTCATGTGTCAAATCTCAAAAAGTGTCTATCAGACGAGACTTTGATCATACCGCCTGATGAAATTCACATTGACGATAAACTTCATTTCATCGAGCAACCAATTGAGATATCAGATTGGAAGGTTCAAAAGCTGAGACGTAGTCGAATCAAACTGGTTAAAGTACGTTGGAACTCAAAGCGTGGTCCTGAGTATACATGGGAACGAGAGGACCAAATGAAAACAAAATACCCATCCTTGTTTGAGGATGCCCCAGTTCAAGAGGACACGAATTGAATTTCGGGACGAAATTCTGTTAACATGGGGAGAATGTGACAACCCGACATTTCAGGTCAATATCCGTACACATTATAAACAAGTTTACATAATAATTATTTTTGTGATTTATTTAATTTCACAAACAAGGACTTTAGAGTCTAACAAAAACCGAGCATTGTCTCAGTTCACATTTGGTAATTCTAGGAGTTACCGGATCACGTGTTATATACACCGACAAATTCGATCACTAGTGGTTAATTTAAATAACCAGAGAAAAATATATTTTATTTCCACAAACTTTGCGTAGAACAATAAATTATTTTCAGAATAAGTTTATAATACCGTGGAGGATCTAAACCGAATTAAACTACCCCTTTTAAAACTCTAATTAATACCTAAATCTAATTATTTTATTCAAAATTATCCCAAACCACTTTTATTGACTTTCTCGGCCGAAGCCAGAGAAAGCCACTCCCACGATCATCTTTTACTCACATCCGAATTATTTTACTCAAAACCCATACCTCCTATTGCGAAAAACTCAGACATAACCACACTCACTTCCATCACTTTTCTCATAATTCCTTTCATCACTCTCATTTTCATACGGCAAAGTTTCCATTCCTCTTCAAACCGAAGCTGAGTTTTAAGGCGAAATCCTACCACAATCCAGTATTTTAAGAAGAATCTCAAGTGTTTCTGCAAAAGAGTCGAGATCATCTCTGTTTTATTTCATCATCTTCATCTCGGTTTTAAGGTAAAAACTCGACATTTTCACATTAGTTTCTTTAAAACCGTAGCTAAACGTACATCTTATTTAAACGCAAGAAAGATAACAAGAAGAGTGTGTCGAATTCAAGTTTAAAACATCAAAATATGCCGGACTGATTCTGTCAAAACAGAAGTCCAGTAATCGAAACTAGGAGTTTCGATACCTGTTTCTCAATCGAAACTAGGAGTTTCGATACCTGTTTCTCAATCGAAACTAGGAGTTTCGATACCTGTTGCTCAATCGAAACTAGGAGTTTCGATACCTGTTGATCCATCGAAACTAGGTAGTTTCGATAGCAAATACTCAATCGAAACTAGGTAGTTTCGATACCTTTTCTCAATCGAAACTAGGTAGTTTCGATAGCAAATACTCAATCGAAACTAGGTAGTTTCGATACCTTTTCTCAATCGAAACTAGGTAGTTTCGATAGCAAATACTCAATCGAAACTAGGTAGTTTCGATACCTTTTCTCAATCGAAACTAGGTTGTTTCGACTCCTGACCACTCCATCGAAACTAAGTAGTTTCGACACACATATGCCCAATCGAAACTAAGAAGTTTCGACACTTGTACAACAGTCCCAGTTGGGCAGTAACTCAAATCTATTTTATAACAAAACATGTGTTGGAAAACTAAAACGATATTTAAACAAACATAATCAGATTTACAAGGTCGGTGAACAATTTACAATTAAGACGTTGGTCTTAACAACAATTTACCCTTGGTATCTAGGGTACAAACAGTCAAGGTTGACTACAACAAATATTATTACAAGTATATACACAAACACAAGGTGAGTTTCACGGCCCCTTTCTTTTTACTGTTTTCAAATATTTGGGGGAGAAACATACTTCAACTATTTTATGGGATAACAAGAGAATAAGACACGACTTTTATGTTTACATGGGATGAGAACAACACAATGGAGGCCGCGAAAGTCCCCTGGAACAACATAGTAACCATTAACTGTAGCCTAGGGTCCTATGAATAGTACTATGGAGAGTGACGTCTCCCGGTCATGGTTAGTCGCGCTAACCACAATCTGGAGGATTTATGGCCGCATAGAATCTGATAACGCTTAATAGGGGCTCACACATGTCATGGTTTGGTTACGCCTCATGTATGAACATATTATTTGTATTCCTAGCTAGTTTACAAATGGGTCAACAATTCTTATTCTGTTTATCACATACAACTGAAACTATTTACGAACAATTGAATTTTTCAAAGAACTATTTGATTAAACCTGTGAACTCACCAACTTCGTGTTGACGATTTTAAGTATGTTTTTCAGGTAACTGAACGTGATTTCAAGGTTAGCAATGTAGATTACATGCATGCACGATGGATACTACTCAAGGAGGATTTCCCTTGTATAACTCATTGAGTTGAGTCATATTTGTGAAATCTTAACTTTTTGTAAACTCAGATTATGTTTTGTAATGTAAAACATTAAACTTGTTAATGTATCCATTTATCATGTATGTGTTTGCGGTAATCATATGCTTTGGAAACCATGAACGTTGCGCCTCGCGTTTCCGCCTTGGCGGGGTGTGACAGCAGCATTTGTACTTAGAATAATTTAGTAGCAATCAGTCTTTGGTTCTACACTAATTAAGTATATATAACTTTATATATATATATATATATATATATATATATATATATGAATACAATTAATTAACCCTTTTCAATAATTAGTTATATACATGCAAGTCATATATATATATATATATAACTTAATTATTCCGTAATTCCTAAATTGTTGGATCAGTCAATTTAGTCGTTCGTAATTCCTAATTATGATCCCTCTATGCCATTGATTATCCCACATAATCTTTATATGATTATTTCATAAATAATCATTTGCCTTTTGGTTTAGCTTCATGTAAGGCCCGTTTAACTCTTAAACGTCTTTTAATATATATCGTTGTTTGTGGTGTAACTCTTTGGATCTTATCTCGATGGCAGCGTTGTCGAATGTCGTTACTCGGGCATATATGTCCAACAAATTGCGTGTCCCGGTCAGATAAAATCGATAGTGGCATACCATGTCGAGCAACTATCTCATTGATGAATACTTCTACTAGCTTCTCAGACGAAAACGTTTCACGGATCGGCAAGAAGTGTGCACTTTTCGTCAAATGATCCATATCACCAAGATGGTATCATGACCCTTAGTTGTGCGGGGTAGCTTGGTTATGAATTCTATGGTAATGCGCTCCCCTTTACATATAGGTATCTCTAGAGGTTGGGTCTTACCGTATGGTTTCTGGTGTTCAGCCGTAACCTGTGAGCAAGTCAGACACTTACTCACGTATTATGTCACATCATTTCTCATGTTCGGCCATCAATATTCTTTCTTTAAATCTTGGTACATCTTTTTGGTTCCCAGGTGGATAGAGTATCGAGACTTATGGGCCTCGTCAAGTACTTTGGCCCTAAGTGCTCCACCCTTAGGTACCCACATGCGACCACATCGGGCCCTCAATCTGGAAGTGTTAGTATCTAACTTTTCTTGTTGGCCAACCATTATTTCCCTCTTTATGTTTTCTTCTTTGAGTGCCTCTATCTGTGCTTTTTCTATCGATGTTATAAAATCCGGTGTCACCACTAGCTGGTATGCTTTCATCTAATAGGAGTTTGTCTGTCCTTTCGGCATAGGGCATTAGCGACCACATTTGCCTTTCTCGGGTGGTATAGGATTTCACAATTACAATACTTTAATAGTTCTAACCCCTGCCTCTGTCTCATGTTAAAGTCTTTATGCTCGAAGAAATACTTCAAGCTCTTGTGATCCAAATAGATGGTGCATTTAACCCCATAGAGGTAATGCCTTCAAACTTCAAAGAAAATACCATAGTAGTAAGTTCTAGATCATGGGTCGGGTAGTTGACCTCATGTGTCTTTAATTGTTGTGATGTGTACGCGATCACTTTACCTCTCTTCATTAAAACACATCCAAGTCCCTGATAAGAGGCGTTAGAGTCAACTACCAAATCTTCGTTACCATCAGGTAATGTCAAGACCGGAGTCAACTTTTTATTTAACTCCGTAAAGGCACTATCTTGGGTTGGACCCCATTCGTACGTTTCTTCCTTTCGGGTTAACTTGGTCAATGGTGTGGCTAATTTTTAGAAATCCTGAATGAATCTCCGGTAGTAGCCTACCAATCCTAAGAAACTCCATATTTCAGTTGGTGTCTTTGGGATGTCCCAATTCCTCACTGTTGCTATCTTAGCTGGGTCCACTGTGATCCCATGGGGGTTTATGATATAGCCTAGGAATTGAACTTCCCTAAGATAAAACACGCACTTAGAGAACTTTGCATACAACTTCTCTCTCTGCAACATTTCTACTACGTCTTTGAGGTGACAAGCATGATCGCCCTCACTTTTCGAGTAGACCAGGATGTCATCTTTGAACATTATGATTGACCGGTCCAACATGAGACGGCAGACTCGGTTCATCATTTCCATGAACGCCGCGGGGGAATTCGTCAACCCAAAGTACATCAAGAGAAATTTGAAGTGTCCATAACGCGTATGAAAAGCAGTTTTCGGTACGTCCTTAGCTCTAACTTTCAACTTATGGTAACCCGACCTAATATCAATATTTTAGAACCAACTTGCCTCTTGCAATTGGTCAAACAGATCGTCTATCCTTGGTAACGGGTACCGGTTCTTTACTATGCGCTTGTTTAGCTCTCGGTAGTTGATGCACATACGGATGCTACCATCTTTCTTCTTTACGAACAATACCGGAGCACCCCAAGGTGAAGTCATCAGCTCTTTCATTTCTAATGGAGCTAATTGATAGGGTGCTTTTGCAACGGGATAGGCTCCTAGCGTTAAATCTATCTAAAACTCTGTCTCCCAATCGGGTAGCATCCCAGAAAAGTCCTCGGGGAACACCTCCGAAAAATTGCACACCACGGGTAGATCTTTCAACTCTGGCAATTTTTGTCTATCATTGATGACGTACGCCATGTAAGCCTCGCAGCCGTGTCTCATAAAACTTTCATCCTTGATCATAAAGATGACATTAGGCGCTATACGATATCTATCCTCATGAACCGTAATTAGACTACCATTAGGATCTTGGAGATGAATTATTTTTCATTTACATATGATTCGTGACAATATGGCATCGAATCCTCCTATGGCAATAAGGAATAACCTAGCAGGAAATTTATGGCCTTCGATTCCTATCAAGCATTTATCTACAGCTTGTGTTAATTTATGTCAACTACAGGCTCTGGTCCTTGCTTTAGTTTCTCAGCTTCTTTTCCCTTGTCGGTGCCTGCCGCCTTGTGTCGGCGGTAATCCTTAGCCAAATGGCGAGCAATCTCGCAGTTATAATATGCCCCCGTGCTTGCGCAGTCGCACGAATAATGGCATGTCTTCCCACACCGATAACAAATGTTCAATCCCAAATGGCACTCCCATAGTGCTTCCTTCCACACTTAGCACAAACGCCTTCATCCTATACCATCTGCTTCTTTTTGTCCAACCCTGTCCATTCTTTAGTTGTCATTAAGGTAGCTTAATTATAAAATTAAAATAAGATTTATGTTGAAGCACTTTCATGTGACAACACTCTGGATAGAGTCTTAGTTTGTATTTTCATGTCTGTAATTATCTTTGTATGTAAGAGTCTTTATGTATTAGTTTATCGAGTTGTATTTACTTTTACATATTGAATGTTGCATTTCTTTCTAAGTGTTTTGCGCACTTACATGTGCGCAGGAGAAAGCTCCTGCGTACTTAGCAAGTACGCAAGAATACATTTGCGTACTTATTAAGTACGCAAGAGCATTTTGCCCTGCGCACTTGCTAAGTGCGCAGGCATCAGGTTAGGTATAAGTAGGATAGGTTGACAGAAGTTAAGTACGTAGACATTATAGCAAATACGCAAATTGTAATCTCAGTACTTCTCTCTACAACCTTCAAGTGTTTATAATACAAAGAATGTTTAAAGTGTCTTCTCTTGTCGGTTTACTTTGTTTAGCTAGACTCTCCACCTAGTCACGGGCATTCCGCACCTGGTCCGATTAGTAGACCCACTTGCATGTGACGATCCGCCACACCCGAGGGACCTACAAGTGGTATAAGAGTATTTGCTCCTGATTTCGAGTGTTGTGAGTGAGTTTGGAGAGTTTTTACAAGAAAAAAGGAGGTATTTTTGTTGATTTTTGTGATAAAATAGGGGTAGCTCTTGAGTACTATTTTAGAAGCAAAAATCACTCAAAAACACTGACTTTTGTTGTGTATTTGAGTGTTTTGAGCCTCAAAGGTTGGTTAGAAACAAGTTTCTGACCCTTTGGCTCATTTGCATTGATCATCAGACGAATTTGTACCATCTCCGGCGAGTTTCAGGTGACCGGAAAAGTTTGGTGAAAGTTGCTGAAAAGATATCCTGCGTACTTACCATTTCTGGCAAAAAGTACAGTTTTGTGCGTACTTACTAAATACGCAAGACTTATCTCCTGCGTACTTATAAGTGCGCAAGACTGAACTTGTGCGAACTTAAGTTATATCCTGCGTACTTACATTTACTCCTGCGTACATACAAGTACGCAAGAGGAAATCTAAATACGCAAGACTATTTCTCAAGTGCGCAAGGCCAAAACCAAGTGCGCAACTGTATCTGACTTTTCTGAAATTTGACTAAGTGTTCACTATGTCGAATCTTCAGAATCTTGGAAACCTGTTGAATTATGATAATGAGATCGGTACACCACAGAAACCACCAAAGTTGCTGAACATGAACACGTTTTGAGCACTACATTTCGTATACCGACTCGTCACTATGGATACCAATCCTTGAGGGATATAAGCATCCCACACACATCTATCTTGATGAAACCATGCCCAAGCCTATCTCTAAACTCGACGAAGAAGAAAAGAAAGCTTATGATCGTGAAAAGAAGGCACTTGGTTCGATCACTATGGCATTAACTCGGGAATTGTTCCACAGTTTCCGAGGGTGTGACAATTCTAAGGATCTCTGGAAAACTTTACAGAAGAGATTCGAAGGAAATAGTGACATCAAGAAGTGTAAGCGGGATCTTCTCAGCAAACAGTATGAGTGCTTCAGTTTTTTTGAGAACGAATCTTTAGATGATCTCATCTCTAGGTTCTATCATTTATAGACTGAGTTGAAGGCTTTTGAACTTAAGTATCCAGCTGAAGAGATGGTGGAGAAGTTTTTGGATGCTTTACCACCCAAATTTGAGATGTACACAACCCTGATGAGGGAAAATCCTAAATTCTATGAATTGATAGTTGAGGAGGCAATAGGTAAGGTTCAAGCTCATGACATGAACCTAAGAAGAAAGGAGAGCTTTGGAAGACCCCAGATACAAGACCCTTCTATGTATCATGGGATGACTTCTACATCCAAGTCATCTGGCTCTAGAATTGCCCTCTTCACTGGAAATCCTACTAAAGAAGACCACTCAACTGGGTGTGGTGGTCATGCTTGCTATGCTTCAGGATCAGGGTTGGGGTCTCATCAACAAAATACCTCAAGAAATCCTCCTGCTACGTCTTCAGCTAACAACTCAGCGATAGCCAGAATAGCTGAAGATCATGTAGCACTATTCTCATCTTGTATGCTTGCATATGAAAATTTCATAGGTGGCAAGCTTACTGATCCAGAGACGATTGAAGAAGATTTTAATCAAGTGGATCCTTATGACATGGAGGACATGGATATTCAATCGAATATGGCCATGTTATTAAGGAGAGCCAAGCGTTTCCTGAACAGAAAAGGAAGAAAGTTTATTGGTGGGCATCCTAATGCCAAGGTCGGGTTTGACAAATCCAAGGCCAAATGCTACAAGTGTCTGAACTATGGAAACTTTGCTCGTGAGTGTCAGAAAGA
This sequence comes from Smallanthus sonchifolius, assembly GCA_023525975.1. Lineage (NCBI taxonomy): Eukaryota > Viridiplantae > Streptophyta > Magnoliopsida > Asterales > Asteraceae > Smallanthus > Smallanthus sonchifolius. The sequence goes on from CM042025.1 coordinate 77,966,512, forward strand.
CAGAGCACCTGTCTCTGGTTTCACCCGACCCAGCCAAGGAAACCGCCATGGACAAAACAATCCAAACCACCACAATCAAAGCCAAGGTGGAACGTCCAATGCACTGGTAGCCCAACAGGACGACAACTTTAATTGGGGTGTTCATCTTGAGGATGCCATCTTCGCACAAACCCAGGTTGGTCTCATGGCTGAGATCATGGAGATGATGGAAGCAGAGAGAAGGGAAGCTTCTATGGCTGACCTAGAAGAATCTACAACTGCTGCTACAGAGAAGGTAAAGGAAGCTGAAGAAAAGGAAGCTTTTGTAGCTGATGAAGAGGATTCAACCACTGCTGTTGCTCTCATGGCCATTGGAGAAGCAACAAGTTCATCGTCTGAGGTAGATTCTAACCCTTTCTCTGTTATTTCATGTTCTAAATGTCTGGGGCTAAAACTTGAAAATTCTAGGCTCCAAGACAAAATCGAACCCCTAAGTTTGGCAGCTCTAAACTATAAAGAAAGTGAAAAACGTTTTAAAGATTCTATTGAAACGTTAAGAAAGGAAAAATATGAATATTCTTTAAAAATAAGTGATCAACAGCTTCACTTAGATGTTGCATACAGGGGGTTAGAAAAACAGAACAATGAAATCAACAAATTGGAAAATGAGATCTTGCAGTTAAAGTGCACTAATGAGAAGTTGAAAAAATCTCGCTTTGTGGTGGAACACTACGAGTCTGTGGTGAGACAACTGAATGGGTTAGGTTTGGGTACTAATGCCATTCCTCCACCAGTGAGCGAGAAGTTTGTCAATAGCTTAATAGACATTGATCTCACTTGTCTAGATGAGTCCTCTGATAAGGATGATTCCCCTAAAAAGGATGAATCCTCAAGTAAGGCTAACTCCACATCTAGTGAGGAGTTTGTTACTGCTTCTGAAGACGGGTCAGTTAACTCTTGCCCTGAAGGAGTAGTATCTGAGGAGTTATTGACTGAACAAAAGGTAAAGAAAAACGTTATCACTAATGGTGATAACTGCATTTTAACTGAACCCGACATCATTGAAACAAATGATAAATTAAAGGTAATGCTTTACGGGGGGTATAAAAGTCTTAAACAAGTAAAGAAAGAGGCTTTCTCAGCTCACTATGGGCTTGGTTATAAAGAAAATTTGGAAAAATATTATACTCCCAAAAACCAAACTGCTAAGGTTCAGACTAATGTTCATAAACCAACTCCTCTTTCTCATAATGCTGAGTTATCTAAGGCCAGATCTAATGAGCCTTACAAGAGAACTTATGTAGACAAGAGGAACTGTTTTCACTGTGGCTTGGTTGGTCACATTTTTGTGAAATGTCCTTCTAAGAACCAAGGGAAACGGCCTGTTGTTTCACAACCAGCTGTTATCCCCAGGTCGCCACCAGTGAAACCATCTCCCAAACATCCAAAGCAAAATGTGGTGAAACCACCAGTCAAACCGATGGTAAAGCCTAAGATCATATCTGAAGCTAAACCATATGTTCCAAGAAAGGTAACGCAACCTACTGTACCTCGTGTATCTACCTCTGGTAGTACACATACTGGTGAGAAACCTGTGGCAAGACTCTCTAAGCCACAGAGGAGGAGACGAAACAAGAGGTTGAGAAAGCTTGAATAGCTGAATTCAGTTCAATCAGGTGAAGCTTCCACAAGTTCACCTGCTGTTGTTGAACCAAAGTCTCCTGTTCCAGTTAAGAAACAGAAGAGATCATGGACTGCCAAATCCAAAACTTCTCAATCTCCTAGTTCTATTTCTTCTAAAGATTCATCAATTTTGAACAGTCATCATGACTGTGAGTTAAAGGAAGTAGTTTATTTTGAAAATGATGGACGACCCAAGACCACAACAGCTTGGGTCTCCAAATCTAACTAATTCTTTTGTGACTCGTGCGGGGACGTCCGAAGGGTACTATCTCTAACCGTTGGTATGTAGATAGTGGATGTTCCAGGCACATGACAGGAAACATGGCCCTGCTCCAAGACGTTAAACCATTCAAAGGCGGCTATGTGGCCTTTGCCGGAGAAAAAGGCGGCAACATCACGTGTCAAGGTGTGGTTTTGAACGGTTGTGTCAGCTTTGACAATGTCAACTTCTGCGAGCAGCTGAAGCATAACCTGTTGAGTGTCTCCCAAATGTGTGATAAGGAGTACTCGGTGATGTTTGACAAGTCAGAATGCCTGATTCTCAAACCCGGTTTTGAAGTTCCGGAAGATTGGATCCTGATGAGAGCGCCAATAACAAACGACACCTATCAGATCGATATGAGCGCGGCAACAACCACTTCATCAGTTCCTACCTGTTTGCTTTCTAAAGCGACAGAGCTTGACTCCATCTTGTGGAATAGGAAACTCAGACATATTTCGTATCGTAAAATGAATCATCTTGTCCGAAACGGTTTGGTAACCGGGGTTCCTAAACTGAGATTTATCGTTGCAGATGACTGTATGCCTTGTAAAAAGAGCAAACAACAACGGAAGTCTCACAAGCCCAAGCTCCAAAACTCTATTGATACCCCTTTGGAGCTATTACACATGGATCTGTTTGGCCCCATAAGTATCAGGAGTATTGGAGGTAAGTCGTTCTGTCTAGTAGTAACTGATGATTTCTCACGTTTTTCTTGGGTGCATTTTTTTGGTACTAAAGACGAGACTACTGACATTCTTCAATAATTGATCCTGAGCTTGGAATCTCTTTGCAAGCTGAAAGTTATAAGAATTAGGAGTGACAACGGAACTGAGTTCAAGAATAATTTGAGGGAGCTTTTCTGTCTCAAGAAAGGGATCCGTCACGAATTCAGCGCGCCGTACACGCCTCAACAGATTGGAGTTGCCGAATGGAAGAACAGAACACTGATTGAGACTGCAAGGACTATGCTGTCGGATGCAAAGCTTCCTGTCACTTTCTGGGCAGAAGCCGTTAATACAGCTTGTCACGTCTTAAACAGAGTTCTGGTTGTAAAAAGGCACAACAAGACTTGTTACAAGTTGATCAACAATCGACTTCCTAATCTTGATTACCTAGTTCCTTTCGGTAGTCCTTGTTCCTTGTTGTTACAGTACAAAGACCGCCGGTCGAAATTTCATGCGAAAGCGGTGGAAGGCATCTTCTTAGGATATGTTGCCAATTCGCCCTGCAAGAGAGTGTACAACATAGGAACTCGTACTGTCGAGGAATGGTTTGAAGTGGACTGTAGTAAACACAGCACTCCACCAGAACCAAAAGGTCCAGCTTGGGGTTTTGATTATGATGCGCTATTCAAGTCATTCAATCTTCCTGATCTATCTGCAGTTGACGCCGCAAATGTTTATGAATTATTGGGTGGCGGTAATGACTCCAGCTTCTCTACTCGTGCTACTGTACCAATTACAACTCCTGATTCCAATGCTGCATCTGGAACTCATGACAGTGATAACAATGAAGATGTTCTTGTTGTTGGAGATGATGCTCATGCCAATCCTAACACAACTGTAGGAAATGAAGCTCCAGCTGATCCAATTAACATTGAATCTTCTTCCTCTGGAACACAGGAAATGGGGGAGTTAAGCACGAATCTAGATCCAGAAATTCAGGAACAGATTGTACCGGAGACGAGAGTGCATAGGAATCATCCAATCGACAACATTATTGGTGATCCTTATGCCGGTGTTCAGACTCGTCATCGAACTATCACTGAGAACACCAGTCTTTACACAGAGATACTTGACACTGGTGTCATGGAAACATGTCTGCATGCTGCATTCGTGTCCCAGTTAGAGCCGAAGAATGTGAAGGAGGCTCTCACTGACAGCAGCTGGTTTGAGGCGATGCAAGATGACTTGTCTCAATTCCAAAAGTTGCACGTGTGGGATTTGGTTGACTTGCCAAAAGGCTTTCAGCCAATTAGAACCAGATGGGTGTTCAAATACAAGATGAATGATAGCAGTACTTATGGCACACCTATCCCAGTCAATCATGGTCTGCATCCTGACAAAGATGGAAAGGATGTCGATAACAGATTGTACCGTGGGATGATCGGATCACTTATGTATCTCACAGCTTCAAGACCTGATATAATGTTTGATGTGTGCTTGTGCTCAAGGTTTCAGTCTCAATCGAAGGAGTCACATATGATAGCCTTGAAGAGAATTTTCAGATACTTGAAAGGGAAACCCCAATTAGGTCTTTGGTACTCTAAGCAGCAATCATTCGACTTCAAAGCCTACACTGATTCAGATTATGGAGGTTGTAACCTTGACAGAAAGTCAACTTCTGGTGGATGTCAATTCTTAGGAGACAGACTGGTCTCCTGGCAGTGTAAGAAGCAATCAACGGTTTCTGTCTCAACTTGTGAAGCAGAATACATTGCTGCAGCGAGCGGTTGTTCTCAGATACTGTGGATTCAGCAGCAGTTGAGAGACTACGGCTTAAACTTCACTGGAACTCCTCTATTCATTGACAACAATGCCATAATGTCCATCACAAATAACCCGGTGAAACATTCCAAAACTAAACATATAGAGATTCGCCATCATTTCATCCGTGATTGTGCTGAAAAGCATTTAATTGAACTTGTAAAAGTTCACACGGATGACAATCTTGCTGACCTTTTCACAAAGGCATTTGATCGATCCCGTTTTGAGCATCTTGTCAACTTGATAGGAATGTTCAATCCTGAGTGAAAATTAAATTTTCTTAATTCAATTCAATTCATGAAAGTTAAACTTTATTTCTTTTTAAATTTTCTGTATAGTTCTTTTAAGTTTCAAAATATTTTACAAAAAAAAAAACAAAAATAGAAAATGGAGAAAATTTCAAAGTTAGTTTAAGAAAAGAGGAAATGATAGTACATCAGAAATGATCTAAATGTCACAGACTGCTCATATGGGAAATGATTGCATCATGTTTACTTAACTGGTTAACTTATTGTGTTTTTAATCTGCTTATTTACAAGTAATTTAAATTGCCAGTAGGCTGTATGCGTCTTTGAATCACTAGTGGTGTGGAAACTAAATCTAAATTACAACTGTGATTTGAACCCATGTTTGCAAGTGTGTGTGCGTAAAAGAATAGAAAAGATCATTATCAGATATAGGATGCTAGATTTTGGCAATAATTTTCTTTTGAGGTCAGTTTTGGGTTATGTCGTTAGCACAATTAATGCGGTTCATCTCACTGCCCATACTCACAAGTATGCAATGAGAGATTGAATCAAGACATATCTCTACATTAACCGTTGAGCATGTATTCACCCTTGAATCACTCCTGATTCATTGAAATCAAATCCAGATAAAAGTTGGATCCCCTTACCTTAGTCAATCACCATATATATTATCCTGAATCATCATTCCGATATTCAATGAAGAAAATCAAATGAAACCAAGACAACTGAATCACTCGATTCTAAATCTTATGATTCCTCATAATCCTTATGGATTGTGCTTGATTTTTCCTGTGCTAATAGATGTAGCTTCATTTTGAAAATTTAGAAAATCATTGGGAAAATCTTAGATGCCTTGAGATAGTGCAAGTTAGAATAGCATATCAGTGGGGTACACATTGTATATCTTATAATTAATACCTTAATACACAAGAATGTGATACAAAGATGCGTATAGTTTCAAATCTCATAATATTGTCAACTTGAATTACCTGTTTATGTGCTTATTACGTATGAATAAATAGTAATCCATGACATGATCCCATATTCTTTGATGTTTATTTTGTATCGTTTTTGCTAAAAGATAGCCTGATATGATCCTCTGCTCGTGTCTTTTATCAAAAATAGTTTGTGTGAACACTTGTATATTTCTATGAGAAAAAAAAAACATTTTAAGTTTTTGCATAGTTCAATTTTATTCAGAAAAACCAAAAATATTTGTGTTTAACCTTCCTGAATTGTATTTGAAACCTCGTGATTGAATATTTTTAACTTGTTCGTTATTTGACTTGAAAAACTTCATAAATTTTGAGTTGAAAGTTTGCGCACTTAAGTGTTTGTGCGTACTTGTAAGTGCGCATGAAGTAAGCCCTGCGCACTTGTAAGTACGCAAGAGTTAATTCTTGCGCACTTGTAAGTACGCATGAGTTGAAACGTGCGTACTTGCTAAGTACGCACGGCCTTTTGGTGTGGGGTATAAATGGGGGACTTAGAAAATTTCTGAGTTTTCCATCGCATTCAAACACTTTTCCCTTTGCAAATTTTTACTCAAAATCCAAGTGTACTTAATCCGATTTTTCGTCCCATTACAAGTTTCATCATCTCATAACATCGATTTGGTGAGATTTTAGGCTTAATCCATCCACAAAAATCTTGATTTTGGACCGATTATCTAAGGTTTTTTTTGTTCGAGATTGTTAGACAATTTTTGGGTTGTTTGGGTAATACCTAATAATTAAGACTTGTTAATAATCATTAATCGATCACTAATCTACCCTTAATCGTCCAATGTCCCTGTAGTTGAATTTGAACCGTCAGTGGGTTCATTCGACTATTAGGCCAAAATTGGTCAAGATTAGCAGGTATTTGGTGGTGTTGTTGGTCCCATAGGCTAGAATCACTGATTCCGACCTAGTGGCGACCCAATACACACCTTTTTTTGAATATCAATGACATTTTCAAACTTCTGGAATTTTCACCAAGTATAGTTCTTGCGCACTTAGCAAGTACGCAAGAAGTAATTCTTGCGTACTTGTTAAGTACGCAAGAGGAAAATCCTGCATACTTGCTAAGTACGTAGGACCAACACTTGGCAAAAATTCCTAAGTCTGAAATTCAGTTCAAAGAGTAACTACTATACTGAGTCGTTTTTATTCATTTCCAATGATACGTGTTGTTCTAATTCTGTTTTCTGTGTGTTTTTGCAGATCATGGCTCAGGCATTTACTAACGAATTCAACCTGTTAGCGAACACTCAACCCGAATGGAAAGGTGCAGCATTGCAATATAGGAAGATAGTTGACTTCTTGAACCGCTCAAGAGTCAGCTATGCTATCTCAGCTGACCCGACCGTGTCAAGACCTTACTTGGAAAAATTCTGGGAGACGGCAGAGCACGACTGCACAGTAACCCTCAATGTCATCAGGGCTACCGTTGTTGGTCAGGCTATAGCTTTTTCTGAAGATACCATAAGAAGGGTCCTGCAGTTCAGAGACCTTGCTACCGACCCGACAGCCTATCCAGACTACTTTGTGGATGGGTGTTGGAGGCAAAGAATGGGATACGTCGGAGCGAGGGACTATGCTTCTTATAAAAAGATGTGGGTATTAGACCAATGGCGGTATTTCGCCCACGTCATGATCGTGTGCATCTCGTCAAGGAAAGCTGGTAAAGATGCCATGGGTCATGACCTTGTAGCAGCCATGGTGAGCTTGTCTCTTAATAAGGGCTACAACTTCTCGCGCTACATCTTCAAAGCAATCAATGACCAGATCAACACAGCGGAGAAGTTTAGATTCTTATTGTACCCTAGGTTTGTGCAACTCTTGATTGATGACGCGTTGCCAAACCTTCCTGCTATAGGGGAGAGAATGCAAGTCAAGCGGGTGGAGAAAAGAGTATTTGCTCAATTTCTGAAGCCAGGCAGTGTAGAACCTACCCCTGTGCACACAGAACTCTTTGGCCACCTTCTAAATGAAGCATATGTGGCACCTGAAGACTGTAGATGGTACAGCCATGACTCAGAACCTGAACTGAGTGAACATTCTGATGAACAGCAGGAACAACACGATGAGGAGAATGATAGTGATGATGGCTCGTCTGAGGATGGAGACGACGAAGGCGGTGATGGTGGTGTTGAGGAATCCGATTCAGAAGCAACAGAATCAGATTCTTCTGATTCCGATGACGCACCATCACAGGCACAACCCAGGAGATCGGCACAGGTAACCCTACCTGAGTCGTCCTCCAAAAGAAAGCGACAAAGCTCGAGCGGCGAATATGAGCCAACATCTGACTCTGACGCTGCTCTACAAAGACAGAGACGAGAGCGTGTTCATAAGAACATGGGAGATAGGCAAAAGGTTGATATCCCCATTGTGGTAGAGGCCCCGGCTCAGCAGCAAGTTCAAGTTTCAGCTGCCAGTCCGGATTCAGCCTCTACCCCACCTTCACAGCAGTTATACGATAGGAGGAGAAGACCACAAGTTCAAATTGACGTGGTAGTCACGGCAGTCACAGAGGAGGTTCCTGTGACGGTGACCCTCCCTACAACATCAGTCCAAGTGGCGGTGACTACTCCAATTGTCACGGAGTCTGTCACCATCACCCCTACCATAACACCCACTCCCATCATCTCATCCCAAATCCTAACACCCACCATTGATCCTCCAAGTCAACCCTTCACTTATGAAGATTACTCACAAGGGTTTGAATTTGGTACCATCTTCTCCTCCCCTATCCATAATGCCGAAGCGTCATCGTCTAGGCATCCTGATCCGAATGAGGCAAGGATCGATGTGCTAGAAACCCAAGTTGCTGGACTGCTGAAGACTATTCAGAAGTCAAAGGAGGAATCTGATGCTCAACAAGCACAGATTAATTCACTAACCGATGAAGTTAGGATTCTACATAGCCAGAGAACGGGGACTAATGAGCGACTGAAGAACGTAATGGCACAGAATGAGCTGTAAATGAAGATAAATGAAATGATTCTAGGCCACAGAACGTCACTTGAGCTAAGGCTGGATTTACAAAGAAAAGAGCACGAAGCGATGGTCAAATTAGTTGCAGAACTGACCAAGAAGCTTGATGCTCAGGGGGAGAACGAGAAAGAGAAGGAGAAAGAGAATGAGAAAGAGAAAGAGAAAGAAAAGAAATCCACTGGTGCTGAGCCTTGTCATCCAGTCGACTTGACTAAGGATGATGATAAAGACAAGGATCCTGAAGTCGGTGCTAGTGGAGGTGAGCACCAAGCTTTGGCAATTGTGCCCATCTCTGCTATTCCAATGGCTGAGGGGGAGTCTACTCAGCAAGAGGGTGGTGATACCTCTAGTGTTGGTGGTGATAAAGGGAAGTCAGCAGCCGATGTGCTCAAGGACTTATCTGATGATAAGATCCTTTATCTTGAGCCTGACTATTCCAAGGAAGCACAGATCGATCTCTCCTTAATCTGGAAGAAGGAGAGATCGACTCTGGTGAAGACTGGAATAATGATGATGAAGACGTTGTGATAGAGATTCCCAAGGGTGACGGGGAAGGAGAGTACGAGCTAGAAGATGGAGAGATCTTTGAAGTTCAATCCTTCGACGCTCCGCTCGACACAGGTTCAGTCAAGCAGGCCAGTAATGTAGAAGCCTCGACTGAAGCCTCCCCAGTTGACCCTGAACCTGTGGACCCAGAGGCACCAAAAGATACAGATATGCCTTCTACTTCATCAAAGGGTCCAGCTCTTGTGTGGCAAAAGACGTCTATCATAGACAAGCACAGAGAAACAGGAATGATCTTAGCTGTAAGGTTCGAGGAGGACAGGCAGTTGTTCGCTATCAAAAGATCTGGGGGGGTTCAATACTTGAAACCCACCAGTGAAGCGTTCAGCTCCTTGCCCAAATACGACCTTGTGAACCTTGCAAACCGAGGGCTACTGGGTCAGTGTAATCACGCAGTGGCGATGGGTTTGTGGGTGGTTCTGCAGCGTGAAGCAAGATCTGGGAACTTTGAAATGTTCAAGCCTCAGGTGCCCAAGAGAGTCAAGGATAAGCACGCTTTACATCCTGTGACTAAGAAGCACTTAAAGAAATTGGTATACAAGCCAGTGCGATGTGAAACTAAGATTCCCCTGAGCAAGTTATCTCAGGATATTCTTGGTGACATGTGGTACTGGTACGTAGATCCAAAAATGGGCGAGGCTGTGATCATGGGAAAGGGACGTTCCGAGAGTGGGAACATAGTGCCAAAAGAACTGATCAGAATATTTGATGAAGTCTGCTTCATCAACTTTTCTGTGAAACATCTGGAGGTACTAGCTGATAGGTATTGTGTCCACACGGACGAATGGACAAAGCTCCTTGCTTCTAAATATGACAAGGTGATCAAGTTCTGTCTTGAATACAAGAAGAAGATGGAAGCTAAGGATGGACAGCTGTGAAGACTGAAGATTGAAGACTGAAGACGATGAAGATCCCGAGCTGTTGTCAACGGGGAGTTTGTTGAAGCACTTTCCTATGACAACACTCTGGATAGAGTCTTAGTTTGTATTTTCATGTCTGTAATTGTCTTTGTATGTAAGAGTCTTTATGTATTAGTTTATCGAGTTGTATTTACTTTTACATATTGAATGTTGCATTTCTTTCTAAGTGTTATGCGCACTTACATGTGCGCAGGAGAAAGCTCCTGCGTACTTAGCAAGTACGCAAGAATACCTTTGCGTACTTGTTAAGTACGCAAGAGCATTTTGCCCTGCGCACTAGTGCGCATGCATTAGGTCAGGTATAAGTAGGATAGGTTGACAGAAGTTAAGTACACATACATTATAGCAAATACGCAAATTGTAATCTCAGTACTTCTCTCTGTAACCTTCAAGTGTTTATAATACAAAGAACGTTTAAAGTGTCTTCTCTTGTCGGTTTACTTTGTTTAGCTAGACTCTCTACCTAGTCACGGGCATTCCGCACCCGGTCCGACTAGTAGACCCACTTGCATGTGACGATCCGCCACACCCGAGGGACCTACAATTTATTTCTATTATGTTTTAACAAAACTTTCTCGGTACTATAAAACTATGCAAACGTTGCAATTTATGAAAATTGTTTTGTTACTGTCATTTGTTAAAACTCTGTTTTAAGGAAAACAATTAAGGTGTCCCCCTCTACTTCTACCATACCTTCTTTCACTTGTAAATATCAAGTGAACTTACACATATAATCATACTAACATAACACATAATGAACCATTTCCTAAGGATAAGATTCCTCTGTTGCTTACACCTCGGGGTAAGATTTCTCCGTTGCTTACACCTCGGGGTAAGACTCCTCTACTGCTTACACCTCGGGGTAAGACTTTTCCGTTGCTTACACCTCGGGGTAAGACTTTTGTGTGTTAGCAAGACTTTCTACTCTGTTCTACTATGCAACTACTCTATTATCACATAACAATTTCATAGAACACATAAATGCATACAAATAACACATATTACCACATAAGCACATAACATGACATCTGTCACTATCAACCATTACTGATGTACTTCTTTCTCTGTCATTCTTTACTTTCTTTAAAACGTTTATTTCAAAGATAGTTCCTGTACTATGTTCGTGTGTTCTTTCTCTTTTATAAGATTACAATTTTTATAAAATAATATTGTCTTTCAAAATCTCTGTTCAAGTATGCACATCAGCCCGAAAACATAAGAAAATGGGCGATAGAAACTCACAAGTTCTGCTATCACTGACTAATTATCGAACTGTCTAGTTTGACGGGTCTCTATGGAAATCTTTATGAAGTCAACACGTGAAGTCGGTTAACTTTTACTAGTGTCGCCTAAAGTGTCACCAAGCTAGTGTCTCTAGGCTCGTGTTGCCAAGCACATAGTGTCGAAGACACTAGTGTCGTTGGTGAATGTCTCCATAACTTGCGTTATGGACTTGTGTCGTGTATCAAGTGTCGTGTACATAGCGTCGCCAAATAACTGGCGACACTCTTAGTGTCATCCATTTAGTGTCGCCAAATGGAATGACACGTGTCCCAATCATTTGAAGACCCCGGGAACTCCCCTTCATCTTCCTGACTGTCACACCCCGCTCGACGACGGAAACCGCGAAGCGCGACGTTCATGAATACCACAGTCATTGATCACATCGAACGACCTCTATATGAGTTTGAAAATCAACATTTGAATATTAAACCAAATTTAAAACTTAAATGGAGTTCACAAGGTTACATAAATCCATAAATCAAGTTTGTAAATCATAATGTTTGAAAATGTCATTCATGACCCAAAAGCTTCTAATGAAAAGGACCCTAGCATGATCTATATGCCATGTGACTCCGTGCTACTCCATGCAATCAACGACCTGAGAAAACACGCTAAAATGGGTCAACATAAAGTTGGTGAGTTCACAAGTGTAAGTATTTGAAAATGTTTATTTGAAAACCAGGACAAAGTATTAGTAATCGTCATTCGACCATAAAAGGTTGTGAAACATCCGTTTGAAAATCATAGCAAGTGATAGCCCTTTTCATCTAATTGTGTTGATTTACCATGAACTCCTATACCGATGCTCGCATGTTATGATATTGCCCCAGACCACAATGGCGCATCACACACATTGAATTGACTAGCTAATAATGCACCCGTTTGGCTCCCCGACGAATGGGGTTGTTAACCTAAATAGATCTATCCACGATTAACCCGCTTTACCCAAATTAAGGGTTTAGAATTGTAGGGTACTTTTTGATAGTGATGCTTATGTTAATTCATGTAAACTACTGATAGTAGCTATGTTTATGATAAAAATGATTTGCATGTTTTCTCCCCCAAAATAGTTATGAAATAGTAATAAAAGAGGGGCCGTGAAACTCACCTGGTATGAGTAGTGTAACTACTAGATATATGAGAATGCCAGAACTATATGTGTCCTAAAAATGTAAGGACGTAAGTTCTATGAAGTGTTTGTGCTTGATTATGCGATCAATTCACCCAACTCGACTCTTTATAATATGTGTGTTATCTTTTAGTGCTTGACCATGTTAGACTTGATGACACGTTGGTGATTCATTAGAATAGATAAAAATATATTTATTTCCAAAAATAACTATAAACAATAAATCGTATGATGGAAATCATGCATATCATAAATTAAACTTTTTGTATATTAAAATATATATATTTTGATGATTGAAATATTATACAAATATCCAAATATTATTTAGTCATGTTTAAAGACACATGCATGCAAATAAATAAAGTATTTTTAAATCATCCAAGAGTTTAAGAATAGATGTATGAATATTAATAAAAATAGTTTCATCATCAACACCCTTATAAGGATAAAAACCCGGTTTTTGATTCAACAAAACTTTCTTAATTAGAAAACGATTCTAATGACTTATATGTATTAAAAAAATGATGATCTAACTATAAAATATACTTATATTTTATATAGAAATACTCTTTGCAAATTCAAATGACAAAATATTCATGTCTAGTATAAAACGCATTTTTGAAAACAACAAAGTTACTATTATTAGAAATACGATTCATCAACATGCATGTGATCAAAATCATAATCCATCAACATGCATGTATCATCTAAGATATATAGAAGCAATAAATCATAAGAGAAATATATAAACTAGTTTTTACATGATGCACGTTATATATTTAGATTCTTTTTATAAAAGAATATATGTTTTTGTTGGGTGTTATGACTAAAACATAATAACTTGAAACAAAGAAATAAAAGCTAAATAAGATGAGTTTCTTACTTAGAATGGTTGAAAAAGATGATGGCTTTGTTACAAAGGCTTGAGATATCACCAAATGATCTAGAAAACTTGAGTTGGAAGTCAAAAATGATGTGGTGGAGGTGGTTGGTGATGGCAACAAGGGGAGGGGAGAATGGGTTGGGAGTTTTTGATTTTGTAGAATGAAAGTGTATACTGAAATGGGTGAGTATGGGGTGTATTTATAGGTCGGAGGAGAGAGAAGTGAAAGATTTTTAAAATAATAAAAAGACATAATCATGAGAGAGGAGTGGGGCGTTTCAAGGGGTAAGGGGTGGAGTGGTGGTGATTGGTTATGAGATGGAGTGTAGTGGTGGGAATTTGATATGTGAGATTTTCAAAAATATGGTAATGATTAGATTTGATATTAAAAGATATTAATTATTAAATTTTAATTTAAGTAATTAATATTAATCATTTTTCATAAATAATTAAATTCTTGTATGCATTAGTTAATATAAGTATAATCTACAGTGTAATCCGGAGTGCGTTTGAAACAAAATATTCGTTAAAAATTTCCAAACTTTTATTTTTGACTCGAAATAATAATTCGCAGTGTTACGTATAATTTTTATATACTAAATCATATTTTTAGTTATCCGTCTTAGACATCACCAACGTTCATGTGTGACTGGACGCGTGTGTGACCCGGTAATCCAACAAATTACCGATGCGTGATATGAATTGATCAGACTTTGATATGCATCAAATAAACTTAATTACCCTAAATTAAGTATGATATGCACAAATTGTACGTGATTATGATAGTGGCGGGAACAATCAATGACCTGAAATAGCCAGTTGTCATATACTCCCCATGTTAAAAGGAATTTCGTACCGAAATTAAGCTTGTGTTATCCGTAGTTGGTACTGCTTCGAACAGTCAAGGGTATGTGTGTTTCATCTGGACTTCTCGTTCCCATGTAAACTCTGGCTCCCGCCTAGAGTTCCACCGTACTTTAACTATCGGGATGCGGCTGTGTTTCAAACTCTTGACCTCTCGATCCATGATGTCAACTGGTTCTTCCACAAAATGGAGTTGATCATAGATTTGTATCTCATCGAGTGGTACAACTAAGGTCTCATCAGCCAAGCATTTCTTCAAGTTTGACATATGGAACGTGTTATAAACTCCGCTGAGTTCCTGTGGCATTTTGAGTTTGTACGCCACTAGACCAATCCTTAATAGGATTTCTAATGGTCCAATGTATCGGGGGTTTAACTTGCCTCGCTTTCTAAACATGATGACTCCCTTCCCGGGTGAGACTTTTAGCATGACCTTATCTCTGACCTGGAATTCCAACGGCTTGCGTCTTACGTCAGCGTAGCTTTTCTGACGATCACGCACGGCCTTCAACTGATTTTTAATCTAAACAATCTTCTTTGTTGTCTCATGAATGATCTCAGGACCAGTGAGTTGACTATCACCGATTTCGGTCCAACATATGGGTGATCGACACTTTCGTCCATATATTGCCCCGAACGGTGCCGCTTTGATGCTAGTGTGGTAGCTGTTGTTGTATGAAAACTCAGCTAATGGTAGGTGAACCTCCCATTTGTTCTCGAAGTCTATTACACATGCTCTAAGCATGTCTTCTAGTGTTTGGATAGTCCTTTCACTCTGACCATCCATCTGAGGGTGATACGTAGTACTCATGTCCAATCGAGTACCCAAAGCATGTTGCAATGATTGCCATAATCTAGAAGTGAAACGGTTATCTCGGTCCGAGTTAATCGAGATTGGCACTCCATTCCTTAAGACAACTTCCTTCAAATAGATTCTAGTCAGCCTTTCCATCTTGTCCGTCTCCTTGATGGGCAAGAAATGTGCAGACTTTGTCATGCGATCGACGATTACCCAAATGGTGTCACATCCACCAACGGTCTTGGGTAATTTCATAATAAAGTCCATTGAAATTTGCTCCCATTTCCATTCTGGGATCTCGGGTTGCTGCAATAGCCCTGATGGTTTCTGGTATTCTGCTTTGACCTTTGAACATGTCAGACATTTGTTGACATTGGTGGTAATGTCGGCCTTCTTGTTTGGCCACCAATACTGCTCCTTGAGATCTTGGTACATCTTATCTGAACCTGGATGTATTGAATATCTGGACCTATGCGCTTCATCCATTACCAGGTTTCTCAAATTCCCAAAGCTAGGTACCCAAACCATATCCATAAAGTATCGTGTGACACCCGACAATTCAGGTCAATACCCGTACATGTTATAAACAAGTTTACATTATAATTGTTTTGTGATTTACTTAATTTCACAAACAAGGACACTAAGGTCTAATAAAAACTGTACAGGGTCTCATTTTAAATCTTTGGTAATTCTGGGAGTTACCGGTTCACATACCAGTATAAACCGAATTTAATTACCATTTGAAACTCTAAATAATATATACCTAAAACTAATTGTTTGATAAATCAAACAATCCAACCCACTTGCTTGACTTTCTCGGCCGAAAGTCAGGGGAGCCATTCCCCCACTTGCTAATACACTCAAATTCAGATAAAAACCATACCTCCTCAGTCGAAATCCCACAATCCCTTCCATACTTCTCATTTTCATACGGCAATTTCCCAATTCTCCTTCTAGTCGAAGTCCAGTTTAAGGCAGAAATCCACCACAATTCGGTATTTTAAGAAGATTTCAAGTGTTCTAAAGAAAGTTTAACAGAAGATTCAAGACTCTTCTCTGTTTTCTTTCATCATCTTCATCTCGGTTTTAAGGTAAAAACTCGATATTATCCACTTTATTTTCTTTAAAACCGTATCTAAGCCTACAAAAGGTTCAATCGCAAGTAAGATAACAAGAAAAGTGTGTCAAATTCAAGATTTGAACATAAAAATATACAGGACGAATTCTGTCAATCAAAGTGCAGTAATCGAAACTAGGAGTTTCGATACCTGTTCAATCGAAACTAGGAGTTTCGATACCTGTTATTCAATCGAAACTAGGAGTTTCGATACCTGTTATTCAATCGAAACTAGGAGTTTCGATACCTATTCAATCGAAACTAGGAGTTTCGATACCAGTTTACTCAATCGAAACTGGGAGTTTCGATACTAGTTGTTCAATCGAAACTAGGTAGTTTCGATACATATTGCTCAATCGAAACTAGATAGTTTCGATACCCTTCTTGCCAATCGAAACTAGATAGTTTCGATACCTAACTACTCAATCGAAACTATGAAGTTTCGATACTCAATTGCCCAATCGAAACTAGGAAGTTTCGACATCTGTTCATCAGTCACTTTGAGCAGTAACTAAGATCTGTTTTATAACAAAACAAGTATTGAACAACTTACGTATAAGACGGGTAGTTTTAACACATTAGTACCCTTGTGTGATTAGGGTACGGATATACAAGAACTAGCACAAGTTTGTTTGCTAGGATTTCATCGGACACAAGGTGAGTTCACGGCCCCCTTTTAACTCTTTACTGTTTTGTAAACATCGGGGGAGAAATATACTTACCTGTTATATTTTGAAAACATGAATTTCATTGCTTATATGTTTGACAATATGAACATTTCGGTTTAACTTTTTGTAAGTCTCCCGGCCCTACTTTTACTACTTGTTCTTAAATTGTTTTTTTTAAACAAACGGGGAGAAAACTTGCTCAACTAAACAGCCGGACACAAGTACACACAACGATTGTTCGGATGAACAACACACAACGATTGTTCGGGTGAACAACACACAACGATTGTTCGGATGAACAACACTCAACGATTTGGGGGAAAAACATACTTACAACTATTTTATGGGATAACAAGAGAATAAGGCACGACTTTTATGTTTACATGAGATGAGAACAACAATGGAGGCCGCGAAAGTCCCCTGGAACAACATAGTAACCATTAACTGTAGCCTAGGGTCCTATGAATAGTACTATGGAGAGTGACGTCTCCCGGTCATGGTTAGTCGCGCTAACCACAATCTGGAGGATTTATGGCCGCATAGAATCTGATAACGCTTAATAGGGGCTCACACATGTCATGGTTTGGTTACGCCTCATGTATGAACATATTATTTGTATTCCTAGCTAGTTTACAAATGGGTCAACAATTCTTATTCTGTTTATCACATACAACTGAAACTATTTACGAACAATTGAGTTTAAACAAAAGAGTTTTGATCCGGTTAAAGAAATCATGTTTATACAAAAGGATTCTGATCAGGTTATAAGGATCATGTTTAAATATTGAATTTATGACGGTTAAGTCATGATAATGTTTTCAAAGGACAACTTCATATTTTATGACGGTTAAGTCATGATAATGTTTTCAAATGAAAACTACTTAGTTTTATGACGGTAAAGTCATGAACATGTTTTTGGGAAAAACTATAAGCACTATTATAACTAACTCTGTGAACTCACCAACCTTTGTGTTGACAATTTCAAGTATATTTCTCAGGTAACTGTTAGCCATGGCACGGTTGGAATAAGCTAGCTATGTTGGATCAATTCCTAGTAGCTGGAAGGACGTAGAATATCAAGACTCAAGTCTATCGTTGATCTAGAAGAACTTAGATCCTAGTATTACTTAGTCTTAGCATTTGTGTATGTAATCAAGTCTTAGAAATCATTATTACAGCTTCCGCTATCGTGTAATGAACCAATCGTTGCAACCTGTATTTATTTAATAAGTAAATAAAATATGGGGGTGTGACAGATTGGTATCAGAGCAATGGTTTTAGCGAATTAGGTGTCCTTAGTGATACCTAGGCTCTAACCGGACTCATCTAGGGACCAAGATTTCTAAGACTTGCATCACACTAAAAACACCCAAGACTTGAGCATAGGAATTCCAACCGTTGCCGAACAATTTGTGTAGATTATTAGTGTATGGAGTTACACTAGGGTACCATTAGCTACACTAATACAATTACATGGCACATATAGTGAACACTTAAACACATACAATAAAGTGAAAATAATAAACACTTATAACATGTTATTGTTCGGATTACGAGTCAAGAATAACGGGTACTCAGCATACTGCAACCTTAGAAGATCGAGTTACGAGCTGAGCTTGAACGACGACGGCGGCGATCGTCAGTTACCGATCTTGGTATCACAACAGGTTGAACTCGTACCAGAATCTGTACCTATACCTGCACCACAACTACTCCAGCCATGGAGGCAACTATCTTTCTAACGTATTTGCGATATAAATACTCTCATTCATAAGTTGTCGGATCGGATGCCTAGACTCTCGCCATGATATATGGCAGGCATGATTGCCCAGACAAAAGGGAATTCAAGGTGAGTAAGCAGGACTAAATGGGAGAGAACTCCAAGGGTCAGGAGACCCAGACATACATCAGGATCATGTGGATCCATGCATATATACAGACTTGGAGCATGAGTTGCTCGACACTCGTTTGAGGATCTCTGCCCAACACATAGTGCCTGAATTTCACCATGCACATTTTTTTTAAGAGACACTGGTGGTGCCTCTCTACCCTTAGCCTCATCCGACAACTGCCATATTCGGCAGATTCATGAGTATTGGTACACATAATTAACAGTAATCCGATAAAAACAATACACACTCCTATACAAATGTGCAAACGCAATCTAATGATCGTTTCAAATCACTTTTGATTAAAAGCTAGGGATAGAAGAAACCCTATAGGGATCAGGCAAGGCAAATCATTATTACGGGTGCACACGTAATCATAATTTGCAGTGCATGGGAACTTTAGTGAGTCTTGTTGTCTAAGCTGATGATCAACTCATGTTCTCAATCACTTGATTAAGGATCGGATCTTAACAAATCAGAATTCTCAATTAGGTACTCACAAAGCATTCTCCTAGTTTTGGAGGAACGAGAGAAATTCAAATTGAATTCAACCAATCCTTAGTAAATCCTGAACGACGAAGAAATTCGCACATTCACTCTTTAAGATTCTACTTGTCAGGAATGCTGCAAATTGAGCGTTACAACAACTAACACTTACAGTAATTGCACAACTATTGTGGGAGATTATGACATAATCTCAGGATCCATCATACAGTTCAATCTCACAATTGCTTGAAAGTTACGCCAAGAGTGTTATGCACTAACTTCAGTAATAGGGCAGGGTATTATTCTGACCCGCATACACATGGCACCTATGGATATTGTGGAAGCTCGACATGAGACAAGTAGGAAATCGGACATTTCAGAATGTCGGTCAAACAGGATTGCTCTCGCAGCCATTGACATTCAATATATCTTTAAGTCTGACTATTCTCTCTACAATGGATAAGCCGGGGTTGATGCTCAAGCGAATGCCAAAGAAATCTAAGTGTGGACTAACGACTATTGTCGCACTAACCAAAACGACATGCAAAACCCTTAAAAGAGTCCCAAATGCGGAATCTCATGCTAATCTCATTAGCTCATGATATGCATAAAGGACGTAAACTCGAACTATTCACAATAGGCCACTGTCCACAAAGAGTTGAGAAGAATAATTTATTACTCTTTTATACTCGCACTTCCCCAAAGTTCATCTTGTTGGATGGATCCCAGATTTAGCCTAGAAGAGAGGTGTGATTGCATCTTTCACTCCTAGTTTTCTATAATTGGGAAGCTCTAGAGCATCTATTGTTAAGAAATGATCTCTTAGAGTAGACTCAGTTAGAATACAAAAGCCTCGACGTTCAACACTCACTACCTCCAGTTTATCCTTGTGCTAAGGATTTTGAGGCTATAACCTGAATGAGTGGAATACGTAATGGTATGTCACCAAAGTACCATTCAAACCCTAAGGAAGTGCAGATACACTGAATGACTACAAAATGGAAATTGTGAAACTCCTAAAACATCTCAGCCAACTTAATGGGTTGACAAGCCCATAGCCGATTTTGGGGAAAACACTAATTCGATGAGACCATTCTTACAGTATTATTATTCATTCCCTCAGCTAGACGGAATATGAATATCCCAAACAAACATCAAACTTCGTATGGCTTACATACTTTGAAGGTATGGTAGTCGAGACATGAGTTTACATATCAGGACGCTACAACCCAAAGGCTAGTCTGCCTCGAAAGGTAGGGCGAGCAAAGGGGTAAAGTGGTGATTAGACTCGAAGTTCGCAAATAAGAGCTCCCAAGGAACATCAATTCCTAGCTCCATGAAGGCACATGGAGAGGAAAATCATAGAAAACATGAAACCTGAAATAAGAGAAAAGTCTTAGTCCGGGAAAATGCTTTCGAAAAGCATAAGAGGGACAAACATATAGTTTCATTTTCATACTTTTTCATTTCTACCCAATATACAACAAAAACTTGGACACCTCGTCGAGTAATTTTTTCATAAGACCGAGTTTCTCACCATGGGGAGTTCCGGTCCTGTTTGTAAAGAAAAAGGATGAAACCTTTTGAAGGTGCATCAATTATCGGGAGTTGAACAAGCTGACAATCAAAAACCGGTATCCTCTTCCTCGAGTAGACGATTTGTTTGATCAACTTCAAGGGTCCAGTCTCTATTCTAAAATTGATCTACGATCAGGGTATCCTCTACTGAAAATTCAGGAAGAAGATATACCAAAAACGACTTTTAGGACTCGTTACGGTCACTACGAGTTCCTAGTTATGCCATTTGGCTTGACTAATGCACCGGCTGTTTTCATGGATCTAATGAACCGTGTGTGCAAGCCATACTTAGATAAATTCGTGATTTTATTTATCGATGACATAGTAATATATTCATAAACCAAGGAGGAACACGAACATCATTTGAAATCAATCTTGGAACTACTCCGGAATGAGAAGCGTTATGCCAAATTCTCTAAGTGTGAGTTTCGGATTCAAGAGGTTCACTTTCTCGGACACGTCATCAATAAGAAGGGTATTCACGTAGTCCCAACCAAGATTGAAGCTATCAAAAACTGGGAAGCACCAAGAATTCCGACTGAGGTGCGTCAATTTCTGGGTTCGGCAGGATATTACAGGCGATTTATCGAGAATTTTTCAAAGATAGCCTTGCCTTTGACCACGTTAACTCAGAAGGACAAAAAGTTTGATTGGACTGATAAACAAGAATCAGCGTTTCAATTGTTGAAGCAAAAACTTTGCAGTGCACCAATCATATCCCTTCCCGAAGGAACTGACAATTTCATCGTGTGCTGCGACGCATCACACCAAGGTCTGGGATGTGTATTGATGCATGAAGGAAAAAGTCATAGCATATGCATCCAGACAGCTAAGAGTACATGAGAAAAATTATACGACTCACGATCTGAAATTGGGTGCTGTCGTGTTTGCACTCAAGATTTGGAGACATTTCTTTTATGGTACAAAATGTATTATCTTTACAAACCACAAGAGTCTCCAGTACATCTTTAATCAGAAAGAACTCAACATGAGTCAACTTCGTTGGGTAGAATTACTGAATGGTTACGACTGTGATATCAAGTATCACCCTGGTAAGGCAAATGTCGTAGCAGATGCCTTGAGTCGTAAGGAACGGGTTAAAACTCTCCATGTTCGTGCCCTAGGATTGACAATTCATGCGAGTCTCACGACTCAAATCCGGATGGCACAACAGGAGGCAATCAAAGAAGAAAACATTTAGAGTGAAGCTATACGAGGAATGATCAGACAATTAGAGCCAAAATCAGATGATACTTTATACTTTGCAAATAGAATTTGGGTGCCATGTTTTTGTAACTTACGGGAGTTGGTTATGGACGAAGCCCACAAGTCCAGGTACTCCATTCACCCAGGTTCGGATAAAATGTATAAGGATCTGAAAGAACGCTACTGGTGGCCGAACATGAAAGGAGAAATTGCTATTTACGACTGTAAATGCCTGACATGTTCAAAGGTAAAGGCAGAACATCAGAAACCGTCGGGATTGTTATAACAACCCGAGATACCTCAATGGAAATGGGAACAAATTTCAATGGATTTCATTTCAATGTTACCCAGAACACCTAGCAACTATGATACTATATGATAATCGTCAGTCGTTTGACGAAATCCGCGCATTCCCTACCAATAAAGGAGATAGATAAAAGTAAGACGCGTGCAAGGCTAAATATTAAGGGAATTAAGGCTAGGCATGGTATGCCAGTTTCCATTTTCACAAAAAGGGACAGTCGATTCATGTCAAGAACCTGACAGTCTGTACAAGAAGCCTTGAGCACACGCCTTTACATGACCACTGCATATCATCCCCAGATGAACGGTCAAAGTAAAAGGACTATCCAAACTTTAAAAGATGTGCTCCGTGTGTGCGTAATCGATTTCAGAAGAAATAGGGATACTCACCGCCGTTGGATGAGTTTTCATATAATATCAACTACCATACCAGCATTAAAGCCGCTCAGTTGAGTCTTTGTATGGTTATAAGTGTCACTCATCGCTATGTTGGGCGGGGGTTAGCGAAAAGCATTTGACTGGTCCTGATATTGGCTAGGAAACCCCTGACAAGATCGTCGAAATAAAAGATCGTCTGAAAGCCACTCAAGACAGACGAAAGATGAGTGGAGCTAGCAACAGACGAAAACCAATAGAATTCCAAGTGATAGACAAAGTCACGTTGAAGGTCTCACCTTGGAAAAGAGTGGAAAAATTTGGCAACCGTGGCAAGCTTAACCCTAAGTGCGTTGAACCATTTGAACGAGAGGATCAAATGAAAACAAAAATACCCATCCTTGTTTAAGGATACAACAGTTCAAGAGGACACAAATTGAATTTCGGGACGAAATTCTTTTAACATGGGGAGAATGTGACACCCGACAATTCAGGTCAATACCCGTACATGTTATAAACAAGTTTACATTATAATTGTTTTGTGATTTACTTAATTTCACAAACAAGGACACTAAGGTCTAATAAAAACTGTACAGGGTCTCATTTTAAATCTTTGGTAATTCTGGGAGTTACCGGTTCACATACCAGTATAAACCGAATTTAATTACCATTTGAAACTCTAAATAATATATACCTAAAACTAATTGTTTGATAAATCAAACAATCCAACCCACTTGCTTGACTTTCTCGGCCGAAAGTCAGGGGAGCCATTCCCCCACTTGCTAATACACTCAAATTCAGATAAAAACCATACCTCCTCAGTCGAAATCCCACAATCCCTTCCATACTTCTCATTTTCATACGGCAATTTCCCAATTCTCCTTCTAGTCGAAGTCCAGTTTAAGGCAGAAATCCACCACAATTCGGTATTTTAAGAAGATTTCAAGTGTTCTAAAGAAAGTTTAACAGAAGATTCAAGACTCTTCTCTGTTTTCTTTCATCATCTTCATCTCGGTTTTAAGGTAAAAACTCGATATTATCCACTTTATTTTCTTTAAAACCGTATCTAAGCCTACAAAAGGTTCAATCGCAAGTAAGATAACAAGAAAAGTGTGTCAAATTCAAGATTTGAACATAAAAATATACAGGACGAATTCTGTCAATCAAAGTGCAGTAATCGAAACTAGGAGTTTCGATACCTGTTCAATCGAAACTAGGAGTTTCGATACCTGTTATTCAATCGAAACTAGGAGTTTCGATACCTGTTATTCAATCGAAACTAGGAGTTTCGATACCTATTCAATCGAAACTAGGAGTTTCGATACCAGTTTACTCAATCGAAACTGGGAGTTTCGATACTAGTTGTTCAATCGAAACTAGGTAGTTTCGATACATATTGCTCAATCGAAACTAGATAGTTTCGATACCCTTCTTGCCAATCGAAACTAGATAGTTTCGATACCTAACTACTCAATCGAAACTATGAAGTTTCGATACTCAATTGCCCAATCGAAACTAGGAAGTTTCGACATCTGTTCATCAGTCACTTTGAGCAGTAACTAAGATCTGTTTTATAACAAAACAAGTATTGAACAACTTACGTATAAGACGGGTAGTTTTAACACATTAGTACCCTTGTGTGATTAGGGTACGGATATACAAGAACTAGCACAAGTTTGTTTGCTAGGATTTCATCGGACACAAGGTGAGTTCACGGCCCCCTTTTAACTCTTTACTGTTTTGTAAACATCGGGGGAGAAATATACTTACCTGTTATATTTTGAAAACATGAATTTCATTGCTTATATGTTTGACAATATGAACATTTCGGTTTAACTTTTTGTAAGTCTCCCGGCCCTACTTTTACTACTTGTTCTTAAATTGTTTTTTTTAAACAAACGGGGAGAAAACTTGCTCAACTAAACAGCCGGACACAAGTACACACAACGATTGTTCGGATGAACAACACACAACGATTGTTCGGGTGAACAACACACAACGATTGTTCGGATGAACAACACTGAACGATTTGGGGGAAAAACATACTTACAACTATTTTATGGGATAACAAGAGAATAAGGCACGACTTTTATGTTTACATGAGATGAGAACAACAATGGAGGCCGCGAAAGTCCCCTGGAACAACATAGTAACCATTAACTGTAGCCTAGGGTCCTATGAATAGTACTATGGAGAGTGACGTCTCCCGGTCATGGTTAGTCGCGCTAACCACAATCTGGAGGATTTATGGCCGCATAGAATCTGATAACGCTTAATAGGGGCTCACACATGTCATGGTTTGGTTACGCCTCATGTATGAACATATTATTTGTATTCCTAGCTAGTTTACAAATGGGTCAACAATTCTTATTCTGTTTATCACATACAACTGAAACTATTTACGAACAATTGAGTTTAAACAAAAGAGTTTTGATCCGGTTAAAGAAATCATGTTTATACAAAAGGATTCTGATCAGGTTATAAGGATCATGTTTAAATATTGAATTTATGACGGTTAAGTCATGATAATGTTTTCAAAGGACAACTTCATATTTTATGACGGTTAAGTCATGATAATGTTTTCAAATGAAAACTACTTAGTTTTATGACGGTAAAGTCATGAACATGTTTTTGGGAAAAACTATAAGCACTATTATAACTAACTCTGTGAACTCACCAACCTTTATGTTGACAATTTCAAGTATATTTCTCAGGTAACTGTTAGCCATGGCACGGTTGGAATAAGCTAGCTATGTTGGATCAATTCCTAGTAGCTGGAAGGACGTAGAATATCAAGACTCAAGTCTATCGTTGATCTAGAAGAACTTAGATCCTAGTATTACTTAGTCTTAGCATTTGTGTATGTAATCAAGTCTTAGAAATCATTATTACAGCTTCCGCTATCGTGTAATGAACCAATCGTTGCAACCTGTATTTATTTAATAAGTAAATAAAATATGGGGGTGTGACATATCGGGTTTCATCGAATTTGATCTATGGCTGTCTTACCATCCCCCGTAGGGATTCCTGTTCCATATTCTCCTCCTTGAGCGCTTGGTGCTGAGCATCTCGAATTTGAGTCATGAGACTCGTGTGTATTATCATTCTTGTTCCATCTCCTACGACGTTTGCCTTACCAGGATGGTACTAAATCTCACAGTTGTAGTCGTTGAGTAGATCGACCCATCTTCGTTGCTTCATTTTTAATTCCTTCTGATTGAAGATGTGCAGGAGACTCTTGTGGTCAGTGAAGATAGTACACTTCGTACCATAAATGTAATGTCTCCAAATCTTGATTGCGAAAACCACAGCTCCCAATTTTAAGTGGTGGGTGGTGTAGTTTTTCTCATGCACTTTCAATTATCGGGACACGTATGCGATCACCTTGTCTCACTACATCAGCACACAGCCGAGACCTTGTCCTGATGCGTCACAATATACTACAAAGTCATTGGTTCCTTCTGGGAGTGACAGTATCGGTGCACCACACAACTTATATTTTAGTAGTTGGAATGCTGACTCTTATTTGTCGCTCAAATCGAATTTCTTGTCCTTCTGTGTCAATGTAGTCAAGGGTTGAGCTATCTTTGAAAAATTCTTTATGAATCTTCGATAGTACCTTCTAGCCCTAATAATTGTCACATCTCAGTCGGACCCTTGGCCACGTGGCCAAGGACTTTCGTAAACCCAAGGATACTAGCATCGAGAAAGGAAAGGAAGCCGAAAAGCCAAGGAAAGGATCCGAGCGTATGCACTGACACAAGAGGAAGATAGAGGCGATCCAGATGTGGTGTTAGGTACGTTCATCCTTGAACATACCTTTGTCTCTGTATTATTTGATTTGGGAGCCTGTAGGAGTTTTATATCATCCTCTATATGTAGAAGAATAAAATGCAAAGTTACTAAGGTAGAACATGCTTTCACTGTAGAGACTGTTGTGGGTAAAACCAAAAGAGTAATAGAACTAGTGGATACTTGCACAATAAAGATACAGGGCCATAAATTCCCAGTTAGGTTGCATATTATGACATTGGGAGGGTTTGATATAGTTTTGGATATGGATTGGTTAGCGGCCAACGAAGCCCGAATAGTATGTAGACGAAAGATAGTTCACCTCAAAGCTTCAGACGGTAGCGAGATTTTGGTTTACTAGGATCATGATGGCGCGTTAAAGAACATCATATCGATGATAAAGGCAGAGAAGTATATAGGACGCGGATGCGAGGCCTACCTTGCCTAAGTGATAGACAATGATGTAAAGGGAATTTCCTGGGCTACCACCTGACGGGGAGACAGAATTCCAGATAGACTTAGTGCCAGGTGCCCAGCCCATGGCTAAAGCACCGTACCGACTTGCTCCTCTAGAGATGAAAGAGCTAATGATACAGTTGGAAGAACTTTTGGATAGAGGTTTTATCAGGCCGAGCATTTCTCCATGGGGTGCCCCGGTTCTGTTTGTAAAGAAGAAAGATGGTGCCATGAGAATGTGCATCGACTATAGAGAGTTTGAACAAGTGTACAATAAAGAACAAATATCCGCTACCAAGGATCGATTATCTGTTCAACCAGCTGCAAGGCGCGAAATGGTTCTCCAAGATCGATGCGGTCGGGATATCACCAACTAAAAGTAAGATAAGAGGACATACCAAAGAAGGCATTTCGCACGCGGTATGGGCATTACCAATTTCGTGTGATGTCTTTCGACATGACAAATGCTCCAGCAACATTCATGAGTATGATGAACCAGGTGTGTAGACCGGTGCTGGATAGGTCGGTGATAGTATTTACAGATGACATGCTTATTTATTTGAAGAGTGAATGCGATGATGCTTGTCATCTTCGAGAGGTACTAGAGACGTTATAGAAAGAAAAGTTGTATGCCAAGTTTTCTAAATGCGCGTTCTGGCTTAAGGAAGTCCAATTCTTAGGTCACGTTATCAACGCAGATGGCATAATGGTTGACCCGGCTAAGATAGACGCAGTAAAAGAATGGGAAATCCTGAAGATTCCGACCGAAATTTGGATTTTTCAGGGATTGGCATGCTACTATCGAAGGTTCATTCAGGACTTCTCGAAAATAGCCTCGCCTCTGATAACGTTGACACGCAAAGAATTGAAATATGAATGGGGTCAGGCACAGTTTGAAGCATTTGAGGAGCTAAAGAAAAAGTTGACACAAGCCCTAGTGTTGGCACTACCCGACGGTAACGAGGACCTAGTGGTATATTATGACGCTTCAGGACAAAGAGTTTGGGTGCGTTTTGATGCATTGGGGAAAGGTGATCGCGTATGCGTCATGAAAGCTAAAGATTCACGAAGTTCACTACCCGACTCATGATTTTGAGCTCCCGGCAGTTGTTTTTGCGTTAAAGATTTGGAGGAATTACCTCTACGAGGTGAAATGCACAATTTATTCGGATCACAAGAGCTTGAAGTATTTCTTCGAGCAGAAAGACCTGAATATGCGACAAAGAAGGTGGTTGGAATTGCTAATGGATTATGACTGTGAAATCCTATACCACCCGGGAAAGGCGAATGTGGTCGCTGAAACCCTAAGCCAAAAAGAGGCTCATTCTCCTATTAGGGTTGAAAGCGTACCAGTTGGTAATAACGCCAGATTTTATGACAGAGCTAGATAAAGCACAGACTTAAGCGTTAAAGGAAGAGAACATAAAGACTCATGGAGTGAGAAGCAAATATAGTCGTATATAGGTACCAAAGGGCGGAAAGCTTAGGGCCAAAGTACTCGATGAAGGCCCATAAGTCGCGATATTTCATCCACCCGG